>OZ010794.1:550266046-551623903 GCA_963932465.1 Maratus speciosus
ATATCGGCATGTGTGTAGGGTCACCACCTGTTATCACACATCAAACGAACTTCCTGAAAAAAGAAGAGAGAAAACTTACTACAAAACAACCTGATATTCGAAATTTGTTTAAGATGGTTTTTACCTACAGTTCACGCTTTCATTTTATAGTTAAGTACATATGTTCAGTTCATGTTGTATTTTACATTATTGAGTATTTTTTTATGCTATTCAAGCTGTTTAAAGAATAAAAAAAACATGTTTTACTGCCATTTTTTGTTCAATTCTAACTTCTACACGTTTTTCCCGACATTCATCCTGTAATCCGGAAAATTTCGTAATCCGGCATGCTTCAGGTCCCGAACGTGCCAGATTAGAGGATGTTTACTCTAGAAAAATACTTGACAATCTCTTCTGGAACTCCAGGAATATATTTTGACTCAAAATAACAATAAGACTTTATATAAATTGAAGTTAATTTAAGAGAAAAATAAAATAACAAAATCATTTTACGATTGACTACTCGCTTCAACAAACATAATAGCACAATACAATTAATTTGTAATCATACGCGATCATCGGTATATTTAAATGTTAGTTGCAGTTCATGTCGTAATTTTAAGATGAAGATACATTCACAAGCATTCTTTTATTTAAACAACAACAAAAAAAAAAATTAGCAAGTACTTTAAAACAAAGAATATTTGTCGTTGTATTGTTTGTCATTTTACTGAAAATTAAACATATGACTAATAATTTGAGTTTCATTTGAAAGTATGAAGATCACATAATCGAAAAACATTTAGTAACCCGTTTTCTAATAACAAAATTCAACAGTGAAGAAAAAAGTGTGCCAGCAAGGAATTTCGCTTTTCCGACTTTTATGAAAACAAAGCGAGTTTTTTTAGAATGGAGACTATAAACATAAAATAAGCTAAACTAAAAAATTTTATCAGAAACTTTTCATCCCCACCCTTCGTTAAAATTATTTTTAAACATATGAATATAAAAAACATTACAGAAATTCAACAATTAGAAACATATTAAATATAAAAATATAAACTTCTACCAGCATTTTTTTAATGGACAATTGCAACATTTTTTATCGGGGTTTGTCTGTCCTCCTGGCCCCCTTCCCTCTCCCTCACACACACGCTCACAGGTTGAGGAAGTCCCGCTGACGAAAACTTCTTAGTCCCCCCCCCCCCCCCTCTCTGCTAGTGTTTAACTATTTTAAGTCACTTTTAAGGAATAAATTTTACTTGTATTTATTTATTTATTTTCCAAAATGATGAAAGAAAAAGAAAAGTTTGCTAATTAAATTTCAAAATTCAGGTAGGTTCCTTCCTTGCCAGTGCCTATGCAAAATTCAACTATGGGAAAAAAAAAAGTGCACCACCAAGGAATTCGCTATTCTGACTATTACCAAAACACAGGGAGGTGCAGCGGAAGCTATGCCAATATTTGGATGTAATGTTGACACATTAAGATAGCAATGACAGACGATGGGAGGTTATCATTCACTAAACAGGCTTCTGAATTATCTTTCGGAAGTAGAAGCATCTGCAGTATGATTTGGATATCTTGATACTGTCACATCACCTGTTAAAAAACTATGGGTGATCTGACATCGTAAGTAATTACATTTTAAGTCTGTATTTTTTTTTTCTTTTGAAAAATTCCTTTTTGGGAGGGAGTAATATCTCCAAGAGTAGAAGCCAGTTTCATTTTTTGTATACTTTATCATAAATAGCGGATTATCCTGTCAGCTCCATCAAAGTGCAGTCGGGACTAGTGATAGCATAGTTTTCCTCTGCTTCCATTGTTGAAGGAATATATAATAACACTATTCCCATCTTATAATTAAGATATATCTGAAATATTAATCATATAGGATGATGCAGAACTCATTGTACAAACTTTAAGCGGTGTTAATAAACGCACTATAACAAATTTTTTTTTCTGCATAGGAAAGCAAATTCACAATCTACTTATTCAGTCAAGGTTACTTGGACTCTCCCTTCAATCTGAACACGAATTTTTCTTCATAACTTTAACAATAATGAAGATTTTTAATGAAAATTTCCACTGAATTTATCTTGCACTTTATTAATTTAACACAATTATTCCAATTGGTAAGTAAATTATACAAGTTCTAATTTTCCAACTGGATGATAATGGGTCCAGGCCAAGATTTGAACTTAAGTTGCAAATGCTCCTGGCATCATAAGTCAAAGGCCCCAGGTTCAAATCCTGGCCTGGACACTTTTTCACCCAGCTGGAAAATTACAACTTTTATCACTTAGCTTGCTTTGAATGAAATGCGATGACACCACGAAAAGGACTGGAAAATTACAACGGTCAGTAAGGTCGTATATAATGTTAATTACATTCGGAAATATAGAGAGCCCATTGAGCTGTTTGAATGTGGATGGTGGCCACTTATACCACTTCTCGTGATATCGTTATATTTAAAAAAAAATAAATAAATAAAGGTATGTCTGTTGAAAATTCTGGTGCAATATCTTATTGAAGAAAAATCTGGTTAAGTTAAATAATGCTATAAAAAGTGATAAAATATCTTTATTAAGATTGACGAACGTTTCATCGCACAAACGGCGACATTTTCAAAATCATTCATGATAGAAAATATTTTCACATAATTTAAAAACAATAACATAGTAAACAATGTCACGAGACATCATGCATAACGAAAAACATTGTAAAACATAAAATTAAATTAAAATTAAATTAGCCATTTGCGAGCGTGGATTAATTTTCACATAATTTAAAAACAATAACATGGTAAACAACGTCACGAGACATCATGCATAATGAAAAACATTGCAAAACATAAAATAAAATTAACTTGGCTATTTGCGAGCGTGGATTAATTTTTACTATTGTTACTAAATTTACATAGCATCTCTTTCCAAATTTTAGGTAAATCAAGGGACACTGAATCATTGCAAACATTCTCGTTGCGTAAAAATATCTCTATCGATACCCGGATTATGGGTAGTAAATAAAATCTTGGATGAATTAGCAAAAAGTGAGTTTGAAAATGTCGCCGTTTGTGCGATGAAACGTTCGTCAATCTTAAATAAGATATTTTATCACTTTTTATAGCACTATCTAACTTAATCTGTTTATAAAGAAAAATCTGGTATCAAATTAGAAAAACAAAATTGTTTGTTGCAGTGTGTACTCTATACCAGTCCTTAAAATGTTTACCATTAGCTCTAGATCACATTGTTTTTATTGGCCGTAATTAAACTCACAACAGAAACGGCCTATTCAAAACTCAAGCAAAATTATTAATGCTCAAGCGACTTCACAAATTATATCGCTCCCTAACAACTTTTAAAGAAATTTCTTTACGCGTATAGATTTAAACTCGTCGTATTCAAACATTTCAATTTAGAATACAAGTAGAATTTAATAACTAGCTCTTCCATCATGTTTATTTTCTTCTTTTCTGATACTGTTAATAAGAACAGATCATGCATTGAGTATTAACTAAAATAAGACGTTTTGAATTATGCAAAAAAAGAGCCATTCAAAATCAATTTTTACGTTAGATAACTTCACTTATTCACTCCTGATTTTCGCACTATAATAAATACACTTTTAAATAATTCTAAACAATAACGAACAAAAAAGAAAAATCATGCGTTAAGCATAGATTATGAAACACTTTCCAACGCTTCCTGAATGATTTAACAAAACTTCGTTAGCTAAGTAAATATTTTAGAAAACGCATAAAACATTTGAAAAACTGATTTCAGTTACCATCTATAGCCAAATATGTATTCCAATTATTTTGAACAGACCTGTATTTGATCTGTAGGTTCATATATATACTATATAATGGGAAAATATAGTTTATCAAGAAAACGCATAACAGGTTGAAATTTCTCTTTCAACAATTTATACTAATGGGTGGAAACATACTTGAATACTTTTGTACAGCTATGTAGTTCACCTAGTACCTTTATTACACGCCACTATTTAGCTAAAATTTAATTCAAAGTAAAACACTCTTAAAACTATACTGAAATCACATTTCCAGAAATTATCATCCATAGACGGCCATGTATCCGATTCTTTGCGCGTTCCGGTATATCGTTTTATCTATATTCTACAAACATTTCTTAGTAAACTAAATTCAGTTTAGCGTAAAAATGCATAACTCATTAAAACCCACCATTAAGCAACTTACGCTCATACTCAGTGACCCTTACGAATTTTTTCTGTATCCCTGTATATGAACTATAGCATTTATACGCACTTTATAGTATGCATAAATATAGTGACAAAAGCGCATATCATAATTAAAAATGCATTTCGTGCAATCATTGCTAATATACAGCAATTCGGATACAATATAGTATCTGAAATCTTTTGTGTGTCCCTGTAAATGCTATGCACTTCATATTATACATGAAATAACAATAACTAATACTAAAGCTCAGCGATGTATATCAATTTCATTATATATGAAATAGTTTAACATAATTCAAATACGCCGCAAACAAAACGCCCCTATACCATTATGTAACGGAATTCTTTTGTGTGGCCCTGTAAATGAATAAAAACTATTCTTTACACCGCATATTCTACAGAATGCATATTTTAGTGGACTTCATAAATACATATCAATTTTACTATGTTTGAAAGAGTGTAAAACAATTAAAAATCGTTTGAAACGATTTTTTCCCATTGGCCGTAATGTAACGGAACACGTTTGACTGTCCCTGTAAATGAACTAAACGTGCACAAACTTAATTTGAAATAGGGATCGTGCTATGGTAGAGGTCACTAACATCCAAAAATTTCAGAACGATCCGAGTACTTTTACGAGAGTTAGAGCACGGGCAGACAAACCGAAGTCATAAATACTTTTCAACTTCGTTGGAAAGCGTTAAAAAGGGCTTATATTCTGAAATTAATCCTTTTTTTTCAACTCTTTGCGACTCTAACTTTGTTGGAAAGTGTTAAAAATCTAGTGTCAAGCATAATTTATGAAAAAAACAAGCACACTTTCCAATGCTTCCAGAATACTTTAACAAAACTTTACCCATAAATAAGGTGAACGATTATGTATAAGAAAACCATTTGAAAAAAAAAAAACTAATTTGAAAACGGAATTTCAGTAATTTCCATCAATAGCCGGAAAAATACTCCAATTCTTTCTGTGAAACCCTGTGTATTTTGTATGGTATATATATATATGCAAATATACTGCATATTATGCTAAAATTTAATAAATTAGGGAACGCTTATCACAGTTGAAAATTCTTTTTCAGTAAACGGAAATGTACTGGAGTTCTTTTGTTCAGCGCTGTGTCTGATCTATTATAGAATTTCTGCATACCAAGTGATAGGCAAAAATTTAGTTAAATTTTAAAAAGCGTACCACAACTGAAAATGCACTTCCATCAATTGTTGTTAATAGACAGTACCGTAACCAAATCCTTTTATGCGTCCCTGTAAATGAACTATGAATGCTATTACACATTAGACCATGATCTATAGCGAAAACATTTTCGTGATTAAATGTGTTAATGATTAAGATTATTGCGTTTTTAAAAATAATCGTTGACGGTAATCCAGATTCGTAGACCCTTGAGTATTAAAGACAAGCACAAAATAAGAACTCTGCAAATTTGAAGAGAGGATGGCTTTATTAGATGTAGATATGAAGAATGTAAGTGCCAGAGAGGGACCCTTAGCTGTTATCAGTTCGATGTACAGAGATGGAGTGAATAATTTGTCAGATATTGTTGCCAATGTGTCGAGCCAAATTTTGGTACCCTGGGCCATTATAACCCCAAAGATATCTGGCTTAATGGAACTTTGAATTAAAAACTAGCCAAAAGGACCGTTGATTGGCGTTTTAACATTTCAACTTACAAATGCGAATGCCAAAGCTGATTAACTTGAAATATGCATTTACAAGCAGCAACGCCGATTTTAATTTTGCGGCCGAAAAGGCATTTGTATTGACTATCAAACTGAAAATTAACACTGAGTATAAATTTCTAATATACATGTATAAATTACTGCTACAACAGGAGCATATGGTCAAAGAATATCTTTTTTTATACATTCATTAATCGAGGGAAAATATGCTCGCTCAGTAAATGATTTCAGGATGAGAAAAGGATTTTGTTTTTGATTTATTTTATTAACGGCTTTGGGTAAATTTGGGAAAATTTTAAATAACTGAAAAGTAAAACGCAAAAAAGAAGAAATAGATATTTTCCTTTTATAAAGGAGATGAAGTTTTGATTCAGTTTATAATTATGAAAGGAGAAATTAAATTTCAAAATGGGTAATTTAATATTAAAAAGGAGATAAATAATGATATGTGATGATATGTTACTTTCCACATCACAGTTATGCACATCCTATTCTATAGTAATCCTCTTGTGGTGCACCTCAGTGATTCAAGTAAATTTCAATTTGTCTAAAATAATGCAAAATCGTTAAAATACACCTCAAACGATTTTTTCCCCATAGACCGTAATGCAATGACGTTTTCTTGAGCGTGCCTTTAAATAAACTATAAATGTTACACACTTCATTTTCAGTACCGAACATGTCATAGTAAACCTTAATAACATATATCAATTATATTCATAATACTTTTAAAGTATGTTGGAGAAAGTTAAAAAAGGGATTTGGGTTATTGTTGGTATTGTCTGTGGACAAATTAGTTCATTAATTTGGATATTTAGAATACGAGAACATGTTTTCTACATTAGAATTTTAAATTTATTTTCAGGCTCATAAAAGTAAGATTGGTAAATAATAGGACATTTTTAGGATTTTTGTTATTTAAAAAAGCTAAAGACAATTACAATCTGACGTTTTTACATAGGCATTTTATTATACATACATTAAATATAAAGAAATTGTTGGAAATCTGGACAAAGTCTTGTCCCCCAAAATTTGTCGTCTGGTTTGTTCGGAAGTTATATCGTTCCGAACCAGTTTTTATTTTTCCATTTCGGTCGTAAAGGCACTCTCTTTTAACTGTAACTGTATGCATATTTTTATTCCAGTTTTGATGTACTCAGTAAGTATATTTAGTGTGAAACAACTCCATGGAGTATGATGTGTAGTGATGGAGGTAATGGAATGGAAAGACGATTGAGTTGGAGTTTAAATTTACTCCTTGCTATAGCATGTCAATATGATTCCCAGCGAAAGCTGGAGGTGCATGTATATATCTTTATTATTTAAGTTTTTAAAATTCAAGTTGAATTTAATAAATGAACTCTTATTTTGAAATGAACTGTTTCGTCGACTGTAATTTATACTTTAACGCCACACCAAATGACCTTAAAACCTGCGTATTTATAACTCTGCTTTAATTATAACATGGTTAAGGGGCCATGTCATGCTATTTAAAGGTCAAATAGATAAAATATGGTGTGATTTAGATGAAACATATACTGCATAATGGCACAATTACCAGAGTTAACTTATTCCTTCCCGAAACTATCGGATTATAACTATCCTTCCTGGAAGCTCGACGTCAAATGTGTATTAATTGACCGAAATTGCTGGGAATTTATTACAAAGCCAGATATCGCATGTAAATCGGATGCCTCTGATCGTGAGAAAAGCGATTTTGAATGGCGTAAACGAAGAGCTTATACAACAATTTACCAATCCATCGAACGAAAATTCCAGATACTAATTGCTCAAACAGAAAGCGGCAAAGATGCTTGGGATATTTTAAAGTTAAACTTCGAACCAACTTCACGAGCACGCTTAGCGGGATTAGTCGATGAATTTTTCGAGATGAAGTTAAACTCGCAAGAAGAAACTATAGGTTTATTTTGTAAAAAAATTGAAGAAAAGAAAGTTCAAATTAAAGATGCTGGATTTGAGATGCCAGAACTGTTAGTATGTTTTCAACTAATCTGTCGATTACCTGAGGAATATGATAATCTAGTTCAAGTGTTATATAGATTAGAAGATAAAGAATTTAAATTAGAAAATGTATCTAAGCAGTTAATAACTGAATATGGCAGAATTTGTTTAAAACGAAAAGATGAAGGTAAAGAGGTTATCGCTGTAGGTGATGCTTATGCAACTAAGTTTAAAAACCCTACCGTTAAACCAACCATTCCAGCGGAGAATTTTGGAAGCAGTAAAAAGCCATGGGTTTCACGTAGTGGAAGCGACCTGGACACTACTAGACGATCGTATACTTCACCAGCTAATCGTATGGGGCCGAGTTTAATATGCAGTTACTGCAAGAAACCTGGTCACACAGATACAAGGTGTTTCAAAAAGAACTCTAGAGGGAAAAAGCAAGTTTTCTACAGTGAACCTACAAAGCAATCCGAATTCGCCCTAATATCTTCAAATGGTAGAAAGTTCGTGGAATTTCTTCTGGACTCAGCGGCTACTTCTCATTTTACGAATGACAGGAGTCTATTTGTAACATATAGAAACCTCCCCCCTCAACAAGTGCTGATAGGAGACAAGGACTGTTCGTCGGAAATACTGGGTATTGGTGATATTGATTTTACCATTCTAGATGTAACAGGTAATGTAGAAATAACTTTAAAAAATGTGTTATATGCTCCTAACATGAGGAGAAATTTAATTGGTGGGTCTAATATAGACATTGCAGGAAACCAAATTAAATGGGGAAATAATAAAATGATTGTGTATGATAAATTTAATAGATATTGTTTTACTGTACCTCGAGTTGATAAATTGTATATTGTTAAAGGTTATGCTTCAAAATGTGAAAATTTTGCTTATTCTACTAGTTTAAATTCAGAGATTGTACACCGTAGATTTTGTCATACAAACTTACCTTTACTTGAAAAAATGAGTAAAAATAATTGTGTTAAAGGTATTGAAAATATTAACTGTAAAAACAAAAATAAGATGTGTGAAACTTGTGTAACTGCAAAATCTAACAGAAAATCGTTTAAAAGAAATTATTTGTATAAACGCATTTCTAATCAAATCCTTGATAGGGTGTATATGGATTTGTGGGGTCCTAGCCCTGTTAACTCGTTAGGAGGGGGGAAATACTTTTTGTCAGTAATTGACGATTATTCTAGAAGGACTGAGGTTTATATAATTAAGGATAAAACGGAAGTGTTTGAATGCTTTAAAAAGTTTTTAGTTAAAGCTGAGAGACAAACTGGTAAAAAGCTAAAATGTGTACGAACTGATAATGGGCTGGAATTTACCCATAAATTATTTGAGAAATTGTTAACCGATTTAGGTATCAGAATCGAAAGATCCTCCATTTATACTCCAGAGCAGGTGGGTGTTGCTGAAAATTTTAATAAAGTAGCAATGAATGCAGTTAGATCAATGCTACACGATAGCGGGTTAAAACCGTCATTCTGGGGGGAAGCTCTTTTGGCGTTTGTTCATACAAAAAATAGGACTGAACACAGTTTAACCCAAGGTCTTACACCGCAAGAATTATGGACGGGATTCAAACCTTCGGTAAGACATTTAAGAATTTTTGGTTCTTTAGCATTTGTTCATGTTCCTAAAGTTAAGCGAAATAAACTTCAACCGAAAGCTTTACTAGGTATCTTAGTTGGTTATGCCATGAAAATTAAAGGATATAGAATTTACATTCCAAAAGAAAGGCGAATTATAGAGACTATTCATGTGCGTATAGATGAATCCAAAAAGGGTGTAGAAACATTATTTGGGGGAGAAAACAAATATAAGGATTTGATATTGAATTTTAATGAATCTCAAATTAAAACAAACGGTTTAAGTAATGCAACTTTAGATCTCAATCATGAACTACCAGGAGATAGCTTAAACGAAGATGAAGAGAAAAAGGGGGGTAAGGTAACTGTAAGTTCTATAAATATTTCAGAGTGGAAAAGGATTGAAAGACCGAGAACGAAATGTAAGAGAATTGACGTATATTATTATACCCCAATAACAAATACGAGACTGAGATCTTTAAATGATGTTAAAAAATATTGTAAGAAAAATAAAATCCAGTTTGAGCCAGATAAGTTTGACTTTAAACCTAAAACTACTCATCCTAATACTGAAACTTTAAGTGAACCCTCAACTAGTGATTCGGACGATCCATATTTAACTGAATTATTTCAACATGAATTTTACAATACCGAAATCCCTAAATCATTTGAGGATGCACAAATAAATCCAGAAAGGGGGAAATGGAATGCCGCGATGAGGGAAGAACTTGAGATGATGAGTAAGAGAAAAGTTTGGCGGTTGGTTGATCCACCGAAAAATTCCACAATAGTAGGAAGTAAATGGGTTTATAATATAAAAAACACGGAAAAAAATGGTAAAAAGTACAGGGCACGTCTCGTAGCTCAAGGTTTTAAACAGAAACCAGGTATTGATTTTAATGATATATTTTCACCTGTTGTAAATTTTTCAATTATAAAACTAATGTTTATTTTATTAGTTTCTATGTTAAATTGGTATCATATTCAATTGGATGTAAAATCAGCATATTTGTATGGTTCTTTAAAAGAAACCGTGTTTATGAAACAACCTCCGGGATTTGAAATGAAGGGTGCTGAGAATAAAGTTTGTTTGTTAAATAAATCAATTTATGGATTAAGGCAAAGTGGCCGTGAATGGAATTCTGAATTAGATAATATATTACATAATCTTGGATTTTGTAAATTAAAATGGTGTAACTGTGTGTATAAACTGAATAGTAACGCAATTTTAGTTGTCTATGTAGATGATTTAGTTTTGTTTGCTAAAGATGAAAATGTATTGCAATCTGTAACTAATATGTTAAAAAATAGCTTGGAAATTACTGAAATAGGATTAACAAAGTATTTGCTAGGTGTTAACTTTGAACAGATTAAAGATTCATTATTCGTTCATCAAAGAACTTATATTGAGAGATTAGAATTAAAATATAAAGATTTACCTAAAAGTTATGTTAAATTACCTTTTAAAATTGGCTCTGTTTTACCAGATAAAGTTAACGAAAATGAAATTATCGAAAATGAATTAATGAGGAAATTTCCATACCGATCTCTAATCGGGTGTCTATCATTTTTGTCAAATAGATCAAGACCCGATATTAGTTTTTCTGTAAATGTAATGTCACAGTTTTGTAATGGGTATACATATAAACACTGGTTAATAGTAGTAGATATTATGAATTATGTTTTTGCTACTAAAAGTTTTAAAATAAATCTGTCTAATGTAAAATCACTAAGTTTGTGTGCATATTCTGATGCTAATTGGGGATGTCAACTTACTAAAAGACATTCAAGTAGTGGTTACATAATTTACTTCAGTAACGTTCCGTTTGCTTGGAAATCATCGAAGCAGAAATGTATTGCACTAAGTTCTATGGAATCTGAGTTTATCTCATTAACGGAAAGTGTAAAGGAACTAACTTGGTATTCAAGAGTTTTAAATGAACTTAATTTATACGATAGAATAAAACCAATTCAGTACTGTGATAATGAATCTGCCATTTATTTTTCTAAAAATAGCCAAGAGAATTTTAAAACGAAACACATTGACATAAGATGTCAATTTATTCGTCAGTTAATTAATGAAAATGTTTTTGAGTTAAAACATGTAATTTCTAAAGATAATAAGGCAGACTTTCTGACAAAACGTCTTCTGTATGTAAAGTTTCAAAGAGCTATTTGTAATACTTTGATTTTGTTTATGAAAAGAAAGAGGAGGTATTTACGACCGATGGGGCCGCATGTTGGAAATCTGGACAAAGTCTTGTCCCCCAAAATTTGTCGTCTGGTTTGTTCGGAAGTTATATCGTTCCGAACCAGTTTTTATTTTTCCATTTCGGTCGTAAAGGCACTCTCTTTTAACTGTAACTGTATGCATATTTTTATTCCAGTTTTGATGTACTCAGTAAGTATATTTAGTGTGAAACAACTCCATGGAGTATGATGTGTAGTGATGGAGGTAATGGAATGGAAAGACGATTGAGTTGGAGTTTAAATTTACTCCTTGCTATAGCATGTCAATATGATTCCCAGCGAAAGCTGGAGGTGCATGTATATATCTTTATTATTTAAGTTTTTAAAATTCAAGTTGAATTTAATAAATGAACTCTTATTTTGAAATGAACTGTTTCGTCGACTGTAATTTATACTTTAACGCCACACCAAATGACCTTAAAACCTGCGTATTTATAACTCTGCTTTAATTATAACAGAAATGGTATAATTATTTAATACATTTAAATATTGATGCAATGACAGCTGATCTTCAAAAGGATAAAAATGCCTTTCAGACGGTGGGACGTCTAACACCTCAATACTTAATCTGAAAATAGAAAATTAAACATGTATAAACTCTATTATGCAAATTGCTGAAGCAGTAAACCTTAGAACATTTTAAAAAAGGTAAATTTCAATATAATTTGACGTTTTAAAATCATTATTTTTAAAGTACTTTTTAGTTTTTTAATTCTATATTTTTAAAAATTTGTAACTTTGCATTAATATAAGATAGTAAAGATTCACCGCCTGTGATTATATAAATACTTAAAATCAATCGGTTAGTTTTTGAGATATTTGTCCCATCAATTCAGGAAATAATTTTGCGAAAAAATCGCTTTCGAAGTGAAAGGGTTGGTTTACAAATTGCCCAGAATGTGGAATAGCAATTTTAATTACTTGAATGTGAATGCATTGGTTTAATTATTTTATAATTTGGGTATACGTTGAAAGTATATTTCTATTGTGAATCGATACGGCAAGGTCAGGTATAAAACCTTTACGGCAGGCTGTAACTTTGGTAAATATGATAAATTTAAAATTTCCTTTTAAATACATATTTTTGATGCATTCGAAAAGTTTAAAAAAAAAATCGAAAAAAAAAATATATATATTTAGAGACCAGAACTACTCTTAAGAGTACGTTTTTTATTAAACCAATACCTAAAGAAATTCTTCATAAAAATTTTGAGATTATCTGAGAATAATATTTATCCGTCAAGATTTTATTTCCCATCCAGAGTATCAATAAAAATATTTTTGCTCAGCATGAATATACGCTATGATTCAGCATCCTCGAAGTTATCTAGAATTTTGAAAGAAGATGCTTTACAAAATAAGAAATAATAGAATCAAATACTTCGCGTTCAGAGATGACCATTTTTTTGGAGCGCCTGCGTACATTATATCTGTGATCTCGAGATTTTCGTTTACCAAGTTAATTTTTAAATTTTTTGCGGAAATCTATTATCTATATTATAAAGGACAAACATATCTGTGCGTAACGCATACGTTATTTTGCGAATGGCAATACTTTGAAATTTGAAATAAAATTTTGGTTTTGCAATTTTTTCTACTGCAAATTTTTAAACTTCTAAACATCGCACATTTTTAATTTTTACACTGTCGTATAAGGAAAAAAATGCTCTTTTAAATGCAATTTGTTTGAAAGCTGTATCTCAATTTATTTTTGAGATATTAATTTTTTTGTAGTTTTTAATACCATTTTTCTTTTTGTGGCAACAAAAGTACCCCATTTCTATTGAAAGTAAACGGAAAATAGTCGAAAATAGGAGATACTGCATCTTTTTGTTGCCATTTTCTCATAAAACCTGAAAAAAAAGTTGAAATTAAAATATGGACTATGTCAAGAATATTGTCTGTTATTCCGTGATAATGACGTCATATGCATACTTTTCTACAGACGAAGTTTAAGATTGGATTGTAAAAGTGGATTGCTTTAGCGTATGCAAATGACGTCATTTTATAAAAGTACCCCATTTCTATTGAAAGTAAACGGAAAATAGTCGAAAATAGGAGATAATGTATCTTTTTGTTGCCATTTTCTCATAAAATCCGAAAAAAAAATAATTAAATTAAAATATGGGCTATGTCAAGAATATTGTCTGTTATTCCGTGATAATGACGTCATATGCATACTTTTCTACTGACGAAGTTTAAGATTGGATTGTAAAAGTGGATTGCTTTAGCGTATGCAAATGACGTCATTTTATAAAAAAAAAAGTGTATTTTAATTCTTAAACCTGAATTATGTTTTGTAGAAGTGCGCCATTTTCACAGCCCAGCTGCTTCGAAATTCTTCACAGGTGAAAATGCTTCACTTTTGAAAACAATGTAATCGAAATCACAAACTGATAAAGCGCAATGTTTTACAAAAATTTAGAGTGTCTTTATGAAAGAGAGGTGGCATGCAAATAATAGCGATTTATATTACAGAAATTGATGATTCTCGCTTGGATGGATTTGCTTCGCCGAGTTAGATAAGCAAACAAATAATTCGTGGTTTAAAATAGTATCATGCTCCTGAAGTTTTTGTCCAAAATTTTCTCGAATAATAAAATTTTAATGCTATTCTTTAGGGCATTCTACTATAATTTTATCAAAATATCATAATTTGCTTAATTTAATTTTTCCTAATTTTATTTAACCTATATATTTAAAACAGAAATGTGTTTTTTAGTCATCTGCCCTGATCTTTCTGCTGAACCAATTTTACTAATATATATATATATTTATTTTAACTGAAAGCTCTTCATTTGTAGATGTGATCGCACTACCTGTTTTTTTTTTATATACAGGGTTAGCGAAATTAAACTTCCGCTACTCAAAGGGCCCTAGAGGCCGTTCTACTAGTCCGATGAGAAAAATATTTGGACAATAGACACTTCGGTGGATGCGCTCGAGATTTCCGAAATAAAAAAAAATAGTTTAAAAAATCGCCACTAGATGGCGCTACGAGTTAGCGTGTGAAGAGAGGACAAACTGAGATCCCGAAACACTGAAGGACCAGTGGTCTTACACAAAAGGAACACAATAAGGACAATAAGTGGGCACAGAATTTCCATGGCCAGAAATCATCAACCGCCATTCTCGCGAGAAATTTGTAGCGTGAATGTTTTGCGAGTGTCCAGATCTTGTCGTTCCAATTTCTGAACCGCTTGAATGTTATACGGGCAGAAGATCAGAATTCTAAGAATTGTATTACACTGTAGTAGGGTATATCAAGGGTACGTGAAATCGTCGGTACATTGACATTTCCATGAGGCGAATGAGTGCTTGCTTCCACGACCGCTGTAGCAATATCCTCTACGACGGCGGTTGCACACTTTTACTTCCACTTCCCGGCAAATCGCCTAACTGTCCTGTTTGCTCGAATTTCATCATCATGTCATTAAGAGTACGCTCCGATATCGGTCCACGTCGTTGTTTCTTGAGACAGCGAACTCTCTCACAACTGCATCTGCATTATCACCGTTGCGGTAATACAGTTTGACTAGCATTGGCAACGTCGGCATTTTGAAATGCTCATATGATTGGGGCACGAACTTCTTCCTTTTATCGTGCGTGGAATTTGCATGTGTTGCTGCAATGTGCTGCCCTGCTGCGCCCTCTGGTGGCGAGTTTTAAACTATTTTTTTTTATTTCGGAAATCTCGAGCGCATCCTCCGAAGTGTCTGTTGTCAAAATGTTTTTCTCTTCGGAGTAGTAGAACGGCCTACAGGGGCCTTTGAATAGCGGAAGTTTAATTTCGCTAACCCTGTATATATATATCCCCACTTTTATATTTTAATTTTAAAAGCATTTTATGAAATTTCTTCACAATGGTGAAAATTAGATAGCTTTCATTATTGCAGACAAGAGAGAAATAATGAGGTATTTTTATCTTTATTCATGCTCTTTTCTGATAAAAATTCAAAATTGTTGATAAAAAGTGTTGTGTAGGATTTAGTGGCGCAAAATCCCATTAGGAGCAGAACATTATATTAGGGGCATAATAACGGAAAATGACATACTGCTTTTGAAAACACGCATTTTTCCTCGTAAAGTTTCTATATTGTTTTTCCTTCTGCATGTGTACTGATACTATGTTTGAGACACTAGACGAAATGCTTATTTAAGGGAAAATGAAGTCATATTTAAAAGAAAACGATATTTTTTTTAGATAAAACTAAACATGTTAACACAAATGCGTCTAAAAAACATAAATGACGGAAATTTTTACTCTCTGGAATTGAGATTAAAATCTCAAGTAAAGAGTGCGTCTGATCACATAAAAGATGCTGCTGACAATCGTGACTTCAAGTTTTGAGTTTAAATTATTTTTAAATAATCAAACAAAATACAATTATATTCAAAGCTGGAGTAGCACAGTTGAAGTTTATTCCAACAGAGCGAAAAATGTCCAGACCAGGGATCGAACCTGGATACTTGGCGTGCCGTGCCAATGCCTTACCTGTTAGGCTATCCGGACCGATACCTGGCTGACTTAATTCACTCTTATCGGTCCGGATAGCCTAACAGGTAAGGCATTGGCACGGCACGCCAAGTATCCAGGTTCGATCCCTGGTCTGGACATTTTTCGCTCTGTTGGAATAAACTTCAACTGTGCTACTCCAGCTTTGAATATGATATAATCCAGTTGGAAAAAATATTCGTTCCCTTCATTATGAAAATACAATTATTTTAAAAATGATGAATATGGATATGAGAATTGCGTATGCAAATTTTGAGAAGGTGAAAATTGCTGCTTTTATTCCGGAATACCAAGCATAAGAGCCTCAATTGATAACCACATCCTAATAACTTATCTTTATTATATTTTACTGATTAAGTATCTATATTATAAAGAACAAAAGTATCTGTGCATAACGCTGACGTCATTTTGCAAATGGCAATACTTCACGATAAAATTTCGGTCTTGAAATTTTCGCTACTGCAATTTTATAATCTTCTGACCATCCTACATTTTCAGTTTTCGACATATAGGGAAAAAATTTACTTTCAAATACAATTTGTTTAAAAACTGTATCTTAATTCACTAATGTATTATATTTTCAAAAATAATTTTTAAGCATGATTTTTTTTTAAGTTTATCTTATCACGTGCCGGTTTCAATACATAATAATAGTAAACATTTTGCACATAAAGCAACAAACATTTTTCAGTATTTGTTTCTGACTATTTTTGCAAAACTAAATTAATGCTTCCTTTATAAACAAATAAAAGAATAATATTAAAAAAACCACCAATCTAACATATTTATGAAAGACAAATAAACGAAATTATTACTACTTTTATAAACAAATAAAAGAATACTAGCTGACCCGCTCGGCGTTGCCCGGGCCCGTAATAATATTCTTAAATGAATCTGAAATTTTTATCTCAGGTCCGTATAGAAAGGGCTGGGTGGAGACAGTGCAAATTACATGGGCCCGACTCTTGTTCAGTCTCAAAGTTGTGTAAAATCAAAGGTTAATTTTTTTTAATTTTTATATGTCTCATACTTTAAACTTTTTTATTCCAAATTAACTGATGAATTTAATTAAAATGTAATTATATTTTCAATAATTTAATTTTTTATTTAAAATTTTTATATGAAAAATCAATCACAAATACAACATAACGCGTAATACTGAAAAAGAAATAATAAAATTGTAAGCAAATATTACTATATAGATTTTTTTTAAAGTACCATCCAGCAAATTTATTTTTTAATAGAGTAAAGCCTGTTTATAACGGAATTCTGAAATAAACGAAAAAAAAAGTTCCAGCTCCCCCCCCCCCCCCAAAAAAAAAAAAATGCTATTATGCTTTGTTCCATTTAAATAACCTGCATAAAACGAAATTTATCACTGGTCGTTTTCGTCTAAGCAGGTTTTATTGTATATTATTTCTGGGGGAGGGGGGGGGGCGTAATAATATTCTTAAATGAACCTGAAATTCGTATCGCAGGTCCCTACAGTAAAAACTACTTGTCCTACCTGTCCGTACAAAATCACATTTTACGTCATGACAACATTTTGTAAACTTCTTGCTGCTGTTTAATTCGCATTTCCAATACAGTGCTTTGCAGAAATTGCACGTTTCACCCACAGTTATGCATGCCCGGAACGTTTAAATCAGTAATTTGGATTTCAGAAACAACGCGTGCATGCTACAGTTATTAAGCCTATTTTGCCGATCGCTTAACAGCGTTCCCTATTTGGATTTCGAATCTATTTCTATTCTACTCGAATTCGGCTTCTTCTTTACTTTCAAGCATTCACCGAGATTTTTTATGGGCATTTCAAATGACATTTTGAAGCTACATAATTGCAGCGAAAGATATCGCACCGAAAACGCGAAAAGTAAACAAACCCGATCGCCATAAATCCTGCCAAGGACTCTTACACAATAGCCAATCAGATGCGATTCTAGGGCGTTGCCATTAAACAATAACAAATAATAGCGATTTCTGTGCCACATACGTTAGCGTAATATATATATAGAATATTGAAAAAACACAAATCTAACATACTATCTAATCGTACAATTTAAAATATTAGTTCACCAAATAGGATTTTTTTTTTCAAATGGAATTTGTTTGCGAAGTTCATCTAAGTTTACTGATTGTCTATGGTTTTAAAAACAATTTTAGAGCATGAAATGTTTTTTAATTTATCCACATCGCGCGGAGCTCGATTGCGAAATATTTATCCGTTTGCCCTTAAAACAAAATAAAGAGTTCATCATTTTCTTACGGCTAATATCCATTAAAAAAAGACTTCCCTATAAATAAATAAATAAAATAATATAAATAAAACACAAATTTAAGAGACATGTATAAGCTCTGAAATTATCAGAATGTAAAAGGATGCCGTAAGAAGCAAAATCTTGGTCAAATAACTCTTAGCATGCGGCTAATAAGAAAATATCGCTTTTGATAAATTTCAAAAATTTATTTGATTGTATAATTCGTATTTTCCATATGAAAAATGCTCTTTTAATGTAAGTGGGTAATCTAAAAAATTTATTGCATATAAAAAAAATTATTAGTTTAAAAAAAAAAAAAAAAAAAAAAAGTTTTCACCTATATTCTTTAACCCGGGAAGCCCGGGTACGATCCCCTAGTTATATATATAAAATCCAAACGGAAATTTCGTTCCGAACGCCTAGATTTCGAGTTCTACTGCATGGATTTTTACGGAACTTATACCGTTAGATAGGTATCGTTTCAGGGAAGGTTTTAAGCTATAACACATCATTCTACCTAGATTATTTATAGAATTATGACGAAAAGTTCTGTTATTTTGGACGATAAGGTTTACCATTTTATTTCTTGGCGAAATTTATCGTTGATAAAAAAAGTTGAAACAGCTATTACTCCTCGAAACATAAAAGAAAAAACTGTTACTAATTTTAATTTTAAAAAAAAGAAGGAAGAAAAAAAGAAGAAAAAAATCCGTTTTAATGAGTGATAATATTAAAAAACGAAAATGTTTAATTTAAACATGAAAGGGAATGTTCGTAATGCTTAAAAAATTACTCAGTTAAAATATTGCAATTGAAATAAGATTTTGCTCTTTATCTTTTGCGTCAGGTTAAGAAAAATGCATCTGAAAAATTAATAGGATGATATCAAGGAAGTTTCGATAAGTGCATGCTCAGAAATATTCGAAAAAATATCTTATCATGAGGAATATATAAAAGATTCTTCTCGTGACATATAATATGTTTATAAAAAAAAAAATCCGCAGAACCTCGATTTAGCGTTTGTAAAAAAATAATGAAAATTTAATTTTTTTGGCGATTTAATGCTGGTTGGCGACACAATAAAATTTTGAATGATACTTTTTTTATCATAAATAATTTTTAAATAAAACCTTTTTCTACTCTTCATACGAAGATAGTTAGATTAAGTTTAACTTATATAAATACATTTTTATTACTACAGTTTTGTCATATACCTTTATATTTGTATATATTAAAATTTTATTATCGTAATTATACGGTTTAAAACAAAATTTCAGTTTATTAAATCTTTTCCAAATTCAAAATTAATGTCCGATTCGGAACATTGGCAATTTGACTTCGATATTGTTAGTATCAGAAACAAGAAATGAAGGTTATTGTTGCCATGGAAACAAGTATTTAATATAAAATGTTTAATGGTAGCATTTTTAATTAGCCAGCTACTTTTAAAACAAACTTAAAACGGTACTACTTGATTATACCGTCGACAAAATAACTATCGCCAAACTATAAGATTAAATGCCAATAATAGCACACGTTTTTGTTGCGTCATCAAGTGACTTTTAATTTCACTTCTATTTGTAATTTGATTAATGTTTAAAAATTTATTTATTCTTTCGTTGTTTAAAATAAAAAAAATTTCAGTTTGTATAATTTGGCGAGTAGTTTGGCAATTTATATAATTTGGCGAATAGTTTGGCAATTTATATAATTTGGCGAAATTGGTTGAATGAATAATCAAATAGTACCCTTAAAACATTTCCAGCCGGTGAAGCCATGTAAAATTAAATAACTACTGCAACACGCTATTTTTTATATTATATACGCTTAAAGATAAAAAAAAAAATAATACGCTAATCCTTCGTTTAAGTTTAAATTCATTGAGTTTTAGGCATTTAAACACTTATTTAACAAGCAATTTTCAAATGCATTTAAATATCCTGCATTTGGGATGGAAATGTGTTGGCTAGCGAAATAGCGTGGAACGTTCGTCTTTTTTAGCGCCAAATACTCGAATATATATAGATTTTTTTCAGATTTTTACTGAGATTCCGCCGCCAAATTTGACTGATGTTTTACTACATACATGAGTAGTTTTAAAAGCATTTTTCTTTTCAAAATAATTTGAGTATGCTCTTTAAGGAGACCTTCCTTGTGGTAACAATTTTGTTTTTGATTTGTTCTTTTTTATTTCTAACTCTTCCATCATGTGACTCACAGTCGAAACTAGCAGATGTAATTGTAAAAATGATGGTACTTATGAATTACATGTTATATGTTTATTTGTGATTTTTGAGTTCACTTTTGTCACCAAACAATTTGATTTTAAGCCAAAAAGACGTAAGCGTGAATTGGGTTCAAGCGATGTTTACAATAAAGGGGATTTTGCAAGTGTACGAAAGCATTTTTTGAGTATTTTTTAAAATTCAAATGTACAATATATAAATAGCAATTAATATTTTAAAAATGGAGTCAAATATTTTAATTTTAGTATAAATGTCTCCCACACACGCACTTACATAGACATTTAAAAAATTTCTCATCATACTTTACTGCGAAAGCATGTCGGTTTGTTTTCCCCAAATTTGCGACTTTTATAACCTCGAAGCCAGATTAGCTAATATTGTCTATTCTTTTTTTTTAATAAAAAACATATCACCAATTTCCCTTATACAGACATT
This sequence comes from Maratus speciosus, assembly GCA_963932465.1. Lineage (NCBI taxonomy): Eukaryota > Metazoa > Arthropoda > Arachnida > Araneae > Salticidae > Maratus > Maratus speciosus. The sequence goes on from OZ010794.1 coordinate 550,287,225, forward strand.
CAATGTTTGCAATGTTAGGTAGTAAAGATTATTCTTAAGAAAATGTAAGCAATTATGCGTTATTTCTATCACGAAAAAAGACATTTTGCAATAAAAATTGCTTTCTGAAATCACTTTTCGATATTCCATTCCATTCGTCATTTCTTTTTTTTTTTTTTTTCATATCTTCCCTTCTTTTAGAAATGTTAAAAAAGATATTGGATGAATCTTCTATAATCAGCTACCTTACAATTGGCAAATTTACTCTATAGTGTTGGAAGATTCGTTTATATTTGAAAGGAACCGTGGACGGTAAATCCGATTTCAGAAGATTACGCGAAATTTGTACTTTTAGTAATTAGCGATTAGTAAATTTGTGTTTTTTTTATTATGGAGCAAACGGACAAAAGAAGATTTACTAATAGATATTTTTCATGTGCAGTTATTTTACTATCACTAAAAACGCATTAATTTGAATGCACACAAAAAAAAAATTTCAAATGCCAAAGGTAGCCAATGGAACAATTGTTCATTCAGCCTAGGTTTAAAAAAAAAGTACCTGAAATTCAATTAAAATTTCAATCATTATAAAATTTTGGCTGATGCACAGTCGCGAGCAGCTGATCGCACTGGCAATTTTTAGGTTTATTTTACTATCACTAAAAAAGCATTACTTTGAATGTATTTAAAAAAAAAAAAGCTTTCAAATGCCAAAGGTGACCAATGGAACAATATTTATTCATTTACCCTTGGTTTTTAAAAAATGTACCTCAGATTCAAATAAAATTTCAATCATTATAAAGAAATTTTGGCTGATGCACAGACCAAGCAGATGATCACAGTCACAAATTAACGTTTTTAGTTTTATTTAGGCAACAAACTGATGAATAATGACGTCTTAAAAATAAAAGCATGTTTATTTCTCCGTCTTATTACGCTCAGTAGAGAAATGCGAAAAAAATCTTCGGTTTGCCAAAAAAGATCAAGTAAAAATTTTGCATAACTAACTTTATTTATCATTTGCAAAGAGTTTTGATAGTGAATGATCTAAAATTCAATCAACAGCAATTTGACATTATTTAATGGAATGTAGTTTGGAACGTAATTAACTCTGTTTTGTAGCTATCTCTGGTACATTTTTAGCCATACCGTTACGAACATTTCTAACTTTGCACATCAAACTTGGTTGTGGATCCGATTACGGATGATTGGGAAGATTTTATTGAATGAAAACTAGAGGTTTAGTTTTCTATTTGAATTAGTTATCGAGGTTATTTTCCTAGGTTAATAGTTGCATGATTAAAACTGGTATGTAAAAAGAAACGGCAGTTAAAATGACATTATTTTAATTTTATTCACACAATTCCGCTTTAAATATCCACTTTTACATGATTCACATATTTTAAAATATAAAAGTTAAATACTGTTTTGATTGTATTTAGTGTACTTGAAATCGAAGATAAGAAACTGTAGAGAAAACCTGACAAATGAAGACGTATATTACCAAATATAATGTAGAGAGAGATTGTATTTATGTTATGAGATCCGCACAAAGTACCAAGCTGAGAAGTCCGGAACTAACTAAAAAAAAGGAAAACTAAGGAAAAGAACTAACAAACGAAGGGGAATAACCCGAACATTTTTTAAGTTATATGGTCAATCTCTGCAGTCATTGTAATTCTATCTTTTTTAGTAGTGTGGTGATATGATCGTAATGGCCGCATTTCCCTCCCAAACTCTACATGTGTACTAAAGAGTTGCTTCTGAATTGCCTGTATTTCGTCTAACGCATCAGATAATATAATAGCGCAATAGCGTCCGATGCGTATTCAGAAAATGCGGAAGGACCTTCCAGGTGAAGGTCCATATTAATTTAAAATACAGGGTCGGATTTTCCATTTCGTTTGATTGAAGGTTTATTTGAAAAATGGTCCAGGGCAGCGGGCTCAGCCTGTATATATATATTTGTGACATATTACTGTCGACTTCTGTGAAATTCCGGCGACACTCCTATATATCGACGTAAATGTAGTATAGTAATCAATGCCAAAAACTTTGCCAAACCTCCGTTATTCATGAGAAACAACTGGAGCGCAGTCGTGGTGGCGAATACAAGGCAGACTCAAGAAACATTGCAAGAGTTTCCCCTTCAATAATTAATAGAGGCATCATAAATTTAAACGTCATTTATTAGGCATATACACATTATGACAATCCCAGTAGTCTAGCCATCGGTTCTTAAAATATAGCTTATCACTTCATATTATAAACGATATGATGTTAAATGTATTAGAATCCACACAAATCAAAAGTCGAACCACAAGGTGACCGGGGTTTTATTAAACAAACGAAAAGCGTATAAAATCCATGCTCCTAGCCGGTTCAACAGTATAAATACTCAAAGAAACAGAGTGCGAACGGATACATTACAAGTGAAAAACCAACCCCATTCAAAGAGCCGGAAGGACGGGGTGGGAGGCAGGTTACATTGCATTACCCCTTTAATAAACCTATATCCTAATCACCAATACATGACGAAAAATTAAAACATTCGAAATTGGCGAAAGGGAAATCAACAGGAAGGCGAATTCATAAAAAGAAGAAGTAAATAAAGAAATATATGTAGGAAATCATAAATATTTGAAATATTTTGTAAAACTATTTGTAACTAAAACAATTTAAACAATGAAAAAAGACCTGAAATAATGAATCATTGTCAGCATTAACAAATCCTTTGCACGAAGTGTATGATCTCAAAATTGAAAATTCATTAATTCATTAGAAAACTACAAAGTGAACTTAAAATGAGAAAACAATTATGAATAAAATTGGAACTAATGATTCGTAACTCGTTTTCAAGGGCAATATTACGAAATCATTAGTAAAAAGCGGTTAATTTCTGTGGAAGAAATAATAAGCTACAGCTTAAATGCTTATTTTTTCCACTGTCCGATGAACCACTACCATAAAAAAATGAAAGAAATATATCTGTACCTTGGAACAAAAAGGGCCAAATGTCCAAAATTGAGAAATTTGAGTTAAATGCACGAATGAATTCAGGATGCGATATAAAGTAATTGTTAAAAGGCCCAAAGTCCTCCCAATATTATATCATTGCAAACAAAATATTTTGTCGAGGCCAATGTTACTTACTGTTAATGAAAAAATGGCCAATTTAAAATGTAAAAAAAAAACTAAATCAATGTAACATTAGATTGTAGTGAGAAAAACATTACTGAATTGAAAGGTACAACTTTGAAAAATAATAGTACAGAAATCGTAGCAAGATTCTTAAAATTCCTCAAACTTAAATTGGGTTTCCTGCCATTTGAGAAAAATGGACATCGGCTCTTTTTGTTCCAAGGTACAAATATAATTAATCAATATGTAAGACCCGGACAGAGCAATGTCATGCACAATAGAAACAAAAAGGAAACATGTGAGTTAAAAACTTACTCAGCAATAGAATCATACAACTTTTCAAATGCCATATTTGAATCGTTATCATGCATCCCTACAAACACACCAAAACCCCCGCCATATCGATGGGTTACAGGTAAAAGTGAATTCTGACAGTTAAAAATCGTCACACCAAGTAATATTGATAATATAAATATAATAATTATAAATTAACGCAATTAATCTAAACAGTATAAATTATTTTATATGCTAATTAAAGGATCCCAGAATAAATCCATTACAAAATAGGACTGGAGAAATATAGTTATTAAATTGAGAGGTAGGAATGACGATAATTATATAAGTTGGCAACTCAAGATTTTAATAAAAAGGAATGTGAATAATTTTATAGTGCTGCCCCCTACTGATGATTCTTCAAGTTATAAACTAGTTTAAATTAATATTAAGTAAAAATACATTTAGTGCTGCTATCTGTCCTAGATTCTTGAAATTAAGTATGGAGAATTATAATGCAAGTTTGCAAGTCATAATTCCAGATTTATTCTTAATTAAAACAGCACAACATTTATAATTCTAAATCTGCTAATTAGAGTATCGATAACAATTAATTAGCATCTATAATGTAATGTTTTCATAACTATTTTTAAATTATAATTCGGAAGAAATTAAGTAAATAAATAATATTAGAAAAATAAATAAATAATATAAAAATACTACACTACTACTTTATAAATTTAATTTTTAATTTTTCAATTCTTTTTTCTTTTTTTTCCTTTTCTTATGGGGGAGGGAGGGCAGATACAACTAAATATAACATTTTTACATGTTTATATATACATATATCATATACAGTATTAGAGTCTACTTTTTATAAATTATAATGTATTGAAGTAAATTAATATAATTTAAAATAGTTTTATGCATTACTAAGGATTGCTTATTTATCACAACCAACATGTACATTGTAATAATTAGTTTCAATGTTCATGTTGGTTGTCGTAAATAAGCAACATTGAAACTAATTATTAGAATGTACCTTTCCTTTTTTTTCTTTTTTTACATAATATTTTTATTAAATCAACATTAGCGTATGAATTATTCAGACAACGCCTCCCTCCTCCATAATTTAACATCTTCCCAACCAGCCAACCTATTAAAAAAATTATATATTTTGTATTTTTCATTTTTTATGATTTTTTAATTTTTTATTTTTTTTAATATATTTTTTAAATACGCAAATATATATATATATAATCAATATTGACCTTGATAATGTCATCGTTTGGGAGTACGGAGCATGTAGATCCGTTTAAAATATATTTATGTGCCTTTAAATATATATTTTTCATTTTAAGCATGTTATAACTTTAGTTTAATGATAAGTAATGTTCTTACATAATTTTATAAAGTTATTAGTTCGGGTTTTCTACTAAGCGTAAATGAAAGTGGCCATTTTATCATAATCCGGATACATGCCAAATTAACATATTTTACTTTTTTTATATATAGGATGAATTGCATTCATGAAATTAGGCATAATTTTTAAGACAAACATTAAAACAAATTTAATTTTTTTTATTTAAAGTTTAAAAGTTTTTTTTTTTAAATAGTTTTTCTTTTATATTTATTCTTGTATTTAAATCACTTATCAGACCACAAATGAAATGTGGCTAACCCCATCTAAATAAAACTTCCTTATAAGATTAGTTTGATAAATTATAATATAGGAACATGCGTATTTACTAAAAATTAGTTCTTACTTTCAGATCCTTTCAGAAAAAACTATTTAAAAACAAACGTTTTATTAGCATAGTCCTTAAAATAAAAATCTTGAAATACATTTCCATATTTAGAAAAGAAAAAAAAAGAATTATCTTTTTTTATCTGTTAGTAATGTTATCTTCCGAAGCAGAACATTTTCGTTGGCATCAAAAACTGCACATTTTCTCGTTTTATTTTTTATTTTTATGAGTTTTCTTCTGCTGTTATATCTTCAGGGGAAAAAAATTAATTCATTTCTTCATTCTCTTTACGCTCTTCCAATCTCATTTCTTTCGCCTAGTATTAATTCGCGTAACAATGAAATTCTAATGAGCTACTTGAATAACTCTGAGCATGAACCTTCTAAATTTACTACTCCTGTTTTCTTATTATCTTTAAATCACTTATCAGACCATAAATTAAACGTGGCTAATCCCATCTTAGATAAAACTTCCTCTTCAGAATTTCCAAACAACACTCTCTTTTCTCTTAATAAATCGGCTCCTAATTGCAAGCATCCTATTTCTACGTCTGATTGATCTCCTTTCAATCTCCGAAGTTTTCTGAAAGGATGCAGATAATATCTGGATTTTGTCTGAGGAGCATCCGTTCATCTTACGCTTCACTAATCAGGTGATGCCCGGGTCAAAAGTGAATCCATCTAATGGAATTGTTTAAAAGGCTTTTTCATACTAGAAACGGATGAATACAGATTTAGCCAACTAGAATGCCGAATATATCGAAGTTTATGCACGCTGTAAATAGAAAAAAATAAGGAAAGAAACAAAGAAAATGAAAAAAGGAAAATAAATGCCATCTTCACGTGTTTAATTGACGCTCCAGAGTGGTTCAGATTAATAAACACTTTTTAATTTTTATATTATCTTCATGTTTAAGGCATTATCTCCTGGCCGTTTTAAAATATTTGTGAACTGTTTGACTGTTTATTTTATTTTTATTTATTTTTTTTTTGGGGGGGGGGGAGAAGGGGGGTGATTTCTCCATGAAACAAGTATTCAGTTGTAGAAAAGAATACATACATACACGCAAGCAAACGCACAGCGTACATATATACATATATTTAAAATTGTCCAAAGTTGACAATATTTTAAAAGATTGTGAAATCTAAAGTAGAATTATGAAGATCGAATTATAAACAAAACGTGTACGTTTTCATCATTGCCCGAGCTTTAATAAAGTTAAAGGGAGTGGGATTTCGGCCATCGCGCGTACATAGAAAACCACAAAAATGGATAAAAAAAAAACAAGTTGGAAATTGCTCGTCAAACGTGGCAAATGAGGTGCGTTCGTACTATAACTAGTTTTATAATTATTTTTTGCACCCCATATTGTACTGAATGTATAATTTTTTGCACTTCATAAAATGCGTAGTCTGATACATCATTAAAATGCACTTCCAATAATTTTTTCCCATTCCCGTAATGTAACAGAACACTTTTGACTGTCCCTGTAATTAAACTATACATCCGATTTTCCTAAAATTTGAAATAGCTCAACAAAATTTTGCAACAACTATATCTTTAAAATTTCAGACCATTCGGAAGGCTGTAATATCATTAAAATGCACTTGCAATAATTTTTCCCATTGGCCGTAATGTAAAGAAAAACTTTTGACTGTCCCTGTAATTAAACTATACATCCGATTTTCCTAAAATTTGAAATGGCTCCGCAAAATTTTGCAACAATTATATCTTTAAAATTTCAGATCATTCTGAAAGCTCTAATATCATTAAAATGCACTTGCAATAATTTTTCCCATTGGCCGTAATGTAAAGAAAAACTTTTGACTGTCCCTGTAATTAAACTATACATCCGATATTCCTAAAATTTGAAATGGCCCGACAAAATTTTGCAACAATTATATCTTTAAAATTTCAGATCATTCGAACGGCTCTAATATCATTAAAATGCACTTGCAATAAATTTTCCCATTGGCCGTAATGTAAAGAAAAACTTTTGACTGTCCCTGTAATTAAACTATACATCCGATTTTCCTAAAATTTGAAATGGCTCGACAAAATTTTGCAACAATTATATCTTTAAAATTTCAGATCATTTGGAAGGCTCTAATATCATTAAAATGCACTTGCAATAATTTTTTCCATTGGCCGTAATGTAAAGAAAAACTTTTGACTGTCCCTGTAATTAAACTATACATCCGATTTTCATAAAATTTGAAATGGCTCGACAAAATTTTGCAACAATCATATATTTGAAATTTCAGACCATTCGATTGGGTAGTTTTTGCTCTGTTACATGCGGACAGACGGACGGACAGACGGACAGACGGACGGACAGACGGACAGACGGACGGACAGACGGACAGACGGACGGACAGACGGACGGACTGAACGACGACTATAGGTGCTACGTATTTATATAATTACGAACGCACCTAAAAATGGGTACACGCAACATGAGCAAAATTTGCGATTACATCTATGCGTGTGTGTGTTTCTTATATTGTAGAAAATTACCCTGACAAAGTGTTCTGCAATATAAGTGTTCATTTTTCTTCTTATGTCATGATTTCAGAATCCATTTTTCAATTCTACTCTTACATATTTAATTATTCCCCTTTTTGAAATACTATATCATAATGGATAATTAGTTTTATAGTAACATTATGTATTAATTTTTTGGTCGTTTGCTCATTTTCATTAATATAATTTATAATTAAAAAAAAGTTTTATTATAAATACCTTGAATGCTTGTTTCGTCTGTTATCTGTAACTGCAGTCTATCTGCTGGATTCATATAACAGTTCTTCTCAAATACATGCCTCGTTTTTGTTATTGAGTATATTATTTTAATCTTGACATTGAATTTTCTATTGATTTTCCCATTTGTTTTTATATGGCATTGGTTGCTTTTCAATGCATTATTTCGGCAAGTGACTTCTTGACTATTCACTGGTCTAATACATGAAATAATGCATGTTTTGTGACACGTGGATATTCTTGCCGACTGAAGATTAAACACTCACGTGTTGCATTGTTTTACATTTTCCATCATATTTCTTTATTCCGCTTTTGTTCCGTTTTGTAATTATGTCCTTCTTATTTCATTTTTTTCTTTAAAACGTTTATGATTCTTAATATATTGAGATGTATGATATATGCATTTCAAGAAAAGTAGTAAAAAGTATTTATGAATTAAAAAAATATATCTGTTCTGATCACCTTAAGAGGAAGTCAATTGCTGATTTTATTTGCATTCACAGTGAAATGTATTGTCAACCATAGGGAATAAAAAGCATTCCATATCATTTAATTATCCATTGAATTATCAAAGAGAAAAGCAAAAAGTTACATTAGATTGGGAATTATGTCCTCTTAAAACCCATCTAAATATAATAAATTTTCTTTTTCGTATGAAAGCTGAAACAAACACAAAATGATATTTTTAAAAGTGTCCTTTTTAGCTCCGTTTTTATGTTTTTGGTAAAATGCAGTTCATGGTAAAGAAAAATGAAAGACGAGTCAAAAAAAAAAAAAAAAAAAAAAAAAAAAAAAACAGTTAGCGCGAATTTGCAATGCAGTTACGTAGTTAAGAATGCATCGTGATTTTTTTACATATAAGTATTTACTGCAAAAATACATATTTTTTTTCAATCCCGCTTTGTTCGCAAATATCTACACGTACACATCCCCGCGTCCTTTAACCATTACATTACATTACAATGTGGGCGGTGACTTCGGTTATAAAGTTTATGAACATGTATGCATTGACACGCTATCGAATTCACACCTTTACTTTTCCAAATGATTAATCTCGGTTTAGTACCTGGATCCGTGTAAAGTACCGCCATCCATTGTGTGGCAAGGTGTGTCGTCACTGACTAAATAGATTTTTGGGAAGTCACACCTCCGGCACACACTACCTCCTTACCTAAAGACTCTCCCCTTTTCAACATCAACAGTCTTCTTTAGAAGGTGTGGATAGTTATGAGCGGAGATGTATTATGAGAAAATGTACCTCCGTCTATCCCGAGTGGCATCTGTACTTCGCAATGCTGTATCAAGCGATGGGTCACGGAAATTTTATTTGCTACTTTAGACGACGAAAGATTATAGAGCGCATTATATTATAGCCACGTGTTAGGCACGAGTAGTCAAGATGCATTTGAGAAGAGGGGAAAAGGAAGAAATAGGGCTGGCCCGAGGTCCATGTGACTTATGTGACCCCAAGAAAAAAGGTACTGCGCCAACAAAGAAAATTTATTTTTTATTTTTCCTCATAAAAAATTTGAGGAACATCGTATGATAGCGTTACGTTACTGTAAGTTTCGTTTTCAGAATATTTATGTTCTGTATTAAGTATTCTAAAAGATTCAAATAATAAGTAGGATTTTCTTAAACTTTTCTCGACCATTTTATGGGTATTATGCCCTTATTGACCTTTTCGTGACTTATAACAAAGGAACAGTCGTTCTCTTATAAAATCATTTCTCTTAATGCAACTAGAAACTTTTGAAAATGAATATGTGTAATAAATTAAAAAATGTTAACTTAATAAAATAATAAAAATTATTTAAGACTGAGGATTCCAATCACCAGCATACGGTATTTTTAAATAGGGTTTTTACTGCGGGGTGGGGTGAGGACTGCAAACCAAGATCTCGCATCTTCTATGCAATGGTTCCGAATAAAAGGAAAATAAGGGGGAAAAGAAGGAAAGGAAGAAAAAATGACAAAGCAAATTCCTGTGTACTGTACATTATGAAACACTTTCCAACACTTCCAGCATACTAGAACAGAACTTCACCATTTAATAAAGTAAAAGAAGATACCTATACAAACAATATAGAAAAATGCATAATGCAGTTGAACCCCCAATTTCAGCCATTAACCACCATAATAGGTTAAAGTATTCAAATTCTTTTGAACAGCCTTGCATATAGTCTATATAGATTTGTGTACACACCACATCGTTTTCGAAAAGTTAGTTTAACTAGAAAATGCATAACACGTTTGAAAATTTACTTTTACCAATTATACCGCCTATAGAAGGAAAGTTGAGATTTTTTGTAGAGCTCTGTATATAATGTACAGATTTTTATACACAACCCCTATTAAGCAAAAATTACTTCATATAGGAAACGCATAACACAAATAAAAAAAACTCTTTCAGCATTTACCATCCACAGACAGCAATGCATCCATTTCTTTGCAGAGCCCTGTATATGAATTTATTTATATTCTACAGTTATCGCTTTCAAGGAAAGTCTCCTTACCGGGCATAATCAGAATATTTTGAAAGAAATACTAATTAAACTACTTATGCGTGTAATAAAGGATCAGTCAAATTTAGCGACGGAATAACAGTAGAAAGTCTGTAAAAAAATAGAATACTTTCGAGTGTTTGGCGCGGAAAGGCGAAAGCACTACGCGATTTGGCGAGCAGTACTTTTCCTCACCAAAAGCAAACGATTTTAATGCACCTGAAAATTGCTTGTTGTTTGATTTTTAGAATGCCGTGTAAATAGTATTTAATGAATTTAAACTTAAACAGTAAGAGAGTTTAATAAATACATTTTTTTGTATTGCATATTTATGATGCTTGCTATTTAATTTTATTACTTTAAAAACAATTTCATATATAAAAAAAATATTTTCATATACTATTTAAGTGTGTATTCCAAAATAAAGGTAAGATAAAGAATGCTGAAGCTATTCATTTCAATATCAAAGAAGTCGTTGTTTCCATAGCAACGAAATGAAATCGACAGCGCTCAATTGGACTTAATTTTGAGATTGAAACAATTTTAATTAATTTAAATTCTGTTTTTTAATTCATAAAATTTGATAGTTAACTTTCATTATAAATACATATATATGACAAAACTATAGTTAAATCGAACTAAAACTGACAAAACTAAAGTTATTTACATTAAAATTATTTAAACAAGTTCAATATGAAACGTTTTTATCTTAAAGAGTATTTGACGTAAAAAATATTTTTTGTAATTTGATTCCATCGCCAACCGGTGAGAAATTGCCAAATATCGAAATATTAATTATTTTTTACGGACGCTCTATCGAGTTTCCACCGAATTTTTTTATAAACATATCTATCCGCATGAGTAGAACATTCTATAATTTTTTTTCAGATTTTTCGGAGTATGCCCATACGGAGATCTTCCTTGTTGGTACTATACTGAATATAGTTCAGGAGGCAAAGGCATTAAACAATTAAAAACCACCCTTAAGCAATTGATGCTCACAGACAAGATACTTATGCAAGGAAATTAATGTGGAAGTACTACACTTGTAACCCGTTGGCAAATGTGTTTAGATGTCAGTGAGGCCTATTTTAACCCGTTGACGTCCAAGTTGTTTCAAAGTTTAAACTTAAGTGATAATTTTTAGTGTATATGTTTTGAACATAAAAGAAAAAAAAATCAGAACTTTTGTCTTGTACTACAAATTAAAGATAATTTTTAAATACACCATAAAATAGAAGCTAAAGCAATGTGTTTAGAAGGAAATAATCTTTATTCATCAAGCATAAAACAACGTCCTACCACTGTGAGAGCAGAACAAATTTTTCCTTCTACTCTTATATGGTAGGATACTACAGGCAGCGCGTACTAGTCAATTGTAGCACTTTATTGGAGATATTAACAAGCAACTTTTCAGAGACAGAAAAAATGACGTTGATTTTGTTCCAAACAGTAGGCGAAAAATCTATAGACTATACCAATTTTCAGTGGAATGGAAGAATGAGTAGGAATGCTGGGATACATGTACAAAATAATCAGTAAAACTCTGAATTTGCGGAGGAAGGAGGAATCTGTTCTATTTATTACCCGACTGAAAAGAAGTGTTATGTGTTTCACGCGTATCTGTGTATGTGGATTTCTTTATACCCTCGGAACATCCCAACGGCTGGATGGATTTTAATGAATGAGGTCTCTATCGATTCGTCTTAACCGTCCGATGGTTATAGGCTGGGTTTTGTTTTTATAAATTCAAAATGGCGGTCGTAAAATACAAAATGGCGGTAGAGACGAAAAAAATTTACGCACCCTATTGAGTGGCATATCAATGGATAGGTCTTTCAAAATGAAGACGATGTTTCATTGGCTATTTTACAGTCAGAAGCTCCGTTAAAATATTATACAACCTGGAAGTTGTGTATGTAGGATCTCTAGCTTTACTGCAACTCTAACCATCATAAACATCTATGGACCTCATCAAAACAGTGTTTATAGATAGGAACTAACAATTAAACACAACTTAAAAGTCATCAATACAAGCATATAAAAAAAATAAATAAATAAATAAATTAAGTAATATAAACAAGTAATGTAAAAAAAATTTTTTAAATCAATTCTTACATAGGTCAATAAGAGATCTTTTTTTCTCCCATTCTTCTTTCCTCCTGAGTGGCGCTTAAAATGCCTTACTCAAGAAGAGGGCTCTCTCGATTATTGAAAATTAATTTAATTTAATTAATGAATTAATATTTGAAAAAACCTAGATTAACACCAAGTGTCATCCACTACAAGTTTAAAAAAATCCATTTGAGCTTGATTGGATAAAAAATAAGTACTTTATTAACTATTGAAAATTTGAACAAATTATATATATAGCGAGAGTGTGAGCTAATATAGTAGGAATTGAAAAAAAAAGTAGCTTCACATTGATGAGAAATAATTAATTAGTTCGCTTTTTACGCAGTCGGGTTTTTTTATTTTTAAAATTTAATTGTTTATAAATAAACAAATTTAATAAAGGAAAGTTACATACTATAACACACATTGTCTTTCATTTCTTACATCTAAATCTGCCATTATTTTCCGAACAAATCTATAATATAATAAAAAGAATTGACCTAGAAATCTTCTACTAACAAGAAATTTTTATCAATAACGGAAAGTTCCTGAATACAGTGTTACTTATGAATCTTTAATCTATAATAATGATCATAATTAAACTTAATACAAAGGAAAGCAAGCGATATTTATGATGATTTGAATTAATGTTCAAATATTTCAAATAAAATTAGTAGAAGATTAATAATTATTGAAATGTAGCACAAAAATGTAAGACGGTCTTCTCCTTAAACCACACACAAAAAGCAATCGGATTAGGATTCCGAATGGCATAAGACGGCCTGGCCTTGAACTTAACAAAGCAATTTAATGTAAGATGAATTTCATTTTATTGATTAAAATCTCATGTAAGATTTTGACCTTTCAAATTGATAGCTTACTGATAAACCTTTGGAAAGGATCATTTTCTTCTGGTGGACTGATGGCTTCTATTATTATGAAACAGCCATTATAAATTAAGTGTTAGATGAAAGAGCAGCCGTAAAAAGTTAGAACACTGCTTTTCTGGTCCGAATGGGAAGAAAAAAAATGGCCATTTTTTTTTTTTTTTTTTTTTTTTTTTATTTTTTTAATTATGGCCATTTTTTTTCCCCATTTGGACCAGAAAATCAGAGTTCTAACTTTTTACGACTGCACTTTCATCTTCACTTAACACTTCATTTATAGTGGCTGTTTCATAATAATAGAAGCCATCAGTCCATCAGAAGAAAATAACTCGGTGAAAGCGGAAACTCGGTTAGGCGGGACTCTGATAATCGGGACTCTACTGAATATGTCATTTTAAAAATGATCTTTAGAATATTTTTGTTGATGTTCAAAAGGACCCCCCCCCCCCCCTTGGATCCGCCACTGTAGATTACGTAGTTCAGTATTACATATTTTATGATTACATATTTTAAATTTTAAAGTAAGTCGTCTATTATAAAATTAGTAAAATTCTCTTTGTAAATATACTTTGTGGAAGAGAGAGGGGGGGGGGCGCCAAACTCCATGTTTGCCCTGGGTGCAAAAAAGGCTAGTTTCAGACCTGATAAACTGGCGTAAAATGACTTTTCTTATTATACAGAGTGGCCCAAAAGTAGGTATACAGTTACATATACATAACTGATTGTACCCTTTCTTCGGGGGACGGGTTGCAGGAATGCATCAATGCCAAAGATGGACATTTTGAGCACCTTCTGGATTAAATATGTAACTATATATGCAATTAAACCTGCATTAAAAGTATTGCTGTATAAGTAACTGTACACCTACTTTTGGGCCACCCTGTATATAACAGATGCTACATGAAAGTTGTGTGTATGTACCTTAAGTTGACAAAATGGGAGTAAATAGGCTTTGGAGTTGAATACAGGGACACACGTTAAAAAAAAATTCTGGGAAAGGCGAGATCTTGGGATGAATGTGTCTGTTGTTCATTGCCAATGACGTGATTTTAAAATGGAAAATATAATACCTATCGAACATGAAATATGCTAAACTAAGAATTTTTTGTCAAAAAGTCCGTGCAAGACAAATTTTAAATATGTCAACATAAAAAGCAATGCAAATATATTACAAATAAGAAATATTAAGAATTCAAAAGTAAACCTACACTATCTTTCCTCTTTTTTTACTGAAAATTTTAAACATTTTATTATTCTTTTCGTCAGTGAGGCCCTGGCCCTTAAACACCCAACCACGTTTAAAAAATTCTTAAACACATAATTGTAATAAAGCAAAACTAAACATTCTCTTACACAGTAGATTCAGGAGGACAGAGCCCCCTTGTCGAAAAAAAAACTTTCGTTTATTTTTCTCTTCGTATTAACTATATAAGTAACTTTAGACTAATACATTTTATTTTTTGTTTCAAAATCACCCCCCCCCCCCAAAAAAAAAAAAAAAAGAAAGAACGAAAGAAAATTTAGCTATTTAACTTTGAAAAACCAGGGAGAAACATTTGCCCTGCCTCCCCCTTCTCCTTTCCTTGCGGACGCTTATGATTATAGATGCATAGATCCTCCAAGCATTTAAAGTTTACTAAACATTTCCATTAAAAAGGCATTACTAACAATCATGTCATATAATGATTTCCGTTATTTAATTTAATTTTTCTTAAACTTCAAACTAAGTAGTTTATGGGAATTGATCTTAAATTTTATAAAATATCTGAATTTTTTGTTAATGGATCCATTTGAAATTTCTTCAGTATTTAATACTGATGAACAAAATCAAAATAATGTTGATACTGGCTGAGTGAGTGGTAACCCGATATGTTCGTTTGTATCGCATAAGATCTTTCGTTTTCGAGGGGAAGGTAGGGGGGGGGGGGGGGATATAATTTTTATTCTACGTTCAGAAAAGATTTATAATATTTTTATTTATTTATTTATTTTTAAATAACATTTATAAAACCGTGTTTATAATGTAAGATAAATGCAAATAATGTAGTTTTGATGCAATTATCGGAAAATATTGCCGTTTCAGGATAAAAATGAAAGTTTTCATTCGTGTCAGTATACAGGTGAAAGCAGTTTTGCCTTTTGAAGAGTTGACCACTAATTTCTAAGCACAGTTGGGCAAGTTTGTAATTGCAAGTATCTGCAACGCAATTAGAATTTAATTATATGTAATTAAAATTTAATTATGTACAGTTAAAATTACATGCCGTAAAAAATTCTTGCAGCACTGTAGCCGGAAGCTGTATTATCCCATTTTTTGACGAAATTTCTACGTTTGAATGTATGTAACTACAATCAATTACATGCAATTAACTTGTAATTACATTGCGAGTAATTGAGATTACAAATTCGCCCAACTCTGTTCCTAAGCTGATAGTATGAAAAGTCCTATTGGCGTATTTTACACAATCGGGAAAACATTTCAGTTTTACGAATTAAATGCATCTTTCCTTTTAAAAATAGGGCACTTTTCATCCGTAAAAATCATTTCACTTTTTAATGTCTTTGAGAATAATTATTCAAATTAAAAAAATATACAGTCGAGTCCCCGATTTAACGAATTTCTCGATTTAGCGAATTTTTTTAAGGTCCCGGCGAAAATGGAACAAAAATACTTCGATTTAACGAATTTATAATCCCGATTTAACGAATAATTTTCTATGTCAAAAAAATGAAAAATTGAAGAAATTTCTAATATTTATTATAAATTTTCAAAGTCCTGATTGTTAATTTTCTAAATATGTATTATATGGTGCAGAAATATCTGCATGTGAAAATGCACGTTACACCGAGGTTATTAATAGAAGTAGTAGTAGATCAAATGAAGAAGATGAAATAGAAATGATGTAACGTTAAAAAAAGCAGTTACCAGTTTGGATACTTTGACACGGTAGTTGATGGCTTATGATGTTGGTGACACTGTTTTCACAGCTTCAGAAAAAAATCGATAAAGAAGTTTGGAATACAAAATCGAAACAAAGAAAAGAAACATTTATAAAAGATGTTTTATAATTTATCGATAAAATTTGAATAAATGAGATTTTTTCTGAATTACAATGCTTTTTTTTTATAGTAGTACATAAAAAAAAAAGAATTTTTATACAGAGTACTTTCTTAAAGCAACAAATGTTTAACATCATTATTAAGGTAAGTGAGCACTGTTCTTCTTATTTATTGCCATTTTTTAACTTCTTCTGTTGTATAAAAATATTCCTTTGATTATTCCGATTTAAGGAACAAAGTTGCTAGTCCCGAACGATTCGTTAAATCGGGGTTCGACTGTACATTTTAAAATTTGAATAAGTCAGTGGCATCAATAAATATATAATAGGGAGTGAAAAAAATGGCAAAATTTCTTTTCGTGCAAAAATCGAAATTTTAAAATAATTATTGGAGTTATCACTTTTCTTTTAGCATCTACATAAACAAACCTAATGACAGCGTATTTTATTTTCGTAAAGATAGAATTTTTCTTATAAGGGTATAATTACATCCAAAATGAAGATTAGAAAAGCATAATTTTGAAACAGACTTCAAATTCTAAGCCAACACGATTATTAGGCTGGCTTGAGAGCGAGGAAAAAAAAAAAAGAGGTTTGTCGGACAATAGGGTTACTCCTTAGAATATGTAATCGAATGAAAACGTTTTTAGTAGGAGGCTAAATAACGACGGCAAAGCACTATAATGACCGACGACGTCTGGAACAATTTGCAGCTGTATATCAAAAAGAAAGCATGACATTTATTGAAAAGTCTGCAAATTCAAATGTAATGCTTTAGTCTTTCGATGGGCTATTGTTAAAATTTTGATAGTATCTAGTTATTTTGAATGGGTTTCCTAAAAAGTGCCAAATATTAACATTTCTTGAGGATCGTGGAATTCAGAAATTGAATGGCCTCTAAACTTCCTAAATTTTTGTACTATTAAAATTTATCAATTTCTCAGTAAAAAACAATTATTTTTAAAGAAGATTCAACTAGTATTATGGAATGTAAACTTTTTTTGTGTGGATTGATTGGTTAATATGTATTAACATTACCTTTGGAATATATATTTTTTTTATTGTTGTAAAAAGAAGATTACAAGAGCTTATTTCCGGAAATGGTAAACAATAAAAGGTTATATATTTTGTAAATTAGTTTTTTTGAAAAATATAATGCAAGCTTTGTCACAATAAATGTTTTCCTAACAAAATTATGCTTATACGTTTGTCCATTTTTGTTTTGCTCTTTTTTATACAATATATCCATTATTTCCCTTTTTTCACCCACTTTTATAAAACAATGGAATAATTCGCACCACTAAATGTACTCCAGCAATTTCATTAAAAATTAATAACGTTTAGGAATTTAAATTCCGAGAGTTAGCATAACATTCCTCAGTTTCTTATAAATAATTAATGTTCGTTTCAGCTCACAGTCCATCATGTTCCTGGAGAAACATACCCTTATATTGCCAAAAGTCTCCGCGTCTCCGGAGATTCAATTTTAGACGTTTTGTCAACTATCTACAGAAATACTTGTCGAATTCTTCTGGAATATAAAGAACATGTTTGACATAATATTTTTCAGCGAAGGTTTAATCAAGAAGGCAATTAGAAGAATAACAACAAATTGAATAACATGGAAAAAAAAATTGCGACCATCCTGTGAAATGAAATGCACGAAATGATCTATAGCTGCAATACATGAGAATGTGGACCTTGTAAAAGATTTGTGTAATAGCCCAGTAGTTAGGGAGTTGAATTCGGAATTAATTAGGGGAAAGCGGGAAATTGTTTTAATTCCTTCTGTTTAGGTCTAGAATGATTATCCTATGTTTTCTTCCTCGTACTAGGTGAGGACCTCGTTAGGAAATATGTATAGATTTATAGTCAAAAAACACGTTTTTTTTTCATACCATAACAATATCTCAAAACAGCTAACTCTGTCAATAACATTGTCGATACAAATGTTGTAGAGCTTAAAATTCTGAATAAAATGAGTACCTACACTTAATATTTTTGTTGAACAATAAGGTCAGAATTCTACTTTAAAGTTTTAGACCCGTGCTCAGGGGGTTGAACTCAGAATTAATTTGGAGAAAACTGAAAATTGTTTTAAACCCTTAAGTTTAGGTCTAAAATGAACGTACTATATTTTCTTCCTCGTACTTGGGCGAATGTTAGAAAATATGTGCATATTTATTTTCGAAAAACACTTTTTTTTTTTTTTATTACCTTAACAATATCTCAAAACAGCCAACTCTATAAAAAACATTGTCAATACAAATGTTGTAGAACTTAAAATTCTGAATAAAATTAGTACCATCATTAATATCTTTGTTCAACATTAAGGTCGCAATTGTACTTCAAAATTTTGCCTTAATCGCTAATCAAGAGATTAAAGCCAGGAGAGACCAAGTTAACAATATCTCAAAACAGCTAACTCCATCAATAACATTCTCAGTAAAAAATTTGTAGAGCCTAAAATTCTGAATAAAATGAGTACCTACACTTAATATTTTTGTTCAATATTAAGG
The DNA here is from genome assembly GCA_963932465.1 of Maratus speciosus. NCBI lineage: Eukaryota > Metazoa > Arthropoda > Arachnida > Araneae > Salticidae > Maratus > Maratus speciosus. Next base: position 550,306,210 of record OZ010794.1, read on the forward strand.
CCGCAATTTTGAGATATTGTTAAGTTAACTTGGTCTCTCCTGGCTTCAAGCTCTTGATTTGAAAATTTTTGAAATAGAATTGTGACTTTAATGTTGAACAAAAATATTAATGATGGTACTAATTTTATTCAGAATTTTAAGCTCTACAGCATTTGTATTGACAATGTTTTTTATAGAGTTAGCTGTTTTGAGATATTATTAAGGTAATTAAAAAAAGCGTGTTTTTCGAAAATAAATATGTACATATTTTCTAACATTCACCCAAATACGGGGAAGAAAACATAGTACGTTCATTTTAGACCTAAACTGAAGGGATTAAAACAATTTTCAGTTTTCTCCAAATCAATTCTGAGTTCAACCCCCCTGAGCACGGGTCTAAAATTTTAAAGTAGAATTGTGACCTTAATGTTCAACAAAAATATTAAGTGTAGGTACTCATTTTACTCAGAATTTTAAGCTCTACAACATTTGTATTGACGATGTTTTTGACAGAGTTAGCTGTTTTGAGATATGGTTATGGTATTTAAAAAAGAAAAAAAAAAGTTTTTTTTTTACTATAAATCTGTACATATTTTATAACGCTCACCTAGTACAAGGGGGAAAACTTAGCATATTCATTCTAGACCTAAACTAAATGGATTGAAACAATTTCCATCTTTCCCCTAATTAATTCCGAATTCGGCCTTTATTTCCTCCCCTACACTGGGCTATAATAATAGTACGTATATTCATGGGGACATATGAAGTTTTCCTTTTATAAAATCAAGAAATTTTCGTATGGTTGAGAATCTTTCATGCTAAAAACAAAAAACAAACTTATCCAAACCGTTATTAAGTACACAACTTAAAAGGGTCATTAAGATATGGTCAGTTATAAATATTGCAAACATAAAACAAATCCACAGTCCATCTATATACATTTCATCTATCATTATCTAATATGCATACATTCGTTTTCGAATAAAAATTTAAATAAAATTGAGTTTTCCTGTTATGTGTCTCAACATTTTACTTATTTATTTTATTTTGCATTTTCATTCCGTTAATATTTTAGAATATTGAGGAATCTGGTTCCTTAGCTCTTATATCTTAAAATTCAAAGGAAATGGTCGAGGCCAAAACTCCTGGTTTTTCTTCGTTTTTAAGACACTGTAAAGATAAATAATACAAGCATAAAATAGATCCACAGTCAATCTATATACCTCATCTATCATAGTGTAATATGCATACAGAGGTTCTCGAATAAAAATCCAAATAAAATTGAGTTTTCCTGTTATGTATGCTCATCATATTTTTTTAGAGGATTTCCTTTATATTTTAAAATATTCATGAATCTTGTTCCTTAGCTCTTTCATGATAATTTTGGAAGGGTAGTCAGGTTAAAAACAGGTGGGCTAAGCGCAAAAGCAAACTTCTTAGATACATCCGTGTCTTTTTTCCACCTCCTTGATTAATTGCGGTAGATTATGTTTGCATTAATACCTCCGGCGGGACTTTGTTCACTCGATGTGACAGTCAACTCTTCAATTCCGGAAGCTGCTCATCTCCTAGGACAGGATGGTGTAAGACCGGAGGGGTGTTAAATCCGGTTTTTGGGTTTTTGTCGCCGCTCTTAAAACGTCGTAAAAGACTTAGGACTTTACTTATCTAACGCTCCCCAAGAAGGAAATTCATGAAGGAGCAGTTTCGGGATCCGGTACGGGGCTTGGCAACATAAAAATATCCGCGTCGACTCTTTCTATTTTGTTGTACCTTCCCTGTAACTCATAAAACGCCCATAAAGATCCCCAAGAAGTGAACCTTACCTAGAAAGGTGGGTCCCCCAAGGTGCGGTGGATATTTTAAAAACCTCACGTACACAAAACCCCCGGGAGTCAAGCCCTCTCTTTTACTTCATTCATGACGTCCTCTAGAAGAGAAGTTTACAACTCCAGATGTCCCTTTTTCTTATCGGAAGCCGATTGCCACTTGTTCTACTCAATTAGGACGACCTTTTCTTGGAGAGAAAAGATCCAAGAAAGGGCTCACGCGTCGGTCGCGTGTCGAGACACCCCGCGCGTATCCATGGCAACACACGCGAACACGCTGCATCTGGGAGAAGACAGAGAAGACGTTCGCGAAAAAACTAGGGAAAGCTCTCCGCCGCGCGCTTTCTTTGATCCTTGTTGTAGTGTAGCATCATCTTTTCCTCCCCCCTCCTCTCTTCCATCCCTAGGCATAGCGCGGTTTAGGTAGCGACCGATCCCACTTTTCAGAAGATTTTTGCGAAGCGAACGCCGGCCCTTTAATGGATGATACGATGTTAGGTTTCGAAAAGGATACACTGATTTTGTTAGCTGGGCGGTTCTCCGCAGAGAAAGGAGAGTCCCAGGTAATTATTGTTTTTGCGTAGATCTTATGATTTGAAAAGCTCGATTACAGAAAAACGAAATTCAGAACTTATGCCCCCTTTCGTGTGCCCGGCTATGGAAAATATTCATTGAAGCAGAAATGTTCTGATTAAAAATCGGAATTTAAGATTTTTAGGAATTTTTATTTATTTGTTTTTTAAATATTACAGTGATCACTCACCACAGGAAAAGCTGGGAGGGCAATTTCCCTTTTCCGAATGTAGCTAATTTTTCTTTTTCTCTGATTATTTTCTAAAAATAAAGTAAATAAAAATTTATTTTTCTCAAGTAGCTTAAAAATTTTAAACACCATGACAAAAAAAAAAAAAAAAAAAAAAAAAAAAAAAAATAAGGATTTTTCGTCAGAAGGAAAGAAGGCTGTCTTTTTACGTTTGTGCCTTTGAAAGTTATCTTAAATGGGATGTTAAGAAGGGGGAGGGCGGAGCCCCCCCCCCCCCCCTTATCGAAAAAGATAATGAACTGTTCCAATTCTTGATTCTGGGGGGGGGGGGAGCAAAACAAGCTTACTTTTGGATTTTTGATATTTCTTACGTACTCGTTATATTTTAGTATTGCTTTTTTATATTAATATGTTTAAAAATTGCCTTGGAGAGACGGGGTGAAGGAAGTGGGTAACAAAAAATTTTCAGATTAGTTTATTTCATGCTTCTACTCTTTATAATAAGAAATATTAAAAGCGAACTGCAGGCACATTGTTCCAAAATTTTGCCTTTTCCTGGATTTTGTTCTATGGGCTCATTTAAACGATTTTTAGGTAACTGAAGAATAAAGGGATACAACAGGGAGTGTCATGTAAATGAGATTGACTTCGTACAAGCAATATTATGTATCCCTAAAAATCAATTCATCATATTAAACTTTTAAGGGAATTTATAAAAAATATAATCATTATTAAAAACTGTTAAGCAATTTTGATGGAATTTTGTTAGCTGGCAGTATCTTCGCTGGGAAAGGAGAGCCTAGGCAAAGAATAAAACGCCGAATCTAATTTCGAATCCCGGGATTCCGAGATTGTATAGATCAAATCCCAGGATACGAAGACTGATCCCGGAATTCTGCGAACATGAATTTTTTTAATATATCAAATTTTCTCTTCAGTAACTAAATGGAGTAATCTTTTCGAATAAATATGTCATTATCCTTTAATAATGCTTACACCAAGGGAAAAAAATGATACATCTATTTAATTTGCAACGTTTATAATAATTTGCAGTTAATCAACTGCACTGTTGAGTTTTTAAAATAGGATAGTAAAGAAAAAAATTCCATATGGTTTGTTTACTTGTCAAAATCCAATTTTATTTTCAATATTGCATGGTTTAAAATGGGATTTTTATCATCATGGGCGACAATATCTGCACTATGTATATTAAATCCTAATGAATCAAATTTATGAAACGGATCTATTCAACGGTTTTATGAAAATACATTGCGATACATGAAACGGATGTATGAAATAACTGAAATCAGAGTCCAACTGAATCCAAAAAGGTTAAAGCTTTTCCTTGGTTTTCTTTTCAATTTCAATGAGAAAATGACATCAATAATTAGAAAATGAGATCATTTACCTATTTCTCCCTCTCATCCACAGCAATGAAAACAGGAAAGAAAAATCATGCACAAGCATATATTATGAAACACTTTCCAACACTTCCAGAATACTTTAACAATACTTCGCCATTTAATAAAGTAAAGAAGATACTTAAGTTAACATTTTAGAAAACATATCATACATTTGAAAACCAAGTTTCGACAATTACCGCCAATAGCCGGAAAGGTACTCCAATTCTTTTGTGCAGCTCCGTATATGATCTATAGATCTATAGATATGATCTACAGATTTTACACAGAACACTAAAATTTAGTTTTGTAAGAAAGCACATAATACAGTTGAAAATTCATCTTCAGCAATTTCTGCCAATAGATAGAAGTGTATACTCTAATAATTTTGTACAGCTCTGTGTATTGCATACAATTTTTTATACACTCCACATATTAAGATGAAATTTAATTCAGGCAAAAACATACGTAAAACGACTGAAATCACGCTTCCCGGAATTTCTATCCATAGGCGGCCATGTATCCAGTCCTTAGCATAGTCCTGTTTATGATTTTATTTATATGCTACAGACATCTGTTAGTATACTAACTTTAGTTGAGTTTGAAAATGTATAACTCAAATTAAAAGGCACTTTTAAGCAATTTACGTTCATTCTCAGTAATGGTTATGAATTCTTTTGCGTATATAGTCTAAAGAATTTATGCACACAATGTAAGCAAAAATTTAAGTTAAAAACGCATGCCCTATCTGGAAATGCACTTTCAGCAGTCATACTTCAGATATACCAAAATCTTTGTGTCCCTGTAAATGAGCGATAAATGCAATGCACATCATATTCTACTGCAATCATCTTGTAGTAAACTTCAGTAATGGATATCAATTTCATTATGTTTCAAATAGTGCAACATGATTGAAATACACTGCGAACAGTTTTTGTCCGTCGACAATTATATAGCAAAACACTTTTGTATGACCTGTAAATGAATGCTAAAAGTTATGCACCCTATATTCTTCAGAAAGCATGCATTAGTGAACCTCAGAATTTCATATCAATTTCATATGTTTGTAACACAGTAACATCATTAAAATACGCCACAAACAATTTCTCTTTACATTGCAAATTCCCAACACACATTGAGAACACACTTTGATTTTTAAAAAAATGTTCCAGTTACCTTAATGTGTATTGAAATGTGTTCCGAAAATGCTCCGTTACGAAGAAAGTGTTCTGAAAGTGTACCGAAAGTCTTCAGCTTAGGATATTTGTTAAATCTAAACTTGGGAACATATTTGAGAACAGATTGAGAATACATTTAGCACACTTGTGAAATCACGCATTCCCAAAAATATTCAAAAAGTGCTCTAGAAAGTGTGCTGAAAAAAAATGAATGTTCTCAGAAGTATTCTAAAAACTTCCAAAAAGTGCGCTTCAAAGTGTTCTAAAAAAGGTGCCAAAATAAGTGCTCTGAAGTGTTCTGAAATGTGCATAAAGATTTGCAGTGTATAGATTATAATACGGAACACTTTTGAGTTCCTTTGTATGCGTATTGTAAGTGCTACACATGAAACATTCTGTAGTAATTATCTTATTATACACCTCAATAATGTACATAAATTTCATTATATTTAAAATATTGTAACACTAGAAAAATACACCTCAAATTATTTTTCTCCATAGACCTTAACCCCTTGGGGACGAGCGTCAGGTATACGTGCCGCATGAAGCGCTCAGAATTCTTGTTTTTCCTCACCAATAAAATTTTAGTGTAAATTTTTCTATATTTAATCAGCGCATTTTCTCGATTAGAGAAGACACAAATTTCTGTTTTAAAAAACGGTGACAAAAGATTAAAAATTTCGTAAAAGGCTCCCGTCCCGAAGGGGTTAATGCAATAGAATACTTTTGAGTGCCCTTATAAATGAACTATGTATAGCACACACTTAATTTTCAATACCGAACATGTCATGGTGAATCTCAATAACATATATCAATTGCATGGCAATCCGAGTATATTTACGCGAGTTAGAGCATGGACAGACAAATAAACCCAATTCATAAACATTTTTCAACTATAGTAGAAAGTGTTAATAAAATTTGTTGCCGCTATTATATAAATTCCATTAAAATTTAAAACAATATAATAAGTCAATAATATTTCTTTTTTAATATTTTAAATTTAGAAATTATAAGTTATTAACACTTTGGATGCATGTGAATAAGTCATCGTAGGCGTCAGCTGAAACTGGTTTATTTCAGAGTAAATATTTTTGAAGCGATACATGGAGATTGAATAAACTATTGTCGAGATATTTAAAATTGCAATATTTTATTCTAAAAGCACCAAGCGTCGGGACAACTTTTAGCAGTTTTCCATTATATCTATCTACTATGACAAAGTGATAGATTCTTCTTAAATTTAGACTCCTTCTTCACCTTTTTTTTTTTTCATTTTTTGCGCAGGTGGATTGATAGGTTTATGCATATCGTCGATCTTTTATTAACACCGAAAATCTCAAGACATGGTACAAAATAGTATAATCCCGGGATTTTCGGTATAAGAAATCATTCTGGGATCCCAAATCCCGAGATTGTAATCCCTAGTTCTAGGCAAGTATTATCTTTTCATAGGTCTTTTAATGATTGGAAAAAAGAAGACAAGCTGTGAATTAGCTCCGTCAAAAAATTTCAAAGCCCCCCTGACTTTACCGACTGGTTACGGATTTAAAAAATATATATATTTTGCTTCTCTTATTAAATGTATTTTTCATAGTTGTGTCGCATTTCCTGCGGGTGAGCGGTATGAGAGATCACTTTATATCAGATTGACTTGGTACAAGCATTCTTATTTATCGTATGTTTTAAAACAGTTCATCATAAAATCTATTAAACCTGAATGGAAATTTATAAAAATATAATCATTAATTTAAAAAAGGCTATGAAATTTTCACTTGATTACTATCAACTTTGAACATAGCTGCATTAAGTTAAAAAATGCTGTAAAAAGTGATAGAATATCTTTATTAAGACTGACGATCGTTTCGTCGCACAAACGGCGACATTTTCAAAATCATTCACGATAGAAAACATTTCCACATAATTTAAAAAAAACAATAAACATAGTAAACAATGTCACGCGACATGATGCATAATGAGAAACATTGCAAACATAAAATTAAATTAAAAGATTAGATTAGCTATTTGCGAGCGTAGATTAATTTTCAAAACAATAACATGGTAAACAATGTCACGAGACAACATGCATAATGAAAAGCATTGCAAAATATAAAATAAAAATAAAATTATCTGGGCTATTTGCGAGCGTGGATTAATTTTTACTATTGTTACTAAAATTATACATAGCATCTCTTTCCAAATTTTAGGTAATTCTATGGACACTGAATCATTGCAAATATTCTTGTTGCGTAAAAATATCTCTATTGATTCTCGGATTATGGCTAGCCCATATCCAGTCAATCCATTATCCCTCATAATGCTTTGCACCTTTTTCATACAAAGTTTCTGCACTTAGGCATTCTCTATTCATAGAGCTTTCACAGTTTGTACCCCCGTGCAGTTAAAAATCGAAATAAATAAAATATATGATATTGCAAGAAACAATGGATACAAAGAAAGCACCATAGAAAAATTAATTAAGAGCTTAAAGAATAAAAGGAAAAGAAATTTCAATCCACAAAATTACATGTTATCCACTTTACAATATTTTCCTGGTTTCTTCGAACGTCGGAAATATAAACTCAATAAATACAATATCTCCCTAGTCGCAAAACCTTCTATGAAATTAAGAAATATAGTATGCAAGAAAATATGTCCAATTGAGTCAAACCAGTTATCAGGAGTATACGAAATACCTTTCACCAAAGAAGATGGAACCAAGCAGTTTTATATAGGTATGACAACTAGAAAACTTAAAACCAAAGAGCATATAGCAGACATCAAATACAACAGAAGAACCACAGCTTTGGCCAGATTATACAGCGAAGAACCTTTACAGATCGATTTTAAAAATAGCAAGTTAATTTATACATCAAGATTTTATTTACCATCCATAATGCGAGAATCAATAGAGATATTTTTACGCAACAAGAATATTTGCAATGATTCAGTGTCCATAGAATTACCTAAAATTTGGAAAGAGATGCTATGTAATTTTAGTAACAATAGTAGAAATTAATCCACGCTCGCAAATAGCCAAGATAATTTTATTTTTATTTTATATTTTGCAATGCTTTTCATTATACATGTTGTCTCATGACATTGTTTACCATGTTATTGTTTTGAAAATTAATCCACGCTCGCAAATAGCTGATCTAATCTTTTAATTTAATTTTATGTTTGCAATGTTTTTCATTATGCATCATGCGTGACATTGTTTACTATGTTTATTGTTTTTTTTAATTATGTGAAAATATTTTCTATCGTGAATGATTTTGAAAATGTCGCGGTTTGTGCGACGAAACGATCGTCAGTCTTAATAAAGATATTCTATTACTTTTTATAGCATTTTTTAACTTAATCTGTTTATAAGTGATTATTATACATGTGTTCATAGCTGCATTGTTATTTCTAAAATTTACATTAATTTAGATTTTCTTTTAATGCAATAATATCGGTGTGTTTTTGCTCGGCACGCCCTACATAAAAATCCGTTTCTGTAGCTGACAATGACTTTAAATGTTTAATATATTTTGCACTGTAAACTGAAATGTCTGAAATTCAGACACTTAAGTGTCTGAAACGTAGTGTTCAATTTTCAGACGTTTTAAAATGTCTGAAAATTTTCAGACACTTCTTGCGTCTGAATTTCAAACACATAAGTGACTGAAACTGGAGTGTTCGATTTTCAGACGTTTTAAAGTGTCTTAAAATTTTTAGACACTTCTTGCGTCTGAATTTCAGACATTTCAAGTGTCTTAATTGCGGCCATCTTTGAGCCCTTTTTTTTGCCAATATGAAGCCATCTTTGACCACTTTTCTTTCTAAGTCATATACGCAGCCATATTTGACCACATTGAATCATTTTTTATAAATGAGAATAATTTGTTACCATAAAGCAGAACTAATTGCAGCGTGGTAAAACTAGGATGCTTCTCTGCCCCCTGATTTTAGGGTACCCCAAATTGGGTACAAAAGTTTTATAAAGCTGATATTTTATATCAGTTTTGACTTTATTATGATCGTAATCAGTATTTTGTAGTTTTAGAATGGGATAATATATATAAATATATTCACCTAAATATGTATTTATGCGATTTCATATATGCCCTACGGCATCAAAAATGTTTATTAAATTAATTCCAGTCCAAAGACCTAGTATTTATTCGCCCCCCCCCCCCACCACCACCACCGCCACCTTCATATATTGCTACAAAAAAAAAAAAAAAAAAAAAAAAAAAAATTAAGACTGCTCGATGCCATCAAATACATATTTGGATAAATATATCCTTTTCTTTAACCTAATCATATTCTAAAAGTACAAAATATTTATTAAAATAAGTATAAGATCAAAACAAATTTAAAATATCAGCTTTATGGAAATTTCATACCAAATTTGTGGGCCCGTAAAGCTAACGTCCCATAGAAAAAGCCCACTTTGTCCATGCTGCAATCAGCTCTGCTTTATGGTAACAAATTATTCCCATTTATAAAAAATGATTCACTTCTTCGGAAAGAATTCCATCCCTGCTTTGTTGCACAATTTTTTTCTATTTAAATTAGATATTCCCAGTCAATTAGTTTAAGCATTTTTTGGATTTTTATTTCTGTGTTAAATAAAATCTAGCACTAGATTTCGCAAAATTATCAGCATATGAGATCCGAACATTAAAAAAAATTTGAGCACGAAACACTTACTTTTCTTTATTCCCCTTCGTTTTTATTATTATACTATTTATCATTACCAAGAAATGCTTAAACATTTGACAACCGCACATCGGCGCCTGAGCAGTAGTTATAAGATTCTGGGACTTCATGTTTATTTGGCTCTTTTCAAACGATAAATAATATAGTAAATATCAATGGACACAGAAATCCTTCATTATGATTTTAGTACCCTTCATTTCTGCTCCCCACGTTGCTTGCGATCACACAAGCAGTATCAGTCGCAAAAGCGATTTCTTATCCACATGATTGGAACAGACGTCGAAAAAAAAAAATAAACACCTCCTACTAACTCTGCAACTAGAAGACAACAATAATAGAAGAAAGTTACTGGTACCAATCGTCTGGAAATAAAGTCTACTTTTAAATCATGTATTTAAAATTTGCATAGGGGCCATCTACAAATCAAAATTAGACCAAACTTTGTTTTTTTTTTCCAATGGATGCACCCAATTTTGACACTATATTTTAAATCTTCGGTTCAAACTATGCCTAGAAACGAAATTTCTAGTCATTTGAATGATAAGTTTTTGAATTATAAGCATTCAAAATTTAGAACTTCTAATGTTAAATTGCATTTTCATATTTTTATTAATATCTCCTGAAATTATAATCCTAATATGATAATTTTGTATGTGGTTATAATACTAAAAAACCTAAACATATATAAAAACATTGAATTCGTAAAATTGCATACCAAATTTGGGGCCACAAAAATCGATGGGAAGGTGAGGGGGCAGGGCCGCGGATTAGTTTCCATGTTTTAATCAGGTCCTGCTTCTAGAAGAAACACTACTCCGCTTTATATTTTTCTAAATAGAGCTGTCCGCTATTCGGGAGTGACCGGTTATAGAAATTTTACTGTATGCTTCAGTAATAACGGACATTCTCGAATAGCAGACACCTATATAGCGATCACTTTTTTCAATCCACAACATTTGTGGAATGAAAAGCAGATTAATAATATATTGAAGCATATTTTGTGTAATTTGTACTCGGTATGCTGGGTATTTGTACACTCTGGACTTTTTTTACATATGAAAATAAAACCTCTAAATAGCGGGCAAATTCTACGGTCCTAGGGTGTCTGCTATTGAGAGGTTTTATTTAATATATACAGTTATAAATATATTCTAAAAAAGTTAAAAAATGTTTTTTGACAGTATAGGAAATGTGGTTCTAATAAGTTCCAGTACCAGCGGCTTACATTCATTACCCCGCCCCCCCTTCCCCCTACTACATATACAGCAACAAAAATTTAAACACATTGATGACTTAATATATATATATATATATATATACATATATATATATGAACATGTAAATATATGTTTGGATAAATATATCCTTTGTCATTAACTTCATCCTAATCTAAAAGTATGCAATATGATATATAATAAGTACAGTAAATTGCTTTGCGCAAATGGATGCATTCTCCGATGATAATAAAAAATAATCCTATAAAAAATCAGAATAATTTTGACGTTGAAAGTTGTCATAAAATTTCTGTGTCTTAAAATTTAAATATGTTATACAGATGAAACACAGGAAATACATATAAATGTAGTTATTTTACTTTGAACAAGTTTCCATAGTCTAAAAAAAATTCTTTCATCGTGCAATTAAATACTGTAGAAATTTCGAACTTTTTAATAAAGCGTTACAAAGGAACAATTTAAAATGTATTTATAAAACATTAAAAATTTCACGATAACTCCGATTCTGATGCTTTTATAATTATTTTTCAAGTTTTATGCCCACCACTTGAAGCAAAAATGTTCATAGCATTTCCTATACATAAATTTAATTTTGTTACATGAAAACATTAATTTCGAAAATGTAAAAGAATTAAATGATCTGTCATTAAACATGAAAATTCATATACGAAATCATGTTAATATTATCTGTAACTAGAAATTACAACGGAAGGGTTTATTAATAACAATATCATTTAATAACTTGATCTTTTTAATTATATTTTGCCATGTAGGCAATTTCTTTTACATATAGCATATGATAATAACCAGAGCTACTAAGCTATCTTTAAAAAGTTAAACATATATATTTTTTTAATAACATGCAAGAGAAATAACATCTAATTTCAAAACTTATTTTGCATTAAAAATACATATTTAATTGTTATTTCTGTATCTTTTATAAAAATGAACAAACGTTGAAAAAATCCCCCCCCCCCCCCAATTTTATGTGAAAAATGCAGTAAAATATGAAAATAAAGTCTTTTTTCCGTTCTAAATCTGTAATTTCTTTTTAACAATCAATAAATCAATATTAATAAATTTTTCAATATCTGAAGTTGTTCAAAACTTAAATATAATTTTAAGCAATTAAACAAAGTAAATAATGATTTATTTCCTTACTTATTTTATTGTAAACCATTATATAGCTATTATAGAAAAATATTTTTAATAAAATTAACTATTAAAAAAATGGCATTATATTAAATGGCTAATATTTACTGACATTTTTATAGTCAGATTAATAGCTTGTATCCACAACAAAAACTATATAGTGCTGCAACTGCTTTTTTTTTTCTTTTTTTGGACAAAAATATAATACTAAAAATGTTGACAAATTTGGGTGTCAATGTACACAAGCAATAACTTTTAATGCTTAAGCAATGATTTAAGCAATGATGATATTATTTTATATGAAAAACATTTATTTATAAATCGAGTACTTTAAGAATTATCAAGCAAGTTAGTTAATTAATCCTGAAAATGAAATAAATTTAGTCGAAAATAATAAAAAACACTGTAATACTGAAAAATATTTATTCTATATAGAAAGATACAAATATGATAAACACATGTATTCTTTAAAAAGTGATTTAAATAATTAATATTACATAATTAATATTGTTCAAGGAAAATTTCTATTTCCAAATAAAAATTATATTTTTGTAAATAATCACATTCTTACCTTTTTAGTATTTCCTTAAATGTAATAAAATAAATCCATGTAATATAAACAGAAACACAAAAATATAGACACTTTCTTCTTATATATTTCACTAAATATTCAGATGAATGCTGATAATTGAAAAACATATAACGAAGACATTTTTTTTTCATTATTCAACATATTTTTTTCATAATGATATAATTTAATATAATGCAGAATTTAATTCAATTCGCTTTTTCGAATCACATTTCACTCGCACTTTCTTATTCTCCAATCTCTCAAGAACAATTATTGAAATTCCAAAAATGCACTTTATAAGCTGTGTATTAGTAAGCTGCATATACATCTATGTGGAATGCACAATCACATTACTCAACGTATCATTTTTATAATAATCGCATATATTATTCCATAAATGAATTATTCCAAAAAACTGTTCCAGCTATGTATATGTCACAGTCACAGAATATAAATAATGTTACACATAAAAAAATTGCGGGCAACTTTGTTAAACAGGGAACTACCTCATTGAAAGCATTGAAAGAACCGTTTTAACGTGCCAGTTGCCAACGGACGTATTTGAACAAAGAGAAATAGGCGAAATCAGCATTTTAATTACCACTGCAGTCGCTGATCTCAGCTTACTGTTTATAAACCGTTATAAAGGGCTTGATGAGCTCATTTGAACTTTTTATCAGCGAGAAATAAATCATTGAATAAGAAGAAATGAGAAAAGTTTTATTTTCTTTATTAGGTGTTTTTCTTAATGTGTTACATTTATTTGAGTATAGTTTTTGCAGTTTTTTTATTTTTAGACATATAGAAAACATACTTTAAATAAAGATTTTATTGTAAAACTAGAAAATAACATATCGAATTTTCGGTGGTCATGAAGAGAGCAATTGTCCATCCCTGAAATTTAATTAATTATATTTTCTATACGTTTGATTATTTAAAAAATACTTTTTTCTCTTCCAAATAGCAATATATTAATTAAACGCTAACAGAAAATGCTGCTAAGAATTTTTCTCCAGGAGCTCCTCCCCCCCCCCCCCCCCTAACTTCTCGTAGAAGACGATTTTAATTCTGTTCTTCTGTTAGTGTTCATATATATCAAATTTATCTTAAATGAGGAGGGGCAGTTCAAAAAAAAAAAAAAAAAAAAAAGACAGAGAGAGGAGAGAGAAAAGGAAATCAGTTCTCCATTGTGAAAAATATCGTTAGAAACTTATTTTTAAACGATTAATATTTCTTAATTTTTAAATTTCTTAAAAACTGTCTTACACGAGGAGTTCTGGCATAAATTCTTTGTTTAGCCTACTTCATGTTTATATTCTGCATTTTACAAAACCGGACTGGGCTGTGGACCCCAGGCTTATACAGTGAAATCTCTCTGTGCGACCACCTCCATTAAGCGACCACCTCTCTGAACGACCATTTTTTTCATGGAACGAAATTTATTCCCACAGGCTCAATACTAATTTTATCTCCATTCAGAGACCATCCCAGTTGAACTCCCTCCATGAGCGACCCATTTCTTTGAAGAAAATGAAACAAATCCCGTTTTTTCCTGGTCGCTTGAAGAAGATTTTATTAGAAAAATAGTTCCGGAGTGCGCATTATTCATCAAACTTCTAAACTAAGTTTAGATATTTTTTTTATTATTCCGGTAACTTTTAAATATTTAAACACCTTTGTGCCTTTTTAGGTAATAAATTGAACTTTGATGACAAATTAAGAATGACGGTCGATAAACTCCCCTGCCCTATTTTGTCGGGAAACTCTCAAAGAAATACATAATTTAATCAAATCGTCTTTATTTGTTCCCGTCAAAAAAGAAAAACAAAAAAAAAAAAAAAAAAAAAAAAAAAAAAAAACGCATTTATTGACTGAACTTCGAAAAGACTTGGAAACAAAAGTTATAAAATATAAAACCGTAAAATCAAAGCAAACGTCAATGTATTCATTTTTTAAACTCTGCAGTAATTAATTTATATAATTAACTTTTGTTTTGATACTTAAATTTTTATAGTTTCTTTTACTAACGTGAAAAATAAATTTTAGTAACATTAATTGTAACCTTTTTTCAAAAATTAAAATCTAGATTTAAACATGACCTCCATTAAGAGATCACCTCTCGGAGCGATCACTTTTCATTGGAACGAACGTGGTCGCTTTAGGGAGGTTTTATTGTGTGTTCTAAAATCTTGCTCCTCAGTACGTTTCTTTCTCCCTCTACTCATAACTCTTAGTATTTAGGTGAGCGATTCTCCCTGTATACGATCATGATAACAAGTAATTTTTGGAAAACTTTATATTTTGTGAAATGCAATTATTTAATTATTTATTGCGCCAAAAATAACTTAGCTCCAAACCTTAGTAAGCGAACTTTTCTAATTTTCTCAGATGTCCCATGATTTCTTCATTTATAAATAAATACTAAATTATATGGATGAAAGAGTATTTTAAATATCTTTCATCCATTCGGAAATATTTTCTAATAGCGCTGATATACATATTGCAATACAATTATACGTACAGTCATCACTCATATGATACAATTGTATCGCATTCAGACACTTAAGTGTCTGAATTTCTAAATGTCTTAATTTCAGACATGTCACTATTATTCAGACATTTTTCTCCGTTCATTTATAACATGATCATAGTAAGACACTTATGTGTCTTAAATTTAGACATCTATGATGTCTGAAATTTCACATTTAGACACTTAAATGTCTGAATTACTTTTTCAGTCACATATGTGTCTGAATTAAAGACGCCTCCATTTGCAGTGTGAAAGCTAAAGTTTTCGAATATTATGCAAAATTGCATTTTACTTGAACATTATTTCTCAAACGGTTCACATTAACATTTCTTATATGGGCAGGCTTGCAATGTGTCTCGAATTGGACCTTATTTCGGAAGTTTGATCCGACATCCTGACAAGAGGCCTATTTTTCCCGGTTTCACTTGGAATGTCCTGTATCGTCTCGGAATTTCTGAACAAGTCGAATTACCTGGTAGAGAAAATTACACTTCAAATCCATGTTGTTTTTATAGTCCAGAAGATAATGGTTTTACATTTTGGTTAATTCATTAATTATTCTATTGAAACAATTAATATAGATAAATCTATTTACATATTTCTATTTTAAATATTTCTGTTCTATATTTCTATTCCCCTCCCTGTTTAGGTACGTTCGTAATTATATAAATACGTAGCACCTATAGTCGTTGTTCAGTCCGTCTGTCTGTCCGTCCGCATATAACAGAGCAAAAACTATCCAACTGAATGATCTGAAATTTTAAATATATAATTATTGAAAAATTTTGTCGAGTCATTTGAAATTTTATGAAAATCGGATGTATATTTTAATGACAGGGAGAGTCAAAAGTTTTCCGTTACATTACGGCCAATGGGAAAAAATTATTTCAAGTGCATTTTAATGATGTTACAGCCTTTCGATCAGAATGAAATTGATATGCGCTTATGAAATGCACTAAAATATACATTCAGTACAATATGCGGTGCAAAAAATATTTATAAAACTAGTTATAGTACCACCAGTTAACGCACCTCATTTGCCACGTTTGACGAGCAATTTCCAACTTGTTATATTTTCATCTATAAGCCTCAATTAAATACGCAAAGAATGTTATCACTTTGTTAACACAAGAAAAAAAAAAAATTGTAATACTAGATTTCAATAAAACAAAATACTATTATAACTATATTGAATAGTGTGGAAAAAAAAGTGTAAGTCCTTATTGTCCTTCACTATAAACTTATCACGAAAAGAGCCTGGGGCAAATATTAATTACTATAAAAGTGATTAAAAAACTGACATTGAAAGAGAACAATTAGTCTTTACAAGTTAGTCGTGTGGCTAATTTACGTGACAATGGTTTCGTGATTCTTTATAACTCTCCAACAAGAAGACAATTCAGTCGATTGGCTTACATTTGGCTTGGTTTCACAGAAAATAAGCTAATTAAAGTTGCAAACTTTTTTTATAATTTGGCATTCTTATTTTAGAGTTCGGGATTAAAACATCTACTCAAGCATAACCCATGAAAATCCATTCCAAGGGAAGACTGTAATTTTGCATTTCAAAATTACAGTTCTTATCACTCTTGTTAATGATGTAATTTTCTACGTCACGCTATGCATAGCATGGAACTGTGCTAAGCATTTCAGTTTTGTAAAATTAAATTTCTTTTTAAACTTGCATTGCATTATTTCAATCTATTTGTTAAGTTGCTGGTAAATTATCAAAATTTCGTGTTTAAAATGATTTTTCCCACCTTTTTTTAATGGAATTTATTGTTTTAATTACGTGTCTTTTCTATTTTCTTACGGAACATCCATAATGGAACTTTTCGTTTTCGTCACGGGTCTTATCCTTTTTTACGGAATATCTGTAATTAGGTTTTCCGTTTTTATCACGATCACTTTTTTTTTCTGCAGTTAAATTTCTTTTCATCATCATAAGACATTTTCTAATTTTTTACGAAATATCCGTGAACTGACTTTTCCGTTTTCATAACGATTTTTTTCTTTAATCCGTCATATACAGTGTTTTCTCTTTTTGCTGTCCAACAGCTAA
Organism: Maratus speciosus; assembly: GCA_963932465.1. Classification (NCBI taxonomy): domain Eukaryota; kingdom Metazoa; phylum Arthropoda; class Arachnida; order Araneae; family Salticidae; genus Maratus; species Maratus speciosus. Next base: position 550,323,613 of record OZ010794.1, read on the forward strand.
TTTCTGGCCTTTACATTTAGAAATATGGTTCCAAGTGCAAAAATACTTCAAAATGTTATTGTTCACAATATCGAAAGCCATTTACGTCAAAATAGTTAGTTTTCAGCAAATTAGAAAATTAAAAAGAAATTTAAGGTCCCTGTGATTTTTCAGTTATAAAGACTTTCTCCATGCTCTAGCAAATAAAAAAATAAAAATTTAATTTTTTTCAATCCAAAACTTACGGATTTTTTAAAAAATTATTATTTATTGCGCACTCACAAGTAGATACTCAGATTTCACAAAAGTTTCTTGAAACCGTTTCCTGGGAAATGTTCCGAACGTATATTTCCTCAAATTGAAGAAATTACTTTCTTCACTTGTTTAATGATACAAATTTCGTCAAAAGTGCTTGCTCAAAAAATGACCGGTGGTGTCATCTATTGAGCATTTTAGAAGCATCTGTATTAATTGACAGGGGGGGGGGGGGATTTATGTCGTTTATCTTTTCCTTCAAAGTGTTTCGAACTCACTACCTCGGGTGTGGGAGTCCATCGCCTTGCCTATCTTGCCATCGGGCCCTTGCGTGGATCTAATTTTAGATGCACGTGGTGGATTTTACTGCATGTTTATATTTTTATAAGGTAGATTGTAATTTTATAGGTGCTGTTACAATTCCTGAAAGTTTTAAATAATAAGGGTAATTTATTATTATGTTTTTTCTAAGGTTAATGAATAATTAAAATTTGACTTGATTAATATAATTTACTAGCAGACACGCCCGGCGTTGCCCGGGGTCCGTAAATAATAACCTTAAACAAAACTGAAGTTTGTATGATTTTATATCTTTTGAAATTCTTTTGAATTAACCTAATTTCGAAGGCACGCATTGCCCTCCGCAGCGTCTAGCGTGTTTCCCAACAAACTTCTTTCCGAACAAACCTATAATCTGGGTCCACGCCACCTAAGGCAGCATGTACCGGAAGTGCTCCGGACAAATGAAACCAAAGTGCCGGAGACAATTGAAAACCAAATTGGCTGAGCCAAACCTCGTAGTAATCAAGCCCATAGAATCCAAAAAAAGAATGCATTATTAATGTTAGAAAATGTTGGTAACATAGTAACTGAAGACTAAGATAAAATTTCATAATACAGAAAAAAGCTGAATCGTAGTGTAAGTTGAATGAAACAAATCCCGTTGAAATTAGGTCCTTAGAATCGGAGGAAAGAATGCGCCCACAAGCGGTGGAAGCTGACTTTTCCCGTTGTAAATTTCATATATTACTTTTAACATTAACACGATATTTAATAAGCTGATGAAATCCATTATTTAAAGTTACCTTTAAATTAACGCGATTTTTAATTTACGGCTGTAGTGAGTAAACGTAAGTTGATGCTGAAAAAGGAGATTAATGTTGAAAAAAATGGTAGCTGAGGTAATAAAGAAAGACTGGGCCTTGGGTGCCAGTGTCTTAACTGGAATGTAGTTGGGTATAAGAAAATTTTTTAGTAGTTTTAAATTTGCTGGAGGATGCTGAAACTATGTTAAGAAAGACCAAGAAGGAGATTAATATTCAAAATTGGTGGTAGCTGAATTTTGAGAAATTTTTTTGTCATTCATGCATAGCAGGAAGACTTAAGAAGCTGCTAAAAGAAAGGTAGTGAATCGAACCGCTTTTAAGAAACCTATAACAAAGGGCCGAAGAGGGCCGACTTATAGTAAAGAGCAGGACCCTAACATGAAAACTTGTTAAAAGGTGCAAGTTCTAGCACTTTAAATATTCAATTAGTCAAAATTAAGCATAGGGTATGAATTAATCATTAGAATAAAAATTTATAGAAATGCTAAAAATGCGAGGAGGGATCCTTAAAGCAGGGCCCTAGGGCCCAGTAAAAATAAGAGGGTGTTGGTCCGGGGAGAAGAGTGCAAGACTCAATTTTAAAATTTTGCATTGATAATGCGAGAAAATTAGGTGGTGAAAATGCATGCCGCACAAAAAGTTCAAGGGGCTCCGGATCGGGTCCTATGGAACCCTAGGATGCCCTCAGGATTTTAGCAGGAATAAAGAAATGGGAGAATAACTAAACGGAAAAGGGGTTCCAAAAATGAAAATCGGATTAAGAGGAGGCACTTTATTAACAATTTATGGTGCAAAAACTTTAAGGGGCCCTGTACCAGGCCCCAAGAGACCAAGGACTTAGGTGGCACGTAGTTGCACATAAAGATACTTTTTAGTAGTTTTTAAAATAGTCAAGGGATGCTAGAAATGTGTTAAAAAAATTGCAAGCAATTGCAATCATTTTTGAAGAATGATCATAAAGGGCCCTAAGAAGGTGATTAATATTCAAAATTGGTGGTAGCTGAAGTCAATGAACTGAATACACAAAAACCGTTCCAAAAACGTTACTTAACTAATAGTGGCATATCCTATGAAAATATTATAAACAATCGGAACGAAATGCAAATTTCCGTTTTAAATATGTAGTAGATGATGATGATACGATTATCTGTAATAGAATTCATCGTGAAGTTTTCGCTTCATACGTAAACGACGCTTTCAACATTGTAGCTAATACACCGATTGGCGAGGCATCCGATTATGGAAGAAAAACCAGGTATCCCATGAACAACTACCAAAAGAAAGGTGAATATATGGTTTTTGTGATACTTTTATGTCAGCCGGGCGCATGCAATAAATCAACAAAGATTGTTTCCATACCTTATTCTTATTTTATTATTTTCATTCAAAATATAAACGTTTCACTCATTTCATTTAAAATACATGCCATACACTAATTTCATTGAAAAAACTGAAAAGTAAAACAATAATAGGAAATAATGCCATAACTTAAAACAAAGAATAGTTTTTAATTTACATAAGCGAAATGTAACTACTGCTATTGGCAATTTTTAAAATGCTAATGGCGAGATTTACACACGGCTGACATAAAAGTGCTTATTTTTTCTTTTTATCCAGGAACAAATGGTAAATCGCGATGTATTATTTCAATTCCAATTTCTTCCATCGAAAAAGTGGTACTTACGTATTATGCGGATCATGAAATAGATCGCCAAAAATTGTTGACAGTTGCCAATCTTGTTTATCGTTTGCCAACTACATTTAAAACAGTAATTTAACATTCTTAAATACATAACCTTGTTAAAAATAGCAAATTGTTTAAAGTAAATAAATAAATAAAATATATAACATAAAACTACATACTATAAACCATAATTTAAAAAAAACTATGATAATAAAATAAATTTAAAACTATAATAAACTATCAATTGGATAAAAAAAATAATGGTTGCTGTAATTAGTGTAATTGTCGCCATGCTTGGCGCAATTGTATTGACATTGCCCGGATGTAAGTACCAAAAGTTTTTTTTTTTAGTTCTACAAACATTGCTTTCATTTTTAAATATTTTCGTTTTATAAAGTTAATTTCTCAGTGGATTGCTTCCTTGTATTTTCAATAAATTCAATATTTTTTTTTCTTTTTTTCAAGGCGTTTGCACTTTTTTTTCAAACTCATATAGCCGGTTTAATTCTTTAACCAAACGAATTAACAAAAAGATTTACTTTGAATTTCTTCCGTTGCTACAGTAACGGATTTACAATATGAATGAATATGGATGAATTATCACTTCTAATGTTAGATATTTCGAGGTTTTGGCGCCAAAGAGATCGCCAAATTAGAAAAATATGAAATATCTCATGAACTATTAGGCTTAAAATAATTTGGTTAGTACCATTCAATTCAGCAAACAAAAATACACTAAAATATGTTATCAGTTGATGAAAAATAACTATAAAATCAGATTTTTAAGGAATTTTTTTAAAGTTTATTCCATTTTTTACCCCCTTTAGGGGTGGAATTTTAGAAAATCCTTTCTTAGCGGCACTCAATACCATAAGAAGTATTTTTAGCCCAAATTTCAAGATTTTAGGTTCAGTAGTTTTGGCTGCGCCTTGATTAATACAAAATCCAGACTTTCTTTTATATATACTAGTTGCGTAGCAACCCGTTGTGTTGCTTTTGAATTGCATGAGACAATCGATCTTTTTGCGAAAAATCAAATCTTAACTTTATTGTAAATTTAGAAAGCCATTGCAATATTAATTTTATTAAATACAATATTTAAAATAATAAGTTATATTTACAATTTAAGTCAAAACTTTCCCAATAAAGATGCACATATTCCATAACTTTATTTGCCTAGAGATTTTCGCTCTTTCAAGATTATGCTTCGCATTTCGGAGTTCGTAGAAATGATGTCATTTGGGTCAACTTATACAAAAATGAATTTGTTTGGACGAATTTATTCAGAAGCATTTTATATTTATGAATTAAAATAAATATTTAAAGAATTATTTTTTTCTCGCTAAAACTTTTTTCTTTTTTTTTCTCGCTTTTTCGCATTTTTAATGTCCGCTTCTGAAATGTTTTATTAGGCATTTTAAGGCAATGGTTGAAAATCTACTTTACGACTTTAAATTAACTGAAAATAACGTGCGATGTTTTTTTTTTACATTTGACGTCAACAGAATTTATCTCAATGTTCCAGTCGAGAGTCGAATTTGTGTTTTTAAAATAAACGGATTCCTGAAGCTTGAATATGTGTGAGTTCGTATTTCGTGAAATTTTCTTGAAAACTACAATCATTTTTTCACTATTTATTCAAATATACGTTAATTTCAATTTAAAAATGATTTCAAAAATGATACCTAATAATCCTTGTCATTTTCCCTTTTCTCTCTTTTATCCACAAAAATGGAGCAATTTTAGTTTCCATCATTACAGAAATGTCATCAAAATAACGTAAAAATTTATATCTTGAAAGCTAAACAAATTTTAAATTTCTACGACCACGTTTAACATCCTCGGACCCATGCGGATAACTGGCGTTAATTTGATCACCCAACATTCCATATTCTAGGAGGAACAGCTGTGAAATACAAATGGACAGTCACTCTTTAATATATTATAGATTGACGAAGTTTTAATTTCGCTATTAAAAATTAGTCAGGGACAAATGCTGAATTATTTATATTATTTTAAGTGCAAATGGCTTATTCCGTAATGGAGCCTGTACGCAGTGGATATAGATTAAAAAACATTATTCTTGAAAATTATTTAAAAAGACATAATAAATAAATCAGTTAAGATAAAGTTTTCAAGAAAATTGCATTTGAAAGTAGATTTGTTTCCCTATATGTGTAAAAATTGAAGATGCGCGATGTTTAGAAATTCAAAAAATTGCAGTAGCAAAGATTGCAAATCCGACATTTAATCGTCAAGCGTTGCCATTCTCAAAATGACGATATCCGTACGCACGGACATATTTTTCCTTTAGATAGATTTTCAAACGTGAAGTTCCGTTTGCCAGCTAAAACTCAGCATGTGAAAATGTATTCTTTTGGCTTGAGGGTCTAATTTCAGTACCGCGAAGTACAAATTCCAGAAACTGATGTCTTTTAGATGTATTCGTGTAAAAATATATAGTTTTATCAAAGAAAGTGATTGTTTTCTTTTAAATATGGCACTTACTGAAGCATTACGCCAAGTGTCTCAAATTCGGTATCACCCGAATGAAAATATATTGTAACATTAGCTTTATGAGCGAAAATGTTTTTTAAATAGTGACGTCATTTTCTGTTCAGACTTAAAATAAAGTTATTTTTAATTGTAATGAGTAAATGGTATCAATAAGGATAAATAAGCCCCAATATTTCTTTTTTTCTGCAACAGTGGAAATAATACGATTGCTACCATTTTGATGAAATTTCAAAAAATCTTTTCAAATTAAATTAAAAATATAAAAGTGAAAATATTTAGAAAAATAGCCAGTGCGATGACATCTACAAATGAACAGCTTTCATTTAAAAAAAGAATTATTAGCAAAATTGGTACAGTAGAAAGTTTAAGGAAGAAGTCTAAAAATGCTGTCTTGTGTTTTCAATATATAGATTATTTTTTCTCTTTTACTTTAACAGTTGCCTAGCAACTCTATTTCATACAAATTACATTTAAAAGCACATATTTTTCCCAATTCGTCTCTAAAAATTTAAATTGTTCGACTACATATATGTTAAATTCGTGCTTTTTTATATATTATTCTTTTATTTATTTATTGATGAAGCTTTAATTTCTTTGTAGAAAATTAGCGGGAGAGAAATTCTGAACTTTTTTTATGTGCAAATTGTTTATTAATATTTCGCAATGGAGCCGGCACGGCAAAATCATTTAATTGATAAATAACAACGAAATAAAGCCAAAACTCACTGGGTTTTATAACAGACGATATTCTTGACATAGCACGTATTTTAATTTCAATTTTTTTCGATTTTTATGAGAAAATGGCATCAAAAAGATACAGCAGTCTACTATTTTCATTTTTTCCCTCTTTAGTTTCAACAGAAATGTAGTACTTCAGCTGCCACGATTACAAAAAAAGTAATAAAAACTACAAAAAAATTAATATCTTAAAATTAAAATGAGATACAGCTTTCAAACAAATTGCATAAAAGAGAATTATTTTCGTTATACGGCGGTGTAAAAATTTAAAATGTGCGATGTTTAGAAGTATAAAAATTTGCAGTAGAGAAAATTACAAAACCAAAATTTTATTTCAAATTTCAAAATGTTGCCATTCGCAAAATGACGTATGCGTTACGCACAGATATGTTTGTCCTTTATAATATAGATAGATAGATTAGAGAAATTTTCTTTATTCAATGAATGGTTGGAATTTGGTCTGGTTAATTTGTTGTTCAGAAATAACAAATTTTGAAGTGCATATTAAGGGAAATTTTATCAATTTGAGATGGTGGTTAATATTTTAACACTTTACTGTTTGTAGAGGAAAGGGGAATTAATTATGCATAATTTGATTATTATATGAATATATTTCTTAAATGAAAAAGATCTCAAGGAATAAAATCCTAAGACGAAATGCAATTTTTCACCTTGATTCAAACATAAAATATATAATATGAAGTTTAAAAAGTTCATTGTCTTATTTAAAGGCGACTAAAATAACGAAAAAGATGTTACAAGTTAAAAATTTACGTTTTATTTAAAACTTCTTAGCACTTTCAAGCTTTCCAAGCTCTTCATCAGAAAATATTTTAATAACTAAATGTTGTTTATTTATACCAATACATCACTTTGTTTTGAAAATGAGAAAACCGATTACTTATTAGAGTTGAAAGTAGAAATAGCAGTTTGTTCGATTAAATTTAATTAGAGAAAATATGTACTATTATTAACTATACAGTTCTATTTATTTTATGACATCACTCTGTTCTCACACGACACTTTTCATGAGTAGAAGAAAATATTTAACTGCCGTAATTTAAATTTTAATACGTCACCTTTCTCAAGTTTTGCAGGATTTATTTTCAGGATATTGAACCATAAACTGGGGGTATTATACGATAGGGCGTCGTTACATACTTTATTGTTTTTACACAGGATTTCCATTGATTCTCTTAGAGTAGATGCGTAATAATTGGATGTTGGGAATATGATTTTTGCATGATCAAAATCTATTGCGATATTCTGATTGAAACTTAAACGAGAGAGAGCTGTGGATTTACGACAAAATTTTATATCTGCTTTATGTTCTTTTATAATTATTTGATCAAAGTATATTTGTACAAATAAACAACATTTATTTATTAAAATATTCTCTGATGATGAACTTGGAAAGCTTGAAAGTACTAAAAAGTTTTAAATAAAATGTATAGTTTTAACTTGTAACATGTTTTTCATTATTTTAGTCGCCTTTTAAGTAAGACAGTGAACTTTTTAAAGTTCACATTATATATTTTATGAATTCAAGGAATTTTGAAATTTAATTGACTTAATTTTCTTTTTGACGAATTTGTAAAACACAGGAAATTTATTCTTAATTAAACCATAACGGATAAAAATAGAAAAATACATAATGATAAATTCCTGAAAACTTTAATAGCTAAAAAATTAACTAATGAAAAAACCGTAACTACCTATATTTCAGTATTCCCTGAAAAGAGTTAAAGTGCTATTTTTTAAATGACTTGTGACAGGAATAACATAAATAAACGTATATCTGCCTGCTTGCTAAAATCGCGGGATGTGAGGAAGTACAGTAGCGCGACACTCGGTAAACAGCTACCTGCAACTGTTTCCTTAAAATGCATTGAGTCTGGCCGTGAGTGAGGAAATAGTTTCGTCAAATATTTGAGAGTTTCCGTTTTGTTAAAAATCGCATGATTTGAGACAAAATGATTGTCGAAAATAACGAAATAAAGCTTAAAGATTGCTGGATCGTCATAAGGCGGCAGTTTTATTTCTGAGAGTGTGTCAGTGTTTTCTGACACTCATGGAAAAACACCTTTTTTAGTGCCATAAAACGCTGGAAAAATATGAATTCAAAGTATCCTAACTCAATAAGTTTTAGTGATACAAAATAGAAGATTGTATTGTTTTACTTGTTAGATCACAGGTGAAGTTTTTCTAAACGTTAAGTCAGATGATCGTGGGACCATATAAAATATTAAAAATCGTTACTTTCACAAAAATAACTATATTTTGACAAAAGGGGCTTTCTTTCTTTTTAACCGATGACCAGGCCCCTACCTGCCGGGTTGCCCCAGCTGAACGGGTTTGATACCTGGTATCGGGGCGGGTGACAGCCTAATCGCCGCATAGCGGCAATAAGTCTGACGGCGCCTAGTTCGTCTTCCCATCGGCAGCGCCTACTACTTAGTCATGTACTTTTTATGCCGGTTCCTTAATATTTATACCTTGTTGTTTGATACCTACACATTGATACTAAAGTTGATCTCGTAATTTAGAGACTTGTTCAGATGACGAGACCTTCACCTGGCAAGACACCTCCAGAGGTACGAGTTCGATGCTGTACCAGCTGGCTACCGCTGCCCGATTTGATTAGAATAGCCTAGCCTGGAGTTTTTGAAGCTTAATTGAGGGTGCAGACCTGTCAAATAAAAAATGATGAGGAACAACATTTTGAAACATTTTTTTTAATTGGTATTATAGTTCTAAAACTAACGGTTTAGAAATTAGCTAGTGGGCAACAATGAGAAGGGAGATCCTGTATATGAAATATTCCTCAAATAAAAATCATGTAAAATTAGATAATACCATTACGAAAACGAAAATGTCTGTTTACAGATATTTTGTAAAAAATCAAAAAATATTCGTGATTAAGAATTAGCTATTATCAAATAAGAGGAGACGCCCTTGTTCACTTTGATTTCAAGATTTCACTCAACAAACACAGCATTTCTGTTACTTTATTAGTTTTACCACAAAATTCTTAAGAACACATCAAGATTATTGAATATGACATTTTTGAAAAGAAGATAAAGTTGCATACGCTTTTTTAATACTTTACAGCATAGTTTAAAAATTTTATGAATTCGGTTTGTCTGTCTGTCCATCTGTCCGTTCTCTAGGTCTCGTAAATATACTCACAGATTACCTGGTAATTTTTATATGTAAGTTTGGTTTATTATAGAGTGTTCGGTATTAAAATGAGGTGTGTATCATTTGCAGTTCGTTTACAGAGACACACAAAATAATTCCTTTACATTGTGTTTTACAGTTTTCCAAAATTCTTCCACGTTCCAGATAGAGAGGTTTGAGTGGCATCTATTAAATATGCATGCCTCATATATGGCATAAATAAGTTTCTTTAAGCACAATCTGGAATAAAATTTTAACTATGCCAATTCAAAAAAAAAAAAAAAAAAAACCTGATTTTCATGATGCCCTGCACTATTACAACCCTTTTTCTGGAAACGTTTGTTGTCAATTGCAGAAAAAAAATACTTATACTCCTATGACTTTTGCTATGATACTTTTCACTTTTTGCTCGCAGTAGAGCAAATTTTTAAGGGTGTTCTCGATTTGCCTGTTCAACAACGCGAAACTTTCTAAGACATTTTCCTACTCATTTTTACACATAAAGGTATAAAATTGGCAGGCCGGACTATTGAAGTGATTTGGAGTTGAAAACCGTTTTCCATTTTTTGATAAATAAATTACTTACCAAGTTATAAGTGATTCTTGTCACTTGACGACAAGTTTTCCCTCTTTTCGCGCTGTAGCATCAGAAATTCGGTTCAAAACGCCTACTTTGACGGTATTTTCTGAAAGATCTTCAGTCTTTACCCAAAAAAAAATGGAAAACGGCATTCGATTACACAGTTTCAGAATAAGAACACCTGCCAATTGCATGTGTTTCCGGACAAAAACGAATCCAGAAATGTGTCAGAAAGAACGTTTTGGATTTAAGAACCGCCTTAAGGTATACCCAGTTTAAAGGAAAAAGGGTTTAAATCCGTGATCCGAAACAAACATATCAGATACGGACTTCATCAGACGAAATACTGTTACTCTAAGTTCTTGTGCTGTGGAGTCTTTAAACCTGAAAACATCTTTTGTCATTTGCAGCCGAAAACACAGAGGTGTGTCGTTACGACATCCAGCTGCTCTCTCCTGAGACAGGATGTTCTTTCAGAAAGAACTTGGTCCCTCTTGGGCGTCCGAACCTTTTAGGCCCACATTTGGGCCTGGCCTTTAAACTGAAAGGATACAAGCAGATGGACCAATGCATTAAACAATATATATCTTCGAAGATTGAAAAAATAAATGCGGTTTTATCGTTTTATGCTTTTCTAAAGTTACGTTTGTCTCCATAAAAATTAAACAAAATAAGTTCTTATAAGTATAATAAAAAAATTTTTGTCTTTTTGTTGGAAAGAGACTGAATGTAACGCTTAAAGAGTGCAACACCCATTTTTATTCATTGCAAACATAAAGAATATTAAATGCAATTTCAACTTTTTCGACCCTGATTTTTCGTTTCTTTTTTATTTAGAGAAAAATTACTTTTAGGACTAAAAAATTCGAATCTATCTACGCATCATGATCATTCGATTCTACAATATCGACAGAATCTAAAAGATGGCATGAGGACAATCGTAGGACCTTCGTAACACTCTCAAAAAATTAAAAGTAGCTATTAGCATTACAAAAATCAAAGTTTACTGAAGTTTAACAAGTATGTCATTTTCTGAAAGCTAACTAATAAAATTATTTTTCGTACTATTAATAAGACAATAGACAGTAGAAAATGTTTTGAAGAAAATTATTTATTTACAACACGATTAACTATGCATATCAACTTTCAAGTATTTTTTCTCTTTTTTATGATAAATTATTCGTTAGGTCAAGGAACCTTTAAATTTAAGGGGTCTCAAGACTCTTAAAAGTGGGAAATAAAGGAAAAAAAAAACTGATCATTTTCAACATTTAATATCTTAAAATGTATATGATTTTAAAGCACAATTTTTAAAGTGGTAAAAGATATAAGTATGTTATTTTATTGCATATCTAAAAAATTACAATATGCAGAATTAATATTTATAGGGGACTTCAAATTCTTAGATATTTGTCAAGCAGAAAATTGGCATGACAGTTTACGAGCAGGATTATATAAATTTTGCATCTAGAATAAAAATTTTGGTGCTTAATTATACTTCAGTTATATTAATTACTCTGAAGCTAAATAAATTTATTTTATGTATTTAATGTATTTAAAACGTGTTTATATCTTTAATACAAAGTTGTATTTACCTAATACAGAATTTTGAAAATTTCAACAGTATAACCACCTTTTTAACAATAAAAAGGAAATTTTGAGTTCAGTTTATGCAGACGAACATGAAACATTTTTGAAAATTTCATGAAAAAATATTAAGTTGTTTTTGATTCGGCGCGTTACGCCCAAAGACATAATTTTGAGAAAAATGGCTTCAACGTTTCAGAAACGTTGTTTTAACTATCAGTGCGGGTAATTCTAAAAGTTAAAACTTCTGATCTAATGGAAATTTCAAGGAAATAATTATATCAAAATGTTCAGAAAAAATATTTTAACTTAAAAAAGATTGAAGAATTAAGAGTCCTGAGACACCAGAATGAAACACATGTTTGAAATAAGTCTCGGCAACGGTGTTTAGAGCTTTAAGCTAACTTCCTATGTTTTATTACTAAATGTTCAAACATAAATGAAGTGATAATATGTGAATGCAAAGACGCATAATAATATGCGTAATGATATATCGTCTCTTGAGAACAAAAGTAGGACATCTAGTAATAAAAAATTAGATGTCTGACTTACTGCAACGAATAACTGTGTTTGCATCTAGTAAAACAACTTCTGAAACACAAAGTTATGTTTAACACTATATCCCATATGTGTTTTATAAAAATTACTGTTGCAGTAGATCCAGACACAGTTTCTCATAGCAGTAAATCAGACATCTCATTTTTGATTATTAGTACTTATTACTAGATGTCCCACTGTTGCTCTGAGGCGACGATATATCGCATGCTGATAATAACAAAAGTAATGATAAGACAAAATAATATTAAATGTAAAAACATGTCCAATTAATAGGAAGCCAGACCCAAAAGGATTAAATTAGAAAGACTAATTATTTGCGTTGGAAATATGTCTTATCACTTTCTTGTTCGCCGGCGCATGTCATAAGTTCGTTTTTTTTTCGTTGAAAGTGAGTTCGTCGCTACTTACACGTCGCATTATATTCCACGATTGCTTTTTGTATTTGTGAACATTGCTACGATATGCGCAACTATAGTCCTACCGTCAACCGAGGCTACTTTCGGCCACTTTTTCCTGGTTCCAATCACATTTTCATTATTATAAAATATTACATGTGATTTTTCAACGTCGAAATGGAGTTGTAAAGAATTAACAGGAAACAATGAAGCAAACTGTATGGTTGTAAAGAGGAATTTTTTTTATTTTTTAACTATTTTTAAAGTTTTAGAACAAAGTAGTCCCTGCTGAGGGCTTCTTTGGTCCATTCACTTAGTTTCATATAAAATGAATACATTCCATATGTAAATAAATACAGTTTTATTGAATATCCCTTGCAATAGCATTTGCTGATAAATTAACACTGCAAACTCGATAAACAAATGTTTTTAACATTTAAACACAATAAACTAATTGTTAATTGTAAAGAAACGAGAAACTGTTTTTGTCATGTTATCCTCAGCAACTGGAACAAAAACAATTAATGTAACATTTTACTACAGTAACATTTGAAAAAAAAAATGTTATTTAAAACATATTTTAAGAGATTTGGTTATATAAAAGGCATTTCTAAGTAATTGGGGCTATTTTCAGACCAAAAAAGGCCTGGCACAAAGTAGCCCCGAAATACTAGTTTTCATGTTAACTTTATGAAAACCTAAACATTTCCTGTCAAAATAAAAAGTTAAAGGAAAAACTATGATCACACATGGGTTACAAGTTACTAAAGGTAATATTTTGACACTTAACTTATTTGTAGCTCTCATCCAGATTGTTTCACCATAGAAAGTTTGGAGAGTTAAAATTTACACACGAAAACAGTTGTTTACAAACACATCCAGTGTTGCCACTAAAACAAATAAATTATCCCCAAACTATTCAAATATCCTATGGTAGGGTATAAAATATTTTTCAAGGGAAGAAACTCCAAATTATCTTGTTTTGTTTGTTCAATACAAAGAATAAAAACTTTTTTTATGCGATGTACCAAAGGTTGACGGTACTATTTTATTTTTAAGCTCTATTCTTTTTGTTTGTATTTTCTGTAATGTCGACTTTCGTTAGTTATTGTTGCATGTCAAATGTCATCTGTGATGGATTCTGAGAGAGAGTCCGAGAACAGTGAATTAAATATCTCTGTCAAAAGATGGTGGTTCTTATTTATCTAATGATAACATTTATTCAGAGCCTAATGAATTAGAAGACGATGATAAGAACTCAGTAAGGATGAGGGAGAAGAAAAAACTGTGTGAGAGAACTCCTCCTCGTTTCAATTTTACAGAAAACCCTAATAAAATAGATTTGATAAATATAGTATCAGACTATTTTTTTTTTTTTTTAATTTAAATCTTAAGCGTATTGCAGGAAAAACTGTAAATCATCGAATGGGATAATTTATGTACGTCCACCAGTAGGTAAAGCAAAAAAGTGCATACTATTGAGAATAATGTTTTGCATTTCCGAATTCAGGATAGAACAAATATTGATTTTCAGCAATAAAAAAATCCTTTTTTGGATAGGAAATTCGAAACAAATCCGACCAAGGTGTTAAACAATATATAGATGATTTAAAAAATATCTTAAATGAACTTTCTTGACTTTCCGAACATTAAAAAAATCCCTGCCGGCCCGCCCTACAGGCAGAGGTAGATTTCGAAGTCAAATATACTAATTTCACAAAAAAATACTAAATCATGATTAGAGATAAACCCACTTTACCAATTTTATCTGGCCGCTTTTGACGAGTTTTTATTTCATTTTTATATAATAGCTCGTTTTATCAGAATCATGTTAGGGCAGTATTCAAAAAAATACTTTTCCATGCTCAACAACTCGAAATTTTCTGGAATAATTCCAGATTCATTTTTAATAATAAAAAAATATGAAACTTGCTGACGTGATTTTTTTAAGAGATTTATAAGCGACCTGTGTTTTTATTTTTTGTTCAATTAATTAAAACTTGATATATAAACAATTATTTTCTCAGAAGGACAATATTTTTCGTTTGTAACACAATCGCTTCGGAAATTCCGTTCAAAATGCCCACTTTGACATCTATATAGACAAGTTTTGGATAGGACCATTTCTTATAGCAAAAGCAAATTAAAAATACATAGCGGTTGAAGAAAAAAATCATCTAAATAAGGGTGTATTCATATCCAAACTACGTATTTTCTGATTCATTTTACAATTCATTTTTGCTCTCAAAGGCTTCCAATTTGTACGTTTTCTTACTCAGAAACTATATAATGTACCGTAATGGTCGATTTTTTTTATAGAGGCAGAATATATTTTAAACAATGCTGTTAAAGTGAGCATTTTGAACCGAATTTCCCGAAGCGGATTGTGTTTGAAAAATCATTGCATTAAGGATGCACTCAAATCCAAACTGCTTATTTTCTGACTCATTTTTAAATTCATTTTTGCTCTCAAACGCATTTAATTGGTAGATTCGCTTATTCAGAAACTATATAATGTACCGCAATGATCGATTTTTTGATAGAGGCAGAATATATTTCAAAAAATGATGTCAAAGTGGGCATTTTGAACGGAATTTCCCGAAGCAATTGTGTTATCACTTCCTTCTGGACACGATATCTTCCTCAATTCTGCACAAATCTCTTTCAAACTGATACATAAAATCAAGGGACATAAAATCTCGCTCAAGTTCGTTAATGGGAAAAAGCGGACAAAGGGGAGGGAAATAGGGAGGGGTTTTGTGAAAACCTAAAAAACCCCATAACTTCTTAATTTTTGTATATATCAAATCAGTTTAAAGTTTTTATTACTTCTAAAAATAGCGCCAAAAATTCATGCATCACAGATTTTTGATAAAATTTAAAATAGGCTCAAGGGGCGCAAAAATATGGTTTTTGGGAGAGAAAAATTCCTTACTTCGTCAATTCTCAAGATATCAAATCCAATAATTTTATTATACATCTCCTTAATATTATCTACAACTTTTATATTCACAAGTTTTTGATAGGACCAATTCGTACCAAAAAAAATTAAAAAATTAAAACCAAAAAAAGGGGGTTGAAGAAGAAAAATTTTCATAACTCCGTCAATTCACAAGATATAAAATCTCCATGAATTTATCATATATCTTCTTAATATTGTCTTCAACATTTATATAGACAAGTTTTTGATAGGGCCAATTCTTACAGCAAAAACAAATTAAAAATACATAGCGGTTGAAGAAAAAAAATCATCTTATTAAGGGTGCATTCAAATCCAAACTGTCTATTTTCTTACTCATTTTTAAATTCATTTTTGCTCTCAAACGCATTCAATTGCTAGATTCTCTTATTCAGAAACTACATAATGTAACAGTAATGATCGATTTTTTGATAGAGGCAGAATATATATTTCAAAAAATGATATCAAAGTGGGCATTTTGAACAGAATTTCCCGAAGCGATTGTGTTAGAAACGAAAAATATTGCCCTACTGAGAAAATAATTGTTTATTAATCAAGTTTTAATTAATTGAACGAAAAATAAAAACAAAGGTCGCTTATAAATCTTTTCAAAAATCACGTCAGCATGTTTCATATATATATATTTTTTTTTTATTAAAAATGAATCTGAAAATGTGCCAGAAAATTTCGAGTTGTTGAGTATGGAAAAATATTTTTTTTAATATCGCCTTAACATGATTTTGATAAAACCAGCTATTTTATAAAAAGGAAATAAAAACTCATCAAAAGCAGACAGATAAAACTGTTAAAGTGGATTTATATCTAATAATGATTTAGTTTTTGTTGGTGAAATTAGTATACTTAACTTCGAAATCTACCTCTGCCTGCAGGCCGGGCCGGCAGGGATGATTTTTTTGTTTTCGTTTCTAATTTTTTGCTGTACGAATTGGTCCTATCAAAAACTTGTGAATATAAAAGTTGTAGATAATGTTAAGGAGATTTATAATAAAATTAATTGGATTTGATATCTTGAGAATTGAGGAAGTTATGAATTTTTTTCTCCCAAAAACCCTATTTTTTGCGCCCCTTGAGCCTATTTTTAATTCTATCAAAAATCTGTGATACATAAATTTTTGGTCCTATTTTTCGAAGTAATAAAAACTTTAAACTGATTTGATGTGTACAAAAATTAAAAACTAATGGCTGGTTTTCTGTTTTCACAAAACCCCTCCCTATTTCCATCTCCTTGGTCCGATTTTGCCCATTAACGAACTTGGCCGAAATGTTATGCCCATTGATTTTATGTATCAGTTTGGAAGAGATTGGTGCAGAATTACGAAAGTTATCGTGTCCAGAAGAAAGTTATATATATATATATAGATAGATAGATAAAAATTTTTACCGAGGGTGGTTATGGGTTCTAGGGGTCATGATCGGTGTAGATCTGCAAAAGGTTTTCAGAAATTTCAATATACGAATGATCCCTAGGTAGTATTTCATACGAAATCTACCTAAAAAGGCATAGTACGTCAAAACCCGATTTTTTTTTTTTTTCTCTTTGAAGATAGAAAAAAAAAAATTAGGTTTTACTGTTTTATGCTTTTTTAATTTAAGTTTTATGCTTTTTTTAATTTTATTTTTTTTCAAATAAATATATAATTTGTTGAAACGATTACTTTAATATTAATTAGAATATCATATGTTTAATTTTAAGACAAATATTTTCACATTTGCATAGCAAACGCGAACTGATTTCACTGTTTTTATATCGTTCCTATCATTTGCGTCCCATTGTTTATACAATGGGAGTGGGTGGCCAAATTATTAATTACATTGCAATTTGTCTTACTTTTTAAAAGGCCACACTTAAAAAATGGCTTAAATTTGTATTTCTTTCTCCACATGTCTTTGGATTTAAATGCTGGCAATGTTTTAGTAGTTACATATCTGACAGTTAACATTTGACGAGTGTCATTAAATGGGTAAGTGACTCTTAGTGTAAAACGTGCATTAAAGGCGTTATGGAAACACGTGGTTTTCAATTGTTAAGGTGAACTCTGTCCCAATGTGTGCTAATTAGTACATTGTGGATTCTAATTATTGTAATTCTCTATTTATTGTATAGAAGACTAACAACAGTTGTTGGAAATGGAGAAAAGAAAAGATTTGTCACCAGTGAAAATTTCCGAGAACACTGCATTTTTGAAGCATTCCCATCATTCACATAGACAGATTGCTATTCTTATGCAGGCATCCGCTTTAACTGTAGGTGTAATAAAATCTAAACTTGATAAAATCGCTGTCATAGGGAGCCAGAGTAATGGAATTTGTGGGTGCCGACGCATTACTATGCCTCAAAATGAACGAAAAATCAGTTTCATTTTTTTTTTTTTTTTAAGCAGATGAAAGTTCATAAAAGAATGGCCAAGAATCATAAATGAAGCTGGCATTGCTATTTGTGTCAGAGCAACAAGGCGCCGTGTTGAAGAATAGGAGTTTAAATGCCACAGACCAGCAAAGAAACCCAAAATGACTCCAACTATGAAGTTGTAGCTTTTGGCTTGGGCCAAACAACATCGACACATGACCGCTGAATACTAGGAAAATGTGAAAAAAGTAGTTTTTCAATTTTGTCTTCTGCATACTATACATATTTCAACACTTCACAATGGCCCTCTGAGCTAATTTTGAAGTTTTCCAGGTTTGTTTCTTCGACAAGTCTCCCATCGAAATAATTATTGACAAGTCTTCATTTGTTCGGCACAGAAAAGACGAAAAATGTCAACAGGACTGTATTGAAGAGTGGGTCAAGCCCTCACTTATGGTAATGGTGTTGTCTATCATCGGTTGAAAGGGTACAGGCATCGTGGATGGCATGAAGAATCAGGTTCAGTGTAAAACACTGTTGGAAGAAAGGTTGATCCCTCAACTATAGGAATGGTTTCCCGATACTCCCAAATATATTTTCATGCATGACTCGGCGCCATTTGATAAAGCGAAGACAATAACGGAATTCATAAATAAGGAGAAACCAAATGTTTTGCCATGGCCGTGCAATTTTCAGGATTTAAACCTGGCCGAGAATGCCTGGGATCTTCTAAAGCGAAAAGTATTAAAAAAAAACACGACAAGCAGAAGAAATTTGACAGAAGTCTTGTTTAAGGTGTGGCACATAATGAGAAAAGAAGAAAATCTAAAAACATTTATACAGAGCATGCCAAAAAGAATACAGGCCGCTAAAGGCAGGTTCGACGAAATATTGAGGATATTAGCTTGGAACACTTGTGCTAAGGTTTTTCACAATAAATTTTTATTTTATGAACGAAAGTTTGTTTTTATTTTTAAACCATATGTACCATATTTTAAACCAAATATACCTAAAATAGCTTAACATTCCACCAGTAAATAAAAATATATAGCTTTAAGTTCATCTCAATGTAAATTTTAGGCGTGTAACTAATAATTTGGCCACCCATTATGCTACAAAAAAAACCTTGACCTTCGGTTCTAAGAGAAATGATCGTGATGTTAAAAAAGAAGAAAATATCTGAAATGAATCCACTTGACTTTCCGAACATTTTATAGAATAGTGTAGATTTGGATAAATTTCTAGCACGTTCAACCGAACAAGGCAATCTGGCAAAAAAGGTGTTAGCTTGCATCTCTACCGGTAGGTAAACTACTAAATACGAGTTGCAAACATCAGATATCGAAGACCTCCCCCAAAATTTAATATGAAGTAAGGTCTTAGAGAAAAAATTAACTTTATTGTAAGCTCAGAAATGTTAATTTTTTGATAACTAGTTATAGGTTTAATTACATCACCAATCATTTTTAGAAGCATGGCATTATAAGGGATATGTATATTTTCTGATAAAACTAACACCATGTAAGCAAGGTACAATTTATTTTAATAAGAAATTAAAGTTAAACCTGCTGAATGTGTCCACCATCTGCAGCTATGTATGTAAATGCAGTTTGCGCACTGTCGTAAGGCTGCCGATAGTGGGCACATTGGGAATAACTTTACTCGAATTTCTTATTAAAATAAATTGCACGTTACTTATATGTGCTTATTTCATTAGAAAATATATGAGGAACTCACAACCATAGCAGACCAAGTTCATTAAAAAAAAAATAGTCCATTTAGAAGACGCATAAAATCTATTTTATACACTCCCGCAGTGAACCAAGCCTGTTTTTGCATACTTTCTCATATGTGGCATCTGTTTACAGTCTTGGTTCACTGTGAGAGTGAATAAAACAGATTTTATTCACCTTCTAAATGGACTTTCTCGTTTTTTTTTTTTTATGGACTTTGTCTATTGTGGTTGTGAGCCCCCTCATATATATACACCTTATAATGTCACGCTTCTGCAATTGATTAGTGACGTATTTAAGATGGTGGTTGGTTATTGGGAAATTAAAATTTCAGAGCTTCAATTTTTTATTTAGTACTAAATCCAGTATGCTGTACACATATTTAATTAACATTTCTTCTCTATCTCTCACAGTTTTCGCGAAAAAGTCGATAACATCCAAATTTCATCCCTAAGGGGCGTGCACTGGCTCTCATACGATAATATTGTACAGAGTCGTTTTACTATATGTAGGCACTTGTTTCACAATTCTTTATCTGTTCAAGAGATAATTGAGAATACTTAAGAGTTTAATTTGCACCCGGATATAGTTGCGAATCTCATGCAAATTAGACGTTTTGAACCTTGATTTTTGCCTTATACGGAGGAGGCTCAAAATGAAACAAACGTTTTATTGTTAATTAAAGTATACTTTTTTCAATCGCCTTAAGTTAAAAATAAAATCGTTAAAATCGTAATTAAGTGAAAAGTAATTAATTAAGCTATCACTTGTTTAATTTTCCAGCTATGTAATTATTTTATTAAATTCTAATAAGTGTAACAGCATTCATTATCTTTACACTAATTGATTTCCAAAAAAAATTCTCTGAATTCGTCGCTTATTTATTTATAAAATAAATAAATAAAGATTAAGATTAAGATTATTTTACATTTTCATGTACTCTTACTTTTCTACAGAACATTTTTTATGTTGTTGTTGCTTTTTAACACAAAATATTTATCAACAGAGAAGTGGAATATGATTTCTTCCTATGTATTTGCTTTAAAAAAAATCTAAGCTTGCTTATTTTTTTTCTCAAGTTGAATTTGTGGAAATTGGGTTGATCTAAAGTTTCACTGAAAACCCGGATATTTAAGGAAAATGTTAGTCGCCGAGCTATTAAGTCTAAAACCCGAAAGTCTGGTTTTTTTATCCATAAGTATGAAGTCAGAATCAATAGCACCATCACTTATTGATTTTCATATAGATCAAGAAATTCGTACCAATATCTCCGAATTCAATCATAGAAAATATCAGGATCAGCGTGATCACCTACAGAAATTCCAATCCAAACCATAATTCCACCTCTACTCGAGGCTAACGAGAAAGACAGGCTACCGCGGTGAATCCTATTCTTCTTTTGCTATATATGTGTGTGTGTGTGGCCGTGGATCGCCTTAGTGGTTGTCTGAAAATTAAAATGAATTGGCAACCAATGAGAATATTAAGAATTAAAGTTAAATATTCAAAATAATTAATTTAGAAAATGTTGCCATAAAAATATTCGAAGCGGAGGCTGAAAAATAAAAATAAAAAAGACTCACCCATTTTGAAGGAAACAGTCAAAGATGAACAAACAACATTTTATTGTAGCACACAAACTAAATATCTTATTTTATACCTGGCCAGGAAACAATATCTAAAGGTGTTATGAAAAATTATTAAAATAAACTTTCAATGAAATGGATATTGACACATTATCTATTTGATTAGTAAAAACTTATGATCACTTCTTCAAATTGAAAAAAAAATTAAAGATAGTTGATGTAGCACTCAGAGTCATTTGAGTCCAATATTTTATAGGTTCTGTGTTATTTATGCTGCTTATAGATATTCTTTCTATTTAAAGTTCTTTTCAGTCTATTAAGGGAAGTTAAAGTTTCATTTGGGTGCAAAGACTGGACTCTGTGAAATATTGAAGCACTCAGATCGTTGATGACATTAGAAATTATTAAGTATGGACTCCAAGTCGTACTTTCTCTTGATATTCAACCACTATTGAAGATTTACGAAAGTATATGGGAATAGGTAAATAATGGCACGTAGTCGGTGAAGCTCGGTATAGCTTATATTGTGAGCGGGAGAAGGACGTTTCCAGGAACGACGTCAGGCTGCTGATATATCCGCTAGAAGCTCCAAAGTTTTCATTCTAGAGAAATCCTTGTTGAACTCTAGTACATTGCTAATTAAATTATCTTTCACTCAAAACTGAAGACGGGGCACTTGCAGATATCGTCAGGACGTTGAAAACTCTTCTCGGGAAAAAGGAAATCTGGCTTCTTAAAGAAGAGGGTACATCTTCCTCATGAAAAATTTTTCCGTCTGAGGCCTCAGCCTCAAACGTACGTGCGAACACAATGCTACATTTTGACAAACTGAGAGAGATAAAATCCAGATAGCTCAAAAAGAACGTTGAAACTGACGCTCAACTTAAATTCGCCAATCAGCAACCGGAACGTGCACCTCTGAGTCATCACGATAGCGATTTTTATCGCAATTGAAATATCGATAACGATTTGTATCGTAATCGAAGTAGCATTCCCTCTGCATTCCTGAGTACCAGCGAAGTCACGCCGTGATACCAAAATAAGATGGAGGATAGAGTGACGTCACGATGTTCTTTTCTGCGAGGAAGAAAGATAAAAATGTCTAACTGCGTCGGGGAAAAAAAATGGATCGCGCGTCTTTTAAAACTGACAGAAGTGCTTAAATTTTGTAATGCGGATATCTCGCTAAATTACGGTTTAAAATTAATGAAATTTTGGCAAATAGTAGCATCCAATAAAAATAGTTTTGGAATAAAATAATTAATATTAAATAACTTTTTAAATTTATATTTTCGGAAGTTAGCGATTGTAAGAAAAGCATTGTAAGTTACTTTAACGAACGATTTTCCGTAATGTTTATATTTTAAAAGATCTGTACACTATTAGAATTATATATAATTGCATATTATAATATTTATTACTTTGAATAATTATTAATTATAGGAATATTAACGGAATATAAATTATTTAGAATGCTTTTTATTTATTTACTTAATACGTTTTTAAAGTTGTTTTTGAACTTAAATATTTAAATTTAAATAGAGAAATAATGCAGACGATAAATTAATAATCTGAAATATTGAAAATGTAACATTTACCTGCAGCCCATAGAAAAAAAAATTATGAAAAAAAAAAGTTCGAGATACTGGGATCTCAATAATGCATAACTGAATGCACAAAGAAACTAAACGTTCAAGTGACGCACTCAAACGATTGGAAAATCTTCAGAGATGCACTTCTCTGTAAGTCATCCAATAAAAAAAATCAAACAATTACAGTACACTAAACAAATGCAAAACAAAATGAATATAGAAATAATACTGAATACAATACACTAAATATGTTGAAACAGATACACAACAATACATAGAATATACAAACACTTGAAACAGATACACAACAATACATAGAATATACAAACACTTCTCTGGGTGAGTGAAAGATTAATAAAATCCTACTACTTAATTGAAACGTAAATATCCATGTGAACACCATTACAATTCTTATTGCAATATAAACAAACGAATGATAGAGATATACTGTATACATAACTGAGTTGAAATTGCACATTGTAAAAAAAATATGAGTTATTGCACATGATTAAAATTGCTATACTTTATGTAAAATGGAACTGAGCAAGAGTCAATGACATATAGCAGGACACTACTGAAGTAATGATGTGATTGTGAGACAAACATACATTTTAAAAATATAACAATATAAGTGTGTAAATATAATGCAATTGAAATTTAAGAGAAGACATCACTTAAGAATTGCACAAGTGTCGAAAAGAAAAGGAATAATTCTAACCTGATGACAACCATACATGGAAGTCATCGACACAATTTCACACAAATTTTCAAAATTCTCCAAATTATACCAGAGACCATACCGTGAGGGAATGTCGGAAGGGCAGAATTTGTGCTAAATTTTACACCCCAAACTAAGCCGAGTTGACCCTCTGTGTGTAATGGTCCAGAATTTAAAGAAAATCAAAATTTTTTTTTTTTTTTTTTTTTTTTTTTTTAGAAAAGCTTAGAGCAGAAACTCCATCTTTTACATAGAATTTAAATCTCTTCTAGAACCATAAGGCATGCGCATTGTAGAGATTATCAAAATAACATTTATGAAATCAATTTAATTTCTTTCTTTCTGTTTTTTTTTTTTTTTTTTTTTTTTGTCTCAATATTTAATCAAACTTAATAGATTGATATTCTTTAAAGAAAATTAATAATTAGGATCCTAAATTAAAATTATAAAATAATGTCACATCAATTTACAAACAGCAGTAAAGTGTATAGGTTAAAAGCCAAAATAAAGTTCAATCCTTTATAAAAGAATACTGAAAGGTTAAATATGACTTGTGACAACTAAGTGAGATTTATATTGAAATAGGTAGTTATTGAAAAAGGTTAAATTAAAGAATTATACTAAATGAATTAAGTCGTAAAGAATATTAAAAGATACTTCTCAAAACATAACGAGTTAGCTAGACACATATGCATTGAGTAATTCAAAAGAAGCTACCTCATGAACCATTTAGTATCAAATGTGTGAAACCGGATAAGTTGTCACACTATTGAGTTTAAAATTAAATTTAAAAATGAATAAATGAAAATTGAAATGAAGTTAGAATCATATACTATGATTTGGAATAATAATAATAAAAGTTAAAATTGTACATAAAGGATGAAACCATATTAGAAATGGCAGAAAAACCTTACTTTGTTTGTCCAGTCGGAATCAATTTGCTAACATGTAATTTAGCACAATTTAGCGGTTCATTAACATGTTCAATTAGGTAATTATGACCCCTAAAGACTCCTGTAATTTTAAAAGGTCCTGTATTTTTTGGCATGAAAGTAGGAGTATGAATTAAATTCTTTAAATACACAACATCACCAAGCTTTAATACTGGAGGCGGACGACCTTTTAAATATTTTTCATTTTGAGCAAAATATTTTTCCTCATTCTGTTTAACCAATTCTCTAGTTTTTGAAATATGATCTTGTAATTTTTTGAAATATATACTTGGTTCCTCAACCTCTTTGGCCGGTTGAAAGGTATCGATTGGCAAATTTAAATCCCTACCTAAGAATAAATTGGCTGGCGTAAAATTTGTTACAGCATGTTTAGAGTTATTATAATGGAGAACGAAAAATTTAAGTCTGTCTGACCATTCAATGACTTGATCAGACAGAGAGGCAACTGACTCTTTAAGTGAACGATTAATTCGTTCAACAAGACCGTTAGATTTCGGGTAATAGATGGATGAATTTCTATGATTAATTTTTAATGATTTTAAGAATTGTTTAATTTCATTAGAGGTGAGATATTTAGCGTTATCAGATAACAAAACTTTTGGTATCCCATACCTCGAAAAATAATCATTAAGAGATTTAATAACAGAATGAGATGTCACATTAGCAAGTGGAATGGCCTCTAAAAATCGTGAATAATGATCAACTATAGTTAAAATAAAAAAATTTCCATCATGTGATCTAGGAAGTTTTCCCACAACATCAATAGCAATCATTTCTCCCGGTGCTAAATCAGATTTGGAAATAAAACTAGGTTTTGTATTTGTTTGTTTACTTTTGTGAGGTAAGCACTGTTCACAAGTATTTACAAAATTCTGTATATCTTTAACCATACCATCCCAAAAATAAAGTTTTGAAATTGTATCTACAGTTTTATTTATCCCAAAATGCACTTGATGTCCCAGAGCAATACAGCTGTTAATTAAAGTTTTAGGAATATATATTTTCTTAGATTTATTAACTCTATTACGCTTTTTCCTGGCAATCATAATTAAATTGTTATCTGGATTTATAGAATAAGAACAATTAGGCATTTTATTAGCAATTAATTTATCTCTTATATCTTTAAGTTTAGCATCTTTAAGTTGTTCTTTTAGGATATTCTCGGTCGTTAGGGAGTCATTAGTGGGAATAAAAATATTTAATGCGTTTACAATTAAGTTAGGGTTGTCAGGGGGGTCAACAACACGAGAAAGGAAATCTGCGGGGTTTACAAGACCTGGGATATGATCAATTTTGTAATTAAAGCCCTGTAGATACATTATCCATCTAATTATTATTTCAGATTGTTTTTCTAATTTCATATGATAGGTGAGTGCTTTGGCATCAGTTAAAATTTTAAATTGCCTACCATATAAGTATTCGTGAAAATGTTTAATGGAGGAATAAATTGCATAAAATTCTCTTTTAATGGATGGATAATTAGATTCGCCCTTGTTAAGTTTTTTGGAATAAAATTCTATGGGATAAAATTGATTGTCATGACGCTGTAACAAAATTCCACAGATAGCATTTTTTGACGCATCTGTTACCAAACATACCTCTTTATTTTCATCAAAGTTCTTAACTGTAGGATTATTGAGGAGAATATTTTGAATTTTCAGGAAGGAATCTTGACATTCTTTACTCCAAAAAAATTTAGCATTCTTTTTTGTTAAATTAACTATTGGTTGGACAATATCAGCAAAATTGAAAATTAAATGTCTAAAATAGTTGATCATTCCTAGAAAACTTTGTACTTCTTTTACATTAGTGGGTCTTGGAAATTTATTTATTTTATTTACATTATCTGGTGATGGGGAATGACCATTTTGATGCAAATTAAAACCAAGGTAAGTTATCTCTTGTTGACAAATTTGTAATTTTGCTGGGTCTAAAGTTAAATTAAATTCCTTAAGTCTGTCAAATACTTTTTGGAGCCATGACAACATTTCCTCTAGAGAATCAGCAGCCACAATAATATCGTCAAGAAAATATTGAACATTTTTGCCCCTTAATGGGTCCAAACAATCGTTAATTAATGTGTGAAAATAAGAAGTACTATTAACGAGGCCAAAGGCTAATCTGGTAGGTTCAAAATTTCCATACTCAGTTGCAAACGCTAATTTTGCCCTGTCTTTTTCCTGCAGAAGAATTTGAAAAAATGCTGATTTTAAGTCTAATACCGTATACAGTTTTTTACCTGAAATGTTTTGAATTACTTCATTAATTCTAGGAAGACAGATTTTATAGGGTTCAGTAATTGCATTTAAAAGACGGTAATCAATAACCATACGGAATTTTAATTTACTTGGATCATCAGTAGGAAGAGATTTTTTATGTACAAAAAGAACTGGAAAGCAATAGTTAGAGGAAGAGTTTTGAATAATTCCTGCCTTTAAGAGATCAGAAATTTCTTTACGAGCAAAATCTTTGGCTATTTTAGGAATGGGATAGGGTTTTGTTTGCAGTGCAAAGTCATGGAGCAATTTAAATTCAGGAACTACTTTATCAGTGCAGCCAAGAGTGTCATAAGACGAAGAAAATACAGCGGAGTTATCCATTAATAGACTAAGAACACGTTTTTTCTCAGCATCAGGTAAGTGGGCAATATTAAATTTATCAGACGTAAGTTCTTTTTCTCTAAGTTCTAGCATTTCCTGAGTAATTAAAGAATTAACTTGATATGTTTGAGTATTGTCATGAGTTGAAATTTGGTCTTCTGAAATGGGCTTTATAAATCCTAATTTAGTTTTCTTTCTAATTATTATGTTTTTATCAGTATTGTTGTGGACATATAAAAGAATGGCATTGTTTGCATCAGGTTGATGCAGACTGAAATTTAATTTTAAAGATAATTTATTTGATGTTGGACAAAATAAATAGTTTAAGGAATTACTAATTTTATGAAGAGGTTTAAGTTTAATAATTTTGCCTTGATTGGGTCTTAGAGTTACTTGATTGGCTGGTTTAACAAAATTTTTTGACATTTCAGAATTATTTTGAGAAGAAATTAAATCATTAGAAAATACTGGATTATTTAGAGAAGAATTTAAGTCATTTGAAAGTACTCGGTTATTATGAACATTAGCATTAAACTCTGAAGGGGAAGGATTATTAACAGAATTAGAATTATCAAAATTATCATCAGGTGAAATGTTACTATTGTCATTATCATTTACAGGTTGCAAAGAATCAGGGTTTTTATTGGCAAAAGGAAAAGTAAGGTGACCCATAATAAGTTGCTGATTCGCTGAGTCCAAAAGAACTTTATTTCTATTGAGGAAATCGTAGCCCAAAATAATTTGATAATTGGAGTGCCAATTGTCATGAGTAATGAAAAATGTGTTAGTGAACCAAGTGTTCTGAATTCGAAATTTAAGTTGTACCGTTGAAAAAAAAGGAATAGAAGAATTGTTGATAGTTTTTATATTTACAGAGCGTGATAAGAAATTTAATTTATTTTGTTTTTTAAGAAGATTAATTGCATGTGGTTGTATTAGTGACAAATTCGCTCCACTGTCTAAAAGTCCATCAAAAGAGAGTTTTCCAAATTTAAGTTTAATTATTGGTAATTCTGAGTTATCTATATTGCAGCTCATCAAAATTTTATCAGTATTTACATTAGGACTTAATTTAATACCCTCATCATTATAAAAAAAAGAATCTAGGGCCCTGCAATCATGAGGGGGGGAATTATTTACATCAATTTCAGAACCCTTTACCCGTTTAAATGTCTTCTTGAACGGTTGTATGGTCTGTAATTGTTACGACCTCTTCCACGGTTATATCTTACACCATTTTCCTGAAAACCCCTTTGATTGTTATTATACCAATTGCTATTTTCATTAACAAAATAATTCGCCTCACTGTTATTCATGCCCCCTCTTGAAAAGTTTGTACCGTTTCTACCATTCGAGTTTTGAAACTCTAGGTAGTACCAGCAATCTTTGGCACTGTGTGCCTTGCGGCAAATCTGACATAACAGCTTTTCCTCTTTCATCTTCTGCACCGTTTCTGTCAGCTGAGCAATTTGTTTATTCTGATCTTCCTGGCATTTCAAAAGTTTTTCCAGCAAACTGTCTGGATTACTGGTGGATGGTGCAACTTGTAAAGTGTTAAGATCAAAAGTATTATGTTCCAGCGCTTTTTCAATATCTACGGCCTTAGCTACAATTTCATCAAAATTTTTTTTTCCGAATTTAAGAACTTCAACTTTAATGTCAGTTCGTAAGGCCTCTAAAAATTTGGAAGACATTAAATTAGCCTTAAATGAGTCTAATGCTGCATTATCCTCAGAACCTGGAGACATATTGTTAACTGTAGCCCTCACTTCCTCCGCTAAATCAAGCACAGACTGTTTCGGCTGTTGAGTTATGCGCCCATACTGATACGACGCTTCCTGGAAATTTTGTTTGTATTCAAATTTTAATTTCATCAAATTTGCTACAATTCCAAAACTTTTTTCTTCGCTTACACGTTTGTCAGTTGACAAAAATTCTGAAGCCTTTTCCCTACACAGGAGTCTCAACAGAGTAATGCGGTTTACGTCTGTGATATTTTGAATGTTGCATACATCTTCTAAATTTTGTAAAAAGATGTTAACATTTTCATTAGGGTGGCCATGAAAAGGCGGAATCGCCGACATCATCGACCGAAAAAGTGCGCGATTGTTTGCCATGATTTAGCAAAATAAAATAAAAATTTTAATAAGCAAAATATGAAAATACAACTAAAAAAGTAATATTTCTTTTTTCAAAAGACTGAGAAAATTATATCTGCATAAATTAAATTTATCAATCAACAAATATAGGTAAATGATAATAAAATCTTTTCAAAATCTATTGTATAAAATATAAGAAATGAAACAAATAAAATATAAGAATATATATATAAAATATAAGAATATATATAAAATACACTTTATATCAAAATATTATTTTTTTTGGCGCTCACAAGGACGCTTATCTTAGGAATTTCTTATTATAATTAATCATTTGAATCAAGTTAAAATTTATCAGCAATAACAGAAAATATTAATGAAGTTAAAATAAAATAACCGTTAAAAAAAAATCGTTAAACGATCTTTGAAATATAATATTGCACATTATAATTACCAAAAGTTAAACATTTAAAGTTAAGATTTTCAGACATTGACCAGGTTCGAACACCTAAAAATTGGTCAAAGGCGCCAAATGCTATATATGTGTGTGTGTGTGGCCGTGGATCGCCTTAGTGGTTGTCTGAAAATTAAAATGAATTGGCAACCAATGAGAATATTAAGAATTAAAGTTAAATATTCAAAATAATTAATTTAGAAAATGTTGCCATAAAAATATTCGAAGTGGAGGCTGAAAAATAAAAATAAAAAAGACTCACCCATTTTGAAGGAAACAGTCAAAGATGAACAAACAACATTTTATTGTAGCACACAAACTAAATATCTTATTTTATACCTGGCCAGGAAACAATATCTAAAGGTGTTATGAAAAATTATTAAAATAAACTTTCAATGAAATGGATATTGACACATTATCTATTTGATTAGTAAAAACTTATGATCACTTCTTCAAATTGAAAAAAAATTAAAGATAGTTGATGTAGCACTCAGAGTCATTTGAGTCCAATATTTTATAGGTTCTGTGTTATTTATGCTGCTTATAGATATTCTTTCTATTTAAAGTTCTTTTCAGTCTATTAAGGGAAGTTAAAGTTTCATTTGGGTGCAAAGACTGGACTCTGTGAAATATTGAAGCACTCAGATCGTTGATGACATTAGAAATTATTAAGTATGGACTCCAAGTCGTACTTTCTCTTGATATTCAACCACTATTGAAGATTTACGAAAGTATATGGGAATAGGTAAATAATGGCACGTAGTCGGTGAAGCTCGGTATAGCTTATATTGTGAGCGGGAGAAGGACGTTTCCAGGAACGACGTCAGGCTGCTGATATATCCGCTAGAAGCTCCAAAGTTTTCATTCTAGAGAAATCCTTGTTGAACTCTAGTACATTGCTAATTAAATTATCTTTCACTCAAAACTGAAGACGGGGCACTTGCAGATATCGTCAGGACGTTGAAAACTCTTCTCGGGAAAAAGGAAATCTGGCTTCTTAAAGAAGAGGGTACATCTTCCTCATGAAAAATTTTTCCGTCTGAGGCCTCAGCCTCAAACGTACGTGCGAACACAATGCTACATTTTGACAAACTGAGAGAGATAAAATCCAGATAGCTCAAAAAGAACGTTGAAACTGACGCTCAATTTAAATTCGCCAATCAGCAACCGGAACGTGCACCTCTGAGTCATCACGATAGCGATTTTTATCGCAATTGAAATATCGATAACGATTTGTATCGTAATCGAAGTAGCATTCCCCCTGCATTCCTGAGTACCAGCGAAGTCACGCCGTGATACCAAAATAAGATGGAGGATAGAGTGACGTCACGATGTTCTTTTCTGCGAGGAAGAAAGATAAAAATGTCTAACTGCGTCGGGGAAAAAAAATGGATCGCG
Source organism: Maratus speciosus (assembly GCA_963932465.1). NCBI lineage: Eukaryota > Metazoa > Arthropoda > Arachnida > Araneae > Salticidae > Maratus > Maratus speciosus. Next base: position 550,354,652 of record OZ010794.1, read on the forward strand.
CGTCTTTTAAAACTGACAGAAGTGCTTAAATTTTGTAATGCGGATATCTCGCTAAATTACGGTTTAAAATTAATGAAATTTTGGCAATCGCTTAGAAATAAATAGTAGCATCCAATAAAAATAGTTTTGGAATAAAATAATTAATATTAAATAACTTTTTAAATTTATATTTTCGGAAGTTAGCGATTGTAAGAAAAGCATTGTAAGTTACTTTAACGAACGATTTTCCGTAATGTTTATATTTTAAAAGATCTGTACACTATTAGAATTATATATAATTGCATATTATAATATTTATTACTTTGAATAATTATTAATTATAGGAATATTAACGGAATATAAATTATTTAGAATGCTTTTTATTTATTTACTTAATACGTTTTTAAAGTTGTTTTTGAACTTAAATATTTAAATTTAAATAGAGAAATAATGCAGACGATAAATTAATAATCTGAAATATTGAAAATGTAACATCTTTTTTTACAGACCACTGGAGTCACGTGATGCTCTTTTCGCACACTTTCATTGGTGCATTCGAGCATCACGTGACTCCAGCGGCCTGTAAAAAAAAGAATAGGATTCACCGCGGTAGCCTGTCTTTCTCGTTAGCCTCGACCTCTACTATAATGATGTCATTTAGTAATAGATTTATAGTATCTTGTATTTTGTTTTCTGGAGATCAGGGTGCAACCTGAATTGAATAAGTCATTTCAAAAACTACATAAGTCACAAATTTGAAAAATTTCAGGAATAAATAAAACATGTTCTATACACAAGTGCTAGATTTTTTGTGCTCTATATGGCCTTTTTAGGCATTTAGACCTTTATATTTGTATGTCAGTTGTCAATTATTTATTTCATAAGAACTAAAAATAAAAATAAAAAACCAAACAAGGGCTCCACGAAAAAGTTCGAACATAATACCGGTTAACGACAGCAACTGCTGAAAATGTATTTTTAATGTATTATATGTTTTTTAATTCTTTATTTAGATGTTTCATTTCATTGTCTGAAGCAATGAAATCGTCTTAGAATATTCTGATAGTGTTGGAAAGTGCTTCATAATCGATATCTGTTCCGTTATTTTTCGTTTTTGTTAAAAATTTTATGAGATTTTTTTAAAATTTAATTTTATTAATTTTACTTATGATCCTTCGTGTAAGTTGCATTTATTATTTTTGTTTTCATTCTTTTAATGATTAACGTCGAAAAACTAATTGTACCTTAACTTTTGAAAACTCGTGCAATTCATTGTTATTTAACTACAAATTTTGGTGCACTTACTTATTAATTAAAATATTAAATTGTGGCTAATTTTACAATACTGAATGTTTAATTCTTGTTAAAACAATTTATTTATATTTATTTATTACAGAGATTTTTTTCTGTCCGTTTAATTTGTCATTTAGTAATCGATTAAAGGCGTCGAAACACTAATTGCACCATAACTTTTGAAAATCGATAAAATTCATTGTTATCTGACTACAAAGTTTGGTGCAATTTCTTATTAATTAAAATATTAAATTGTGACTAATTTTACAACACACAATGTTTATAATTCTTATTAAATTAATTTATATTTATTTTTTTCACAATTCCTTGTTATTTAAATACAAGTTTTGGTGCAATTACTTATTAAATTATGTCTAATTTTACATCACTGAATGTTTATAATTGTTGTTAAAACAATTTATTTTTAAAACTTTTTTTGCTGTTTAGAATGGCTAATTTTATGTTTCCGTTTAATTTGTGATTTAACGATCGATTAAGAGCGTCGAAAAAGTAATTGCACCATAACTTTTGGAAACCGATGCATTTCTTCGTTATTTGACTACAAATTTTGATGCAATTACTTATTAAATTAAGTATCAAATTGTGTCTAATTTTACATCACGAATGTTTATAATTCTTTTTAAAACAATTTTTTTATATATATTTTTTAATTTTTTCAGTTTAGAATCGCCAGTTTTATGTTATCGTTTAATTTTCCATTTATCAATCGATTAAGAGCGTCGAAAAACTAATTGCACCATAACTTCTAGAAACCGATGCAATTCATTGTTATCTGACTACAAATTTTGGTGCAATTACTTCTTAAAATATTAAATTGTCTAATTTTACAAGACTGAATCTTTATAATTCTTGTTAAAACAATTTATTTTTATTTATTTTATTTTTTCTTTTTAGAATCGCCAATTTTATGTTTTCGTTTAATCTGCCATTTAACAATCGATTAAGAGCGTCGAAAAACTAATTGCACCATAATTTCTAGAAATCGATGCAATTCATTTTTATTTGACTACAAATTTTGGTGCAATTACTTATTAAACTAAATACAGTAAACTCTGTCTAAGGCGGAGTCGATCGGGGCCGAGAAAATTTTCCGTAGTACACAATATTCCACCTTAGACAAATTTTTGAAAATCTTTCCGAGTTAAACAGATTTCCGTCTTGCACAGAGTCCGCCTTACAGAGAGTTTACTGTACTAAATTGTGTCTAATTTTACATCACTGAAGGTGACATTCAGTGATATAAAATTAGATACAATTTAATATTTAGTTTAATAAGTAATTGCACCCAATTTATTTTTTATATATATTTTTTTTCTGTTTAGAATCGCCAGTTTTATGTTTCCGTTTAATTTTCCATTGAACAATCGATTAAGAGCGCCCTTCTTAATGAGGAGTCTCAAACGTATATTTAATCAGTTTCATCCGTGAGAAACTAACTCTGACGTATCTTTGACAACCACACTTTCTAAACTGCAGCCAATCACGAACTAGACGACAGAGGCATTCTAGTTTAGAAATTACTCCATTAGATTAAAAAAAATACGAAGAAGAACAAAGAAACGGCCCCTTGTTCACGGAAAACGAAAAACAGTTGATGACAGTTAACAATTTCCCATACCCAGACACTTAGCCTCAGGAATTAATGTATCATTCTTATAAAAACGAAAACAAAAACTGAGAGAGTGACACGAAATTCTTTGTTATCGTTGCAGGTTCTTGAACAAATTGAGGTCTGCTGCGATCAGTTAATTGCGGTTACAAATTTGTCCTTGAGTGGAAAAATTAACTAGTTTTATAGAATAGATATGCTTAATAATGAAGAAAAATACGGAGAGAGGGTGGGGAGGTAGAAAATTGGTGTCTCTGGGTACAAAAAGATTTTAGAACCTGTTGTTTTCCTAAGATAATTTATTCTAAAAAACGGAACATTAAGATACGCGAGATGGCATAGGCACACTGTTTTAGAAACAATGTAACAACAACACTTTCATCCATGTTTTTAATTGATGCTTTAAATTTGTCCATTTATATCAGTACTGAATTCTCTGTCAATTTTTATGCATACACTGTGATGTAGAGTGAGAATCCTTGTTCGTGGTACATAAAAATTAACAAGAATCCATATCTTTACGACGCATCGTTTTCGAGAAAAACGCAAAAGAATAAGGGTGACATCACATTTGGTACACCTAAAATAAGCTTTATTGAAAACATAAACTGATGCTAAGTTTACATGAATAGTCGTTCGATATAACCTTTGGCAAGTATTGAAATATATTAGCATGCATTGTCGAATGATTAACAAAATTTGATTTAAAGAAATACATATGCAGACTTTCATAAGCACTGTTAAGATGGATTGTATTCACTCGACTATTCCGTTTTTTGCTCAATATTTCTTTGATATGCGTGGTGGTCATTTTGAGAATCTTCTCATGCAAACATCATGCGGTATCTAATATGCAAATCAATATATAACGCGAATTAATATCTAATGTCAAGTGCACTGGATGTGACAGCGAACATTTTTAGCCCCCGGTATGCTATTTCTTTCTCCCAGCAAATAAAGTGTCGTCTCCAAAAAACAACGTTCCGTTGTATAAGCCAGCCGTAAAACAAAGCAGATGTATCATTGTACTGTTAAATAGACTGTACTCCACTGCAGTTTTTTTAAACTTCTAAGCATCGCACATTTTTAATTTTTATACTGTCATATTGGGAAAAAAACGTACTTTCAAATGCAATTTGCTTGAAAACTACATCTCCATTTATTTTTGAGATATTAATTTGTTTGTAGTTTTTAGCGTCATTTGTTTAATTTTGGCAACTCAAGTACTCCATTTTTGTAGAAAGTAAAGGTAAAATAGTTGGAAAATAGCAATCATATCTTTTTGTTGCCATTTTGCCATAAAAACTGAAAAAAATGTACTTAAAATACTATTTTGAAAAATATAAATGAATGACTTCTGATAAACACATGGAGCTATTATAAACTAAATTTAATTTTAAGTATCTATATTAATATTACAAACAAATGAAGGCATATGAATCATTAGATAGCCAATTTTTTTTTGTTGAGTTTCTTGAAGGACTACTTTTTTTGGATTTGTGTTTTATTCAGCGATAGTGACGTCTTATGCGTACTTTACTGTAGGTGTTTTTTAAGACTGGATCGCAAATAAGGAATTCTTCAGCGGATGCGGATGACGTCATTTTATATAAAAGTGTGTTTTAAGTCTTAAAACTGAAATATGTTTTGTACTATCTATATTTATATACATAAAAAAAATTATCGAGGGGTGACACTAAATTCTGAAAAAGCAGAATTCCTGTTTTCTACTCTCTCGCATTTTCCTCAAAATCTAGAAATACGGTTCTGTGGTAATTTTTTATGTACTCTGTGTGAGGATCCTCTCTCTGTACAGCTATACTACCTAGGCAGAACACTGTATTTGTATACCAAAGTGTTATTGTTAGTCCTTTTTACTATAAAAATTTTCTATCTTTTAGGTCGTATGAAGAATACGCTCCATCTAATAAGGCTACGTACAAATTCTTTCCTTCAATCGATCCTTCTTACTTTTTTGAAAATTTTAAATTGTCAATTTTTATCTCAACAGAATAAATTAGTAAGTTAATTTTTTTTTTTTTTTAAGTCTGAGGTCTAGCGACTTGTCCGATTGTTCGGAAAAGGTACCTCCAAAATGCTAAAAATGTAGTTTTCTTCTGAACATTTTTGATGATCTTAGAATTTGCCTTCAGAATGATTTAAGGCCGTTTGTTTTCTCTTTACCTTCTGACACATTCACGAAGTGATTTTTACTCTAAAGTACGCCACACTTTCAGATATATTCAGACATCATACACTTTCATTATTGAGACGCTAAGAAATCGAACATAGTTTCTTTTTTCCCAGTAAATTAACACAATTTTCAAAAAATGGTGTCAAAGTGTGCGTTTTGAGTGGATTATCGATAGATAACAGTCGGGGAAGGGCAATCAGTGGATCAATGGATTGTAACTCAAGATGTAATGCAAGAAACAAAAAGCGTTGTATGATCAAAATATTAAGATTTTTTATCTTTTCTGTACATCGGTAGTTTTAAACCGGTGTGCCGCAAAAACTTTTAATCAAATTAAGTTTTTACGAATTAGCATAGTCATTTTTTTAATGCAGTATTTTAAATTACGTAATTTACTTAGTAATTAGGCAAAGTGTAATAAATCCAAATAACAATGCAAATGTACAATAAAAAAGTCCTTCCCGCCTTTATCGAGAGGTAAAAGGTAGCTTTCCTATTCCTTTTTTTTAAGAATTCATTTAATTTTAATGGAAAACACGAAGTTAAAATGTGTGGAACTCGATTTTAGAAGATTCCCAGTTTTCGCCAATATTGAATTTGAATGGACCTATTTTTTCGCCAAATCTGGCGTTATATCGCCTAGTTTCGACGAGCTTAGTGTGAATTTGACGCTGGCGGATATGACTATGTAGTTTTAAGCGTGTGAAAGTTAGAAGAATGTTTACAACAGTGAAATAAAATTTGCGAAAAATCACTTTCAATAAAACCCATCTTAATTTTAAATAATTTTTCAACTACTTTTCAGCAGTGAAATTACGCTTGAAATTATTGAACATTAAATACGTGGATAATCACATTGCTAACAAGTCGTAAACCAACTTAGTGAAAAATGTCCAAGCCGGGAATCGAACCCGGGCCCCTGGAATAGATCTCCAGTGCTCTACCACTAAGCCACAAGGACGATGCCCAGCTTTGCATTTCTCACTAAATCGCCACTAGACATCGCGACTTTACATTCGCCACTAGAATGTGTGCTCATGAAGACTTTTCCATCTTGTGCTGCGGTTGCAGCCTTACCGACTTATATTAGTGAGAGATGCCAAGCTAGGCATCGTCCTTGTGGCTTAGTGGTAGAGCACTGGAGATCTATTCCAGGGGCCCGGGTTCGATTCCCGGCTTAGACATTTTTCACTAAGTTGGTTTACGACTTGTTAGCAATGTGATTATTCACGTATTTAATATTCAAAACCCATCTTGTTTCAAAATGTCAGCCAGCCTAGAATTTTAAACTGCTATATCTCAACCATTTTTTAAAACAGAAGCGAAACAAAAAATGCTCCGGAATCTGTATATCAAAGGCGAAAACTTAAGGGGAAAACTTTTAGATTTTTAATTTCTTTTCTACAACATTTTGAATTTGAAATATTCAAGAGGCCGCAATTTTGAAACAAGATATCGGATGAAACTGGGAAACTTGGTCGGTACCTTGATAAGTCCATTTAAATTTAATAAACATTTAAATTTAATAAAATTGTTGTTGAACCAAAAATTAAACAAACTGAAGAAAAATCTTTTTTTATTTAACTCCTCCTCAATGGGAAATAAGCAAAATATTTTTTTAAGGAGCTGTAAAGTAAATCAATAGGTATCTTAGAAAAAGATTCTCGAAATCATAAATGTACAAATCACTTATCGTTATTTTTAAATTATCAAGAACTTCCACAGTATTGTCAATACACTAAAAATAACTAGTAGTATTCTCAAATTTAATTTCAAAATCTATTATAATATACAGTGTGTCCCAAAAATATAGACAAAGATAAAAAAGGACATCCCGAGCTAAATTATCCTTCATGCATTTTCAAAAATGATTCAGATACTTTCAGATACTTCAGATTCTTTTTTTAAATGATTTATTCGGATTTATTCTAAAAAGAATTAGAAAATACGTAAAAACTATTAAGTTTTTTTTTTTTCTTTAATGTAATATTGCCTGCCCCATAAATATAGACATCGTCTGACTTTACTTAAAAATATTATTAGTAAAATATATTTTTCAGAAGACGGTTATTTATTCACATTTTTTGAATGTATGTATCGTCTACTGATCTGACTTTTATTGGTTTGGAATGATTTTTTGGCTTGTTTTCGACTGGCTAATTAATCTTTTTATAAATTTGACAAAATGCCTAGAGGTAAAGAAAGAGATTTCGAAAGAGGAGAACATCAAAGTTTTGGCTTGAAAAAGAGAGATCCAAGATTTTAAAGAGATCTATAAAAGTATTTACAGAATTTTGCATAATGGCGACTGACGACAAGTGGTGTAGTAATAAAAGACCTGATCGATAAAGAATTACATCCATACGCGCTAACAGAATCCTTCAAAACATGGCATCTAGAAAAAATATTTCATTGTGAAAAATTGCATCCAAATTTGGAGTATCAAAAAATACTGGAAGCTAAACGAATAACTTTCAAGAAAATGATGAAGAAATCATGGTTAAGAAAAAACTACAAAACTGTATGTTTAAACTAGGCTAAGAAAATTATGTTTTATGGTGATAAATGGCTGTCAAAAATATTTAGTGACGAGAAAAAGTAGAACTTTGTTGAACCAGATGTATATAAATTTTATTGGTATGATTTAAAAAGCGAATAAAGAAGTTTCTTCACTAAGACAGCAAGGTGGAGGATCAGTAATGATTTGGGGTGGTTTTGGATTTAATGGACAAACATTTTTGGCATTTTGTAGCAACAAATTGAACTTCCAGGACTATCAGCAAAATCTTAGAGTAGGTGTGCACAACCTTTTTAAGAGAAGGGCCACTTACAAAAATGTCTGGGTTGTCGAGGGCCACACCAGTAACACAGAGAGGATTCTATTACGGGAAGGTGATCTGTGGCCTATAATCAGATAAAAGCTAGTGCCGAAAGAAAAAAGTGAACTTTAGGAACGAAGGGGGGGGGGGAGCCTTTCAACGAAATTTGAGATTTTTTTCGCGCCTGATCAATAAAATGCGCAAATTTTCCACACCCGATCGACGAAATTTGCTATTTTTCCGCACCCAATTAAAAAAATTTGCGACTTTTTCGCTCATGATCGTCAAAATTTGCAATTTTTTCGCGCCTGACCGACGAAATTCGCGATATTTCGGAGCCCGATCGACAAAACTCGCAATTTTTCCTAGTCAAATCAACGAAATTCCCAATTTTTCCGAGCCTCATCGACGAAATTTGCAATTTTTCTGCGTCCGATCAACGAAATTCGCGATTTTTTTCTCGTAATAAACAAATAAAACACGTGATTGTCTCGAAGCGGATCAACAAAATTTAAGATTTTCTCGCTCCTAATTGACAAAATTCGCTATTTTTCTCGCCCGATCGACGAAATTTGCGAATCTTAACTAACTGTCGAAAATTTGCAATTTTTTCCCTCGGCCAATCGACGAAATTCGAGACTTTTTTCTCGCGACTGACGAAACTCACGATTTCTTGCAACCGATCAACAAAATTTGCAATTCTTCCGCGCATCATCATCAAAATTGACGATTTTTCCGTGTCCGATCAACGAAATTGGCAATTTTTTTCGCGACAGGCAGCAAAAATTCGTGATTTTCCGTGCCCGACCAATGAAATTCGCGATTTTTCTGAACTCTATCGCCAAAACTCGCGATTTTCCCGAGTCCGATGGACAAAACTCTCGATTTTTCCGTGCCCGATCAACGAAATTTGCGATTTTTTCCGCGCCTTATCGACAAAATTCGGGAATTGCAAATTTCGTGTTCGATCAACGAAATTTGTGATTTTTTCCTCGCCGAATGGACAAAATTCGCGATTCTTAACTGACTGACGAAATTTTCAAATTTTCCCGCGACAAATGGATCAAATTCGCGTTTTTTTTTTCCTGCGACCAAATGGACAAAAATTGCAATTTTTTCCAATTATAAATTGACGAAGTTCGCGGACCACAAGTTGGGCATCCCTATCTTAGAGTGTCATTTTATTCCACTACAGGATTTGCTTGGAGGAACAAGCTGTGTATTTCAACAAGACTGTTCATGTGTCTAACTCGACAAAGATGTGGTTTAATATAAATAATGTCATGGACTAGCCATCGCTTAGTCCAGTCTTAAATCCTATGGCGAACATATGGGGATATGTAGCACAAAAAGCATATGAAAATGGACGCCAATGTCTTTCGACCATGACCTTACAACAGCGATAGAGCAAGCATGGCATGAACTGTCCCCAGAGGTAATGCAAAACTTAGTACTTTCGATGAAAATCCGTGTATTTGAGGTGATTAAAGGTAATGGAAACACAATTAAATATGTACTAATACTTGTAACTGTGTTTCTCAACCTTAAATAATCCATAAAACAAATATTGTCTATAATTATGGTATACCTTATTTTCTGTTTTTCTAAATAAATAAAGCATTTGTTGTGTTTTCTAAAACAAATTAATTCTAACTTGTGCTTCATGTAATGTTTGTAATTAGACACATATAAAAAAAAAAAAAATCATCCCATTCTTATTTTTACTGTGAATTGTATTTTATGCTTTTGTCTATATTTTTGGGACACACTGTAAGTTCAAGAAAATCCTGAAGCTTGAAATTTAAATTTTTTCAATGCCTCTTCAATCGCAACAAATAAAATGAAATTTAATAGGACGTTTGAAGAATGGAATTTATGTGTCACAATCAAAAATGCAAAACTGAGATAAATATTAATTGCAAAATTAAAATAAACACCCGTTTTTAACTTTTGTAATATAAGCCTTAAACTTATTAATATTCGCATTATGTCCAAGTTAAATTTTATTACAATATTTACTATTGTTCCTTTCATCAGTAATTCTATTTATGTAAAATCGTTTTCAAATAATTGCATAATTAGGTGGAGCCTTATCAACAGAGACAATAACAAAATCTCTATGTAGCCGTTCAGTATAATCCAAGCTTAATTTAGCTTGTGTTAATCATATTTAACACCGCTCGGTTTTTTTATTGATAAAAAATAAATAAATAAATAAATAAAAATAAAAAAATAGGCGAAATTCATTTATATATACACCAATCTTCCAGATCAAGGACGGGACATGCCATTTTAATTCTTTAAAAATATTTATGGTTTTCATTTATATATATCTTTAAAACATATTAATTCTGCTGTATTGTTTTTCATATATCAATTAGCTTATTTTTGAAATATTTTTTTTAAACGTTCATATATCATTTTTTATTTATTCAGATTTTAATTTTTATTTGTTGCTACACTTATAGAAAATGCGAAATTACTGTACATTGCGAAATCAGAGAGATTATATATATATATATATTTTTTTTAATGTGCTGCTGCTTCCACCTTCCGACGTGCTAGGGGCCATTATTTGTGCTGTTTTTCATATTGTCTCTTTCTCTTATTATACACCTATTTTTAATAAATATTTCATAATTTTCAGGTTTTTATCTAAATTATAATATTTCAAATGAAAATCAAATTTCAAATTATTTGCTTAAAAGGAGCAAAGGCCAACTTAGTGAAAAAGATTCCATGCCGGGACTCGAACCCGGGCTTGACGTTTTACCGACTAAACCATCGTACCATGTGGTTTAGTCGGTAGAACGTCAGTGCGCTATACTGATGGCCCGGGTTCGAGTCCCGGCATGGAATCTTTTTCACTAGATTGGCCTTTGCGCCTTTTAACCCTTTATGTACTGAATTATGAATTCGTGAAAATTTTATCTTCTAAAGCATTTTTCGTAAATTGTTTAAACTACATTAGAAGATTTACGTAATCATTTAATAAATTTTAGAAGGATTTTAGAAGGATTGGAGGATTTAATAGGATTAATTAAATTTGAATTTATAGCGATTTTGTGCAATATTTATAACCCCACACAAATCTTTTATTTTAAATATTTTTCTCAGTATTTTGTAGAATTAGGAAATGTGCAAATATAATGTTCTTACAATAGAAATAAAGAAATATTTCCGAATTGAAAAATTCTCACCCCCCCCCCCTTCTCAAAGCAAAGAAAGCTAAAAAGATGCCAAGTCAAAAGAAATCATCCTTTTAAATATATTTTTCTTTTGTGTAAACTATAATGCTTTTGGCGCAAGACAAAGTAATGTATCTATAACACATTCTAAACTGTATTAAAACTAATCGATTTATTAAATAAATTTTATAACAAGTTATTTTAATGGTACTTATAAGTACCATCAGTAGATAAAGGGTTAAGCAAATAATTTGAAATTTGATTTCCATTTGAAATATTGTATGCAAGGCGAATGTTTCTCTCTGGAATAATTTCCAAGTACTAAATTATAATGTTTGTGTACTCAAAACACCTACGTAGCGCCGGGTGCACATAGTTCATAAATTTTCTTTACAGTTATTAAATAGGTAAATATATATATATATATAATATCAACCTTTCAACGGAGTGTGGCTTTGGAGTCTAGGGGTTATGATCGGTGAAAATGTACCGAAATTTTCCATAATTGTTTTCCTTCTAATGACCGCAATACACAGCTTATTACTTTTTTTATAGTAAAAGTTACGTAATAGAAAAGAAAAATACATTTTAAAGAAAGTTATGTATTATATTATGTAGCTTTTATTCCAAAAAGTAAGAAGCTGTGTATTGCGGCCATTAGAAGGGAAAACAATTCCGGAAAATTTCGTTACATTTTTACTGCTCATGATTCTAGACCCTAACCCCCCCCCCCCCCTCGTTCAAATGAAATTAATGTATTTTCGTGTACTAGTGTATATACTTTTTCACAATTTTCTTTCCTTTTTGTAACCATCATCACTTCAAATCTCATATGTTTAAAAATACATAGTCATAAAAAAAATGCAATTTAACAAAATACAACGACCATTTGGAAAATGACTTTTTCAAAGACTAAAATTTAAGACATAAAAAATCGCACGGAGTTGATCACACATTACGTACGCCATGAATTAAACATTAATAGTGTTATTACACGTAAAAATTGCAAGCGACAAAAATCACCTGCGACTCGTCAGATTTCCTGAAACTTACGTATTATCCACCTGAAACTTACGTATTATCCAAGCATTTCATTGGCTGTTCGGGAAAAGGCTTTTCCATCGTCAGATTTCCAAGAAATCTGACGACCCATTTTAAATGAAATTTCATTCTTAAACTTCTAAACATCCCACAATATTACTTTTTACACCGTCGTATAGAGAAAAAAAAATGTACTTTTAAATGCAATTTGTTTGAAAGTGTATCGCAATTTGTTTCTAAGTTATTAATTTTTTTTTTTTTTTTTTGTAGTTTTTATTACTATTTTGTCATAGTGGCAACAGAAATATCCATCTCTGTTGAAAGTAAAGGTTTGTGTATAGACCAATCAGAAAACGAATAAAATGCGGATTAAACCAATAAAAAGCTTCAGATATGCTTTTGATTTCCTACCCTGATGAGGACAATAACCATTTATCCAAATGGTTAATAAATGAAAGTTAAAATTCTAGTGCTCAAATCACCTTGAGGTAAATAATTAAATTCATATAAAAACACACATGAATGTACAAAAATTACTTTCAGGTGCATACATATAATATAAAATTATTTAAAACACATTAGAAAAAAACAGAACGTTTTCAACCATTACAAGGCCATCATCATTTTAATCTGATGACGGCCTTGTAATGGCTGAAAACGTTCTGGGTTTTTCTAATGTATTTTAAGATATTTTTAATGTTTTTAAATAATTTTATATGTATGCACTTGAAAGTAATTTTTGTACATTTATTTGTGCTGTTATATGTGTTTTAATACATAGTCATGTTTAAAATTATATATATATATATATATATTGTATTCATGAAATATTCGTCCATAAACATGCGCGCGCAAATGTACGTAATAGGACTTGTATTTGCTGAAAATTTACATAATATTACGTTCAACAATGTTTCATAAGAAAAATGTTATGCGTGCAAAAACTTTTTTGGTATGATAAAAGGTTAATTTTACCTATGCAAAATAATTCGTGTTTTCAAATACTCCCCCCCCCCCCCCCACAGTAGGTGACAAAATTGCCACAGTATGCAAATTTCTAAACTGGTTAGTAATAGGAGAAAAATCTGCTTGCACTAAGTGCACTGCTGCTTAGTGTATCAAAAACTCCATTTATCAATCTAGTACACATGCTAAATATAGTTTTGAATGAATTATTAATTTATTTTGGGGCTGGGGGGGGGGGATACCTAGTTCGTTTTCAGTGCAAAAAATAGTTGGTTGAACCAATTTAATCAAAACTTTCATATATTTGAACAAATTCATACACTACTTCATAATTGTCGAATAAATTTATATACATCCTTTAATGCTATAGAACTAAAACCGTCAGATTAATATATCAAGAAATCTATCATATCAACCTCCGCCAAAATAAAACAGAAGATCCAGTGGAAAAGCAGACAAGCAAGACTTTCGGCTCTAGATAGGAGTGTTGTTTTTTAAGTCGTGGCTTTTTTCTATACCTTTCTTCTGAAACGAAGTTATTTTTAAACAACGTCTGCCTTTACGACTAAACTAAGTAGGAGTCCTCCCTCCCCCCCTTCTTGATCCTGACCCCTTCACATCTTCCTATTCTTTAGCGTAAGTCCTAAATCTCGGCTCGTCTACACAGTTTCCGAGGCAACGTTTAAGATTGAATCAACCAGTAAATTGTGACAGTCGTAATTACGTTTGCGTTCAAAGCTCACTAAATACCCAAGAAGAAGCCTGTGATGTAACAAGCTGAGATTCGTGACATACTGAAGAATGCTTGAACATTTGAATGTACCCTTGAACGAATTAAGAAACTCGGAGGCAATTATGTTTTCCTGGGATGCTAAGTAAGGAAAATTCTGCATCCTTAGGTGGAAGAATCTAATTAGTGGTTGAAAAACAAATAGTGCAAACTAAAATTTTGATGTTCATCTTAGAGATCTGCACGGGACGGCCGTGGCGAGCCGGGCTCTGGTTTATTTTCATTCACGGCACTCGGGCCATACTTTTTTCTGAAGGCCCGGGCCGGGCCTAACTTTTTTTTCCTGTACAGAGCCGGGACTGGTTTCATTCCTAATCTTCCCGACCCAAATTTTTCAGTCCTAGTTTTGACCAAGCCCGTATGAAAATCGTTGTCTCAGCGTGACCTGGTCCATTCAAAGGTCAGTAAAATTAGGCCTGGCCCAAAAAATTTTGCAAAAATTGTATATATTTTTAAATTGCCTTTATTCTACACTTAAACATTAAAATTTATTCTTTTTAAAGAATAGTAGATTTCTACGCTTATTAAAATATAGTAAAACATGTGAAAAGGAACCTGCCTATGACGGAACCCTGTTTTAAAATGGAAATACAGATTCATGCAAGATTAATATACTAAAATGTAAGAAAAGAATATATAATACATTTACACTTGCTAAGAAGGAAATTTGTCTATAACGCATTTTTCTTTTTTCTATGCAATTCCGTCTTAGAAGATTTTACTATATAACATTTTTCAGATTTTTAACACTTGAATACATGGAATATGGATTAACAATATTAATGATTAAACAAAATCCTAATTTGCAGAACAAATTAAAAAAACAAAATTTATTTCCTAAATTGTTTAAGCCCGAGAAGGGGCAGATATTAAGATATTTCATTCAATTCGTTCTATAATGTTAAATTTTTGTAACAAATAAGTTAAACCAATTGAACATTAAAAAATAAAAATGAAATTCATACAATATAGTACTTTAAACACCTACTTAGATTCCGTTCAAATGAAATCGAAATAAATCTTACTTTTTTTAAAGTTTTGTATTTTGAATGTATCTTATCATATTATGAACAATCGTCATAAACATAATGCAAAATCAGCAGTACAAATATTTTTTACAACTTATAAATGGAAAAAGTCTAAGATTTATTTCGATTTCATTTGAACGGAATCTAAGTATATAGGTGTTTAAAGTACTATATTGTATGAATTTCATTTTTATTTTTTAATGTTCAATTGGTTTAACTTATTTGTTACAAAAATTTAACATTAAATGTAGAACGAATTGAATGAAATATCTCTGATATCTGCCCCTTCTCGGGCTTAAACAATTTAGGAAATAAATTTTGTTTTTTTAATTTGTTCTGCAAATTAGGATTTTGTTTAATATGTCAAGTTTTTTAATAACTACTGTATTCAGACGAACACATTTCAAAATTAATGGAGGGTATCATCATCATGCTTTGATTTGTGCGACATCGCACCACAATTTGTGATGCAATTTACCTATGTATAATTCAAAATGTTTCACCAGTGCAGTAATGCAAGTTGCTGTAGTTTGGTCAAAAAATTACAATCTGAACTTAAAAAATCTGCTTGAAAATGTCATTTTTATTTCCACTATGACGCCATATTCACCTTCTTTTTAATTAAAAAAAAAAAAAAAAAAAAAACTATTTCAGTTTCTTCAGTTTCATGTTTCACGTGAAAATCATTCAACTAAAAATAGGCAAATTATTATTACAGCTTTTGAATTATTTACAACAATGAAGGGAAAATGTTAAATTTTATTAGAAAATGTCCGTTGATTCTCAATGAAAAAAGCTAAATTTAGAATTAAGGAAAATATTTGAATAATGTAAATAAAAATTAGCCCATGTTACTCTCTAGATTATAATCCACCTATACGCAAATGCATTTTATGATCCGTTTTGACCCTGACGTCAGGCAAACGTTTTTACACTTTGAATTTGTAATATTATTAGAATTAGAATTACAATATAGTATTAGAATTAAAAATGAGTGGCATCAGGGACAAAAAGGTGGGAAGAAAAAATAAAAAAGTTATGATCTCCGTAGGCTTTTCTATGTTAAATTAACATTGAAAAGTGACACTGAAAATAAATAAGTATTGCGCTGCCGCGCAATACTTAAATAACTGAAACATTTACATACAAGGAATAGAGATTCATTAAAATATATATATATATCGCAGCATGCGGCACTTCTATAAAAATGAAGATTATAAACATGGAAAAAAAAGTTAAGATAATTATTTTTGGTCGGAACTCCTCGTACAAGACAAATTTTTAACTAAATCGACGTAAAAATCAATGTTTTGTAGAACTCGGGCCGGGCTCGGACCGAGATTTTGACTTTTTCCGGACCTGGCCGAACTTTTAAGTTTTTTATTGGGCCGGGCCAATATTTTTTTTTGCGGACCGGGCCTGGGACGAACATTTAATTTTAGTATCGGGCCGGGCCGAATTTTTTTTATGAGTCGGGCCGGGCCCGGGCCTGGAAATTTCGGCCCTGCAGACCTCTGGTTCATCTACTCTTCATTTCGATGTTCACTATATAATGCGAATGGGAATGTCATGTCGCTCCGGGTACTTATAACTTGTGTTGAATGTATTTTGATGGGATTTGCACTGTTATTTAGGTACTTTTTCTGGAAAGGTTTTAGTATACAGGGTGTCCGGTCTCAACGGTGTCCAATGGCTAATTCCTAAACCGTTAGTCGTAGACATATAGTTCCAATTACAAAAATGTTTTAAATCAGGTAAAGAAATATTTTAAAAGCGATTTGGGTTAATAAAAACATTTCTTAAAAAATTACGAAATTTTAATTTTTATACGGTCCCCCGGTCCTATAAGTTATATTTAGTAAAATTTTCCTTTTACACTGACAAGTAATACAAAAAAAGTCCCGTTGTTCTACGATTAAAATTGACCAAGTAATAGCTGTTTAAAGTTGGAGCATATTTTTTGCTGCAAATTGGGGTTCATTCACAAATTTAGTCGAAATTATTATTTCGTCAGATATATTTAAAAAAAATGGATTTTTGTTAAAAAAGTAATTTTTGGATTCGGTGCTAAAAAATACATAAAAGTTAAAAAACCCAACAATCGCAGTCTTGTATTACCTAATCTAGAACTTTTTCTTAAACTTCTAGGCGGTAATCTATCCGCAATTTTTTGTGTTATCCTGTAAAATAAGTATAAATGGTAACCACCGAAAATCATAATAATATTAGACAGAGCCCAATCAATCTGAAGTTGGGCCCAGGGCCTGTTAAAAAGTTGCCCCCCCCCCCCCCTACCTCCCCATTCCCGGGGACACTTTCAGAAAAAAAAGTTGTGTGGGTGAAAGTTTCAAGTTTACAAAAAAAAAAAAAATTTACTTACAAGAATAATCAAGAAAATGAATTACCGTCCACTTTCTCAAATAAGCATTTGTATAATTCACAAACACCTATGATCCACAGTTTATGTTGCAGAATAAATGAGGACGTCTTTTTCAAAACTCGCTTTATCCAAAATTATAAAAATTGTGTTTTCCCTAACAGCTTAACTAACCAATCCTAACCAATTTTTAAACTATAATTCTGACATTGTAAAATCCTCGTTTATATTGAAACCAATAGGCACAGTATGCAGTTTTTGGCATTTTCCCCAAATTTGATTTTCTGGATACGGCAAGTTTTGAAAATTATAGGTACTCTCAAATTGAAAAGGACTTTTTCAGAAAAATTAAATATGGAGGTTTTTTATTACAGTAAAACTTTGTTTTTACGTCAGGGACCAAAATATAAAATGCAAACAGTGGAAAAACTTAAATTGTGAGAAAATACACCCAAATTTGTGGGCCCCTGAAATTGGTGGGCCCAGGGCCGAGGTCCCGGAGGCCCGTGCATTAACCAGGCCCTGATATTAGACTGTTATCGGATTTGCGCCAGTATGTAAAATGTAATCTCGATCGGATATTTGAAAGTTAGTTAAAGTTGGGCTACAAATTTTGAACTGGAAAAACATACATATGATCGTTGAAGTAACATAAAAACTTATAAAAATAACATAATTTTTGTTAAAAGAAATCATAAAAGAAACAGTCTGAAATCCTGACAAAATTAAACATGTTATTTTAGCCAATCTGAAACTTAACTTAAACTTAATACTTGTATATTTTTTTTTTTCAAAGCGCAGATACACATGAAATACGATCTTCGAATACTTTAAGCACTTGGTATGTGGCCCCCCCAAAGCCAAGCCGAACTCATTTGTTTTCAGAGCAGAAAAGTGGTATAAGTCATGCATTTTTAAAGTTTCATAACTCGCTCAATTTTAGTGTTATATGAATGGGACTTTTTTGTATTACTTGTCAGTGTAAAAGGAAAATTTTACTAAATATAGCTTATAGGACCGGGGGACCGTATAAAAATTTAAATTTCGTAATTTTTTAAGAAATGTTTTTATTGACCCAAATCGCTTTTAAAATATTTCTTTACCTTATTTAAAACCTTTTTGTAATTGGAACTATATGTCTACGACTAACGGTTTAGGAATTAGCCATTGGACACCGTTGAGACTGGACACCCTGTATAACATATCGTCTTACTTTGCTTAGTTATAGAATTATGAGGGAAAGTTCTATAATCAGATTAATCCGATTATGAAAGATCAGTCTTTTTAAAAGATTGTGCTGAAAGATTTCGGTGGAACTTACATTGTTAATTTGATAATTTTTTATTAAAGATTTTAGTACATAATATATCGTTCTACGTAGCCTATTTATAGAATCGCGTGAGGAAATGTTGTACAATTAGGTCAATCCGATTATGAAACATTAGCTTTTTTTTTTTTTTTTTTTTAAGTTCTACAGAACGAATTTTGATGGGAGTTGCACTATTAATTAAATAAATTTTGAAAAAAAAAAAAAAAAAAAAAAGTAAAATTAAGATTTCAAATTACAAAACTTACTTTCTACGTGAGCAGAATCGCGAGCAAAAGTTTGTATATAAAAAATGTCAATGGGAATTTCATTCCAAACGCTTATAACTCACATTCTGCTGAACGGGTTTTTATGGGACTTGCATTGTCCATTTGGTAAGTTTTATTTTTTTTTGGAGGGTAGAGGTAGGTTTTAGTGTGTACACTACGTTGCTTAGTTATAGAGCTATGGAATAAAGTTCTATAATTAGGTGAAGCAGACTATGAAAATTAGTGTATAGGTTTCGCTCTATGTTGCTTAGTTCTAGAGCTGGAATAAAGTCCTATTGTTTGGTGAACTCTATTATTAAAATTAGCTTTTTTAAAAAGTTCTACTGAACTGATTTTGATAAGAGTTTCACTATTAGTTAAATTATGATATATATATATATATATATATATTTATATATATTTATTTATTTATTTAAAATTTGTATACTGGATTACAAAACTTGCGTTGTACGTGAGCTGAGCCGCAAGCAAAAGCTAGTAATAAATATAACATTAATATATTTCATCGCTTTAATAAAGTGAACTTAAAATCTGTTAAAAGTGTATGAATAGATTTAATTACTTACTTAGTTATCGTGCGTTAACTCGACTGATCATAATTTGTTTAGAAAAATTATCCCGCGTAAACTCCTGCCCAACTCGTACTGAGGCTTGCCGTGAGATGATAGACACAATTTAATTTTTTTATATCAGAATTTTTATTTTATTTATTTATAAGTAATATATTTCTTTAAAAAAATAAAAAGGTGATAGTTCTTTATTCAAGCTATGTTTTTTGGTTCACAGTGGTTAATTTTGATAATATCATTAATATTATTAGCGGAAATGTAAACTCGAGATATTTACTGCTCAATTTTTGTTTAAAAAAATTTGTAAAATTAAAAGATTTTATCATATTTGGAATATGTCTTTGTTGCTTTTATTAAGAATACAGAATAAAATAAATAACTTTGACAAGAAAATAGAAAGAAAAAGGATTAGTTAACTAGTCAAAGGTTGAGACGACCGTTCAATTCTTAAATTTAAATGATAATAATCAATGTCGTTCACACATTTGAATGATAAACAAAGAAAATCTCTAGATTCGTTAAAAATAGAACCTTAACTGTGTATTTAGGCTAGAACTGTGTATTAGCTGAACCAGGTTTCAGACCAGATGCTATAATCATTAAGGTTAGCTGGGTGAGAAAGTTCCACCAGATTCGTCCGGGATAGCTCAGAAGGCAGAGAACTGGCGGCTTCAGCCAGGAGATCCCTGGTTCGAATCCTGGTCTGGACATTTTTCGCCCAGTTGGAAATTTACATCTAATAGGATTTATTTACCAATTAGAACAATTGTGTTAAAATTATCTAGTGTGTATTTAGAGTTTAAAATTAGTATTATATTAATTGATATTTAAAAAAAAATTGTGAGTCAATTATTTAGAGTAATTATTAAGTAGCTACAAAGGTTTCTTTAAAGGGTCTCAGGACTCTTAAAATTGGAAAAAAAATTAAAAACAGACTATTTTCAAGATTTAATATTTAAAATGTAGTCGGACCTCTATTTAACGAACCTCTATTTTGCTAATTTCTCCAATTTGCGAACTTTTACTTGGAACCAAGAACATTTTGCAAATTTCTTCGTAAAATAACCTCCAAATAGCGAAGTGTATTCTCTATTTAACGAACTTTTCCTTGGGATCTAAATGTTTTTACTCCCTATTTCTTAAAATATTACTGGACATTTCAAACTTATTCTTTCTTTTAACACATTTTATGATGATCAATGACCATGAACAGGTCTTACCAGGCACCTAACTCACCGAGAGCAGTAAAATCATTGTGATTCTTCGCTTTCCATCCAAGAAGAGCAAACTTTCAATATCCTCTTTTAACCCTCAATGGAGCTGCCCCGTGTCCTTAAACTATAGTTTCCCGTCTTCTAGATTGTTGATCATGATCAGTCGTGTTGGTAATTTCGGTTCTTGTAGCTCGAAAATGTGAAAGCGAAAGTGCTTGAGCATCAAAGAAAAAAAAATTATTCTTGATGAGGTGGATAAAGACATGAAGAAAAAGAATACTGCTTTAAAATTTGGTATTCCTCCAAACAGCTTATCAACCATAATAAAAAATCGTGATTTTAATGTAAAATTATTTTTTTAACTGAAAATACAATGTATTTCCAGACAATGTTTTGTTTCATTCTTATTTCCCTTGCAGATTTCTTTTTGGTGTGTAAAATAAGTAAAACAAATAGATATAATTTACAAAAAAAAAAGTGTGGCTAATTACTTTTAATTAATAAAAAACTCAAGACAGTTTTGCTCTAATTTTGGAAGCTATACGACAACGTTCCTGAGGAAGGTCATAGAAGGATGACCGAAACGTAGATATTTTAACTTTACTTTAATGTTTGTATAAGTTTATTTTTGACTTTACAACAGTTTTGTACACCGTGTAGTAAACTAATGATATTTTATCAAGTGTATATATATACTTTTAATTATATTTAGTGTTTATGGATTAAAATGTGTTTTACGTAGTTTAAAGTATTTTATAGTGTGACTCTCTGTTTAACGAATTTTCCATATAACGAACTTTTTTTCGGGATTTAGCGTTTTCGTTAAATAGAGGTCCGACTGTATTTCATTTTGACACGATTCTAATTGGGATGAAATATATAAGTATATTCTTTCATTTCATGTATTAAAAAAATGGCAAGATGCAGAATTAGAATTTATAGGGGGCTTCAAACTGACAGACATTTGACATGCAGAAAATGGATATCACAGCTTACGCACAGAATTACAAAATAAATTTTGCCACTAGAATGTTAGTTTTGGTGCCTATTTATACTTCAAATTGTAATCATTACCCTGAACCTAAATACATTTGTATTGAAAGCATTTTTATACTTTTAATACAAAGTTGTATTTAGGTAATGCAAAATTTAGAAAATTTCTACAATATAATCACCTAAAAAATGTTTCTTTTTAAACAATAAAAAGGAAATTTTAAGTTCAGTTTATACAGACTAATATGAAACATATGTTTGGACAATTTCATGAAAAAATATTCAGACGTTTTTGAGATATCCTGCGCGTTATGCCCAGTGTTCTCACTGGCTTTTGACCAACATTAGCGATTTGGCTAATAAGAAATTAAAAACAGTAGCCAAATGAACAGAAATGTTCGCAAAATAGATTCGGGTTGAAACACTGAAAATCTATCTTTAATCCAATATTGTATCCCTTTTTCTCACTATGTTCTAAAATAACCTAATTTTTTGTAATTGCTTATACAACAAAAATTCGGCTATCCGCTACAGAAACTATTAAAAAAAGTACATTCTAAATGTCTCTTAAATGTGTAAATATTTCAAACATTCTTTTAGCTGTTAAATTAAGAAAGGCAGTCTTTGATTTACCGTTGTGAAAATATGCACTAAAAATTTCTATGAGATTTCGATTCTTAACCGATTGAAAAAATTTAACCGGCCAATAATACTTTGCATACATTTAATAAATAGTATGGTAAATGGCTAATTTCAGCAACGCATTCCAGCAAAAATGTTCTCTATTTGGCGCTTAATGTGAGTAATTTTGTTTGCACTATTACTGCCGCGACGCTGGCGCATAGATAGTGATTAACTGACAATAGAGAAATTACCTATCGCATAATCCTTTCTGTGGCTTAGGCTACTGCTAAACTCAATTGGTGTGTTGAGCCAGCATCTCCATAAATAGAGCAATGTAAATGGCACGGTGCGATTGGACATGTAAAGTGGCATCAATCGTTCAGTAACGCAGCTAAGAATCTCGACTGTATTGGCACACCACGCACACAAATTGAGTACTCGCAATTTGGCGAATTTAACTGTTAGGTTACTCGCCAAATCAAGAATTTTATCGCGATTTGGCGCAATGACGAGCGGCAGTGAGAACCCTGGTTATGCCCAAAAATGACTTCAAATTTTCGGAAACGCCGCTTCAGCGATTAAGCGGGTATAATTCTAAAAGCCATAACTTCTGTTCTAATGGAAATTTCAAAGAAGCAATTACATCAAAATGTTCAGAAAAGATAGGAGTTTAACATCTAAAAAAATTAAAATTTCGAAAATTTTAAATCTTTAAGTGTCCTGAGACCCCTTAATGGTTTAAATTTTCACTGTCAAAGAAGTTGTTCTAAATCTTGGCTTGTCTGCATAATTTCTTAGGCACCGTCTAGATTGAATCAACCAGTAGATTGTGACAATCGTAATTACAATTACGTTCAAAGCTCGCTAAACACCCAAGACGAAACGTGTGTTGTAGCAAGATGAGGCAAGTGCTGAAGAATGTTTGAACATTTGAATGTACCCTTGAACGAATTAAGAAACTCGACGACAATTATGTTTTCCGGGAGTTGTGTAAATAAAGGAAACTACATCCCGTAAAGGTGAAAAGAATGTTATTAGTGGTTGAAATGATTTTTGCATATGAAAATTTTTATGTTCATAATGAATATAATATTCATAGGTTTAGCTGCTTATATAAAGGTAATTTTAGATGCGTTAAAAATAGATGATTGCATTTAACTCATTTATTACTAGCGTCACATTTTTGGGACGTTTCGAATTTTAAGAAATTTTTTTAATGTTCTTCGTCTTTATAACATGAAAATTGTATGAAGTAATTGTCTATAAATGTCTTAATCTATTACCGAGAGATGACAGCATAAGATGGATATTTATTTGCTTAAATGATGGCCTTTTTTCGGTGTTTATAGATTTTTCATTTTTCAAGATAGCGAAATGTAAAAAGTTTATTTGCATTTTTTCTATCAAGGATACAAATAATTAAGCCATAATCTTAGCTTGTAGACTTCTTTGAAATACGTATTTTTTTTAATTGCAAAATTATAGGTTCAAACCTATTTTTTATGCATGTTTGTAACGTACAAAATATAGGGCGCAAGGCGCAAATGGGTACCTATTTCTATTAGACATTTAGGAGGCAGTTATTTATGTAAAGTCCTTTTCAAGATGATTTTGAAATAAATTGTTTTATAGCCTCAAATACGAGTAGTCTTAATTTGTTATTAATAATACTTATAATGTTATTAGTCTCTGTAAAGAAATAAATATATTTTTAATAGGTCATAAAAACACTAATTATAGTACAATTACACTATACATCACAATATAAGAACTTAATTTATATAAATTTAGACAAAACATATAATTATGCATTTTTGCACATATGGATATTCCCATATTTAGTACATTTACATTTTATCAAATAAATACAAATATATTTTAGCGTAATTTTTTTTAGTATTTTTCCAGTTCATTTTGCAATATTTTAAAGTGATTTTACCAACAAATTTGAGAAAACAAAAATTCAGGCATAAATGAGTTAATCACTTATCTAGTTATCTGGTGTTCCAAATAATTTGTCAAAAATAATTATCCCGTCCCGAGTTAAATCGCATCGTACCGAGACTTATAATCAGATTATAGACAAAATTTATTTTTCATAGCAGAATTTTTATTTTATTTATTATTATATATCAGGAGCTTGGAAAAGAAAGGGAAAACTCGAAAAATCGACCCCCCCCCCCCCACACGTCAGATAGATGTAGGCAACACGTAGGTAAGTCGTTTTGCCCTGGTTGGTCCTTAGTATTCTCACAGTGTCGAGCTAAAGTGAGTAGTACCCTATTCTATAATACTACTTTGAAAACTTTGAGCTTGATTTCCCAACACCTCAATTTCGAGATTCGCCCTTTCTCGTCCAATGTCCTGATATGTTTGTAATTAAAAGTATTGTTTTGCATATTATTTAATAAATTAAAAAAGATGTTGTCCCCCCCCCCCCCCCCACCTCCCTCAGAATATGTGATTGATGATAGTCACTTGGGAAACGATGATAAATTGCTGGTAGAAGTGCAACTGGTGAACTCGAAATAATTATTTACCTTTCCTTTTGTGTAGGGAGGGGAGGCACTCAGCCCACTGGTTATCTTGTTGCCACCAAAATGACAAGCTTGGGTCGATATCGGCGAGTTCGATACCAGCGTGGTGACTGGGCAATGTTTTCATGGTGAGTCCAGGGCAAAACCCCCACCTGCGCTTACAGTTACAAGACTGCTTCAAATATCTATTCTATAACGCTACTTAAAAAGCAGAAAAACCAACGTTTAAAAATGCACAAAAAATATATGAAAAGCAGCAAACAGCTGTTTCGAATCTACTAGCGAGATTCTTCTTCAGTGCAAGATAGGGAAAAAGGAACAGCGTGCCAGAAAAAGCAAGGCTGAGCAGCGTGCTAGAAAAAGCAAGGCTGAGCTCAGCCTTGCTTTTACTAGCACGCTGTTCCTTTTTCCCTATCTTGCACTGAAGAAGAATCTCGCTAGTAGATTCGAAAGAGCTGTTTGCTGCTTTTCATATATTTTTTGTACATTTTTAAACTTTGGTTTTTCTGCTTTTTAATATTGTTGCACAAGGGTTTTATTTGCTAATTTCATATAACACTACTTGCAAAACTTTGAGCTTGATTTCCCAACACCCCAATTTCGAGATTCGCCCTTTCTCGTCCAAGGTCCTGATATGTTTGTAATTAAAGGTATTGTTTTACATATTATTTAATAAATTAAAAAAGATGTTGTTCCCTCCCCCATCCCTCAGAATATGTGATTATGATGATAGTCACTTGGGAAGCGATGATAAATTGCTGGTAGAAGTGCAACTGGTGAACTCGAAATAATTATTTACCTTTCCTTTTGTGTTGGGGAGGGGAGGCATTCAGCCCACTGGTTATCTTGTTGCCACCAAAATGACAAGCTTGGGTCGATATCGGTGAGTTCGATACCAGCATGATGACTGGGCAATGTTTTCATGGTGAGTCCGGGGCAAAACACCCACCTGCACTTACAGTTGCAAGACTGCTTCAAATATAAACTTACTGTTAAATGCTTAACATTTTAATAAATTAAAAATTAGTTCAAGTGACGAATTTTGCAAATATTACATTAATTATAGAATTTTTCTTTATAAAAAATTGCTTTCATACACGTCACATATTAGATAACTCTAATGGTAATCAATATGGTAAACCTTTCAATATAAATGCCAGATTCAGGTGATTTTTTTTAAATTCTTCATCCTTGTTTCCCTTGAGGAAAGGGGGAGGTGGAAGCAATCTAAAGTTAATGTAAATTTCGCAAATCTCTTCATTTGAACTAATTTTAGATTTACTATAACATCAAGCATCTAACGACAAATTTATGTTTGAAACAGTATTACAACTGTAAGCACGCGAGCTTATTTTTATTTATTTATTGGTCGAGCTTTTATTTGGTGGTGTTTTTGTCCTTGGGTTTTTTCCGCGTCCCTTTCAGTGTTTTCCTTCTACGAGAGTGATAATTCGGGTCACTTTCCTTTCAAAGTCCTCCTATAGCAATATAGCCAAAACTAGTCGATACTTAATAAAATCCCATCATGTTCAGTTTTTTTTTAAATGGTGGTGGTATTTTTATGCCCGTTTTCACTTATTAAAAATGCACAATAAAATAAGAAGCTAACTCTTGAAATAAAAAGATTATTTACCCAGGTGAAGGTTAAAATGAATATTGTATTTATAGATTTTGACCGTAATAATTAATATGAATATTGCTATCATAGATTGAAATGGTAAACTCTGGATTTGTGAAAAATACAAACATATATTTAAAAATTGAAATTAATATTACCGTGTTTACTCGCGTAATAGTCGCACTTTTTTTGCCAATTTTTCATTGTGAAAGTGTAGGTGCGACTATTATGCGGGGAAATGTACTACACAATAGTGTAAACTCTAATGCTAAAACATTATTGGTATAAAAAAACACACTATAATAAAATTAGTAATTTACCAAATGTTTCCAAATTATGTGCTGTTTATTTAATACGATTTTTCTTTCTATGGTAATATTTTTATATACGTAAAGTTTACAAATTATCTTAGTGAAATTTTTGACAAAGTCTCATAATATATCACTTTTACTGAAGGTATCAATATCAATATTGTAATGTGAATCGGTGCCTGAAGAATCTCCGTCATTCCATAAAATGTCATCTTCGCTTCCCTCCAAAGCGTCGGAGGTACCCGTAAATAATACCCGTAAAATACCCATTATATCGCTTGTTATTAAGCTTTGTAATATCCAAATACACGTTAGTTCCAGGGATGGACGCCTTACTTTTCCACTGGGAGTTTTTCTTTGTTCCCACTGACCATCCAATATCCATATACAGGGCCCGACTAAGACTATAGGGGGCCCCGGGGCAAGCATCATTCTGGGGGGGGGGGGGCTTGCATATATCTACAGAATTCTTTTGAAATAATGTGGAAGTGGCTAGTACTAAACTTCATACGTATTGTATGTATGCATAAGTTTTGTACCAGGTACTTGCTCCCATCTGTAAACAGGGTATCACAAAATAATTGTCACAACTTTAAGAAAAAATACTAGTAGGATAATAGTAGAAAAAATGATAGATTGGTTGACACGAGTATTTTTTGCAAACTTTTACTTTGCTTATCTACGTACGTTATAAGATGTCTAAAAGAAAATGCCCCAAATTGATCATAATGAATGGTTTTAACTTGCCACATTGCGAGGAAAACGTTAATAAAGAATTTCTTTTGAAAACAATAGAATACTAAGTTGTCATAATAAAATTTTAATCATTAGTTTTTTAATCATATAGTTTTTTTGCATGGGTGCAGGGGGTACTGGAAGTAGGGAGGGGAAGGGGGACCGCACTTCTTCCTAAATGTTTGAAAATATAGGAATTTTGGTCACTTTTGGCTTATTTTAATCATTTGGCACCTTTTAAGGAAAATCCTGATTGCTCTTATGGGGGGCCCCCTGAGAAGGGGGGCCCGGGCAGATGCCCCGTATGCCCCTGCATAAGTCGGGCCCTGTCCATATACTCGTCTTATATTGCGGGGTTTTAACCGATACGACCAACGGTTGCAGAATCGATGTGAGTCGTCAAGGAATTATCAAAAGATCTGTTTTGCCTTCTGAAAGTTCCTTCGTTACATAATCAACAAGATGCACTAGGAAGCTATAGAGTACCAGCATAGCTAGTTTTTTGAGCAATGCTCCAGACGTTTTCTTCCAAACATTGCGAACCCAATCTTTCATCATTTTTCCATCCATCCAATGAATGCGAAAATATTTTGACGATTTTTTCTGCTTCAAATCAGGGGTGCGACTATTACGCGAGGGCGACTATTACGCGAGTAAACACGGTATATTAACAGATTTAAGAAGATAATCAATTATTTACAGGAACTATTAAATAGCTGTAAATGTTTCTTTAACTGGTAAAATATGTGATTGTTAAAGAAGTCTTATGTCTTAATTCATCTGAACAGTTTCCACTTCAATGTTTAAGTTGAATCAACCACTAAATTGCGGCTGTAGTAATTACGTTGGTCGGTGTTCAAAGCTCACTAAATATCCCAGACGAGACCTGTAATGTAACAAATTGGGAATCAGGATATACTGAAGAAGGTTTAAATATGCACCTACAAATTTCTCGTTTGCATTTCAATATTTTTAAATGATTATTTTTGCTTAGGATACATGAGGTCAAAAGCTAGTGTGATAGTTTTGAACTTTTTCTATTTTTGTTGCTGTTTCATTCTAAGCTGTTGATCATCACTGTTCCAAAGTTGGAAGTGTACTTAGAATTAAACTACTACAAAAATCGGGGGGGGGGGGGGTTACAAATTTATCATTTTAGACTTTCACCCGAGATATCGATCCTATGAAGAAAGAATCGTTTTAAAATATTGAAATGCAAACGAAAACATTGTAAATACTCTTCCATTGGTTTAACAATAGTTTCTGCATGACGTTTGCTGACGAGTGTAGGCTCTTCAGCCAACGTCATTTATTCTCTTTGAAAACGGGAAAGTAGCAGACGAAAAAGAACCACGTTATGCGTTTCATATGTGTTGCTAAATGCATGCGCATCATTTTAAAAAGTCTTGGACCGGAAAGAGAATAAAAAAAGGACATGTGTAAGATTTAAAAAAAGAAAGAAAAGAAATAGAGAAAAGCAAGTTAAAACCCCTTCCCGTAATAACCTGCTTCTAGAAACGACTAAATGAAAAGCCTACCTAACCTTTCAGAGAAAGAAAGAAAAAAAAACTTCTCTAACTGGAGAAAAGATATAAAAAAAAAATCCGAAAGGCGTGCAAGTAATGCCTGCAGGCTAGAGCGTGGGAACTTTACTTCAAGAAAAGTGAGTAGCAGTAGCAGCATTGAGTAGTATGCCGCCGTGATAACAGCAAACGGGCAGGTGTGGCGACTGCGGCGATGATTGCAGTGCTTATTTACGCCAATTAATGTCGATGGGCGGCGGATTCTGGTGGAAGGATTTCAGGGATGGTATTCTGAGTGTTTTTTTATGCCGATGAAACGAACATGTAGAGAGCGAGATTTGCGAGAAACTAGCGGTTTTCTGATTTTTAGAATTTCTCCTTGTTTTTTGGAGCAGGCCCAAGTGTGGCAGTACGATGTGAAGTGAAATGCTATGTTTAATTCAAAATTGTGGTAGCAGGGGTAGTAGAAGGGCCTCTTCCTGGATTTGGAATTTTAATTAACTAATTTTTCTTTACCTCTGATGATTTTGAACAAAATAAATAGTAAAATTTAATAGTTACAAATGTATTAAAATAATTACAGGGAAAGAAGAGTTTCGAATTTTTCGTCACGAAGTCCTTGAACCACCAGTGGAACTGAACTTTCAGTTCTGTTTTACTTTTTAGGTTCACGTGATTAAAATTTATTTTAAACGGGGATTCAAGGGGGTCAAATTTATTTTTGAATATTTAATATTTTTTTCATTCTTAAATTTCTGTATTGCTTTTTATGTTGAAATGTTTTAAAAATTGTCTTGCACGGGGATTTCTGACAAAAATCTCTTATCTTAACTTATTTCATGATTATATCCTGTATTTCAAAGAACACGGCCAAGGCTGTGAACCACAGGGAAGAGCAGTCGTAAAAACGAAAAAAAAAATGGCCATAATTAAAGAATTATGCCCCCCCCCCCTTTTTTTTCCATTCTGACCAGAAAATCAGAGTTCTAACTTTTTACGACTGCTCTTTCATCTTCACCTAACGCTTCATTTATAATGGCTGTTTCATAATAATAGAAGCCACCAGTCGATCAGAAGAAAATAACTCGGTTAAGCGGGACTCGGATAATCGGGACTCTACTGCAAAACATATTTCAGTTTTAAGACTTAAAGCACAGTCTTTTATTTTATGTAAAATGACGTCATTTGCATTAATATAGATACTTAAAATTAAATATAGTTTATAACAGCTCCATGTTTTATCATAAATCATTCATTTATATTTTCTCAAAATAGCACGTATTTTAATTAATTTTTTTTTCAATTTTTATGAGAAAATGGCAACAAGAAGATATAATTGCTATTTTTCAACAATTTTTTATTTTTACTTTCTACAGAAATGGGGTACTGGAGTTGCCAAAGTGAAACAAATATCGCTAAAAACTACAAAAAAAATAATGTTTAAAAAAAATGGAGATGGAGTTTTCAAACAAATTGCATTAAAAAGTACTTTTTTTCTCCCATACGACGGTATAAACATTGAAAATGTGCGATGCTTAGAAGTTTTTAAAAATGCTGTAGAGTATTTAATCGCACAATGAAACATCGGCTTTTGTTTTACGGCTGGCGTATACCAGGTAACGTTATTTATTGGAGACAAAATAAGCTGGGAGAAAGAAATAGCATACCGGGGACTAATAAAAAAATCATAGTATAAAATTTACTTAAATTGTAAGCAAAGTGTTATTTTGATGTTAACGACAGTTTTAAAACAAAAATTATAATTTGTATAATAAGTTTGATTTTATCTCGCAGAAATAGCTTTAAATAAACACACATGTCCAACTTATAGCACACATACTTATCCAAATAACAAAATAATAGAGTTACAATATGCAAATAACGGAAAATAAAAATATTCGAATAGGGTATAAAGAGCAAGAACTATCTCAAATGATTCATTTTAAAACACTCGAATTAATAATATTCGAAAGAGAAATTTTCAATTCATTTTCGCTTGAAAGAAAATTTCTGTATGCAATCAAATAAAACCGATACTTCATCTTTCCACTGTTTCCCTTTTCTTTTTCACATAATTTTATCGATTTGAAAGTTTCGATTGCGCAACAATTTTTTCTTTTTCACTTTTAATTTTATCGATTTGAAAATTTCGATTGCGTAACGGTATCACTTGTTGACTGGCAGATGGGGAGGAAGTGCAGGTATAGCAAAGCATGCAGGTTATGGGAACAGGATGAGGGGAAAACACATTTAAATGCGAAATCTTAACGTTATGCACATCTGCTTCAAAAACATTTCTTACTGTGTATGAAATCTCCCAACCTGCTGTTTCTCTCACACACTCCCCTCTTACAGGTCTTTATCTGCACCTGATAAAAAATTTTGCCTGATTATTTGCTGGTAAAATTAATTAGTAAATCGTATGTGATTTTTCTTTAAAATATTATTTTAAATTTCATCGTTCACTAAATCTTAGATTACCCCTTTAAACCCTTTATATACTGAATTATGAATTCATGAAAATTTTATCTTCTAAAGCATTTTTCGTAAATTGTTTAAACTACATTAGAAGATTTACATAATTACCTCTTTATCTGCATCTGATAAGAAATTTTGCCTGATTATTTGCTCGTAAAATTAATTAGTAAATTGTATGTGATTTTTCTTTAAAATATTATTTTAAATTTCATCGTTCACTAAATCTCAGATAACCCCTTTAAACCCTTTATGTACTGAATTATGAATTCATGAAAATTTTATCTTCTAAAGCATTTTTCATAAATTGTTTAAACTACATTAGAAGATTTACATAATTACCTCTTATACAGGTCTTTATCTGCATCTGATAAGAAATTTTGCCTGATTATTTGCTCGTAAAATTAATTAGTAAATCGTATGTGATTTTTCTTTAAAATATTATTTTAAATTTCATCGTTCACTAAATCTCAGATAACCCCTTTAAACCCTTTATGTACTGAATTATGAATTCATGAAAATTTTATCTTCTAAATCATTTTTCGTGAATTGTTTAAACTACATTAGAAGATTTACTTAATCATTTAATAAATTTCAGAAGGATTTTAGAAAGATGTAGAAGGATGAATTAAATTTGAATTTATAGGGATTTTGTGCAATATTTATAATCCCATTCAAATCTCTTATTTTAAACATTTTTCTTAGTATTTTGTAGAATTAGGCAATGTACAAATATAATGTTCTTACAATAGAAATATAGAAATATTTCCGAATTGAAGAATTCACCCCCCCCCACCCCCCACCCCAACGCTAAGAAAGCTGAAAACGTGCAAAGGGGAAAGAAATCATCCTTTTAAAAATATTTTTATTTTGTGTAACCAATAATACTTTTGTAACAAGATAAAGTAATGTATCTATAACTCATTCTAAACTGTATTACAATTAATCGATGTATTAAATTAATTTTATAATAAGTTATTTTAATGGTGCTTTATAAGTACCGTCAGTAGATAAAGGGTTAAACCGACACGAGAAAAGTGAAGATTTATCAAATAATTTTCTTGTATGTGTGCCAATTATAAATTTTACATGTTATTTTAGTTATGTTTTTCTTTTTAGGTTCAAAACTTAAAAATTATCTTAAACTGTGCGTTCAGGGGTTCTACTACAATTATATTAATAATAATAATTAAGAATTGTAATTAATTAATTTCATTTAATGTGTCCACAATCTTTCTTAAAAGTTAAATAAACCAGATTAAGGAGAGTGGGTAGAATAAACAATAAAATTTTATTTACCCCTTGGGGACAAGCGACCGGTATTCGTGCAGCGTAAAGTGCTCAGAATCGGGGATTATTCTCAACAGGAAATTTGTATAGTAAATTTTATCTTATTTAAGCCGAGCATTTTTCCGATTCAATTAGGCAAAAATTTCTGTTTAAAAAAACCGGTGATTAAAAATTAAAAATTCTGTAAAAGTCTCTCGTCCCCAAGGGGTTAAAACATGCGCTTTATTTGCATTTAATATAATATATTAAGTATTAGAAATTAATATGATATTGTTTTCATTGGGTTAATAATTTAAATACAAGTTAAACGCTAACTTTATAGATTAATGAATATAAATAAATTTAATTTGAATTAATAAATTTTTAAATATAATTACACAAATATACATATAAAAGTATCGAATCAGTATTATAATATATATATATATATAGTTCATCTATTAGAATTTTATATATAACATACCTGTAACAACCTCTAAAGATGCATGCTTTGTTTTCTAACACCAGAACACTAAGTTTGAACTTAAAATTATAGTAAAGTTGATTTACTTTAGGGTTGTTTGTCGTATTTTTATTATTATTAAAATAAACTTAGTCATAAGACAAATACTCTTTCTCTATTCTTTATTTATTTCATTGCTTTAGGTATTCTGCATGTTATGCGTTTGATGTCCAAATTTCTTGTTATACATTTATTTTAAACTTAAAATATCTAAGATTTATTAGTATTTAAACATTGAAATACTTTTAAAAGAAACACTTGTTTAATTTACAAATACGATCTTTAGTTAGCTACAATATTTTGTTGTATATAATTTGAATACAAAGTTTTTAAGTATATTTAATGGTGTAATTGTCCAATGCATATTTGCAGAAAATTTATATTTAAAAACATTTATGTGAATTTCTTCTTCGCACTGAAAAGTTTTAGAATACAAATAAGAAAAACCAAAACTCCAGTTTCGTAATTTGAGGTGGAATTCAATATTTTTCCTCTTTGTAAGCAGAATTTCCCGTACCGTTCAAATTTGCTAGCTTTGGGAAAGGAAAGAGAATTTTATCTCAAACAATTGTACACTGCATTTCACAAAATGAGTTCGTTATCGTTATTTCTTCAATTTCTTTCTCTCTTCTAACTCCTGAAATTCGGATAAAATAAGTGCAGAGTACGCGCTTGATTCACATTCTTTTTGCAAGAGATGGGGGATATATAATTTTTTTAAATCGTTTAGAAAGTAAAATTATTTGTATTCAATTTTGGCTAATTTTGTTTACAAAAGCAATGCCATAATTTCTTTTATGGTTGCGTGTAAACACTAAGTTAAACGTTCTGAGTATTAAGGTATATTTAGCTTTTCATGAACCAGTTAATGTTTTTTAATATTTTGAACTTAGAAAAATTGACATAAGTCAAGTTTATTCTCTCTCTAACACTTGTGATGTACTAATACTATAAATAAACATTTATGTATTTTAATCGATGTTATTTGTTATTTATAGATTAATATTGTTATTAATATTGTTAGATATAGATTAATATTGTTATTAGCATAATGTTAAAAAAAACATTTTATTCAATAACTATGTAATTAAGTATTCTTTATACTTATGCTGGATTCAACTTAATTTTAAATTAATACATGCGGATTTGGTCAGACCCATTCAAAATTCCTTTCTGTTTCTAGCAAGGTTCAGAATAGAATCGTTGTTTAAAATACGAAATCATTGCTGGCGGCCATAGTGTCTGTAGTGCATTAGGTTACCATACTCAGTGATCCTAGTACAATAGTTTTTATTACTTATTATTTTTCAGTGTGTTATCAAAATCGCATGTATTTAAGTTTACAGCTTTAATAGCAATAAAAAAATTATTTATTTTGCAATCCAAATATATTTTCTGAAATAATATATACATTTCATAAAGCGTTTACTATGTTCTCTTTTATACGTTTAATGCTATATATATTTTTTCTTTTTAAACATTTGAATGCAAGTACAACTGAGTAACTATTATTAAAAAAAGAATCGATGTTTTTTTCAATCCTGTTTTGTTTACAATTTTATGCGTGCCAAGTAAAACATGTAAAAGTTTTATGAACACTAAAACTTAACAGTGTGCTTTTTACAATGTATCTTTTTATTGCATTTTTCATTCGCTTAAAGCTTTAGTTGCTTCATTTATTATTTATATCATATTAATAATTATTTGATAAGAATTTGAATATTAAATTAATTGAAATCACATAAAATATGACGGGCAAAAATGCTTTTAAAAACAAATTAAATGTGAAATTTCAAGTCATTGCTGCAAAGTTCTTCGCAACAGCTTGTACGCCATATTGAGTGGCGTCTCGTTAACTGGTATCAAAGTTCAAATTTTTCAATTTAGTAATTGTACCAGGGCAGTTTCCAGGGCCAGAATAGGGCACAACCCCGACCGCGAGCCAGTTACTTGAGAAAACTAAAATGAACTCGAACAGACCTGCAGGACTGATTGGGTAAAATCGCCTTATCCGAACTTTATGCTGGACTCTAATTCAAAACCGGAGAAAGATAACAACCCGGAATAACCTATTTCATTTTGAACCTTGATGTCAGGTAAAGAGGCAAGGCACCAAAACAATCCAAACAACACCCATGACAGTTTTTGCATGTATCTGCGTATAACTTGGTGGTCTTTGATAGGAGAAGAAATGTGCTCTATCGATCGGGCTACCGCAATTCTCATTCATTGTTTCAAAGCTAGAAAAAAAACTTTGCTTTGGTAAATTTTTAATTTTTGGCTCTATTTTGATTCCGCGCAAACATTAGAGTTTCTCGTAAAATGGTACCTGTTAACTGAGAGTAATAAACAAAATTTAATAGGCTTGAATAATTTAAAAATGTATCTTATTTATGATAGAAATAGAAATATGCATCTTTAAATGCACCTCATAAATGTAGTATTATTTCAATGGCTGACTTTTTGCACAAATTATCGTATGAACAATAACGAAAAATCATGCGCCAAGCATAGATTATGAAACACATCCCAACACTTCTAGAATACTCAAAACTTCAGTGTTTAATAAGGTGAAAGATGATATCTAAGTAAACAATTTGGAAAACGCAAGCACATTTTAAAATCTAATTTTAGGTATTACCATTATTAGTCGGGAAAATATCCGAATTCTTTTGTACAGGCCTGTATGGGATATATAGATTTGTATGCATTTGGTGAACCTCAGTTATATATATCAATTTAAATATGTTTGAAATAGTGTAACATCATTAAAATACACTGCAAATTATTTTTCTCCGTAGACCATAATGTACGGAATTCTTCTGAGTGTCCCTGTATATGAGCTATAAACGATGCTTCATTTTCAATACAGAGCATGCCATAGTAAACCTCATTAACATATATCAATCGCATGACAATACGAGTATGTTTACGCGGGGTAAGAGCAGAGACAGACAGATAAACTGAAGTCATAAACACTTTTCACCTATGTTGGAAAGTGTTAAAAATTAGTAAAAAATACAAAACTGTTAGATTTACAATTTAAAAATAGTGAACCCTTTAACCGTACATCCGCCAGTTAACATAGGGGAGAGTGCAACACCAGTGTTAAAGCAGCAGACACCAGTATGGCAGGTTGTAAGTATAAATGTTAGTGCATGCGGCAATTTTTTGTAACAGATGTATTGAGCATCGCATACTTCACATTTAAATACCCTCTAAATCTTTTTCTCACAACCTGCAACTTTAAAAAAAAAAAAAAAAAAACCTGTCTTTTGCATCTGCTCATATGATCGATCTTTCTGAACTTTTCTTACATTTACATTTTAAAAGAAAAAGTAGAAAGAGGAGAGAAGCGATTTTAATGTTACAAATGCTAAAGAAAATCCTAATTTACTTTTCTATTCGGTTCTCTCTGTGTTTTGAATCTCTACATTTAATGACTTGTTGTTTATTTGAATCATACAACTGTTAATAGCTGAAATAATGTAAAATTCATATTTTTTATACCATTTTGGAAAACGTATACTTTAAAATCACATTTTATTACTGATAATATAATAAAGTATGCTTTATAAATAGATACCTTTACTGAGTTTAGAATGAAAAAGAAAAGGGTTGCAATTGAGGGTTAAAAATAAATAATCAATTTTTATTAGTAAATATGGATAGTTAAAATACCTTCAATTTAACACACACACACACACACACACACACACACAAAAAAAATAGTTTATAAAGATGCAGCATACTTCTAGCACATTCTGAACCTAAATTTATGATTAGAGGTGATGGCAGGGGGGGGGGGGGGTTGCGTAAGAGAAAGAGTATGCAAATTTAGATGCAGTCTTAATCCTCCGCCTACCAAAACGGGTCCAATGGACCCAATGGGTGTATTTAAAATATTTATTCAAACTAAATTTTTTTTAAATAAACTAAATATATAAATCATAGGAAATTATAAGTTAAATAAGTTATAAAGAGTTTTAAATAAAAATTCTGATGTAGAATATTTTTGTAAAATTTGAGTAAAATTTCCGGTAGTTCTAGGTAAATATACACTAGTGGCCACAACTGTAAAAAACTTTTGAAAAAAGTACCTTTTTGAGGTTCAAAGGCTCATAACTCCTCATGGCATTTAGTAATACCGTAAATGTATACATCAGAGGAAAGTTAGTTTAATAAAAAATATAATGAATGTAATACAGTGTGACCGTTTATTAGCACTTTATCCAAGTAATCCGATAAATGTAGCAGAACTAAGCTAGATTGATGTAGTCTTTTCATTATTTGAATGAAACCACTACTGAAGAATGTTTGATCTGAATTTGAGGGTTAAAAATAGTTAATAAATTTTTGTTAGTAAATATGAATACACAAAATATCTTTAATTTAACGAAAAAATTCATCTCTCTATTCTAAAAAAAAGTAACGAACGCTGTTGCCGCCGCCGGTTTTGAATTTTTTGTGACCGGGGGGTCTTTCTCCCTTAATATTAAGAAAAATATTTCATACAAAAATATGAAAATCGGTGATATCATAGAGAAATGTTCGATAAACACACTGATGCAGACAGTTTTGAAATCCAAAAATTATTTTAAGAGATATTTAATGTTAAAGTTGGTCAAAATCGTTCCATTAAAAATTTTTTACAGGAGCAAAAACTATAAATAGGAATTTAACCATTTTTAGATCATTTTATACATTAGTATTTCTATTTTAAATTCAAATTTTCAACATTTCGAGAGATATTTTTTACAACTTTTAGAAAAGGGTTTTATTTTAAAATGTTGCCAAATTTAAAATCGCGCAAAGAATAATATTTCCTTCAAATTAAAAATTTATTTAAACGTGGCTATTATAAACAGGAAAAAACTTTCAAATAAGAATTAAATGACTGCGTATTAAAATCAGGAAATTATTGATAATTACGTCATAAAAACTATAATTACAAGTGAATTTTAAAAGAGAAAGAAAATTGTCAAATAATAAATTCATTAATATGCAAATGTTAAAATATGTTAAAAGTCGTAAATGGAGGATATTACGTCATATTTAAAATTGCCAAACAGTTTAAATTTTAAAAATGTATTTGCACGAGACATTTATTTCATATTTTGAGATAATCTTTTAAAACTATTTTTGAGCATTCTAAGGCAGCGGAAATAATATTTCCTTTCTAACAACAAAAGTATTTTCACGTGAATATTAGAAAGAGAAAGAAAACTTTGGTAAAAAAATACATCAGATTTAAAGCGATACATTTAAAATGTCATATTTTAAAAAACTTCTTATAGCTTTGTAAAAAAATACCGGGAGACCAAGACTCTGTTTACTTAATTCATTTTATATTAGCTTATTTTCACATGTTTTACTGATCTGATTTAATCAAAGACGAAAACAACCCGTTAACATGGAGATCGCCACTTTTTTTTTTATTATAATTCATTCTTCCGAATTTTTTTTAAAGCCGATCAAATTAGCATGCTTTTAGAGTTTGCTGTGTCTGAACGGGGTTGGCGAACGTAGCGCGTAGGGGGCAGAGACCCCTAACAGTTTAAGAAATGTCATATGCTTCAGACCCTCTATCACATTATGAACGTTCCTGACCATATTTCTGAACCTTACAGTTCTGTAAGGTTCAGAAATAATTAAGTCAATCGGTAAATTTTAGAAAAAAAATCGTAAAAAAAAAGAAAATAAATGTGTAAGCATTCCCTATTTTGTCTAAATATTAGAGTTTATTATAGTTTAGCATATGCTGAACCTAAATTTGTAAGGTTCGGCAACAATTAAGCCATTCAATACATTTTAGAAAAAGGTCGTAAAAAAAGAAGAAAAAGAAAGAAAGAAAGTTTTTTAATTATTCAATATTTTGTCTAAATATTAGAGTTTATGATTACAGTTTCTGTGTAAGGGGGGGGGGGGGGAGGTGAAACACTAAGCAAATTTAGATGAAGTCTTAAAGTATACAGTAGTGACCAAAACTATTAAAACTGTTTGGAAAAGTCCCTTTTTGAGGTTTAGAGGCTCATAACTCCACATTGCATTTAGTAATACCGTAAATGTATTTATCAATAGAAAGCTAATTTAACGATATATATGATGCAATGCAGTGTCACCAGTTACTCGTATTAACACTTTGTCCGATGAATGTATCAGAACTGGGTTAGATTTATGTATTGTAATTTTTCTATGAATGAAGCCACTATTGTCGATTGTTCAAAATCTCAAAGATTTCAGCTATGATCGCTGTGGTGTTTAATGTATTATTGCTGACAGAACTTATGAGACTGCATTGTTACTAAAAGTTTAGCTGGTAAAATTTCTGTATCCTTTCGATTAGTGTAAATTGAACTAAAATTATAGAAATGTCGAAGAGTTGATCAGCTACCCATAGCTCCATATAAAAGAGTACTGTTAAGTGAAGTCGTGTAGAAATTAGAAGAAAAAATTGTGAAAAATTACGAAAAGTAGCATTTCTAAATTTTTGAAAAGGTACACAATCGTTAGATTACAACAAAACCAAAAAGATAAAGATAGGAAAAGGTGCATTACAGCAACTTAAGATTGTGAGGCTGGTTTAGGTAACAGCAAAAAAAAAAAAAAAAAAAAGTCATATCAGTAATTATAAAATTAAATGCCAAGGACTGTTCAGCACAAATGGTATGAATTTGGTCTAAATGCTGGAATTTCACCAAAAGAAAAGTCAATTTTATCTTTCGAGCAAAGGTGGAAATTGTTAAACTGGGATAAATCTCATGGTTCTGTGGACAGTAGAAGAAGGCAACCGTGTTATTTGAAATGTTGAGATTAAAAAAAAAAAAAAAACTCCCCTTTTAGGTGCGTTCGTAATTATACAGGGTGCAATATGTTATCTATCGCCGACCTTTAATTTCTCAACCGTTGGCCGTAGACATATGGTTCCAATTACAAAAACGTTTAAATGAGCTAAATATTCATGTTGTGGCATTATTTAAAGTATATAATCAATTTTATAAAAATTACGAAATCTAACTTTTTATACGGTCCCCCAGTCCCTATAGTTATATTTAGTAAAAGTTTACACATATCATAACAGATATAACACAAAAAGTTTGACATCTGTACTACAAAAATTGACAGAGTTATTAAATTTCAAAGTTTGAGATTTTTGCACATGATTTTGTCTTTTATTGACGGATCAGTTAAAAGATGAATTCATTTGGTAATAGCAAAATTGAAACTTCAGTAACCCTACTTGCTGCTTAAACCTTACATATAAGTTTAAGGTATTTCAAACAAGGAATTGTTATGAGCCATCAAACTTTAGAAACATAATTTTCGTAAAAGGTTTCCATAATTTGGATCAATACTGTAGGTGTAATCTATATTTGGTGAAAATTCTATGTAAATACTCTATTAATAAAATATTTATTCTGCACATATTTTGGGATATATCATTTTAGGTTTATAGATAATACTTAATGTATTTTTAGTCATAGCTAGCGGAACTTTATAATTCTCGGACAATATAGCTCTTTCATGCATATATATTCAATTTTTTGTAAATTTAAATCGTTTAATCTCTAAATGTCTGCACAATCCAAAAAGATGTATGTAGCCTTTGTAATTTATTTATTTTATATGATAGTTTTAGAGTTATAATATATTTAATAATTCAGTCTCTTACTTAAATTGTGAAGCCTTTTAAAGTATATGCTTCAGTTTTTAAAATTAATATTCCCTAAGAATCGAGCATTTAAAAAGGCATTTAAATTTGTGACATTGCATAAAATTTGGGCAGAAACTCAAATTAGGGAATTTTGATTGGCCATTTGTAGTTCTATAACAAATGTTATTGTTAGTCCAGTACTTTAAAACTATAATTTAAGTGGACAGAAGTACAAAATTTTATTTTATTATTTATTTAAAAGATTTTGAAATTAAATCAGTTCTTTGACTATATGCTTATATAAGAATGCTGAATGAAACCAGTGAAAAAAAATTGCAATATTTTAAAGCTACTTTTAAATCAATTTATGCAATTGAATTTCTGAAAAGAATTCCATTTATATTAAAAAATAATTTAATTTCAATATGACTTGCATTTTTTATTTATTTTACACACAAATTAAAGAAATAGAAATTTAAAAATTATATTTTATTTAAATTTCGAAGCTTCTTGAAATTGTATTTCTTTTTTAAATTGAAATTTCATAGGAATCGAGCATTTATGAGACATTTAAACTTGTCTTATCAGTACAATTGAATCCAAATCAAGAAATTTTGGTTGACAATTCGTGTTACTATAAAAATTATTAAAGTTCAGTACAGTGTTTATACAAGAAAAACAAAAGCAGAGAAAAACTTTTTGCTTTTGAAATTAAAAAACTTTTTAATTTTAATCCATATTGAACTTTAAATGTAAATCGTTCTTCAAACGTTTAATTTGTACTATTTTTCTTTCAATAATCATAAAAAAAATATTCTAATAATTTGTTGTTAGGCTTTTAAAACGTACTAAAAGAAGATATTTTTTATAATTTTAAAAGAAAATTAAAAAAAAAAAAAAACAATTTTTGTTCCGAAATACCATATGTCACTAAAAAGTTATTTCTTTATCTTTGAATAGATTCCTGCATCGCACCGGGCTGCATCTATATATTTTATTTTATTTCACGTCAAAGAGGGTCGAGTTTTAGCTTGACAAAAATTATATTGTCAGTTTTCGGGTTCAGCGAAAACTATTTAGTCGGGTTTCGGGTTTACTTCAAAGGAAATTTTCGGTATAGTGTAGGGCATAATACGAGCTATGCAGAATTAAATCTTTTTCTTAATTATCCTTAAATATATTTATTATTTTGTTATAGACTTGATATGAAATTTTCGGTACAGTGTAGAGTACTATACAATCGATGCAGCATTTAATTATGTTTCTTAATTATCTTTAAAGACAACTTTTATTTGTGTTATGGATTTGATATCTAGAATTTTACAAATATGGGTTTGATGCTAAATTTGATCGCCAGGATAAGCCAAATTATCAATGAAAGCATGATTTCGTTGATGACCAGACAACATTTTACTGAGCAAGTAAAACTACTTTACCCGCAGTAATAGAACATATGCAAGGAAGTAATCACAAGAAAGATTTTTTGTAGCAGCATGATAATAAAGTTGTCATTTTATATTATCTATTTTTAACCAATTTTAAAAGTTTTAATTCCAAAATTCTTTTTCTTTGAATCCTCTTTTAAGATAATTTTTATTTCTGCTACGGATTCGATATCTAGAGTTTTTCATGTTTGGGTAGAGTGCCAAATTTGATCGCTAAGATTTACAAATTGCTATCCAATACATCCATGTCAAAAAGCATGAATCCGCCGATCGTAAAACAACAGTTTACTAAGCCTATAAAACTACTTTTCCAACAGCATTAGGACAAATGCAAGGAAAGAAATGTAAGGAAGGGAAAAATTCTTTATCTCTGAATCATATTATATGATAATTTTTATTTGTGCTACGTCTTCGAAGTTTTTGCAGGTATGGGTATGATAACAAATTTCATCGCTATGATTTCCAAATTGCCAACGAATATATCAAGGTCAAAAAGAAGCATGATTCCGTTGATAAGTCAATACTTTAATGAGCCTATCAAACAATTTTTCCAGCCGTAATATAACACATGCCAGGAAGGCTTTTTGTGGCAATATGATAATAAATATGTTGTTTTATAATATCTATTTTTAACTGATTAAAAAAAATAAATCAAAAATTCTTTATCTCTGAATCACCTTTTAAGATAACTTTTTATTTGTGCTACGTCTTCAATATCTGGTGTAATTCAGGTATGGGTATGGTGTCAAATTTTATCGCTAAGATTTACAAATTGTGAATGAATTCATCAATGCCAAAAAGCATGAATCCATTGATGATAAGACTAAGACAACAGTTTACTGAGCCTATAAAACTACTTTTCCAGCAACATTAGGACAAATGCAATGAAGGCAAAGAGAAGGAAATGCAAGAAAAGAAAAATGAAAGAAATGTAAGAAATAAGAAAAATTCTTTATCTCTGAAACATCTTTTAAGATAATTTTTATTTGTGCTATGTCTTCGATATCTAGAGGTTTTGAAGATATGGGTATCATATCAAATTTGATCTCTATGATTTCCAAATTGCCAATGAGTATATCAAGGTCAAAAAGCATGATTCCATTTATGATAAGACAACTTATTACTGAGCATATAAAAAAATGTTCCTGCCGTAACAGGACACATGCCAGTAAATCGTAAGGAAGACTTTTTGTAGTAATATGATAATAAAGATTTCGTTTCATAATATCTATTTTTAATTGATTTTATAAAAAATAAAAAATTCTTTATCCCTGAATCGTCTTTTAAGTTAACTTTTTATTCCTGCTACATCTTCAATATCTAGACCTTAGAGTATGGATATGGTGTCAAATTTGATCGCTATGATTTCCCAATTGCCAATGAATTAATAAAGATCAAAAAGCATGATTCCATTGATGATCAAACAATACTTTTAATCAATCTGTAAAACCACTTTTCCAGCAGCATTAGAACAAATGCAGAGAAGGAAAGGGAAAAGGAATGTAAGAAAAGAAAAAGAAAAGAAATGCTAGAAAAGAAAAAAAAAATCTTTATCTATGAATCATCTTTAATGATAATTTAATTTTTTCTACGGCTTCCTTATCTGGCGTCTTTCCGGCATGTATTTGATGCCAAATTTCATCTCCAATATCATCAAATTGCCAATAAATTCATCGCTGTTTAAAACGTTAACTTCCGTCCAAGATCAGGCAGGACTATACTGGGTCTGCACCTGTAAAGCTACTTTTCAAGAAATAATAGAATAAATTCAAAGCAGTAATCGCAACGCAAGGAACGCATTTTATAACACTGCACTGATAAA
This sequence comes from Maratus speciosus, assembly GCA_963932465.1. Classification (NCBI taxonomy): domain Eukaryota; kingdom Metazoa; phylum Arthropoda; class Arachnida; order Araneae; family Salticidae; genus Maratus; species Maratus speciosus. The sequence goes on from OZ010794.1 coordinate 550,398,865, forward strand.
AATTGGGGTTTTAGAATAAGGTCAACCATTTTGCAAAAACGTTACTTTACGTTCATTTTTGATAAAATATATAAAAAAAATTTTTGAAATATTTTATATGTCGGAACACTTTTAAAATATCATTTGGTGAAGAGTGGGGATTTTTTTTTTTTTTTCAACCTTTTTGCAACAGACGCCCTTTACAGATTTTTTAATTACACAGGTAATTCATAAAAGAAATTTTTGTTTAATTTAATTAAATAAAGAAAAATTTTCTGTAACAAATATGTTATTCATTCTTTTTTTTTTTTTGTGTCTGAAAATTATTTTATATAAAAATTAAATTATATTATGAAAATAAATTGAATTTCTACGCCTAAAAAGTAACGTTTTCAGAAAATGGCCTAATAATGAAAATCAAAAAATATAATACACACATTTTTATACAAGTTTATTTTTTATTAAATAACCCAAGGAAACGCCTTCTATTACGGAAAGGTATTATTTAAAATATGTTTCAATGTGTAAACTATTTTTTGTTCGTTTTTTTAGCAATCCAACATACTTTATTTGTAAAAAAGTTCTTAAAAATGAGTTATATGTTAAGTTATGCATTATTTTAAATATCGGAAAATCGTAATGAATTTACCAGTGATTAGAATTGAATATTAAATAAGTATTATTTTCTTTTCTTCTGTTTCTTTCTTATTTAGGTTGTTTCATTTTAAAAAGTAATTCTTAAAATATAATAAATTACTACAAATATTTATAAGTAACTATTTATATATATCAGAAATTTTATTTAATTTTTAAATGTTACAGAAGCGTTATAAACTGTGTACCTTAAATTTTGTCTTAGTAGAATTTATAGGTATGTAGGGGAAAAAAAAGAAAATTCCATTTCTCCTCTAATAAATATGACTTTTTTAGCTTTAAAAAAATATCTAGGGCCGGAAATTAAACGTTTTTCTTCATACTTTGAATAATTAATTATGTATAAACGCGTACTAAATAGAATCGTTCGTGCTGAGCATTAAAACGCATTAGACAGCTAGTTCCACGAGAACGTGAATGAAATTCTAAGTATTCTTAGATCTAGAAATATGTGTGTTTCTCTCAAAATAAAGGAGAGAAATAATGGAAACGTTAAGAAAACTATGTAGAAGCTATGTAATTTTTTCAGTATTTTAGTATATTTAAAGGATCAGGGTCCATAAGCCGCATTTTTAACCCTTGAAATAGACTAAAATTCAATTGTTATACTGACTTAATTATTTCATTTTTAATATTAGAAGGTATATATATATTGTACGATTTTAACAAGAGCTTTTGTATTTTGTTCGGATAAATATGACTTACACAAGCTCAAAGTTCCTATAATCCGTAGTTTTGAAGAAAAATACGCAATTTCTGCTATTTTTACTTCAATTATTTAGTATATGAGCGCAATTGTGCAACACTTTCTTCTCGGCATCTATTATATATATATAATCCAAACGGAAATTTCGTTCCGAACGCCGAGATTTCGAGTTCTACCGCATGGATTTTTACGGAACTTATACCGTTAGATAGGTATCGTTCCAGGGAAGGTTTTAAGCTATAACACACCATTCTACCTAGATTAGTTAAGAATTATTACGGAAAATTATATTATTTTGGACTTTGTTACTTCATATTTCCTTAAATATCTGGGCTCCTATTGGTCGTAGAGCTTAGATCTCGCGCCAAAAGTAGCTCCGAAGCACCCAAGCAAACTTTTCCCCGCGATTATTTTGACGTCTTCCGATTTCCTCTAACTCTATTAGATGCCCGCGTTGAGCCCCTTTAAAATATTGTTCGTAGTAATTTCAGCAATTATCTTAAATTATTGGTTAAGACCGCCACCCTCCCGATTCATGTATCTACGGAAAGGTTGCATGCAGGAGTTTCGTTCCGATACGCTTTCGTTAAGAATAGAGTGCGCTCCCTGGTGGTGGAATGTGGAACTAACATAACGCGATATTGTTAAAATTAGGAAATCTAACAATGCGATCTGTTTTAAACTTTGAGATAGTTCATAACACATAATCTATTATCTGTTCTATTATATATATATATAATCTATTATCTATTCTATTATCTATTATATATATAAAATCCAAACGGAAATTTCGTTCCGAACGCCTAGATTTCGAGTTCCACTGCATGGATTTTTACGGAACCTATACCGTTAGATAGGTATTGTTTCAGGGAAGGTTTTAATCTATAACACATTATTATACCTATATTAGTTTTAGAATTATGACGGAAAATTTTGTTATTTTGGGCGATAAGGTTACCATTTTATTTCTTGGCGAAATTCATCGTTGATAAAAAAAAATTGAAACGGCTATTAAACCTCGAAAAATAAAAGAAAATCTGTTACTAATTTTATTTAAATGAAAAAAAAAAAAAAAAAAAAAAGAAGAAGAAAATCCGTTTTAATGAGTGATAATATTAAAAAACGGAAACATTTAATCAAAACCTGAAAGAAATATTTGTAATGCTTAAAAATTAATTTAATAAGAAATATTACACTTGATACGTAATATTTGGCTCTTTATCGCTTGCGTTAGATATGGAAACGAATCTGAAAATTTGATTAGATGAAATTTTAACGACATTTTCTTTCTGTTCTGTTCTTTTCTTTTTTTTTATATCTAATTGTCCCATCACGTGACTTATAGAAGAAACAAGCAGATGTAATTGTAAGTCACATGTGTAATTACTATTTGTTTCTTTACAATTTTTTATTTTTCTTTTGTCGCCAAACAATGTGATTTTAAGCCAAAAATGCATAAGCGTGACATTAGCTTGAGGATGTTCTCACAAATGGTGTTTTTTTTAGGTGAAAGAGATCATTTTTTGAGTACATCTTCATATTCAATTGTAACTTATATAGATATCAGTTAATATTTTAAAAATGGAATCGAATACTTAAATTTCAGTGTGAATTTCTGCCACACATACATATTGTAAAATAATTTCATACTTTTTAAAATGTTTTTCGCCGTAATTCCGAAAGCATGTGATATTTATAAACTCGAACTCAGATCAACGAATATTACCCATTTTATTTAAGCAAATATTATCTATTTTCTCAAGTCATATCGCCAATTTCATTTATAGGAAAATTCACAGATTGGAAATCTAGGAAATAAAGATAATTTTTAAGGAAATTTATGTTTTAATACGTTATTACTATGGAAAAATTCAACATTTTGAAAAAAAAAATTACAAGTCTTTTGTAATTCGTCATTTCTTCTTCGTCTTTCTTCGTACTTTCTCCTCTGTTATGTAATATTTCAAATGATATTGGACTAATTTTCGATCATCGATTCACCGCAAAATCGCATATCTAATATAGTATATAAAATAAAGTCTGGATTAGGGGACTAATTAACGCACAGCGCAAACTACTGAACCTAAAATCTTGAAAATCGTGGTAAAAATACTTCTTATGACATAAACTTCTGCTAAGAAAGGATTTTCTAAAGTGTCACCCCTAATGGTTTTTGCACGGGGAGGGGAAAAAAATCGAATATCAAAATTATGCGTCAAATGATAGCATATTTTAATGTAGTTTTGTATGCTGAATCGAATGCTACCAAATAAATTTTTATAAGTCCAACAGTTCATGACACATTTCATATTTTTCTAATTTGTTGGTGTCTTTGGCATCTAAACCTCAAAATATCTATCATTACATCCGTTACTCTAGCAACGGAAAAAATTCAAATCAACCCTTTTGGCTAAAAAATAAAAACGGCTCTATGAGTTTGAAATAAAAATGCAAGCATCTTAATTTTTTTTAAAAAAAATAGTGATTTTATGTAAAATAAAAGGGAAAAAATTACTGAGAATTTAGCGTTATAAAACAAAAATGGAAAAGGTACTACTTAGATATTCCGTCGACCAAAAATCTACCGTCAAACTATAAGATTAAATGCCAATAATGGTTGATCGTAAATATCAAATTCACTTGAATTTAAACAAACTACACGTGTTTACGTCATCAAGTGATTTTAATTTCGACATTTTATTTGTATTTTTATTAATGTTATACTAATTTATTTTTTATTTCGTTATTTAAAATAAAGATTCTGTCAATTTATATAATTTGGCGAATGGTTTGGCGATTTATATAATTTGGCGAAATTGGTCGACGGGATAACAAGTAGTACCAATGAAAATATTTAAGTATGAAAGCAATGTTTGTAACGACTTAAAAATTATTTTCATATATATAAACTCGGTTTATGGCGTCAGATGCCGTCCGAAGAATCTACAAGAGTCTTTTTCCATTTTTTCCGGTCATAGGTTCCTCAATGAAAGAAATTGGAATTGGAATAATATTGTGCGATTTATAAATTGCTCCTCGATAAGAAGAAAAAATGGGTACATTTATAACAACCGTGCGCACATCTCGCTGATAGCATTTTTAAAATTCCCAGTAGCAGTAGTTACATTTTGCGTATGTAAATTAAAAATATTTTTTTGCTTTTAATTATGGCATTATTTCCTGTTATTGTTTATCTTTTCAGTTTTTTAAATGAAATTAGTATAAGGCATGCATTTTAAATTAAATGAGTGAAAGGTTTGTATTTTAAATGAAAATAATAAAATAAGAATATGCTATGAAAACAATCTTTATTGATTTATTACCTGCGCCCGGCTGACATAAAAGTATCACAAAAGCCACATATTCACTTTTCTTTGAGTAGTTGCTCATGAGAATTCAAGTTAACCTTCCGTAATCGGATACTTCACATATTGGTGTATTAGCTTTAATGTTGAAAGCGTCGTTTATGTTTGAAGCGAAAACTTTACTATGAATTCTATTACACAAAATCTCATCATCATCATCATCTACTATATATTTACAACGGAAATTTGTATTTCATTCCGATTGTTTATAATACTTTCGTAGGATATACCACAATTAGTTAGGTAATAATTTTGGAAAGGTTTTAGTGTATACATATTGTTCAAGGGTACTTAGTTATAGAGCAACAGTAAAATTTCAAAAATTAAGTGAACCTGATTATGAAAGTTTAGCCTTTTTTTAAAAATCTACAGAACATATTTTGTTACAAGTGGCCCTGTTGCATGACTTTTAGGAATGGTGTTAGTATATATGATTTCATTATATGTTGATTAGTTACAGAGTTATTAATTCCTGTTGTCATAACGGTCTCATTACCCGACCATAAGTGCGCTGTTTATAATCAACTAAAACAATTACTTCTTAATTGCTAAATTTTGTCCAACGCTTAAGATAACATTATATCGCAATGGCGTTCGCACCGTTTTCAGTAATGTGCAAGGTCAAGCTGAAGATCCATATTGTTTAAAATACAAGTTCAAATTCACCATTTAGTTTAATCCAAGGTTCATTTGGAAATATTGACCAGCGCAGCGGGCATAGCCTGCTAGTATATTATAAAACACATCAAAATATACAAAATATGTTAAAATAAAACTGTTGCAAAGCTGCGCTCATAGTAAAATATTGAAAATAGCGAGTAAATTGATGGTAAAAAATATGCATTTGCAAACATGTAATGCATTTGCGGTGCATTTTAAAGATGTCATGATACTTCAAACATAATGAAACTTATATATATCGCTGAAGTGAACTACAGCCGGTATTCTATAGATTATAGAGTGCGTAGTATTTATCTTTCACTTACAGAGACACTCAAAATAATTCGAAGATCGATAATTGCTGTAAATGCGTTTTCAACTGCGGTATATGTTTTTAAACTTATCTATTTTTTAATAGATTACGTGGTGTGTATAAATTCTATAGATCACATACATGGCTTCACGAAAGAATTTTCACACTTTACTGTATACGGATAGCAACTGCAGAAAATGAATTTTTACTGTATTATATGTTTTTTACCCGACTGAAAAGAAGGGTTGTGTGTTTCACGCGTATCTGTGTATGTGGATTTCTTTATACCCTCGAAACATCCCAACGGCTGGATGGATTTTAATGAATGAGGTCTCTATCGCTTCGTCTTAACGGACCGATGGTTATAGGCTAGGATTTGTTTTTATAAATTCAAAATGGCGGCAGTAAAATACAAAATGGCGGTCGAGACGAAAAATAAATTTACGCACCCTATTGAGTGGCCTATCATTGGATAGGTCTTTCAAAATGAAGACGATGTTTCATTGACTATTTTACAGTCAGAAGCTCCGTTAAAATATTATACAACCTGGAAGTTGTGTATGTAGGATTTCTATCTTTACTGCAACTCTAACCATTATAGACCTCATCAAAACAGTGTTTATAGATAGGAACTAACAATTAAACACAACTTAAAAGTCATCAATACAAGTAAATAAAAAAACAAGTTGGAAATTGCTCGTCAAACGTGGCAAATGAGGTGCGTTCGTACTATAACTAGTTTTATAATTATTTTTTGCACCCCATATTGTACTGAATGTGTATTTATTTGCAATTCATAAGTGCATAGTCTGTAACATCATTAAAATGCACTTGCAATAATTTTTTCCCATTCCCCTTAATGTAACGGAAAACTTTTGACTGTCCCTGTAATTAAGCTATACATCCGATTTTCATGAAATTTGAAATGGCTCGACAAAATTTTGCAGCCATTATATATTTAAAATTTCAGCCCATTCGGAAAGCTGTAACATCATTAAAATTCACTTGCAATAATTTTTCCCATTGGCTTTAATGTAAAGAAAAACTTTTGACTGTCCCTGTAATTAAACTATACATCCGATTTTCATAAAATTTGAAATGGCTCGACAAAATGTTGCAATAATTATATGTTTAAAATTTGAGACCATTCGGAAAGCTTTAACATCATTAAAATGCACGTGCAATAATTTTTCCCATTGGCCGTAATGTAAAGAAAAACTTTTGACTGTCCCTGTAATTTAACTATACATCCGATTTTCATAAAATTTGAAATGGCTCGACAAAATTTTACAACAATCATATATTTAAAATTTCAGACCATTCGGTTGGGTAGTTTTTGCTCTATTATATACGGACGGACGTACAGACAGACGGACTGAACGACGACTATAGGTGCTACGTATTTATATAATTACGAACGCACCTAAAAATAGGTAAGTAATAGAAACAAGTAATGCAAAAAATATATATATTTTAAGTCGATTCCTACTTAGGTCAATAAGAGAATTTTTTTCTCCCAATCTTCTTTAGGAGATTCTCAAAAGGTGGTATCATTAAACGTTAACAATATGTAATTTTTGAAATTTTCAAATTTAAGGCCAATTTTTCTTTAATAGTATAATATTTTGTCTATAAATATAATATATTAATATTTTTAATAGTATGTCTACAAAATTATACACAAACATTAAAAGACAGCAACTATTCTGGAAAATTAACTATTAAAGCATTTAATTAGCAGTTGTGTACGTTACAAATTTTGGACATTTTTTCGCACGTACGTTACAGATTTTGGACGTTGCGCTTAGTATTTAAAAATTCTTAAGACTAAGAATGTAGTAAATGTGTCCTATAATTGTATGTGTATACATATATATATGTATAATTAGCTTTTTGTTATCCAGTAGTAATAATAATAAAATTAAATGCTTTGTCGCGTACGTTACTTTCGGACATAACAAAATACAAAAAAAAAAAAAAATTCTTTATAGAAAAGTCCTTCTATCTTCAAACAAGTTGGAAATTGCTCGTCAAACGTGGCAAATGAGGTGCGTTCGTACTATAACTAGTTTTATAATTATTTTTTGCACCTCATATTGTACTGAATGTATAATTTTTTGCACTTCATAAAGAGCATAGTCTGATACATCATTAAAATGCACTTCCAATAATTTTTTCCCATTCCCGTAATGTAACGGAAAACTTTTGACTGTTCCTGTAATTAAACTATACGTCAGATTTTCCTAAAATTTGAAATAGCTCAACAAAATTTTGCAACAACTATATCTTTAAAATTTCAGACCATTCGGAAGGCTGTAATATCATTAAAATGCACTTGCAATAATTTTTCCCATTGGCCGTAATGTAAAGAAAAACTTTTGAGTGTCCCTGTAATTAAACTATACATCCGATTTTCCTAAAATTTGAAATGGCTCGACAAAATTTTGCAACAATTATATCTTTAAAATTTCAGATCATTCGGACGGCTCTAATATCATTAAAATGCACTTGCAATAATTTTTCCCATTGGCCGTAATGTAAAGAAAAACTTTTGACTGTCCCTGTAATTAAACTATACATCCGATTTTCCTAAAATTTGAAATGGCTCGACAAAATTTTGCAACAATTATATCTTTAAAATTTCAGATCATTCGGACGGCTCTAATATCATTAAAATGCACTTCCAATAATTTTTTCCCATTCCCGTAATGTAACGGAAAACTTTTGACTGTCCCTGTAATTAAACTATACATCCGATTTTCCTAAAATTTGAAATAGCTCAACAAAATTTTGCAACAACTATATCTTTAAAATTTCAGACCATTCGGAAGGCTGTAATATCATTAAAATGCACTTGCAATAATTTTTCCCATTGGCCGTAATGTAAAGAAAAACTTTTGACTGTCCCTGTAATTAAACTATACATCCGATTTTCCTAAAATTTGAAATGGCTCGACGAAATTTTGCAACAATTATATCTTTAAAATTTCAGATCATTCGGACGGCTGTAATATCATTAAAATGCACTTGCAATAATTTTTCCCATTGGCCGTAATGTAAAGAAATATTTTGACTGTCCCTGTAATTAAACTATACATCCGATTTTCCTAAAATTTGAAATGGCTCGACAAAATTTTGCAACAATTGTATCTTTAAAATTTCAGACCATTCGGAAGGCTGTAATATCATTAAAATGCACTTGCAATAATTTTTCCCATTGGCCGTAATGTAAAGAAAAACTTTTGACTGTCCCTGTAATTAAACTATACATCCGATTTTCATAAAATTTGAAATGGCTCGACAAAATTTTGCAACAATCATATATTTGAAATTTCAGACCATTCGGTTGGGTAGTTTTTGCTCTGTTACATGCGGACAGACGGACAGACGGACGGACAGACGGACGGACAGACGGACAGACGGACGGACAGACGGACAGACGGACGGACTGAACGACGACTATAGGTGCTACGTATTTATATAATTACGAACGCACCTAAAAAGCAATAAATCAGCCTGCCATCTCTTAACGAAATTATGAAAAAATCATCCGTTTCCTTTATGCATTCGTTGTTTACCATTAGAACCACCTGGAAAAAAGTTAACTCTTTTTCTTGGTGGTACATTGGAGCAGTTAACGTTATGAATGTCCGAAATTGGCCTCTTTAGCATAAAATAATAAAATTTTAAGATATTTATACAAAGTTTTTACAATAAATTATGTCATTTTCTGTCTCTGAATAGAATTAAAAACTCAGTATAAAAAAAAAATAAAGTCAATGATAATTAAAGTTATGTTTGAAAGGCTTAAAGTTATGACGTGTGTCCAGTGCCCACCTTTTGAGAATCGCCCCTTTCCTGTTGAGTGGCGCTTAAAATGCCTTGATCAAGAAGAGGGCTCTCTCGGTTATTGAAAATTAATTAATTTAATTTAATTAATGAATTAATATTTGAAGAAACTAGATTAACATCAAGTGTCATCCACTGCAAGTTTTAAAAAATTTATTTGAGCTGAATAATAAGTATTTTATTAATGATTGAAAATTTGAACAAGATATATATAGTGAGAGTGAGAGCAAATAGTAGGAATTGAACAAAAAATAGTTTCACATTGATGAGAAATAATTAATTAGTTTGCTTTTTACGCAGTCGGGTTTTTTGATTTTTTAAATTTAATTGTTTATTTATTTGGATATTTCATTTCGTTGGATAAAAAATGAAATTTATTAACAATGCTGTGTTTTTCTTTACATTTCTATTTTATGAGTAAGTGCTATATCATGAAATACTTAGTTAGAATTAAATAAATATATAAATAAAATATTTTAAAGTCCTCATTGTTAAGATACGATGAAAAAAATACAAGTAACCTATTAAACGAAAGAAAGACTGGAAGGAAAGAATAATCAAAATAAATATACTAAATAGTTGTTTGAAAGCAAATCATAAAGGGAATTTTTTTATACTAATAATTTCAAATGCTAAAAGGTGTAAATTAAAACTTTAAAACCAGTAAAAATGCGTTTATTTCGACTTTTGACATGTTTCGACTCACCCCGAGTCATTTTCAAAACAAATAAATAAAACTATTCCAAATTTGCACGATCTTTGAAGCGCCATCATTCAGTTTTCCACGTATTCTTTCATAACATGCATGTTATTTTTTTTTTATTTTACTTGGATGTTTATTTTATTTTTATTTTCATAACCTTTGAGTAGCTCGACCCATATTTTTGGTAAGTGAAATGATGCTGCATCGTTACATATTTGTTTTTTGTTCGTTACAATCTCTGTGGTTTCTCTTATAATGAATGGATGGATAGTATAGACTAGAGGGGAAAATTATTTTACTTTTATTGAAAATTTTTGGATGGTTTTCTTCTTGATAAAATCTTACTACGGCTTTGGTTTTTCTATTATATTTAATATCAGCTATATGCTCCTTTTTAGGTGCGTTCGTAATTATATAAATACGTAGCACCTATAGTCGTCGTTCAGTCCGTCTGTCTGTCCGTCTGTCTGTCCGTCCGCATATAACAGAGCAAAAACTACCCGACCGAATGATCTGAAATTTTTAATATATAATTGCTGCAAAATTTTGTCGAGCCATTTCCAATTTTATGAAAATCGGATGTATAGTTTAATGACAGGGACAGTCAAAAGTTTTCCGCTACATTACGGCCAATGGGAAAAAATATAGCAAATGCATTTTAATGATTTTACAGCCTTCCGAATGGTCTGAAATTTTTAATATATAATTGCTGCAAAATTTTTTTGAGCCATTTCCAATTTTATGAAAATCGGATGTATAGTTTAATTACAGGGACACCCAAAAGTTTTCCGTTACATTACGGCCAATGGGAAAAAATATAGCAAATGCATTTTAATGATTTTACAGTCTTCCGAATGGTCTGAAATTTTAAATATATAATTGCTGCAAAATTTTGTCGAGCCATTTCAAATTTTATGAAAATCGAATGTATAGTTTAATTACAGGGACAGTCAAAAGTTTTCCGTTACATTACGGGGAATGGGGAAAAAATTATTGTAAGTGCATTTTAATGATGTTACACACTATGCACTTATGAAGCGCAAAAAATATACATTCAGTACAATATGGGGTGCAAAAAATAATTATAAAACTAGTTATAGTACGAACGCACCTCATTTGCCACGTTTGACGAGCAATTTCCAACTTGTCTATACTTAAATTTCCTGTAGTCATACCAATATAGTAAATCTTTGATCCGTCTGCTCTAATAAATGGCATTTCATACACCCCTGATTAATTCTCAAAATTAATTGGGTCAATTTTAGCGTAAAATGATATTCTTCAATTTTGGGGATGGTTTTGTTGCTAAGCAGTTATTGAAACGTTTAAGACTATATTTTAATTTCTCAAAAAATCTTGGAATATATAGAATAGCATAAAATGTTTTTTCGAAATGAGCAGTCGAAATTAACGTATCTTTACTGGTTTTAAAGTTTTAATTTACACCTTTTAGCATTTGAAATTAGTATACTATTACGAGGACTTTTTTTTATTCAAAACACAAAATAAAAGAGGGACAAAGAGCAGTCACACATTATTCATCTGGTATTACCACATTCTTATTGGATCTGAAGAATAAAGGAAAGAAAAGACTTAATAGTCGTGAACCGAATTTAGACTGTAAGGAATAGAATACAAAAATAACTGTAAGCATTTTATAAAATTTGCAATTTTATGGGAGAAAATGTGCGTTTAACATGATTTCTTTTTTCAGCATAAATATGCTTTTTTTTCATCAAATACGCAGTAATTTAGTTAGAAACTCAAAACCAGTATCAGTTATAAAATACGTTAAAACTAATTGAATACTACAACTTGTAATAATGTAGAGATATGTTTTTGCTTATTTGCAATGATCTTACAATGATTCTATAAATTCTTTCTTTTCGCACCTTTTTTCTGATAAACTATTTGCCATATGCCCAAAAAGTATAACATAAAAAAATACATTCATAAATAATTTGGAATTTTTTAAATCTAAAAAGTATTAGAATCATGGGTAATTATTTCATACTGAAAATGGAATTTTTTTTAAAAATATATAATTAACATATACGGTCCTTCTCACTTAATCGGGTCATGGATAATCGAATACCCCGCTTATTCGAATAGAATTCTCCGGAACCGAATTTATTCCAATTGGTTCTATGTTATTTTTCCCCGCTTAAACCAAATACCTTTTACGAACGTCCCCACTTAATCGAATAACAACTGTGTGACCGGTATTTGAAAATAGGTGCGGAAAGCACGTTTCAGCTGGAACTTCCTTGCACCTTTTGTCAATTTTCGGTTCCTTTAGGCTTAAAACAAATTTTCAGTTCTTCCTGCAATGATTTCGACCAGCAGGTGTATAATGGACAGGTCAAATGATTTCCCACCTTGATCTCTCCACCTTCACTTCTTGCTGTTAATCAGGCTTTAATGGCAATGCGCCGTCACTCGAGATGATAGTTGTAATATTTTGCACTCATTCGAAAATAACTCGATATTTATTCCTTTAAAATTCTACTTAAACAATCCATTCTCAACGATTTTTTTAAGGCGGTATAAGTAAAGTAAATTAGAAGTAGCAAAGTTTTGACCCAAATCAAACGAGCTGCATTAAGTGTGATGTAAACCATATAAATGTATGTACTATCATTAAATTCATACGGATTTACTTAATATTAGCATTTGTATTTATTTTAGTTTGTTATTCTGTTAACGATTTATTATGCTGTAAATTAAATATACCTTAGATGGTTATTTTGCCTTTTTATTACACATTAAATATTGCAGTTATGATTCCCCGTTTAATCAAATACTCCGCTTAATCGAATATTATTTCTGGAACCGTCAATATTCGTTTAAACGGGGACGACTGTATGCATGTGCAATGACATATATTATCTCTCCTATTAACTGAAATAGTAATTGTTTTTCTAAACAAACATGACTTTTTAAAATAATTAAAAAATGCCTACAGATGTAAGCGCGAAGAGAAAAAAAGGGAGTTGTAAATCCTCACATAATCTATACATAACGCATCAATTTTTTTCTCTCCAATCCTATTGCATATTCATGTAACTTTTTTTCTACACCAGTAACGCCACAAATCCTTTACCTTATTTTTACCTACACACTTCCAAACCTTTGCATCTCCCTTTTCTAATCTCACACAAAGAAATATGACGTGAAGGATGAGAGAGAGAAAGAAACGATAAAATTCCGTGCCAAAAATCCGAAAGCAAAGCGAAGAACAATCGAGCTTCTAAAATTTTTGGCGTCTTTGCATCTCGCCAAGCTGGCGCTGGCTTCGATCCGCCCCACTAGACATTAGTAACTAGAAAGCTCAGCTAGCGGGCAACCAATCACAGTGATCTAATGAAGAAACTTCGCCAACGCGCCCAAAAGCGAAAATCCATCCCCGAGCTCCCTCGAGCTATACGTTGTCTGAGCACGCACCCAGAATTTTTTTTCTTGGAATACGTGGTGAAAAACAATTTTTAAAACATATCAACATAAAAATCAATGAAAAAATTGAATAATTAAAAATACTAAACGATAAAAAAAAAAAAAAAAAAAAAAAAGTTTCTGCCAGCATTTTTTAAGAAAGGGAGAATTGAAACAGTAATTTCTTTTCCTATCAGATGGGCTCTGCTCCCCTCCCCCCTCCACGTTTAAAATAGATTTTAAGTACATGGACATAAAAGAAAAATCAAACACGAAAAATTCTGGGCTCATTTTTCACATGCTGCTTAATTATTCTTAAGTCATTTGTGAATAATTATTTTTACTTTTCTTTTTCAAACTCATCAGAGAAACAGAAAATGTAGTAAATTAAATTTAAAAATAGATTGTTAAAATAATAATAATAACTAAATGTATTCTCTACCCCAAGTAAGAATACTACAAAATCCTTTCTTGATATATATTCTACGTTGGCAAAACCTTGGCTAAGTTTCACCTTTTCTGGATTCTGATTGGTTGCCCGCCAGCCGAGCTTCCTAGCTGTTAAGCTCTGCTATCCGCCGCTGCTTTCACCTCCATCTCTCTCTTCCCCTAGAAGCGGCCCTGTCGGTCGTACGGAGCGGTTCATTGATGTGTTCCCGGTCCTGTCACCATGGTGACGACCAACGCGGCGGCGATGGTGCACCCCTCCGGATGCGGAATCAACGCCGGATTGGTATCGGCGCACCCCCGCGACTATCCCCCCAGGTGAAAAACAAATGGCCCGACCACCCCTCGGAAACCTTTGATAATCGGACTGTAAAAAGTGAAAATGGACTCTCTCTTGGATGTAACTAGACTTTCCTCTACAACTGCTGCATCACAAAGTTCTTAAGGATTATATTGCACTCTTCATTTTAAATCCGTTTATCCCCACAGAGGTTTGCAAAGGATCGGGTAGCCTGACCCGGGTTCGAAGCCCGGGGAAAGGCATCTTGTACTTGTGAAATCCAACTCTCATAAATTCAGGTGCTCCTGAAAAAATTTTAGTGAACACAAAGTGTGTGCGAAATTTTACCTGCTGCATCTTCCTTATCACTGTGTGCTGATGGCCCTACCGTTGTGTTATCCTTCCAGGTGATCGGTGAAGGAGGCGACTGATCTTCTTGGCCTGGACGGTGCCGGGCCATGGGCACAGTTTGTCGGAGCTTCATCACTGCAACAGCCACCTTGTTTCTTATTCTCATAGCAGCGCAACTGCAAGAGGTAAGACAATTCTCATTTTCTTATTGTACTCTACTCAAAGCAGGGCATGATTATCCAAAAAGTATCTGAAGCATGAGCTTCCCTTCTAAGATTTAAGAGGGGCTTCAAAATGACTGTAAAATGGGGCCTCTAATTCCCCTTTTTATTTTTCTACTTTGTGTGTTTTATTCTTTTTCTTCTCTTCGAGAGCAAAATTTATCTAATGCAAGAAAAAAAAGCTGCACTACAGAAAATTTATCAAACTGGGAAATCTGAATATGATCAATAGATTGTTAACCAATCATATGGCATCTTGATATGCAGGTTAGAAACCACGCGGGTAACTGAACATATATCACTACATATATTATAAGTACTTATTTAGTATATATAGGAAACTTAAAAAAAATATATTGTTTACTGAAATATACCTGAACTCAGTTAAACCAAAACAGGGAGTAATATTTTGTAGCATTGATAAATTTCCTTATATGTAGAATTTTCCCGAAAACTTTTCCTTAATGAAAGGGGGCCCTGTGCTTCCGTTAGCTTCAGAGATGAATCGGGCCATGCTGAGGAATATGCTCTTTTTTAATTTTACACGCCGATGTGCAATGAAAACTTCGCAGTTCTTAACAAACAAAATGCATATATTTCTTGGTTTTAAATCAGTTGTTCGGAAACTGTGATCCACGGGCTCCAGAATTTCTGAATCTTCTAGCCACAGGTCCGCCGGACTAGATTTACAAATACAAATGCTAAACGTTAAACCAGGTGTTGTACATCTACTGGCAAAGAAACGGCATTGTCTGTCTCAGAAAAATAATTATATTTTACTTTTTATTAAAATGTAATTATGCCCACAATATTTTTTGTTATTAATGTAGGTGGTATTTGCTACTAAATCGAGAGTGAAGCAATTTGTATAGTGTAAAATAAACGACACTATATACATAAAAGTACTTTCATACCTCGTATTAAGCAAAATATTCTTAAGTGTCCGCTAGAATGCATATCATATGTAAGACGTTCTCGAAATCACAAGCGTTAAGAACCTATATGTCTTAAATGATAATCATATAATTGTGAACATCGGAATAATATTATGTATCCTCTGAAATCCCTTTATTTTTTGCCATAAAAATGCTTAGAAAATTCTTAAATTTAAGTTTAAATTAATTTTTTTTTCTTCTATAAATAAAACACCAATTTACAAGTTTCGTTTAAAGCAATTTTTTGTAACACTTTTTAATAATAATAAAAAATAAATAAATAAACGAGTTATGACCGGAAAGCACAAAGTTATAAAACAAATAATCATTAGTTAGAAATTTCTTATTTACTAATTACTCTAAAGTCATAAACAGATATAAATACGAACAGATGTTTAAAACAGATATAAATTCAAAGTAATATAAAAAGTATAATTCAACAACAGTACGCTAATGAAAAAACAGTAATAATCAAAAGAAAATGACAGATATCAAAATTTATGATTATTTGTAAAGTAACTTTTAGAAAATTCGACTTAGAAATCGCAGGAATAGGCATAAATATAGCGGATTGTCTCTGCATGGCTTTATCTTTTTAAAGTATGGAGAATATATTTATTTAAATTATTTAAAAATATATATTAATCCATTTTCCCTGTGGTTTCTCAAAAACTGCCATACCTGACAAATAGTTAATTTGATTTTGCCTTTTATCTATAAATGTTAAAGTTCGGATTAAGAGAAAACGAAAAACGCTTTTGAAATTCTATGTCACAAATCTTAATGTGGATTGGGTAAAATGCATAAAGATTCAAATAGAACTGCTAATTTCATAAGCAAAAAATATTTAATAAAGTGAGTTTAAGTTAAAGCTCAGTAATTCCATTTGCAATTTAAGAAAATTCTGTACAGGAATTGAGTGCATTTAACATTTTATGCTACTTTTTTTTTTTTTTTTTTTTTTTTTTCAAAGCACAATATCTTTAAAATAATTATGAAATGTAATGTGTTTCCATTAAAATGTAGTATTTACTCTGGTGCAATAAGTTTTAAACACAGTTTAAATTATTCCTTTGGACAGTTGAAAACGCCAGATTGTATTTTATAATTAAATTTGTATACTTATTTCACAAAACTTCTATTTTCAATAATTCCGATACGTTGATTACTTTTCTTAAATTTATTTCATAATTTAACTAAATATCAGTGGAAACTAACTGGTAAAATAATATTGAAGTTTCCTTTAAAGTTTAATTGTGAATTGAAATTTGCTTGTCCGTTCGGGAAAAAAAGGGGGTGGGGTTGTGATATGTTTATTTTATATTATTTTATTTATTTATTTTTATTATTAATTTATTTATTTTTGCTTTCATTAGTAAATGAATATATTAAAAAATCTACATATAACCCGCTTTTTTAAAGAGTAAATAAATAATAATAATAATAAATTCAAAAAGATTTTTTTAGATTAAATATTACGCTCACGTGAAAACTTATAATCGCAATTGTTTTATTATTCCTAAGGGTGCATTATCCATATTTAAAACTCTGTCATTGAGATATAAAAAAAATATTTTTTTTAAATTTTAAATTAAAACTGAATGAGTTGTTTGATAACTGAGGGCTCACAACCATAGTAGGCATAGTCCATTTTGGAAAAAAAAAAAAAAAAAAAAAAGATATTGCCCATTTAGGAGGGGCATAAAATCTGTTTTATTCACTCCCACGGTGAACTAAGTCTATAAACAGATGACATATATGAGAGTGTATGTGAAAACAGATTTTGGTTCACTGTGGGAGTAGATAAAACAGATTTTATGCACCTCCTATTGGACTATCTCTTTTTTTTTTTCAAATTGGACTTGGTCTACTATGGCTGCGAGCCTCTCAATTCTGAAACATATTGCGTGCATGCTGTCGGTTATCTTACTTTAGTTTATTTTGTTTCTTATTATTTATTTTTTTAATTTATTTATTTGCTGTAGCAGTTCTCAACTTTGTGCTAATAGAGCGAATACTAACATTATAATAAATAAAATTTGTGGCATGAAAGTTTTAAGTAAAAAAATAATAATCAGACACTGTTTTAAAAATTACATTTCAAAAGCCATTGTAAAATACACATAAATAATTTATCCTGATCGCGATTCAACATTGGCTTCGCAGGAATAAATCGGATACGGAACAATTAATTGCTCTATGTAAAATAACAATGAATGCAAGAAGACTCCAAGTTATGCATACTTTCCAATATTCCGATTTGTTTAAATAATAACAAAAACAAACAGATAAATAAATAACATACTTTGAACCATAAAATTTATTTTAAAAAAACCATAAAATTTATTTAATTTATGTATCTTGCTTCTATGTGATAGCCATTTGAAATCTAATGGATTTCATTCATTGAATAAATTTTCTAGTATATTTGATAGCAATTCTCCAGGGTTGGCAAGGTTTTGGACACAACGGTAAAAACCACGGTAAAATCCATGGTTTAAACCGTACTGTCCAAAACCCTTCTGTCTAAAACTGTCTTAAACTGTCCAAAACTATATTTTGTAGTAAAATTGTATTTATCAGAACAATGCTAAAAGTTTAAAAAATTGGCAAAAAGATTACAATACAAAAATACCAATTTAGTATTAACAACCTAATTACCCTACGTTATACTACCTAACAATTTAGTAGTATTTTTAAATAATTTACAATTTTTAAATAATACTAGTTAATAGAAGTACTAACGATTTTTATGAAGAATACATTCTGATTCTGTTACTGAAAGTCCCGAGAGTTGTTACTGGAAATAATTGATAAATGGAGTTCAGGTTCAGCATACGGATTAAACCAGCATACTGCTGGCAACTATGTATATGTATATATTAAGAAATAGTATAAATAAAAATAATTGATTTTGTTTTATGAGATATTTAGATATTGACTATTATTATAACACTATATTATATGACTATTATTATAACAACACTATTTAACTCTTAAGAAATAGAATGTTCACTAGAATTAGATTAAATTCATAATAAAAATACATATTTAAAAAAAATAACTTCTAGATTTTAAATTAAATATTTGTGTTTTCTTTCATTATCCTATAATCTAGAAAAGATAATTTACAATGAAACATTATTTAAAAGAAATTTCTTTGTAACATTTTCTTGCACAAAAATTGAAACAAAAGCAAATCTCCCTCCCTATACTACATGTGTGGTATTATAAAGAATTTCTTATTATTATAACTCAATTCTAACAGAAACAGAACTTTTTATGTTACACAGATATTAGAAAAATTTGAACTTTTTTTCATTTACCAAAGAATTAAATTGAATATTAGTAAAATATATTGTGAGATATTTGTATTTATTCATATGTTTAATAAGTGTGCAGTGGTTACATGTGGAATGTTGCTTTTCTTAAGGTTTTGGACACTTTACAGTTTCGGACGCTTTAGTACAGTTTTAGACACTTTAGTACAGTTTTGGACAATAAAACCCACATGTCCTGTCCAAAACCCCAAGCCTGGAATTCTCCTGTTAAAAAACGGAAGAGTTGGCAAGTATGATTACGGGATTTGGGCGAAAACAAAATAAGATGGATATGAAGCTAAGCTTTACACAATGGACCACGAATCCTCTTATCTGCAATTTTGTTCGTTTAGTATAAGGATTCCCAATTTTTATCAAATGGTTTTATTAATTTTTTTTTTAAAAAAAAAGAAAAAACCCTTGTTTTCATGATTGATTAGCGTACACGAAAAAAAAAAAAAAAATAATGATAAGCTGTGCATTTTTTCTGTATATAAAACCACGGAAAGCACGCTTATTATTGATAAAAATCATTATATGCGGTTAAAAATTGAATTAATTTGAATTCGATTAAAAATATGTTTTACTAAATAAAATGCCTCTCTAATCCGATATAAATAGTACAAATTGAATGTATACATAACAAAATCGAGCACATGAATTTATTACAATCTAAGAAAATATATCATTTGTTCGGGGCGCACTTATTACAGAGCTCCCAAACTATATAATAAATATATATAACTTATTATTATAAATTGTAATTGAAGGGACCCCAAAATTTCCATTTTCCCTGCGGCCCCAAATTGGCAATATTATGGCCTCGTAGTTCTTAATAATTTGCTCTTAAAACCATGTTGTCATTATATTCCCGTCCAACACTATAGCACTATTTATTTAAGTGGAGTTCTCTTGAAGAATGCATTAAAAAAATGGCAACCGAATGAAGAGAAAACAAGATAAATTTCACGATGTTTGTGACTATATCTATACCCCCTTTTTTTTTATACTTACAGCATTTGGAAAAAAGTACTTTAAAGGGAATCGGTAAAGCCATTTAATCAATCCAAAACATTTAAGCACGTTACTTAAAAAAAAAAAAAAACCACCATTCACCTTTTTATAGAAAACTTTATTATCTATTTTGATCATTTAAGGAGAAAAAAAAAGGAAAAAAAATATAATAATTCATTCGAAAGTTTTAGGCAGCTCGTTTTATTTTAACTCACGATACATGCTTTTTCAATTCCCGGTGTAACATTATTCTAATATTCTATTTAAGTTTTTTTTGTTGTTGTTGTTGTTGTTAAATTTTGGTTTTCTAAAAAGAGTTGTTCTCAAAAATTAGGTTATCTTATTAAAGCAAATTGAAAAGTATTTTGATCAACCCTTTTTAATCCAAGACTATAAAAATATAATATGTGGATTTCAAATAATCAAAAATATGTGTTATCACTTTGAGATTTTTATTTGGATTTATATACTTTTTATTTTTTTATGTTTGATATCTCGTGTTTTATTTTAACGCAAAGTTTGAAATTTGTGTTGATTTTAAGCTGAATTGCCGTTCTCAGTAATGCGCAATTTATTTTTTATTATTTATTATTATTTTTTTTTTAATATATCGCAGGTGCCTCTCCCGATTATTTTTATATTTTATTTATACTATTCTGGGTTCATCAAAGAATCGTATGAAACGAAAAAAAATCTCTAAAAATCGTATTAAAAATCGCAAAAAATTCAAAAATAGCTTTATGAATTTTGAATAAATTTTACTAAAATGAGGATAAAATTTAATATAATGTGCTTGCTAGAAAACTGAAATCAGATTCTTTTTACTAATGTGATAAAATCGCAGCAAAACGCAAAAAAATATTAAAAATCGCATAAAAATATTGTTAAAATTAAAAAACAAAAAAAAAAAAAAAAAAAAAAAAAAAAAAAACAGAGGGCAAAATGTAATATATTGCGTTAAAGTATTAAAACGGGATACTTGTCACGAACATCGAAAAATCACCGCGAAACACACACAAAAAAAAAATGAAAAATCGCGGTACGAATTCCAAAAAGACGACAATTTTTATTATGTTGGGCTACAAAATTGAAACCGGATTCCTTTTACTAATCTCAGCGAAACGCCAAAAACCGCATACAAAATTAAAAAATCTCTGTACGAATTCAGAATAACCTTTATTGGGTACTATTTGATTATCCCGTCGACCAAAAAACTATCGACATTTCGGCTATCGGCATTTTATATTATAAGATTAAATGGATGATCACTTATGGATGATCGTAAATGTCACAGTCACTTGAATTAAGCAAGTTACACGTGTTTGTTACGTCATCAAGGGATTTTAATTTGTATTTTTATCAATATTTTACTAATTTATTTATTCTTACGTTATTTAAAATAAAAGTTATGTCAATTTGTATAATTTGGCTAATAGTTTGGCGATTTGTATAATTTGGCGAAATTGGTCGACAGGATAATCAATCCCTTTATTGAAAAGAGATCTTACTATATTCCGCTAAAAGATTAAAACGGATTTTTTTTATTAATGGGGATGAAATAACCGAAAACATTCACACGAACGTTAAAAAAGGGTCTTCGAGGTGCTTAAGTACAGACATATAGGTATTTTCCTGCCAAATTTTGTAGTTTTGAATAAAGCGGTCTTTTCAAAGCACAGCACGCAGACAAACACACACACAGAGTGAGACATACAAACTTCTATCTTTTTATTATAGATTAAATTCAAAGCAAAATCTTAGTTGTATATGTCTACAACATGTGCAAGAAAAAGAGTAAAGAAATCTACTGCGAAAATTATAATTTCAAAATTGTAGTACTAATAAAATATAAAAAAAATATTTGCAGGGATATATTTAAAAATATTGTGCATTACAGAGTAGCAACTCTGGTTTTAAGTGTAATCCTAAATATTTTCTAAATAAGAGTTTTGGATGTAATCCAAAATATTTGTACACGATTTATATGACAAAATGACACAGGGAAGATATTTAATTTTAATTTCAACCATAATGTGCACGTATTAAACTGAACTTTCTATATAAATTATAATTCATCGCTGATAAAATGTATTTTTATAAATTACATTTTTTCATGAACAACTTTGATTCTATTTCATTTTTTCTCTCTCTTTCACCAAAGTTGTTAAAAAAATGTTAATGTTTTATGAGCAACTTTGATTTTACTTCGTTTTTTTCTCTTTCTTTCACCAAAGTTGCTAAAAATATATATTTTTTTTTCGTCTTCACATCATCATCATGAGCATACAAAATAATAATACAACCAAAAAGAAAAAATAATTTTTTAAGCGTTAAGATAAAGCTGAAATGCATTAGTTTGGACTAATGTCAAATGTGTAATTGTATTTATTCTTTGAGGGGAAAAAAAAGTATTATTTTTTAGAAACATGATAAAATAATCAGTATGGACAGATGAATAGTTTATATAAAGTTCTGTTATTTTCCTTTATTATTATTATTATTTTTTAATTAACTAGAATTTTCTTGTTTCGTTAATTGATAGCTGCTATCTTTTATTTAAAAAAACCAAGAATTTTGTTAAATTAAATTCCTTAAATAACCACATAGCAATAAAAAATGTTTTATTAAATTAATTTTCTGGTTCAAATTATGTATAATTAACTTTAAAAAATAGAAGGTTGGTATCTCTGACGATATTTAGATCTTAAAGTTTTATTAATCAAAATAAATATTACTAGTATTGCATGAGCAGTAAGTTAAAAGATGTCAAAACAGCTGTAAAGAACGATACCTAAATATAAAAGAAATAATCTCTTACAAAAATAGCACGGTAAACAACGTTGATGTTTTTACGTAATCCATGTGTTACATGGTATTTTATTTCGTATGAATGTTAACTTTTTATAGGCGGTTGTTCTCAACTGAGAAAACAGAATTGAGAATTCAATAAGAAATTACATTTCATTTCTATTTATTTAAAAACTATACCAGTTAAACGATGGCTTATTTATCAACCATTTGGAAAAATGGTTATTGTCCTCGTCCGGGTAGGAAATCAAAATCATATCTGAAGCTTTTTATTGGTTTAATCCGCATTTTATTCGTCTTCTGATGGGTCTATACAATAACCTGTATTTCCCTTTACTTTCAATAGAGATGGATACTTCTGTTGCCACTATGACAAAAAAAAAAAAAAAAAAAAAAAAAAAAAAACTGATTGAGGTACAGCTTTCAAACAAATTGCATTTAAAAGTACATTTTTTCTCTATACGACGGTGTAAAAAAGTAATATTGTGGGATGTTTAGAAGTTTAAGAATGAAATTTCATTTAAAATGGGTCGTCAGATTTCTTGGAAATCTGACGATGGAAAAGCCTTTTCCCGAACAGCCAATGAAATGCTTGGATAACACGTAAGTTTCAGGTGGATAATACGTAAGGTTCAGGAAATCTGAGGAGTCGCAGGCGATTTTTGTCGCTTGGAATTTTTACGTGTAATAACACTATTAACGTTTAATTCATGGCGTACGTAATGTATGATCAACTCCGTGCGATTTTTTCTGTCTTAAATTTTAGTCTTTGAAAAAATCATTTTCCAAATGGTCGTTGTAATTTGTTAAATTGCGTTTTTTTTTTTTTTTTTTAATATATATTTAAATTTTATATCTTCAAAGAGAAATTATTTTTTAATCATAAAAGCAGAAATGACAAAAAAAAAAATGTCTTATTTCCATTTTTCGGTTTTCACAGTTAGCAAAATTTAAAATATTTATAAAATTAAAGAAATAATTCAACACTACTAAAAAAATGTAAGGTATACTTAAAATGATTAACATTAGTAAAAATATATAAATATAATGATATTAATAAGAAATGCGTTTGTTGTAATTTGTTAAATTTCCGGGTTCCAAATCGAAAAAAATAAATCAATTATAAAAATCATACCTATTTTTTTTTCTAAATTTTAAAGATATGTATTTTAAAACCAAAGCATTAAAGGTGAAATATGAAAAAAATATATATATACCTGTATATTGCCTGAAATATTTTCCCGCAAGTATATTTTTATCAATATTTTCAAAGTTTCAAACAAAATCTGTGTATTTTAACTCCACTTAAAAATTAAAAACCTTTCTTAAATACAATGGTTAATTTCTGTAAAATAAACTAATGTTTCGTGACCCAAAAGAATGCCCTTTTGAAAAATAATTTTGTGACTTTTTGTTTATGTACGGATTGCAAAATGTATATTAACTAGCACACATACTATATGAAATATCATACTTAAATATTCTAAAAATCTTGTATTTATTTTAGGTTTTAAAAGTTTCATTTAAAAAATAAAAATAATAAACATCTTAAACTATCTTGTTTATATATGCATGTGAAGTTTTATAAGCATTTAACATTTCTATGGGATAAATACATTTTTTATTAACTTTCTGTTCATAATAATCTAAAAAAGATTTTTAAGAAATGTATTAATATATAATAAATACAGTATCCATTCTGTTTCATTATAAAAAACTAAACAAACCATTTCCTTTAATTAAAGATGCACCTTTTATTCTTTTAAAAAACGTTCGATAATTTGATCACGTTCATTAATTCAACATCTGAGAGATCCTCCAAACCCCTTTGGCCATTTTTAAACGATCCAACGTTAATCGAAATCCGTGCACCTGTAGTAATTACTTAACAATTACATTTCGGTATAGATCGACAGTGGCATGCCTTTTGGCTAGGCAAGACAGAATCTGTCGCCTTGGTTATTAACAAGTTAATATTTATTGGATTTGTCGGTGTAACTTAAAGAGGTTCTTGCGTCTACTATTTGTTTTATAAAGTCGATATTAAATCCCAGGCGAGTTTAATTAATATTGCTTGACGTGCCAATGTGCCACCTTAATAAATGCAGTATTCATTCAGCTTCTTGTGATTTAATAAACAAATAATTTCCTTTCATGTGCGCCTGTAACAGAGGCAGGGCAGGGTCGTTGCCCCAACCTGGATTTTGAAATTTAACGACCTAAATTTTCTTTTTTTCTAATAATTTTCGAAAAAAAAAAAAAAACCCAGCAAAATTTATGCTTTCCCAAGTAATTAAAGATTTAAAGTACTTTATTTTTCGTCATGGGAATCCCCCTAAATACCCCGTAAAAATCTTTAGATATTTTTTTCTTTGTACGCCATCCATATATATCTGAAACGGTTGGTTAACGGGGAGCTGAGCCCCCTCTACCCTTCTCCTCCCGCGATGTAAAAAAGAAATGACTATTTCAATCCTCTTTGTTGAAACATGTTAATAAAAGTTATTTTTTAATTTTTTGTTTTCTATGGGTTATTTAACAATTACACTTTGTTATAGATCGATGCTGGTACGACTTTTTCCTAGGTAAATCTTTCACCTTGGTTATTAACAACTGAACATTTAAGGGATTTGTCGGTGTAACTCAAAGCTATTCTTGCGTCTATTTGTTTTATAAAGTCGGTATTAAATCTCAGGTGAGTTTAATTAATAACGCTTGACGTGCCAGCGTACCGGCTCGTGACATGCGTTTTACATTATGAAATCTACTTTCACATTCATCGAGTTAAAGATTGTCGAATTCTCGAACAAGATCAGAACAAGTAACGACCTTCTCTGGACACAAATGTAAGGTCAAGTTGATTATGTTTCGCGATTTGAGATTTTTTGATTATTATTCCTTAAATTGGATTTCGGTTTAGAGTAATAAGAACTTACATTTTTTCCGTCTTTCGCCTTGTATTTAAATACTTAATACTTCGTTCAAGATTAAAAAGAAACCGTATACTTCTTTTTAGTTTTTTAAACATGCAGTTTTATTTTCCTTTAGGATAACAAAACCGAATCTTGATAACTGATAGCTTGTTAATTTCACTTTGTTTTTTTTTTTTAAATTCGGTTTTTGTTCTTGCCGTTTCAACTATAATTAATATAAATAAGCTTTATCATGTATCTTTCACTTTCTAGAGAACTGTATACGCGTGAAATTTCATTACGTCTGTGATGAAAGCGTTTCAAAAAATTAAATTATTTTTTAAACTTAGAACACTTGTCATACATTCGTATATTTATTTTAACATAGCATTAGTTGAATAAACACCTAATTTGTGCATAATTCATCATAAAAATATATATTTAAATTTGTTTTAAAAACAAACACCTAATCCAATTAAATATATGTGTGTGTGTCTCAGTTCAACATATATATATTGCATATGTATTTGTATATATATATATATATATATATATACAATATAACCTCAAAAATCCGGCATCATCGGGAACAATACTAAGCCGGATTTTCGAAAATTCCGGATTTCTGAAAGAATATCAAAAGTATTTCCGATATTCATAATAGTGCTTTTAGCCAAAATTTAATCCATAACAAAGTGATAATTATGTGATTAAAAAAATAAATATTAAATAAAAAACTACTTTAATTGAAATTTTTTATGTTGCAAAATAAATAAATAAATAAAATAAATAAATAAAAAATAAACCCAAAAAATAAAAATAATCTAATGAACATTGAAAATTTTCCCTTCATGAGTGCTTTTTCTCTTTAACCCTTCAGGGCGTCACTTTTGTAAAAAAAAATAAAGAAAAAAAATGCAGTATTTTTCACTTCTGTTTTTTAATATCATAAACTATCGACGATCCGATTCTATACTAAGCACACAACGTTTTCACAAAACCTTTATAACTTTCTTATCAAGACCACTTTATCTGCGATAGATAAATTTAAATGCTTTATTTTTGAAGCAACGTTCCCTGATTTTGGAAAAGTCTTCGTACTAGCTCTAAAAAATAAATCAGTAAAAACTTCCAAATCTTCAGAGAAGAAAAATACATGTTTTATCCTGCTATTTTTTCTTTCTACCGTAAGTTAGAAGTGTAAAAAAAAAAAGGGGGGGGGGGGGATAGAAAAAATGACTTTGATGGCGGATTTCTGAATGACGGATTTTTGAAGCCATACTGTATATATATATATATATATATATATATATATATATATATATATATATATATATATATATATATAACAAAATTTCTCCGTTTAATACGGTGAAATATAACGTCTAAGTAAACAATTTGAAAAACTCATAACACATTTGAAAATCCAATTTCCACAATTACCGTCTATAGTAAAATTATTCTAATTGAAGCCCTGTATATGATCTATAGATTTGTATATATACTATATAGCTGGGTCGGCGAACCTATGGCACGCGTGCCACTTTCGGCACGCAAAAGAATAATTTTGGTACGACGCGGCGTTGATTATGTCTCTAAATGAGGATAGGATACAGCGATTTTACACAAAATATACGAACTTAGATGACGTGATTCGATTCTAAATTCGATTAATTGCAAAGTGAAGAATTTTAATCTTATTCAATATGGTTTTGAAAATTTATCAAACAAAGAAAATATTTGAAGACTATGAAAAAGGAAAGATTATTATCGATGGTAAATTATGGCAACTTGGAAATTAATTTCAGAACTATTTAAATAAACTGCCTTTTTTATCAATTTTAATAATTTTTTCATCATTTTTGCAAATTTATAATATGAAAAATCAAATAGAGAGTGGTTGCCATATAAATTCATTTAGTTTGTTTTCTGTTGAAATTAACTGAACATAAACATATAAATTATTTTTAACCAAGATACAACATTTAATCACATTATGTTTTTAGTTAATTTCTAAAATATAATTGTTTCTATAATTATTGCAGTGTAATACTTACATGTAATGTTACTCATTTTAGAAAATATCTTAAGTAATTTTCAAGTAGTTTTGATTCATTATATTTCAATCCACTAACTTTGTTTTTCAGTTGGCACGTCAAGGTCAAGTAAAATATTTTTTGAAAAAAAAAAAAAAAACTGGCGCGCGACTATGAAAAGGTTCACCAACCCTGCTATATAGCATGCTAAGGTTTAGTTCAGTTTGAAACGCTTAACAAACGCACCTTTAATATTAATATATATATATATATATATATATATATATATGCATATTTAAAATATATATAAATTAATAAAACATAAATTACTAATGGATATTTTTCTGTGGACCACCAAAATTTTCTCGCGGACCGTTGGTGGTCTACGGGCTGCCAATAGTACACATTTGATGCACTTTAAAATAATCTTTATTTTTTTTTTTTTTTTTGTTATATATCTAATGAAATCTATGTATGTGATTGAAAAGGATGTGACGCACGTTATAAGTCAGAATATACGGTCCTTATTTTTTATAACTGAATATGTTAAAAAGTAAAATTTAGAATAATACTCATTTTGTAATTTGTATAACGTTAAATTTACTCTTCGAAAATAAGTCAAAAAATATTTTCATTTCTTGGAAAAAAAAAAAAAAATAATAATAATCCTTCTTATATTTCGGCATCGAATCACTATTTTAACTCAGAGTATCATAAAAAGAATAACAAATGACGGAACTGTACAATAGCCAAGTACATGATTGATCATCCCTAATAATAGTATATCCTCGATATAAACTGACGTAATGGGTATTTCAAGTGTTCGGCTCACTTCGGATTATAATGTACCTCTGACTGCCGATAAGTATATGGGCAGTGACCGGTGAATATAGGTGTTCAAAAGTAAAGCAAGAGCTACTGACAGCTGACTCAGTGAGCACCTTTTTCCGTTTCAGTGTTTAGCTTGAGTTCCTGCACATGTTCGAACGATTCTGACAAACACACTGTCTATTCCGCCCTCAACTTGTTACAGGAACTTGGGGAACATAAAAAATAAAAGTAGGTTCGTTGGGCATATGTATTTTGTTATTGTCGTTTTGCTTTGTTTTTTTGAAAATGTATATACCCAAGTTATTATTTATTTTCCATATCACGATATACTGGATGTTTCAAAATACAGATTCTGGCGATTATTTGTTAAACTACGAGCGATATAAATATTACCAGTAACAAAATACAGTAGAACCACTTTTATCTGAAACTCTTTTAACCGAAACTCTCGGTTAACCGAAATCCATTTTGAAAGCTTTATTATTATTATTATTATCACATTCCTTGCGTGCAAAATCCATTAACTATCATATTCCTCGTGCGCAAGCGTATCTTTCCGAACCTTGAGTACATAATATTTTCTATCCCCTTTTTAGAATTCCTTTGAATTTAACTTGAGCTCTCGTAAACTGCGGAGTGGAATGAACGAAGAAATTAGCGATTCTGAAGCTTTTGAATGTTTTGCAAAAGGCTTGGATTGGCTGGAGCAGCAGAAAGACTGAGATACTGGCGAAATAATAATATTTAAAAACTTCGTGATAGAGCTTCAAAGCAAAGGCAATCGAAACTGCGACAAACAAAACATTGTTTCAAACCCTTGTGAAATATGTAAAAGGTACTTAATTTCAAAATTAAAGCTCGGATAATTTATTCTTGTTTCTATTTTGCTATTGCATTATGTTTGTTAAGCAGTTGTTAGCATAATAAGAAATAACCATAATGAATAAATAAATGCATATATTTCTCCTTAAAATGGAAGCATTCTCGATTATCCGAAATTTCGATTTTCCGAAAGAGGGTCGGACCCAATTACTTCGGATAATCGAGATTCTACTGTATATTCAAATCATGTTTAGCTTTTAGATATGATATTTGTTTGACAAAGAAGATCAGTATGTAATTTAAAATATAAAAATTGTTTGTTTGTTTTTTACACAGCCTCTTTTTCATTTGACTTGGGTGTAAATTATTAGTTTT
Source organism: Maratus speciosus (assembly GCA_963932465.1). Taxonomy (NCBI): domain Eukaryota; kingdom Metazoa; phylum Arthropoda; class Arachnida; order Araneae; family Salticidae; genus Maratus; species Maratus speciosus. The sequence continues at coordinate 550,428,878 of OZ010794.1, forward strand.
AAAAAAATCCTTACAAACTTACTGAGTTGTGATGCTTTAATTTTTTAAAAAATCTTTAGCATATTAAAAGCTCATCACCCAGTTTTTTAAATTTCCTATTTTAATACATAATGAGAATGCACAATAAGCTCTTTGCAAAATAAATTATTTGGAAGTATGTGTCTTGAATCACATATATCTGTGTATAATATTCATTTATTTAACACACACGCACACATATGCAGCCTATTCTTTTTAATTCGAAAAACTAAAATATTAGAATTATGCAAAATTCGAACAAACCAATATACGCATTTTAAATTGAAATCAAGGATGTATAGCACTATGTACTGTACTATCAATAATATCACAAAACAGAGTAAAGGCATCATGTTTTATAGGTTTCAAAAACAAAAATCTCTATTCTGTAAACCAAAGCTATATATTCTTAATTTTCCCTTTTAGAAATGCAAGAACTTAGCTTTTTAATCACGTCTTTACTGTCATTTACTAATAATCGAGAATCAGTCATAAATAAAATTCTACTTAACTTTGATTTCCTCTGTATCTCTGAAAATTATCTACTTGGAACTGTTTTTTTTTTTTTTTTTTTTTCTCATTACAGACTTTGGAGACTGCAAAGAAATCCGGTATTAAGCCTAATAATTGCGAGTTATCAAAACACACGTTTCAAAAATTTGGATTTTATAAGATTTTTAACCCTTTTGTTTAATACGTTTTCAAAGGGAATAAATTTAGGTCTAAATTATCCCAGTTATATAGAGTTATATATTTATTAATTTCTTTATGACTTATTCGCCTGAGGTTTGAAAATACTCTGCACTTTAATAACGTTATATTCTACTTTGATGATATCACTATAACACAGTTAAACGATTGCGAAATATATTCCTTTACTCAGAAATCCAGTTCAACCCAATCACATACATAGATAACACATTTTTCTCTTTTTTAAAAAAACCTCCCCATTTCCGCAGTTAAAATAAAAGCAATCTTTTATATTTTTTCCCCTTTCCTAATGAATGTATTGATTTTGTTTTTCACATTGGAAAGCGACCTCTCTTTAATTAATCTGTATGGTTGAAGCTGTCATAAGCACAAAAAGTGCAAAGGGATGCGAAATTCATTAAAATAATTTTTTTCAGACAATTTTTGCAGCATAATTTTTATTTGTGGAGTGTACGAAGAATTAAAAACTGTATTTTTTCGGTCTGTAAAATTTATTACATTTTACCTGTGCAGTTAACAGCACAGTATTGTTATAGTTTTCATCATTAAAAAGTTGCGGTAAAGAATAAATTTTGTACTGTCTGTATGTAATAAGGAAAGTCGTCATAAGCGCAAAAATTCCAAAGGGATGCGAAATCCTTTAAAATAATTTTTCCAGGCAATTTTTGCAGCAAAATTTTTATTTGTGGAGAGTGTACAAAGAACTAAAAACTGTATATTTTCTGTCTGTAAAATTTATAAGATTTTCTCTATGCAGTTCATAGCGCAGCATTGTTATTGTTTTCATCATTAAAAAAAGTTGTGGTAACGAAGAAAGTTTGTACTGTCAGTAATAATATGATACCAACAAAATTACTAATATATCTTTTAAATTTCAAATCTTAGAATAGTGGTAGTACAAATGTCATAAATAAATTAAAGAAAATTACGCACTCTGTATCGGTTAGGGCTCTTTTTTATATACAGTCTTCATTTGTATCAAACTTACATTTGAAAACGAGCATTTTACTTCATATTTAAACTTCATTTATATAAAGCCCTGTTAGATACATAGATCAATATTTATCATCAACATTCATTCAGAGAAGATAATTTAAATAGGAGAAAGATTTTGCAGAATTAATAAATTGTGTTTTGCTTTCCAGTCTAAATTAACATATATAATCACAAATACAAAATGTACGAATGTGCACGCATATTCCTTCAAAGGCATTAACCATGCATAGATAATTTTAATGCATAAATGTATTTTAGTCTTAAAAAATATCACAGATTCTCTGGAAAGGAAACAAATTTTAAAGTGTTCCAGTTGAGAAATTTTTTGTAAATTCAAGGTTTTCGTAAATCAATAACATTTATTTTTAAATTTTGATAGCTCGTTATTAATATTAACTATAGTTAAGTCCTCCAGAATGAAATGACAATTCTGTTGTATTATTTTCTTTTTTCAAAAGAAACAACAAAGAAAAATACTGCATCAAGCATATATTACCAAACACTTTTCCAGCACATTCTGAAATGATGTAACGTAACTTCACCATTTGATAATAAGAAAAAGAAAAAGTAACTAAAAGAAATTCAGAAAACTCAATAACATATTTCAAACCCAATTTCAGCCATTGCCATCTATAGTCAGAAAAGTATCCGAATTCTTTTGTGCAGCCCTGTATATGATCTATGGATTTTGTGTACCGGGTACACTGTAAAAAAACCACTGTAAATTTGCCAGCACAAACTCGATCACAGTTGAATGTACTGTATCTACTTTGGTTTACTGACTATTTAAACATGAAAAATACAGTAGTTGCGTAAAATTAACAGTACAATGTATTGGCAATTTGGACGCATTTTTTTTTACAGCACAAACTACTGGCGTCCAAATTACCAGTACATTGTGCTGTTAATTTTACGCCACTACTGTATTTTGCATGTTTAAATAGTCAGGAAACCAAAGAAAGATACAGTACATTGACCTGTTATCGAGTTTGTGCGCGAGATGAACAGTACTTTGTACTGTAAAAATGTCGTTTTTTTTTTTTACAGTGTATCCCAAAAATGACTGATGGATTTTAAAATTCAATGACTTCCAAACGGTGACAGATATTAAAAAAATTCTTGCAGGAGGATTATGTATGATGTCAGGAGTTTTTTTTACTGTGATTCTTGATTTTAGTTCGAATTTCAAGCAACAGATGGCGCTGAGAACAATAGGTGCTCAGTCCAGACCCGTTTTTTGCTACTTCGGGACTTCGGGATCCATTTTAATCTTCTTTTTCCGCATGGAAGAAGAAAGAGGCCGAAAAATCGTGCCTTGATTTAGCGATTAGTGCTTGCAGCGCCATCTATCAATGCTATTTGTAACTAAAACTGAGAATAGCAGCATAAAAACTGCTAACATCTTACATAGCACTCCTGCAAGATTTTTTTAAAATATATGTCACCGTTTGCAAGTTATTGAATTTTAAAATCTATCTTAAAATCCCGGTATGTACTGCATAGTAGGCTAAAATTCAGCTCGGTTAGGAAACTGATACGACAGTTGAAAATTCCCCTTCAGCAATTTCCGCCAGTAAATTAGGTTCACAAATATGATCTAAAAATTTTTAGCCCCTTAAAATATCAATTTAATTATCCATAACCTATATTTACGCAATAAAAATTTTAAGATCTTTAAACAAGTGAATGATCTGCAAATCCTCAAATTTATTCATTGTAAAGGGTAAGACTGCTAGTCACTCAATTTTCAAATTCCCCTCCCTAATGTTAAGTTTATGGGTGTAGGAATGCATTCTTTTTTTAAAAATATCTCCTCGGAAATTAATTTTTTCCACTCCTATTTTTCATCGTATTCTTCTTAAAAAAATAATTATTTTTTTCTTAGTTCTCAAAATATTTCTATAATATAGGCTTAATTTAATATTTTATTTAATAAAATGAAGAAAACTTTTATTAATATTAAAGTTTTTATTCGATTTTCATACAATTTTAAATGACGCGTTGCAACGATTCTATATATTAAATTTTAAACCATTCGGTTGAGTAGTTTTTGCGCTGTTATATGCGGACAGACGGACGGACCAGACGACGACTTAGGTGCTACGTATTTATATAATTACAAACGACTTTAAAAAGTCAATAAATTAAGTTACAGTTTCAATCAATTTTTTTTATTCCTTTATGCCGCAAATTATGTATCAAGAAATTGCCTCACCTCAATAATTATCTTACTTAAGGCTGCTAAGCACTCAGTTTCCGAATTCCAACCCAAATGTTAAGTCTATGGGTGCAGAAAGCATTCGTATATTTAAAATATCTTCTCGGAAAATTAATATTTTCAGCTCCTTTTTGCTTCGTATTCTTCTAAAAGATGTTCATTTTTTTTTCTTACAAGGAAGGTTTCCATACGGGCATACTCCGAAATATCGGAAAAAATTATAGAATGTTATACTCATGAGGATAAATATGTTTATAAAAAAATTTCGGCGGAAACTCGTTAGAGCGTCCGTAAAAAAATACTGAAAATTTCGATATTTGGCGATTTATCACCGGTTGGCGATGGGATAAACTTTCGAAAAATACTTTTTTACGTTAAATACTCTTTAAGATAACAATGTTTCATATTGAACTTGTTTAAATAAATTTAATATAAATAACTTTAGTTTTGTCAGTTTTAGTTTTATTTAACTATAGTTTTGTCATATATATATATAACGAAAGTTAGCTATCAAATTTTAGGAATTAAAGCAAAATTTAAATTAATTAAAATTGCTTCAATATCAAAATTAAGTCCAATTACGCACTGTCGATTCAATTTTGTCGCTATGGAAACGACTTCTTTGATATTGAAAAGAATAACTGCAGCAATCTTCATCTTGCCTTTATTTTGTTATACACTTAAAAGTATGAAAATATGTTTTTATATATGAAGTTGTTTTTAAAGTAATAAAATTAAATAACAAGCAATATAAATATGTAATACAAAAAATGTATTTATTAAACTCTCTCATTGTTTAAGTTTAACACGCATTCTAAAAATCAATTAACAAGCAATTTTCAGATACATTAAAATCGTTTGTTTTGGTGAAGGAAAATACTACTCGTCAAATCGCGTGACGTTTTCGTCTTTTCGGCCAAATACTCGAAAGTATTTTATTTTTTTACAGACTTTCTACTGTAATTCCGCCACTAAATTTGACTGATCCTTTATTACATACATAAGTAGTTTAATCAGTATTTTTTTCAAAATATTCTGAATATGCCCGGTAAGGAGACCTTCCTTGTTAGCTCTCAAAATATTTCTAAAATAATTAATTTAATATTTTGTGTTAAAAGCTGACGAACTGTGAGTAAGATTTTACTTCGCATAAAATTAAGCGTATATTTTAGAAAAATTTTGACAACTAAGGAAAAAAGAGACGCCCTTTAACCCCTTGAGGGGCAAGCAATTGCGTTTGCGTAATGCTGAATTCCCACCGGAAATTTAGAAAAATTTTACTTGAAAATAAAGAAAAGTAATTTTACGTCTTTTTTCCACCAAAGTTAGAAAACTAAAATTTCATAATTCTTTTCTGGTGTAAAACTTCATTAATCGTAGGTGGGATAAAATATATCCCCCCTCAAGGGGTTAAGAAGAGTACACATAAAAAATAAGTTTAAAATATCGATTTCCTGAGGAGATATTTTAAATATACGAATGCATCCACACTTCCATAGGCTAAGCATTAGCGAGGGAATTCTGAAACTGACTGACTTAGCAGCATTAAGGGGACCGGGAAAGCCCTATCTTCGCCATGTTAAATTCACAAACTTTATGTACCCTTTTCTCAGAAATGGTGAAAGATAGAGGTCTAAATTTTTTAGAGTAGTTTGGATAACATGCTTTTTGTATTTTAATAGACCATTTTCTTTCTAAATGAACCTGAAAATTAATTATTAATTATTTATTGAAAGACATTTTAAATTAGCATTTTTTAGTAAGATTTCACTGCCTAAAATAAATAATTCTCAACAAATCATTAAATCCCTCCGTTAAAGTATAAAATATAACATAATGAAAGTATTAAATAAATCTGAGTTCTTAAGTTTAATAGATTTTGGAATAAACAATTAAATTTAAAAAATCAAAAAACCCGACTGCGAAAAAAGCGAACTAATTATTTCTCATGAATGTGAAACATTTTTTTTTTTTCAATTCCTACTATTAGCTCACACTCTCGCTATATATATCTTGTTCAAATTTTCAACCGTTAATAAAATACTTATTATTCATCCAATCAAGCTCAAATAATTTTTTTTAAATTTGTAGTAGATGACACTTGATGTTAATCCAGTTTTTTTCAAATATTAATTCATTAATTCAATTCAATTAATTAATTTTCGATAATCGAGAGAGCCCTCTTCTTGATCAAGGCATTATAAGCCCCACTCAAGAGGAAAGAAGAATGGGAGAAAAAAAAATTCTCTTATTGACCTACCTAGGAATTGACTTAATTTTTTTTTTTATATTACTTGTTTATATCATTTATCTATTTTTTTATTTACTTGTATTGATGACTTTTAAGTTGTGTTTAATTGTTAGTTCCTATCTATAAACACTGTTTTGATGAGATCTATAGATGTCTATGATGGTTAGAGTTGCAGTACAGCTAGAGATCCTACCTACACAACTTCCAGGTTGTATAATATTTTAACGGAGCTTCTGATTGTCATTGTAAAATAGTCAATGAAACATCGTCTTCATTTTGAAAGACCTATCCAATGATATGCCACTTAATAGGGTGCGCAATTTTTTTTTTTCGTATCTACCGCCATTTTGTATTTTACGGCCGCCATTTTGAATTTATAAAAACAAAACCTAGCCCATAACCATCGGGCCGTTAAGACGAATTGATAGAGACCTCATTCATTAAAATTCATCCAGCCGTTGGGATATTTCGAGGGTATAAAGTAATCCACATACACAGATACGCGTGAAACACATAACCCTTCTTTTCAGTCGGATAAAAAAGGAACACAAACATGAAAAATCCAAGTTTTGAGAAAAAATCAATTTAAAGATTAAGGCTAATGTCAGACGAACATCTTTTTGCATGCTTTTTTCCTTACGTATTATCCCTACCAATGCTAGCGGCATTATGTAGGAGTAATACGTAAGGAAAAAAGCATGCAAAAAGACGTCCGTCTGACATTAGCCTTAAATGACCATTAAGCTGTGAAGTACTCTCAGAAAGAATGAATAATTCCAACACTTCTTATATATATATATATATAAACATGTGTTATACATCGTTGGAAAGATAAAAGTTTAAATTATTTTAATGATATAAAAAAGTAAAAATCAATTTTTTCCCCAAATTTCGCTTACTCGGTCCCCTTAAGTTAAATAATTATGAAAAATTCTTACTTTCTGGACCCCACTGTCTTGAAGGCATTTTGCAAAATCAGATGAAAATAACGTTCATTTTATGAAGATATAAGCATCGGTGCTACCATTTATTGGGTTTGTTTCAAAGCAAAATTCATTCAGCCGTGAAGGCGAAGTAAAGTATAAGTGAAAAAAATCAAACAGTTTAATTTTTAAAAGGAAAAGAACAGAGATCCACATTTATGTAACTCAAGTCTGGCTATGCATTCGTGAGTGTCGTAAGATAAAAATGTTGATAAACTCCGATTTAGATTTTTAAAAAGATCCTTCAACAGTAGATTATGACTTGCACTTGCTATTTCCGGTTACACATGTGTCACACTTTACTTCTCTCTTTGTTCTTTTACCATATGTTCTTTATTTTCATTCACCATAGTGTCTTTAAAGTTAACTGCGAATATTTTTTTTCTTCCTCAATTTCTCTTTCTTTCTACTGAAACCACTTTTAACGTACTGCATTTAGCTTAGAAGAGGAAAAAAAAAAAAGAAAAAGCACGCGTTGGTCGCATCCCTAGACCTATTTTAAAAGTACATGTTATTTTCCCCCTGACATTGACACATTTTATGTCTGCTCTCGAACCCCCTCCAGATTTTTTCTATTTTTGTTTTGAAATAATGGATGATGTAATTATTTTGTATGATACACGTAATGCATCACTTCGCGAATTGAGAACTTTCCGTTGCGAGCTGCATTCCACGAGTACACATGTCGCGCATGGAACCATTTTTGCATATCTGAAGTTTTAATTCTTCATTGCTGGTTGTGGCACAGATTAGATCTCATTAAGGTTTTTTTAATACAATGAAAGGTGGAGTAATAAAACAAAGAAAATCATAATTTATTTATAATTAGTTGACCCGCCCAGGAATCATATTTTTAAACTAAAATTTAAGGGGAAAAAAAACGGCTTACAATAAACGTTCTTCTATTTTATTTATTTATTATTTATTTATTTTAAGACATTTCGCATATCAGCAACAGTTTTATGTAGCAGTGTAAAATTCAGTCTAATAAATCTACTTAAAAAAAAAAAAAAAAGTTGAATACATATTTCAGCGATTTTAGAAATTCAAACATTAAAAGAGGTTAAAGGGGGGATCGAAAGTTTTAGGTCATTTCGCCATATCTCAGCAGAAGTTTTAGGTAGGAGAATGAAATTCGGCATAACAAGTATACTAAAAAATAGTTAAACATGTATTTCAGTGACTTTAGAGCTGTTTTAGCGATGTTATCGCCAACATCAGCTATGAACAGGGTTAATGGAATATTAATCGAATAAGAAAACTATTGCTGACTTTGGATTAAATATTTTCCGTAAGACATTTTTCCAAGTGAAAGTTTTTTAATATTTTATAAATTGTTTTAGCGCTGTTCGTCTTTTAGCGGTCGGATTTCAATCTCTATACAAAATATAGTGAATAAGCTCATGAATTAAATTTATTATTTATGTCACGAAATATTTATATACATACTTTTGTGATATTTTTATTATTTATTTTCGTATAATTAAAAAAAAAGTATTTTATTTATATTTTTTCTTTGCATGTAAAATGCACTTTATGGGTCCCAGGCGAAGTATCCGAGGTTTAGGCTTCAGAAGACATCTGCGACGCTCCCCCCCCCCTCCCCACACGCGCGCACACACACACACACAAGTGAGCGTCTAGACGGGCGAAGACCGACTAGTATATTACATATTTCTTACTGTCCTAAAACGTTGAAATTTTATAAGTTATAAATGTAATGTTTCCGAAACCTGTGTACCATTTTTGTACAAAAAAAATGATATTTAGTTGTAAAAAAAAAAAAGTGTTTTTCTTCTCATTTTTTCCTTTTTTCACACTTTGAAATCCTATTGGAAAAAATGAAATTCGCCAAAAAGGACTTTCGGAAATAAAAAAATTTCAAAGATTTGATTTTCGTATTTTTTTAAGCGGATTACAACCTTGGGGGGGGGGGGGGGAATGAACCTACAAATGGTTTGGTATTTTTCTTTTTATCGTATTTTGATTTCCCAAATCGATCCGTATTTTTGAAGTATGCTGAAAAGAAAGAGGGTCATCGGGCACAATAAATGTTTCTTTAAAAAAATAAATGTGATCGTCCAAACCGTTTGAAATTTTTATGAGTTAAAAATATTGTTTCTATAGCTTGTTTAAAAAAAAAAGAAAAAAGAAAAAAGAAAAGAAAAAAAAAAGAAAAAATATTGATATTTAGTGGCAAAGGCGCTTGGAAGAACACTTTTGTTTTACGCCGGGTTTTTTTTTTTATAGTTAAAAAATTAGTTCCTATTGGCCAAACTCTTTGAAATTTGTATCAGTTATACATATAACGGTTTTAAAGCCTGCGTAAAAAAAATCGTCAAGAAATATTCATATTTAGCAATAAAAAAACTGTTTTCTTCTCACTTTTTTCCGCGTTGTGCCCGTTAACATAAAAAAAAAAAAAAAAAAAAAAAAAAAAAAAAAAAAATAGTTCTTATCCTCCAAATTCTTTGAAATTTTTATCAGCTAAAAGTATAATAGTTTAAAGCTTATGTAAAATGTTCCTGCAAAAATATGGACATTTAGTCGTAAAAAAACATGAGTCAAAGCCGCACACTTGTGCGCGTTCAGGGCGAAAATTTTGTAGAATTTATTTATTTTTTAAATATTTCTAGTCGTTCGAAGCTTTAAAAGATTTTATAAGTGATGTAAATCAAGTGTCGTGTCAAAATACCAAAGTTTAGTTACTTTTACCATTTAAAAAGAAAAGAAAAAAAAAACTGTTTCTGACTTTTTGCAGCAGAACTGGAAGTAAATGGTAGTTCTAATCTGGTTAGCATGATAGTTCCATTTCAGACACTTTATACTTAGACCAATGTCAGTCGGGCGTCTTTTTTGCTGCTTTTTTGCTGAAGTATTATCCATTCACAATGCTTAGCATTGTGAATGGATAATACTTAAGCAAAAAAACAGCAATAAAGTCGCCCGTCTGGCATTGGTCTTAATGATAACGATATTTTTTTTACAAATTTTACAACACTGTTATAAAGCAAGTCTCTTTCTTTCAAATGCCAAAAATCGTTTGACAAAATATGAGCAAATACGTCAACGCGAACTGTTTGCACAGACCGTATTAGCTGTGGCGGAAAATTTTCGTTACAACCTGATATATACTTAATGACTTAAGTGTTACTTAAATGTAAAAAAAAAAAAAAAAACTACTTAATGACTTTTAAAATTTCAGTAAAGGGTTTATATATATATATATATATATATATATATATAATTCGTTAAACGCATTATACAGAACACACCTTTTGACGAATTTATTATTTGAATGCCATTAATAGTGAAAAATAATTTTAAAAATCTATCATCCTCTAGTCTATTATATATTCTCGAAGCTGGTAGACGGGAAGTGCTGGGTTCGAACCCAATCGCGCCCGTCGGCCTAATCGTTGGGAGTTTTCGTGGTTTTCTTCGAACCTTGGATTTCCAAGCGTTAATACGGGTTAGGTTCCCTTAGAAAGACCCCCACGAAGGGCACTCCCCCCCAGGGCCCATATCCCTCGTGCAGATAATTGGCTGTCATAAATACAACCAACCATCTAGTCTATTATACTTATGTGCAACAAAACATTCTAATAAAATTGTATTGCTGTACAGTCGGACCTCTATTTAACGAACCTCTATTTTGCGAATTTCTTCGTAAAATAACCTCCAAATAGCGAAGTGCATTTTCTATTTAACGAACTTTTTCTTCTGATAAAGAATTTTTTTCTCCCCATTTCTCATAATATTTCTGGACATTTCAAACTTATTCTTTCTTTAAACACATTTTATGATGTTCAATGACCTTGAACTGGTTTTACCAGGCGCCTTCTTTGTCAGCAGTGAGAATTCGGTAAGTACGGAGAAATAACTTACCCTTAGAGTAATCCCTTAGAGTAACTTACAAAAATGTGGATACATTAAGAAAAAAAGAAGAAATTAACCATGATGTGCTGATTGATGATTGTATTTCACTTAATTCTGCAATTGAGACCTCGGAAACACTATCCGAATTGGATATTTTCAACAGTGTGAAAAAAAAATAAATACAGTAATGAATTGCGATGAAGACGAATATGATGATGATGGAAATGATCATGATGCAGGAATTAACAAAACTTCGTATGATGAAATGCTAAAATCATTTGAAACAATCCGACGCGGATTATAGTTAGAAGAAAATACGCATGAAGGGGTTTTTGGTGTATTGCAAAGATGCGAGACGTATTACGAGGGAAAGCACTTTTTAAAAGAGAAAACTCAGACAAAATTAAGAGTTTTTCAGAAACTAAATTTAAGGATGCATATGTTAATGTATAGATAAAATTACTTGTTATAATAATAATAAATACGATAACGTCATTAAAATTCGTTAATTTTAATGTAAAACTATTTACTTTAAACAGAAAATACAGTGTATTCCCGGACAATGTTTTGTTTTCCTTGCAGATTTCAAAGACTTACACACATAGAATAAATGAATTGATGATGGATATTGGTGGGTAAAATAAATAAAACAAATCTATATAATTTGTATAAAAAAATGGGATTAATTACTTTTAGTAAAAATATTTGGTGCTTATGAGTTTAAAATCGACTTTATGTAGTTTAAAGTATTTTAAAAGATAGATCTCTATTTAACGAATTTTCCATATAGCAAACTTTTTTCCGGGATTTAGCGACTTCTTTAAATAGAGGTTCGACTGTATTTTGCCTTTTAATATCTGTTTAAAGTAAAGTTCCCATTACGTTTTTTATTTACGATCTCTTGAAAAACGTACAAATGGCGCCAAAACTGTACTTGGCCTTTAACTGTCCAAAGTAGTATTTCAAATTCAGAGATGAAAAGAAGGGTACAGAAGAGAGCTTGGGAAATTTGGTGTGATGTTTGCTTTGGGTCGTATCTCCTGAAGGGGGAGGTATATACGCTCCGACCCACTCCATGTCTTACGTCCAGGAAATGTCATTTCTTATACTCCGCCGGAAGTACGGGAAGAGAGATTTTTCTGAGTCTTTCCCAGGGTTTTGACGCGGATGCTGCTCCAGAAAAAAATATAATAAAAAATAGAGGGATACGAAAGAATTTAATGCTAAACTATGCCGTGTTAAATGATTCTATAATAGCTTAATCTTTAACGTAGATGCCAGGGCCGAAACTAGGGGGGGGGGGGGGGGGGGGGCAGAGGGGGCATGTGCCCCGGGCGCCAAATGAAGGATTATACCTTTGGAAAGGATCATTTTCTTCTGATGGACTGATGGTTTCCGTTATTATGAAACAGGCATTATAAATGAAGTGTTAGGTGAAGATGAAAGAGCAGTCGTAAAAAGTTAGAACTGTGATTTTCTGGTCCGAATGGGAAGAAAAAAAATGGCCATAATTTTTTTTTTTTTACCTAACACTTCATTTATAATGCCTGTTTCATAATAACGGAAGCCATATCAGTCCATCAGAAGAAAATAACTCGGTGAAAGCGGAAACTCGGTTAGGCGGGACTCTGATAATCGGGACTCTACTGAATGTCATTTTAAAAATGATCTTTAAAATATTTTTGTTGATGTTCAGAGGGACCTCTCCCTTGGATCCGCCACTGTAGATTACGTAGTTTAGTATTACATATTTTATGATTACATGTTTTAAATTTTAAAATAAATCGTCTATTATAAAATTAGTACAATTCTATTTGTAAATATACTTTCTGGACAAGAGCGGGGGGCGGGGGGGGCGCCAAAATCCATGTTTGCCCGGGTGCAAAAAAGGCTAGTTTCGGCCCTGGTAGATAGATGCTCATGTACTTATGCTAAAACAAATAGAGACATAAAAACTGATATAAAATTATTTTTGTAGGCGTTTTACAGTGGTACAGCCAAGATATTGGTCTAATATGGGTTATTTATCAAAGAAAAAGAAGTTCTCCAACCTATAAGTGTATAAATTTAGTTTTTTACTGAATATGGGGTACATTTAAAAGTGCATGTAACCGTAAAGTTTTCAAATTATTGAGAGGATTTAATGCTAAACTATGTCGTGTTAAATGCAACTGTAACGGTTTAATCTTTATCGTAGATGCTCATGTGCTTATGCTAAAGAAGATGGAGACATAAACACTGATATAAAATTATTTTTGTCGGCATTTTACAGTGGTTACAGCCACTATATTGCTCTGATATGGATTATTTATCAAAGAAAAAGACGTTCGCTAAGCCATACGTGTATAAAATTAGTCTTTTACTGAATATGTGGTATTTAAAAGCGCATGTAACCACTAACGTAAAGTTTTTTTTTTTTTTTTTTTAATTATTGGGAGCATTTAATGCTAAACTATGTCGTGTTAAATGCTAATATAAAGGTTTAATCTTTATCATAAATTCTCACGTTCTTGTGCTAAAAAAAATGAAGATATAAACACAGACGTAAAATTATTTTCGTACGCATTTTACAGTGGTTATAGACAAGACATTGGTCTGAGATGGGGGTTTTATCAAAGAAAAAGAAGTTCGTTGAGCTAAAAAATATATAAAATTAATTTTTTTAATGAATATGTGCGGTATATAAATGTGCATGTAACCATTGACGCAAAGTCTTTTTTTAATTATTGGGAGGTCTCACTTTTATACACGAACATATAACACTTTTACACACGATTATATGAGGACGTAAGTTTCAAAACTCGCCTTATCTAGGAAAGGAAATTTTGATAAACCAAATTTTGTTCCTAATTCTCTAAAATATATAAGACGTGTTTGGAAAGCAAACAAAGAAACTTAAGAAAATATTTTTTTTTTCAAAAAAAATTTATGGCCATTTTTTTTTTTTCCCATTCTGACCAGAAAATCAGAGTTCTAACTTTTTACGGCTACTCTTTCATCTTCACCTAACACTTAATTTATAAAGGCTGTTTCATAATAATGGAAGACATTAGTCCATCAGAAGAAAATGATCCATTCCAAAGGTATAATCCTTCATTTGGCGCCCCTTCGTTCTGGCACCCGGGGCACATGCCCCCTCTGCCCCCCCCCCTCCCTTAGTTTCGGCCCTGGCCAGACAAACCGAATTCATAAACACTTTTCAACCATCTTGAAAAGCTTTTTTTTTCTTTTTTAAGATAGTAATTTTTTTAGTTCGAATTAACCTAAGTGATAAAAATAAATTTGAATTATAACTAGTTTTAATATTAGTTCTGTTGAAAGTTTTCGCGACTTTGTGATTAATTCTATTACACCAAAAAGTTCGAAATACCAGAGTTCGCGCCCACTGTATTAAATTTTCCATTATTTTATAAAAGTGTCTGGTTAAAAGAAAAAAACGCCTTTATAGGTTAGTTGCTGTACATATATAACGTTATAAACGTTTTTGTAACTTTGGACCCCCTCCCCCCCCCCCTTACGATATCATATGTTATCATACCGCCAATCCCTTCCCCCTTACCTAATGATATCGTTATCAATGTCTAAAGTTATTTTGATTTTTGTATTATTTTTTCTTTTGTTCGCAATGGTATACAGATACTATAGCTACTATTTAAAAGTATTTAATAATAGCTTTTTGTTACATAATGCATTAAAAAATAATATGTGTTGCACTTAAGGGGCAGGCAGAACTTCTTATCTACAAAACAGGTGGACAACATTCTTTCTCTTTTATTTGCTAGTACATACAAGTATCATTTCAAACGTATTACGCATTTGGTTTGTAAAACAGCGGATGATATATGCATGCACGTATGACAGAAGAATGGGAATGACAAACGTTGGAGTATTCCACATTTTGGAATTAAATAATTTTATAATCATTTAATGATTTTAATAATATTTTTGTATTTTCGTTAAAACAGATAAGAGACTAAAAATAGATATAGGACTATTTTTCTGTAAAGAACAAGTTACAAATAAAAAGAGAAAATTTTGGTTGGATTAAAAATGATAACGATATCAAAAGACAAATTCCCCCTCCCCCTGGAGATATCTTACGATATCATGCGTCAACCCAGATCCCCTCCCCCTAAAGTGATGAAGTTATTATATGCACAGTCCCTTACATATCAGAGCGTACGTATACTGAGTGAATGTCGACGCTTTAAATGTCTAAAAAAAAATTAAGATGTGTAGGAGAATCTTTGTTATATCGATTTTATCGTTTACCGTTAGAGCCACATTTCAGACCATCTGTGTCTTGTCATTTTATCAAAGCCTCGTATCTTCCTATTTCAGGGGAAAAAAGGTTAAATTAGTTCGTAACACAGCTGGCAAAACGCAAGTGTAGAAAATTTCAATGAAATGTGAAATTTTGTAATCGGATTATCGCTATTTATTTTTTAAGAAAAGATGGCAAATTTTGAAAAGTGTTTCAACTTCGAAGCATAAAGAAGAAGAGATATGGGAATAAGATTGTTTCTTTTTAAAGTGAGCTTTTTCTTTAGACATGAATATATCTTATTTAGTGATTCCATGCGAGTAGGATAAAAAAATTAAAAGATAGAACCGTAAAAATTCCAAACTATTTATTATGATAAAATAGAACTTTGAAAAGCTCACCGTTTTACTTAAAAGGCGACAAAAATAATAATAATATAGATGTTACAAGTTTAAAATATACATTTGTGTATTTTGTGATTGAATGAAGGTGGTATATTGCATTTCGTCTTATGATTTTATTTACAGTTTATTATCTCTATAATAATAGCCTAAGTCATGTGACTGTCAACAATAGTTCCGGGTTGACCGCTTCACTTTTTATATGCCAAACAGCCAATTTGGTAATTTAATGTTAGCCGGGCGCAGGTGATAAATCGCCAAATATTGTTCCATCGCCATCATATCATCAGTATTATAATAGTACATCGCATGCGACTGTCATAAACAATTTTTCGCGAGGCAAATTAAAACAAAGCTTTGATTTTGAAATTAAATGTCATAGTTTATAGTATTATTTATTACTTTTCTTTTCTTTCCATTCTTCTTTTTTTTTTTTTTTTAAGAAATAAGTGAAAATTGAGAGTCATAAATTTTAATCATTTCAGTTTTAAATTAAAGTTCTGTATTTTAAATAAAATGAGTGAAAGTAATGAAATTAATGAAATAAGAAAATATACGACGGGTACAATATTTGGCGATATATGACCTGCACTCGGCTAACATAAAAATACCGAGTTCGTGATTTCTGTATCAGAATCTTCCGATTTGGCGAAGGATTGAGCAAGTAAATTAAATTATGAATAAAAGTAACATGATACAATGCTTAGCATAGATTTAAAGGAGACCAATCTGGTCGCCAAGGGCGGCTAGTGTTTAAATATGTATACATGTTGCATTATCCCAAAAGTGGAAGATTTTTCTAGTTGAAATGAAGTAACTGGTTGTCACGATATCAGTAGTGAATCACATCCAGCAGTAATAGAGTAGTATAAGTTGATAGAACAGGTAAATTTGATACTGTTGTACTAGTATAATGAAAACTGGAATCCTGTCGTGTTAAAGACTACGACATTGACGTTATATGATGAATTGGAAATTGTATCAGTCGACGAATGAAGGCTATGGAATTTATTTTTCCGTGAAAGTTTCCCCAGAAATAATTGAGACAAAACGTAAACTCAGCTCAGCATTTTATTTAAACATCTTCCGGCGGCGCAGTTTCCACCAAGAATATTAGTCATCGCTTCATATTAGTAATTTAGGGTTGAACAAAGTTGTAGATAATCGAATACGTGGACGGTGACCAGAGGGGTGGTATGAAAAATGGAAATACGACTAAAATATGCTTTAACACAGCGAGCATCGACTTTTTGTGCGTCAAGTGTAGGAATACAAATATGACGTAGGTCGCGCTCTTGACCAATTAGTAATTAAGACTATCACACCATGGAAAAAGTGCGGACAGAGAGAGTGGATGAATTTGAAGGTAAAAAGGATAACCCCGGAATATGCGCAAGAAAATAAAATGGTTGCTAAAAGAACATTGTTAAAGGAAAAAAGAGTGGAAATGGAACATTTAATTTAAGAATACTAAAAGAGTAGTATTTAAGTAATTTAGACAAGTGAGACATTAAATTAAAGGGAATTTAACAGAATTAGCGATAGAGATAATTAAGAATAAGGATTTAGTGAATATAAAGTAGTAATTTTGAATAAGATAAGGAAATCGCGGAATTAGATCTAATAATGTAACATACATATTATAATTTTCTCAATAAAATTAATTGTAGAAAATTATATTTATTATTGTTATCGACATACATAAAATGTTACTTTGAAAATCTGTTTAAAGCTACACACACACACACACATATATATATATATATATATATTAAGTCACGCACATGAAAAAACGAACGATATATCCTAATGAGTGATATAATGAGACGCGATATAGCGAGGGAATACTCTATTGATTCATTTATGTATTATTTTCTGTTGCTCTTCTTTACGTATAGTTTTTTTAGCCCCCGGTATGCCATTTCTTTCTCCCAGCTATTAAAGTGTCGTCCCTAAAAAGTAACATTCCTTTGTAAGCCAGCCGTAAAACAAAGCAGATGTATCATTGTACAAATTAATAACTCTGCTGCAATTTTTCAAACTTCTAAGCATCACACATTTTAAATTTTTATACTGTCGTGGGGGAAAAAATGTACTTTTGAATGCAATTTGTTTGAAAACTGCATCTCAATTTATTTTTGGAATATTAATTTTTTTGTAGTTTTTAGCGCCGTTTGTTTAATTTCGGCAACTCAAGTACTCCATTTCTGTAGAAAGAAAAGGAAAAATAGTTGTAAAATAGTAATTATATATTTTAGTTGCCATTTTCCCATAACAACTTTTTAAAAAATGTAATTAAAATGCGTGCTATTTTGAAAAAATAGAAATGAATGATTTCTGATAAAACATGTAGCTATTATAAACCAAATTTAAGTATCTATATTAATATTACAAACAAATGAAGGCATATGAATCATTAGATAGCCGATTTTATTTATTTATTTATTTTTTGTCGAGTTTCTTGAATGACCTCATCGCTTTTTTGCTGAATTTGTGTGTTATTCTGCGATAGTGACGTCCTATGCATATTTTCTGGAGATGTTGTTTAAGACTGGATCGTAAATGTGGAATTCTTCAGTAGATGCGAATGACATCATTTTATATAAAATAAAAGCGTGTGTTTTATTTTATATAAAAACACACGCTTAAAACTTAAATATCTTAAAGCTCAAATATGTTTTGTAGGGTAGACCGGGCTAGTTGGCCAGCTTTTTCTTCTAATAATTTTTAAAAAATTACAATTCAACATTTTAAATTTCTTTTTATGTTAACACTATCAGTGTACTTTCAGGAAGAAGTCACAATAATAAAACTTGAAAATATTAACACTAAGTATTAGTTAAGAAGCTCAAACTGATACCAAGTCGCTTGGGCCAACCTGCCCCGATTGCGGGGTAAGTTGGCCCGCCACTTTTGACGACACATTTTAATGTTCTGATAAAGTAGAAGTTTAAGAAAGGATCAAAATTTTACCAAATCTTAATTTTTATTTCTTGCGAACGAAAACACAATATAGCCTCCAAAATAAAAATAAAAATTTTAAATATTAAAACTGTGACTTATTCAAATTATTAACTTCGACGAAAAATTGCTTTAAAATTTAAATTTATTTTGTCATAAAACATGTCTTTAATACATTACGTAACAGTAATAAATTTTAATAAGGGCATACTAAGTGTTAAAACACCGCAAATCTTGGAGTACATTAATTTAAAAAATCATTCATCCTTAATTAGGTGATTTATTGTAAACACCAGATGATAAATAAATTGTATGAAGCCCTCTGTACATCTGTTAAGTGCAACAATTCTTTTATTTCGTTTATTATGTTTCTCTAACGCATGTTTCTCTAGCGCATCCTTCCCTTCAAATTTCTGTCAGTAAAATGTAATATTTCTTGATGATGCTTTGGCTAATGCCAGCTTCTGTGAAATAATGATAATTTTCGTTTATATAAAATTTTAATTCCTAATTAAGTATTAAAAAACACAGTTTGTTTATCATGAAATATATATATTATTGATTACATTCATGATTTATTATTGGTATAATGAGATTTACATAATCTAATAAGTTAGTATATAGCAATGTGCTTGATATAATTATGTTGGATGACATCATTTTTTTTTATATATTTTTTGTTTGAACTACTGATCTTTATCAATGGATAGGGAAGTGTAGTTCTATTCTGCCTGTGGAAGGGACAACATGTCTCTTAAAGGAAAATATAGCTTTTGATAATTAAAAATTTTTTTCCTGAAACTACCCTTTTTATGGATTATGAAGAGAGAAAGGATGATTTAGTTTCAACGAATAAGTACCCAGTTAAGAGGTTTTCACTTCATAAAATGTGATGTTATTAAAGATTATTTGTGGCAAACTCTTCTCTGGACGGGGAAAACAAGGGGATTTTATTAATAATTGAGAAACATCAGAGTCGGATAGATTTTGATTGTTGGATTTGTTACTTTTAGCGGTAGTATGTAATACTAGGAGGCCGAACTTTTAGGTAGATTTCGTAAGAAATACTACCTATTGCAATCTCCCATATGTTGGAATTTTTGAAAAACTTTTGCAGATCTACACCGATCATGACCCGTAGATCCCAAAAATCATCCCCCATTTCGAAACTTTATATATATATATTACTTTTCTATGGACAAGGTAACATATCCAATCAGTTTAAAGTTTTCAAAACTTCTAGGAAAAGGGCTAAAAAATTATGCATGACAGATTTTTGATATAATTAAAAATGGCTTCAAGGAGTACAAAGAATAGGTTTTCAGAAGAAAAAAAAATCGACTTCGTCAATTCACTTAAATTTATCATAAATCATCTTAATATTATCTACAATTTTTGTATTGGCAAGCTTTTGATAAGAGCAACTCTTACAGCAAAAAGAAATTAAAAACTACAAAAAAGTGTGTGTGTGTCTGGGGGGGGGGGGGTTGTATAAGAAAAAAATCACATTTCCTTTAATCCGTTAAATTCTCCGTGAAATTGGTACTTAACTTCGAAATCTACCTGCGCCTGTAAGCCAAGCCAACAGAGATTTTTCTATAATTATTAAAGTTAAAAATGTTTTTGTACAACAGGAGCAGCTGATTTAATTTGGAGAGGAGGTAAACAACGTTATAACTTTTTTTTTTTTTAAAGATTGACTGAAATAACCAGAAATTCAATTCATAAAATAATTCCTTACTATTAATTAATAATAAATCAATTAAAAAAATAAATGTTTATTAAAATAATTCATTAAATATATCAAAATTCCAAAACCCCAGAGCCAAATTCCTACGGGGCATGTTGGCCCGGTGGGCCAACATTCCCCATGCCAAATGGGCCAACTAACCCCGTATTGACATTTTTGTTTTTCATGACTATAAGGAATTATTCTGAAAGTATTTCAATAAAAAAACATGCCCTACAATAACTACGAACAATTATTTTTCTGAATTATTATACATCAAAACCTAAAATGTAATCTACAAACAAATAAAAAACGATTATTTATAAGAGAAGAAATTTACTCACCTTTGCAAAATTTAGAAAATTCTCAATAATTCTTTATCGGACGCTCCGACTTCAATGGTGCTGATGCTGGAAGAGGAAAGCGAAGCAACGCATACTTGGCTGGACTGACAGTGTCATCTAATGCAAAGTTTTAAAAAATATCGCGACTGGGCCAACGTGCCCCTATGACCAACTAGCTCCGGTCTACCCTACTATCTGTATTTACATACATATATATATATTTTTTCATCTGGGGCGATACTAAATTCCGAAAAAGCAGAATTCCTGTTTTCTAGTGTTATACATTATTTCAATTATGCAGGTTTTGAACATAAACTCTTAAAAAACATGAAATCGTTGTTTTAATGTATTACGAAGTAGAAAGACATTTTGCTCAGTTTCTTTTTAAACGGCCTATCTAAATCAAAAATCACCACGTTTTCCCGGTTTTTTCTTTTTTCCTCCTTTATATTTCGAATCAAAATTTGAAATAAAATTTCTCCTCGAATTTGTGTAGGAAAAATAGGAAAGTTGCTCAAGCTGTGAGGGTTTATACATGCATTGCAATTCCGCAATGATGTATTTATCTCCGCCTGTAAATTGTGTTAAACTGCTAAACTCCCGTTGCGTGCTCGATGCAATTAGTCGATATTTTGTTCGTAAGTTGTTAGTGATGTATAGTCAATATGATTCGAAGTAATAGCATACGTTCCCACGAAGAAATGATCAAAATTACTGTACTATTACCATTTTTAAGTATTAGTGTTATCTATTCTGCACACACATAGTAAAACATGATAACTACGGTAAAGATAAGGATTGGAGTATTTTATGGGAACTACGTGATGTGTAAAATGTATGAGATTAAAAACGGGTTATAACCATTAAAATGAAAAATGAATCACGAGGAAGCGGTTTTGATAGTTATGTTTGTACATTTTTCATTTGTTTCTTCTTACAGTGCGTTGATGATTATTTTTTGGCCAAGTTTCAAAAGAAGAGAGTTTTCTTTTTCGATTCCATATGTATAGTTTGAAAATTTTCGTGTATATTTACGTGTAATTTGCGAACTGATGGAATGATTTTGATTATTTTTTTTTATCTTTATATGATACATTTTCAGGTAGTGTAATGTAACTTTTGTTAGAATACGATTTTTTTCTTATCTCAACTTAGTTTTGAGATTGGGGTGCCGGTTTCGAATGCTAACTTAGATTATTCCTAATGGTTTGGAATTTGCCATCAGTCAGACATCAAATTTTCCTCTCCAATGTTAAATTAACACTCTCACAAAAACAATTTCGTCAAAAAACGTAGAAAGTACAAGCAGAAAGTTGCAATAACATCCCTGCGATTGGAAGAGATTTTTCTGCTATTCGAAAAAAATTCCGTCTTCTGACAGGAAATGATCTGCTTAGATTCGTAAATATTTCGTGCTTTGAAGGAAAAGGAAATAAGTAAACATTCAGTTTCTAATACAAAAATTACTAAGAGAAACATAGTTGCTAGAACCCCTCTGTGAGTTGACGAAAATGCAACTTTAGATTGGTGGATTTCAGAAATTCGACGTTATTTCGATGGGTAATGGGCAAAAAAAAAGTAGAAATTTTCGTGTTTTAACGAAATATAATCAGCGGAAAAATTGCTTCAATTTACTGATTTTTTTGAGAGTGCAGTCACACAGCAGCCAAATATCATCCTGTTAATTTTCACCGAAGGAAAGATTATGTTCTCAAATCAAAAGAATTTTTGTTTTAGCTAAAACTACTTTGCCAAATGCAATTGCACAAGAAACTTTCGAGTGTAGGATTTTGTCAAAATGAGGTACTTTCCACTTTATGTTGGGAATTGTCTCGGCTCGCTTTTAGGGTATAGGTTTCCAAAGGAGGAGCCCTTCTTCTACTTGAAGCGTGAAGACCGCAATGAACGGATGAAAGCATTCTCTCAATGGAAAATTTGTGCATGGGCGGCACCGAAATTTCTTCATCTGCAAAACACGGTGCTTCACCTCTGAATCGTCAAGATGCCTCCTCAAGGTCCAACATCAGTAATACTCCTCACAACGCATCACTGATACCAGCCGTAACGGTCACATGGAACTGTTGAGTGCGGTATACCCCAGAATGTGCTGATGATGGCAGTGATTAAAAAGGCCACCCAAAGAACGTTGTGTTCAATAGTACCACTCAGCAGTTTCATCAAAACACTCATTTGATGACTGGGTGGAGTTTCCTAAAGACGGCATTTGAAACATCGATCTATCAAAATGTTTATTAAAAGGAGATATTGCTATAGAGTCGTTGTCGTTGAATCACGCAAACTTACCGAATAGCTTAAAAATTTAAGTTTTTTTTTCTCATTTTGCAGGTATTACTTTTTACAACTAAATTCTACAACTAAGCAATGTAGAAAAATATGTTATGTACTAAATTTTTTTCTGAAAAAATATCTAACCCACAGTCCCATCAAAACCCATTCAGCAGAACTCAAGTTATAAGCAGCTTGATTGAAATTCCCATTTGCATTTTATATATATAGTAAATATATGAGCTAACATACAGCGCTTTCCAGCGAGTATTTTGAGAGAAAATTTAAGCAGATTCCAACCGAAGAGTTGTCTTTGGAAGAAATACTTACAGGAAAGTATTCGAAGTATTTATTAACGCCATTCCAAGGCAACAATATTGAGTTTCAAATTTACCTAGCTAAATTTTAATCGCTGGTATAAAGCGGCCCACGCTAAACAGTTTATGTTTATGTGGATCACAATGTCATTCTTTGCTGGAATGTTACCAGCCAACTTAAGAGCATTCTCTGACAATTATGCACAGCATTTTCAAGCGAATTCCAGTATAAGAATACATCTCGAAAGAAAAAAAGAATGACTTGTACCATAGAAATGATGATATCAAACTCACCAAAATAAGAGCCTCGTCCACCTAAATGAGGCAATTATGGATTCACATGTCAAAATTTGTCTATTTTGAGAGCTGCTACTTCCTTTTAAATGTTTACTAGATATTTCAGAACATCTGTTAGCGTTATTGCGGTTATTGTTGTGTGTGTAAACTTATTCACCACCAGTATATCTTTATTGGATAAATAACTATTACTAGAAAAAATACAACATTAATATATAATAAATCTTAACATCCAGAACAGGGATCTGTTGAGAAAGAAATTGGGTTCTTTAAAGCAGAGGTCACCAACTTGTGGTCCGTGGACAGGTCGTGGTGCGCGAGAAAAGTTTAGTCGTCCGCAAAAAAATCTGGACGTTATTTGCAATTTTATGCTTTATTAACCGTTTGCACTCCGGCGTCTCTTACACAAATTTTATTCGGTCTGCAGCGCCACTTTTAAAAAGAAGTTTACTTTAAGTACGCAATTTCAAAAATGTTCTGATTAAATAAGGAAATTTTTTTCTTCCCTTTTTACTGGTGCCAAAAACAAGGTTTGCAAAGAAAGATGATGTCGCCGCAGTAGCGACAACAGAGTGCAAAGTGTTAATAATAAATCAAAAATAATATTTTTATATTTACGAAATTTTAAACGTTTTGAAATTTTCAACCACTAACATTGATAATTATGTTAATATAAGTATTACTTTTATTTATTTGAAAAACATATATGTTTTTAAAATTATTATTCAAAGGACAAAAGTGCCTTAACATTCTATTTTATGTGTTATACCTGAAGAAAAAATGTATTTCAAATTGTCACTAGGAGATTAAAGCACTTAAAAACTAAAGATTATCAATATTCCTTTGAGAGAAATTGTTGCCATTTGTCCACCTCCAGGCATGAATGATTAAATGGAAATTTGAGCGTTTTTGGCATTTCTGAACTACAAATAAAACGTTTATTTGAAGTCATTTATGCTTTGTGATATTGAGTAAGTGCATTTTGTATAAATAAAATAAAAGTTTGCTATTCATTATTGTATAAACATATGCATATGCTAATTTTAATTGCTAAAAGGTGTAAATTAAAACTTTAAAAACGGTAAAAATGGGTTTATTTGATTGTTTACATGTTTCGACTCTGCCCGAGTCATTTTCAAAACAAATAACACGCGTTTATATTTTTTCATATCGGATATCAGGTCCTGTTTGAAAAAATGTAAACAACTTAAAAAAAATTAAACCAGGCAGAACATGTAAATTATATGTCAATAAACAGAGCTGTAAGGGAAACCTTTGCTGTCAGTGTGCCTAAAAAAGCACTAAAAGTGAAAATATTAGATTTATTTATACCAAAAATATAAAACTTAAGTAAGTACTTATGTACTTTAGTATAGATAATAAGTATAAAAGTCACATGGGTATTTTAAGGAAAAAATAGCAAGGTAAATCTCTAAACAAAAGGCTACGTAAGTACTTAAGTACTTTATCTTTATCCAGGGGTCGCATTATATAGGGAAAAATTTATTGTTCCTTAAAGAAAGGTGCGATGAAGATATTATTTTCAAAATAGTGGTAGGGACAATAAAAGATTCCCTATAGCATAGCTGCCAACTTTTACGCTTTCCTCTTACCACTAAACTATTATAGTAAATGTTGTCTTATTTTATCGTCGAAATCTTATGATTAAACAAAACGAAAATCTCTATTAACCCTCTGAGTGTTTGGGGCGTAATATTCCGTTCACTAAGCTCCAGGTTTCACTGCAATACAAGCAATATTTAAGATAATATAATCCTATAAATTTAATGAATTTTAAATACATTGACGAATGATTTATACTCTCAAGGTATACATTCATATTTCTAATTGAGTTTTTTTTATAATGTTGAAAGAATCACATTTTCTTAGCATTTAAAACAAAATGCAAAGAAAACAACATTACAATTTTACCCTTTTGCAAGACGCTCGGAGGGTTAAATTTTAGTGGTAGCAAGAAAGCGTAAAAATTGGTAGCTATGCCTGTAGAATGCGACCCCTGTGTATAGTACAATTTCAAGGCCTGGCTATCTGGCTTTCAGGGGCAAGGTACTTGCATTCGTAAAATGTTGAAATAATTTAATGCCACCAATATTTACAAGAGAATCTATCTGAAAACATGTAAAAGTATATTTTCGCGTACTTAATAAAGGTTAAATTTTCATTATAAAATTCAGGTGCCAATGTGGGCAATTAGGAATTAAAATTAAGTGATGCCATAACGGCATCACCGCCTCTCAAGGGGTCAAGAAATTTGGTTTGATACCACTCAATATGCTTTTTTTTTTTTATTTCATTACGTTATTTTAATAAGGTATTCTATCATTTTCTTTATTGTGAGCAAAAACCAATGGAGAAATTTACTTCCCGTAGTAAGAGAAACACAAAAAAATTATTTAACTATTGGAGTAACTGGATCCAGTATGGCCCAGTTACCCCATTCTTGAAACATTTATCGGGTAACTGGGACACCGGGCTTACATTCAAAATATGAAGTAAATATGTATAGATACCTAATAATATTAATGTAGTTATAGGTCTAATCTTTAAAAGAAAAGATTGTTTAATAAAAGTACTTACAGTATTTTAATAAAAATCCGAGGAAGTTCAACCATATTGACGTTGTTTTTAAGAAAAGAAACGTAAATTTTTGACAACCTATCACAGCAAAGTGAGAGTTATGATTGAGTTGATACACGTTGTTTTAGGAAGTAGAGATAAAGGGGCATTGCTCACAAAAGCTAAAACTTTAAAAACACCAACAGTTTTTTTTTATAAAATAGCCTATGGCCCAGTTACCTCGTCGTTCCAGTTACCCCAAAAAACCTTACATAGAAAACAAAAACGATGTAGAAATCTTCCTTTCCAAGTACCAAACATTTAGTGATAATGATAATTCAGAGAAATCATCCATCTAATAGCGCAACTCCGGAAGGCAAAATAAAAAGTCCTTTGTAAAAGATTTTATTTCTATATTCATGGATAAAGGGGAGGGGGATAAGTAATTTGCAATTTTATGGAAAAATCTTAACAAAAGACTGGAAAATTTTAATGTAGATACCAGCAATCTGCGCAATTTACTTTTTTTATTTATTTATTTTCAATTTAACCTAGAATAGGGAGTTCTATTGAGAGCAAAAAAAAAATCCATCTAGCGGCTCTCAATTTCCGTTCGTCCACTTCCGGAGCAATTCAGAAGAATTCCGCCGGGAAAACAGTTAGGAAGTAACAAATTAAAAAAAAAAGTAACCAATTTGTCAACAATGGTCAACACCAGCTTTTTCCGTAAAGAAAGATCGTGCTGTTGGGAACGTTACGCTTTTTTTTATTCAGTGGCGGTTTATGAAGGAGAGCAAATAAGCGTGAGAATCAAAGATATGATGGATGATTGTAGTAGGGGATCTTGAAATCAGGTTTTTCATGATCTCCACTTTAATTCAGATTACAGCTGGTTTGTGTTCGAAAACAATGAGGATTTTCATAGCTCATTGATGATATCTTGAAATATAAACACGAAAATTTATTTCTCAGACAATATCCTAGTAGCAAAGTAATGTTTGTCTAATGTTATTTGTAATGGCTATATCTTAGCCAATATTGACATGAAAATTTGTTTCCAACATTGGGGAACTTTGCCAAAAATGTATTGAAGCTATTTTCCAATATTTCCAGTACAAACCCAATATATCTGCAATGTTGATTTTTCATTGAGAATATTTTCCATGCAAAGACAATGTTTTTGTAATAGTAGCATTTCATCTATAATAATAAACATAGATTTGTGTGTGTTTGAGTGTGTTTTGAAGAGACCACTGCACACAGCGTTCCAAAATTTGACATGAAGGTACCCCTATTTATGTAGTTATGCACCTCGAAGCCCGATTTTGGATTTTTTTACTAATTAGTTTTTTTGTGCAATTTTCAACGTTTTTTACGTTTTGCGACGATTTTTCCACTTTAATAAAAGAAATCCGGTTTCAATCTTTTAGCCCATTATAGTGAATTTTGCCCTACTTTCAAATAAAGTTTATTCGGAATTCGTATGGCAATTTTTTATTTTTCGCGAATTTTTTCATTCGATTTTTAGAGCAATTTTTTAACATTAGTAAAAGGGATTAGGTTTCAGACTTTTATTCTAATGTAGTAAATTTTGTAATTAGAATTTTTTAAGCGATTTTATACGATTTTTAGTGATTTTTTTCTGCATTTTTTCGCGTTTCGCATCGATTTTTTGACATTCGTAAGGGATTTGGTTTCAAACTTTCAATTTAATGTACTATATTTTGCCCTCCGCAGTTTTTGACTTTTTAGCTATTTTTAATGAGACTTTTTGCGATTTTTTGTCATTCGTAAAAAGAATTTGGTTTCAAATTTTTTGCTTAATATAGAAAATTTCGCCCTGTTCGATTTTTGAATATTTAGCGATTTTTAATGCAACTTTTAGCTTTTTGTATTTGTGTATGTGTTTCGCAGCGATATTTTCCCCATTAGTAGACGAAGCCGATTTTAATATTTTTCATAATATAGTTAATGTTGCCCTCTTTCAGTAAAATTTATTCGGAATTGGTACAGCAATTTTTGAAAATTTCTAGATTTTTTTCTGAGTATTTTTAGTGTTTGGCGACAATATTTTTAACATTCGTAAAAGGAATTCGGTTTCAAACTTTTATCCCAACATAGCCTAATTTTGCCCTTTTGCTTTATATTTCAAAAAAATTTTAGCGGTTTTTCTTGCGGTGTCCAATGCTACTTTCTTCGTTTTCATGCGTTTTCATGCTTAAAGTGTTTAATTTCTTTGTTAATGGTGTTTTTTCCTCCTTACTCAGAAAGAGATCAAAATATCTGACAAACCTTTTATTTTATGAAATGTTTCTTTTGTGCATTGGTTTTTATTAGTCATGATTATTAATCCATAAAATCCCTTACCCCCCCCCCCCCCCATATATCACTCATTTGGATATATCACTCTTTTTTTGGCGCCTTCCGAATAAATAACTTTTCTATACAATTGCAAAAAATGGTGTACGCTCTAATTAGGAGACGGGCTCAAGCTTAAAATGGGATCGGGCTCAAAGTGTTCAAAAAATTAAAAAAAAAAAAAAACTATTTGCGAAACAAAATTCATAATCAGTAATTTACAATCCTTAAAAAATCAGTTTAAATGGGAATTGAGTTGTTATTGATGGGATATAAGGAGAAATATTCTATTTGATTGTAAAGCCTTGACGCAATCAATTTTAGCATAACATAAAAAGCCGTGGAATATTCCTTGTTATTACCAGTTTCTGTGAGAAGTCATTTTCCAGAATTACTGAAAAAACAGAACTCATCTCTTGCTACCAAAACTGTGCAATGATATTTTAAAAGAATAATAATTGAGACTTTTGGAGCTTTCTGCCAGTGGTTTGGTGTATATAACAAATGTGCCTTTTAAACTGATTTTTCAGAGACATAAAAATCACAGATTTGAAACGTTGTGATGAAGGCGTATTTAGGATTAACCCCTTAAGGGTGTTCTCAAATCCAAAAGGGTAACTTTCTGACAGAAGTTTTACTTTATTTTTGTACGAAAATACATGAAACTAGCTGGTGTTGTTGTTCAGAAACTATGTCATTGAGCTGATTTTTCCATTTTTTTGCAAACGCAATAGATCTTTCAGAAAATAATGTCAAAGTGGGTGTTTTGAACCGAATTTCCGCGCGAAGGAAGAAAGAGACTCAATAACGGGCGAAAAACGTATTTGTCACGTGATCAAAATTCCTTATAACTCAATAGGTAATTGATTGATCAAAAAATGGAAGAAACAGTTCAATTCCAAATCGCTTCCATGGCCAGGCTTTCCAATTTTATACCTTTCCGTTAAAAAATGAATTTGTAAATGTGTCAAAATGTTTTACGCTTGTTGAGCAAAGCAGTTAAAAACAGCCTTAAGAACCACCATAACTCTTCAATTTGAAATTCCAGGACGTATGTGCCTACGTCCTCGTTTTAAGTCCAGACTGCAATGTTTTAAGCATCTGGTTTTTTGCGTCACTAATTGCAATTGTGATTGGGTGAAAATGAGGAAATTCAATATATCTGGTATTCTGCATATTATCAAAAAATTAAGTATGGTGCTTAAGGGGATAACAGTTATTTCTTTTATATATACAGTGAAACTTGTTTTTAAGGCCACCTCTATTAAGGGCCAATATTTTTAGATACGAAAATTTCTCCCATACACATAATGTTAAATTTACTCCTATTAGAGGTTGCACTTACCCGTCACAAAGGCCATTTTGTTTTCACGTGTGCCTTACATCCTAAACAGGTGTATTGAATTCCTGAACCAAAAGATAAGAGTTCAGCAAACAACTGCACTTGCAACAAAGAAGGCAGGGGGAGATGGGGAGGATTTAGTAACACAAGGAAAGACCACAAGTTTTTCCACAAGTGAGACAAAAAGGTGTTCCTCACACTTTGTTTGACCTTTCAAAATGTAGGGGTTAGGTTGGAAGGGAAACTTGACCCTTTGTTGTGGGCACACAAAGGATAGGTTATCTAGAAAACTGATTCCACATTTACTAAAATTGTGAATACATATTGAAGCACAATTTTTACACTTGTCAGGAAACGCTAACAGAAATAAATAAACTAATATCTCATTCTAAGGCATTAATAAATTATGCAAATTTAAATAAATTTGTTCCATAAAGTAAAAGAATCATTAAAAACCAAAATTGTCTGCGAAAAAAATATGAAAAGTAAACAAACTTCAATAGAAAACTTTTTCAAACATATATAGAGTTTGAAAATGTTAATAAACAGTTTTTCACCTATATAGGTTTTAATTTCCTTATTTTAGTTGCTGGTTTTTTGTCACCCCTATTCAAGGGCCACCCGTCATAAGGGCCAATTTTCAATGGAACGGCAGGTGGCCCTTACGGAGAGATTTCACTGTATATAAAAAAAGATTTTTAAATGAGAAAATTAATTATAAACAATTTTAAAATGTTATCGGTCGTTTTCTACCACGTACTTTCGGGCTCGGGGGTCTGTTGACACTAAATTTTCCGGGTTCGGGTGGGCTCGGGCTTTGAAAAAAAAGATCCCGAAATAATCTCTAGTTTACACATATATTTCAAATAACTTTATAAATGTGATAAATAATGAGAAGAGCTCTTTGGAGTAGAAACGACCTCTAAATTTCAAACCCGCTAAAAACTAATTATTTCACAAATAAAATCATAAGACGAAACGCAATATTGATTCAAACATAAAATATATAACATGAACTTTAAAAAGTTCACTGTTTTACTTAAAAGGAGACTAAAATAACAAAAGAGATGTTACAAGTTAAAAATATATATTTTATTTAAAAACTTCTTAGTATTTTCATGCTTTACCAAGCACTTCATCAGAGAATATTATAATAACTAATTGCTGTTTATTTATACAAATCTGTCGCTTCGATTTGAAAACGAGAGAGTCAATAGTTATTAGAACTGAAAGTAGAATTCTTATTTCTCTTGCAGAATTGCTTCTCTGCAGTTAAAAATGATATATATTTTCTCTAATTACCGGGTGACCCAAAAATGACTGATAGATTTTAAAATTCAGTAACTTGCAAACGGTAACACATATTAAAAAAATTCTTGCAGGAGGGTTATGTATGATGTCAGGAGTGTTTCACTGTGATTTTTTATTTTAGTTCGAATTTACAACAATAGATGGCGCTGACAGCAATAGGTGCTCACTCCAGACCCGTTTTTTTCGTACTTCGGGATCCATTTTAATCCTCTTTTTTCGCATGAAAGAAGAAAGAGGCCGAAAAATCGTGCCTTGATTTAGTGATTAGTACTTGCAGCGCCATCTATCGATGCTGTTTGTAACTAAAACAGAGAATCGCAGCATAAAAACTCCTGACATCTTACACAACACTCCTACAAGAATTTTTTTAATATCTGTCATCGTTTTCAAGTTACTGAATTTTAAAATCCATCAGTCATTTTTGAGACACCGGTAAGTCTAATCCAAGAAACTGCTACTTCTACGTTCAACTCTAATAATTATTGGCTCTCTCGTTTTCAAAACGAAGTGATGTATTTGTATAAATAAACAGCAATTAGTTATTATAATATTCTCTGGTGAAGTGCTTGGTAAAGCCTGAAAATAGTAAGAAGCTTTTAAATAAAATATATATTTTTAATTTGTAATATCTCTTTTATTATTTTAGTCGCCTTTTAAGTAAAACAGTGAACTTTTTAAAATTCGTATTACATATTTTAATTATTTCGCTTTTACAATAATCAATTAAATAAAATGAGAAGGTTCGACGAATTTCAAGATCACTTCTCGACTCGAATGATTAGACTAACTTTTTTCTGTTATGTAATTTTAAATTCAATTCTAGCATTACAGCGAAGTGTGAGCTTAATTGTTTTACTTTATCAATGAATTTGAAAGTTGTAAACAGGAAATAAGCCTTTGAATGTCATTCTAATCTCCGACTTCCTGAATAACTCTTTATAATGTTTACTGCCTCTTGAAAAAGAATTCTTGAGCTATTTTTATATTGTTTTCTTATTATATACACGTTTCGTGGTATGATGCATTATTTTTAAATCTTCCTCAGATTCGACAGTACAGTAAACTCTCTGTAAGGCGGACTCTGTGTAAGACGGAAATCTGTCTAACTCGGAAAGATTTTCAAGTCCCTGCGAATCCATAGACATAAAATAAAATTTGTCGAAGGCGGAATATTGTCTACTGCGGAAAATTTTCTTGGCCCGATCGATTCCGCCTTAGACAGAGTTTACTGTATTTGATAACTGTAAAAATTTCGCTGCAATAGTCAATAAACTAAAATCGGAATAATATTGGCTCTAAAAATTTTAAGAATTGTAGGGGTTTCCAATAATTAAAAAAAAATGTTTTTGTCCAAAACTCTCATTTTCAGTGTCTGGACAAACGTTGTTTCAACACTGTAATAAAAGACAAATGTGTTTTAATCTACAAAAATTTAATGTAACCACACACGGTGAACGTATGTATATAATAACTTCGTCAAAATTAACCATGATTCCGAAAACCTTTCTTTATCTTTAGAAACCTCAGAAACAAGTATATTTTTGAGATTTAAAGAAGCATTTAAAAAAAAGTTTCTTTTGCTGTCATTGATTTTCGGAAACGATTCTTAGTAGTTTTTATAGGGTACTAATCAGGTTTCTGAAAATGCTATTAGTTATCGAGTAACATTTTCAGCTGCATAATTGAATTTATACATGCAAGAGTAACAAGATAATATTAATTTTAATTTTAATGTTAATATTTTATCATTTTGTCTGTAAAAGATGTTTGTTGCGCATGAAAATGTTTACTTGAGAACAGATAGCATCCGAAAAACATATATTTGGGTTGAGAAGCTGATTAATACACTATAAAAACTACTCAGAAACGTTTCTGAAAATCAGTGGCAGCAAATGAAACTTTTTTTTAATATATAAATACTTCTTTAAATCTCCAAAATATATTGGTTTCTAAAGAGAAAAAACGCCTTTCGAAATCATGGGTAACTCAGAAAGGTTATTAGCCCCCGGTACGGTATGCAATTTCTTTCTCCCAGCTTATTTTGTGTATTCCAAAAAATAACGTTACCTTATAGAAGCCAGCAATAAAATATTCGATAAAATATTCTATAGCCATTTTTAAAATTTCTAAGCATCGCACATTTTCGATTTTGTATACCGTCGTATTTGGGGGGGGGGGGGGAGTTCTTTTAAATGCATTTTGTTTGAAAACTGTATCTCCATTTATTCTTGAAATATTAATTTTTTTGTAGTTTTTAGAGCCATTTACTTAATATTGGCAACGGAAGTACTCATTTCTGTAGAAAGTAAAGGAAAAATAGTTCTAAAATAGTAATTATATATTTTTGTTGTCATTTTTCTCATAACAACCGAAAGAAAATGTAATTAAAATACGTGCTATTTTTAAAAATATATAAAAGAATGATTTTCTGTTAAAACAATGGAGTATTATAAACTATATTTAATTTTAAATATCTATGAATCATTAGATAGCCTTTTTTTTTTTTTTTTTTTTTTTTTGTCGATTTTCTTGAATGACGCAACTTTTTGCTGCATTTGTGCGTTATTTCGCGATAATGATGTGCTATGCATGCTTTAATCGTAAATGTGGAATTCCTAAGCGGATGCGATGACGTCATTTTAAATAAAATAAAACGTGTGCTTTAAGTCATTAAAATTGAAAATATGTTTTGTACTGCAGTAGAGTCCCGCTTAATCGAGTTATTTTCTTCTGGTGAACTGGTGGCTTCTATTATTATGAAACAGCCCTTATAAATGAAGCGTTATGTGAAGATGAAAGAGCAGTCGTAAAAAGTTAGAACCCTGATTTTCTGGTCAGAATGGGGGGGGGGGGGGGATGGCCATCCTTTTTTTTTTAAATATTATGGCCATTTTTTTTATAATAATGGCCAATAATGCATGTACTAAAGTTCAAAAATATTTTGAAGGATAATTGAGTGAAATAAATACCTATTTTAAAAAGTAAATTGCGAGTGTTTTATTTTTTCAATTTGTTTAAAAAAATAATAATGAATATACAATTTTAAATCCAGATTCTTGACAGAAAAAATATTGATCAACGTCCTCGTGAGGATCGCACCCACATCCCTTCACACCCTGTACAGAACTGAAATCCAGCTATTCTCGAGAAATTATCATATTTCATTATAATTAGAAGCAAAAAAAAAAAAAAAAAAAAAAAAAAAAGTTTTAAAGACAAGTTTTTATAATACATGTACTAAAGTTCAAAAATATTTTGACGGACGATTGAGTGAAATAAATACCTTTTTTAAAAAAGTAAATTGCGAATGTTTTTTTTTTAATTTGTTAAAAAAAAAAAAAAAAATGAATATACAATTTTAAATCCAGCTTCTTGGCAAGAAATATATTGATCAAGTCCTCGTGAGGATCGCACCCACATCCCTTCACACCCTGTAATAGAACTGAAAGATGGCACATTTAAAAACCATGCAATGGCTCATTCGAAATCCATCAGCTTATTTCTGAAGCAAGCAATAACATTTGCGTGATCATATACGTGGTGACATTTACGTACCCTTATTAGACAAATATTTTTGCCAATGTGGTGGAATATTGTACTGTCACGTAAAATACATCGCAGAACCAAAAAATAAGTCAACTATACTAGAGTAAGTGTGTTAAAATTGTAATGCAAAATTTGAGCTGAATTGGCATACAAGGCAAGTTAAATAAAAGCTTGTAAAAAGCAAAGTCAATCTGTAGAAGATATCAGTAAAATATTTTCATTGTTGTTGAAGTAATGAAAGATAATATCTGTTCGACTCTAAGTGAGATACCCTGTATTTATGTCTGAATAAGTAACCCAGTTGCGGCCTAGCTTTCCTATACAAAAAATGTTTATTGCAGTGTATCCGTACACCTTTGAAACGTCATTTTCGATCAAAATATCGATTTTTCATTTTTACAATAATATTAAAATCGAACCTTTTACCTGTCGAATTATGCTTAAATTGCGTCTGTATCTTAATTAGGACCAGACTAAAATCCGTTTAAAGTTACAGCTATTACAGCTTTTGTGTTTAAAAGTTATTTTTAGCTTTTTCTCAAAATGAAGTTTTTCAAATTCTTACTTCACGCAAAACATCCTACATCAAAAAATTATGCATGAAATGCTTTAGAATTTTGTGTACTTCTTTTACAAATGTTTATTGAGGGAATAGACTACACTCATGATAATATTTTAATTAGTTTTATATTTGCAGTGGTATAAGTGACAAAGTTGCAACGAATTTTACAAATTTTTCATTACAACAGTACTTCAACTGCCACAGCAGCTGATATATAAATGCTATCATAATGCGAATAGTCTATATCCTAGAGAAAGTTATTCTCTATATAATGCAATTTAAAAAATGCCAATACATTGGTTTGTTTTTGAATTACAGTCGGACCTCATTATCCCGACACCCGGTTTTCACATCACTCCGCTTATCACGTCAGTTTTTCAAAGTCCCGATTTTCTGTATATAATTTTAATGTAAATAAACTCCGGATTTTACGTCGTTGAATAATTTTTAACCCCGGATACCCCGACGGTTTAGAAAAATTGTCCATTTTTCATAATCCATCTTATAAGCACGGAAATTATGCGGTAAGCTTAAGCATTTAGCCAAACTTCTCACAAAAGTATCTAAAATATCCATTGAGATAAATGAGAAATTTTACTTTAATCCTTTATCTGAATAAATAAACCCACAGACACTATGAATGGCCCACTTAAGCGCCAGATAGACGTATCAGTCTACTCGTTGTCTTTTTTGTTCTGGTCAGGCGACGCTTTCTTGTGATTACACGGCGTTTTTCATCCGACTAAAACCGAAGCATTGCATTGCATTGAAACGATCAGAAATTATCTAACATCCATTTCTGAAACAATGAATATTTATTACAATTCATTGCATAATATTGAAAAAAGAATTGTAAGAAGCATATCTAGGGATAAACGAACCTTAATTCATCAATATTTCATTAACAATAAAAAACACAAATCGTCATAAATCTGATTTTTATTCTTTTCAGAATATAATCGTTTTGATTTTGCGTTTATTTTGTTTAATAATGTTTTATTGCTTAAAACTGCAAGAACAGTTATGAATTTAAAATTGTTTTAAATTAATTAAAAATACAGCTTTCTTTAAACATTTTTCTCCAACTCCGGTTACCGCGACACTCCTCTTATGACGACACTTTTTTCTGGTCATTAGAGTGTCGGGATAACGAGGTTCGTTTGTATCATGTTTTGAGGAAATGTCAATTTTTCACATAATTTTGGCTATTTTTCACCTTTAAAAAATTATTTCTGTGTAATTGCTAAAATATTTACATATTTTTTAAAGTTTTAATTTAAATGTCATCATAAAAAAATGGTATAAGGAGAAAATTTCAAAAAATTACCTCCGAAAGTGTGTGGATACCTTAAAATTTCTGCACTGGGTTTTGAATCACTCTGCACAAAAAATGGAGTTTTTGGTTATTTTACGATTATTTTATGACAACTATCTGTTATCGATTAATTTTATTCCCTTTTCCTACTAAATCGAAATGTTACAGTATTTGTTTTTTTCGTGTTCTTCATGAATAAGCTTTTCAGAAAATGCTAAAATTTTTAATCACAAGAAAATAAATAGAATCAACTTGTTAACAATAATGATTTGTTAAACACTGATTAACCCTCTAAGTGTTTGGGGCGTAATATTCCGCTCACTAAGCTCCAGGTTTCACAGCAATACAAGCAATATTTAAGATAATATAATTCTATAGATTTGAGGAAATTTAAATACATTGAAGAATGATTAATACTCTGAAAGATTACATTCATATTTGTAATTGAGTTTTTTTTTTTTTTTTTTTTTTTCTTTATAATGTTGAAAGAATCATATTTTGTTAGCATTTAAAACAAAATGCAAAGAAAACAACATTACAATTTTACCCTTTTGCAAGACGCTCGGAGGGTTAAGTATTATCTTCTATATTACAACAGACGACACTTAGATAATTAAAAGTTTTAAAAAGCTGGAAATTGCTCGTCAAACGTGGCAAATGAGGTACGTTCGTACTATAACTATTTTTACAAATATTGTTTGCACCGCATAGTGTAATGAATGTATATTTTAATGCACTTCATAGGTGAATATCCATTTCATTCTTTTCGAAAGGCTGTAACATCATTAAAATGCACTTGCAATAATTTTTTCCCATTGGCCGTCATGTAAGTGAAAACTTTTGACTGTCCCTGTCATTAAACTATACATCCAATTTTCATAAAATTTGAAATGACACGACAAAATTTTGCAACAATTATATATTTAAAATTTCAGACTACTCGGTTGGGTAGTTTTTGCTCTGTTATATGCGGACGGACTGAACGACGACTATAGGTGCTACGTATTTATATTATTACGAACCACCTAAAAAGAGAAGAAAAAAGGCCTTTTTATATTACGATAGTTAATATATCTTTAATCTTTATTTCACGGTCATTTGTATTGGATAAATCGTTATTTAATATTATTCAAAGCTTTTTTTTTTTTACATCATTAAATAATAGAGAGAGAAAAGGCTTCAAGCTATCACCGTGACACTTTTTTTCTTTTTGGCACTACCTGTTTGTCACAAGTTCTACCATTCAGCTGCAATTATCTTCGAATCTTTAACAAGTTAAAAGCGTCATTAAAGTTATTTATAAGCGGAAAGAGACGTTTATCATTTTCTTTTGTAATGAATTTATTAATGTCTACTGGATGTTCGAAATTAATTTTAACATATTTAAAATAGATTTATAAAATTGTGTGTTATTTATCTTTATTCATATCATATAAGTACTTATATTTTTAGTTTATTCGCTTAGCATTAAAAAAAATCTCTTTGTATGTTGTGTGTGCAGACCTGTGCGCGCGCTCTTGATTGAGGGGATAAGTGTATCAATGCATGCAAGAGTGCATGTGTGCATGTGCGTGTACGTATGCACTTGCGTCTATATGTTCAAGACATGACACGGACAAATATATAAATTGAATATTAAGACTGAAGCATTAATTTCGATACACATCTGCATTTTATTTTGAAAGGGAAAAATGATATAAAAATATATTTGCTTCTTTAAATTGAATACAGTTGAAATATGAAACACTTGTAACTGTTATAAAGAGACATGTTATTAGACCGCGATATGCTATTGCCTTCTCCTAGCAAATAAATTGTCGGCTCCAAAAAATAACGTTCCGTTGTATAAGCCAGCCGTAAAACAAAGCAGATGTATCATTGTACTGTTAAATACTCTACTGTAATTTTTTTTAACTTCTAAGCATCGCAAATTTTCAATTTTTATACTGGTTTATTGGGGAAAAAATACTTTTTAATGCAATTTGTTTGAAAACTTCATCTCAATTTATTTTTGAGATATTAATTTATTTTTGTAGTTTTTAGCGCCATTTGTTTAATTTTGGCAACTCAAGTACTCCATTTCTATAGAAAGTAAAGAAAAAATAGTTGCACAATAGTAATTATAGCTTTTTGTTGCCATTTTCCCATAACTACTGAAAATAAAATGTAATTAAAATACGTGCTATTTTGAAAAAAATATAAATGAATGATTTCTGATAAAACATGGAGTTATTATAAACTATATTTAATTTAATTATCTATATTACAAACAAATGAAGGCATATGAATCATTAGATAACCGATTTTTTTTTTTTTTTTTTGGGGGGGGGGGGGGTCAAGTTTTTGAGTGACGTCTGGTTTCTTTTTGATTTGTGTATTATTCCCCGATAGTGGAGTCATGTGAATACTTTACTGTAGATGTTGTGTAAGACTGGATCGTAAATGAGGAAATTCTACAGAGGATACGAATGACGTTATTTATATAAAATAAAAGCGCGTGTTTTAAGACTTAAAATTTAAATATGTTTTTGTATATCTATATTTATATACATATATATATTTCTTTTTTTTTTTTTTTTTTCATCGGGAAGGCACTAAATTCTGAAAAAGCAGAATCCTGTTTTCTAGTTATTATTTTTTTCGATGGGACATCATTCTAAATGAATAAATGCTCACTAATGACATGTTGTTCTTCTGACATCATGATAATTTATAAATTTTAAGAATGTTGAATGTTTCAAATTTTTTTCTCTTTTTATATGAAACAATTGTCAAGTTTCCTGAGGGTCACACTCAAGGATTAATTTCAAAACTTCCTTTATTTTTTTAATTGAAACTTCAAAAAACACATAACACAGTTAAAAATCCATTTTAAATAATTAATGTGCATAGACTGTAAAAGAATGCGAAATCTTTTGCGCAGTTTTCTATACAATATAGAAATTTCTATACATAGTTTATAGAGAAACTAAAATTTCATTCAGTTAGTAAACACATAAAGCAACTATAAACCGTTTTATAATCTTTTTAATTTTGAGAACTACTCGGGAGTATATGAAATTCCGTTTATTAGAACAGTCGGGTCAAAGAATTATTATATTGATATGACAAGGGTCCTTCCACAAATGATGTCACGCTTGGAGTGGGGGGAGGGGGTTTGTGAAATTGTGGACAGTTTGTGACAAGGGGAGGGGGGTAAGATAAAATGTGACATCACACATTTTGGTTAAAATAAAAAGTATTAAAAATCAGCAGATTAAATTTTGAAGTTATTTTGAAATTAAAGTATTTTGTGTTTATAAAGTAGATTAAAGCCAAATATATTAAATTCCATTACAAATTCCAATATACGACTGTTTTCAACTGCTCTTTCGTATTAATATTTTATAACTATTGTACATTAATTATGTTTTTGTTATAAAACCTTAATTTTATTTCATACAAAATAAGTACATGAATCATTTTTATTGTTATGCTCACAAATGTCGTTAAAACACATAGTTAAAGTTTAAAAATAAAGTGTGGAATATGAACTATAACGTAGTGGTTTTGTTTCTGAACTGCAAGTATATGTTTATGTAATATAGCGTGACATGTGGCAAGGGAGGGGGGGGGGGGGTATGGTGAAGTGTGACACTTTCTGACAAAGGGGTGGGGGGTCAAAAATATTGAAAAAAAGTGTGACATCATTTATGGACCACCCCCAAGCAGGGAATGTAAGTATAGAAAAAAGGAGCAAGCAGCTGATATTAAATATAATAGAAAAACCACAGCTCTAGCAAGATTATATCAAGAAGAAGCTATCCAAATAAATTTAAATGAAATTAAGGTATGTCCCCCCCCCCCCCCAGTCTATATTATCTCCATCCATTATAAGAGAAACCATAGATATTGTAACACGCAAAAATTTAGTATGTAACGATGCAGCATCATTTAACTTGCCAAAATTATGGCTCGAGTGACTCAATAGTTATGAAAGTAAAAATAAACACCCAAGTAGAATAAAAAATAACGTACAGTCGTGGAAAATAAAAGTAAACACCCCCTACTAACTCCTTAACAAATTATCGTAAGCGAAAGTTACTGGTACTGAACGATTGGAAATAAAGTCTACTTTTAAATGATGTATATAAAAATTTCTTAGGGGGTCATCTACATATTAAAACGAATCCAAACTTCATTTTTTTTTCAATGGCAATACCCGATTTTAAAGAGATATTTCAAATCTTCGGTTCAAACTATGCCTAGACACCAAATTTCAAGTCATTTGATTGATAAGTTTTTGAAATATAAACATTCAAAATTTAGTGCTTATAATGTTAAATTACATTTTCATACTTTTATTTAGATCTCCTGAAATTATGCTCCTAATGTGCTATTTTTTTTTTTTTTTTTTTTTTTTTTTGTAGCAATAATACTAATATACCCAAACATAAATACGCTGAATTTGCAATTTTTATAATTTTATGATTTGAATTATGAATTATGAAATAAATATTCGAAAAAATTATGAATCGTAACATGCAATTTTTTTGATGGATTTAGATTTATTAAGTCTTGCTTTATGGAAAACCGAAATTTCACATTTTTCTTATAGTTTTCAAATTATGCTTAAAAAACGGCAAAATGGTGGTTTAAGGGGCCCGTCTATGATGGAAGTGAGTAGATATTTTGAAATTTATTCTGCTGTATTGTAATCTAACAGGCTTCATTGACTCCTTGAGTGGCGCTTAAGGTGTCTTGATCCAGAAAGGGGCTCTCTCGGTTAACAATCGAGTAGGGAACTTCAATTTCGATACAGCCCTTAAAATACGCTCGTTTTAAAATAATTAATTTCTCGGAAACTTGTGGTACGAATTGCATAAAAATTCGTTTTTAGGCTAATTGAAGGGTGTAGAGCTCATTTATGCTGTCAGAATTGTGTACTGTTATTGAAAGAAAATAAATTATGGATCGTTTTAATATGTAGATGGCCCCCTAAGCAAATTTTATATGCATCATTTAAAAGTAGACTTTATATCCAATCGTTCGGTACCGGTAACTTTCTTATACAATAATTTGTTGAGGAGTTAGTAGGGGGTGTTTACTTTTTTTTTTTTTTTTTCCCACGACTGTACATAATATGAAGGAGTGCGTGAAAAATTGAATGGTGGCGTTTCATAGACCGTGAAATTTTAGGATATTTTTATTTATTTGTTTTGAAAATAACTTGGGCATAGTCGAAACATATATGAGGACATCAGAAGCTCATGGGTACAAGTGACAAAATTTCGATTTGGAGTAAATTGAGTTCAGAGATAATTGATAGATTAAAGTTGAATA
Source organism: Maratus speciosus (assembly GCA_963932465.1). Lineage (NCBI taxonomy): Eukaryota > Metazoa > Arthropoda > Arachnida > Araneae > Salticidae > Maratus > Maratus speciosus. The sequence continues at coordinate 550,470,866 of OZ010794.1, forward strand.
TCAATAATAATTGACTCAATTGAAATAGGAAACTGCTGCTTGTTTCACAGTGGTCTTTGAACTCTTATTGCAATAAATGTAAAAAAAAGTAGAGTGCAATTTTCTTTAAATTTATAATTAATCAATATTGATCATTATTCGGCAAAAGTGGTTGACTTCTAAAACACAACACATAATTAGAAAATAGCTTATATTTCTTTACCTGAAAAGAAAAAAGCATATTTCCAGGTCGTCTGTGCGCTTAGTTTAATTTTTTCAATTTTGTCACTTATACCCCTTGGCTTCTGGGGTCCTCATATACAGTCGAATAAAACTATTTTTACAATTTTTAGCCTATTTTTAGCATATATAAATCTATTTTTAGCAATTCAAATTAGTATAGTAAACTATGAACCCTTTTTTTGGAAATTACCATCTATAGATGGCAAAGTATTTGCATCCTTTTGTGCAGTCCTGTATATAAATTTATTTATAAAATAACACCATCGTGTAATATTGTGAAATTTTTTTCAGCTGATAAACGCATAACACAATTCAAAACACACTGTCAGAAAATTTCATCCGTGGAAGTTAATAGGATTTTTTTTTTTTTTTTTTGAGGTAGCGCTGTTTTGATAGTTTATATACGTCAAATAATATACTAAAATTTCATTCAGCTGGAAAATTAACAACGCAACCAGGGACCAATTAAGAGAGTCCGGGACACAAAAATCTTCAAATTTTCTAAAAAAAATTATTGCATTAAAAACTGTTTTTTTTCTGTTTAAAATGACGTTTAAATTATGTTTCTACCGGGTGTCCCAAAACGGACTGACTGATTTTAAAATTCAATAACTTGCAAACGGTGACAGATATTAAAAAAATTCTTGCAGGAGGGTTATGCATAAGGTCAAAAGTTTTATTACCTGTGATTTTCAATTTTAGTTCGATTTACAAACAATAGATGGCACTGTAAGCAATAGTCGCTAAATACAGGCTCGATTTTTGGTCCTTTATCTTGTTCCATGCAGAAAAAGGAGATGGAAATGTATTATCCGGGCCACGAAGTACCAAAAATCGAGCCTGAATTCAGCGTTTATTGATCGCAGCGCCATCTATTGTTTGTAATTCGAACTAAAATTGAAAATCACTGTAAAAAAACTTTTGATCTTATGCATCACCCTCCTGCAAGAATTTTTTAAATATCTGTCACCGTTTACAAGTTATTGAATTTTAAAATCAGTCAGTCCTTTTTAGGACACCCGTTATCTTAATTGGCATAGGAAATATTAATTTTTTTTCGTTTTGGTTTTTCAAAATCTAACTTTCAAGCAATGGTTGTCGTGGAAACGACTTCTTGTGAAAATGCGTTTTTTTTTCTTGATGGGGTTTTCCCCATTTCTCTTGTATTAAACTTGTTATAAGTCAAGAACCGTTAAAGATAAATGGTTCAAACTTGAAACATGTCTTTTTTAATTGTTTTATTTTAATTTTGACTCAGCAAATTTGAAAACAATATTTACTTTTAAGTTACATAATTTATTTTTTTTTTTACTTTAAATATTTTTTACTTTTATTTAAATTAATATTTTTTAAAATGCTGAATCAAAATTAAAACTTATGCATTTCTGTTTATTTAAATGAAAAAAAAAAGTTCTACAAATAATATTTCGAATTTTAAAATGTGTCCCGGACCCTCTTAAGGGGACACGCGCTTGAAAACACCTGCTCCGTAATGATAAACCAATGGGAAGGTTGTTTTCTAATTTCTCGTTTAAATTTGAATATTTTTAAACGATTTTTTGCATAGGATAGCTGAGCTCAATCTTTAATATGACTCTTTTTTACTTTTTCGATTTTGGTTGCAGATTTTTTTTAAAAAGGTACTTTCAACTGAAAGTGTTGGAAAGTGTTAAAAATAATACAAATATTTGCAAATAAGAAAATGTATAACTTTGTGTTCCTGGCCACCTTAAATAATGAATGTTTCAGATTCTCCTCCTCTTTCATAGTATAACCGTCGAAGTAGTCGCACCCCACACATTCAGATCATCTAATTTAGTTACCCGATACATCTTGAATCTTCCGACTCCCGTCTCACTTCGTTATATTTTAATTTAGTAGTATCATAAGATCCCTTTCTTAGCCGGAGGAAATTCTTTAATCAAAAGTAAATCTTGGGAAACGGCAGCCGCTGTTGCACTTGCTCTTCGAACAGGTTTCTCGGCAGGTTAACCGGTAATGTGTCAGCAATTACGGCCTGGGAAAAAGCTTCGAAAAATTGACCTTAAATTTCTACCTATTACTCTCGTCCTCCTTATCTGGATTACATATCGAATGGATGTAGTAATAGCTAGCGACTACGCAAGAGTCTTGAAGGAGAGACAGATTCCTAGAATAGCATGGCAAGTAGCTTTCTCATCCTCATGGCCGCGTGGCACTGAACTCATCTGTTTCAGCTTTCATTGTTTTCATTAAAAAGAGCAATTAGGGGCTTGATTGAACTCGAATTGTTCCTCGCGAAATTGCTATTATTCATATACTATGTACACTCCCTGAATTTTTATCGTAATCATTTGGTTTTTATATAGGATTCATTTATGAGCATTTAATCGAAATTATTTTCTCATCATGCTACATCTACTGGGTTGTATCTCATTTCTGAGGTTTTAAACTTTTTTTGTAAATTATTATTATTATTTAGATTGTAAGAATGTCGAAAATTGCAGCAGAATCTACAGTCAGTTTGATTGCCAGCGTACTTTGCTGTAAAAATTTGCATGATTATATAGCGCAAAGATTTTCCAAGCGGTGTGCCTAAAAAGATCTCGGGTGCGCCGCGATCAAATTCAGCCACATTCTATCCAAATTTTAAGTAATAGAAGCACTTTTTGTAACGCAGAGTATTTAAACTGCTTCATTTACGGATTTAAATTTTGTGCAACAAAGTAAAATTTCGCATAGGTTCTCTCTTTTTTGAGTGTTTGAACACGCTTAATAAGAGTATGCGGGAAAAAAAAGTATCTTTAGATAAAGTTGATGGTAAAAAAATATTGCTTTGGAAAGAATGGAGTTAAAAATAGAGTAGAACTAATAATTTTTATTCAGTTTAAATTAGATTTTTTTTTTCAAAAAATTAGACAAATTTTATAAACTTTAAATTTATTGGGCTCAAATTTTGAAAAAATTTAAGCCCACATATACATCGTGATATAAAATTTACGAATACGCTCTCAACTTCCAAAGCATATATTCTAAGTATGTCAGGCTCAGATACCTCAGATATTACATACATAATATATAATAAATGGCAAAATAATTAAAATTAAAAAAATATATTTTTTAAATTAAAAAAATTAATTATTCTCTTCATTTAAAATACAATGCATAATAAAATGTTTTGCCCCCCCCACCCCCCATCTCTCTCTCAAGGAGAGGGGCTTGTAGAGACTTGTGTTTCTTACTGTGTAGCTAACTTAGCAGTTCTTCTAAATTGTTTTATTTTTAGAATATTATGTCACTGGAAATAACTTAACTTATACTATAACGTGAAAAAGAAATATTTGTAAATATATGTTACGATTTTGAAACAAGCTACTTTCATTTTTGAAAAGGAAAAAAAAAAGAAGGGACAGATGGAAACATATAAATGCATAAAAAATAACGACGAATTTTAATAAATTAAATATTTTTCGTGTGAAACTTGTTATTGAATTTAATCTCTGAAATTAATAGAATTATTTTTATTAAAAAATATACGAATTGTGAAATTTTGAATAATTAAAATTTTAATGTTCCATATAAATTAATATAATGTTTCAGTGTTTTAAATGCTTTTCATCTTGCCCCCCCCCCCCCCCCCCTTCTTCATCGGCTTATCCATACCGGCTAAATACTGGATATATAAGGTGAATAGTTTTTCTTTGCCACACCAGAAAAAAGTTTCCAGGGTATTATAATTTGTGAGGATTTGATATTTTATCATTTTACTTGAAAATAACTTAAGAGGCGTTCAGAGTAAACATTTCAGTTTTCAGAATTCACTAAATTATGCCTCAATATTGACTTATAATTTTTATTTTCACATCGATATGATGAAGTAAAATATAATTTTATGGATGCAAGATCTCCAAAAAATATATAATAAGGCCATATTTCTAAACACTCAGTGCATTAATGATTTTTTTAAAAGTAAGCGTAGCTCTTATAAATACATACCATAATAGCTAATATATTTTGTTTCGTGATTTTTTATTGGAATTATAAAACTGGTTTTTTTTCTAAATTAGGCAATTTTCATAATTTTTTATTGTATTGCTGCATTGTGATACTTAATTTTTAACTCTTTAATTTTATTTTATTTTATTTTATTTATTAACATTTAAACTTCTTAAAATAAAATTTTTGTTTTTTTTCTGGCAAAAGTAAAAGATTTATAAATCTGAAGTGTAAAAATTACTGAAAAAGAGAAACATGTATAGGAATTCCAGCTAAAACCTTTTTATAATGTAAATCTTATTTACTATTTTGTAATCTCACTTGTAATTTTATATGGTTTATTACATGAACACTTTATTTTAAGAGGAAAACAGGATTATTTTTTCTCGATTTGAAAGATTAATTTTCATGAACAGAATCCATAGATTTACATAACATAAAAAAAAAAAATCTATTCAAGAAAAAAAAAAAAAAATTGAAGTATATACTGTGGATAATCCAAAAAACCAAAAATTGATTGTGTACTATGCACTGTTGTCTCATTTTTATCCATAAGTAAATCTTCATAACTCTCGAAATGAACGATGTATTAATCTATTTAATCTATTATAGAAGAAGGCTGCATGTGCCGTTGTCATTTAAAGTAAATTTCACTGGATATCATTTAAGTTTTATGTTAATAATTTTCTGCGGGTTTTATTTTGAAAAGTTTGCCGAATAATTTTAATTATTATGCAATAAAAAACATTATAATTGTGAAGTATCTCTGAAAAAAAAATGTCTATTTAAAAATTTAAAAAATAAAATAAAATAAAGAATCACGTATTACCAATGTTAACACTTTATGTCTGAAATTATGAATTCATGAAAATTTCATGTTCTAAAGCCTTTTTCGTGAATTTTTGTAACTACAGTAGAAGATTTACACAATCATTTAATAAATCTATAGAAGGATTTTGCCAATTAAAACTAATTAATTAAATTCGAATTTATAAGGATTTTATGCAATATTTATTACTCCACTTAAATCTTGTATTTATTTATTTAGTATGTTGTAGAATTAAGAAATGTACAAATATAATGTTCTTAGAATAGAAATATAGAAATATTTCCTAACTGAAACTTTTCTCCCCAATCTTTTAACGTCAAAGAAAGCTGAAAAGATGCAAAGGCAAAAGAAATAATCTTTTTATAAATATTTTTGTTTTGTGCAACCAATAATGCTTTTAGAATAAGATAAAGTAAAGTATCTATAACTCATTCTAAGCTGTATTACTACTAATTGATGTATTAAATGAATTTTAATGGTACAAGTTATTTTAACCCGGGGGAAGACGCGCATAAACAGTGTATGAACGGTTTTCGGTTCGCCACAAATAAGGGCAAATAATAATCGTGACCTTATTTAGTGGGAGACAATTGCTACAAATTATGCGATAAAGTAAGTTGAATATTTCTCTTCGAAAAATAATGGTGTTAATTGTAAAAACCGTACGCACCAAGGGTATGTCATACCCCACGCGACTCCTCCCGGGTTTTAATGGTACTTTAAAGTATCGTCAGGACCTAAAGGGTTAAAATAGAAAGTGGACACTTTCTCTTCCCCCTTTTCATTTGAAATTTATGGAAAGTATGAGTCTAAAAATGTTCGTAAAATTAATTTGAAGTGCTTATTTTCACACCTTACGACAGATAAAATTCTACCATTCATCAAGCAATATTGCCATCACTCGGAGCTTTGTAAAAAGGAGGGTTCATTGTTTGTTTGATCAGGGTCAAAACTAAGAGTGGGGGCAGAGGGGGCATGTGCCCCTAGCGCCAGAACGAAGGGGCGCCAAATGAAGGATTATACCATTGGAATGGATCATTTTCATCTGATGGACTTCCATTATTATGAAACAGCCATTATAATTGAAGTGTTAGGTGAAGATGAAAGAGCAGTCGTAAAAAGTTAGAACTATAGCGCCTAGAAAATATAGTGTGGAAATCCGCTATCCCTGTAATACTTTAAAAAGCGCTAAAATATTGTATACCTTAAATGTGCAATGATACTGCTGCACTATGCAGATCGCAGCGACATCTGCAGGATATTTTCTACAACTGCAAGAAATTGCTAGTCTATACAATATAATACTAGTAATACGAAAATCCAGCAGATGTCGCTGCGATCGACACTTGAAATTTTAGCAGCATCGTCGCACATTTAAGGGATACAAATTTTTAGCACTGTTTGGATAGCATATTTCCACACTAGGTATTCTAGGCGCTGTAGTTGGAATCTGATTTTCTGGTCAGAATGGGGGGGGGGGGGGGGGGGGGGGGAATGGGCATAATTTTTTTTTGAAAAAAATGGCCATAATTTTTTTTTAATTATGGCCATCCACCCCCCCCCCCCCCTCCCCATTCTGACCAGAAAATCAGGGTTCTAACTTTTTACGGCTGCTCTTTCATCTTCACCTAACACTTCATTCATAATGGTTGTTTAATAATAATGGAAGCCATCAGTCCTTCAGAAGAAAATAACTCTCTTAAAGCGGAAACTCGGATATTCGGGGCTCTACTGTATATTTCATTTTTAAAGTGATCTCAAGAATACTTTTGTTAGTGTTCAGAGGGGGTTCATGACTCCCGTGACCTACCCCTTGGATCCGCCATTGTAGATGACGTTGATCAGTATTACGTATTTTATGATTACATGTTTTAAATTTTAAAATAAGTCGGCTATTCGAAAATTAGTAAATTAGGCTGGGGGGGGGGGGGCAAAATCCATGTTTGCCCCGTGTGCAAAAAAGGCTAGTTTCGGCCCTGTATTTGATCATTGTTTAGCACAGTAAAGCGGTCGATGCCACCACTTCAATAACTTACAAAATGACTCCTTAGTCTCCTCCTTGTTTTCCTCCTTGTCGGCAATTAACCAGAGAAAGTGTTTTTTTACGGTTTAATGACTGCAATTAATTTCGCAGCACAAAAGTTGAGCTATTAGGAGATAACGATCCCCACAGTAACATTTTTTTTCTTGTAAGTTACAACATACGCATTGTGATACTTGTTAAATATTTGATTATTTGGCAATTTTCTGCTGTAAATTATTTTTTAAAGCTAAGTAAAAATCCAGCTACTTTTGTCAATTAGCGTTGAATGCGAAAGTTTTAATTTCGAGTTTAATTTTTTAAGGTGAAAAATTCTAAATAAACAATTTCGGAAATGCATGACGCATTTGAAATCTCGATTTCTGCAATTACCGTCGATTGTTAAAAAAATATATATATATTTCAGCCCTGTATATGATTTATAGATTTGTATTTTTACTACATCAGTGGTTCTCAACGTGGGTTGCGTTTGCCCCACCGGGGGGGGGGGGGGATTTGACTTTTTAGGGGGGTAATTCCAAATTTCTCATTCGCTGTCAGTTTTATTTTTGGAAAAGTAATGCATACAAAATTTGAAACTAAAATGAAGAAAATAAGTTTTTTCTTGAATTTATAAAAACTTCTTAATCAAAATTTAAAAGTAGAATGAAACCAGAATAATTATGAATAATTTTTAAAAGTGTACGACGACTCTCCCGAAAACAATGGACTGGGTGTTAAGCTGATCACATCTAGGTAACCCTTCAATGCTGCTCAACTATTCAGTTTTTATCCTTATTTTTTCATCAGTTTTTACAAAACACTTTATAATTTTACTGGTTGTAATTTTATTTTAACAATTTTCTCAATTTTTTTGATTTATTGAATGAGCTTTGTATTCCTGTCCACTTTACTATTAGATCACACGAAGAAAGTTTTGCACATGAGGCATGTACTTAAAAGTTTGTCTAAATTTGACAGTCTTGATCATGTTTAACCTAAAAATATTCGAAATGTCTAAACGAAGTGTTACCAACTTTCTAAAAATTATAAATTTTAAATGGAAGTAGAAAAATAAATGGGTAATTAATAAATATGTATAGCTACAGTGTAGGCGTCTTACACAGTAAATAAATATATAACATGTACACAATTTAAATTTAAAATAGAAGTGTATACATGACAGTTGACTAATGATAATGGGAAAGAGAAAACAGAGAAATGTGTTTTGATGAAGGGCTACTTGAAATTGATAAAGATGAGAATCTTGAAATGTTTCTTGGGTATTGTTATCCTTAAAGAAAATTCAATATCCGAAGCTTTTTCACCAACTGTTCATATGTTGCTCAACCTAGTATAATTTATTTTAGTAAAAAGTTCTGGGAAATTTGTGAAAGTTGCGTTGTTATGCTCAAATTAACAACAAAAGCAACAAGGATTACTCTTTAAAGTAGAGACCATCATAGTCCACGACTTTCTGTCACCGTTCTGCCAGATTCCGGATTTGCTGGCTAAGTTTGTCGCCGTTGCCAGCTCCTTCATCCTCATTAATCTCATCGACGGCTTTCAGAATCGTTAGGCATTTTCTCTAATAATGCCGGGTCAACACACGCAAATCATACTGTTCAATAGGCATTTTGGAGCCAAAATTCCTGAACTCCTATAAATATACCACTAGTACTCATATATATGATACAAATTCTGGTAACTATTAAATTAAAAATTTCCCAGAACTTTTTGCTCAACCTAATAAAATGTGCCAATGTTACCAATTTTAATGCTAAATATGAGAGTCTCTTTGAGCATTTTGCGAACATAACAATGCAGACTGTAAACTTATTCTTAACACTGAGGTAAGTTAGAAAGGAAAGACAAAACTCATTTGGACATAAAGGCGAAGATGTATAGCGCCATTGCATTTATAGAATTGTGCTAAAAACACATTTGTGACACAATATTCACTTCTGTGATAAGTAGAAAAATATGAAATGAATAGTTATTGTTAAGACTCTGTTAGTCTTCTTCCATGTGAATAGAGTTCACTATTTAAATAACAAGATATTATTGACGATATGTTACAGCTTACAGAGAAGTGGGGGGGGGGGGAGAGCATCGTGAATTTACAGCTGATTGGGTGGGGCACGGCCAATAAAAGGTTAGGAACCGCTGTATTACATGATGTGCTAAAAGTTAGTTAAATTAAGCGCGTAGCACAGTTGAAAATTCCCATCCATCAATTTCCGCCAATAAATGGAAATGTATCTTTTTTGTAGCCCTATATATGATCTATAGAATTTATACACACCAAGTATTATGCAGAAAAAAAAAAAATTAAAGCATATACTAAAACTGAAAATGTACTTCCAGTAATTATTCTTCACTTGCAGTAAGTACTGTAGTCAAGCACTTTTGTGTGTGTGTCCCTGTAAATCAACACTAAATTACGTGCCCGCCAGATTCTACAGTAAGTGCCTTGTAGTGCACCTCAATGATATATATAAATTTCAATGTGTTTTAAATAGTTTAATATCATTAAAATACAACGCAAACAATTTTTTCCATAGGCCGTAATGTAACGGAATTCTTTTGAGTATCCCTGTAACCGAACCGCAAATGCTACACACTTAATTTTTAATACCAAACATGTCAGAGTAAACCTCCAATAACATATAGACATCAATAATGTGTAACATCGCACTTTTGAAGCATTTCTTATATTCACCTTTATCTTAAGGGGGTTCTCAAAAAACATTTACCCTACCTCAGTAACGTGAAACTTTCTGGCACATTTACGGGCTCATTTTTAAACTTAAAAGCATGATACTTGCAGGCATGATTAGTGAAGGGATTTTTAATCGAAATTTTTTTTTTTTTTTTTTTTTTTTTTTTTTTTTTTTTTTTTTTTTAGTGAGTTGAATTACATGTTTAGTTATAAGTGGTTATTGTCCCATGAGGGCAGTTTTTCCCATACCCGCGTTGTCGCATCCGAAAATTCTTTTGACAACATTTTGCGAAAGATCTTTTACCTTTATCGAAAAATATAAAAAACTATTCGATTACATGGCTTTTGAATAAGGTCCAGCCAATTTTATACATTAAAAAAAAAGGACTCGGAAATGTGTCAGAAAGTAAGCCAGTTTGAAATTGAAAATAGCTTTAAATCCCCCCCCCCCCCATTCATTGCATTTACGCCACTGTTCCCTTTCCTTTCTACGTCTCGCACTTCTACGAAATTCTCTAATTGTCCCAAGAAGATTCCAACTGCGAAGAAAATTACAGTTGTCACTATTTTAACGGTTCTCTTAAAACAATCAAAGCTGAGGCAGCAGTACACCTGTTCCAGGAATTTTCGACCGTGAGAAGTCTTGTAGTCAACGCAACTTTTGCAACTTCTTGCACTTGATCACAAAACTATCGTTGGTTTCGGTTTGTTGCTTCTACGTATACGATGCTCTAAACGGCAGCTCGTTTTGTGAATGAAAACGCCACTGACTCAGAAGCTTCTGCAACGGCTGCGTGATTCTAATGGGCACTTGCTTTTCGTTGTTTGATCCGTCTACACAAAAAGAAATAGACAATGAAATCACTATGATGTTGTTTCACTTGCCAATTTATCTCTTTGTCAAGTTTAAAGATCTTTTCCCAAAAACCTGTTTAATCTTTTGTAGAATATTGTCTTTTCTCTTCATTTACTTGGAGGAAAACAGATGGTTGGCCACTATGGTATTGATAAACTAATGTAAAAGATTTGTTGTTGTTTTTTTATATCCAATATGATATTTCATCTGCAGCTTTAATATTATGTATTTTAATTTTCGAATCAAAAAACCTAGCCAGTGGAGCATCAATAAATACTGAAAACGGAAACATTTTATTCGAAACAAGTTGTTTTTACTTTCTAGAAGAGTTTCGGGGAGTATTTCTGCAGATCGCTGACCAGACCCCTACCTGCCGGGTTTTCCAGCTGAACGGGTGTTATGCTCAAGGGTATTTCTTATGTGATAAACGTAATAAAAGCGTTTCACGTAAAAGTCCTTCATCTTAGGCGAGATTTTTAAAGCATGTTCTCCCATCTGTAAATTTGTTTAAGGGTGTATTCGAAAAAATGTTTTTCCACCCTCAACAGCTCGAAATTTTCTGATACATTTTCAGGCTCATTTTTAAAAGTAAAAACATGAAACTTGCTGGGGTGATTTCTGAAGACATGTTTAACATGCCGTGTGATTTCATTTTCAGCTCAATTAAATAGAATTTGATTTTTAAACAATTATTTTCTCAGTATGACCATTTTTTTCATTCCGAGATCGCCCGCGTCGGAAAATTCGGTTCAAAACGCCAACTTTGACAGCGTTTTTTTGCAGTATTTTCTGCATTTATCAAAAAATTAAGAAGCACGGCACATTATATAGTTTCTAAATAAGAGAATTTCCGAGTTTGATGCGTTTGAGAGCAAAAAGGAATTTTAAAATGAATTCGATTTGGCCAAAATGTAACTATATAACCTGTCATATTTAGCAGTTTGCAGAGCGTTGATATAAATTTTGAAGCAACGTAGATATTACTGTGAAGGCCGATATAAATTGCATACAGGATATTTCACAAACTGTATAAGCAGTTTATTCACTAATTTATTCACTGTAAATAATTAGCATGGTCTTATAATGACTCAAACCAGACTACGCGGTGAACGAAGGAAATTTAGTCTAAAATGTTACTAGACGTTTGAGAACGTAGTTGAAAAGCGGAGACAGTATAGGAGGTAATTTCAAACAGCGACTTAGTCTCTAGAATTAAGGGGTCTCAAGACTCTTAAAGCTTCAAAATTTTCGAAATTTTCATTTTTCTTGGATGTTAAATTCCTATCTTTTCTGTACATTTTGATATAATTATTTCCTTGAAATTCCAATTAGAACAGAAGTTATGACTTTTAGAGTCATACCCGCGCAATAGCTGAAGCGGCATTTCCGAAACTTTGAAATAATTTTACTCCAAATGACGTTTTTGAGAATAACGCGCAGGCTATCTCAAAAACTTCTGAATATTTTTTCATGAAATTTTCAAAAGATATGTTCCATGCTAGACTGTATAAACTGAACCTAAAATTTCATTTTTATTGTTCAAAAAAATATTTGTTTTATGTGATTATACTGTTGAAATTTTCAAAATTTTGTATTAGCTAAATACAACTTTGTATTAAAAGTATAAAAATGACTTAAATACAAATTTATTTAGATTCAGGATAATTATTATAATCTGAAGCATAATTAGGCACGAAAAATTTCATTCTAGTTGCAAAATTTATTTAGTAATCGTGCGCGTAAGCTGTCATAGCAATTTTCTGATCGACAAATGCCTGACAGTTTGGCGCACCCTATAATTACTAATCCTGCATCTTGCAATTTTTTAAATGTACATGAAATAAAAGAACATACTTATCTTTCCTCCCAGTTACAATTGTGTTTTTAAATCATATACATTTTAAGATGTTAAATGCTAAAAATGGTCCTTTTTTTTCATTTTTTCCAATTTTAAGAGTCTGAGAACCCTTAAAGATAAGTTTGATTCAGATGGAGCTGTTCAGAATGTTCATAAGCATTTCAAAATTCATAAAAATTGATCATATTTTTTGTTATACATACGGTACATAGATACACAATGGTACTACGATCCATGTAGGATTTTGACCTCCCTCAATATACCTCGCGAGACCTTCCGATATCTGGCGTTTAATTTATAATTTCATTTTGTGTTAGATCTTTCTCTACCTCTTCTATCCATCTTTTCCTGGGTCTACCCATACTTCTTTTCCCTATTAATTTATTATTATATATCTCCTCTGTTCTTCTCTTATCCCCCATTCTTATTACATGGCCTAACCATTGCATTCTTCTTATTTTAATAGTATTTATTATATCTTTTTCGTTATATAACTGTTCAATCTCCATATTTGACCTGATACGTCATGTATTGCCTTCCTTAATAGGTCCAAAAATTTGTCGTAGGAACTTCCTTTCCCAAGTAATAAGTAACTTTTCATCATTTTTGTGTAGTGGTCCGGGTCTCACTACCTACCATAAATTACTATTGGTTTTATAACAGTTTTATAAATTTTAAGTTTAGTTGTTCGGGATATTAGAGATGATTGATGATTTTAGAATGTTTCGAAGAGAAAAACAGCATCTATTTCCTGCTGTAAGTTCAATTTTAATCTCTGCTTCTACCCTATTATCACAGTTGATCATAGATCCTAATTATTTAAATTATGTTACTTCATTATATTGTAATTCATTATTTATTGTTAACGTTGCTGTTGCTTGTGATTTCATTCGGTCCATTTTCATGTATTTTGTTTTTTTTCTTTTCTAACCTCGAGGCCTAGTTTTTTCCCTTCAATTTCTAGTTTATTGTATGTTTCAATCAAGACTTTCTTATTTCGAGCAATTATATCAGCTCATCTGCAAATGCAAGGATTTGTAGGGAGCGATTCATAATAGTACCGCCTTTGTTGTTGTAGATGCTTCTAATTATTTTCTCCAGGCATGAATTAAAAAGAATTGTCCAGAGAACATCACCTTGCTTTAAACCTGAATTTACTGTAACTCGGGGGGGGGGGGGGGATATCTTGTTGGTTTTTCAGAAGTAGAGAATATAATTTCCTTTATTTGGAAAAAAAAAAAAAAAGAAAAAAGAAAGAAAGAAAGAAAAGAAACATGTAAATCTTTTATCTTGTTCAAAAGATATCGTGGCAAAATCACTGAAAACAGTGTTTCTAGATAATAGAGTTTGAAGTTTTGTTTTCCCAAGTGTCGTCGGTCTGGGCGACTCGACGTTTACGCTCCATCGACAGTGATGCTATTAGACATTTTCCTATCGAACCATTCTTAACCCTTTCGGGGGCAAAGTACTTCTGTTGAAATGATTGAATGACACCAGAATTTACGAACAAATTTATTTGAAAATAAATAAAAGCTTTTCTTCATTTTCTTTATAAATGAAAAATTCTATTTAAAAATATTGGTGATTCTGTGGAAATTTGGGGATTAAAATTAAGTGGTATAAAAATGTAGCACCACCTTTCAAGGGGTGAAACGTTCAAACTAGATAAATATAATAATGATAAATACATTTTTTCGTCATTTAAATCCTTTCAGGCCTTCTTAACCTATGAGTTGCACAAATTTTAGACATAATATATAGTCCAGGCAATAGAGACCGTATAGGGGCTCTACCTACCAAAATTCATGGTAGTTCTGGAAAAAGGCTTACTATATGTTTTTTGGGTCGCTGAATCCGAATTTTTAACTTCCGACCAAAATTTCCCCCGTCGACCCCCCCCCCCCCCCCAAATTTTGGTAAAATGCTCCCCAAAAAAGGTTTTTATTAAAAAAATCAATTTTTTTATTGCTTCAGGGAAAAAGTATCTAGAAATTCATAAAGTAGACAAAATTTGCAACAAATTAGATACATGACATTATGACTTAGGATGAAGGGAAAGGGGGGATCTGCCTCGGAACATGCGCGCGGTGCTGCGTGAACTAAGTTGCGCAATTCCACTTAACCACTCACACGTTTACATTTGCCCTCCCATCTCCCTTCCAAACTTTCTCTATAAGGTTTACATTAAGTTTTTTGGGTCGCTGAATCCGAATTTTTAACTTCCCCCCCAAAATTTTCTCCCCCGAAAAACCCTCAAATAGTTGTTTTTAACTTAAATTTCTTATTGTTTTACGGGAAAAGCATTACGAAATTCAGAAACTAGACAAAATTTGCAACAAATAGGATATATGACATTATGACGTAGGATGAACGGGGAGGGGGAGGGCTGCCTCTGAACATGCACTGCGGCGCTACGTGCACTAAGTTATGAAGTCCAGGCAATAGGGGATTTTACCTGGAAAAATTAATACTAGTTCTGGATTTCGACTCACTTTATGATTTTTGGGTTGCTGAATCCGAATTTCTAACTTCCCACCAAAATTTCATCTGGCAACCCCCCACAAAAATTGATTTTTTGAAAAAATTTGGTTTTTGAGAAAAGCGCGCGGGGAATGTTCCGAGCCAGCTCCCTCTCTCCTCGTTTATCCTACGTCATAATGTCATATATCTTATTTGTTGCAAATTTTGTCTAGTTTCTGAATTTCGTAATGCTTTTCCCCTAAAACAATAAGAAATTTAAGTTAATAACAACTATTTTGGGGGTTTTCGGGGGGGGGGAATTTTGGGGGTAAGTTAAAAATTCGGATTCAGCTACCCAAAAAACTTAAAATAAACCTTTTAAGGAAAGTTCTGAGGGGAGATGGGAGGGCGAATGTAAGGGTGTGAGTGGTTAAGTGGAATTGCGCAACTTTGTCCACGCAGCACCGCGCGCATGTTCCGAGGCAGATCACCCCTTCCCCTTCATCCTAAGTCATAATGTCATACATCTAATTTGTTGCAATTTTTGTCTACTTTTTGAATTTCTAGATACTTTTCCCCTAAAACAACAAAAAAATTGAATTTTTATATAAAAACCTTTTTGAGGGGTCTTTTTACCAAAATTTGGGGGGTTGCCGGGGGAAATTTTAGTGGGAAGTTACAAATTCGGATTCAGCGATCCAAAAAACATAAAGTAAGCCGATTTCCAGAACTACCATTAATTTTGCTAGGTAAAATTCCCTATTGCCTGGACTAATATGCAATCTCATAAGTTCTCCACAAAACGAAAATATTAAATAATTAGCTAATTACAACAATATTAGCAATTTATAACGGAATTTATTTACATAAGTATTATAAGGCTTCGTTATATTCATGATGCATTTTACGTCACAATAACAAATTGAAGTAATTTTCATACTATTTCGAAGGGTCCGTACCATTTTTTCCAAACTTTAATCTCTGCCATAAAATTCTAAAACAACTTGCAAGAGAGTTTCCACAATTTTTTTTTTTTATAGTGGTACGATTAGAATATAAAAATTAGTTACCTGAGGCAACCATTTCTTTCCAAATGTTTCCTTTTTAAGCGGACAGTGAAATTTCAAAATCACGAAATTTGTCTAAAAAATAGAGTTTTCTTATTTGGTGAATTAAGAAAGTAAATATGTTCATCCGATTCAAAAAGTATTTTTCAATTACGGCACTTCTTTGCAGGGATACAAGCTTTTGTATTTGTAAACAAACTACATATTTAAACCAGGCATATCAAACACTTGCCCCGCGGGCCACATTTGCCCCACCCCCGACAAATTATCTGTGGTACCGCCAAGGTTTTGATATTCTCCTTAGGTTTAATTGAGTTCATGTTTGATGCAGAGATTTCTCTTTGCACAAACAAACTTGCACTAACCGTGGCTGTAGTTTTGACAAGTTGGAGAATATTTGAGCTAGCAAAGATCAGAATGTATAGTATATGTATATATCGTAAGATCTAACCCATTTTAAAATTTCAGCTCCAAGAGCTTGTGGATGCAAAATCAACAAATGGGGAAGCTATAAAGAGCAGTGAATTTTGTAGCTTTGATCTCGATATGTTCGGCAGCACAATTTTGTACGACATGCTTTCTACTTTAAATTTTGCAGAATGATAAAAGTTCAAATAGTTTAAAATTGTTATTTTTTCATCAATAAGTATTCTTTTTAAAATTTCCTGGAATGTATTTTTTTTTTTTTTTTTTTTTTTCAGATGTAGCTTTCTATCTTTCTTTCTTTCTTTTATGGTTTATTTGTTTGCCTTTAACAAGGTTGTATTTTGTATGTACAAATTTCATTTTGTACGATGGTAATATATATATATATTTTTTTCTTTTGGTTAATCCATCCCGCGGTTTTTATACAACGGTTAATTTCTCCCCGGTGATAAACGATTTTGACATGCCTGATTTTAAATAGTTGTTTATACTTAAAATGTTGTTTGCTTAAAACTGAAAATTTCGCACATTTCTAAATTTTTAAACATTCCATTCGCATTCCTAATATTCAGATTATTTTGAAATTTATATTTTATATCCTCTATACCAGAGGTCACCAACCTGTAATTCGCGGACCACTAGTGGGTCCACGAAAACATTTCGATGGTCCGCTGTAAAATTTAAACATCAAACGACAACATTTTTTTAGGTTTTATTGATAAAAAACCAACACTCTAAGATTTTTTTCTATTTATGAAATTTTAGATGTTTTGAAAATTTAAATTATAACAGGCATTGATGACACCGGTCAGCGCCAAAATCCTCTCGCATTTCTAAATCAAAATATGACAATGAAATTACTGTATGACACACCCTTTTTTAAGTACGAGTATCACTCACAAAATGTGTGAGACTATAACAAATTATATATTAAAAAAAAAAAAAAATTGTAAAAGTTAAACTAACATTATTAATTTTGTTACAAATTATCCGTGTTTAAAAATTTTTGTGATGAAAAATGAACATTTTAAAATTTGTTATATTATCCAGGTGTATTTTATATTAATAAAGTTGACGTTCTCTGATGAATATTAAACAATATATTTATTTAACAGTTATTTATATACAAGGCGTCCGAAAATTCCTGGACTTTTAAAATTCAATATAAAATCAAGTGATTGTCGTACAGGAGGAAAATTTAGACTAAAATGCTTCTCAGGATGAAAAGTTTTCTTCAAGCGAATAAAAACAGTTCCAAATGTCGATCATAGATGGCGCCAATTGTCAGTATGTTTGCTTTCAAACATGTGTGGGTTTTTTTTTTTTTTTTCTGATTTTCAGATTAATTTTGACGCTGTGACACAGAAATGACGAGTCTCAGCGCTGGGAGTCATCATTTCTGTGTCACAGCGTCAGAATTAATCTGAAAATCAGGAAAAGCGCATGTTTGAAAGCAAACATACGGACAAGTGGCGCTATCTATGATCAGCATTTGGAACTAATTATTTTCATTCGTTTGAAGAAAACTTTTTATCCCGAGAAGCATTTTAGTCCAAACCTCACTCCTTTACGACAATTAGTACTTGATTTTATATTGAATTTTAAAATGTGTCCAGAAATTTTCGGACACCCTGTATTATAAAACATCATAACAGTGGTCCGCGATATTTAAAATTATGAATTTAGTGGTCCGTGAGATACGAAAGGTTGGCGACCACTGCTCTATACAATAATACATAAATGTTAGTATAAAAAGTTGCATTTCAAGGAGTATTTTAGTGTTAAAATTTATGTGCATATGGAAATATATAGCTACGTTTTTACAAAAATAAAACAAAGCATAATTTTAAAAAAAAAAAGTCTTCTTATACATTCAGTATACATTTTTACAATTCCTGTCAACTTCTGTTGTAATATATGAAAAGAGTCTCATATTTTATGCAAAGAAAAAAGAGGCGCATGGAACATTTTGAAATATGTCAACTTTTTGTCGTATTAAAATATTTAAAATACAATGGCTAAAAATGTGTTTAATATTTTAATTTCAAATTTTGTGCATAAGTATCTTAACTTGTTCTTAACAACTCTGCCAAATTCTTATAATTTTGAACTTTTCAGAAACTTTTCTTTTGCATGCTTTTTTTTTTCTTTACAAGTATGGTCTATAACGCTAAACGTATGATTTAACAAAAATTATCCAGTTTAAGAAAAAATACATAAAATGTTATGAAGTATGAAAAAAGGTAAAATTGACTATTTACTTAACAATTTTATTTTTAAAAAATGAGCTATTTATATTACGAAAATTCTGATAGCTAATTTTATGAAATGCACCTTAACAGTAGAACCGCCATAGCGGTCGTTTTGGCTTGTACTACCTGTAACTAAAAATATTTCGATCTCGAACCGGAAATTTCTTTCTAAAATAAGTTAAATATGTAGTACAAAGAGATAAGTAAATAAGTTAAATAGTTTTAAATAAAAATTCTGGTGTAAAATATTTTCATAACACTTAAGTAAAATTTCCGACCGTTCTAGTGTTAAGGCTGTTCTTAACTGGCTCTGCTCAACAAGCAAAAAACGTTTTGACATATCTACAAATTCATTTTTAACGGAAAGATATAAAATTGAAAAGCCTGGCCATGGAAGCGATTTGCAATGGAACTGTTTTTTTTCCATTTGTTTTTTTACCAATCAATTACTTATTGAGTTATAAGGGAATTCGATCACGTGACAAACCCGTTTTTCACCCGCTCTTGAGTGCTCTTGCTCCCTTCGCGCGGAAATTCGGTTCAAAACGCCCACTTTGACATTATTTTCTGAAAGATCTATTGCGTTTGCAAAAAAAAGGGAAAAAAACAGCTCAATGGCGTAGTTTCTGAACAACAGCAGCAGCTAGTTTCATGCATTTTCGAACAAAAATAAATTAAAACTTATGTCAGAAAGTTGCCCTTTTCAATTTGAGAACAAACACCCTTAAGGATCTCCCCAAAATATTAGCGAGTCATTTGAAAACTACATGTTTTAGCAGTTTGCATTTTGATCACTCTGATACGTTGAAAAAAAATTACTGAGAAAAATTAATTCAAAGATTGCAATTCTGTATCATTTAAAGGGAAATGGGCGCAGTAAAAATGGGTGAAGTTTTTACGTATTTATAATCGTAGGATCTTTACCTAACTTCTCCAAAATATACTAGCGATATCTTAGTACATTTTAAGCAGAAAATTAGAAAATTGACATTTTCGTAATTTTTCGCACATTGAAGGATACTGAGCCCCTTAATTCAAAATTACGCAGAGGAAAAGAGGGTTTTAGGGTAGGGCCATGCCTCTCCTCCCCCAATTCTTTTAAAATAATAAAATAAAGCTTAAAATACTAAGAGAAATAGGCACAGGCGGAAATAAATCTAGGAAGGGGCAAGATTTTGGAACAGATATCCTTTTGGTCCACAGCCTAGTCTGCTTTTTTACAATGCAGAACATAAACAGGAAATAAGCTAAAGTGATTTTTTTTTTTTTTTTTTTTTTTTTTTTTTTTTTTTTTTGTCAGAACTCCCTATGACAGATTATTTTTTAAACATATCAACTTAAGAAGCAATACAAAAATTGAACAATTAAGAAATATTAATTTTTCAAAAATAAATCTCTTCCAACATTTTACAAAATAGAAATTGAAAAAGTTCTTTTTTGTTTTTGTTTATTTTAGACGCCCCCCCCCCCTCCACCCGCCCCGACGAAAATATTTTAGTTTCTCTTTTTTTTTTGGTGTTTAATTATTCTAAAATCCTTTGGGAAAAATAAATTTAGTTAACTAAATTTCCAAAATCCAGCGTGGGGCATAGGCCCTCCCGTTCCTCCCTTTGCCATTGCCTATGCTAATAGAATGTACTTAGATACCCTCCCCCCCCCCCCTCCCTAAAGAAAGTCCTTCGTATACCCATGGATTTGTTTCAATACTCTTCCATGTCGGGAAAAAAACCCTTTATGCCCGTGATAAAAGTTCTTTTTCTTTCTATTTATGTTTTCGACACCTGCGTTATTTATTTATGGACATCGAAGCCGTATTAACTGTGTTCAGAATTAGCCCAATAATCTTGCGATTCCGAATTGCAAATCATTCTGCATACGAGGTCATTCCTTTTGTTATCCCAGGAATAAGCTGTTAACGATGTTTGTCTGCTGGAAGACTTTTTAGAATCAATGAAAATTAATGAAGAGAATTTCACTTATGCATCCCACAAAGGTACAGCCTTTTAAAAGGCGGTCCTTCATCTAATGATATCGAAGAAGGTGCCCTCGCCAATACATAGATTTTGTAATAAATAATTAGTTGTGGTAACCTTGCAACTTTTTTCTTAGTTTTGCACATTTTATTAGATTCCTAAATTTATTTACGTAACTATATTTATTTATCTTACTTTCCATAATTGTAACAAAGAAAATCTAACTATAACGGTGAAAAATTTTAAAAATTCATACTTGAAAATTATTTTAAGAAGGGTAAATTAAGCCAGTTTCCAAATAAACCTTTGTTTTTTGTTCACGGAAAAAACTTTTGTTGAAATAACAAAATTTTGGTTAATATAGCTCCAACCAAATATTTTCTTTGGAATGACCAAATTTCGGTTGGACTAACCAAATGATTTGTTGAACTAACAATATCATTTGGTTAATCTAACCAAAATTTTATCATTCCAACCAAAATATTTGGTTGGAGCTATATTGGCCAAAATTTAGTTGTTTTAACATAAGTTTTTCCGTGTACTGTTCGATGGAGTAAGGACTAAAATTATGCAATATTTTGAAGCAAAGGTATGTTTGATCGAGGCGATAATGTTAAGTCGCGACATCTAGTAATAATTTTGAGTTTAGGTGACAGAAAATCGATAATGTTTGCGTCCTAAACAGGGCGATCGAAGCAAGGGCGCCATTTCACAACTTTTTTGAGAGGGGCAAAAATTTCTTTTGATCTTTTTGAGCATACATGAGAAGCTGTTAGTACAGATTTATCCTCAAATAATTTGCAGTTTATGATATTACCATTTAGAACTATTTGTTTGGTAGAAGACGGAAGACAATTTTTCACGAGCATAAAGAATCTTGATGAATTTGCATAATTTCGAAATAACATCTTTCATTAAATAACTAAAAAAACATACCTCTAATTCAACTGTGTCAAAGGGCAATAAAAGTGGCCTCAAATATGATAAAACACATGTATTCGAGTGAACGGGTTACAGTTTTAATATCTGCTGAGACAATGTTAATTTTTCTTTCAGTTTTGTTTCTCAGAATAGTCACTCTTTCAATTTAGCTCATGTTTTTAGTTTGAATTATGTATGTAATTTTTAAATAAAACATTTTTTTACGGATTGCGCGACTTTTTTATCACGTTGTACAATAGATGCTTGACATTATTGTACGGCCAATTTTTGGATCATTTCTCCCTAGTTATAAAAATGCTCTTTCCATTGAAACAATTTTAATCTTTACTATACGGTACTCTGTCACATAAGATTTGCTGATTGAGATAGTCTCTTAACCACAATTTCTTCTATTCCAGGTGAAATCTTTTAGTATCTTCGAACTGAATCTGGTTTCTTTCGAGAACCGCGAGGGCAGAGAGTTTCGGGGCGGCTGTTGCAGTGGTCGGCTAGGAGCGGACGGTTTGTGTCCACCTTGTCCGGTCTACCTGCGCGTCTGCATCAAGCACTACCAAGTCATCGTCGACCCTGCCAGCCCCTGCACGTTCGCCGAGGTCGTCACACCCCTGTTACAAACAACTAACGGTACGTCGGAAGACGACCAAGGTCTTATGGTGCTCAACGAACGAGACACCATGATGTTTGATCTTAATTTCACGTGGCCAGTGAGTAGATTACACCAACTTTATTTTGATTTTGGTTATTATATTATAAATGAAATGCTCAGATGATAAAGTAGGTAAGTGATACGATCATCACTTTTAGAAAATGAGCTGTAAAGTTTCAAATATCTATTTACGTTTATTGTCAAATGCCTCCTTCATCAATTAAAATCTCTATGAGTATTAGGTTTTTTTTTAATAGTAATTTAACAGATGGTAGAGGATCATTGATTATCCTCGAACATATTATTAACTTAATTTTTTTTTTTCACATACCACCTTTATCATCTGAACTCTTCAAATATTAGGTGTACAAAAAAAAAGTTCTACCCGTTGTCAGTATCTAATAGAGAGTTACGCGTAGGTTAATAATTCTTATGCAATGAACACAGCTGCTCGTACCTTACGTGAGCATGATATTAGGTTTCAATAAAATATTTTTAATCGACGTAAAAATGGAATATTTTGGTGGGAATAATGTGGTATGTATATTACGATCTCTTCAAACCAGGAGACACTGTTACTGGCGAACGTTTTTTCCGTTCAATAGTTTGAAAAAAATTCCAAGAAAAGAGGTTTCATAGCGGACATGAGGCATTGACCAGTAATTTTACAGCACGACAACGCTAGGACATTTAGAAGATCTGTAACTTGCCAAACCATGAATTATATGCAATGTGAAATTTTAACTTACTCACCAGAAAATTACACCATTCAATTTTCACATTTTTCGCTCGTTACAAAACAGCTTAGCAAACCAGCATTTTTTCGCCAGGGAATCAATCAACTACCTGAACCTTAGGCAAAGGATAGTAGAAGCTAGCTAATAATTATTATATTAATTTAGATGAGTATTTATTTGATTTTTATTAATTTTAAAAAATTGCTAAAAGCGAGTAGAACTTTTTTGTAACACCCAATATTGTATCAACTTACAAGAAAAATGAGCTAAATGAAATTAATCTAAACGAAAATTTAGCCCTTTGCAAACATAATTTGGTTGTGATTTTTAATAAGCTTTCTTAGCTTCTAATATTGACGCAAAGGGTAGAACGCTGAATAATCACTGTGTCTTTTTCTAACTATAAATAATATAGCCACAATATGAATTTATGTACTTAAGAAGGAGTCAGTAGTAGTATGTGGAGATATACTAGTTGGATGTAGCCGGATTATCGCAGTACACGATTTTAAATTGATAGCCATCTATTAGTTCACATAGTGTGTGGGAAATTCATTGGAGATTGAACGATTGTGCAACTTAGAAGTAACACGGGGTGAACAAAACTGGTGGGCGAAAACAACCACTGTAAAAGAGCGAAGAGTCAGGCGATTCACCACTGAGTTGATAAAAGCTTCTGAAATAATGCCATGGTTAACCTAATTGTTCTTAATTGGGCAACAACATCTAAGCAACATTGAACTGCAGGCTTGCAAATATCTAGAAGAACTATGTGCATGTGAACTTAGGTGTTACATACTGTATTTTCCCACAATTAATGTTTAAACAAACGATGACAACGTACAGTCGTGGAAAAAAAAAAGTTAACACCCCTTACTAACACTGCAAAAAATTATCGTAGAAGAAAGTTACTGGTAAGAGCGATTGGAAATAAAGTCTACTTTTAAATGATGTATATAAAATTTCCTTAGGGGGCCATCTACATATATTAAAACGAACCATAAATTTGTTTTTTCAATAGCAGTACACAATTCTGACAGCATAAATGAACTCTACACCCTTCAATTAGCCTAAAAACATATTTTTACGCAATTCGTAAGATAAGTTTTCGAGAAATTAGTTATTTTAAAACGAACGTATTTTGAGGGCTGTATCCAAATTGAAGTTTGGTACGCGATTGTTGACTGAAAGAGCCCACTTCTTGATCAAGGCATCTTAAGCAGTCATTGAGGACTGCTAGATTACAGGATAGCATAAGAAATTTCAAAATACCTAGTCACTTCTATCATAGACGGTCCCTTAATCCGTCATTTTGCCGTTTTTTAAGCATAATTTGAAAACTACTTGGAAGAAAAATGTGAAATTTTGGATTTCCATAAAGCAGGACTTAATAAATCTAAATCCGTCAAAAAAATTGTAGGTTGCAATTTATAATTTTTTTCGAATATTAATTTCATAATTCATATCATAAAATTATAAACATTGCAAATTCAACGTATTTATGTTTGGGTATATTAGTATTATTGCTACACAAAAAATTAGCACATTAGGAGTATAATTGCAGGAGGTATTAATGAAAATGTGAAAATGTAATTTAACATTAGAAGCACTAAATTTTGAATGTATATAATTCAAAAACTTATTATTCAAATGACTTGAAATTTGGTGTCTAGGCATAGTTTGAACCGAAGATTTGAAATAATTGTTAAAATTGGGTATTGCCATTGAAAAAAATGAAGTTTGGGTTCGTTTTAATATGTAGATGGCCCCTAAGCAAATTTTATATACATCATTTAAAAGTAGACTTTATTTCCAATCGCTCTTACCAGTAACTTTCTTCTACAATAATTTGTTGAGGAGTTAGTACGGGGTGTTTACTTTTTTTTTTTCCACGACTGTACTATGGGCAACTTTATAGATCATTGTCAGACCACGGATAGTGTATATGCTTAGTTTTCAATTTATTGAATTCCAGTATAGACTTAAGATTAATAAACTCATATAAAACCATGCTGGTATCTATCAACACAAATACTATGTACAAACCTCATTTTCACGCAGTTCGCTGAAATGTTTATACATATATTTCTTGTATACTATTCCTTCATTTTCATTTTGTCTATTTTGTGTGAAGAATCCCCATTTTAGTAAAGAAATGCAGTTGCCATTAATTATGCCTCAAATCTTTAATATTTCTCTAAAATAAATGTATATTTTGTAATATATATCTTTATCAAATGTTGAAATGTTTACAGTACTCTAAACGACTTTCAATAAAATACGAAATAAAATTAAGTCAAGATTTTTGTTTATGCACAGTACTTAAACATTTCGCACAAAATTTCAGAATCTTAGATTATTGCCACAATATTTTTAACTATAAATTTAATTCTGGAGTAAATTATGAAAAAACTTATATGAATTTTAAAGATTTTTTTTTTTTAAGTGCATTTGAAAGTTACAGAAAAACTTACAAAATAAGTTTCTAGCTTTTAAAATTATACCCGTTTAATGATTAAAATACGTTTCAGAAATTGAATATATACTTTAAAATCTATAAAATCGTCTCATATTTTTGTTAATTTGGTTTTTGTATAACAATAGTCAAATCCTCTTTTATATGAAACATAATTTCTTTATGAAGTATGAAATATCTCAATGGCATTTTTACTAACTGAATAAATCTCATAATATATTTCAAAAGCTGTGTGAGAAAATCATAAAAATATATTTTTATTTCATGATGTTTTCTAGAAAACATTTTGTCGTTTAATGACAAAATCAATAAGAATCAATATTAATATTAAATTATGTCTCAAAGTTACAAACGCTATCTATGTATAAAGAAATTGAATCCAAATGTTTTTATTTTGATTTATGACATAACAAAATTAAAACATATCATATAAGTTCTTGCAATCGTGAACCAAATTTCAGTTAAAGAGGATTCAGCACGCATAAAATAAAGCATATTAATGTTTTTTTTTAAATATTTTGGTTATTATCAAAAAATATTAAAAGTAAATAATTAAATGTTGAAAATTGTGACATTTATTTTTCATAAAATTTTAAAAATAAAATTTTTTCTAATAATTTTTTAAAAAATGATTTTTATTCTGTTATTTTTTAATCAGCTTCTTTTATATAGGGTTACATGGGACAACTGGGCCATGATTTTACAAATGTGACTCTGGCAATTCAGCTTCAAAAGGCTAATATTCATTTGAATTAAAGTCTGAACTTTTGTAAATGTGTTCAGTTAGGTCCCCTCTATTAGACAAAAATGCTCAAAATACATTTTAATATCTAAAAATAAAATATATATATATGTGTTTCAATTTTCTTTCCCCATGGGTCCATTTACCCCATAAAAATGAGGCAAGTGGACCAGGAGGGGTGTTCCACACGTGTTTATTTTTATTTTTTTATATGAAGTATCAGGTCCTGCTTGAAAAAGCGTAAACAACTTTTTAAAAAAGTAAACCAGGCAGATCATGTAAATTATATATCAACTAAAAAGCGTTGTAAGGGAAACCTTTGCTGTCAGTTATAGGTGAAAATTGGCAGTCGCCACTCGCCACGTGGCGATTAAAGTTGTAAAAGTGGCGATTAAAAAATCGGCCGTCGATCGCCACCCTAGTCGCCACTCGCCAAGTGGCGATAAAAATCTTATCGATCGCCAAGTGAAATATGGCTTTTTTCATAGAAATATGCATCTCTGCTTTGATTACATCTAATTAGCAAACTGGTTAATTCTTTTTCCTACCGGATGTAAGCAGATTACAATGATATAGCTGTATTTTCAATATTTTGGCTTTTCGCCATTGCCCTTCAATTGGATTACTTTTTCAAGAAATACAGTTTTATTCTGCAAAATATATTCATCAGCTTTGATTCCACATGCATTTCAAATAATTTATTCATTTTCTTTTTCCCCGGATGCAAGCGTGTTTTAAGAACATTGCAGTATTTTCAATATTTCGACTCCTGCCACATGCTCACCAGTTAGATTACTTTTCTTCAAGAGATATTGTTTAATCCTGCGAAATGCACTCACCAGCTTAGATTCCAGCTGTATGTAATGTGTGTAGTATGTTAATAACACATTTACTTATTAAATAAAATCCTAATAACATTTTATTAGGTTTTATTTGATTATTTTTTTTTATTGTATACACCTAACTGTTGGAATTTTGATTTAGTTATTTTTTATATAAAGAAAGTAATAGTAATTTGATTGATAATAGTGTTTATGAACATATACAAATAATCTAAAAATATATTCTAAAAAAATCAATATGATAACAGATTTTGTGGTTTTAAAGTAATTTTCTTGAATTTTGACTGCTTCCCTATTCTTATCATGAATAGTAGGCTGGTATAAAACTGACTTATAGAAAAATATGTATATATACAACAATTATAGTTTATGTAGATGTCAAGAAAGTTTGAAACATTATAGTATGGCCACTAACTTTAAAAAGTGGCCACTAATGGAACTGAGTCTACCGGCCACTGGCTACAAACTCAATTTCCCAGTTTTCACCTATACTGTCAGTGTGTCTAAAAAAAGCACTCAACGTGAAAATATTAGATTTATTTATATAAAAAACATAAAAATTAAATAAGTACTTATGTACTTTAATATAGGTAATAAGTATAAAAGTTACATGGGTATTTTAAGGAAAAAACATATTGTTACATCGAACAAAGCTATTTTTTATTCGTCTCGATAATTTCCTAATAATGTCACTTTGTCTTATGTACATCTTATATATTTCATCTGTATCGTAAAATTTCAAGGTTTGGCTTAAGAAATTTGGTTCGATTCCCCCCCAATATGATTTTTTTTTTTAAATTTTATTACGTAATTTTAATAAGGTATTCTATAATTTTCTTTATTGTAAGCAAAAAGAACAATGGAGAAATTAATGTCCCGTAGTAAGAGAAATTCAAAATATTATTTATAACTATTGAGGTAACGGGATCCAACATAATCCAGTTACCCCTGACATATGTCCCAGTTACCCCCATTCTTGAAAAATGTATGGGGTAACTGGGACACCGGGCTTACATTTGAAATACGAAGTAAATATGTATAGCTACCTAATAATATCAATGTAGTTATATGCCTAATCTTTAAAAATATATATTGTTTAATAAATGTACTTACAGTATTTTAATAAAAAGCCGAGGAAGTTCAACTAAATTGTCGTTTTTTAAAAAAGAAACGTAAATTTTCAACAACCTATCACAGCAAAGATAGAGTTATGATTGAGTTGACACACGTTGTTTTAGGAAGTAGAGATTAAGGTGCATTGTTCACAAGACTTAAAAGACATCAACGGTTTTTTATAAAATAGCCTATGGCATAGTTACCTCGTGGTCCCAGATACCCAGCTTACCCTATTGTTAGTTGCATTATAGATAACAAATTAAATGAGGCAATTTTGTTTAATGGTAATAGTTTCCTAGAAAAATAATTTTATGAAAAATGTGTGTATGGGGGGATGGGGGAGATAGAGAGGGCTCTGCACATTGCCAATATTTTCAAATCTATACTGTTTTCTCTTCAACATTTAAAATTAGGGATTGACCGAATACCGAATAGTCGATTCGGTATTCGGTGATTCGGCATGTAAACCGAATATTCGGCTTCGGCCGAATACTTTTAAGTATTCGGCCGAATAATTGCAGATAAATATTTTCCTAGAAACAGGAGAATTCTCTTTCACTTAGGCGTAGAATAGGTTAAACAATGAGTTTCAATATTATGTGCATGAGTTCACAGTTCAGCTGCACTAAAAAAGCAAGTCAAAGGCCATTTTTAATAAAAACATTTTCCTTCCTAAAATAGTCTACATAGGGGTCAAATCAAAACAACTGTCTACGATAGAGAAAACAAAATGTAAAGAAGATGGGCATATTTCCCTTATCATTTAATTTTAATTATTTCTACATTAGTTTTCTTAATTTAAATTTGTTTAATGTGTATTTTCTTTAATATACATTTCAAACAAGTATGTCAGAGTTCATCTCTGTATATCTAAGGTGTATGTAAAAGAAAACACGCACATCAAATAAGTATACCCCTATGCCTATCCTATAGCATTTATAACCATTAAATTAAAATCGCTCCAATTTGTTATCTTCATCACCACAATGTAAAGTATTAACCAAAATATGTATCAATAATTTGATAGAAAATAGTTAAATGTTCAAATTGTTATGATACCTTTAGTATTTGAGAACATTCCTATTCAACATGTTTATAATTAGACAATCAGTAAATCAGCTTAATGACAAAATTGTTTTTTTTTTTTTTTTAATTTGAATGATCTTTTGTTTTTTTGACAATCCTTATCCTTAATAATAGCCTGTATAGTTTAATACAGGCCTGTAGGTTATTTTGGGTATTGACTAGTGATAAAATAATAAAAATAAGTGATGGATTAATGATTTTGTGAATGGAAATTGGAAATAAGTCATTAAATTTTTTTGTGTAATTAGATTTAAGAATAAAAATGTAACTGAATTAAATTATTAAGAAATTAATTTAAATTAAAGTGTATTAAAAAAGCTAATATATGCAAAAATGTGTATTAAGAAATTTTAAGTATTCGGTTGCCGAATACCGAAGCTTCGGTATACACTTTGACCGAAGCTTCGGTATTCGGCAAAATTGCTGCTTCGGTCAATCCCTATTTAAAATATGTCCTTGTTGAGCTGACATAGTGCAACTGCCACGAAAATAAACAATAAATAATAACATATTAGTTTAAATGCATTTTTAATTGGAGCTTTTCCTAAGATATGCTTACATTTTAATTAAATAATGAATCAGGACTGTTTAAAAAAAAAGACCTAGTTGCATTAGATTTAAATAAAAATATTTTCAAAGGTTGTATAAACATATAGAAAATAATTATTTCAAAAATATAAATATCCTTCTATATATAAAAAAAAAGTTTTGATTTGGAAATGGACCAATGAAAATTTGCGTAGATATTCCCGGCAGATCGGCATCCAATTTGAATGCTTAAGCATGGCCTTTCTTCGTTAATATTAAAAAAACTATTGCATACAAAAATATGAAAATCGGTAGTATTATAGAGAAATGTTTGATAAACACGCTGATGCAGACAGTTTTCAAATCGAAGAATTCTTTTAAGAGAGATTTAATGCCAAAGTTGGACAAAATCGTTCCATTAAAAAAGTTTTATAGGAGAAAAAACTGTACATAGGAATTTAATCATTTTATGCGTCAGAATTTCCCGGTGTGCAGACTGCATTTAGTTTTTTAATTTGACTCATTTTTTGAGGTTTTATTTCTATTTTAAATTCAAATTTTCAGCAATTCGAGAAATATTTTTTATATATTTCAGAAAATTGTATTAATTTAAACTGATGCCAACTGTATAAACAGCGCAAACAATAATTTTGCTTCAAATTAGAAATTTATTTTACACGTGACTATTATAAACAGAAAATATAAAAAGTAGGAATTCATTGAAAATTACGTCATAAAAACTATATTTACACCTGAATTTTAAAAGAGAAAGAATATTGTAAAATAATAAATTCATTAACATGCGTTAGAAGTCTTAAATAGGAGAATTTACGTCACATTACACTTATTACGTAAAATGAACAAAAAATAATATTGCAAAACAGTTTAAATTTAAAAATTGTGCAAGACATTTATTTGATATTTTAAGATGTTCATAATATTTCATTTCTAACAAAAGTATTTTTACGTGAATATTAAAAACAGAAAGAAAAGTTTGGTGAAAATTACGTCAGATTATAATTGTCAGATTCAAATTATAATTCAATCTTCCGAAATCTTTTTAAAGCCGATCAAATTAGCGTGCTGTTAAGAGTCTGAGGTGTCTGAACGGGGGTTGACGAGCATAGCTCGTAGGGGGCAGAGCCCCCTAGTATAGAAAATAATTATTTCAAAGGTATTAGTTAATAATAAATATGTTATTGGAATAATCGCATAAAAATTTTAAATTTTAAATTCAAAATTATTTATTAATAAAAGAATTTTTTTTAATTCTTTGTAGGCTTGATTTTTGTATCAAATATTTATATTTTCTGTCCTTTCTAAATTTAGGGCGAGTTTTCACTCATAGTGGAAGCCTGGCATCCTCCTGAAAGGAAAGGTGAGTAATTATTGTTTTTATTTGTTGTGATAAAATAATCAAATTCTTTGTAATATTTATTCAAATATGCAATATATTTACCATTCTTTTTTCGGGTCGGACTAATGAAATGTAAAAATATCAAAAATAATTAATTCGGTTAAAGAAGGTTTTTATTCGCCCCCGGGACGGTATGCTATTTCTTTCTCCAACCTTATTTTGTCTCCAAAAAATAACGTTACCTTACAGACGCTAGCCGTAAAACAAAGCATTACGATTAAGTACTCTTTAGCAATTTTTTAAATTTCTAAGCATCGCACATTTTCAACTTTTATACCGTCGTATTGAAAAAAAAAGTTCTTTTAAATGCAATTTGTTTGAAAACTGTATCTCCATTTATTTTTTAGATATTAATTTTTTTTGTAGTTTTTACCGACATTTGTTTCATTTTGACAACTCAAGTACTCCATTTCTGTAGAAAGTAAATAAAAAATAGTTGAAAAATAGCAATTATATCTTCTTGTTGACATTTTCCCATAAAACTGAAAAAAAAAGTAATTAAAATATGTGCTATTTTGAAAAAATATTAATGAATTGCTTTCTTTTTGCTGCATTTGTGTATTATTCTGAGATAGTGACGTCCCACCCATACTTTATTGTAGATGTTTATAATTGGATCGTAAATGAGGAATTCTTCAGCGGATTCGGATGACGTCGTTTTACATAAAATAAAATCGCGTGTTTTAAGTCTTAAAACTGAGCTACAGTGCTGTCTCGATTATCCGAGTTCCCTTTAACCGAGTGTCCGCTTTCACCGAGTTATTTTCTTTTGATGGACTGATGGCTTCTGTTATTATGAAACAGCCATTATAAATGAAGTGTCTGAATATGAAAGAGCAGTCGTAAAAAGTTAGACCTCTGATTTTCTGGTCAGAATGGGGGAAAAAAATGGCTTTAATTTTTTTTCATCTTCACCTAACACTTCATTTATAATGGCTGTTTCATAATAATAGAAGCCACCAGTCCACCAGAAGAAAATGCAGTAATGGAAATGCCGGGAGCGACACTAAATTCTGAAAAAGCAGAATTTCTGTTGTCTAGTTTATTTATTTTTATTAGTAGTATTATTACTGTTGTTATTATTATTTTTTTATATACCTTCAAAAAAATCAATATATTTACCATTCTTTTTTCGGGTCGGACTAATGAAATATAAAAATATCAAAAATAATTAATTCGGTTATATGTTTTTATTTATTTATTTTTATTAGTAGTATTATTACTGTTGCTATTATTTTTTTAGATACCTTCAAGAAATTAATATATATGCAAAAAGATAGCATTATGATATTACCTTCCTGTTTCTAACAGCTTGCGTATTTTTTTTAATATGTGTTCTTAATGTGTTAACTTATAATACAAAAGCTGTGGGAAATATAAAGTGCGATATTAAAATTTCTTCGTTAAAATAAAAATAATAATTAAATAATTGAATAAATTAGATATCACATGCCTTATATGGAATAATGATTTGTGGTAAAATGTTAATAATTTAGGTATCACGAAATCAAATGCAGTTATTCTTTCATTTTAACAGCCTTTTTTGGTTATTTTTGCATTATAATTCGGTGCTATAGATTTAATTATTATGAATTTTATCACAGAAATATTCTATAATAACTCATAATAGTTTCATTAATAAGTGCTTTCCAAGTACACAGTTTTGAATATCTGAACTATTTAGTCTTAATAAAGTAGGGGAGAATGGTAATGAATAGGCCAATTTTTGGTTTTTAATTTTTGTAATTTTTTTTGGCTCAGATTTGGCTCTTCAGTTACTTTACTTATTTGGTTATATAAAAAAGACATAAAAATTGGATTAGAAAATGTTTATAATGAATGATAATAGAGAATAAAAATATAGAAATTTGGCCCATTCATCCCCACCCATGGGGCTGAATGGGCCATTGAAAGTAATGGATGGGCTACTAAATGGATTCAATGAAAAAATGTGGAGTTAATCTTTTACTCACCAAATATGACAAAATGAATGGCACTTGATATGATATGATCAAAAGCATACTGAAATAGTAAGTAATACAGAATGCTTATCAAAATTTATAAACATCAAAAGTGATATTATTAAATCACATAATTGTAGCAGAAAAATGACAAAATAATGACATTATAAGAAAGAAAGAACATAAAATAAGCATTAAAAAAAATAGATAATACACATTATGATTTAACAAAATATTGGCTTAAAAACACGGCCTATCTAAACGAAAAACTTTAGCACTTGAAATTTAATTTTAATTAAATAAAATTTCATTCAGATGAACTGCCTATTAACTATTTAGTGCAAATTTCTAGTATTATTTATTATACCCATCAGATTCAGAATATGAACAATTATTCTAGTTTTATATCAAATAGGAAAATACTGGCAGATGTGGTCAACAACTCGACAATCCACCTTAATTATTTATACAATTTAACTTGTGTTTCTGATAAATAACTAATATTTTTCTTAGGGTGAAAATGTGCAAATTATTTTTTAAACATCACTATAAACCTATTTTAACTAGACAGTCTAAATCCATGACAGCCAGTTAGTTATGCTTCATATTAAAGATAAAATCAGAAAAAAAGAAAGAAAAACCATTTTTTCATGATCAGAGCAAAGGTTCATGATTCATGACCATGATATAGTGGCCCATTCAGCTCCACCTATACTTCTCGAATATATTCAGGGTTTTTTAGTACATTAAATTCAAATAACATCTAAATACATCCTAAAATTAGTTTACATATATGCAAAGAACAAATAGGTCCATCTATTGGTGGCATCTAAAATAATTTTATGCAAATATTTTTTCATATTTTGTTAATGGCCCATTCATCCCCATGGCCATTCATTACCACTCTCCCCTATACAAAGAAATACCTAAACCTATATAAATATTTCCAGCGTGTTTTGCTAAGCCACAGCAGATGAATTCAAATATTCCTGTCTGAATTTTATCACCCATAGAATTGTTCGTTTTACGCTAGTATCAATATGCATTGATGAAAACAGTTCCAATTTTATTTAGCTTCCGAAAAAGAACAAGGTGGAAATTGCATGTTAAACGTAGCAAATGATATGAGCTCGTACTATGACTAGTTTTATAAATATTTTTTGCACCGCATATTGTTCTGAATGTATATTTTAGTGCACTTCAATAAGTGCATATCCATTTCATTCTGTTCGAAAAACTGTAACATCATTAAAATGCACTTGCAATAATTTTTTCCCATTGGCCGTCATGTAACGGAAAACTTTTGACTGTCCCTGTCATTAAACTATACATCCGATTTTCATAAAATTTGATATGACTAGATAAAATATTGAAACAATTATATATTTAAAATGTTAGACTATTCGGTTAGGTAGTTTTTGCTTTGTTGTGCGGACGGACGTACTGAGCGACGACTATAGGTGCTAAGTATTTATATAATTACGAACGCATCTAAAAAAGAACTATACGCATTTTTTATAAAAAGCAAAAACTGACATGTTTTCTTTCACGGATGCTCTCTCTCTTCAGCTTCTCCGCTACTTTAAAAATTAGTGCATAATATATTTAAGGCTGTTCTTAACTGATCTGCTCAACAAGCGCAAAACGTTTTGACACATTTACAAATTTATTTTCTAACGGAAAGGTATAAAATTGGAAATCCTGGCCATGGAAGCGATTTGGAATTGAACTATTTCTTTCATTTTTTGATCCATTAATTACCTATTGAGTTATAAGCAAATTTGATCACGTGACAAACCCGTTTTTCGCCCGCTCTTGAGGCTCTTTCTTCCTTCCGCGGAAATTCGGTTCAAAACGCCCACTTTAACGCCATTTTCTGAAAGATCTATATTGCGTTTTTAAAAAAATGGAAAAAACAGCTCGATGATATAGTTTTTGAACAACACCACCAGCCAGTTCCATGTATTTTCGAACAAAAATAAATTAAAATTTATGTCAGAAAGTTGCCCTTTTGGATTTGAGAACACCCTTAATATATTAAGCAGGGAGAAGGTTATAATTATTTATTTTATTTTTTATTTTTTGTATTATAATGTGGCGCTATAAATTTAATTATTATACATTTAATCACAAGAATAAATTATAACAGATAATACATTGTAACTATTAACGATGGGTTATTTAAAAGGATTAATTTTTACATGTTCGAATATTCGAAGTATTTTCTGAATATATAAATATGACACCCAACTATAAAATCGGTGCTGAAAAGAAATACATGAATCATTATTTCATAAATTTAATTATTATGCATTTAATCACAATAATAAATTATAACAGATGATACATTGTAACTATTAACGATGGGTTATTTAAAAGGATTAATTTTTATATGTTCAAATATTCGAAGTACTTTCTGAATATTTAAATGACACCCAACTATAAAATCGGTGCTGAAAAGAAGTACCCGAATCTTTATTTCTTTATCAATATTCTAGTCGTGTTTTGCTAGATCCAACGATAAGTTAAATCAAATATTGTAACTTACATTTTATCTCACGTTTACTTTCAGCCAGCTTTAGCATACATTGCTGAAAACAGATCGAGTTTATTTTACTTCTGAAAAAAAAAAAAAAAAAGACTGTGCCACTAAGCATTAAAAAAAAAGAAAGCAAAAATGAAAATACGTGTCCTTTCCTAAGTGCTCTCTCTCTCTCTTTGCAGCGGCTTCGTAAAACTAGTTCCATTAATTTATTCTTCTAACTATTAAAAATGAGCTTTTTTAAATGATTATTTATTACGCGCTGGAATGTTCCAAGTACGCCATTTTGAATATATGATTGACACCAAACAATAAAATCAGTGTTGAAAAGAAATATCGGAATCGTTATAAATATTTCCGTCGTTTTTGTTGGATAAGCCAACCACAAGTGAAATCAAATATTGTAAACTATATTTTATCATTTATAGAATCGTTTACTTTATGTCATTATCAGTTATACATTACTGAAAACAGATTTACTTTATTTTGCATATGAAGAAAACAAAAAGAGCTGGGCCACTAAACATTTAAAAAATGAAAAAAAAAAAAATTGAAAGCAAGTATCCTTACCTCAGTGCTCTCTTTTTAGCAGCTGTAACAATTTATCAATCATTATATGTTTATTTATAACGATTAATTCTTACAAATTGTAATATTCGAAGTAATTTCTGAGTATATGAATTAACTTCCAACTGCAAAATCAGTGATAAAAAGAAATATCCTACCTATATAAATATTTGCTCGTGTTTCACTGGAAGAGTCTGCGTTAAGTGAAATCAAATATTGTAAACTACATTTTATCATTCATAGAATTGTTTACTTTCTGCCAGCATCAATATACATTTGATGAAAACAGATCACCTTTACTTCGCTTCCGTAAAAAAAAGGGAATAAAAAAGATCTGTTCCACTAAGCATTAAAAAAAGAAAACAAAAATTGTAAACATGGAACCTTTCTTGAATGCTCCCTATCTCTCTCTTTTCAGCAGCTGAGCGAGCAGCTCTAAAAATTATTCTACAGCTTTTTTTTTTTTTTTTCTTTTAACTATTAAAAGTAGGTTATTTAAAATGATTTATTTTTATATTTGGGAATATTCCAAGTATTTTCTAAATGCATGAATGACACCCGAATGCAAATTCAGTGATGAAAAGAAATGCCTACATCTTCATAAATACTGCTGCATAAATATCGGAATCGTTATAAATATTTCCGTCGTGTTTTGCTGGATGAACACACAAGTGAAATCAAATATTGTAAACCATATTTTATCATCCATAGAATCGTTTATTTTCTGTCATTATCAATATACGTTTGCTGAAAAACAGATCGACTTCATTCTTCTTCAGATAAAGAAGAAGATGAAGAAAAATTAGGACTAGCTTTTTCAGAATTTAATGTCGCCCCCGATGACAAAAAAAAAAGAAAAAAAATATATATATATATAGATAGATAGATACAGTAGAGTCCCGATTATCCGAGTTAATTGAACTTATACCTTTGGAATCGATCGTTTTCTTCTGATGGACTGATGGCTTCCATTATTATGAAACAGTCATTATAAATGAAGTGTCGGGGGTTGTGAAGAATGGGGAGGGAAATGCATTTTTTTTCCTATTCTGACCAGAAAATCAGAGTTCTAACTTTTTACGGCTGCTCTTTCATCTTCACCTAACACTTCATTTATAATGACTGTTTCATAATAATGGAAGCCATCAGTCCATCAGAAGAAAATAACTCGGTGAAAGCGGAAATTCCGATAATCGGGACTCTATTGTAGTTCAGTTTTAAGACTTATAACACGCGATTTTATTTTATATAAAATGACGTCATCCACATCCGCTGAAGAATTCATTATTTGCGATTCAGTGTTAAACAACATCTACAGTAAAGTACACTTAGGACGTCATCGCTGAAAAATACACAAATCCAAAAAAAAGAGATTTCTTCATTCATAAAATCGACAAAAAAATCGGCTATCTAAAGATTCTCAGGCCTTCATTTGTTTGTATTATTAATATAGATATTTAAAATTAAATTTAGTTTCTAATAAATCCATGTTTTATCAGAAATCCTTCATTTATATTTTCTTCAAAATAGCACATATTTTAATTAAATTCTTTTTTCAGTTTTTATGGAAAGTGGCAACAAAAAGATATAATTGCTATTTTTCTTTCACTTCCTACAGAAATGGAGTTCTTCCGTTGCCAATATTAAGCAAATGGCTCTAAAAACTACAAAATAATAATAATAATAATAATAATACCTCAAAAATAAATGGAGATGCAGTTTTCAAACAAATTGCATTAAAAAGTATTTTCTTTTCCGAATACGACGGTATAAAAATTGAAACTGTGCGATGCTGAGAAGTTTTAAAAATTGCTATAGAGTATTTAATCGTACTGCTTTGTTTTACGGCTGGCTTCTGTAAGGTAACGTTATTTTTTGGAGGCGACACAAAATAAGCTGGGGAAAAGAAATATCATACCGTACCGAGGGCTAAAAAAAAAAAAAGAAAGCAAAAAAACTGAAAGCAGGTATCCTTTCCCGAGTGCGCTATCTCGCTCGCTCTTCAGCAGCAGCTGCGCATCTCTAACAATAATTATACAGTATTTTGTTCTTTTAACTTTTAAAAATCGGTTAATTAAAATAATTTATTTTGATAGACTGGAATATTTAAAATATTCCCCGAATATATGAGTGACACCCAACTTAAAAATGAGAGGTGAAAAGAAATACCCCCATCCTCATATAAATATTTTCTTCGTGTTTCATTGGATGGACGA
This sequence comes from Maratus speciosus, assembly GCA_963932465.1. Lineage (NCBI taxonomy): Eukaryota > Metazoa > Arthropoda > Arachnida > Araneae > Salticidae > Maratus > Maratus speciosus. The sequence goes on from OZ010794.1 coordinate 550,509,344, forward strand.
ACAAGTGAAATCAAATACTGTAAAGTACGGTTTATCACCAATAGAATCGTTTATTTTTTTCTTGCATCAGTATACATTGTTCAAAACAGATGGTCTGCATTTTGCTTCCGATATATAAAACAAGTTGGAAATTGCTCGTCAAACGTGGCAAATGAGGTACGTTCGTACTATAACTAGTTTTATAATTATTTTTTGGCACCCCATATTGTACTGAATGTATATTTTTTTGCACTTCATAAGTGCATAGTCTGTAACATCATTAAAATGCACTTGCAATAATATTTTTCCCATTCTCCGTAATGTAACGAAAAACTTTTGACTGTCCCTGTCATTAAACTATACATCCGATTTTCATAAAATTTGAAAGGGCTCGACAAAATTTTGCAACAATTATATATTTAAAATTTCAGACCATTCGGTTGGGTAGTTTTTGCTCTGTTATATGCGGACAGACGGACTGAACGACGACTATAGGTGCTACGTATTTATATAATTACGAACGCATCCAAAAAAGGAAGAAAAAGAACTGTACCACTAAGCATTAAGAAAGGAAAACAAAAACTGAAAGCAGGCATCCTTTCCTGCGTACTGCCTATCTCTCTTTTCAGCACTGTGTGACTTCAATAATTATAATACATTTATTTTTGTAACCACTAAAAATGTGTTATTTAAAGTTACTAATATGTTGGAGTATTCCGAGTATTTTTCTTTATATGGTTTTTTATCGTTTATTTTGTTTTTTGATGCGGTATTAGGAGCTAAATTTTGTCATTTTAGGCTTAATGTCGACAAAATTGTATGGAATAACGCATCCTCACTATGAATTAAACCTGCAAGCTCCTCTGATGATTTTGTGGGTTATTGATAGTTTCTTATTTTACATACTGGTTTCCATTGTTCATATCTTGTTCATCTTTAGAATTTTACCAATTAGTTCATATATTTGTGATTTCATCTTTATTATTATATCAACACTCAACTAAAAAGTCAGTAGTGAAAAGAAATGCCTAAATATTTCTTTTCAAATATTTGCATCGTTTTCTTTTACTAAATGAACCCACAAGTAAAATCAGATATTATACAGTAAATTTTATTACCCAATAGAATCATTTATAAATATACAATGCTAAAAACAAATTCATTTTGCTTCGAAAAGAAAGTAAAATATGAAAGAAAAAAAACTGAACATCCAAAGAAAAAAAAAGAAAGAAAGCTGAAAATATGCTTTATTTTTACTTCCAATAATAATAATAATAATAAAAGAAGAAAAAAAAAACTGTACCAGTAAGAATTAAAAAAAGAAAACTGAAAATATATACCCTTTTCAGAGTGTCCTTTCTCTTCAGCAACCTGGCGACAAAAAAAACATAACATATTTAACATATTATAAATCAGCTCTTTTATTTGCTTTTGCATTATCATTCATTGCTATAAATTTAATTATTATGGATTTAATACCAAGAATAAACAATCATTGCTGATAATAGCTTTATCTAACAAATTTTAATGCATTTATCTGTTCTTATAACTGCTAAAAATGGGTTATTTAAAAGGATTAATTTTTGCTTGTTGGAATAGTCTAAGTACTTTCTGAATATATCAATGACACAAAACTAAAAAATCAGTACTAAAAAGAAATACCGGAATCTTTATAAATGTCTGCATCTGGATCAGTTCATGATAAGTGAAATCAAATATTGTAAACTACATTTTATCACGCATAGGATCATTTACTTTCTACCAGCATCAGTATACATTGCTGAAAACAGATCAACTTTATTTTGCTTCCGAAAAAGAACTGTGCCACTAAGCACTAAAAAAAAAAATATAAGAAAAAGAAAGCAAAAACTGAAAGCATGTATCCTTTCCTGAGTGCTATCAGCAGCCTCGCGACGCCCGAGTCCCCAAAAAGGACACACTCGGGCCGAAACTAAAAATAAGGCGAGCGTCTTTGGGTGACGTGAGCGTGGGAACTTACGGTGACTTTGACCACCTGGTACCTTGAAGGCCGACTCCCTGCCCCTCCCCTCTGCCTGCCAAGGACCGTGAGAAAGTTGTGAGAGAGTCCCCCTCTCGCTTCCTACCTTTTCCCTCTTCTTCCTTTTTGATGTTTTATTCCTTCTCTAGATTTTTTTTCTTCTCCTCTTGCTCCTTCTTCTACAAGATGTAAGATGTACCGGTTGTTTACTCGGCTACCTACTTACGTCCAGGTTAGGACGTTAACCTGTTGGGACCCAATGCTGCTTGCGTGCGCGTGTGAACATCAAGATGAAATCCATTATTGTCTTATTATTATTATTATATTATTAGTGTATTATTATTCGTTGCAGCGGAATTAGTGTCATTCTTGAATGTGTACCTCATCTTGTTAATGAAGAGGCCTTCTTATTCATACACTGTGATGTGTTTTGTATGAATGTCATTTGTAAAGATCTCTTATCACTCGTGGCATCAGAACTTAGGTATCGTTGTCAGTAATAGTATACGCTTCTGGATAAGGAAGTTGGGATTATTTTGTAAACATTTTGACACTTTTCCACCACAGTTATTGCTTCAACACGTTTAATAGTAAAATATCATTATTTTCTTACAGTTAATTTTGTATATTTTTGTAAGAAAACACAGTAAAATGTCTTTCGGGTTCACTGTGAAACCAGTTCAGAAATGCATTTTATTATCCGAATATTAAACACAAATCTTATGTAAACATGTGTCTTGTAATGAAAGTGACTTATTTTTGCACTGCGATCGTTTTTATATGAATATCAGTCCTAAAGATCTCTTATCACTCGTGGTATCAGACCTTGTGTATCGTTGTCAGTAATAGTATACATTTGTGGATTAGGAAGTGGGGGCGGGGGAATATTTTGTAAACATTTTGACACTTTTTACACCTCAACTATTTCTTCAATACATTTAATAGTAAAACGGGGGGAAAATTGTGTTTTTTTTTAGAAGCACAAAAATTACATCTTTAAGATGCTTTGTTAAAAATCAGCTTCAAAATGTAATTTGTTATTCAAAAATGAAATCCAAATTTTATAACTTTCAGAAATATACAGTATATCACTTTGTTAAAGAAGCCTTTTTATACAGAGATCTGTTTTGTATGAAAATCATTTGTAAAGATCTCTTATCACTTGTTACATAAAACCTTGCGTATCGTTGTCCGTATTAGTCATACGATTCTGGATTAGGAAGTGTTGGGGTAGGGCGGAGGGGATATAAACAATTTGACACTTTTTGCACCTCACTTGTTATTTCAACACATTTAGTAGTAAAATATCGAAAATTCATTGTGAGAAAATAATAGTATTTTGTAAGAACGCCCTGAAAAAATGTCTTTTAGTTGCACTGTGGAAATAAGTTTAGAAAAATAATTTATTATACGACTATTAATCCAAATCTTATACAAACCTGTACATCATCTTGTAATGAAAATGACTTTTTGTTCATACATTGCGATCTCTTTTGTATGAATATCAATTGTAAAGATCTCTTATCACTCGTGGCATCAGGACTTTGCGTATCATTGTTAGTAATAGCATACATTTGTGGATTAGGAAGAGGGGATATTTTGTAAACATTTTGACACTTTTTACACTACAACTATTTTTTCAATATATTTAATAGTAAAACAGGAAATTTTAGTGCATATTTGTAAGAAACAGAAAAATACATCTTTAAGATGCATTTCTAAAAATCAGCTTCAAAGTGTAATTTATTATTCAAAAATTAAATCCAGATTTTATAATCTTCAAATGTATAGAGTATTTTGCATAGAAATTTACAACCTTCATACACATATATATATATATATATATATATATATATATATATACACAGAGTGCAAAGGAAAGTCCCTTTAACCTGAAAATACTTGCGAACGGAGAGAGCTATAGCTATGCAAGTAAGATAACGGTATAGTAAAACGACTAAACCCGACCTAATGCAAACGAAAGCAGCGCCACCTAGTGGCGAAGTTTGGAAGATAGCCATTACAAATAGAAAACGAAAAGACATAGAACAAAATTTCCAATTAGAAAGTTTTAAAGCATCAATTAATTAGTACGAAACGAAATTTGGTTCACACGGATAAGATAAATCGTCGCCTGTATACCCAGAAATGTCCGAAATCGATGATCGACGATTCTACTTAGCATATTCACATTCCGGAAATGTAGCAGTGCACAACTGCAGACTGTGACATTGTACTGTGCTGTAATGTCTGTAAAAAATTATTTTCCAATGCATTTAAGATTTTAGATTAACACTTTCAGGGGCAGATAAATTCCGTTCGTAAACTGATTAAATAATTTACAGACAGCAGAATATTCAAACGAATTTCTTAGAAAATAAAAACCCGCTAATTTGCACTTTCATTACAAAAGCAAAATTTTATTAAAATATTCTTGGTGCCATTTGTCAGTTTTGGAATTAAAATTAGATGGCTAGATCGTCTAGCCACCGCCCTTGAAAGGGTTAAATCTATGTCGTCGTATTGAAGAGGCTTGCAATAGACGTTCAATGCTGAGAAATGTGCATGCAGAATTACTCTCACGAATACAAACGTGTATCGTGAGCAATGGCGAACTTTTCGAACATACTGAATATTAACTTTATATCACTGTGAGACAGTTTTTTGTAGGATGTTATCAAAATGTATTGAGGTAAGTACATATTTATACAATAAATTGTGCGTAAATCTTCATACTTCTGGCTATTCCAGTCAAACGTTTACACAAAATGAAGTGCATCGATTTCGGACATTTTTGGGTAAACAGGCGAAGATTTATCTTATCCATGTGAACCAAATATCGTTTCGTACTAATCAATTGATGCACTAAAACTTTCTAACTGAAAATTTTGCTCTCTCTTTTAGTTTTCGATTTGCAATGGCTATCTTCCAAATTTCGCCACTAGGGGCGCTGCTGTCGTTTGCATTAAATCGGGCGTAGTCGCTTTACTGTACCGTTACCTCACTTGCATAGCTGTATCTCTCTCCGTTTGCAAGTATTTTCAGGTTAAAGGGACTTTCCTTTGCACCCTGTATATATATATCTATATATTTATTTATTTTTTTTATTTTATTTTTTTTGTTTTTTTAAGAGATTTCTTTTTTATTTCCTGTGATCTGTTTTGTGTAAATGTCAATTGTAAAGATATCTTATCACTCGTTGGATTAAGCCTTGCGTATCGTTGTCAGCCGCAGTATACGTTTCTGAATTAGGAAGTGGGGGAAAAATTTTAAACATTTTGACACATTTTACACCACAACTATTTCTTGAACACATTTAGTGTTAAAACGGGAAATATTGTTTGCGTAAGAAGCACAAACAATCATATTAAAGCATGCATCTTTAATATGAATTGGGAAAATCAGCTTCAAAATATAACTTATTATCCAGAAATTGAATCCAAATACACATATATTATATTTTTAATAAACAGTCCTTTTCATTCGTACGCTGTGACCTGGTTTGTATGAAGATCAGTTGTAAAGATCTCTTAAGAGGCTACTTCAGTCAGGCGGAAAGACCCGTTCTCTAATGCTATTCCTATGGAAGAAATTTATAAAGATATCTCGGTTGCATTTCAATATTTTTAAATGATTTCTTTTGCATTGGATAGCTGAGATCAATCTGTATGCAGGCCGTTTTTTACTTTTTCGATTTTCATTACAGATTTTTTTTTACGAGGATGTTTTTACTTTCGAAACCGGTTCCGAAAATGAAAGTGTCCCCATAAAAAATATCTGCAAACAAAATCGAAAAAGTAAAAAACAATCTTTGTACAGATCGATCTCAGCTGTCTAATGCAAAAAAAAATTATTTAAAAATATTGAAATGCAACTGAGATATCTTTACAAGTTTTTTCCATAGGATTAGCATTAGCGAACGGGTCTTTTCGCCTGACTGAAGTAGCCTCTTAACACTCGTGGCACCAGATTTTGCGTATCGTTGACAGTAATAATACACATTTCTGAATTAGAATGTGGGGTATTTGTTTTTATTTTTACATTTTCTTATACCTTTAAAGGGCCGCTTAAAGACCTGTTTTGTTGCTGTTTTGAGGGAGAGGCTTTACACGTCTCTATTCTATTTCGTTATTTTCCTAAATAGCTTTGATTTTTTAAAGTTTTACCACCATGGAATTATAATGTTATTTTTTTGTTGGAAATCTGAACTTTTGCAATAAAATTATCACCATAAAAATTTTTGCGATAGGATAATACAATACTTTCATTTAAAAAAAAGCATTTTTCATTTTTATCAAAAATTATTTAATTTAAAAAATTATTACTGATATTAAATTATTATTTTCTGTTATGTATATAATGTGAAATATTGTAATTCCATTCATAATTTTCGGCAGTTCTAAAGTAAATTATCTATACAAGCATGAAAAATTTTAATTCTTGCTTTATTATATATATATATATATAAGTGTAACTAAATGAGTAAAAGACAAAAGGTGAAAAAAGATTGACATAGGTTTTATTTGTTTACGAATTTAAGTAGTCTTTTTAGGGATTTATATATTAAATGGATTTATGCTTAGAGATTTATATATTCTAAAACTGTATAAATTAGATATCGAATCTGAATCGTCTTTATTTTTTAAGCGCAAAATTAAAATTAATACATGGAAATTATTCCAGAGAGAAACATTCGCCTTGCATACAATATTTCAAATGAAAATCAAATTTCAAATTTCAAAGTAATTGCTTAAAAGGCGCAAAAGCCAACATAGTGAAAAAGATTCCAAGCCGGGACACAAACCCGGGCCATCAGTATAGCGCACTGACGTTCTACCGACTAAACCACTTGGAACGATACCTAGCTCGGAAAATTTCTCACTATTATATGTTGGCAAGGCTACAAATGCAGCACAAGATGGAATATTTATCGTGAGTCACCGACCTGGGACAAACACGAAACATAATTAAATCCAGCATCGATAGAAATTATATTAATACATGGAAATTATTCCAGAGAGAAACATTCGCCTTGCATACAATATTTCAAATGAAAATCAAATTTCAAATTTCAAAGTAATTGCTTAAAAGGCGCAAAGGCCAACATAGTGAAAAAGATTCCAAGCCGGGACGGTCCCGGCTTGGAATCTTTTTCACTATGTTGGCCTTTGCGCCTTTTAAGCAATTACTTTGAAATTTGAAATTTGATTTTCATTTGAAATAAAGCAAAATTAAAAATTTCTAAATTTGAAGAATTTTATGTCAGCTGTGCCATGAGAATAGATTATTTGTATTTCATGTGATTTATATAATTTACACACACACACACACACACACACATATATATATATAAATATGTGTGTGTGTGTGTGTGTGTGTGTGTGTGTGTGTGTGTGTGTGTGTGTGTGTGTTTGTGACATGTGACTATTTCGAATTCTTTCCGGGTTGCATGAAAATCAGGAAAAAATTTGTGTAACCAGTGTTCATTTATTATTTAGTGATTGAAACCTTGCTTTGTTTCAAAACAAAAATGAAGAAAAGCAATACTAGATCTCTGTTTTGATTTCTGTCCTTAAATTTATTTTTATTATAATGATGAAACATACAAAGATTAAGTTTATCGACAGTAGCCACTGTCTTTTTTAATGCCCGTATTATACTTATATTCATCTTATACCAATATTTCAGGCATTATTATTGTAGTAGCCATTAGAGTATAGACATTTTTCTTATCTGTTATTACATTAATATATAAAAAGTATAAAAGAATAAGGAGATCTTTTTCATTTAAAAATTCTTTACTTGTTTCTATACATATTAAAATCAATTTCCATACAATACATTTCCGTTACTTTTTTATAAAAACTTTGACATCTTTCCTTATTTTATTTTAAAAAACATGTATTTCAGCAGACTTTAAAAATATGTTATATACCAATTAATGCATCGTCTAATATCTTTTTGGCTTCTTTCTCAAAAACGTTTTCATCCCTCTTTCTGAGACGTCCTCAGTTTCAAATGGTGTTGTTTCGCAGTTTTTTAAATGTTTTTTAAAATAAAATAAGGAAAGATGTCATAAAGTTTTTATGAAAAAGTAACTGAAATGAATTGTATGGAAATTGATTTTAATATGTATAGAAACAAGTAAAGAATTTTTAAATGAAAAAGAGATCTCATGATTCTTTTATACTTTTTATATATTAATGTAATAACAGATAAGAAAAATGTCTATACTCTAATGGCTACTACAATAATAATGCCTGAAATATTGGTATAAGATGAATATAAGCATAAAAAGATTATTACAGAATTTCTTCCCACACAATTTTTTCTTATTTTATTTGTTTTGTTTTTCCTTAAAATAGTTTACTTGCAGTCATTTGTTTTATTTATAGTATTAAAACATAAATAAGCATATTATAAATAAAACGTTGTGTCTCTGAAGCTCAAAAAATGCTACACAAAGAAAAGAAATACTGTAATGTATTTTTTAGAGAATTGCTTGATGTCTTGCCATGCAAAGACTTGATGGCACTTCCTTTATTTTTATGAACGTTTAAAATCATTAAGTTGTTTACAAGTTTTGGTCACGCACTTTAGAGATTTTCGGCGTACTAATGAACTTGGTTCTATGTTAAAATAATAACAGCACTGCAGAAAAGAAATGTATAAAATCTTTTAGCGCAAGACATACAACCAGATCTAATGCAAAAAAAATGTCCGAGGGTAATTGGATGTTTCTCAGGCCTCTCCCTTTGCATAGATTCACACGAAGCAGTGAAATAATAAAATATAGGGTTAGCATAGATGAATGACCCCGGATTTAATAAACTTATATTTTCAAAACTGTTAGACATATTATAATAAGTGATATAGGAAAATAAAGAAAAACATTCCAAGTATTTTATTTACAGTTACAAATGTTCGACGTGGGAACCGTTCGTAACACGACAAACATCTAATCTATAATCAAGTTCAATCCACACATTTTGCAGTTTTACACTGTCAACGGTTCTTAATGCAGCACTGGTGTGTTCTTTAAGTTCTATGAGTGTTTTTGGCAATGGTGGTTCGTAAAGAAAATCATTGATGTAACTCCACAAAAAGAAATCGCACGGCGTAAGATACGAAGCTTTGGGTGGCCATGTGAAAAAGGCTGCGTTTAGGCGATTGTTTTGCCTTCCTTCAACACTTGTCCAGGAAAAGCTATTAACACCTATTCTTCTCCAAGCGATTGTTGTTATTCACAAAACGATGGGGAGATTCAACAATAGAAGGGAGATTAGATCGACTTCACGAAAAGATTTTCCTCCTTCAGAATGTCCGTCCTTTTCCTTCTAAATCTATTAAAGATTAAACGCACCGCGTGATCACGAAAAAGACGCTGACAGTTGATGATACGTCTATTTGGGTCTTAAGGGTAAAGGTCTTAATAGATGTAAACTTCATCTCTCGGCGTGTTTGTCATGGGGAGGCGGTGTCTTTGATTTTTAATTGCACTTCAAGTATACTGAAGTATCATTCTGTAAGAGGACTTCAAATCCATCTTCGCCTATCTCAATTGTTGAATCTTCCCATCCTTTTGTTACTAGCCACAAACGGTTGGGGAAGAATAGGTGATAATGAAGAAGAGGGAAGGAAAAAAAACATGTAAACTGATCTTTAATCATCGTTACCCGCATGTCTAATCCAGCACTGAGCGACGACATAAAACAAAAACAAAAAACCACTTGGAAATGTTTTTCTTTATTTTCATATATCACTTGTTATAATGTTTGTAATAGTTTTAAAACAAAACAAAAATAAAATCCGGTCATTTATTTATGGTAACACTGTATTTTTGTATATCGCTTCTTAAGGACACAGATGACATAAAATGCTTTAAAGGAAATGAGTATATAAGCATTGATGATTTTTGACTTTCCAGAGAGACATGTTTTTTACATTCTTTTAACTCAATTTTGTTTTTGTATGTAAAGATGAAATTTTATATTCGATTTTTCAAACATTTCTTGATATGCTATAATTATTTTTACAAAAATATGCACACATGTATGTTTCAGATGACAATACAACATTTAAACATTTTTAGAACTTAATTGTAAATTAATAAATAAATTTTAGGGCTTTTTCCCATTAACCAGCCCAGGTGATAAATCGCCAAATATTCTGCAGAGTTACAACTGTTTACAAGTTACGAAAACAATAGTGTCAATAATGCGCCAAACCAAAACTATCGCTGTGAAACTATGCAACAACGCAATATTTTAAACACTAAAAAATAAAAAATGAAAAGTGTAATATATTTTTAAAAGACTCTTTTATCATTTAATATTTTAATTTTAAATTACGGCTATACACTGAAAAAACATTTTAGAAATCCTAAATAGATAGTTTAAATAATGCTTTCTTTCCTTTCCAGCTTCCATATAAAACAAGAACAAGTGCATAAGTGTGATCGCAGATCGCACAGAGGGTTTCGTTTAATATCTCTTTTAAAACACTTTGTCCTTAATTAATAAATCAAAATTGTTAATTTATAATTATTTAACCGTTACATAATTGGCAGCACGATTATATTTAATTTTAAAATAATTAAAAAATATTTTTAGACCAAATTAAAATTATTCAAGTAAAATTATTTAAATAAAATTAAAAAATCCAAATATTTTTAAATTCAGCAATTTCAAAAATTTAGCGGAGATATAAATAAAATATAATTCTTTTTTAAATAAAAAATTGTTTAAAACATATTTAAAATGCGGAAATAATTCCCAAAAAAGCAATATTATTTTTTTCGCCTTCCAAACACTCACTAGATGGCGCCAAAAAAGGATGTTAACACTTATTACAATTCCAAAAACCTCATAAAAGGGTTAAAAAGTACGATTTTTTTTTTGTTATTAAATCCATCGGACAAATAAATGTAAAAAATTGAAAATTTCAACTCCCACTGGCATGCTTCGAACTCGGAACCTTTCTGTTAGAAAAAACACTCTCTACCACAGGACTACAGAGTTCACGAAAAGATGGGTGAAATTAAAATTGTGTTTTGAAATCGCAAAAATGGTGGGATGTCATTACATTAATTTATTTAATTAAAATAACATAACTTTTTCAAAATTTTATGATTTTGGATGTGGCAGGGGATATTCAGCTCTATGTACAAAAAAAAAAAAAAAAAAAAAAAAAAAAATCTGTAACATAAATAGTTTTCGTGTACGAACGGTATGATGTTCAGACGGACAGTCAACGAAATCCTTAAAAGACCAAGGAAAAATTATAATTTCTTTAATGAGTTCACTAACGCGGGCTTTCTATTAAGCATATATAAAAGTGGTGAATTTTTAATAGTCGGGGCCTACGCCAAATTAAGGTATTGTAACCAACGACATTTTTGGGGGCTGCATAAGATGCAATCATCGAAGTAGATAGGATTTTTAATATATACAATTAAATTATCATAAAAGGATGGTTTTAAAAGCTATTTTCACTTTTATTTTATTTCTTTTTTGTAAAATGTTTTGATTGTCTTGATATAGTTTAATATCTACATTTATTGCCTCTCTAATTGATTTTTTTTTTTTTTTAATGTTTTATTCAAGATCAGAAACATAGATTTATATAACAAATTTCAGTTTATTTAATTGTAATATTATATATATATATATATATATATATATAATATATATATATATATACGAAGCACTCGTTACATATTCTACTGAGTGAAAAATAAAGTAAATCATATATAATGTAAAATTACATTGACTAAAAGTACTTTCCTACTTTTGCAGAACTTCGTTTTTGATATTCTTTTTCTTAATGAGCATTATCATACTCATTACGTATGCTAAAAAGTGAAAAATAACGTAAAACATAATTCAATATATGATCTTTTTTTATATATATATATATAATTTTATTATATTGACTAAAAGTACTTTCCTGTTTTTTGCAGTTCTTCGTTTTTGATATACATTTTCTTAATGAACACCATCATGCTCATTATATATGCTAAAAAGTGAAAAACAAAGAAAAACATAATTAAATAAGATTTTTTTTCTTTTATAATTTTATTATACTGACTAAAAGTGCTTTTCTATTTTTTGCAATTCTTCGTTTTTGATATACATTTTCTTAATTAGCTGCATCATACTCATTACATATGCTAAAAAGTGAAAAACATAATTAAATATAAGATTTTTTTATTATCATTATTTTATTATATTGACTAAAAGTACTTTCCTTTTTTTTGCAGTTCTTCGTTTTTTATATACATTTTCTTAATGAATACCATCATACTCATTACATATGCTAAAAGTGAAAAATAAAGTAAAACATAATTAAATGTACGATAATTTTTTTTTTTATATAATTGTATTATATTGCCTAAAAGTATTTTCCTTTTTTTTGTAGTTCTTTGTGTTTGATACTTTTTTTTTTAATGAAGTATGTTCAAGCTACCTTCTTTCTACTTCCTTTACAATTGTTTGTCATTCCATAAATCACATCGTATCTCTAATTTCAAGTTTGTTTTGAACTATAGTCATTTCTATTGTCATGTCTGAGATTTTAAAGACATTTTTAGATATAATTATAGAAAATCGCCGGAACCGAAAATTATGAATGAAGAAATTTATAAGAATGATAACACGCACCTGGCTGACAATTCTGATAATTTCGTACATAGTCTTCGAACAATACAATAATAAAAGATAACGCCTTCCAAAGTTATTCGGATGCTCGTTGAACAATTGTTTTATGCCCTATGATCAATAGAAGTCAGGGCTTAAAAGCAGCTTAACAATAAAAAATTCATGAATAAGAAATTTTTCAGCGACTCCAACCGAATAAATGTTGTTTCTATTGTTTCAAAGAAAATAAGTATCTTTAAAAAAAGGATGGACCTCTATCTTGAACCATTGCTTTGTACCAGAATTATAAATCCATCCATGCATGTGTGGACAGACATGAATATTCGCACAACGCATAATACGCGGAAGCTATTTACAGACCACTGAATAAGGCAGAGAGTTCAGAAAGTCAGTCTTCATTACAGCAGGCGTAGATCTTCATTGTCTTGGGACTATTGTCTATCGACCAATACTCCCGACCTTTCTGCGAACCCTGACCCTGACTTAGGTGGGTGTCGCATTCGAGTTATAGAATTTGGTATTTTCTTATTGTTTTCGGATAAATTTTACCCTGCCTGTTTTCGTTCGTGGTTGTTTGTTACAGAGATATATGAAGTCTTATTTTTACTTCATCAATAACTCTACCCAGATGATAACAAGTTAAGTCACTGTTGAGTGATTTTAAAGAATAAAAATATGTATGATTATTGGCATTTTAAGAATGGGGTGTGAATATTATGGCTTTCCATTCAACTCTAAAAATAATCGAGTTAAATTAAACTTTTGTCATCATAAAAAAAGTACAGCAAAAGTTCAATTTACAAAAATGAATAAATAAATAAATAATTGTAGATAAAGAGATGCTTTGTGTAAAATTATTGAAGGGACACAAATTTTTAGAATGATCACATATTAAATACTGTAAATTCATGGGTAATTCGACAAATCTTTGGAATCTGCTTTCAGGATTATAGTAATTTTTTTTCCTGTTTCTTTTTAGAAAATTAGTTGTAGCCATATAAAATGAATTAACAAATCTTTTTGTTGTTGTTGCATACATCTTCTCGTTTTAAAGTCAAAATATAGCTTTAAAAAAAAAAAAAACACCAGTAATCAATACAAAATACTGAAAAAATATTCACAAAACAGGATGGCAAAAAACTGTTCCTTTTTATAAAAATGTAAGATGAAATTGAACAATTTTTAGAAAAGCACAACTATTTTTTTTTTTTTCCAAAACCCATTTTTTTCAATAACTTTTTTTTTCAGAATTCTGTTTTCTAAAATTTTCTTTCGGTATCTTTTTCATATTTGTAAGTACTTTCTTAAAATGCACGAAAATTATGAAAAAACTACTGTTTTCAGAATATAAATTGAAATGCAGTTTCAAATTGTTTAACCGCTCTGTCATTGGATAATAGATTTAGCGCTTGGTTATTATACCACAAAATGTTGAGTTAAAATGAAAAAACATTTTTTGTGTCACTAGGCTTTTAACTATGTAAACGAATTTGTGCCATTACAAACGGATTTTTTATTTCGCTCATTGATTTCCTTTTCTATCAATTGCTTTGTAGCTTCGAATGTTTTAATCCCGTTTAAGTAAAAACATTAGCAAAATAATTCGCATGTATATCTTTATGGAAGTAATATACTACTAAATTTAATCGCGTTCAAAATATTTAGTTAAATTCTTGTGTTTTTAATTTTATTCTTAAATGCATTTTGTTAACTCTCAATGCATTTTGATAACTTTCAGTCCAATAGTGCAGCGCATAAATATTGATAAATTTCAGCGTAGTTGCTTTGTCATTCACAAAATACACTATGTTTTAATTCTTTTGGGCCCAATTATTTGTTTCATTTTGGGCAAAATTTATTTTAATTAAAAAAAGTTAAACTTAGCTATCCAAATAGGAAAAAAAAAAAAGATTTATTTGAAATCTAACGAATATGCCAGTAGTTATTTTATGTGCTGTTAATATTATTATAGGCTACCGAAGAAATTTTTGAAGATGTCTGAGAAATGTTGTACTATTACTACAGCAGATTAAATGGAAACTTCCTGTATTCTTCCTTATTTTATCATAAATTATTAGTTGAGGCAAGTGGTAGTTAAATTTAAATAATGTAACACATTAGATTAATTTTAACACAATTATTCAAATTGGTAAATAAATCATATTAGATGCAAATTTCCAACTGGGCGAAAAATGTCCGGGCCAGGATTCGAACCAGGGATCTCCTGGCTGAAGCCGCCTCCAGCGATTTCTGCAGTTCCATTACCTGTGATTTATTCTGTTGAGCTGAACGAGGTTTCAGACCAGATGCTATAATCATAAAGGTTAGCTGGGTGAAAAAGTTTTACCAGATTCGTCCGGGATAGCTCAGATGGCAGAGCACTGGCGGGTTCAGTCAGGAGATCCCTGGTTCGAATCCTGGTCCGGACATTTTTCGCCCAGTTGGAAATGTACATCTAAAATGTAACACATGTCTGAAATAAAAATCTAATCAATGGCGTATAAAGTTTTAAGCTAACTTTATTATTAAATGCTGAAGAATAAATTATCATACGTAAATGTAAAGACATGTACTATCATTACTATATTCAGTTAATAATAAGAAAAAATCCAAAGATAAAATAATTGTAAATGCAAATTTATATACTATTATTAAGATTAAAAGGCTGATAAATAATGAGCGTATTATCAAACAGATAAGGCTTTGTTGTTGTTTGTTTTTTTCTATAGTTGGATTATATATTTTTTTATTTTCTTATTATTTTCGTCATGTATCTACCTATCTATCTATATCTAAATGTGCTTGCAAATTTGTCTTTGTGAAAGGGGGTGGGTAGATAACTCATTTTTGCCCAATCCCCCCCCCCCTCTCCCGATAGGATAAAAAAAAAAATCCTTCTTTTTAAATTTTTTGACCTTTTCAATGCTTAGGATGCACCGCCTCTCTAATTCATTTTTTTTTCCCCTAAAGATTGCTTAAATTTGATATACAAAATCAGAAACTTGGGTTTTAGTAGAGGTAGAAAAGGTTTAAAAAAAAAAAAAAAAAAAAAAAAAAAAAAAAAAAAAAACTGATGGCCATCAATGTTTGGGAAAGAACTTCGCTTTAGCACTAGAAATGAAGATTGTTGTTTAATCATGTTTTGGGGGCCAGGTTAAACAACCAGGTTACTAAAACAGTTGAATCCCCCCCCCCCCCCCATCCCCGCAAAACATGTTAACCAACTTTATTTTTTGAGAATTCATCGTATCTTCATTTCTAGTGCCTAAACAGTGTTCTTCTCTAATTTTCGTTAGGGGGGCTGGTCACTCAGCTTTCCATTTCCCTCACTAATGTAAAGTCTATGGGCATTGGATGCATTCGTTTATTTAAAATATCTCCTCGGGAAAATAATATTTTTAACTTCTATTTTTTGTGTACACTTCCTAAATGAAGTCTCTTTTTTTCTTAGTTCTCAAAATATTTCTAAAGTATAGACTTAATTTTATATAAAGTGTTAAAATCTTATTCACAGTTCGCCTGCTTTTAACACATTAAATATTAAATTCAGCATAGAATTTAGAAATATTTTGAATACTAAGAAAAAAAGAGACATCTTTTAAGAAGAGTACACAGAAAAAAGATGTTAAAAATATGAATTTCCCGAAAAGATATTTTAAATATACGAATGCGTCAAAAGTCCATAAACTTTACATTAACGGAGGATAATTCCGAATCTGAGTGACCAGCCCCCTTAACAGCCATTAGTTTTTGTATTTTTCTCAATTTTTAGTCTATTTTACCTGTACTATTTATTTACGAATTCTTAATGTATTGCAATTATATCAACCGGTTGTCCAACCGGGCTTCCCGAGTTACAGAGTATTGGTGAAAATCATTTTTGTTAATTGAAAACTCTAATAGATTTATTAACCATTTGGAAAAATGGTTATTGTCCTCGTCAGGGTAAGAAATCAAAAGCATATGTGAAGCGTTTTATTGGTTTAATCCGCATTTTATTCGTTTTCTGATTGGTCTATACACTAACCTTTATTTTCAACAGAGATGAATATTTCTGTTGCCACTATGACAAAAAAGTAATAAAAACTACAAAAAAACTAATAACTCAGAAAAAAAATTGAGATACAGCTTTCAAACAAATTGCATTTAAAAGTACATTTTTTTCTCTATACGACGGTGTAAAAAGTAATATTGGGGGATGTTTAGAAGTTTAAGAATGAAATTTCATTTAAAATGGGTCGTCAGATTTCTACGATAGAAAAGCCTTTTCCCGAACAGCCAATGAAATGCTTGGATAATACGTAAGTTTCAGGTGGATAATACGTAAGGTTCAAGAAATCTGAGGAGTCGCAGGCGATTTTTGTCGCTTGGAATTTTTACGTGTAATAACACTATTAACGTTTAATTCATGGCGTACGTAATGTAGGATCAACTCCGTGTGATTTTTTATGTCTTAAATTTTAGTCTTTGAAAAAAATCATTCTCCAAATGGTCGTTGTAATTTGTTAAATCGCATTTTTTTTTTTTTTTTTTTTTTTTTTTTTTTTTTTTTTTTTTTTTTTTTTTAGATTGCCCACTAACAACACCAAAACACATTTTTATATGGAAAATATTAATAACGTGTTCAAATAAAGTTTTGAAATTTATTAAAAGCCCAGATTTAGCTACTTACGGCAATCTTTTTGATTCTGATCATTTCAGTAATTTAACCACGTAGTTCGATGACACGTTTGTCCAATTTGCGTTTTATTTATATTATTTTATCATTTTCTTTATTTATTGGTGAAGGTTTCATTTTGGTATGGAATCTTAGCCGGAAACAAAAGCGGAACTGTTGACATTGACCTTTTGTAATCAGACTACTCGCAATAGAGATAGATTAAAATAAAGAAAAGAAAATTCTTGAAAATTATTTCAAAACCACAAAAAATCCGTAAATTGAGGTACAGTTTTCAAATAAATGCCACTTTAAAGACATTTTTTACCCATTTTCGACGATGTAAAAATTAAATTTGTGAGATGTTGAGAAGTTAAAAAAAAATTCCAGTAAAAGGAAAATTTATTGGTCAGGTGTTGCCACCATGAATGTGACATCAGCGTCACTCACGAATATGCTCTTGCTTTATATTATAGATTTTATTTCTCTTCGATATGAAGCGCTTAAAATACCATCGCAGTTTTTTTTTTTTTTAATATATGTTAATACCTGCATGAAAAGTAAAACATGTGTAAAATCAACGATGGTGGTATGAGCTCTTCATATATATACAGTCGGACCTCTATTTAACGAAGTCGCTAAATCCCGAAAAAAAGTTCGTTATATGGAAAATTCGTTAAATAGAGAGTCACCCTTTAAAATACTTTAAACTACGTAAAACACATTTTAAGCCCATAAACACTAAATATAATTTAAAAAAGTAATTAGTCACACTTTTTTTATAAATTATATCTATTTTTTTTTTACTCATTTTACCCATCAAAAAGAAATCTCTGCAAGGGAAATAAGAATGAAACAAAACGTTGCCTGGAAATACATTGTATTTTCAGTTAAAAAAATAATTTTACATTAAAATCACGATTTTTTATTATGGTTGATAAGCTGTTTGGAGGAATACCACACATTTTAAAGCAGTATTCTTTTTCTTCATGCCTTTATCCACCTCATCAAGAACAAATTTTTTTCTTTGATGCTCAGCCACTTTCGCTTTGACATTTTCAAGCTACAAGAATCGAAATTACCCGATATCACGATTGACCATGATCAACAATCTAGAAAACGGGAAACTAGATTAAGGACGGGGCAGCTCCATTGAGGGTTAAAAGGAAATATTGAAAGTTTGCTTTTCTTGGATGGGAAGCAAAGAATCACAACGATTTTACTGCTCTCGGTGAGTTAGGTGCCTGGTAAGACCTGTTCATGGTCACTGATCATCATAAAATGTGTTAAAAGAAAGAACAAATTTAAAATGTCCAATAATATTTTAAGAAATAGGGAGAAAAAAATTTTAGAGCCCAAGGAAAAGTTCGTTAAATAGAGAATACACTTCGCTATTTGGAGGTTATTTTACGAAGAAATTTGCAAAATGTTCTTGGTTCTAAGTAAAAGTTCGCAAGATAGAGAAATTCGCAAAATAGAGGTTCGTTAAATAGAGGTTCGACTGTATATAAAAAAAGAATATAATTGACATAATTTAAATATTATTGTTAAATAAATCTGTTTCTGGTCTTCTATAACGCATTTAAACAAGTCGAAAACTGTACGTCAGACGTGGCAATTGAGGTGCGTTCGTACTCTAACTAGTTTTATAAATATTCCGATCTTGGTGCAATAGCTGTTGCACTCTTATGCAAAAATGCATGAATACAAAATTTATTACGATTCTATAGAGTAAATTCAGTCATACGGAAATAATAGGACTCCATCTTGAGTAGAACGTAATAACCATGGCAACCTAGAATCATGACCTATCATGGGATACCATTGAATTAATAATGTATGATAGGATTTAATAGAGTGAAAAAAAACTTTTATTGATGCCTTTTTTAAGTTTTGATTTGATTTTCATAAAATTTGAATGACTCGACGAAATGCTGCACCGATTCTATATATTAAATTTCAAACCATTCGGTTGCGTAGTTTTTGCGCTGTTATATGTGGACAGTTGAACAGACAGACAGACGAATGGACCAGACGACGACTATAGGTGCTACGTATTTATATAATTACAAACGCACCTAAAAACCTTCAAACAAAAATAAAGAGGCAATAAGTACAAATCTTAAGCTGTGTTAAAGCATTTTAGCAAAATGAAAAAAAAAACACCCTATGGGGGGTGGGGGCAGAAGGGAAACCTATCTACCTACCTCCTTTTAATATATTATGCCAAAATCGGTATGTAATTTAGTAATTTAAATAAAATCTACATTAATTCTATCCGGAAAAAAATATGTAGCATACAAAAATTTGAAGCCGCCTTTAAATATAATTTGTTTTCGTCTGTCAATTTTTACTTCCTGGTATATGCTATATCTAGCAAATCCTTTCATTTTGTTAGAAATCAACCCTCACGAAATAAAGTGCTTAGGTCTGATCTAATGATCCTGTAAGTAGTACGCTGCACCTTCTCTGAATATCAAATACAATCTTACAGCCAACACTTACTTTGTAATACACTGTTTTGCTTAAGCAGTTTCAGTACTTCATTTTAAAATGTCACTTTTATAGATGTAATAACTGCTCATTTAACTTTATGTCAGATAATGCATTTAAAACTAAGTAGCTGTTTAAATTTTATATGTGATATATGTTCTTCCGAAAGCGTTTGTTCAACTCTCTGTAAAATCGATAATATGAAAGCTTTAAATAATAAAGAAATAAAAAAATGTAAACACCAACAAAATGTTATTACCGTATTTTATGGAAGAAACGCCTCGGCGTTTACGAGTTTGAAAGTTAATTATTTTTCAAGTGCAGCGTTTACGGTTTTTTTTTTTTTTTTTTTTTTTTTTTTTTTTTTTTTTTTTTGGCGCGCATAAAATTGGGATACAATAAAAAATTCCTTAAGACTTTTCTCAACTCCCCTGTTCAACAATGCGGAACTTTGACACATTTTCTGATTCATTTTTAAACTCAATGGCATAAATTTGGAAGGTGGACTATTGAATCGATTTGAAATCGCAACACATTTTCCGTTTTTTGATAAATAAATTACTTATCGAGTTATAAGCGATTCTGGTCGCGTGATGAAAAGTTTTTCTTCTTCCGTGAGCCGCCGGAGCAGCAGTCCAGTTCAAAACGTCCACTTTGAAAGTATTTTCTGAAACATCTCCTGTCTTTACCAAAAAAAGTGGAAAAAGCCTTGAGATTAGATAGTTTCCGAATAAGAAAATCTGCGAATTACATGCATTTTCAAACAAAAATGAATTTAGAAATGTGTCATAAAGTAGATTTTTGGAAGAGGTGGCAAAATGGATATTACGGGTTTCGAAAGATGTGTCTATTTCTTCAATAAAATCCAGTTTTTCACAGGCTGGAATCTGATGAAAACTGCAACATTCCCGATTATGATACCGAATCATACAGGGTTGACGAATAAAATTTAAAACTCTTCAACTCTGATATTGACGATTCAGATTTTGAGGGCTTCGAATAGAAACTAAAGAGGGCCTAAAGTGGATGTGACCCACTCACATAAAAGAGTGCAAAGTGGCGCCGACCACTTAAAAAAAAACAAATTGGAAATTGCTCGTCAAACGTGGCAAATGAGGTGCGTTCGTACTATAACTAGTTTTATAATTATTTTTTGCACCCCATATTGTACTGAATGTGTATTTATTTGCAATTCATAAGTGCATAGTCTGTAACATCATTAAAATGCACTTGCAATAATTTTTTTCCATTCCCCTTAATGTAACGGAAAACTTTTGACTGTCCCTGTAATTAAGCTATACAACCGATTTTCATGAAATTTCAAAATGGTTCGACAAAATTTTGCAGCAATTCTATATTTAAAATTTCAGCCCATTCGGAAAGCTGTAACATCATTAAAATGCACTTGCAATAATTTTTCCCATTGGCTTTAATGTAAAGAAAAACTTTTGACTGTCCCTGTAATTAAACTATACATCCGATTTTCATAAAATTTGAAATGGCTCGACAAAATGTCGCAATAATTATATGTTTAAAATTTGAGACCATTCGGAAAGCTTTAACATCATTAAAATGCACGTGCAATAATTTTTCCCATTGGCCGTCATGTAAAGAAAAACTTTTGACTGTCCCTGTAATTTAACTATACATCCGATTTTCATAAAATTTGAAATGGCTCGACAAAATTTTACAACAATCATATATTTAAAATTTCAGACCATTCGGTTGGGTAGTTTTTGCTCTGTTATATGCGGACGGACGGACGGACTGAACGACGACTATAGGTGCTACGTATTTATATAATTACGAACGCACCTAAAAATGAAGCGCCTAAGGAGATGGGTCCACATAACGCGCTCTGGATGGTTTTAAAGACCAACTGATGTCTGATTAATTAAAAAATTATATATAAAAATACTTAAAACTTGATTTAAATAATTTAAATAAAATTTTCGACATCTTAATTTCAGGCACCTCTACTGTACAGAAAACTTTGATTAAAGTTAGGCCAAGGTGACGGTGACGTTCCCACGGGTGCGGCGATTTCGATAATTTTTAGCGTATTTAGGCCAATTTGAGGAGTGAGGCGTTTACGACGGGTGCGGTGTTTCTTCCATAAAATACGGTATTAACATAATTTTTGTTGATATAATTCATTAAAACTTATTCCAATTATTTTAAAATATATATTTAACTCGGGAGTTTTTATTGATTTTTATTAATATCACTTTCCAACGTAGTTAAAAAATGTTTGAATTCTGTTCGTCTGTCCATCCACTCTCAACTTTTGTAAATATACTTAGATTTCCAAGAAAATAATAATGTTATTGGTGCTTACTATAAAAAGTTCCCTGTCGAAAATGAAGTGGGCAGCAATTCAGTTCGTTATTGCGCTGTGTGCATATTTTCTATAGTGTATAAATATATGTGTAAGATTGCCCTAAAAATTTAAAGTTAATCAACCTGTATCGTCGGAAATTGCTGAAAGTATATTTTGAACTTTCAGCTATTTCAGATGAAATAAATTTCCCCTCAAAATTCAGATACAAAAGGGTGCATAAAACAATGTATGTTGGTACAATGCTGTGAATGGATGTTAATTGTCAAAAAAGCGTTTTCATTTTGTTATACATTTTCTAGATAATTTTTAGGTGCGTTCGTAATTATATAAATACGTAGCACCTATAGTAAACGTTCAGTCCGCCTGTCTGTCCGTCCGTCTGCCCGCATATAACAGAGCAAAAACTACCCAACCGAATGGTCTGAAATTTTAAATATATGATTGTTGCAAAATTTTGTCGAGCCATTTTAAATTTTATGAAAATCGGATGTATAGTTTAATTACAGGGACAGTCAAAATTTTTTTTTTTTTTACATTACGGCCAATGGGGAAAATTATTGCAAGTGCATTTTAATGATGTTACAGCCCTCCAAATGGTCTGAAATTTTAAATATATAATTTTTGAACAATTTTGTCGAGCCATTTCAAATTTTATGAAAATCGGATGTATAGTTTAATGACAGGGACAGTTAAAATTGTTCCGTTACATTACGGGGAATGGGGAAAAATTATTGCAAGTACATTTTAATGATGTTACAGACTATGCACTTATGAAGTGCAAAAAAAAATATACATTCAGTACAATATGGGGTGCAAAAAATTATTATAAAACTAGTTATAGTACGAACGCACCTCATTTGCCACGTTTGACGAGCAATTTCCAACTTGTTTACATTATGATGTTTCGCTTTAAAGCAAAATGTTAGGAATCTGAAAAGTATAATTCAACCCCATATTTTAATATTAAATTACTAATACTCAAATGCCTGTAACTCAGATTCTAAGCAAGTTAGATAGAAAATTCAAACTGATCTGGTAAGCTAAGAAACTAAGCTTTAATACTACGTTAAATATTAAAAGCTATTTTTTGACAGAAAATTGCATTTTAAAACTAATCGGATACCGTCAAACCACTTTTTCTACTACTTTTCAAACTACTTTAAACCACTTTTTCCTGGTTCCACTCTCATTTCCATTATTAAAATACCGGGTGTCCCAAAAAGGACTGACTGATTTTAAAATTCAATAACTTGAAAACGGTGACAGATATTAAAAAAATTCTTGCAGGAGGGTTATGCATAAGGTCAAAAGTTTTATTACAGTGATTTTCAATTTTAGTTCGATTTACAAACAATAGATGGCGCTGTAAGCAATAGTCGCTAAATACAGGCTCGATTTTTGGTACTTCGTGGCCCGGATAATACAGTTCCATCTCCTTTTTCTGCATGGAACAAGATAAAGGACCAAAAATCGAGCCTGTATTTAGCGACTATTGCTTACAGCGCCATCTATTGTTTGTAAATCGAACTAAAATTGAAAATCACTGTAATAAAACTTTTGACCTTATGCATAACCCTCCTGCAAGAATTTTTTTAATATCTGTCACCCTTTTCAAGTTATTGAATTTTAAAATCAGTCAGTCCTTTTTGGGACACCCGGTATATTATATATGATTTTTCAACGTGGAAATGGAGTTGTTAACAATTAACATGAAGCAATGAAGCAAACTGTATGGTTTTAAAGAGGATTTTTTTTTAATTATTTTAATTTTAACTATTTTTAAAGTTTTGGAACAAAGTAGCTGGGGGCTTCTTTGGTCCATTCACTTAGTTTCATATAAAATGAATAAATTTCATATGTAAATGAATACATTTTTATAGAAACCCCCTTGCTCATAACATTTGCTAATAAATTAACACTGCAAACTCGATAAACAAATGTTTATTTTAAGCATTTAAACACAATAAACCAATTGTTAATATTAAAGAAACGAGAAACAGTTTTCGTCATGTTATCCTCAGCAACTGGAACAAAAACAATTAATGTAACATCTTGCTACAGTAACATTTGAAAAAAAAAAAATGTTCCTTAAAACAGTTTTAAGAGATTTGGTTGTATAAAAGGCATTTCTAAGTAATTGGGGCTATTTTCAGACCAAAAAAGGGCTGGCACAATTTAGCCCCGAAATACTAGTTTTCATATTAGCTTTATGAAAACGTAAGCATTTCCTGTCAAAATAAAAAGTTTAAGGAAAAACTATGATCGCACATGGGTTACAGATTACTAAAGGTAATATTTTGACACGTACCTTATTTGTAGCTCTTATCCAGATTGCTTCACTATATAAAGTTTGGAGAGTTAAAATTTACACACAAAAACAGTTATTTACAAACACATAGAGTGTTGCCACTAAAAATATTTAAATTATCCCCAAACTATTCAAATATTCACAGTAGGGTATAAAATATTTTTCAAAGCCAAATACTTCAAATTATCCCGTATTGTTTGTTCAATACAAAGAATAAAACCTTTTTTTATGGGATGGACCAAAGTAACCCCGCAAGGACCAAAGGAGCCCCGGTTGACGGTACCTTAAATGTAAAATTATGAGATGGATTAATCAAACTCTAATTTCTTGGCATATGTTTTAATTTCCCTTACACATCCTCAGTATTCAATTCTATTAACCAACCGCCGGTACTTTCTTGTTTCCGTTTATTGCTAGCTAACATATAACTGAATAATCAAATTGTTTAAAATAACTGTTTCGATGTTTCTAAAACAATGTTTTTAATTCAAAATAATGCGAATTAAAATTTATTATATTATAGAAATGGTGCCTTCAGCAGCTAAATTAATTTTTAAAGACAAGTAAATCTTTTCCCAACGAGTGTCCAATTCAATTATATATTTAAAAAGTGTATTTGGCTTAATGAAGACCTAGATCCAAAGAACCTCTAACTTCAAGACATTTTGCGGACTTTGCAGGATGTCAATTTTATATCTCTAGTAATATAAAATGACTAACTCATTAAATAGAATCGTGACTATCGCATTGATTTACGGTGTTTCTTTTATTATTATTATTTAATCATATTTATTTTTTTTTTCCATTCGAGTGTCAAACAAAACATCACGCTACGTCATTAACTCTCATTTCTCTTATCTTTACGTTATCTTGGCCAAGTCTATGAAAGGGGAATGGTCAAAGTTGTCCATCTTTGCGACAAAGGCCAGCGAGGGGCATGGCACTCCGAAAATTGTCTATTCTTCTCGTGATCTTTGAACTGGAACCGATTGTTTCTCGAGATAGTTTTTGCGCAGAGGAATTGCTCTCTGAATTTTTCTGGCGGACTGCTCTCTGAAATTTTCGTCACGTTCTATCCTATCCTATGGAGTGACATCACCTCTTTTTGTTTTCAGCGACTTGTTGCACTTTTTTTTATGTATGCAACTCATGTCTACTTTCGATATCAAGCTCTAAATTCTACAATGTGTAATACTTAATTGATACCAGCCTCAAAAGGTCGTAGAACTATCTAACAATGAAGCAAAAATGTGCATTCTGTATTTTTTACCATTAAATAGCCCTTTAAAAACTGATTGGTTTTTTTTTTTTTTTTATAGACCCATTTATTATGTACTCAATTGTATTTCTCTTTAGCACTGAAAACTTCTGCTAGTTTCCTAAGGAAATATTCCAAGGAAATGTTAATGGTCATTTTAACCCCTTAATTCTCGCTCCCGTCAATATCTCGGGCTGAGGTGTCGTTCGTTATTTCTCGTGCCCGTCATATTCTCGGGCTGGAGATTTAATTGCTGGAAAAAACTTCTGAAACCAGAAAAATTGAACTGGAATTTCCATTTGAAGTCTTTGAATATTAGCACTCTGGTTTGATTTGTACGATCTATAATTTGCCATAGATTTGTCATAGATTTGTAATATTTTTGTCATTTTGATATGGATTCGGATAAATCAAGCCTTTCTGATGATAACTGGAATATTAGCCCCTTCACGGTCGCTTAATATTTGAAAAAACCATCAAAAGTGTACCTATTTTTTTTATTACAGAAATTGAATAATTATAAGGTTTCTAAATAAAATATGCAAATAGTTTATTTTTAAGGCGATATAACAATATTTTATAGCCATATTCATATTTGTATAAAAGCCATCATGCGAGAATTATGTGTCTTAACATCTTAAGCTCCGCCCCCGATAAATGTAGGCTACTATCTTTTAATTCAGATTGTTTGACTCCCACCAGTTTTTTTTTTTTTTTTTAAATAGTGTAAATGGCTTTATTTTCCCATCATTTTATCTGCCGTAAACTACGGTGGTGGGAATCAAACAATCTGAATAATAAAAAAAAGTAACCCACATTTATCGGAGGCGGAGCTTAAGAGGTTAAGACACATAATTCTCGCATGATGGCTTTTATACAAATATGAATATGGCTATAAAATATTGTTTTTTCTGCTTAAAAATAAACTAATTGCATATTTTATTTAGAAACCTTATAATTATTCAGTTTCTGTAATAAAAAAAATAGGTACACTTTTGATGGTTTTTTCAAATATTAAGCGACCGTGAAGGGGTTAAATAATTTCATTTAAAAACAAAATTAATGCTATATAATACTTTGTTTTCAGCGACTTGTTTCATTTTTTTTTAAATCTCACGTCAACTTTCGATATCAAGCTTTAAATTCTCCAATGTGTAATATTTAATTGATTCCAACCTCAAAAGTTCATTAAATTATCAAACAATGAAAGCAAAAATACACATTCTGTATTTTTTACCATAAAACGGTATTTTTGAAAACTAATAGGTTTTTATAGACTCATTTATTATGCAAATAATTGTATTTCTCTTTTGCATTCACAACGTCCGCTAATTTTCTAAAGAAATATTCCAAAGAAACGTTAATGGTCATTTTAAGTAATTTCATTTAAAACAAAATTAATGCTATATAATGATTTATGTTTTCAGCGACTTGTTTTACTTTATCATCTCATGTTAACTTTCGATATCAAGCTCTAATTCTAAAATGTGTAATACTTAATTGATACCAGCTTCAAACAGTCATCAATGAAAGCAAAAATGTATATTCTGTATTTGTAACCCTAAAACAGTCATTTAAAAGACTGGTTGTTTTTTTATAGACTCATTTATCATGTACACAACTGTATTTCGCTTTTGCTTACAAAAATTCTATTAGTTTTCTGCGGAAATATTCCAAATAAATGTTAACAGTCATTTTAAATATTTTTATTTAAAAAGGGAATTAATGATATATTTCTAATGACAACTGCTTGTTATAATTTGAAAGTATAATTGTATAAACTTTCACATTTGATATTTCTTTATACCGGCTTGATTATATATAAAAAAAAAAAAAAAGCGTTACGTACCTTTTTTTGCGCACGCGATCTTGTATGTGTACATAATTAATAACAACAGTAATAATGAACAATGAATGTGTAAAGCAAAGTAACTAGCAAAATGAAAAGTTTCGAGATATTAAAGTTTTCTAAAAATTCTACAACCGAAAACATTATGATTACTTCCTCTAAAACAGCTGATTTGTTAATTTGAATTATGTGCAATATTTCTTGCCTGATAGGTTTTGCTTTATTGGATTTATTGACTTTTAACGAGAAAAATTCGTTGCCCTTATCAAAATTTTATCTAATGGCAAAAATTCGTTGCACTTATCAAAAATATATCTTTGAATATGATGGCGTCTATTGAGTAAAAATGAAACCTCATACATTTAAAAGGATGTCATGATGCAGTTAAATAACTTTACGTGAAAACCGAAAAAAGGAAAAAAAAACTCTGAAATGTCAGTTACAATGTTTTACATTCGAACCCCTCATATAGAGCTGATAATGTCTTGGAAGGAATTATTAAATATCAACTTAAGAATTGGAGATATAAGAATTGACATCCTGCATGCTTCGCAAAACATCTTTAACACGTTGAATGCCAAGTCTGTTTTGTCTGTCTTTCCGTTTGGGCCACGAAATAAGATTCCCGTTACACAGTCTATAAGTGACAGTTGCCGATGACTGACACGGCCTAAACAGAAAGTTCAGTGTCAGTCACCGTTGACTGACGAGGCACTCAGTGTGTTAAACTCAGGACATTTTGCGAACTAATGCAGGATGTATATTTTCTTTGAATTTGGAGTTTCTTTAAATCTAGACATTCACTAAGTCAAACAAACTTTTTAAATAAATAGTTAAATGTGACGCCCGTGGTAAGATATTTTCTTGTCTCTGTATTCTAAAAAAAAGTAACTACCGCTGTCACCGCCGCCGCCGCCGGTTTTGAATTTTTTGTGACCGGAGGTCTTTCTTCGTTAATATTAAGAAAACTGTTGCATACAAAAATATGAAAATCGGTAGTATTATAGAAAAATGATTGATAAACACGCTGATGCAGACAGTTTTCAAATCTAAGAATTATTTTAAGAGATATTTAATGCCAAAGTTGGACAAAATCGTTCCATTAAAAAAGTTTTATAGGAGCAAAAACTGCACATAGGAATTTAATCATTTTTAGATCATTTTATGCGTCAGAATTTCCCGGTGTGCAGATTGCAGTTAGTTTTTTTTATTTGAATAGTTTTTCGAGATTTTATTTCTATTTTAAATTAAATTTTCAGCATTTCGAGAGATATTTTTTAAAAATTTTAAAAAATTGTATTAATTTAAACTGTTGCCAACTGTATAAACAGAGCAAACAGTAATGTTTGCTTCTAATTAAGAATTTATTTTACACGTGACTATTATAAACAAAAAATATAAAAAGCAGGAACTCATTGAAAATTACGTCATAAAAACTATAGTTACACGTGAATTTTAAATGAGAAAGAATATTGTAAAATAATAAATTCAGTAACATGCGTTAGAAGTCCTAAATAGGAGAATTTACGTCATATTACACTTATTACGTAAAATGAACAAAAAATAATATTGCAAAACAGTTTTAATTTAAAAATTGCGCGAGACATTTACTTGACATTTTAAGATGATCATAATATTTCATTTCTAACAAAAGTATTTTGACGTGACTATTAAAAAGAGAAAGAAAAGTTTGGTGAAAATTACGTCAGATTATAATTGTCAGATTCAAATTATAATTCAATCTTCCGAAATCTTTTTAAAGGCGATCAAATTAGCGTGCTGTTAGAGTCTGCGGTGTCTGAACGGGGGTTGACGAGCATAGCTCGTAGGGGGCAGAGCCCCCTAGTCTTTAAAAAATTATTTAGAAGTAGTGTTGTTCAAAGCAAAATTTTCGAGGAATAGGTTAACAAAATTGCATATGAGGGAGAGGGGATGGGACTAGTATTAAGGATAAATTTTTTTAGAACCCTTCGCCGTTCTAAGCAAATGCATTTATTCAATCCAATGACATCAGCATATCGCTTTTGGAGATTTAATGTCTAGTACGCAATTAAATTTTCAAGGTTGGAAATAGTTAAGGCTGTTCTCAAATCCAAAGGGTCAACTTTCTGACATAAGTTTTAATTCATTTTTGTTCGGAAACGTATGAAACTAGAAGGTGTTGTTATTCAGAAACTATGTCGTCGAACTGTTTTTTTTTTTTTTTTCGTTTTCTTGTAAACGCAATAGATCTTTCAGAAAATACTATCAAAGTTGGCATTTTGAACCGAACTTCCGAACGAAAGAAGAAAATCCAGTCAGTAAGGGGAGAAAAATGCCGTGTCACGTGATCAAAATCGCTTATAACTCAATAGGTAATTGATGGATCCGAAAATGGAAAAAACAGTTCAATTCCAAATCGCTTCCATGACCAGGCTTTCCAATTCTATATCTTTCCGTTAAAAAATGAATTTGTAAATGTGTCAAAACGTTTTGCGCTTGTTGAGCAGAGCAGTTGAGAACAGCCTTAAATAATTCAAAGTAAGTGCTGGAAACGCACGGTATTCTCGTTGTGTGAATAAATTTTAATAATGGCACAACGATCTACTTGTCATAAATGTGTTTTTCTTTCTCTAGCAGGCGAATACACATTTGACAGTATCTAATTCATTGTACAATTCTATTGTTTCTGTGTTTACAAAAAGAAGTTGTTTTAAAACACAGTATTTCACCTTTTTTCTCTTTTCTTGTAGGTAGTAACAAAGTGTTGGTTTCAAGGTTCATGGCACAAAGAACTCTCAAGGTTGGTTTAGACTGGACTGAAGATAAAGTGTCTACCAACCAGAGTTCCGTAAAAGTAATGTACAGGGTATATTGTGCTACTAATTATTACGGGCCTAACTGTGGAAATCTGTGCAGACCAAGAGATGACAAATTTGGTCATTACACTTGCAAAGAAGATGGTCAAAAACAGTGCAAATCTGGCTGGACTGGAAATTACTGTCAAAAAGGTATTTATAGCACATTATTGAACCAATCCATACATAGTGATGTGTGGCGATATTATACAGAGTCTGCAGGACCAGATTATTCAAAAGGCGCAAGAAGCACAAGCTTCTCTTCTTAAATTTAAGAGGGGCCCAAAATGAATAAAAAAGGGCCTCCAATTTTCATTTATATTTTTTATATTGCATTTTAAAAGCTTTTTGAGAAAGCTTGCCTCAATCCTTTATGACCTGAAGATTTTTGGTAGAAATTTAAAGTATTGGTGGTTAACTCTAATTAATAGAACCATATTTGATTGAAAAAAAAAAATAAATTCCGATGTCGGGTTACGTCAAGGGAGGATCCACACAATTGTGTGGATACAGGGTAAATTTAAGTCACACAAAAAAAGAAAATTATTTTTTCCTTAAGATCACCTACACAATAGGTCAGGTCTTAAAGGGTTATAGCATGGGAAAATCCAGACTACTTTAGGAAAGTTATGTTATCTAAGTGGAAAACGAGGATATTTTACAAAATTGTATCAATTATAAAGCTTAAGTT
The DNA here is from genome assembly GCA_963932465.1 of Maratus speciosus. Taxonomy (NCBI): domain Eukaryota; kingdom Metazoa; phylum Arthropoda; class Arachnida; order Araneae; family Salticidae; genus Maratus; species Maratus speciosus. Next base: position 550,540,414 of record OZ010794.1, read on the forward strand.
TTTGTGAATATTAGAATTTTCGTTCATTACAACATGACAATTTTTGGGTGATTAAAGAATTGTTGAATGCTTTTGATCCATTTTAAGCTAAGCATATAAAATTGAATAAAGATAAAGACACCGTCAACAATTTGTCATCAAAAATTGTCATAGAGCTAACCAATTGGCCAACATATTATTAAAGAAATACTATCAGAAGTAAAAGAAGGAAAATATTTTGGCTTAATTGTTCATTCAACACCTTATATGTATTTTGCCTTGCTGATCAGCTTGTCATTGTTTTGCACAATGTGCAATAAACAGAAATCTGTTTAATTAAATTTAAATTCTACTAAACTACTCGGAGGAATAATAGTTATAGGATTGATAAATTTCCGTGTGTTCAAAATTGAAAAAACTTAACCTGAATGAAAGGGGGTCCTGAAATAATTTTGTTCTTCCCTTGCATTAGGAACTTAATCGGCCCTGAGGGTGTGCGCTCTTATTGTTATCCAACAGCTAATTCTCATACCTTTAGTTTTACAGGTAGGGATCCAATTTCAAAATTGTTTTCAGTATTGTTCTACATCACATCAAAAGCCATTTATTTCTCAAAAGTTTTTTTTTTTTTTTTTTTTTTTTTTTTAAGTTGCAAACTTTATGTTTAGTTCTTTGGTCCTATAAGTTATATTTAGAAAAACTTTCTCTATGCTCCTAACAAGTAAAACAGTAAAATTTCCTTTGTTACGTGACCAAAACTTACCAAGTTAAGATACTTTGAATTTTATGAATTTTCGACTTTTTGGCAATAAAACATGTTTTTTTAACTTGTGTTAAAAAACGAAAGTTTCGTTTTAAAACTTTGCGAAAGTTTCGTTTGAAAACATGGTATGTATTTTCCTGTACATGTTTAACGAGCTTTAAATTTGGCTATGAAAAGGCCCTTTTTTATAAATAAAATGAAAGATGTACTTCAAATCAGTGTTGTCTCAGAAGTATCCTCCACTTCTTTTTTCTTTCTTTCCCTTTTTTTAAAGACTTATAAATAAATATCTTAAACATGAAAGCATTTGTATTATTGAACCACCATAGAATGCTCAAAATCAAATACATTACTAATTTTGTTTTTTATTACCTCAATAATTAAAATGGTGCGAAAAGTGTACGCAGATAAGTATCATATAGGTTTTCCAGAATTGGCAACACATCATGTGCCTTGTAGAGATGTGTAGTATGATAAGTCCTGGAAAATGCATAAGTATGAAACAATATTTCATGAAATACAGAAAAATATAGGGTAGGGGAGTACACAGTGAGACATAGTACACAGTGAGAAAGCAGCCACTTTGACATGTAGTTGTACCTTTTTCTTTAAGCTACCACACACACATAACGACCTCATCTTATGCAACATGTGGATGTAGTTTCGGCACTTCAGTTACTCGTCCGACAAAATAGTAAATAATTCCTTATTTTATAGTGGTTAAAGTTACATAAACGTCTATTTTAGAGTTTATTTCCTTCAATATGACATATATTTATTTAACCAATCCTAGCTATATCTAATAATAGACTATTTCGGCAAAACGACATAAACTTTTAAAGCGATGAAATTGATGTAACAGATGTGGCATCCATTTTGTTACAACGTAACGAAAGTACACAGTGAGACAACCAGTTGTGGTACACAGTGAGACGTGTTTTATTGTGTACCTACTATGTGGTTCTGATATTAAAAAGGTTATTTATTAATAAAAGAAGGTTTCTCTCTCTCTCTCTTTCTGTGTGTGTGGGCGTGCGATGGCTAGGGAAATTTACTAAACGTAAGAGGCTGAAAATTTGCATAAGGGTAGCCAAAGGTCCGCCATTGTCCACCCGAAGGTTCATATTTTTAATATTTTGAAAATCTAGAAATATTAATTAGAAATCATAAACTGCAGAAAATTATTGATAGAGTATAAAAATGTATGATTTATGAAAATATATACATTGTCTCACTGTGTGCTACATGTGGTACACAGTGAGACAATCTTCAATACTTCGTTATGCTGCTTTTATATATAACTTTTTTTTTAATCATTTATACATTAATGTGTAGCGCATTTGTGTAGCTTAAAGATGTAGCAAAAATTTTTTCAAAAGAATAAAAATCGTCGCCATTTGTTAAGTAGTAATAATTTTCGTTTCACTGCGTAATACCGTCCCCTATGCTTTATATGGCTGATAAAAATAATAACAATAATAATAATAATAGCCTGTAAAGTTTAATTTGCTTATATTTGGCTATTTTTTATTTACTGACCTAAGAGACTTTATGAAAATATTTCATTGCATTGATTACGTATGCAAAGTTTGTTAGATTAAGATTTGTGTGTTTCCAAAAATTTCAGAGAAGAATTAAATTCTTTCTTATTTAAAAATAATATATAATATAATTATTTAATGAGATATTCATACAAAATATCAAAGAAATGGCAAAGGAATTTTTTCTGGACTCAAGTGTGTACTAATAGACAGAAGGAAAAAATAAAAGAATGGAGAAAAACTTTTTCTGAAAATCATAATTTTGTTCTTGAATTTTATTTCTCTATATTTTTTCAAACACGTTTTACTTCTTTTTCATTTTTTATACATCACATAGTCCTTAATTAATATAATTGGCTCTTACCTTAGTTCATCAGAATTTCAGAAGTTACTTAAATAGCTTTAAAAATCTTGTAGTGTCAAGGACTTTTCTTGTTCCCATTACGGAAGCCCTTAATCTTCTTTATCCATGCATAGAAATGAGATCCATAATCAACGATAAGATGTGTGCAGAACGGTAAATGATAAAGGGACGTCTATCTATCTATCTATCTATCTATATATTTATATATATTGAGAATTTTGATCATTAATATTAATGTAATTAATCCTTCACTACCTTTGAAAAAATCTATACAAAAAAAAAACTATTCGAGACTGAGTAATATAAAAATGAAATAAATATTTTAAAAGATAAAACTATGTCTGTTTTTGATGGTGCTTGCATGCGATCTTAGACCAGTATGGTCCATTCATAAGCTTTTTACTTAGAAAAAATATTTTTTTTAAATGCTACTAAACGTAGAATTCAATAAATTTCCTAAATTGTCTGGTTGATCAGCTACAAAATAAATAATGAAGAACAAAGTGATTGTTTATCTACTAGAAGGAAACAAGTACATAAATTGTTTCACTAGATTAAAAGAAAAAATCTAAACGAGAATCTATTTGAGACTGCCTAAGTAAAATGAAAAAGGATAAATATAAAAAATAATAAAAAAAAATCTAATTCTGTTTCTGATGGTGCTTTCATAGGATCTTAGATCAGCAAGGTATATTAGTAAGCTTTTAACTTAACAAAAAACCTTTTTTTTTTAAATGTTACTAAGAGTACAGCTCATGTTCAAAATATTAGAATAACTGCGAAAAAGTAATAAGAAAAAATTATTTTTCATTTATTTATACTAAGTAAATGCAATTAAATTTCTTATAAATTAAATCTGTAATGTCTAGATAAGATTTTAACATTTTCAAAATGTAAAATACAGTACAATAAATTAGGTACACAGCTTTCTGAAACACATCATAATATTAGAATAAAATTTAGATTGGTTCAAAATATTAGAATATTTTATTTTACGCAACAATATTACCTTATGAATATGAAGTAAATGGTAGTTAATATTTTGTAGCATCCTCTTTAACTTTCATAATAGCATACCATCGATCTTGCATTCTATATACAAGGTGTTTACAAACATGTCTATCAATATTAGCCCAAATAGACTTTATACGTGCCACTAACTCAGTTTTACTTGAAGGAGGATTTTCTTGTTTTTTCTTCACTAAACACCATAAGTTTTCGATGGGATTAACGTTTGGTGAGTTTAGTGGCCAAGGAAGTGCGTTAATTGTGCGTTGGCGGAATCAATTCTTACTTGACACCGAGGTATGCGGCGACGCTAAATCTTGTTGAAAGATGAAATCATCTTCAAATAAATCTTCTGATGATGGAATCATGTAATATTCCAAAATTTCTTGAGAGTTAACCTTTTCGTAGACGATGCATAACTTTCCAGGTCCTTCTGCACTCATGCAACCCCAAATCATGACACTAGCAGCAAATTTTCCGGAACGTTTAAGGCATTCTTTATCAAATGCTTCTTGCTTCATTTTCCGAACTCGAATACTTTGATTACCATATGAAACACAAAACATACTTTCATCACTAAATAATACATTTTTTCAATCTTCTTCGCTCCATAAACGTCTTGATTTACTCCAGTTCAGTCTTATACGCTTTTGTTTTGCAGTCATGAAAGGTTTTGTTTTCGGTACACGAGATTCAAACTTAAATTTATGGAGGCGTCTTAATGTTGTCTATGTAGCAACTTCAACTCATTCGTCTTTCCATTTTCGGTGCCAGAATCGCAACACTTTTAAAACGGATTTACTTAACTATAGGCTTCAGTTTCCCGTCATCTCTAGCAGATGTTTTTGGTTTTCAGCCACCATTTGGGCGATTATTTTGAAATTTTCCATTTTTTGAATATTGTTTTAGTATTTTACTAACGCTTGATTGCGAACAATGTAAATAATTCGCTATATAACATGGATTTTTACCGTGCCGATACAAATCAACCATACGAAGATTAATAGATTCAGAAGCATCACTCACACGACCCATTTTAAGACGAAAAAGCAAACAAACTGCAAAAAGAATACTGATTTTAAATAAAATCGTCTGTATTTAATCAATGATGTCACCAGTTATGAATTGGTGATAATTAAGGGAAAATTAAAGTGAAATATTCTAATATTTTTGAACCACTTGAATAAATATTCTAATATTTTGACTTTTCAAAATAATTTTTTTTTCAATTAATCTTTTCAAAAATATTAATTTTAAGATAATAAATAAGTTTAATAAACAATAAGTTCTTAATAAAAATATCGTTTGCATATTTTATTTAACAATAGTGAATCAGATAAGGGTTTTTTTCTAATTATTTTTTTTATTGTAAATAATGTCGCATAAAATTTTCTGTATTCACAATCATTTCTTCTTTTTCCCTTTCTTTGAAATAGACATTGGCAGATATATATATTTACCACAAGATAATAATCCTAGTCTTTTCCCTAAAATTTGTCCTACTATAAAAATTCTTGGCAATATGTCCGAGACTTAGAATAGCAACCCTAATTGCTCGCGTGCCGCTGACATCCGGTATCAAAAGTTGCGTGTGTATGTATATAGATAAATAAATATCAAAGGATAAAAAAGGGGGGGATAGTTAGATACTTATCGTTAGGGGTAATAAGTCGCCCCCCTCCCCTTTTACTGAACAGCATCTGAAAAGGAATCAAGCTTCAGTGAAAAGGTAACGTGGGTGAGGCACGAGACCCATGCTGTAGATTTCTATATCATTTATTTTCATCTTAGTGTCGCTTTCATTGTTTTAAGACTGGACCAATAGCAAAAGAGATATTATTCAAAGATTACGCTTACCATGAGAGTTCGTAATCGGGAGCAATTGCCCTGTATTTTTTAATTTAATTAATTAAAGTTCTTTTCTCGGGTAGCCCCCCCCCCCCCCCCTGAATAGTTTTGATCTGTGCTTCCACAAAAAAAGAGACAAAGGCTTCCAAGTCGGACATAAAAATAGATTAAATCCTATCAAAACAGAACATGTATATAACGGAATCCTATTATACGCAGCAAATTCGTGGTCCCTGTGGAAGGAATATCAGACAATTGTGTCTGCTAGGGGAGAAACCGGTCTAAAACGCTCCTTTTAGTCTGTTGACATTCAGTTTTAGTTGGTTTTACTGAACTAAATAAACATAATTAATAATATACAATAAAAATTGTGAAAACAGAAAATCTTGAAATCAAAACAAATTCCGTTTTGGTGAGGTACAGTTAATGTTGTATAGTATTCTTTACATATGGACTATGAATTTTTTAAGTTTAATGCAAAATTCCGTTATAAGTAAGTCCCGTTTTTTAAGGTTTTATTGAACAAAGTACAATAAAACATGTAAAAAACGGAATCGCTAGAGACCAGAAAATATTTACCAGGCAGGTTTGTACGGTATTCTTTTAGGCGGAACCATAAAATGCCGTTATAGATGGATTCTGTTTTTACAAGTTTTATTATCAAGTTCAACTCGATGCAGATTAACGGATAGCGTGGAATGAAAAGAAATTTAAAAGAATTTGTTTATAACGAAAAATCGAGACTTTTGGCGCCCCGCAGAACCCCTATGTGGGTCTCGGAACTCCTGAAAATCGGACCACCTGGCAATACTACCCTTGAATATCCCGAACAACTTTTACACACTTTCCAACAAAGGTGAAAAGTGTTTATGCATTCGGTTTGTCTGTCCGTATGGCCGTCTGTCTATGCTCTAACTCCCTTAAATAGACTCGGATTTTCATGCAATTGATAAAGATTATTTAGGGTCACCATAGCATGTTTGGTATTGTATATGAAGTATGTAGGATTAATAGTCCATTTACAGGACCACTCAAAATTATTCAATGGCATTATGGTATATGAGGGGAAATCGTTTGCAGATTATTTGAATGACATTACGCTATTTCAAATGTATTGAAACTGATATAAATAACTAAATTTCACTACGATCACATTAGAACAAGGCATTCATAGCATTTTTTATTCATTTACAGGGACACACAAAAGAAATCGGTTACAGTACAGTACTGTCTTTGAGTAATAATGGCTGAAGTGTACGGTTTAAAATTCTGTGTGCTTTTTAAAATTTAATTTTTTTTTGCATGTTACTCGTTACATATAAATTCTATACCTCATATACAGGGCTGCACAATAGTATTCACGTACTATTCTCCTTGTTAGAGGAATTTGCTGAAGGGGAATTTTCAACAGAAGTGTATGTGTTTTATAAGTGAACTAAATTTTGGCATGCATGTAGTTAATAGATTCAAATCTATATATCGTATACAGGGCTGCTGAAAAAAAAGGGATAATTTTCCAATTGTAGATGGGAACAGCTGAAATTGGGTTTTGAAATGTGTTATGCGTTTCTATATGGTCGAATTAGACGTAATATTTTATTTTTTTAAACTGTGCAGTTTTGTTACATTATTCTGAATATGTTGGAAAGTGTTTCATAATCTGTGCTTGACGCATGATTTTTTCTTTCTTGTTTATTTCAGTTTTTCTTAAACGGGGTGCTCAGGAGAAGGGGGAAAGTTCGACTCATCCTAATGAAAAAATAAACTATTTTAATTCTTCATTTTCGAAAACATAAAATAAAAAACAGAAGCGCTTATTTTTTGGATTTTTTACATATCTTATTTGTAACATTTATTTTATTTTATTTTTATATTGATATATTATGATAATATTCTGATTTTTTTTTTTTACTTTAGTCTATTAGTTTCATGTTGGTTTTCTCGATGAATAGTTTAAAAAAAAAAAACCGCGACTTTGGCAGATGGACCACAGATTCCACTGTTTCAACATCTCGTTCCTCCCTCGATTTTGTTCTTCGGGAGTCCACGCCAATAGAGATAGAGGAATTTTGTCAAAGATTGCACTTTTTAAGCAGCATTATAATATTAATATGGGATTATAAATACTCTCAACAATGTAACGTGACAGACTCAAGGGTTTATTTGATCAATACGCAGTCATGGAAAATAAAGAGTATAACACGAGGAGCGTGAAAAAAGAGCAAGAGGTGTGGCAACGGCTATATAAAGGAAGCGGAATGGAATAATGTCAAGAGGTGTTTATGTTTAAGGAGTTCTATAGTTTGAATATTAACTGAATGTTTTAAAGAGCTGTCTATGGCCGAATAAAAGGCTTGAGTGAGGAATCTAGGTGATTTCCTATATTTATATTTGTCAATGGGAAAATTGTTTACTACAGTAGAACCTCGATTATCCGAAGTAATTGGGGCCGAACCTCTTTCCGAAAATCGAAATTTTCCGATAATCGAGAAGGCTTAAGATTAAGGATAAATATATGCAATATTTCTTAATAGGGTAACAAGTGAATAATATAAGTGAATAGGGTAACAAGCTTAATAAAAATAAAGCAATAGCAAAATAAAAAAAAACAAGAACAAATTACCTGAATTTTAATTTTGAAATTAAGTACCTTTAACATGTGTCAGAAGGGTTTGAAAAAATGTTTTGTTGTCGCAGTTTCCATTGCCTTTTCTTTGCAGCTCTATCACCGAGTTTTTTAATATTATTAGTTCACCAGTATCACAGCCTTTCTGCTGCTCCAGCCATGCCAAACTTTTTTCAAAACATTCAAAAGCTTTAGAATGGCTCATTTGCTCGTTTTCTTCGTTCCACTCCGCAGCTTAAGGGAACTCAAGTTAAATTCAAAGGTACTCTAAAAAGGGGGATCGAAAATATTTATATGTACTCTTAGTTTGGAAAGGACCGCTTTTACACAAGGAATAGGATAGTTAAAAAAAATAAATAAATAAAAAGCTTTGAAAATGGATTTTGCACACAAGGAATGTGATACTAAGGGGGAAAAAACTTTACAAATAGATTTCGGTTTATCGAGAGTTTAGGATAAAAGAGGTTCTACTGTATATCGTTAATGTTAACTGAATTTCCATAACCTATGTTTGTTCGTCCAAGTAATAAATAAAGGAAATATCTGAACAACTGATTGAGGATTTCACTTGTAGCTATAAGCTAATTGAATATTTAGATAGGTAAAATATTAAATCCTACATTAATAATATTTTTAAGAATTAAAAGTGTTTAATAATATTGGTTATAACTGCTTTAAATAATTGAATATTAAAGAGAATTCAAGACTCGAAATATACAAACGTTGCGATTTGGCGTTTAAACACAATAGTTTTCCTATTCACAGAATCAAACTAAAAGAGTTTTTCAAAACGAAATCTGTCCGAAACATTGATTGTAACAAACCAATATGGGTTACATTGGCGCAAAATATTACATTCATTGGAAATGTTTTCAATACAAATGCATTATTGTTTAAAAATAGTATTTATATCAGAAATATTTAAAATAAATTACCATTATAATAGAAATATCAGTTTTACATTGGATGAAACTCCAATATTGTAGAAATATTAGAGATATTAGTGATAAAATTGCGAAATATTTCTGTTCAATCTTAATGTAATATTAGGAAAATGTAAACACACCTATGTTGGGAGCAATATTTTGTGCATTTAGCGCCAAGATACAGCCAATCCAAAAATAAATAAATAAACTGCTTCACTAGGTTATTAGGACATCATTGACTAGAAAAATGCAAAAAATTGATTTTGATCTTTAATGCGTAAGTTCCTTTACTTAGCATAAATAGAAATAAATCATCCCACAATTTAAAGCACCTGATAAAAATAAAAAAGCGAAATTTTCCAATAATCATCGATATTTTCAAGACTATATTTTTATTCTATCGATATTTTAAAGGTGATCAATATCTGCAAATCTTTTGCCATCACTAACGACTGTTGGATGATTCAAAGTCTTATTCAGCATTTATTCTTCAACATGGAATTAACCATGTTTTACTGCTTTAGATTTCCTTTTCTTTTTTTGCCTACTGTCGCATAAATGTCTCGAAGCTGGTGATTAACGTGGCACTTCGGGATATTTTATCTCCCTCCCGAACCGCTATCGGAAACTGTAAACATGTAAAACATGTTTTCTTGCAATGATCATGCTATGGATGAAAAAATGATTTCTCTCAAATGTAAAATTAATCTCTTTTAATGTATAGATAACAATATCAGAGTATCTGTCTGGATAGAAAAATAATTTTAAAGCGTATATGATGGAAATGTAATGGCTCACTTTTGAATAACAATAATAATAAAGTTTATTTATGATTAGAATTTGTTTGCAACACGTACAATGTGATGTAAGACTTTGAATTTGTAAAGGTAATAAATTTGTAATTTAAAATAATCATCGCGTTATCTTTTATGATTATTTAAAAATTTTTTAAATGTTGTTGTATGTAAGATTAAATCTATATGCACTTTTTTCCAATATTTTGATTACTTTAGAATAGCGATAATAACAAAGTTTATTTATGACTAGAATTTTGTTTGTAGCATATACAACGTGATGTAAGACTCTGATTTTGTAAAAGTAATAAACTTATTTATAATTTAAAATAATCATCACTTTATTTTTAATGATTACTTAACATTTTTGAAAATGTAGTTGTATTTAAGAATAAGTATATGTGCACTTTTGTCTAATATTTTGATTACTTTAGGATCGCGATAATAGTAAATTTTATTTATGATTAAAATTTTGTTTGTAACACACACAACGTAATGTAAGACTGTGAATTTTTAAAAGTAATAAATTTTTTTGTAATTTAAAATAATCATTGCGTTATTTTGTATGATTATTTTAAATTTTCGAAAATGTTGTTGTATGTAAGAATAAGTCTATTTGCACTTTTTTCCAATATTTTGATATAATTCTTACATCTTTATTATTCTTTTAATGCTAATAACTTTTACTCTTTTACCTTTGGTAACTTTTGTTATACTTTTTCAACACAAAATTTGAAGGGGAAAATTCATTGAATATATCAAAGCATAAGTCGGGTTTTTTTCTTTTCAACTGAAATAAACTTTTAAATGTTATGTAAACAATAATTATATGCTATTAATAATTGTATAAGTATATTATATTATTATACATAATTATACGATAAGTGTTGTCAGTTTTTCAAAGTTTTGAAACTATGGTCATAAAAGTTTATAAGGCAAATGTGCAAGTACTTTAATATTGCCGTAGTCTGGTTATTACAATTATTATTTTTTTCCTTTTCAGCACTTTGCTTGCCTGGATGTCATCATGGAAATTGTGCGCAGCCTAATGAGTGCAAGTAAGTTAATAAATTAAGCTAGTTAATCTATATTGTAAGATTTCCTCTAATTAGTACTTAGTCTTGCAATGTGAAAAAAAATATCCTTTCCAATAACTTAATTGTGTCTGATACGCCAAGTTATAAAGAAGTAAGACGATTCTCAGTTATTCGTAGAACTGAATTTATTTTTGTAAAACTATTTGTTCATTTGATCAGGAAGACGGTGAACTTTGAGCAAAAATATACCAAATACATGAATTTTTGTTTTTGTGTTGTTAAAATTTAAAAAACGGAAATATATTTTCATATACTTGGCAGAAAGTCTTTTTCGTACTTCTTAAAGGTAAGTTTTGGAAAAACATATTACATAAAGTATTTCAAATGCATTTTGCTAATATATATATATATGCAATTTAATACGTATTTAAAATGATCCATGCGTTTTAGTTTTTATTAAAAATTCTCAGCATGTGCAAGGAATCATCTTGATACATAATGCAACAATTCTGTGCGAAGAATGTCGTTCCACGTCTTGTCGTGAACGTCTTTTTTTTTTAATACAATTCTTTCTAAGTAATAAAATTAAAAAATGGAGAAATATTTTAAAAATTGGAACGGGTGAGGCATTTTAAGATATTTTTTACAAAGTTTTTAATATATTTAAAAATCTTTTCAGTTTCAGTAGTTTTATTATTATTGTTATACATATTTGTTGAATTCGTGGTAATTTCACTTTAAATTTTCTTGTTGAAATAACATAAATAATAAAAAAATAACTTAAAAAGCCCCCGTCCCTCTAACGTTCATTACCTGTTAAATATTTTGTAATTTTGGTTTATAAGGATTTTTAAATTAGTAATAAAGTCTATTAACTTGTGAATTTTAAATTGGACATTCAGTTTCGTGCGTTTATTTATTTGTTTATTTATTTATTTTTAACTGCCCATCGGATTAAATGTGGTTTCACATTCTTCTTTTTTCTTTTAATGCAATTCTTTCTAAGTAATAAAATGAAAAAAGGGAAAAATATTTTAAAAATTGGAACGTTTGAAGCATTTTAAGATATTTTTAAAAAGTTATTAATATACTTAAAAATCTTTTCAGTTTTCAATAATTGTATTATTATTATTATAAATATTTGTTGAATTCGTGCTAATTTCACTTTAAATTTTCTTGTTTAAATTAACATAAATAATAAAAATTAACTTAAAAAGCTCCCTAACGTTCATTGCCTGTTACGTATTTTGTAATTTTGGTTTATAAAGATTTTTAAATTAGCAATAAAATCTATTAACATGTTAATTTTAAATTGGACATTCAGTTTCGTGCGTTTATTTATTTATTTATTTATTTTTAACTACCCGTCGGATTAAATGTGGTTTCACTTTCTTCTTTTTCTTTTAATGCAATTCTTTCTAAGTAATAAAATGGAAAAGGGAGAAATATTTTAAAAATTAGAACGGGTGAAGCATTTTAAGATATTTTTTAAAAAGTTATTAATATACTTAAAAATCTTTTCAGTTTTCAATAATTGTATTATTATTATTATTATAAATATTTGTTGAATTCATGGTCAATTCACTTTAAATTTTCTTGCTGAAATAACATAAATAATAAAAATTAACTTATAAAGCCCTCGTCCCCCTAACGTTCATCATCTGTTAAATATTTTCGTATATTTTGTTGAATATTAGTCTATCAAAATAAATATTTTAAAAAAAACTAAACCTGTGGCTGTACGATCCATGAAAAATCAGGGCCTACAGTGCCCAACTGTTTACTTGACCCTGAGCCCCGAGGTGATATGCCGCATGTGCACCGGCCAGGTGGTCAGCCCAACGCGAGACCCTCGGTGTTTAGTTTCCAAGCAAGCTTGGTACTCATTTTATCGACCCCGAAGGGATGAAAGGTAAATATTTTTTAATTTTTTTTAATTCTTTTTTAATTTCTAAGTGTAATGTTATTTAGAGAATACCTATGATAAACATCCTTTTAATTTAGAAATAAATTTATTGGTTGAGCTAATTAATTTATGGTATAAGATAATTTGTAGTTAAGAACGTCATTAGTTTTGTAAATTAGTTTTAATTTATTAAGCGTCATTTATTTTTTATCTATTATTATTTTTATTTATTTTATTTATTTATTTTTTATTTATTTATTCATTTGTTATATTGAATTTCTGTATCTAAACATTGATCTTTTAGTTTAAATGAGAACTTAAATCAATAAAATAGCTTGAAAAAACATCATATTATAAATAAATGTTATGGATGTAAATTTTGCGACATTAAAAGTAAAATGTGAACATTTATAAGAAAAATTGAGATAAAGCATACATGTTTATTTATTCACCTCATTACGTTTATTTTTCACATTCTATAATATTTTTCCTCTAAGGTTACAACATAAATGCATTTAATTGTGCGCCAAACCATGCTCATAAAAAAATGCAACTGACTGTGAAGCTGCGACAACGTTTTAAACACTAAAAAATAGAAAATATAAAAATGTAATTTTTTTTTTTTTTTTTTTTTTTTTTAATGATGCTTTAATCAATTAATAGTTTCGTATAAAATAAGTAATGATTATACGTTGAGAAATCAATTTAGAAATCCAAAACATATAGTTTACATAATTTTTTATTTTTTATTTCATGTGCCAATATCTTAAAAACGAAACAGAACAAAAATTATAATTTAAAAAATAAATTCAGTAGCTCGCGCTTTCTACGAAACGTAAAAAAGTGGTGAATTTTCCATAATCGAGTCCGGTAAGCACGCCGAATTAATTGGAAATTTTTTGGGGGGAAAAAACGTAAATTGCAATCGTAAAATTAGTCGTGGTGTTCAAGATAAACATTGAATCTTTATAAAAGATAATTAAAAAAATTATTTTTACTTTTGAACTTATTTTAGAATTTGAATTACTAATATATTTAAAGCATTAGAAGGGAAAATAAGCAGAAAGATCACTAAAAATATACCTGCAATCTGAATTCGACCGGTAAAAGGTAATTTACATTCCTTCCAATACTCAGAATATTTTCTTCGAGTTATTAACCTTGAGAAATTAATACCTCTTTCTATTTTATTTTAAACGTTTTTTTTTTTTAATTCTTGATGCATTTTTATTACACTTCAAAAGTATCTCAAAGTGAAGATTAAAAGGATTTGTTTTGGCATTAATTGAATCAACAAGATTAGTTGAAATAAATCTATCGCATATCAGCTAAAAAAATTTTCACCTTGTGTATTGAATAAAGACGGTGAAGATAGATTTACAGGCATAGTTAAGAAGAATCCTGTTCTCGCGGGGACATGGGAGAAGCAAATAAGAAGCAAATACGTTGCTAATAAGATGCGGAGTATTGTGCACTTGCATTATTTAACATTTAATATTTTTTTGTTGCCATATTATATTAGTTTTGATATTTAGTTTTTTTTTTTTCCTGCGAGACAATATTGTAAAATTTGTGCTTTATAAATTTGTCTCATATTGCAAGAAAAGCAAAGTTTCAAAATACGATGCATTTTTAATACAATGTTTCTAAATGTTCGATAATTATTTAAAATAAAACATAAGAAAAAAATGTCATTAAATAAATAGGATGGTTTTAAGTTAGAAATAATAGAACTACGAACATTTCAAATGAAAAAAAAAAAAAAAAGTTTGATTATATGATTAAAGGGGGTGGGGGGGGGGATAGATAGAGAAAGAAAAATAATTCTAAGTGTTCGATATTTATATATTAAAAAAATGGTGCAATTAAATAAAATATTTTATCGAAAAGTGAAAATAAAAGAATCATCAACATTTTAAATCAAAAGTCAAAGTTTGACGTCAGGATAAATAATATGTTTTAAAGGGTATATTTCTAAAATTTCAATAACCATAAAGTAGAAACGAACAAGGAAAACTTCCTGCAATTATAAATAAATAAATAGCGCGATCTTTATTAGAACAATATAAAACTAAAAATAAAGAACTACGAAGATTTCAAATCATAAAACAAAATTTCTAAATATGATAAATAATGCGTTTTTAAAGACTAGATTTGCAATTTTACTCTAATTATAAAACAAAACAAAACATCAGAAAAGTTGGTGTTAGTTAATTAAAGGTATTTTTTACAGCTACATAGAATTAAAAATCAAATAATTATGAACACTTCAAATCAAAAAGTACAATTCCGAAATAGGGTGAATGACATCTTATATATAGGGTAGATGTGCCAGTAATGGGCACCCTTCCAGTAATGGACACCCCTTGATGTTTTTGGTTCATAAAAAAATAACTAATAAATATTTAGCTTTAATTATTTTTTTTATAATTCCCCCTTGTATGTTTTATAAAACTGGGTTATTGTTGACACTTTTAATCAAACCAATCAGGAAGCAGAAAATAATGTTTCAAAGTTTCGCTGTTTTTCTGTGAAAATCTTAATGAAGAGGCTAAGAGTTGGCTTCGTTTAATCAATTTATATATTATTTATTTTCTTGCAAAATTTAAATGTTTTTGTTTGAGTAGCAATAGAAAACTTTGAATTTTATATACCAATGGCCATTTACAAAATTTCATTTATTTTTAAGATTTTAAGAGGGGTGTCCATTACTGGGATGGTTAATTAGTCATTTTCCAGTAATGGACACCCCATGTAGACATTGCTAAAAATGCAATTTTAGTAATGTTTATAGTGCATAAAACACTTTGGTTTAACTGCAAACCTAAATAATCAAATTTAATTTTTAAATTATACTTACCAAAATGTAATAACACCAAAACTTTTATAAATAGCTGCTTTTAAGTTATTTTATGAGATTTTATGAAATTTCAATATTTTATTTATTATTATTATTTTTTTTTATGTAGTACATATACCTTGCATATTTTGTAATCCGGCAATCAAACCAGCCAGGAAGCAAAAAATATTGTTTAAGAGCACAGTCAAAGAGGGGCTCATACGGCTTAATCCCTCTCCGTTTAAATAAAAACAATTAAGTTACAGAAGCTATTAAAAATCTATTTTCTGTCTTAAATGTTTCCTTATTTAAAAAAAAAATGTAATACTATTAATGAAAGTCGCAGGTAATATTCATGAAACTATAGTAAATCTGCAGATCATTGGCCTCAAACATCAGTACTACAGTTTTATTTTGAAATTATTTTATTTAGTATTTAAAATATTCAACTCACAATATCATTTCTTTCATATTTGTAATATTAATTATTATAAATGATATATCAAGTAGAGTCTGGAAGATTGTTAAAAATAGTGACACAAAACTAAACATTTAAAAATAGTGGCACAAAACTAAACATTAATATTCCAAAACTTTTTTTTAATTACCCTTTAAATCCATCACTGTTACAATAATTTGATAGCTGTAATTGCCTGATATTTAGTATTTTAATCTATGCATCTAAAATAATTAAAACATCGATCATCTGATAATTTCAATTATTGATACAAACAATAAATGATTATCACAAATACTTTATTAATTACTGGTATCCTAAATGTTAAATTTATTTGAAAATAACTATTTTGTTTCATTAGTATGTATTCATTAAATTCTGGTTCTAAATAGTCATAAAAACAATTATATTTATTACTTTTTATGGGGTGTCCATTACTGGAACAGAGGGTGTCCACTACTGGGCCAGAGGGTGTCCATTACTGGGCTTTTGGGTGTTTTGATATATTTCTGTTATTTAAAATTAAATTTCTATTCATATTGGGAAATGAGGCTATAAGAATGGTTAAATATTGTCGATAGATTAATATAATATTGAAAAAACTGGAATATAATAATTTTAACTATTAATAAAAAAATAAATTTTAAAGAAATTCCTTAAGGGTGTCCATTACTGGCACATCTACCCTATTTCTAAATTTTCGATAACCGTAAAATAAAGTTATATGATGCAAAATTGGTGTCAGATTAAGTATATTTTTAAAAATTTATGCTAGAACAACATAAAACTGAAAACATTTCAAATTAAAAAAAAATAAGTTAGCTCTCACCGTCTCGTGTTTCTGCCAACCTAATAAAGGAATGTGTTGCTTTTTCATTTGCAGCGATCACAGTTCTTTTATTTTTAATTTATAATATCAGAAGAATCTTGTTAGTACATAATTAGAAACATGTGTTTATATTGTACGCTTTTATTTTATTTATTTCTTATTTACTTAAGTAAAATGCTGTAGAAAGAAAAATAAACATTCGTTATATCATTTCTATAGAAGTTAGAGCCATTTAAAAATTCATTTTCATTTATGTAAACTGAATAATCATGAAAACTATATCTTCTTAAAAGTTACTATTTAGAAGAACAAAAAAGATTTCTTCCTGTACTATTATTAATTTGATTTAAATTACCTCTCTCTAGAACAGTCATTCATAAATAGTTCAACTTCTTTCATAAAATATACGGTAAAAGATTTTCACTATCGTGTGAACTATTACTTTTTAATCATTGTAAATGGAAGATATTTTATACTAAGATTAACGAGTGTTATGTAAAAAGCTACGAAAAAAACAGATATAAATAACCGAAACAAATTTAGCAACGGATGTTTTAGAGCTTCATAAAAGAAAAAAAAAAAAGAGAAAAGTTTTATTATTTTTTTACCCAAGAATATTTTCTTCTCAATCAAGTTAAATGAACTTTTAACAAAAGATTAATAAATGCAACATTTACAGAAATAGTTTGCCCACAGTTAAAAATGAAAATGTTTACCAATTTGTGTTTTCAACTTTTACAATCTCTGCTCTGATAAATGCAAAATTTAATGTTAATAATTTTACCGTACGCCCGAAGTGATTCAGATGTTTTATTTGTAACAGGTTTCTTTTTAAAACATTTAAATTTGCAACTCTATTTTTTAAAACTGGATTTTATACATAATTTTGTTCAGAAATTATTTTGCACAATCTCTCAAAGTGTGTGGCGTAATTATAGTGGTGGGAGTTCATGAGGAGTCTTATAGGCTTTAAATATAGAGCTTTTATTCAACAACAGGCAAAGGGTTGGCAGACAAGATCTCATAAATTTCGCCCTCACTCCGTGATAGCAATAAAACACTCTTAATTAAATATAAAGTAAAAAGTTAACTCATGTAATTTCATTTCTCCGGAGCGTGTTTAAGCTGCGACGGCGGGGTTCATTTCAAATCCACCTCTAGATTTCATCTCACTCTAAATCTGTTCTTGTTCTCAGGCTAAGCTCAGCCATCCAGGCCGTTTCTCTACACCAAAACTGCTTACGCCAACTCACACTCTCTCCAAGGTCTAACTAACCAACTATCCACTGACTAACCCACTAACCGCTTAACATAATTTCGCTCCCCTATTTATACTCTGGCAGCCTGAACAAATAATTTTGCATACGGTTACCGCTAACTTGCGGAACAGTGAACTCCTAATTAAAAATGCACCACGGACAATTAGAGTGCCTAGAGTTACGTCTTACACCATGTTCACCTCCAAACCACTAGAGAGCCTCTGTAACAAAGTTACTGGTTCCTTACAAGTGAATGTGTAAACTGTACTAAAATTATTTAAGAAAGTCACAAATAACCATTAAAATAAACTAATACAAACTAAGCGAAAAAAAATGCAGAAATAATTTTTATCAATATAGATCTTGATAAAGTCACCGTTTGTGCGATGAAACATGTAGATCAGAATGAAGGTATTTGTATGCCTTTTAAATGTACTTTTATCACTTTTAGAATGTATTAGCTTAGGTTTATAAACTGTACTATTTTAATTTTAGTTGTTTAATATTTCCAAAATAAGTTAATTTGTATATGTAACTTTTGACAAAGTGATTTCTTAAAATAATGTAAATTAATAAACAATATATACTATTTCTAAATATAACGGTTTTTCGTAGTACGTGTAGAGTTAGTCATATTGATTAACATATCTGAATGATATGGGTGTATATTTTCATTTTTTAAGTTCTGTACTTAAAAAAGTAAAAACAGAATCAATAAGATCACTCCTGTGTCTGTCTGTCACAGTCATTTTACTCGTAAACTATGGAACGTGGAAAGTTCAAATTGGCTGAAGTAATAACGGCTATTAACCGACATATTTATAGATTGTTAACCACTCATAAATATATTTAGGAAAAATGTAGAGGGGCTAATTAAGTTACTTGAAAAAAAAAAAATCTTTTCTTTGTATATCGTGTGGGGTATCGTGGGAAAGCGCATAGAGTAAGCGTTCGTAGCGCCGAATTTAAAAATACACTTCTTTTAAGTATTATATTTTCAGAGATATCGCCGAAAATTTAATTCAAAAATATGTCCCCCGCCCTCCCCTCTATTTCCGAATCTACTGAAACTAAAATTATGAAAAAAAAAAATAGGAGAAGTAGAAGTTAATTTAAACATTGCTGGAAAACTATACAGATTACCCTAGGTCAGATAGTTTTTAAGAAAATCGAATTTTTCCGTTACACACAAATGTCCATTTGAGGACGTTCTGCGAAGAAGTATAAGAGCGCTGGCGGTACCTATCGTCGCAGAAGTATAAAAAGTTTGTTGAAAATGATTTTAGAAAAAAATTGTCAGTAATTAGCCGAGATAGCTTAAAGACACGGTCGGTTTGGACATACATAAAGACTTGGGCGACGTACTCTATGCGTTATCGGTTTTTAAAGCCTAGATAACAACTTTCGGTGATATATTTGTGCAACACAATCCCAGTAGCAGTATAAAAGCAATAAACGTCAAACTTTTAGAAACAGTCTAATTTAATTAGAATTAATCACATAATTACTATGGAGTTCGCGACTAGTTTGAATTGAGTGTCTCTCAATACTCGACCCGTGTCTTTAAAGGTTAATTAAAACCTATCTGGGGTTACGTGGCACGGACCCCGTCGTTACAACTTTGCGACCTCCTATCGAAGCGCGCTTAGCACAATGCCACGTTTAAACTTTGAACAAGAGTTTTGTTTTAGGTACACAGTTAACAGAAAAGATTATTACTACGCTGAATTTGGGTTCATGAAATGCTAAATGAAGTTTAAATATGCACTACTTTTATTATCAGCACCGAATTAAGTTCCTAAACAGATTAGGATAAAACTTAAAAAAAGGAGTTATACAGAATAGCAATATTTGACACTATTTAGGTTTCATATCTCTCTGAACTTTCATGATATATCCATTTATACTTTTCTAGTATATGCAACTATACCCAACCCTGCGTTGTATAGTTTTTTACAAAGTCTTATTATGCTGTTAGCAACGATTTTTTTTTTTTAAATAATACAATTACTAATTAATATATTTATTGTAGGGAACCCTCTGTGCGCAAATAATACTCGCCTTTGACCGTTTATTTTATTTATATCTTTCCCGTGAATTCAGGGTAAATTACTTCTGTAATTTTCTTTATCTGTGTCCTCAGCATGTAAAAAGTTTTCTTTCGTAAAATACTTCAAGTATGTCAACAGTGAAGGGGGGAGCTTGTTAAACTTGTTAAATTAACAATGCATTGTAAGTTGAAAAAAAATTACAAATATGAAATCATTATTTCTTTAGAAAAAAATACATTAGAATCATTCTTGAATTTGAGATTTTTCAGTTTAAGTTAAATTTAACCATTTTTCTTTTATGTAACATATTTCATTAATATATGCGTTATTGAAATAAATTTTATATCTAACTTGTTTTAAATAACATTAATTAACAAATATATTTATTCGTCATGCATATTAAACATGCTTATGAATGAAGTAAAGCTTTAATAAATTTACTTTGGTATTATCATGTGGTAAATTTATAAGGTGAATGTTTATTAATTACAGTGATATTTATTATCAAGTTTTTATTTAATTGTATTCGATAATTTAATTAACATCTTGTAATGTTATGGAGAGCTGTTTTCTTTTTTTGTTTTTTATTGTTTCTTCTTCGATTTAATATAGAGAAAATTATTTTTATTGATAAATTAGAGATTTCATAAATTTATTTTTTATAGTACATATCGTAAATTAATAAGGTGAATGTTATTAATCATATCAGTTTTTATTATTAAGTTTTAATTGCATTCGATAATTTAATTTAATTAACATCACATAATAATATGAAGCGATATTTTCAATTTAAATATTTCTTCTTCCATCGAATGCAGAATAAAGGATTTTTATTGATAAAATAAAGCTTTAATAAATTTCTTAATTACGATGATTTTTATTATCAGGTTTTCTCTAATTGCATTCGATAATTTAATTCAATTAACATATTGTAATAATGATATTTAAAAAAAATTTAATTTATTTTTTCTTCTTCCATCGAATGCAGAATAAATTATTTTTATTCATAAAGTAGAGATTTAATAAATTTGATTTGATATAGTATACATATGGTAAATTAATAAGATGGGTGTTTATTAATCACAGTAGTTTTTATTATCAAGTTTTCTCTAATTATATTTAATAATTTAATTTAATTAACATCCTATAATAATATGAAGATATATTTTAACTTTTTAAAATTAAGTTTTGCTTCTTCCACCTAATGCAGAATAAATGATTTTTATAAATAAAGTAATCCTTTAATGAATTTGTTTTGGTATTAATAAGGTGAGTGTTTATTAGTCACAATGATTTTTATTATCAAGTTTTCTCTTATTGCATTCGATAATTTAATTTAATTAACATCTTGTAATAATACGAAGCGATATTTTAAATTTGTAAATTAAGTTTGGCTTCTGCTATCGAATGCAGAATAAATTATTTTTATTGATAAAGTAATGCTTTAATAAATTTGTTTTGGTATAGAGTATAATGATAAAATAATAAGGTTAATTAACCACAATGACTTTCATTATCAAGTTTTATCTAATTGAATTCAATAATTTAATTTAATTAACATCTTGTTATAATATGAAGCGATATTTTGTATGTTTTTTTAATTAAGTTTTTCTTCTTCGGTTGAATGCAGAATAATTTTTTTATTGTTTTCATGAGCCCAATATATGTGATATTCATCGAGTATTTTTTTTTCGTAAAATACCTTCGAATATTAATACATTTATAAATAATTTAATTTAATTAACATCTTGTAATAATACGAAGGGATATTTAAAAAAATTGAAGTTAATTTTTCTTCTTTCATCAAATGCAAAATAAATTATTTTTATTGATAAAGTAAAGCTTTAATAAATTTGTTTTGATATAGTATACATATGGTAAATTAATAAGGTTAATGTTTATTAATCACAATAACTTTTGTTATCAAGTTTTCTCATTCGATAATTTAATTTAATTAACATCTTGTTATAATATGAAGCAATATTTTGTATGTATTTTTTTAATTAAGTTTTTCTTCTTCGCTTGAATGCAGAATAAATTATTTTTATTGTTTTCATGAGCCCATACATGTGATATTCATCGAGTATTTTTCTTTCGTAAAATGCCTTCAAATATGAATGCATAAAGGAAAATGATTCTGATAATCTCTGGTAGTATAAATGGATTAATGTCATTGACGCATCCACACTAATAGGATTTACCAAATACCGCATACATGGGAACCAATCTAAGTAATCCTTCTTTTATAAATGTTAGAAAACTTATTTCAATGGGGTAACTAAATTAGAAGGATTTTTTTTTTTTCTTTTGGCAGGCACTCACAGCTGAAGACTTGTGAAATTAGATTCATTTAAATTTTAAAAGATTACATGAATTATGTAATATCATAAGGAGAAATGCAATTTTTTCACCTTGATTCAAACATAAAATATATTGTATGAAGTTTGAAAAGTTCACTGTCTTACTTAAAAGGCGACCAAAATAATGAAAAAGATGTTAAAAGTTAAAAATAAGCATTTTATATAAAACTTCTTAGTACTTTGAAGTTTTTCCAAACTCTTCATGAGAGAATACATTTTATATAAAACTTTGTATTTTCAAACTCTTCATGAGAGAATACATTTTATATAAAACTTACTTCTTAGTACTTTCAAGCTTTTCCAAGCTCTTCATCAGAGAATACATTTTGTATAAATCTTCTTAGCACTTTCAAGTTTTTCCAAACTCTTCATCAGAGAGAATACCTTTTATATAAAACTTTGTATTTTCAAACTCTTCATCAGAGAATACATTTTATATAAAACTTTGTATTTTCAAACTCTTCATCAGAGAATACATTTTATATAAAACTTACTTCTTAGTACTTTCAAGCTCTTCATCAGAGAATACATTTTGTATAAAACTTCTTAGTACTTTGAAGTTTTTCCAAACTCTTCATCAGAGAATACATTTTATATAAAACTTTGTATTTTCAAACTCTTCATCAGAGAATACATTTTATATAAAACTTACTTCTTAGTACTTTCAAGCTCTTCATCAGAGAATACATTTTGTATAAAACTTCTTAGTACTTTGAAGTTTTTCCAAACTCTTCATCAGAGAATGCATTTTATATAAAACTTTGTATTTTCAAACTCTTCATCAGAGAATACATTTTATATAAAACTTACTTCTTAGTACTTTCAAGCTTTTCCAAGGTCTTCATCAGAGAATACATTTTGTATAAAACTTCTTAGCACTTTCAAGTTTTTCCAAACTCGTCATCAGAGAATACATTTTGTATAAAACTTAAGTGTTTTCAAACTCTTCATCAGAGAATACATTTTATATAAAACTTCTTAGTACTTTCAAGCTTTTCCAAGCTCTTCAATCAGAGAATACATTTTGTATGAAACTTCTTAGTACTTTCAAGTTTTTTCAAACTCTTCATCAGAGAATACATTTTATATAAAACTTCTTAGTACCGTGTTTACTCGCGTAATAGTCGCCCTCGCATAATAGTCGCACCCTCGTTTTGAAGCAGAAAAAATCGTCAAAATATTTTTAATATATAATTTAAAATATAACCGTCAAAATATTCGCATAAAAGTCGCAGTCGCGTATTTGACTTTTATTTAGAAAATAGAAAATCATCAGCTGTTCTCTTCCCAGAACTAGTACTCATAATGGATTCATGTGTTCTGTTACTCCCATTGACATACCCCATCCCCATGGTCACTCAATTCTTCAGATACAGATTCACATTATATTAGTGGTACTAATATACCTTCAGTGAAAGTGATTTATTATGAGAGTTTTTTGTTAAAATTTTCACAAAGATTATCTGTAAATTTTATGTCTATAAAAATATTACCGTAAAAAGGAGAATGGTATTTAATAAACAGCACATAATCTGGAAACCTTTGGTAAGTAAAATTTTATTATGTTTTTTTTTTTTTTAATACCAGTAATGTTTTAGCATTTAGAGTGTACAATATTGTGTAGTAGATTTCCTCGCATAATAGTCGCACCTAGACTTTCACAATGAAAAATTGGCAAAAAAAAGTGCAACTATTACGCAAGTAAACACGGTACTTGCAAGCTTTTCCAAGCTCTTCATCAACGAATACATTTTATATCAAACTTCTTAGTACATTCAAGCTTTATCAAGTTCTTCACCAGAGGGTATTTTCTGATGAAGAGCTTGAAAAAGCTTGAAAGTACTAAGAAGTTTAATATAAAATGTATATTTTTTAACTTGTAACATCTCTTTTATTATTTTAGTCACCTTTTAAGTAAAGCAGTGAACTTTTTAAAGTTCATATAACATATTTTATGAATTATATACTTTATTGCATTTACAATCTCGATTATTTAAGGGATTAAAGGGGAGTCGTTACTTTTTCACTGAATGTGCAATTTAGCATCATGTCACATTTAATTTTATTTTTAATTCCGTATAAAACACAAATGCATGAAATGTTTATTACTGACAGCATAATAACTGTTCTGTGTAGCATAATTATTTCAATATTCTGAAACTGATATTTTACTTTTTTTTCAATTCCTACTATTAGTTCACACTCCCCCTATATATATATATATATCTTGTTCAAATTTTCAATCGTTAATATATTATTCATCCACTCAAGTTCAAATACATTTTTTTAAACTTGTAGTGGATGACACTTGATGTTAATAATGTTTTTCAAATATTAATTCTTAATTAAATAATTTTATTTTTGTATGGGACAGAAAATGGAGGGCCATTGGTTATTGAACAGCATTTAATGCATCTCCATACCTATAAGGGGGTTACCATAGGGGGGACCCTCTTCTGTCGCCAAATACTGCTAAGTTTGTCGCCAACTTGGCGATATATCGCAAAATTTGTCGACCAAAATGAGACGCCAAAAGTGACGCCAACTTGCCGATATCTCTAATCTTTCGCCAAATTCCCACACTTCCTTTGTAAACCAATAGGGTTTACTTGCTTATAGAAAATCAACAAAGTAAGATATTTTAATGCAACAAAAACTAATATTATCTTAAGGGATTATATTAATTTTTTCTTTGATGACCTAAGTAGGAAATGACTTAAAAAAATATGTATATATATATATATATATTGCTTGTTTATGTTTAATTTGAAAAAAAAAAAAAATGTTTTTTGGCTTGCATCCATTGCGCGCAAGATTGAAGCGAAGCTATATTGATTCTAGCGTCCCAAATCATATTTATAATGATGTAAATCTAATTTACCTTGAATTTACGCTTCAAATGTGGTATTATATTTGCATTGTTTATTTAAAATTAGCATTTTTTAGACAAAACATTTTTTCAAAATTTTATAATTTTAATTGTTTAAAAATGAAGTATACGTTCAAAGTATTACATCGTTATATACATATCAATTGGGACGTTAGAATCAAAAGTTTTGCTACAATCTTGCGCGCAATGAATGCAAGTCTTAAAAAATTGTAAATATATAATCAAAGTTAAAAAAATAAAATATCGGTTTTAAAATGTTAAAATAGTTATGCTACATAAAATTGCTTTTAAACTGTCAGAGATAAAATATATATATATATATATATATATATATATATATGCATTTATGTTTTACAAGGAAACAGAAATAAAATTAAATGTAACATTATGCTCAATTTTTGAGAAAATGATGAGACCCCTAAAATGGATTCATTTTAAATGCCCCGTTATTTTACAAATTACGATGGCTTTTAAAAAAGTTCCTATTAATCTTCTAAAAATTAGTGAGTTTTTTCAGATCTGAAAAATATTACATCATTACGTCGTAATCAGTCGTCTTCTTACACTTAAAATATTTCGCGTCATTGATAACCAGGACCTCAAGCCATAATATTTACTATTATTGGTTAATATTTCGATTTCTGTTTTTGTTTCCTGAAAAAATAACGAGATTTGGATCAGTTGCAGTTGCCGGTTAAGCTTCGAATGAATGTATTGTCAGAAGGTGTATAGTTAAGCTAATATGAAATATCATGATGATAAATTATAAAAATCCCTTTCTCTTCACTCTAGACTTTTCACAATTTTACAAAGTTCTTCTTTTAATATTAAAGATTAAACCTTCATATATAATTAACTATTTAACTTTTGCCATAATTTTAACTTTTGCCATAAAAATTTGAAAAATACGGATGTATTCCAAGCCCATAGGTTTAAAATTAGAGAAGGGGTTTTGCGGTCTGACTGATAAGAAGCCTTGGGGTTGGTACTTTGCACACTTGTATTAAGATGCCACTTTTCACTCCTATACCTTAGTTAATTAACATGGGTTAGTTAATTATTTTTGGCAGTTTAATTAAATATGTAACTTTTAACGTGCCTTACATCAAAAGAGTATAAAATCCGGAAGTAAATTATTCAATGAATTGTAATTTATCTTCTAAATAAATAAAATTTTGTAAATTGGATTTTCTTTGTTTTTTATGGTACAATTCTAAAACAGAAAAATAATTTTAGTTCAGTTCCTGAACTGGAAAAACAATTCCAGTTCCGGTTTTCGTTTCATCAGAAATAATGAGTTTTATTTTATTTTTTGGTTCGAAGCCCGTCACTTTCATGAATTACTTGTATATGATGGAGTATTGCATGAGCAGGAATCAAAGAAATTAGCAGTAGATAAATTAAAGAATGAAAAAGAAAAGAGATTATGGAAAAAGGAAAATCTTGCCGATTTCATTAATTGTCGAATTCTTGTATGAAGAGTTTCCCCAAAAAAATTTTAATGTACTTTAACCTTTTACCTGTTCCAAATACGTTGCCAATGTAAATTACAAAGTGTTCAAAATAAGGTAATGTTTAAGATTATGTTGATGAAGTATTCCTGCCACTAATTTCCAAAAAGTGACACTTTTTGCATTTTTATACGGAGATTAAATTTCGGAATTTCGGAATTTAATAAAATTCAAAGTATCATAACTCAGTAAATTTTGGTTACAGATGAACGAAATTTTTACTGTTTTACATGTGAAAGTGCGGATAAAATGCTTCTAAATACAACTTATATGTCCCGGGACCGTATAATAATTAAAAAAGTGCAATTTTTTGAAAATCAGTGAGAGGACTATTTCATCAACATAATCTCAAATCCTCCCTGTATTTTGACATTTTTGCAATTTGCGTTGCTTATGTATCTTCAATGGGTAGAAAATTAAAACGCGTTTCAATCTTTTTGGGACATTCTATATACGTATGAAGGCAAAGAGAAAAGACATATTTAGCGGGAAATATTGTAAGTAAAAAGACGAGTGCTGATCTTTGAAAATAATTTGCACACTTTAGAAAAACACAAAGGGAAATGCGGAAGAAAGTTTGAGCATGTATACAGAAAATTATAAAATTTACAAAAATGAGTAAAGAAAATGTATTATAAAATGCCAATGTTTTATAGCAAGAGTTTTACCCGAGTCACTGTTAATTATTTTGCTTAAAATTTGTACAAAAGCTTTTTTTACGATGTTTTTTTCCTTTCCTCTGTAAAAATGTATGCTACCTAGAAAGCTCTGTTAACATTTATTTTGCTTTGTCTCTATGTATCATTCAAGTGTTATTTGTTAGATAAATTGTTTAATATTTATCACATTTTCCCAATTTTTGTAAATTTTGCGCAATATTTATATGGTATTTTATGTCAATTCTTTGTCAAACGTTTCAAACACAAACAGAAAGTGAATTTTTTACTTTTTTAGCTGCAGACCAGGCTGGGTCGGTGAGCTCTGTGATACTTGTACAAGATACCCTGGTTGCCAACATGGTACTTGCTCAGAACCCTGGGAGTGTATTTGTGACGAAGGCTGGGGAGGTCTGTTTTGTGACCAAGGTGAGAATTCAACTTTTGTCCTATACTATATATTATTTCTGTTGTCTTTTTTGTTGTTATTTCTGTCATAGTTTCTCTTGTTTTTCTGTGGATATGCAAAACGCAGAACAATGAATGAGATATTATTCGAAAGGTATTTGAACAGGCTTCTGATGTAGTATACCCACATTTCGCTAAATCATATTTTTATTTAAAATTGCAATTAATTAAAAATTAAATCAGCATCGTTTTTCATAAATGAAATGAAAATTTTTTGTTTTTCTCAAATCGATGTTGCTTCAAAAATGAAATACTGCTGCATATCATGTTTAACAATGATTATAAAAAAAATAAGTACTACAAAAAAATAAAGTGTGACGTCTCCTCATAGGTTTATTTTATATTTATGATTAAAAAGTGAAATTGAAATGTTTAGAAGAATAGATACCATCGATCGACCGACCAAATAAGCGGTATTTCAAAGGTAGGGCTATTCTTTGTTATAGTAGATTAAATTGTATTTTAATTATATTAAATTCAATTTATTTTTCTCTGGCCTGCGTTTTCATCCTTTAAAGCTGTTAAAACATTATTGTTAATTTTTTTTTTCTCGCGCGTGCCTTTTGCTATCTTCGATCATTTTTAACTGTAACTTTGATGAAATAAATGAGAGGATATTCTATCTTGATTAATGTTGTTTGAAGATATTTCTATCCTCTATTTTTTTTAAGTTTAAACCTGCATCTAAAAAATCAGATATTTCTAAAAAAATATTAGAATGAAGTGCAAAGCTCTCGCATGGGTCCACTGATTTTAGTTTTGATGTCAACTTCCCTTTTTTATGCTAATTCAAAACGCACAAGGATGAATGAGGTATCATACGACAAGTTTTTCAACAGTTTTTGACATAGTACGCTCAAATTTCGGTAAAGCACGTCGCTTGATAAAAAACTGTCGTTTATTTAAAATTAATGGAAAAAGGTACCAACAAAATATCTTTTAAAGATTGCACTGTAAAAGCCTCTCACGAGTCCAGTGGTCTCGTGATATGATAGTCTTATAGTAGTAATGATAAACACACAAAACATCAATATGATAAACATAGTTTTATTATTATTGAGAAAATGCTAGTGGTAATATAAATAAGAAACTTGGAAGAATAATGGAAAAAACATATTTATTGGCAGGTTTTCTTCTCGGCAGTCATCGTATATGCAGAGTGACGATAAATTAGTGTCGGGGTTTTCTTAATTCATAAATTTGATTTATGATCATGACGAAAAATATTATTAAATATTTGTGTTAAGTACAGCTCAAAAAGTTTTTAAAAACACAAACAAAGTTACATTTGCGTAAAGTTGCATCTTAAAACATTATTAATTAAATAACGATTACAATCAAATAATTAATATTAAAATTTTATCAAATTTATTTTTTTTAAAAAGCATTAATGAATTTCGTAATATCTATCTAAATTTGTGCCCATAATTCATAAATATTTTTTTGATAAATTTGATACAATTTTAGTATTAATTATTATTCGGTTAATAATGTTTTGAGTTGCATTTTTGCGCACATGTAACTTTGTTTGTGTTATTAAAAGAACTTTTTGAGCTCTATCTCACAAGTATGTAATAATATTCTTCGTCCTGTTCTTAAATCTTAAAATATGAGCTAAGAAAACTACTATTGTTATTTATGGACATCCTTTATTTCGAATGGAATGGGTCGTACAACGGTTATTGTCATTATACCGTGCAAATTCTGGAAGCTTAACATTGTCGTCTTGTCTTCGCCTTGTATTTATTATTATTATTAGCCCCCGATATGGTATGCTATTTCTTTCTCCCAGCCTATTTTGTGTAGTCTCCAAAAAATAACGTTACCTTACAGAAGCCAGGAAAAATGCAGGGGAAAAAATGACCATAGGCCATTTTTTTCCATTCTGACCAGAAAACCAGAGTTCTAACTTTTTACGACTGCTCTTTCATCTTCACCTAACCCTAACACTTCATTTATAATGACTGTTTCATAATAATGGAAGCCATCAGTCCACCAGAAGAAAATTATCCATTCCAAAGGTATAAGTTCGGATAATCGGGACTCTACTGTACCTATATTTATATACATACGTTTTTTTGTCATCGGGGGCGACACTAAATTCTGAAAAAGCAGAATTCCTATTTTCTAGTTATTTTATATTTCACTCTTTATCTACTACGAATGTTTTGTATAACAAATGCTGGTGTCTGAAATTGATAATATGCAGGTGGCAGTCAATGTGTTAAGGATTTAGGTATCTTTGATATTTAAAAAAATTAGCGGAAGCTTAAAAGCTTGTTATGAGAAAAAAGAAATCAAGGAAGAAAGAAAGAAAGAAGCAAAAAAGAAAATAAATAAATAAAAGTCGTAATTTCATAGATTTTTTTTAAAGTACAAGAATTTTTTTTTTTTTTTAATATTAGCTGCAAGATCAAAATTTTATGATTTTGTGTACATTAATTTATTATACAAGACCTTAAGATATCATGAAAACATGGCTTGCCATTTTAGTGAAATCGTGCCCACAAGCTGTAACAATCATTCTGAGTATACATCTAGTTATTTTTACCGTAACATTTGTTCTAATGTAAAATTGTGGTAAAATATTACAAAAATATAACTTATTTTTTAAAAAATCGATTTTATGGTTCTTGCTCCTTAAAAGCACATATAAATTGACGAAATTTGGCGAAAGGCACTACAAGACAATTGCTGTCAAAATTGCATAAAATTATATCAATTTTTTCTGAAATTGTAAAAAATGGATTACTTAAGAATATTTCTTGAATATGCACTTATGAAACTTTTCTTTTCTTATTGCCTGTGATATAATTTTTGGACATTACTGAATATTATTCTGGGGATTGATTTAAATTGAAAGGTATAAATCAAAATATATACTGTTTAAAATTTTTCTGAATTGTGTAATATTATGCAATATATTATGCTAATTTATAAATCCATTTTTGCACTTTTATTACTCTTATGTCAGATACAAATCTTATATAAATTAGCAAATTCGCCCGGCCTGTGTTCCGAGAAAAATGAAATCGGTTCCCAGTCTAATGAGCCACGCGAAATCGAAAAAATTACACAGTACAAAGTCTAAAGTTCGAACA
Organism: Maratus speciosus; assembly: GCA_963932465.1. Taxonomy (NCBI): domain Eukaryota; kingdom Metazoa; phylum Arthropoda; class Arachnida; order Araneae; family Salticidae; genus Maratus; species Maratus speciosus. The sequence goes on from OZ010794.1 coordinate 550,571,627, forward strand.
CCCAAAGTTCGGAATTGTCCAAAGTTCGGACTTTGGACTCAGCGGCAGTAAGTATTCAAGAAAGAATGGGAAAATCAAAATTCTTGAAACTGACAAAGAAAAACAAGTTGGAAATTGCTTGTCAAACGTGGCAAATGCGGTGCGTTCGTACTATAACTAGTTTTATAAATATTTTTCGCACCCCATATTGTACTGAATGTATATATTTTTGCACTTCATAAGTGCATAGTCTGTAACATCATTAAAATGCACTTGAAATAATTTTTTTCCATTGGCCGTCATGTAACGGAAAACTTTTGACTATTCCTGTCATTAAACTATACATCCGATTTTCATAAAATTTGAAATAGCTCGACAAAATTTTGCAACAATTATATATTTAAAATTTCAGACCATTCGGAAGGCTGTAACATCACTAAAATGCACTTTCAACAATTTTTTCCCATTGGCAGTCATGTAACGGAAAACTTTTGACTGACCCTGTCATTAAACTATACATCTGATTTCCATAAAATTTGAAATAGCTCGACAAAATTTTGCAACAATTATATATTTAAAATTTCAGACCGTTCGGTTGGGTAGTTTTTGCTCTCTTATATGCGGACGGACAAACAGACAGACGGACGGACTGAACCGACGACTATAGTGCAACGTATTTATATAATTACGAACGCACCTAAAATGGTCTAAAAGACTGTCTTTTTTTAAGAGCAAGCAAGCTTTATTACTCAATCTTAACTCATATCTATGTACAGAATAAAAGAAAAACTTCTTAATAATAAACCTAAGTTAATAAAGCTGCGCACATTAACTGAAATGTTCAATAGTAAGTTACAATTTTTTCTTAAATGGTATGTTTCGTAAAATAAATGTTTTTGTTTTACGATTTATTTTGTTATAATTTATTTAACAAAAATAATTGTTAATTTAGTATTAAAATCTGCTATATGCAGTTTTAATAATATATGAACGTCATATTTTGTTTTTTTAAGTAGTGAAATTTTTCTTTTTATTGGAAAAGCTATATTTTTGATGACCCAAAGTTCGGAAAAATCTGAAGTTCGGACTTGGTAAAGTCCCGAGGATTCCGGACTTTCGAGGTTGTACTGCATTGTAAAAATAATTAATTCAAAATTTCTCCCCCCCCCCCCTCCCTTCAAAAACAAAAACAAAAAACAAACAAAAAAAAACCCTGGAAATTTCTACTGATGTAAGATTGCATTACGAAATCACTTATCCCTCGCTTAAGAAGGAACTCTACCGTTACCGTCATAACAACAGTCTGTTTGTCGATAAGAGTTTACTGTAGAAACTAATGCGAAAAAATTATCCGTGTGTAACTTTATTCCGATCTCGAAAAATTTCTCATTTTCTTTTTAAAAATGCAAATTCATATTTCATTCCGATGGCTTATAACTCAGGTTATACCTACTGAATGGATTTTGATGCGACTTACACTCTTGATTAGGCAATTGTTTTGGAAGTTTTAGTGTACGAAAGTAGTCAAAAAGTTCCCGGAATTTCGTTGTAACCAACGATTATGAAAAATATATTTACTATGTATATAAAATGCAAATTCGTATTTCATTTCTTACGTGTATAACTTGAGTTCTGCTGAACAGATCTTCATAATACTTACTCTGTTAGGTATTTTTTTCGGGTGTGTGTGTGTAGGGGGGGGGGGGGGGAATCGTTGGTACTTTTCCGTTAGTCTAGCGCAGGTAAATTTTGTTTCAATCCCTCATTTTCATTGCATTTATTTCATTTAAAATATAAACCTTTCATTCATATAGAACTTTCACTTAAAACACATATAATATTTAAGATCTATTCATTTAAAATACATTCACTCATTTTTTTTAAAAAGAATATTAATAAAAAAGAGTGAGGAAAATTCTGGGTCCTTTCCCCGTATCTAGACAGCATATCTCTTGATTAGCACGAGCAACGCCGGGTGAGTGTGCTAGTTTACTAATTAAGAAAAAAAAAAGGATGTAAATCTTATCATTTATGCTATCAAAATGCAAAATATTTAGCATAATAAGGCATCAATCAGACTAAATTTATATTATTTAATGCATGTCACTGCACTAGATATGGAATAATGTTCGTATTTTTCAAATGCATAGCACAGAGGGGAAATGTATAGCATCTATTTTTATATATCACAGTTTACATATAATGCAGTAAATAATTAATTTATACCTTCCTTATTTTCATAATGCATAAATAAATGTTTTTAAGTTTTCAATTCTTAATTTTGTTTTATCATGATGACTTTTGTACAGTTGAATTTGAAAGAACGCACTTAAAATAAATCGTAGTTTTAATGTAAAATTTTGTATTCCAGATTTCCTTCTTTAGAAATCTTAAATCACTTTGTTATTATTGAAAAATCCAAAATTGTTGTTTTTAACACGTTAAGCGCCACATCAGTCACCCAATGACTGACACTGAACTCTCCGTTTAGAACGCGAAATTCACCGATGACTGGCGGTCTAAAATATGATATAAAACTAAAAACATATATATTGTTTTAAGTAATTGCTGAAAATTTACTTAAAATTTACTTACCTTTTATTTATTACAGGATTATACTTTCTTAAAAATTGCTTAAAACATTGTAAATTTTTCAGCTTCAGTGTCAGCCACCGTGGCACTCAACGTGTTAAAAGAGCTTTTACTCTCTCTTAGTTACTCTCTTAGGTTTTTACTCTCTGTGCCTTTTATGAAATCAATTTTTCGAATGTTATTTCATAATAAATTTTCATTTCGCAATTTATTTCAATGAGTAATCATCCTGTTTACAGCAAGTATGCTTTATTTATTTATATAGATCTTAACTACTGTACAAATCACAAACCTTGCCAGAACGGTGGTACTTGTACAAATACTGGCCAAGGATCTTATACATGCAGTTGCACAGACGAGTACATGGGTGAGAACTGCGATATCTTGAGGAATCCTTGTCAGAAAAATCCATGCAGAAATGATGGAGTCTGCCAAGTAAGTAAAAAATATCCTCTTTCATTGTTTAAATACGTTGTACCTAACCTCTTACAAATATATATTTATATATGTGTGTGTGTGTGTGTGTGTGTGTGTGTGATAGGATAAAAATAAATGAATAAAAATAAACCTCTTTTTAAAAAATAAAGTTAGGTTCGTGACAAAAAAGACTCTTTTCTGGTTGCCACGACTACATCCTACCGACTTTTTGAAAGGAATCCGCTTGTATTTCCACGGCTACATCCTACATGAAGTAGAAGGAAATACAAGCTGATCCCTTTCATATATATATATATATATATATATATATATATATATATATATATATATATATATACCGGGTGTCCCAAAAAGGACTGACTGATTTTAAAATTCAATAACTTGCAAACGGTGACAGATATTTAAAAAATTCTTGCAGGAGGGTTATGCATAAGGTCAAAAGTTTTTTTACAGTGATTTTCAATTTTAGTTCGAATTACAAACAATAGATGGCGCTGCGATCAATAGAAGCTTAATTCAGACTCGATTTTTGGTACTTCGTGGCCCGGATAATACATTTCCATCTCCTTTTTCAGCATGGAACAAAAAAAAGGACCAGAAATCGAGCCTGTATTTAGCGACTATTGCTTACAGCGCCATCTATTGTTTGTAATTCGAACTAAAATCGAAAATCACTGTAATAAAACTTTTGACCTTATGCATAACCCTCCTGCAAGAATTTTTTAAATATCTGTCACCGTTTGCAAGTAATTGAATTTTAAAATCAGTCAGTCCTTTTTGGGACACCCGGTATATATAACCATTATAGAATATTACAATTCATCATCAATTTCAAATCAAATTTATAAATTGAGTATCAAAACACGATACAGACATTATATACTCATATATGTTATATTGTACTGTCTGTGCTTACCGCGACCTTTGTCCAATGATTCTGTTTATCTCAGAATGTATTTTCTCAAGATTATAAACTTTAAATTGATAACCAGATTTTCTAACAGGGTTCCGGTTGTAAAACTTTGCACGGCGTTTATAGTCTTTAAACCAGTCTTTAAATCGAAACTAATATACTAGAAAGATAGACCGTCAAAAATGACGGAATATGACATATAAAGATATATATGTCGTAGGCTAATTGAAAAATCAGGCTTTTTGCAAAGAGCGGTTCCAAGTGTGCGGATTTGAGGCTTTTTGCGGATTACAGGTCATGTCTATATTATAAAATTAGATATATGACTTCTTTATTCTAAATAAATTGTATAAATATTGAAAAAAATGCTTGTGTATATGAAATGAAACAGCAAATAGGTTGCTTGAAAATACGTTGCCAATTCCCCTTTTTCACCAAGGCCCCTAAAGTGAAAAAGTACCGAGAGTTTAACTTTTGTGTCTGACTATATAAAGCGCGGTGCTTTTCCAGTATAGGGCCCTTGGAGTATTTTTTTAAACTTTGTCATAATTTGGGCTTCAGAACTGAGATTTTCTGCCAAATTATATAAACAGCTATGAATACAAAATTAATGAACTTTTAAGTTTATTTATGTAATCTATAAACATTTTATTTATATATCTAGTGTTGTTGTTTTTTTGTATGCAATTTACTTCAGTTTGTATACAAAAATATTTAAATGGCTTCTTTATATTAAATAAATTCTATAAATATTGAAAAATTACTTGTATATATGAAACAGTGAATAAGTTGCTAGAAAATATGCTGAAATATTTCATTTTCTCTATTTCGCCAAGGCCCTATACTGGAAAAGTATTTAAAGCACATTAAAATCGGGCAATTAGGAGCTCAGACAATACAGCGCCGTCTATTGTCTGTAATGTTATTAGTAACATCGGGATGAAGATGTAAAAGTTTACATTTTCGTATATTACGCTTTAAATTCTCACCCATAGATTTGGAAAAAAAAAAATAACACTTAAAAGCGCAGAGTTTAAATTAAATTGCGGTGACTTCGATTATGAAATATTAATGGTTTTAAATGGGAATTTCGCCAAATTCGCTAGCTATCGCTAAGTTGGCTTCATATATGACAACTTATTTTTGTCGCCAAATTTGGCAACGTTGTGCCAAGTTGGTCAACGTTTGGCGCTACTGCTGTAAACCTGCATTAGTGATTTTCAACAATTACTCAGTATAATGAGGCGGTCCTACTGGAATTGTGGAGGACACACATAGACTTAGATTTTATATAAATAGATTACAATGTACTAAAAAGGTGTTAAAATAGTAAGATAACAAAAGTAATAAAACAAAGCAATGTGACAAAATTAATATAATCGCTATTACCTGTATAATTAGTATAAAATTTAATAATATGTGCAATACAAGTTTTAAAAGTAAAATATCAAGATATTTTCTTTCATAAATCCGATGCTCAATGCAAAATGTTTCATCTTTTTAAAATCTAGTAGTGATCTGTAGTGAAAATTTAATTGGTTTTAAATAATGTTTGATTATAGTTTTTTTTAAATTAAGAGAAAATTTGAATAAACATAAGTGTTGCTAATTTGCACCAGGGATTTGCGATTTTTTCGCTTATTTGAATATTTTGTAAAAATCATTGAATAAATATTTGTAATTAGAAAAAAATTCTTTTGAAAAATATTTACTGTTATAAATTTAACTAAGCTAAATAGCAATTACATTTACTTGATGCACTAATTAAACATTTATTTCGACGAATTCTATTTATTTTTCATGCAAAGCAACGACTGTTGCTTTCGCAACCGCCAATGTTTGGCTGGCATTAACTGTAGCCAAAACATCACAAAAGCTGTCAATTTACTCGTGCTTTTAATTACTTGTTTTCGCTCTTAATTTTCAATAGTTTATAACGGTGAATATTAAAATGCAAACGCCATTCTAACGTAAATAGGACTACGTGCAAAAAGAAATTTTGTATAAGGAACTGACCCTTAGCATGTTTTAATATAATTTTATTGTAAGTCAGATTTTATCTTCCCGTAAAAATATAAAAAAACAATAAGGAATGTCTTAAATATCCTTATACGATCTCAAATTTTTATAATTATGATTAATGGACTCTATTCAGGTGACGTCAGACGCCAGAGCTGGCGGTATGGTGATCTGTTATTCTAGTTACTGCACCGGCAGAATACCAGTATGCGCAGGCGCAAACACCGCTAGCAGACGACTTTAGCCTTCACCCAGGTTGAGTGCATACATTTTAACTGAAAATTTGAAAACTGAGGGAATTTTCTCGCTTACAGAACAACATTTTGAATTTAGATTATAATATATTAAGTATATGCTGCTGCATCAAAGAATTTTTTTGCGGTACTTTTAACAAACAATCATTAATAACTCACACTCCATAGACTGCTATGCTAAACACCGCCAGTAAATACTGGCAGCAGACGAATTTTAGCCTCGACCTCAGGTCGCGTGCATAAGGTCCATTGTGTGTTTCGAATCGCTCGTAAAAAGTCGGTGGGGCACATGCGAACCGTGGACCGCAGGTTGAGACGAACCGCGGACCACGGAGACAATTTTGGAAACTCGATTCTCGCCGTAAAAAGCTCTAAAAATTATTAATTTAAAATAGGCTTTTGAAAATCTTCAAGACTAATTCATTTTTAGTCTTCCAAATCTGAAAATAAGCATGCAAAAATTATTTTTTCAGTTGAGATGTCAAATTTTAAACACGACTAAAATTAAAAGTCTGAAAAATTAAACCAAAACTATTTAAATTTTTTCATATGAAAAGGAATGTATAGTAAGCATACATTTCAAGAAAATAAACAAGTAAAAAATATTAAGGAATTTTTTAAAAGTATAAATTTGTGTCTTTTCAAAACAAACCGCTCAGATGGTCTCCAAATAAAATATGTAATTTACAAGCATGATTATGAGACCTATTACAAAGTAAGTAAATGTTAGTAATTATAAAATATGTATTTTCACGCAATAGAATTCAATGGTTTTATCGAAAACCGTACGTTATTTTTGATAGCCTATTTCTATTGCTTCGGCAGCAAAGCAAAAAATATAGGTTTAGACTGATGATCATTCACTTCGTGCAAATTACCTTAATCGGCAGAAATTATTTTCTATGTGAACTCTGGTCTCATTTCCGTAGGTCTCTAATGGTTTTATCTTCTTTTCTCTTGTTTTTCAAATTATCAATAGCTTGTTGATAGGCTTTTATGACACGCCATGTTTAAATTACCTATGAAACCAATGTAATGCTATCGCTATGTAAGACACTTTTTTTTTTCTGTCTGCATCCTTCATTTGGTTGAACTGATGAATCCTCTTATGTTCTTGATTAAAGGCTCTAATCTTACGAACGAAATTTACACCGTGCGAATAGTAAAATTAAGATCACTTGTTTTAATTCGGTAAAAAAATAAATTTCACGCAAATACTGCCTTTAACATATATACTATTACCGCCGAACTCGTTTATAACTAGAGATATGCCGTATCGTCGAAAAGTTAGATTCGTGTATAGGAATTGCGAATGTGGATTACACAAACATAGATTTTAAAAAGTTTTTTTTCACCCAAGTTATTTTAAGTAAGTCTGATATCCTAAATTCAAATATGTAAATAAACATTTTCTATCACATATATTTTGTTAAAGGAATGATATATAGTGGTACTTTAACTCTCGTAACAATTCATTCCAGAGAATTATTCAAGAACCGAATCAGAGTTTACAGCAGAAATGACTGAAATATGATTGATTCCCACCTCTAAAGTTACATCCTGTATTTACCTGTTTTAATTATTATTCTGTATAGCAGATTTATGTAAACTATACAAACACATTGCAGTTCCATAAAAAGATAATAAAATGGCAATTTTATAACATTCTAATAAAATTTTGACAAAAAACGTATCCATACCCTTTATGATGAAACTTTGGATGAACTAAGATTTTGGTGAAAGAAAGGGGGTTTCATTCTTAGTGTTTAGATCATTAGGACTACTATGTAATAAACTCGATGTTTTTTAATCTGCAAATGCAACAAATTCGTTAGCAACGGAATCGCTATATCGCATCTATGTGCATCGCGCCCATGGAAACTTTTTAAAAAAAGAAAGAAAAAGAAGGGAAAGAAAAGGAGAAATGAATAGAAATCAGTAGATTCAACAAACCTTCTTGCTGTACATAAAACTCAAAATAAATGAACTTATTTAGCACTGCTATCGTTTTAGACTGTTTAGAGGGGTTGCTTCGACACTTTTAGCTATTATGAATGTTATCTGAAATGCTATTACATAATTTTTAAACACATGCAATTCTTGTTGCAAATTCCTTTTTTTTTTTTTTACGTATTATCATCTTAATCTTTTTATCTGAAAAACATACGCTAGATGACAGCCTGGTTACAGATACGACACGAATGAAGTCGGGAACTTCAAACTATATAGAGTCACCGGGAGTACCCAGTACATATAGGCCACCGTAGGGTTGCCAGTTTGTACGTTTTTCCCGTAAGTTGTACGGTTTTTAGCCTTTTTTAGACCTATCGCACAGTGTACGTTTGATTTTCTTCCGTTCGACGATTTCTTTCATTTTTCTACCACATCTTACTTTCATAGTTTGCAGATTTTTTTTCTTTTTCAGTTTCCTTCAAAATTTCACCCCCCCCCCCCCAAAAAAAAAAGTTATGCGCATGCGCATCAAATGTAAAAACGGCTTGTTTTCGATCAGGATGACAAAACTCTTAGGAGATTTGTGTAATATTAATTGCGCATTCACAAACTCTTGAGTAGAATTAGATCAGTTCAGCGTAAAAATGCATAACTGATTTAAAAACCACCTTTAAGCAATTTGCGCTCATACCCACTAACCCTTACTACATCTTGTGTGTAGCCCTGTATATGAAGTATAGCATTTATACACACCATATAGTATGCAAAAAGTATAGTAAAACATAAAAACGCATTATTATAATTAAAAATGCATTTCCAGCAATCATCGCTAATGCACAGTACTTCGGATGCAATATAGTATCTGAAATCTTTTGTGAGTCCCTCTAAATGCTATGCGCTTCGTATTATACATGAAGTAAGTTATAGTAAACCTATATAGTAAAGACGTACACCAATTTCATTATATATGAACATAATTAACATAATTAAAAGACTCCACAAACAATTCCCTCCACTCATATATCATTATAAAACGGAATTCTTTTGTGCGGCCCTGTAAATGAATAATAACTATTCTTTGCACCGCATATTCTACAGAATGCATATGAGTTTTATTGTGTTTGAAAGTGTGTAACACCATTAAAAATCATTTGAAACGATTTTTTCCCATAGGCCGTAATGTAACGAAATATTTTTGACTGTCATTGTAAATTAACTAAACAAGCTACAAACTTCATTTGAAATAGGGAACGTGCTATGGTAAACGTCAATAACATCCAAAAATTTCAGGGCAATCCGAGTATATTTACGAGAGTTAGAGAGCTATCAGACGGACAGATAAACCGAAGTCATAAATACTTTTCAACTTTGTTCGAGAGTGTTAAAAAGGGCTTATATTCTGAAATTAATCCTCCTTTTTTCAACTCTTTGCGACTCTAACCCTCTCATGTATGATAGCTTCATATGCGGTTGTATTGAAAAAGTGTTCTCAGAGAACCCTGCTCTGCGTATTTTATTTTTACTCTTTTATCTCCTATAAACCCCATATGACGTCCAATAATGGATGCGAAATACAACAGTAGATGGCAAAACAATTTTCTTTTCTAATCAACTGGAAAAAGCCGCGTTTCACAAATTTGTTTCTGCGGGAAAAGATTTTCTCAAGGAATTTCCGTTGTTGGATCTGAACAAGACTAAGACCAAATATGTGTTTCTTACGTTCTACTTTGCCTATATATATTCAATGTTTAAATTATCACAAAAAACATCTCTATAATAATAGCCTAAGTCATGAGACTGCCATCAACAGTTCCGGATTGACCGCTTCACTTTTTATATGCCAAACAGTGAATTTGGTAATTTACTGTTTGTCGAGCGTAGGTGATAAATCGCCAAATATTGTTCCATCGCCATCATAATCACCAGTACTATAATAGTCCATCTCATGCGACTGTCATAAACAATTTTTCGTGAGGTAAATTAAAACAAAGTTTTGATGTTGAAATTAAATGTCATAGTTTATAGTATTATTTATTACTTTTTTCTTTTCTTTTCATTATTATTATTATTATTATTATTATTTTAAGAAATAAGAGAAAATTGAGAGTCATAAATTTTAAGTATTTCAGTTTTAAATTAAAGTTATGTATTTTAAATAAAATGAGCAAAAGTATTATATTTTAAATGAAATTAATGAAATCAGAAAAAATACGACGGGTACAATGTTTGGCAATTTATCACTTGCACTCGGCTAACATAAAAATACCGAGTTCGTGATTTCTGTATCAGAATGTTCCGATTTGGCGAAGGATGGAGCAAGTAAATTATGTTATGACTAAAAGTAACATGATACAATGCTTAGCATAGATTTAAAGGAGACCAAACTGGTCGCCAAGGGCGGCTAGTTTACTAAATATTAACAATAACTTTTTATTGCTTGTCAGCCTCATATGATGTTCCGATTTTACTTTTGTAACAAATAAAAGAATTTTAAAAATTCCTCATTATTTTTTTCATAATAATCAATTTTAAATATATACATATAGAAAGAGAGTGTGCAAAATATGTTTTTCGGCCATTTAAAATTAATTCCTGCATTTGAAGCTTGACGACTTTTGAAGTTATACATGATTCTTTTGCTATCAAGAAAGTGTAACCACTGTTAGCCAATAAAAAATACTTTTCTGATATATTTAAAGCTGTTCTCAAATCCAAAGGGGCTATTTTCTCTCAAATTTTTTAATTCGGTTTTGTTCGGAAACGCATGAAGTTGGCAGATGTTCTTATTTGGAAACTATGTAATCGAAAGATGTTTTCCCTTTTCTTGGTAAACTCAAAATATCATTCAGAAAATACTGTCAAAGTCGGCATTTTGAGCCAAATTTCCGGACATGACAACGCAAGAAAGGAAAAAACTGTCGTCACGTGACCAAAATCGCTTATAACTCGATAAGTCATTTATTTATCAAAAAATAGAAAAGGCATTTCGATTCCAAATCGATTTCATAGTCAGCCTTCCAATTTTATGCCTTTACGTTTAAAAATGAATCCGAATATGTGTCAAAGTTTCGCGTTTGTTGAGCAGGGAACTTGAAAAGCGTCTTAAGAAATACTAGTGCTTATATGATGCTCAACCTTTTAATAGTTTTTTATTATATATTTATAGTACAATTTGCTATGTGTCTTGTAATGTATATTTAAACTGATATGGTTGTTATTTTTCATTTTCAGAATCAAGAGGAAGGGCAGTACACTTGTGATTGTGCGGCAGGCTTTTATGGACCACACTGCGAAACGACGGCTAGCATATGTACCAAAAATCCTTGTGAAAATGGTGGCTCTTGTATGCATGATCCTAAAGGAGTCATTTGTGACTGTCCACCAGGTTTCTCAGGGATTTTATGTGAAAAGAGAGATCCGGTGGGTTGTAAGTCTGGCTACTGTTTAAATGGTAAGAAATGATTCGTTTTTATACTTATACAAATAATAATGCTTTTCATTCGGTTCGGAAAGGGATGGCCGTTACCCTTTCCTGGATTTTGATATTTAATTACAGTAGAGCGCTGATTATCCGAACAAGTCGGGACTGACTCTAGTTCGGATAAGCAAAACTTCGGATAAATGGACAGACAATTTAAGAGATTTCCTGACTATGCTAAAACCTTCACACATTTATCCAGGCTTGGGACTGGCTGCACCAGATAGTGCTGGCGTGTTTAAAAGCTGTATTTTATTGTTTATTTTTTTATCATTTAAAATTTTCTTTTTCGCTATTTTATCATTTTTTGAACTCCAGAGATTATAATTTAAGCAAAAAAGCTTTCGATTTTTGCTTGCTTCAAAAAAGACGTTCTTTCCAATGCTGCCATATCGCGAATTCTTCTTAAATACGTTAGTTGAATAGGATCGGCGATCTTCTGCCGTTCGAGTCATTTCATAGCTCTTTCCAAAAATTCAAAGGCTTCGTTATGGGATGGACATGGGTCATTTTCAGAGCATTCATTTTCATTTTCTTCATTTTCTTTTTCATCATGAATCTCATCCACAATCTCATCATCATTAAAAAAAAAAAAAAAAAAAAAAAATGAGAGAAATAGGCTGTTCGGATAATTGGAAGCTCGGTTAATCGGAGTTCCAATAATCGGCGCTCTACTGTATTTTATTTTCCTCTAATGTGTTTAAAAATTATTTTAAACGGGGGGAGGGGAGGGGGAGAATAAAACAGTTTCAATTATGCACTATTAATTTTAACACAATTATTTTTGGTTGGTAAATAGATCACTCAACAGAAAAGTTACAATTCGTGTAACAGTTTCAATTGTCCATTTTTAAAAAAGACGGCAATTCGTGTAACAGTTTCAATTGTCCATTTTTAAAAAAGCCGGCAATTCGTGTAACAGTTTCAATTGTCCATTTTTAAAAAAGCCGGCAATTCGTGTAACAGTTTCAATTGTCCATTTTTAAAAAAGACGGCAATTCGTGTAACAGTTTCAATTGTCCATTTTTAAAAAAGCCGGCAATTCGTGTAACAGTTTCAATTGTCCATTTTTAAAAAAGACGGCAATTCGTGTAACAGTTTCAATTGTCCATTTTTAAAAAAGCCGGCAATTCGTGTAACAGTTTCAATTGTCCATTTTTAAAAAAGCCGGTAGAAGCTTACTTTTCTATTGTCAATTGTATCTTATTTGTTACATTTCTGTGTTGCTCTTTATATTGATATGATTAAAAATTGTCTTGTATGGAAATTTTTTTAAAAAAAATTCTTAGTTTAGCTTATTTCAAGCTTATATGCTTCATTTTAAAAAATGGTGCCTAGGTTACTGACCTCAGGCTTTACTGAACGAAAAACCTGTCGTTCTTTGGATGATTGGAGCTTATGTTACATTTTCAAGTGTAGTTTATAACTTAAAGAATAATTACCAAGCATTTAGATTATTGTATGTTTAAACCCCACAAAAAAAATTATATTATAAAGCACAAATGTATCCATCATTGTAGCGCTAGATTTTGCGACATGCACTGTCGATTTTACTTGGATCACATATCTTTGCTTTTAGTTATTGCATAATTTCAGCCTTTACTTAAAATACAGCACAGAAATTATTTCTTAACCCTTTATGCTCGCGCCATACTTTTAAGTGCCATTACAGAAAAATTTATGTAAAATTTATTTACTCCGTTTATTAATAAAAGTAGATATTACTTTTAATACAAAATAGTTTATTTGATCAAATTTTAGAAAGCACAAGAAGCGAAAAGTTGAAGTTTGTAGCTTTTTCTTTCCCCTCAGTCATTTGCATAGGTGTAGTTTTTCTCTTATTAAAAAATGTTATATGAAAAATTTGCCGCTACAAAAACTTTTCCATTTCCAAATATATGATCACGACAGATTTATTCACATTTTTTAAATAAAAATTGCGAGATTTTCATAACAGTATATATATTTTTGTTAATTAATTTAATTATTCTTGTAAATATTTTCCAAAAAGAGCTCTAACTAGCTATTTATTAAATCAGTTTTAATGAAAAAACTTATAGAAATTTCATATAAATTTTCTGATATATCTTGAAACACTAAGGGGGGCTTATATGGAGGGGACGAAAAAAAGTGGAATCCCATGTTATCCTATGGAGAAAAAATACTTACTCTTCTTGTTCTTTTAAATTTGGAAATTTCAACAATATCTGTTTTCAGTACGTAGATAGGATGTTCTTTATCCCTCTGTAAGCTCCAAATTTTTATATCTTTTTCTAGTCCAAAGTTACAAACCATTAAAGAGTATTTTTTATACTTTTCTTAATTTTTTTGAAACTTTAACACAAATTTTAAAATACTCATAATTATCTTTAAAATATTTTAAGCTTACGGGGGGGGGGGGGGGGATAAAGAACATTCCTATCTACGTGCTAAAAAAAATATTGTCGAAATTTCCAAATTTGAATGAACAAGAAGGATGGGTATTTTTTCCCATAGGATAACATGGCTGAAGTGCCAAGTATTACGATTTATCCGTAATTATTACGGATACATTAGAAAAAATACTGCGTTATGGACATCGGTTAAAAATTACGGCGAAACAAAAATGTGAATTTCGTCAAAGAATCGCTTGAAAAAACGCAAATTTTGTAAAGGATCGCTTGAAAAAACGCAAATTTTGTGAAGGATCGCTTGAAAAAACGCAAATTTTGTGAAGGATCGCTTGAAAAAAACGCAAATTTTGTGAAGGATCGCTTGAAAAAACGCAAATTTTGTGAAGGATCGCTTGAAAAAACGCAAATTTTGTGAAGGATCGCTTGAAAAAACGCAAATTTTGTGATGGATCGCTTGAAAAAACGCAAATTTTGTGAAGGATCGCTTGAAAAAATGCAAATTTTGTAAAGGATTGCTTGAAAAGATGCAAATTTTGTAAATGATCGCTTAAAAGAAAGCTAATTTTGACAGAGGGTCTTGATAAATATGCGAATTTCGACAGAGGATCGCGGAAAAAACGCTAAAGTCGCGTAAAAAATGCAAATTTCATCAAAGGGCCGCGTAAAAAACGAAAATTTCGTCGAAAGGCCACGTAAAAATGAAGATTTCGTCAAAAAATAACAGAAAAAGCGCGAATTTAGTCAAAAGATCGTGGGAAAAAAGCGACTTTAATCAAAAGATCGTGTGGGAAAAGCGACTTTAATCAAAAGATTATGGGGAAAAAAGCTACTTTAATCAAAAGATCATGGAGAAAGAGCGACTTTAGTCAAAGTGCCGCGTAAAGAACGCGAATTTCGTCATAGAATCGCGTAAAGAACGCGAATTTCGCCATAGAATCGCGTAAAAAACGCTAATTTTGTCAAAAGGTCGCAGAAAAATCGCGAACTTCGTCAAATGGTCGAGTATAAAATGCAGATTTCGCCAAAGGGACGCGGAAAAGACGTGAATTTTATCAAAATATTGCAGAAAAAGCATAAATTTCGTCAAATGGTCGCGTGAAACATGCTTATTTCGCCAAAGAGTCGCGTAAAAGACGCGAATTTCGTTAATGGACCGCGTAAAATATGCCAATCCATCCCCCCCCCCCCGAACTCTGGTTACTGGTAACCATGGATGTATTATTAAAAATTTAATAATACATCCATGCTGGTAACTTTCATTGAGACTTGGCACCTCTGACATGGTATTCCACCTTTTTTTTCTTCCCCTCCAGATAAGTCCCCTTAAGGCTGCTAGTCAGTCAATTTTCGAACGCCTCTCGCTAGTGCTAAGTATATGGGCGTGTGATGCATTCGTATCAGGGGTGATTCTGTTCCGAATTTTCCGAGAATTCTAAAAAATTAAGGGAGTTATTTCCGAAACTAAAGAAAAAAAATCAGTCATAAATCCGAAAATTCGGACATAAACTATGTCGCGAATTTCGACAAATGTTCGCCAGAAAAAAACAATTTCGTCAGAGAATCGCTAAAAAACGGCAAATTTCGTCAGAAGGAAAAATATTCATTTCCCGGAGCCATTTTAAATATATGAATGCATTCTACACCCATATACTTAAGGGGGCTCAGGGCTTAAAAACTTTTCAAAAAATTGATTTATTTATTTATTTATTTATTTATTTTGTGTGTGTGTCTATTTTGATTATTCAATAACTTCTGAACGCATTGCAAAAAACCACATAAAAATATTTGCATTTTTAACGGAGTGATAAGCATTTATCTAACAATCACTTTCATAGCCGCACCCATTTAATTGCAACTTTAAGTCGCGTTTTCTCAAAACTTGATTTTTGACGACTATCCGTAAGATTTAAAAAAAATTATTTGATGGGATGGCTTAAATTTTTTGTTGCATGCATGTAACATCATTATCTATAGAATGAATTAATACAGTTTAAATAGCTTAATATTTTGAGTATTTTTAAGGGGAAAAAACTTATACTTTTTAGGTTTTTTAAATTTTCAAATTTGAAAGTTTTTTTAATAAGGTTCCCTTTGAGTGATAGTTATATCCTTAATTCATTCTATAGAGTAAAGTTTCCTGATCAATTTAAAGCAAAAATTAGGTTCTTTCTTGTGTCAATTCGACGTTAAGATATCTTACGGAGGGTGATAGGACACATAATTTTTTTTCAAAAATTGTGTTATATAAATTTTGCTAGATTTTTTATTTTATTACATTGAAGTACTTCATGTTATAATTTTATAAGACTACAAATATACTTTAACAACATTTGAAAGTTTTAGTTACATTGAATACTTCTGTTTTTATATGGATTCGAAGTGAGAGCTCTGTTTACGTGTTTTTCGATATCTATCAAGCCCTGACCCCTCTTAACATTAACCTCTTCGCACCCTGGGTCTCCAAAATGGGACCTTCATTTTGTCCAATTTCATTAATGGTATTCTAACATAATTACAATTTCGATATCATAATATGTTTTGAAGCTTAAGATTCGAACTAATGCAAATAAAATAAAAATCTTGCTCTGAAGTCAACGGGGAGAAGAAATAATCTCTATAATAATAGCCTAAGTCCTGTGACTATCATCAAAAGTTCCGGGCTGACCGCTTCACTTTTTATATGCCAGGTGACCATTTTTTTACATTTTTTATTTTTCGCGTGGTAAATTAAAACAATGATTTGATGTTGAAATTAAAAGTCATGGTTTTTGGTGGTGTTTATTATTTTTCTTTTCTTTTTCTTAAAAAATCAAAGAAAGAAATGAAAGTCATAAATTTCAAATTAAAATTATGTATTTTAAATAAAATGAGTGAAATTATTATATTTTAGATAAATTTAATGAAATATGAAAAAATGCGACGGGAAATTATGTAAATCGCCAAACCACTCGCCAAATTATACAAATTGATATAATTTTTATTTTAAATAGCAAAAGAACAAATAAATTAGTATAACATTAATAAAAATACAAATAAAACGTCGCAATAAAAATAACTTGATGACGTAAACACGTGTAACTTGCTTAAAGTCATGTGAATGTGACATTTACGATCAACCATTATTGGTATTTAATCTTATAGCTTCGCGATAGATTTTTGGTCGACGGGATGATCAAGTAGTACCCATAAAAATACGGAATTCTTATTTCTCTACCAGAAACTTCTGATTTGGCGAAGTTTTGAGAAAATAAATTAAATTTTGGATAAAAGTAACATGGTACAATTCTTAGCACACATCTAACGGAGACTAAACTGGTCGCCAAGGGCGGCTAGTTCAGTAATAATTAATAATACTGCATTAATACTCAGTAGCGAAGAGGATAAGGGAGAGGAATTAGGAAACTGACTGACTAGCAGCCTTAAGGAAGATAATTATTGAGATGAAGCAATTTCTTGATACATAATTTTCGACTTAAAGGCATAAACAAAGTTTGATTGAAGCTGTAACTTAATTTACTTACTTTTTGTTTTATATTAACATAACTGCCAAGCGTTCTTATTTTTTAAATACCGTTATTTCCAAATAGAAATAGCCCCTTCATTTAATGACAAAAATCAGCAAATAAATATTACGAAGATTACTGTTTGGAAATAATGACACACAAAAATCAGAATATTTGGAAGTTATGCATTAAAGTAATTTTAAAGTATACCATTTTTTAATCTACCCACATCGCGACGCACAAAAGTAAGCTTTTGGCTATAATTATGTAAAGCAACATTTGTAGTAACATGAATAAGTATAGAGTTACAATAAAATATGCTAAACTAAGTGGGTAGCAACACACGTATAAAAGGGTAAAAAAAATAAGAGTAATTAAAATTGTAAGGTAATATAAATATTATAACAAAGTTAATATCGGTAGGGTTGAACGTTTGTAGTGGAAAAAATGTTACCAAAAACTTTTAACAGCATTATTTCAAAAGAATAAACTTCGTGGTAGATTTCTATCGCAAATGTTGTAGAAATGTACCGGAAAGTTTCTTGTTTAGAAATAGTAATATAACAAATTTTTGGTACTAATTTTTTTCCACGACGATCATTAAACACTAGAAAGCATTATTAACTATATAATAAGTATGAACTAATAATATAATAATGTAGAATTACTAAGTTCTAAAGAAGAAAATTTTAGGAAGTTTTCTCTTATAAATCTTTTGCTCAACGCAAAAAAAAAAAAAATTTTTTGTATTTGCAGAAATTAGCGCAAATTTATTAATTTGGACTAATGTTTGATTAGTATTGACGATTAAGAAATGTATACACATCTGTAGCACAAGTAAGACTGCAAATACATGTAGAAAGAATTTTTGGCTAAGAAAACAGCATTTAAGATGTTTTAACGTAATTTAAAATGAATTATAAATAAAAGGACATATTTTGCCTTCCCATGAAAAAATATAAAACAACAGCGAAGGTAATTACTTATGCACATCTCAGTTAATTTTATAAATATGAATTAATGATTATGTGTCTAGGGCCACATATAAAAGGTTTCCGGACCACATACAGCTCGCTGGCTGCAGTTTGAGTATGGCTGCTCTAAGTGGTTTGCCCTTATTTTTCAGTTTTCCAAAAAACAACTTAAATCGGCTGTAGACAAAAATATTTTTAACAGAATTGTACTTTAAGATACATCGAAAATAAAGAGATATGAAATGTATGCTAGAAACAAACAGGGAAAGTAAATTTAAATTAATATTAGTTTTATAAACATTTTTATGAAAATGCAGGAAAAGCCTCAGGCACTCAGGGGTTTTTTAATACTCAAAATTGGATAAAAAGTAACTTTAATATTCCAGTAATTTCTATTTATATGATAAATGATAAATAGATTATTTAGAACAATTGAATTTTTAAAGCTTTCCAGTCTTATAGCAGAATAATATCATATTGATAAAGAAAACATTTTTGGAATGCTACCAAGTTGTTTTTTTTTTTTTTTTTTTTTCAGTACTATATTAATCATTTGTTTTTACTTTCTTCTATCTTCAGTTGAAGAAAGTATTGTAATCGAAATTTTTTCGACGGATTTACGTTTTAGGGGTCAGAGATCCCAAAAATTATCCTGAAAGCAATCAGAATTTATAAAATGTTTTACTCATTTTGAATATCTTTAAAATTCATTTAAAAATAAAGTTATTTCGAATTAAAAATGGCGTGTGGTTCAAAATCTTCCAGTCTTCAAAGTGTTTCTCAAATAAGATCCTTAAATAAACAAAAGGATGTTTAAACGAAAAATGAGAAAGCATGTTAATTAAATCTAAAATAAAGAAATTGTACGAGCCAATAACTGTTTAAAATTTCCATATAGTTTTAGCGTCAGCTGGGAAAGAAGGGGGAAAAGCATCATGAGAATTATGCTGTACAAAAATTAATATAGCTATCTTATCAATATTTATAGTTGGGGCAGACTCGTCAGTGCGAGCTATAACTCAGGCTAGCAAAATAATACTTTTATTATGAATCGCTTTAAGGGGGTGGGATACCTTTGAATACGTCGAAAAAGGAAAAAATACCACTATGTTCCAAGCTTCTGAACTTGTGTAATAAGTCATAAATAAAAATCAAACTTCATTTAAATATAAAGCTTATATTTAAAAATATATATATACTTGTAAATTCATAAATAAATTTTGAAATGATAAGTTTAAAAATATATGATAATAAGAGAAAAAAAATTTGCGCGCATGATAAAATCTGAAAATATGTATATAAAGAGGAAATTTTGGTGAAAATAAATACATAATACAGTTAGTTACCTTCATACTAAAACCAGAATATTTGTAAAAAATACTGACTAAATTTAAAAATTAACAAAAAATTAAAAATTTTTAATTTAAAAAAAATATTTTCAAAGTAAAAAACAAAAAATAAAATAAAATCTTACATTTTTCTGGTTTTAAGTTGTAGATAATACAGTAATGAATATGTGGTGAAACTTTTTTTGATTGCCATGCATAGTTTCTTAGTAACACTGCGCGCAGTATCAAAATTCATCGTTTTGAATAAACACAATCCAAAGTTTAATTATCCTATGTAGTCTTAATATGTAATCTTAATAAAAATGCAATAATTAGTAAACAAATGGGAATTTTTTAATGCGGTTTTTTGCATATTGTTCAGAAATGATTACGGAATCAAAATATGTATTAAAAATTTTTTGAAATTTTTACAGGTTTAAAGGTATCCTAACCCCTTAAGAGATTCTAATATTTTTGATACGCGGAGTTAAAAAATTCAGAGCTTTTCTCTCTATCATGTAAGGCGAGGGAAAGTGAGGATGGAGATATAAGATAATCACAGGGAAGATTTGGCACAATTATAAACGTTTATTGAAAAAAAAATTAAAATAAACTGTAATCACTTAAAAATAATCTGTATAATACATTTTTATTTGATTTGTCATAGCTGCAACAAAGCAAAAAATCCTTTTAATGTTTTTTTTGTTTCACTCGAAGAAATGTGTTCCAACATTTTCTGGAACTTTTGTCTTGTACACTGCTCGTGTACACTCCCAATACAGCACACAGCAATAGCCTGCTATTATCTATATTGGTATTTTTTGTTTTTATGACTAAATTTATGATTTACCTATTCTAAAATTTGGAGTCTTTATGGCTAAAATTTTAGTTTACCAATGAGACAGAAGTTCCCGATTTGTGATGAAACTACGTTATAGAACTTTTTGAGTACTTATCCCCCAAAATGAGTATTTAAAAAGTTCATAAAAAATACGCTTCACTTTGAAAAAAAAAATCATCACAGGCAATTTGGGGTAATCGCAATTTGGGGTAAGTTAACTCAAATTAAATTATAAATAAAGACAAAAACAGTTTTATTCAGAACTCAAACAGAGAAAAAAAACAATGAAATGACCAATCTTTTTAAATTAATACTAGCCAAATCTAGAACTTAACTGTTTTCGTTAAATTATACTTTCACAGTATTTTTACTTCATTTAAAATATGTCACGAGCACCGTGAGCTAATAGTGACTTCATTCTAAGTGCGAGAATTAATCTCTTGCCATCCTTCTGATCAGTTAGGCATCAACAAACCCTGTTTGGTGAGAGGTTACTCACAAAGCACTTCTGAATTCCTGACTCCCCTGTTTTAAATATCGATTTGAGCGAACACATACGTTTGCAAACACTGGTCACGATCTTGTTGGTGGTCACATTCGACTTCGGAAAGTTATGGGACCTTTGTAGAATAAAATTCCATCTATGCGCATAGTTAGTTTTTGAGAACAACGCATCGGATTCACACAAAACGTCCGCATTCTAAGGACACTTAACTTACAAAATTACAACATTTACATTTATTTTAATTACTTATGTTAGCTTAAAGATTGCACTGCTAAATTTCAAGTTTTATCATGTATTCACAGTACATTAATCATATAATGCTTCCAGTAAATTTTATGCAATTCATTAAATTTTATTAATTTATCCTGATATTGAATTTTGACATCCTTTTTAACGTTAACTCATCTTTTGCAGGTGGCACGTGTGTAGAGCTTCCCAGTGGTCCCCACTGTAACTGTCTTCAGGGTCTCTCCGGAGATCACTGTGAAACCATAGTCTCTTGTTCCTCAAATATATGTAAAAATGGTGGCTCATGCTACCAACATTCAAGCACAGGACAGTTTTCGTGTGCATGCCCACCTGGTTTCTCTGGCTGGAACTGTGAACTCAAAATCCAGAGATGTGCTTCAAACCCTTGTGCCAATGGAGGTGAATGCCACAACTTGCCTGACGGCTACTACTGTGATTGCAAGCCTGGTTTCAATGGAACGGACTGCTCTTTGCGGAATAATCACTGCAGCTCTTCCCCTTGTTCCAATGGTGCCTTTTGCCATGATACAGCGTCTGGCTTCTCCTGCCAGTGCCTAAGTGGCTATCACGGTATCAGGTGCCAGTACAAAGAGAACAATTCTACTGTGGACTTAAAAAGACAATCCTCTGTCGCATCCAACGTATCCCACCGAGTCTCTTCTTCGACGACAGAAAAAGAGACGCAGCCGCTGAGTGGGAAACAAGTGGCTCTTATCGCCAGCCTATCCTCTATTTTGCCAATCTTAGTCTTTCTCTTGTGCTGCGTAATAGTCTGCACACTGAAAAGGCGAAAGCTGCAACAGCGGGCTGCAGAAATCCCAAAAGCCAAAGAATGTGATTTTGATGTGGAAGATGAGCAACTACAAAATGAACGCAATATTATGCATATGAACAACAAACAGTTGAATATGCCTCAAAAAATTGTGAACACCTTGGACAGATTACCTGCCAAAGTGAGCAATGAGGCTCCTCCTAAAGTGCTTAATATTGAAGTTAGCAACAAAAAGGTGCTAGACAAAAGCTTAGTGTATCCACAAAGAACTTTAAAGAAAGATAATGCTTATGGCAATTCAATCAGGTAATTTGGGCGTACCAAGTCATTCACTTTTAGTTTATTTTCTCTTGCCTTTGTTTTTGTGTTAATATGTCACTGCTCTTTGAATAATGTTCATTGTCTGAAATGCAATACAGTCGTCCCCGTTTAAACGAATATTCACGGTTCCAGAAATAATATTCGATTAAACGGGGAACCATAACTGCAATATTTAATGCATAATAAAAATAAAATAACCATCTACGGTACATTTAATCAACAGCATAATAGAATAACATAAACTAAAACAAATACAAATACTAATATAAAGTAATTACGTATTAATTTAATGTCAGTACATACATTTATATGGTTTTCATCACACTTAATGCAGCTCGTTTGAATTGGGTCAAAACTTTGCTAATTCTAATTTACGTTACTTATACTGCCTTAAAAAAAAATCGTTTAAAGTGGTTTGTTTAAGTGGAATTTTAAAGGAGTAAATATCGAATTAATTTTCGAATGAATGCAAAATATCACAACTACCATCTCGAGTCTCCATGTGACGGCGCATTGCTATTAAAGCCTGGTTAACAACATAAAGTGATGGTGGGGAAATCATTTGACCTGTCCATTATACACCTGCCGGCCGAAACCATTGCAGGAAGAACTGAAAATTTGTTTTCAGCGTAAAAGAACCAAAAATGACAAAGGTGGAAGGAAATTCCAGCTGAAACGTGCTTTCTACGGCTATTTTCAAACTTCGGTCACACAGTTGTTATTCGATTAAGCGGGAACGTTTGTAAAAGGTATTTGATTTAAGCGGGGGAAAATAACATAGAACCAATAGGAATAAATTCGGTTCCGGAGGATTCTATTCGAATAAGCGGAATATTCGATTATCCGTGATCCGATTAAGTGCGGAGGACTGTATATGTAAATATTTTTCAAGTACAATAGAGATTATAAAACTTCCTAAAGCTTATTAAGGATGTTGGTCAGTAATATCTCAAATTCTCTTCGCTAATGTTCAACCTATGGGCGTGTGATGCATTCGTATTTTTAAAATATCAAATTTACATTTTAAACTTTTTTTCTTCTGTGTACTCGCCTTGAAGGATGTTTCCATTTTATTAGTTGTCAAAATTTTTCTAAAATATATACTTAATTTTATGTGAATTACTGTAACTGTCCAATGGTGCCTTTTGCCAAACTTTCAATATATCAGGGTCTTTCTGGAGATCGCTGTGAAACCATAGTCTCTTGTTCCTCAAAATATATGTAAAAATGATGGCTCATTCGAGCACAGGATAGTTTTCTTGTTAATACCCCACTTGGTTCCTCTGGCTGGAACTGCAAACTCAAAATCCAGAGATGTGCTTCAAATCCTTGAGCCAGTGGTGGTGAATGCCACAACTTACCTGATGGTTAACTACTGCGATTGTAGTGTTAAACTCTTACTTAGTTTTGCTAATATTTTAACATACATAATTATGAATTAAACATATATATTAGAAATATTTTGACAAACAGAAAAAAAAAATCCTTTAAGAAGAAAGTAGACAGAAAAAAGAAGTTTAAAATATTAATTTTCGAAGGAGATATTTTAAAAATGCGAACGCACCACATGCCCATAGATTTAACATTAGCAAGGGGAATTTGAGATCTCACTGACCAACAGTCTTAAATGGCAAAAACCTCATTTTAACTGACTTCGCTTTTTCAATTTTTGCAAAACATCTCTAGTAGCAAAACAATATTGCTACAGATATTGCTTGTATCTGTGCCTATATATATATATATATATATGAAAATTTGCTCAAACATTCGGATGTCTTGACATTTTGTCAATATGCCGGCATTGGAAAGAAATATTTTGCCACTTCATTACAAATATTTCCAGTTTAAAACCAATATATATGTAATATTGGCATTCCATTGCAAATATTTGCAACATAAAACCAGTATTTATTTTTTTCTTTTTTTTTTCTTTTTATGCTGTCACTTTATTCCAAATATTTGTAATGTAAAGCCAATAGTTAGGTCTCCAATATTGTTATTTCATTAGAAATATTTTCGATGAATGCAATATTGTCACAATTTGGGACCCAATATAATTAGTGTAACCAATAACGGAATGTAAACACTAATTAATGTAACCATAATGTACAATATTGGTTTGCTACAAGAGATGCATCAAAAAGAAGTTCTGGTGGTTTAAGTATCTATTTATTTATTCTCTCCACTGTTCCTTTTTTCTTACAAGTATTATGGCAATCATGCTGTTTTATTTATTTATTTTTTATGAAGCTCCAAAGTATACTATTTCTATGCAATACCACTGTTTAAGAGAGTACTAGTTTATTATTTGTAAAGCATAATTTATTTTCGTTGTCATTTGTTTCTTTTTTATTTGTTTGTTTGTTTTTTCCGCTGATGTTTCCAAGTACTGTATTGTACAAGTGCTTTTATTAATGTATCTGGCTTTTCTGATAAGTTACTTTAATTATGATAACTATTAAAATTATCAAGAAGACAGTTCCTTTATAATGAGATAAAAACTGAATATAGATTTTTTTATGCTAAAGGAAAATAATCATTTAACTATGTTCTTATTCAAATATTTTTTTTTCTGAAATATCATGCAATTAAAAAGTGTATATTAGAATGTGTGCATTTAATAAGTGATTTAGTTCAAGAATTTCAATACTAGCTCATACTGTAAAAAGTAGTATTTCTATTAAGCACATAAAATGCCTGGGCAACTACTTTGAAAAGTCTTCGAATTTTTTAAGAGATATTTACGTGAAAACTCATTAAATCATGCTATAATTTGTAATTTTTTTAATTTAAAATTTTAATACCAAGTATCACAACTACTATCTATCAAAAATATTAGTTCAAGTTAAAAAAGTGAAAATGTATACATTTTTTATTTCTGGAATTTTTCGGAGATTTTCAAAAAGGTATTGTAAAAACTCCATCTCACCATACTAAATTCCGATTTTTATATAACAGTTTCTTTAGTTTTTCAATTAAATAAAAACGCATTTGCGTTTGTTTATTATTTATTTAATATCATTAAAACATAAAGGCATTGTAATATAAATTTTATACCAAAACGTTTAAAAAGTAAGTAGGGTGTTACCTTAATCTTAAATTAGGAAAAATCTTTTGAGTTAGTTGTTATAATTGAACCATACCTTTAAGTTATGTATATATATATATTGCATAATCTCATTTTTACACCTTTGTAAAGACCAAAAAAACCGAATCTAAATTGTAAGCAAAAGTCATTTCATGATGCTTAAAAACAGCGTTCCATTTGATATTCACTTCTGTTTGAAATTCTATTTCTCTCTTAGTTTTTTTGTCCGGTATTTTCATCGTTACATTTTAAATAAATTTTAAAATAACAGTTAGTTGTTATAATTAAACCATACCTTTAAGTTATGTATATATATATATATATATATATATATATATATATATTGCATAATCTCATTTTTACACCTTTGTAAAGACCAAAAAAACGAATCTAAATTGTAAGCAAAAGTCATTTCATGATGCTTAAAAACAGCGTTCCATTTGATATTCACTTCTGTTTGAAATTCTATTTCTCACTTAGTTTTTTGTCCGGTATTTTCATCGTTACATTTTAAATAAATTTTAAAATAACAGTTAGTTGTTATAATTGAACCATACCTTTAAGTTATGTATGTATATATATATATCCAAAAACCAAACCAAAAATTCGAAACTACGGAACTGATCCAACAATAAATAAACTAAACCTAATGACAACAACAAAATAACTAAAAACAACTAACTTCAAAAACAACATACTTTAAAAACGGCAAACTTTAAAAACATTCAAACTAAAACCAGAAGAAATTGAATCCATGGAGACAGGCGGCATGCACTTGCGACATGCAACTGCGGGGTTAAAACCAGTTTTTATGTGCACAACGCTCCCCAAACAACCTGTCAAGACCAAAAAGAAAAACTAACAAATCGAATGAGCTGCCTAGACCCATCGAAAACCAACAACTGAACATGAAACCCCAAACAATCGTGCACGCAAACCCTGAACAGTCAAAGCCTCAGTTACTCCTCTCTTCGCATCCACATTACCTCTAAATCTCTGCGATAAGTCTTACACTTTACGAAATTTCGCAGCAGACTCTTCAAAAATCTCTCAGGATAGCCATGGTGCAATGCCAGAATATACCATTTGTAAAGTTCTTCAATTTTTTCCCCAGTATTTGATGTCAATCTATCTATACGGTTTAACCCGTTAATAAAAATATTTCTATATATTGAGATATGCACATTTGATCCAAAATTTAAGATTTTTATAGTTTCAAAGTTAAAGCTTTTTCGTTTATCATATATATCTGTTTTTATCTCACCATTTTTTATCTCGATATTAATGTCTAAATAATTGACCATGTTTTTACTTTTTGACTCCAATTTCAAATTTAAACCTTTAGGATAGCAATCAAATTTTTCTTTTTTCACATCATTGCATCTGACTATTAAAACGTCATCAATGTAACGAAAGCACCTCATATCCTCATTTATATCAATTTGTTCCTCGTACATATATAAGTAGATATCGGCTAAAATCGAACTACAACATCCCCCATTGGAATACCTCTAACTTGTTTGTAAACAATTTTACCGTCATATAAGTAGTTCTCACTCACTACAAAGTTAAACAAATTAGTAAACCATTCCTGTTCGATATATATATATATATATATATATATATATATATATATACATGTATTGCATAATCTCATTTTTACACCTTTGTAAAGACCAAAAAAAACGAATCTAAATTGTAAGCAAAAGTCATTTCATGATGCTTAAAAACAGCGTTCCATTTGATATTCACTTCTGTTTGAAATTCTATTTCTCACTTAGTTTTTTGTCCGGTATTTTCATCGTTACATTTTAAATAAATTTTAAAATAACAGTTAGTTGTTATAATTGAACCATACCTTTAAATTATATATATATATATATATATTGCATAATCTCATTTTTACACCTTTGTAAAGACCAAAAAAACCGAATCTAAATTGTAAGCAAAAATCATTTCATGATGCTTAAAAACAGCGTTCCATTTGATATTCACTTCTGTTTGAAGTTCTATTTCTCACTTAGTTTTTTGTCCGGTATTTTCATCGTTACATTTTAAATAAATTTTAAAATAACAGTTAAATATTTAATACTTAAAATTTAACAAAAAATTTAAAATATTTTTTCGTGTTTTATTGTGGCGTGTGACTGTAGCATATTACTTGGTAACTTGGGTTGTTATTCGAAAAGTGCCCCCCCCCCCTCATGGAGGCCAAACAGGGTAGGGGGAAGAAAGGTTCATACCATGAAAGAGTTGTCCGAGGGCTTTCCGCTGATATATCACAAGATGAGTCCAAAAAAAGTTTAAAAATTGCCTCTCTGCCAACCGTGGGTCCACTCTTTCAACCTGGAATACAGTCGGAATTCACGCGCAGTCCCCACTTTTAAATTTTTATATTTAATAAATAATATTTAACGGAGGGTTCCGTCAAAAAAAAAATCTAAAATTATATTTATTGTAGAAATCGCTACACAGTAGTTTACTACATTAGAACACCGTTTATTTTTCTCATTTATAATATTTTTACATCAAAATTACTCATATTCGGTTTTTTGTCATTTAATAAGTAGATTAATAAGCATCTCTCCCCCCTCTTCTGTCATGTTTTTGTTAGAAAGCGCACATAATAATAATAAAACAATAATAATAATAATAATAAACTTCCTTTTCAAGATTTCGTTTATAAAAACCTCTCGTTGCGTCCATCTTTGCTTTACATGTGATTATATCACAGCTATTAAAGAAATAAATTCTATTCATTCATAGGCATAAATACATAGGTGTAATTATCGATTTTTTTTATTTTATTTTTTCCATGAGAAGCACCAATACAGGATGTCCACTCTCAACGGTGTCCAATGGCTAATTCCTAAACTGTAAGGCATAGAATAGACATATAATTCCAATTACAAAAATGTTTTAAATGAGGTAAAGAAGTATTTAAAGCGATTTGGGTCAGTAAAAATATTTCTTAAAATGTTACGAAATTTAAATTTTTATACGATCCCGTTCCTGCAAGTTATATTTAGTAAAAATATCCTATTACACTAAGAAGTAAAACGAAAAATAAGCCTACGATTCAAAAAATAAGTTCTACGATTAAAACTGGCCGAATGATAGCTGTTTAAAGTTGAAGCATCCTTATTCGCTGCGAAAATAAGGATCATTCACAAATTTACTTGAAATATATATAATAGTTAGATATAAAAAAGAAATAATAGTTGAGAGTAAAATTAAAATTACAATATAAATTTGAAATGTATTTTCATTCTGACATATTAAAGAAAAATATACACCTTACACTAAAAACATAAGTTAAAAAATAATAGAATTTTTATTACATGAAATAATGAACAGTAACAGTCACAATTCTTTACTTAAAATGTTATTAGATTATCTAATCTGAAACTTAATCAATAAAAATTAGAGTTATCATAAAACTTACTCGAAATTGACTCCCTTCGGCTGCAATGCAGAAATGCACTCGCAAAATAACTCCTTCTAATATTTTAAGCACTTTGTGTACGATCCCACGAAGCATGGCGCAACTCATCTGTGTTCAGGTTCAGATGCAGAAAATTGTTATAAGTCATGCAATTCAACGTTTCATAACTCGGTCAATTTCCGTGTTAGATAAATGGGACTTTTTTTAGCCCCCGGTATGCTATTTCTTTCTCCCAGCTTATTTTGTCTCCAGTAAATAACGTTACCTTGTATACGCCAGCCGTAAAACAAAAGCCGATGTTTCATTGTGCGATTAAATACGCTAGACCATTTTTTAAAACTTCTAAGCATCGCACATTTTCAATGTTTAGACCGTCGTATTTGGAAAAAAGGGTACTTTTTAATGCAATTTGTTTGAAAACTGCATCTCCATTTATTTTTGAAATATTAATTTTTTTCTAGTTTTTAGCGACATTTGTTTCATTTTGGCAACTCAAGTACTCCATTTCTGTAGAAAGTAAAGGAAAAATAGTTGAAAAATAGCAATTATATCTTTTTGTTGCCATTTTCTCATAAAAACTGAAAAAAATGTAATTAAAATACGTGCTATTTTGAGAAAAATTATAAATGAATGATTTGTGATAAAATATGGAGCTATTATAAACTATATTTAATTTTAAGTATCTATATGAATGCAAATGACGTCATTTTACATACCGAGTTATTTCCTTCTGGTGAACTGGTGGTTTCTATTATTATGAAACAGCCATTATAAATGAAGCGTTAGGTGAAGATGAAAGAGCAGCCGTAAAAAGTTAGAACTCACGTAAAATGTTAGAACTCTGATTTTCTGGTCAGGATGAAAAAAAAAATGGCCATAATTTTTTTTTTTTTTTTTTTTTTTTTTTTTTTTTTTTGAAAAAAAAATTATGGCCATTTTTTTTTTCATTCTGACCAGAAAATCAGAGTTCTAACTTTTTACGGCTGCTCTTTCAGCTTCACCTAACGCTTCATTTGTAATGGCTGTTTCATAATAATAGAAACCACCAGTCCACCAGAAGGAAGTTAAGTAATGGAAATGCCGGGGGCGACACTAAATTCTGGAAAAGCACAATTCCTGTTCTCTAGTTTTTCTTTTATTTTCTTTCTTTTTTTTTTTTTTTTTTTTTTTTTACATCTTTACATGTTAGTGTAATAGGAAATTTTTACTAAATATCACTTATAGAACCGGAAGACGGTATAAAAGTGTAAGTTTCGTAACTTTTTAAGAAATATTTTTATTGATCAAAATGACTTTTAAAATACTTTCACCTCATTTAAGACATTTTTGTAATTGGAATTATATTTCTATGACTAACGGTTTAGAAATTAGCCATTGGACACTGTTGAGAGTGGATACCCTGTATAATTGGGAGGGGAGAAAGCGAGGGACACCACCAAAGATTTTATAAATTAATATGGAAACATAAATCTTTACAACCGATAAATAGCATAGTTTAGCGTAAAATTTATAATATTTGAAAAAAGGCTGTGCTTTGTTCGGTACTTTTCTGTTATACGGACACCATTGTCGCCCGGTGTAATAGTTGGCGCAAAATGAAAATCACGTGAATTGAAACATTTGAAAAATAAAAGCAAAAATATTGTCGATAGTAAAGTGAGCATTTTAAAAATATAACATTTGAAAATTACAGACTTTTACGAACTATTTTATTAAATCACAAATATATACTTAAAATAAGTGAACAAATAACTGTTATTAATAAAGTAATAAAATGAAACTCATATTAAACTGCTGACATGAAATTACAAATATCTTTTAGCATATTCAAGGCTGGAGTAGCACAGTTGAAGTTTATATCTTTTAGCATTGCAGTAAATATTTCATTTTTTGAATGAAGGCGCCGCCACATGAAATCTATGAGTTACGACTCTAAATGGGTTGATATAATTGGCGCATTAGCATACATTTTTTAGGAATAAAAGCGTAAAACCCTTAAGAATGTTCACGTAGGATGAGGTTTGGAGGGTTGGGTAATTTTGCCTCCCCACACAATCCACCCTTCCTCTGTGGTCACAAATAGACATATAGCGTAAAAAAAGGATTTTCCGCGTAACTACAATTATGAAACTGTTTGTGTAGCAAGACACACCTATAACAGACATATTAGTGGAATAAAATTCAAAATTAATTTTTACGAGATGTGTTACTTTTCTTGCGGATAGCGATGTGTGTGTGCCTCCCCTCGCTTTTTTTTTTCCGTTTTATTTTTTTCACCGAATGTTCAAATTAGCATCATGCCATGTCACATTTAATTTTTTTCCGATTCCCTATAAAATACAAGTGCATTTAATTTTACCCCTGTCACCTTAATATCTGTTCTATGTAGCATGATTATTTCAATATTCTACAACTGATTTTTTTCTTTTTAACACTTTCCAACAAAGTTGAAAAGTGTTTATGACTTCCGTTTGTCTGTCCGCGCTCTAACTCTCGTAAATATACTCGGATTGCCTGAAATTTTTGGATGTTATTGACGTTTACAATAGCACGCTCCCTATTTCAAATGAAGACTGTAGCATGTTTAGTTCATTTACAGGGACAGTCAAAAGTATTCCGTTACATTACGGCCAATGGGAAAAAATCGTTTCAAATGATTTTTAATGATGTTACATGCTTTCAAACACAATAAAACTCATATCCATTTATGAAGTGCACTAAAATATGCATTCTGTAGAATATGCGATGCAAAGAATAGTTGTTATTCATTTACAGGGCCACACAAAAGAATTTCGTTTCATAATGATATAGGATTATTGTTTGTGGCGTATTTTAATTATGTTAAACTTTTTCATATATAATGAATTTGACATACGTCGCTGCGGTTTACTATAACTTATTTCAGGTATAATACCAAGTGCATAACATTTACAGAGACAGGCCATATTTCCGATACTATATTGTATCCGAAGTACTGTACATTAGCAATGTCTGCTGGAAATGCATTTTTAATTATGATATGCGCTTTTATGTTTCACTATATTTATGCATACTGTATTGGGTATAAATGCTATAATTAATATACTGGGCTACACAAAAGAATTCGTAAGGGTTACTGGATGTGAGCGCAAATTGCTTAAAAGTGGTTTTTAAATGAGTTATGCAGTTTTACGCTGGACTGCATTTACTTTACTAAGAAATGGTTTTAGAATATAGATAAAATTATATACAGCGCCACGCAAAGAATTGGAAACATGGCCGTCTATGGATGATAATTTCTAAAAATGGGATTTTACTAGTTTTAAGAATGTTTTAGTTTGAATTAAATTTTAGCTAAATAGTAACATAAAGGTACTAGGTAAATTACATGGTTGAAAAAAAGTATTCAAGTATGTTTCTATCTATTAGTATAAATTGCTGAAAGAGAAATTTCAACCTGTTATGCCTTTTCTTGCTAAACTAAAGTTTCGCATTATATAGTATATATATCAACCTACAGATCAAATACAGAGCTGTTCAAAAGAATTGGAATACAAATTTGTCTATGGTCGGTATCTTACGGAAATCACTTTTTCAAATGTTTTATCTGTTTTCTAAAATATTTACTTACTTATCTTATTTAACTTATTTCTCTAAATAACGAGGTTTTGTTAAAGATTTGAGGAGTGTTGGAAAGTGTTTCATAATCTATGCTTGATGCATGATTTTTTTTAATCTTGTTTATGTTTAATTTTGATTTTTTTTTTTTTAATTGAGTTCCATCTATGTCGCGCAAAACTGTAGCAAAGCTATTGGTTCTAGAGTCCCAAATAATATTCATAATGATGTAAAATTCAGTGCACCTTGAACGTATACTACATTTTTAAACAATTAAAAGTTATTTTTTTTAATTTAAATTTAAATTATAAAATTCTGAAAAAGTCATTTTTTATGCTAATTTCGGATGCGATTATAATACTAAATTTGAAGTATACATTCAAGATAAGTTTAAAATCATTATCAATATTATTAGGGACTCTAGAACCAATATCTTTGCTACAGTATTGCGCACAATGGAATGGATGCAAGTAAAAAAAAAAATATTTTTTTAAATCAAAATTTAACATTAAAACAAAGTAAAATATCAGTTGTAGAATATTGAAATAATTATTCTACATAGAAGATATTAAGGAGACAACGGACTTTCAAACTCATTTTTATATATATTTTTTAATTGCACTTTAAATACTATTCAAGGGTACACTATATGAATTATGGCATATATATTTATCACACAAGAAATTAAAAAAAAGGAGATAAATAAGGAATTTTCCTGAATATTTTAAGCGTTATAAAACATTTTTCAAAATGTCCCATGCACATTCATTATTAATTAAAATCCCCAATATACTTTATGACAGTTTGTTTTACATACTATAAAAATAAAACTGAGCATAATTTTTTTCTACTAAATATAATTGAAAAAGTTAAAGGTAGTTAAGTGCAGAAATGGGATGCAAAAATGCTGAAAATTTCATAAAATTTAGAAAATATTTTTATCTTACCTTTATATTCAAATATATAAAATTCGATGTCCGGTTTTATTTGTATATGTAAACCAAACTGGCAGAAAAAAATATTGGGGATTTTAATTCATATGGAAAGCGCATTGAACATTTTCAAAAGTTATACATAACGCTTAAAATATACAGGAAAATTCATTATTTTTCTCCAAATTTTTTTTCTAATTTCTTGTGTGATAAATATATGCCATAATTCATATAGTGTGCCCTTGAATAGCATTTAAACTAAAAAAAAAAGAGTTTGAAGTGTCCCTTGTCCTTTTAAGCTGTCTGTGGTAAAAAAAATTCTGCATTTTGGCTTTATAGGAAATCAGAAATAAAATTAACCCTTTGTATATATCTGTAAAATATCTGCAACAAATCCAAAAATCAAATGTTTCTTATACACTGAAAAAAATGAAGTACTCACAATTGAGTATATTGATGTACTAATATCGAATTGAGTATGTTTGGATCAAAAATGAACATATGCTTTCTCAATTTTGATACATCACATGTTATCATACCCAAACAAAACTATAATTTTGTACCCTGCAATGGTTTATTTCATTGATGGCGGCGTAAATGATGTTTATTAATGTAAATATTAAAATAATTAAAAAATGCTTGCAAATAATGCCCTTTTGTCATAAAAATATTAGATTTGGGTATCTTGCTAATAATTTTGCTATTTTTCTTAATAAATACCCAATTAAACATTTCTTGTAAATAATTGTGAACGGGAAATAAATGGCAGTACATTTTTACTTTAATTTGTAGGTTCAGGGGGCAGTACATAAAGATTCCCATTTGAACGCAACCGTGGAATCAAAAATGAGTACATGTGTTTCTCAATTTTGAGTACATTTGGATCGGAGCTATTTTGAGTATGTGACGTATTTAAAATTGGGTGCATTTTACTCAATTCTGAGTACCCATTTTTTTCAGTGTACAGTGAGCTCTAAAACGATAATTTTATATATTGCTGCTATCTTCCAACACAGCAGTTAGCATAAACTGCTCATAGAATTCTCAACAGACGGCGATATTGAGTTAATTTTTCATGAATTTTTCATTCCTTAAAGAAAAATATTTCTTATTAAAGCTTATCTAGATGAACAAATACGATTACTTCAATTACTTTTTAAATCCTACCTATAAATTTAGAACTGAAAATTTATTAAGATAGTGTCAGGCTACTGTTAGTCATATAATATCACCCTACTGATTTTAAAATTTAAAACTGCATGCATCATTCTGTAATTGTAAATAATTTAACTGAAATTTAATGCTTTTCTAGTATTACGTTGTATGAAATCTTAAACATGGGTATACAGAAAATGCTACAGTCCGTACTTTCCCGTTGTAATCAGGATCAAAACTAAGAGGGGACATGTGCCCGGGAGCCAGAACGAAGGGGTGCCAAATGAAGGATTATACCTTTGGAATGGATCCTTTCTTCGGATGGACTGATGGCTTCTATTATTATGAAACAGTCATTATAAATGAAGGGTTAGGTGAAGATGAAAGAGCAGTCGTAAAAAGTTAGAACTCTGATTTTCAGGTCAGAATGGGGGGGGGGAAGGAAATGGCCATAATTTTTTTTTTTCGAAAAAATAATTATGGTCATTTTTTTCCCTCATTCTGACCCGAAAATCAGAGTTCTAACTTTTTACGGCTGCTCTTTCATCTTCACCTAACACTTCATTTATAATGACTGTTTCATAATAATGGAAGCCATCAGTCCATCAGAATAAAATAACTCGTATCGTATTGTGAATTTAAAAAATACACTCTTAAGTAATTTAAATACTGTTTGTGTTTTAAATTTAAAAAACATCATGCAACTAAAATATTCAATACTAGCCGTCCTTGGCGACCAGTTTGGTCTCCCTTAAAATTTATGTTTGGGAAAGCATGCTAAGCATTGTATCATGTTACTTTTATTCATAATTTAATTTACTTGGACTCCCTTAAATATAATTAATATAATCCCTTAAGCTAATATTAGTTTTTGTTGCATCAACATATCTCAATTTGTTGATTTTCTGTAAACAAGTAAACCCTATTGGTTTACAATGGAAGTCTTTGAGAATTTGGCGAAATATTAGAGATATCGTCAAGTTGGCGTCACTTTTGGTGACTCATTTCGGTCGCCAAATTTGGCAATATATCGCCATGTTAGTAACAAACTTGGCGGTATTTGGCGACAGAACAGGGTACCCTCCTATAATAATCCCTCTTATAGGTATGTAGATGCATTAAATGCTGTTCAGTAATGCATTTCATTTGGGCGTTGCCATTTAAACAATTAAATATATATATATATATAAAACCATAATATAATTACAAATCATCATCTATTCCAATTACGATAATTAAATTAATAAATTTAGCATATAATCATAACTATAACATTATACAAAATACAGATGGAACCCTATACAAATAATACAAATTAAGCAAAATCCATTAATTGACAAGCACATTGCATACGATTAATCCATATAAACATATAAAAAACCACCAAATTTCGAAAAAATAATCTATTAAAGACATAAGAAACAAAAACCAGCAAAATAATGTTAAACCATTAAAAGACATTTTATAAACAAATAATAGATCAAATGGAAGGATGTAGCCGGAAGGTTATATAGCATTTCACTTTTTCAAGGGTAAATGAAATACCAATATAAGCAAAAGCATAGTCTATTTTTGTAATAGAATCCAGCATTAAGCTAAAAATTAGATTCCATATGTACCCAATCGACCACACACCAAAAAGCATTAATTTACCATGATAGATAAATTGAATTAAAAAAATTAATCAATACAAGATCCGTAATAATGAACAATATGAATATATAGAAACATTTAAATTTAAAGACATACCCAGCAAGAGAATTGCAATGGCCTTATAACAACTCGAACTAGTATCAAAATTAGCACAGCAAAAGTCCCGCCTAATTAATGGAACAGTATAATACACACATAATATAATGGAACACATAATGAAAAATCGAAATCTTACGGTTATATATATATATGTATTCCGACCGTAATTCATAACTTCAAGCATTATGTATGTATTTAATGATTATTTCGTGCATTTTACATTACGTATTTTAAATTTTTCAGCAGCCATATTACTCAGGACTGGTCCTCATCCAACAGTGCTGGCATTTATGTCATAGAAGATCATTTTCGATCGTGTCCTGAAGTTGGACCGACACTAGAGGTGGAAAACATCCTAGCGACGGAGGTTTAATGCTCGGGGATTATTTAATTGCTGTACAGTTCTACAAAGTGCCTTTTGTATTATAGTTCCATGTATTTGTACAAAACAGAGCTTTCTATAGATAATGTGTAGTTTTCTATTTATAATGTGTAGTTGAAAATATCTACAGACACATTTTTTTACTTATGCATCCAAAAAAAGGAGCATTTACAGTTATGACAAGATCCAGTTATATTGCAGATAGATCTTTACAAATTTGTTTAAGTTTAAACACTTTGTTATATTTGTTGTGAATAATAGGTCATTGTTGACAATACTGAAGAAAAGTATTAAACTTGTACAAATAGCTGTTTATGAAAGAGTTTTATTGATTTGACAGTTGTACATGTGTATAAGATAGAGAGATTAATATTTTTAGAGAGACTAATATTTTTTACTTTGATGTTGTAAAAAGTGGATCTGTTAAGTTTTTTTTTTTTTTCCTCTTTTTAAATTTAGTATAAAAACGGATCTGTGTATTTCGAAAAGTTTTTATCCTTTGTTTGATGAATTTATATGATGATAATGATGTGCTTTTGAAATGTATTTCTTGGTAGAAACTATATGGCAACATTTGTGTTTGAATTACCATGAGTACCACTGGTGACTACTTTTGTATTTTATTTGTACTACTATTTCTAAATAATTTCTTACTATATATCTCTTGCACATGTTGTAGAAATGTACTACGAAGTTTATAGTTTAGAAACATTGGTAGAAGTAAAATATAAAAATAGTCCCTAATAGCACCCTTGCAATTAAGATATTAAACATTAGCCCTGAAAAGAATTTTAACCAGTGTGAAAAAGCGTACTTTATAAATGCATCAATGGTTGTTGTTTGTTACCACAGAATGATTCCTCATGTATAATTCTGCAAATTTTTCAATGCATATTTATTTTTCTCTAATGAAAAATTTAATTTAAGTCAAGACTCTTATAATTTCAAACAACAATCTTTATTAAATGTTCATTATTATTTTCATTATGAGATGCTTACTGTGTGTATATCATTAGACAGAATATTTTTTTAAATGTTTCTGATAAAAACTGTATAAAGATGAAAAAATGTCAAACTAGTCATAAAGTTGTTAGGTCAGAAATTTCATCCATATAAGATGTTTACTTTTAACTTGTGTAAATGTGCTGATTCACAATATCTACTAAGTTAAATATGTTTTATTCGAAAGTAGTTTAAAATAAAAAAAAAAAATTATTTTAAAATATTCTGTATTTTAAAATAATGCTTTAGAATAAATCAACTTATAAATTTTATTAAAATATATACAATTATACATTTTAATAAATTTTATATGTTGTAAATTTTAATCATATATGCACTAACTATATATAAATAGTGTATATATAGTGTTAAACTATATAAAAACTATTTATATCGTAGTTTATTGAAAATTTACACTTATTTTTAAATTTCCTTGTAACTTGCAAAAGTTGTCTATGAGAAACAGAAAAACAAATTTAAATACTATTAAAAAGAAATATTTATTAACTATAGTGCATTTTACGAGTAACTTATTAAATTGAAATATTTCTGAATAAATATAGTCTATAACCTTTTGTAGAAACTATTTTCATCTGTTTATTTCTCTCATATTTTTGAGTTCCCTAAACTCTGCATAGCGAAGACAACTTTCAATTTTCTGTTTTTTCTGATGATAGTTTCGTAAAATATTTAAATAATTTGATTTTCTAATAAATATTAAATATATAATTCATTAAAAAAATATATTAACTAAATGCATGAAAAAAACTAACTATGAACCAGGCAAACAAATTCCATCATAAAGCAGAAAGTTTATGTATTACATATCCATCTCATAAGTTTATATTGACAAAAAATTTTCGTATTCATTCCGATAAAGTTACAACACAAATGATGTTATATATTTTCTACATGGTTGTCATTAACATCCAATTTCTTATTTATTTATTATTATTTTTGAAGGCACAACATATTCATTAAAATTAAATGCAAAGTGTCTGAAAGTTTTCGAAATGCGTGTACTTTTTTATTGTTATTATTAGCAGTTCTTCTATCCAATCTAAAAATTACAAGAAGTAATTTTCAATTTTTTAATCAACATAAAAATGCCTGAAAAATTATGTTCAGTAGGGGCAAAAATTTGTTCTCAGCTATTTGTACATGACATGCCTGGATTGCAGGCATAATGTAAAATTTTTATTTAACTTAACAGGAAAATACCTTGAAATTGTGCATTCTTTAAATGCTGTTTTGAAAAATTCAGAAACAGTTGATTGTTGTCTAATATTACTATATTCACTTTTATATATCTATGTAAATGTAAAATTATGTCCCATGGGCGCTGGCAAGAGGAAATTCAGGGAGGGGCAAGATTTCCGAAGTGAAATATTTAATGTCCGTAACCTTGACTGCTTTTCATTAAATGAAGAACATAATTAGAAGAACATAATCTTGATCTAGCTAAACAAAGAATTTTTTTTTAACAACTTCCCGTCTCCCATTCCTGACAATTTTTAAATATAAATATGTTAAAAAGCAATACAGAAATGCAACAAATACGAAACAATTAAAAATACAAAAGTAGGTTTTTACTACTGGCGTTTTTTAAAAATGAAGATTTGAGACAATTTTTTTTCCTGATCGTTTGGGGTTTACCACCTAAAACTGTCCACAAAAGTTTAAGAAATTTTTTAAACGCGTGAACTTAAATGGAAAACATCTCTAAATATTATCTTCCATCGTAATTAAGGGATTAGGGGAACACTGTGCCCCTGATAAAAAAAAAAAAAAAAAAAAATCCTTAGTGATCTCAGCAATATTTTTTCCTTGGTGTTTAATTATTTTAAGTCAATTGGGAGGAATACACTTTACTGGGGTTTTTTTTTTTAAAACTATTAGAGATAAAGAAAATTTAATTAATTAAATTTCAAAATCGAGCGTGGGTCAGTGACCCTCCCCTTGCCAGTGCCCATGTTATGTGCCATGTTTCGGTAGATTTTATGCCTAGACTCTCAGAAATTATTTCCACGTGCACTTTAATCAATCTTTCTTTTCAAAGTATATTTTAAGGAAATAAGAAAAAGCTATTTACATATGTTTGTACTTTGTTCATAATCCTAGTTAAAGAATGAATGCTTCAATTTATTAATATATGTTTTTTCTATTTTTTCATACTTTCTAATTCTCTGCTGAGTTGGCACGTGTATTTGACTGTTAGATAAAAAAAAAAAAATAGAAATGCATGACAATCACATTCGTGCACTCACTTTATATTAGAAAATCTGAAACGCTGATTCTTTTTTTTCCTGGTTCTTTCATAATATATAGACTATCTTGGAAAGTGCCGCAGTACATATCAGTCAATTATTATCCAGAAGCATGGAGTTTTGTCGTCTTCTTTTTTCTTTCGTTTTCTTTTAATAAATTAAAACTTGCATAAAATAAATATAGTCATACATGCGCGACTTCTGATAACAAAATCGATTATTAGATTTGTTCGAATCGTTTGAATAAGTAAGCAAGAAATTGAAGATAAAAAATGTACAGATAACTGGGGGGAGGGGGAGGGGTCGATCTTACAGCCCTTTCAATATTTCAAAAGAGGCAATTTTGAAATATTGAAGAGGCAATTTTGAAATATTGAAGAGGCAATTCTGAAATATATCAATCTTTCCTTTTCATTTTTTTTCGCTTAAAGTAAAAAAGAGATACTCTCTTTTGAGGATTTGAAATAGTTGCATGTAATCTTTCATCTGAATTTCTTTACATTGTGTCCTGCTTTAAGTAAAAGTCATTAGCTTTCTTGGTATTTTTTTTTCTTCTTTGTAAAAGTTCGTATAAATAGCTTAAATTTATAGCTAATATTACCACTATCTATAACCAAAAGTGAAATGCTTTTGATATGTAAAAATTACAAAGTAATCGAGAAATTTTTTACTTTCTATATTGAGTAAGTAATATTTAATATACATGAAGTGTATTTAATATACAAAAGTTTATAATATAAAATATTTAATATATAAAAGTCATTAATAATTATTAAATAAAAAATCGGAAGAAGAAAATTTTACATCTTCTTTTTCTCAAATTTGATGATCAAATGATCCTAGTTTTTTCTGTGACTTTAGCGAATACTTTATCCCTCGAATTACATCAATTTTAAAATTAGTTATATTACATAAGACTACCGAGATCTCAATAGAGAGATGTTAATATTATTTTAATGTTTAACACTGAAAACGGATAAAAAATATTTTTTTTTTTTTAAACCAACTGAATTTCAAGTGGCCTCAGTTTTGAATGTTTCTTTTTTCTGAGTTGTTTTTTTATTAGCCCCGGTATGCTATTTCTTTCTCCCATCTTATTTTGTGTCGTCTCCAATAAATAACGTTACATTGTATAAGCCAGCCGTAAAACAAAAGCCGATGTTTCATTGTGCGATTAAATACTCTACAGCATTTTTTAAAACTTCTAAGCATCGCGCATTTTCAATGTTTATACCGTCGTATTAGGGGAAAAAATACTTTTTAATGCAATTTGTTTGAAAATGCATCTCCATTTATTTTTAAAATATTAATTTTTTGTAGTTTTTAGCGACATTTGTTTCATTTTGGCAACTCAAGTACTCCATTTCTGTAGAAACTAAAGAAAAAATAGTTGAAAAATAGCAATTATATCTTCTTTTTGCCATTTTCCCATAAAAACTGAAAAAAAAGTAATTAAAATACGTGCTATTTTGAGAAAAAATATAAATGAATGATTTATGATAAAACAGGGAACTATTATAAACTATATTTAATTTTAAGAATCTATATTAATGCAAATGACTTCATTTTACATAAAATAAAAGCTTTTGCTTTAAGTCTAATTCAAATATATTTTGCAGTAGAGTCCCGATTATCTGAGTGCCGCTTAACCGAGTTATTTTCTCCTGGTGGACTGGTGGCTTCTATTATTATGAAACAGCCATTATAAATGAAGCGTTAGGTGAAGATGAAAGAGCAGTCGTAAAAAGTTAGAACTCTGATTTTCTGGTCAGAATGGGAAAAAAATGGCCATAATTAAAAAAAAAAAACATTATGGCCATTTTTTTTTCCATTCTGACCAGAAAATCAGAGTTCTAACTTTTTACGACTGCTCTTTCATCTTCACCTAACGCTTCATTTATAATGGCTGTTTCATAATAATAGAAACCACCAGTCCATCAGAAGAAAATGAAGTAATGGAAATGTCGGGGGCGACACTAAATTCTGTAAAAGCAGAATTCCTGTTCTCTAGTTAGTACTTCTCGCTCTACAACCCAGTAGCACCGTACATTCTCTCTTGATAAAAAGCAAATATTTACTATAACAGAAATTAAAGATGGAGTGGACGAAGGATAGATTTGAAAGAGGGAACTTTTCTTTAAATTTCCTCTTAAGTTTTGACTAAAACTTTATGATTAAGGGATAATAAGACATACACTTATATGCTTTTTCGTGCTAGGAAAATACTAGAATTACTTATTCGATCCATTTCGTGTATATTAAATAATACGACGATTAAAAATGCTGGACTTTCCTGAAATTGTGATATTCAAGTTCTTTTTCTAATGCAGAACTTTTTTTTTCTTTGAATGAAACATTGAACTT
Organism: Maratus speciosus; assembly: GCA_963932465.1. Taxonomy (NCBI): domain Eukaryota; kingdom Metazoa; phylum Arthropoda; class Arachnida; order Araneae; family Salticidae; genus Maratus; species Maratus speciosus. The sequence goes on from OZ010794.1 coordinate 550,614,123, forward strand.
TTTCACTACACCTTAATAGATTACTTATTTAATAATCTGTGCACTTTCTGATTATTTTCCTAAATAGATTTGTTTTATTTCAAAGTAAAAATGCAAAGTATGGTTTTTTATTATCTTTACTATTTCCTGAATCATGTAATACCTAAAAATATATATTCTTTGCATTGTTTTATTGTAAAATGCTAGTAATGTTCTTACTTGCTTCTTATTTAAAACGCTTCTCAAATATTAGATGAAATATTTTAAAAGTTTATTTAAATTTATATATTATCTAACAGGCATAATACAGTCGAATCCCGTTAGAACGAGCTTCATGGCACTGCTAATACATTCTATATAAAGAAATCTCGTCACAACAGAACTTTTAATTTTACTTTTTTATATTTCGTTAAAATTAGTTGAATATAAAGTGCTTTAACTCAAAGTATATAATAAATGAAATTCTTTAGTAGAATTAGCTTCATATGTTTTATTGAGTTTACATTAGTGTTTTTACTTTTATTACAGATTATTTAAATCTAAAAAAAACTCAAATTTGTAATTCTGTTTGTAATGTTTCTTTTTTTTGCTACATCAAACATCGTTGTAACGAAACTCGACTGTATTAAAATTTTATCAAAATACTTTATTTTTTGTACAAACTAATGGTACCTCAATATGTGGAAACATCTATTTTCAATATGTCATTTATATATACTATTTCTTTTTATTTTGTTAATCAAATAATAATTTTAAAAATGTTTTTGCATGAATTGTCATAAACTCTAAACTCTAAAATTTGTAATAACCGAATTCTAAAAAGCAACTCAGCATGCAACTTTAAAAATTTAAATAAAGTGTTTTCAACATCTTTTACTCTAAACTCCATGCTATATACTTCATTCAGGAATTACATATAAATAGCGTAGATACTAGAAAATTAATAGATATTTATTTTAAAATATTTTAATACATAAGTAGGAATATTTAAATGTAGGAATTTCTAATAATAAGAATTTTGAAATTTTAAATCTTTGATAGATTTTTGTTTTCAGCATTTCAAGCCATTTATGCGATGTATTAAATTTTTCACGGCATTTTATGTTAGCACGTTCAAGTTTTTTCATCATATCAATAATTCTTTGGATCTAATGTTCATAGCAAAATAAATAGATAAATTCAGCTGTATTCATTCGAATTTAATGCATTGTCAGAATTTTATTTTTAAAAAAAGTTACATTTCTATTTGAATAAACCACACCTAAGAATGCCTTAACCTTTTTAGTCTTAAATTATTAATTAAGAAAAATACCATTTATATAACTCTTAATTATATTAGATTAAGAAATTTATGTAATAATTATATAAAATTCAAAAATAATTTATTAATTGAAACTGGCTTTTTAGACAGGTAATTATAAGCGTTTTTGTAAAATATTTACAATTATAGTTTTTTTCTGTAAACGGTAGATAATTACCATCGGAGTATAAAAGGGCTAAATACTTTTTTCAAGAAAACATACCTACTTTTAAATTATAAAAGGATATCTTATCAGAGTATTAATTTTAATTATTTATAAAAAAAAAATGTTTAGAAAACCTTCAATACCTGATTAAAAATTTATAATAGTCTTAAAGAAATGCAGTTAATTTTCTTAATAACAACATATGAATTAATGTAAAACTATTTAATTTTATTTTTACATAAATCACTGCCATTCAAATATTCATATGATACGCACTGTTTTTTAAAAGATTGTTTTTTCTAGGAAAAAATAATGCATCCTTAATTCAAGCAAAATATGCCATAACTACTTTCTGAAGTAACAGATTTTACTTTGATGATTCATGGTGGCTTTTGACATGGTGAAAAAGCTTGAATTTTACTTTTGGACGCATTTCCTTTCATAAGACAAAATTTGATGTCCTGTAATTACGCGTTGTTGATTTAAGTTATTTAAGTTTTCTTAGTGCATTTTATAGTTTATCCTTAGATGAAATAGCTCGCAGATTCGGACATTCATTCCTGTATTTTTCTTAGTTTCTTTTTAGACATTTATATAAGTTTTCTTGCGACGACCAACTGGGTTCCATTTTCTTTTTTTTTCTTTTTTTTCGGTTATTTAATAGTGAATACTTTTAATTAGTGATTGTAAATAACATATGTACATTTTTTAGTTGGATCTCATCATGTATATAAGCGGAAAGCTGTTGTTTTTATGTCTGTTTCTGCAGCACCATGTCCAAAATAAACTCATGATTGTCTATTTTTGTATTCTGTGTTAAGTCTTATTTTTAATGCCTTAACAATTTACATCATTCACACATGAAATTACCGAAAAGAAAAACATTTTTCATGCAATAGTAGACATTATACTTTATTAATTTTAACCCTTTTGTGCGCAGCTTTGCATATATGCAAACAACAGTGTTTTGAATGTAATAGATTTTTTTATTCGTATATACCTAATTCACACCAGAAAATTAAAATAGCAATATCTGCTTTAATTAATAACGGAAATTCCGTATTTAAATAAAGCGAATTTAACCATTGAAACTTTCTGATGTAAAGTCAGATTCTCTGAACTGCTTAATTTCTAGAATGTATTCTATCATGGGAATTAAAGGGTTAAAGGTTAAGTTTTATAAAATAAATAATTATAAAAAAAATACGGTATTTGGAGACATATTTATTAAAGTATTTACTAATTTGCCTTATTTTAGCGTAAAACAGGCACATGGCAGTAGTTTTTACTTGTATTGCAGATGTGCAACAGAAGAAAAGATTGACGTATTATATGAAAAATGCGTCTCTGATTTTTTTCATTATTTTTCCTGTGTAATAAACCTTTCAGAGAATAGAATCATATATAATTTTTTCGAAACAAAATAAAGAATCGCGCATTTAAGGGTTAAGGCGGTTCTCAAGTCCACTCCTCAACAAGCCCGAAACTTTCTGACACATTTACAAACTCATTTTTAAAAGTAAAGGTACAAAATTGGCAGAGCTAACTGTAGAAGCGATTCGTAATCAAAAGACTTTTTTCATTTTTTGATAAATAAATTATTTATGGAGTTATAAGCTATTTTGGGCCACGTTGTTTTTCGCCCTTCTCTGATTGGTATTTCTCCTTTCGTCCGGAAATTCGGTTCAAAACGTCAACTTTGACATTATCTTCTGAAAGATCTTTTGCGTTTACCAAAAAATGGAAAATTTCTTTCTATTTCATAGTTTCTGAATAACAACTGCTAATTTCATGCGTTTCCGAACATAAATGAATTAAAACTTGTGCCATAAAGTTAATCCTTCGGATTTGAGAATATCCTTAACACAATTATTCTAATTGGGAAACAAACACACGCGGGTTGTAATTTTTTAACTCTGTGAAAAAATGTCCAGGCCAGGATTCGAACCAGATACCTTTTGGCTTAAGCTGGCAATGCTCTGCCAACTGGGTTATCCTGTATTTATGCTCCGCTGCTCTGAAACTCCCCGATCGCGAAATCCCATGTTAGCCTATGGGAAAACTTTCAAGCGCAATGACTCATTACCTAATATAATTATTAAAATTCCGTCTTCACCATCAGAAAGTAGACGTCAGATGCCGATGATGTGCGTTTTTAAAAAATATTTCCGTAAATTTTAAGTGCATAAAAAATCACTATAAACTTTGAAATTTCCATTTGGTTAGAATTTATCTTCTTCTTAAAAATACTTAAAATTTACGTAGACAATTTTTAAAAACGAATATCATCGGCATATGACGTCTACTTTCTGATGGTGAAGACGGAATTTTAATAATTATATTACGTAATGAGTTATCGCGCTTGAAAGTTTTCCCGTAGGCTAACATGGGATTTCGCGGTCGGGGAGTTTCAGTGCAGCGGAGCCTTAATCGGGAAGACACAATTTGTCCAGAAAACCTTATTTATTTTGACATCTGGTCTGACATCTGAATGAGCTCAACAGAATAAATCGCAGGCAATGGAGCACCAAGAAGCGGTGAATACGTAATTACACTTGATTAATTTTAACACAATTATTCTAACTGGTAAACAAATCATACGGGTTGCGATTTTCCAAAAATTTCGCCCAAGTGGAAAAGTAGATACTATAGCCTTTTTGTGCCCGGAGCAAACCTGGATTTTGGCGCCCCCTTTTCACGCACAATAAAAGTTATCAACCGCCGGTACCCTATGCAAAAAAAAGAAAAAAAAATCCTTAAAAAATAAAATCATTTAATAATGATTAAAATGGTAGCAAGATATATGCAAACAACGCTCTCATAGGATTAACATTAGCTTGAACGTTAAGAACCTACACTAGTCACGCGAAGAAACTGGATTGCTAATGTTAAACCTATGGGAACGTTCTTTTTAAAAATTCTCACTTGCATATTTATAATTTTAAATTATTTTTTTTTCTTGCTTAGAATAGCTGCGATTGAATTCTAAACGCAGTCTAAGAAAGTACCCAAGCAATTTCAAAAGTAATGGTTGGAAATTGATTATGTCAACCATTGCTCCAACGTAGGGCCCATTTCGTGTCTGCGTGACCGTGACTTTACCACCTTGGGGTTGCATTTGCAAAAAACGTTCTAAATTGTGATTTTTGTGATACTGGAGGGGCTAGCAACTTGAAATTTGGAATGGTAATTACTTATAAGATGTAAATGTTCTCTGAGAACAGTTTCTTAAAAATTTGAAATTTAAAAGGGGTGAAAATGCACGAAAAGTGTTCTAAAAACGTTCTAAATTGCGATTTCTACGCAATCTCAGGAAATATAAACCGGGAATCATCGTATAATCAGGAAATATAAACGATTTCAAAAGTAATGGTTTCAAATTGATTTCGACAGTCCCCGTTCGAACATAGTATATATTTTATGTTGTTGTCACTACCACCTGGGAGTTACATGATCAAAAAATGTTCTAAATTGAGATTTTTGTGTTACTGAGGGGGTCTAACATTTGAAATGGTAAATACTTTAAATATGAAAATGTTTTCTAAGTACCGTCGAAAGAAAATTCCAAATTTAAAAGGATGAAGTGAGCAAAAAGTGTTCTATAAACGTTCTAAGTTATGATTTTTATGCAATCGTATGAAATACAAAACCGATTTCGAACATAATGGTTGCAAATTGATGGTGGTAGAACCTGCTCAAACATAAGCTATATTTTATGTCGGTGCCACAACCACTGGAGGGTTGTGTTAATTGAAGCGTTCAAAAAGGATGTTATTTTAACAACCCAGCTTTCAGAATATAATGCGAACGCCAATTATCAATTTAAAATGCACAAAAAGAAATCAATTAACCTCTTAAATAATTTATTTGCCGGTAAAGCTTTCTACCTTTTTCCATAAAAAATATTCAAAACATACAATTTCTAATTCACGTTACATGATATATAAAAGATATCACGAGAATAAAAGATGAGAGGATAATAAAAAATAAATAAACATGGACAATAGATTTAACATCCTCCCACCTTTTGATTATACATTATAATCAAAACTTCACATTAAATAAATACAACATTTACATAAACATCATAAATCGAGTCTTTCTGGAACCTTTATCATTCTACCAGATCTCGTCTTTTTAATTTGTGATTAGTCTTTTGAAGGCACAACATGATTTTCATTCAAAGTTGGTTTAGGAAAAATATTTTCGGTACAATCCACTGATGATACTTCCAGAGGGTAGATTCTTTGAATAGGCCGAATCATCTGCGAATGAGACGTTTGTAACTTCAAAAAACGAACTTTTCCATCTTTGCCCCGAATGAGCTCTAACTCGTCCTAATGGCCAATTGATCCTTTTCTTCTTATCTGCTCCCAGCTCTTGTTATCTGCTCAGACTATATCTCCTACAGCAATTAAACGTTGCAATCGTCTCCAATTTGGTCGTTAGATAAGGAGACCCAAATATTCTGATGTAAATCGATTTCTGAGCACTTTTTTCAGTTCTTGCCTATATTTAAGTCTTCTAGTGAGAGAACTTTCCTCAACTGCATCAACGTCTGGTAAACCACTGGTGAATATCTTTCAGGAAAATGTCCCGAGATATGGGTTTGATGGACTCTTTCTCCGACATGTAAGTTAGTGATCGCGAATTTATAATGCTTTCGCAGTCAGCCAATACAGTTATCATCTCTTCATAGTTCAAACAGGCTTGTCCTAAGACTCTTTTTAATATATCTTTCATCAATCTGATGAGCCTCTCCCACCATCCCACCCCACCAAGCAGCAGTCGCAGGGTTGAATTCTCATCTGATATAATTCATTGCTCCATATTTCTGTATGCGATTCCAGTTCAATCTTTTTAAGAAATTTGATACACCAACAAAATTGGAACCGTTGTCGCAATATATAACAGAACATCTGCCTCTACTAGATACAAATCTTTGCAAAGCCATTAAAAATTCCTCTGTAGAAGCTGAAGTCACAAGCTCCCAAATCACAGTTCTGTAGATGGCACATGTAAATAAGATAACCCAACTCTTCTGTTTATTTTTAAGAAACAGAGGGCCAGCCAGATCAACGCCGATTATCTGAAATACTGCTGCATCCTTCACTCGATTTCCTGCAGGGAAACTGTAGAAGATTCCAAATTCTCCGAATTACAAATGGTACATTTTGCTAGAACAGAGCTCACAGTTCTTCCATTCAAAATCCAATATTTTTCTCTAAGCAAATTTAAAAGAATCTGAGGACCTGCATGGCAATATTTGTGGTGATAATATAAAATTAATCGTTTGAAAACTTCATGATTTGAAGGAACAACCATAGGTGTGAGGAAATCCATATTGTCTTGTCTATACATAATTTTAGTCTTTACACGTATTATGTCTTGTTCACCTTTAAAAGTCTCCAGAGTTTTCAATCTCCCCTCACTTTCATGGGAAAAACATTCCTTTTGTACCATCCAAATTATCTTCGTTTCTGCTCTCTTAAATTCAAGACTTGTCAATTCTCCTTTGATGTGTTCCTTTGGATTAGAAGAATTATATCTGAAACGAAGCATCCAACCAACAAGACGTACGATTTTCTCATAACTGGAAAAATACCGGTAGTACCAGATTTTCTCTGGACTTTCATCAATATTTACCAATAATTTTGTAGCCTTGAATTTTTCTTTTTCAATTTCTTCTTCGTTTATGTCTTGGCACTTGAAATCCATATATTTATAATATTCTTTAGGATCTCTAAGCCAAGATGGAGCCTCCCACCATCTGAGAGATACCAGCTGTCTTGCTTTACAGGCTCTAGATGGCAGATCTGCTGGGTTCATTTAACCAGGTATATGTTTCCATAAAACAGGATCACTCAAATTTTTTATTTCTTGAACTATGTTTCTAACAAAAACAGACCAGTTTTCTTTCATGATATCCATACAAGCACTGTCGTGGAATCGCTCCAAAAATATCTTTCCATATCTTTCCAGCCCATAGCGTCAGTTACTGATTTAGCCAATCTAGCACCAATCAAAGCAGCTAAAAGTTCCATTCTAGGTATAGTTCCACATTTTAAAGGACCTATGCGGGATTTCGCAGCAAGGAGGAATAACTCTACACGATCTTTAATTGCTATCTTCAAAAACATAGCAGCAGCATACGTATACTAATTTGCATCACAAAATGTGTGAAGAGTACAACCTTTTAAATTATCTGGGGTGAACTGAATATATCTAGGAATCTGAATGTCTTGTAAAATATTTAATTCACGGAATCAGTCAATAAATTCATTTTTTATATCACTAGTAACTTCTTCATCCCATGTGATTTCTTCTTTCCATGTTTACTGTAATATCATCTTTGAACATGTCATAACTGGAGTAGTAAAACTAATTTGATCAAAAACTTTAAGTGCAACCGATAGCATAATTCGTTTTGTTATTTTTTCTATATTTATATCTTTCGTCCAGCTTACGTTAACTTTTAAAACGTCTAGAAATCTGTTCCATTGTAATCCCAGTACAGCAATATCTTCGCTGTTTTTGCTATTGTTTCTTTTTTCTGTCTGTTTCCATCCTCTCAAATCAAATCCACCTTTAGCTGTAAGAGATTTAGAATCGGTTACAAACCTTTCCAATTCTTCCTGCGTGTGGACACTAGCAACGACATTGTCAACATAAAAGCTTCTCAGCAATTGCTGTTTAAGATTGCGGTCGTATTCTTCATCGTTTTTAATGTGACATTAATTGACGGAACCGAGAAGAAAAGGAGAACTTTTGACTCCAAACACAACTCTAGTGTGTCGAAACATTTTAATATTTCTTTCTTCTGGATCACTCCACCACAAAAAACACAAATCGTCCCGATCTTCTTTATGAACAGCTATTTGTAAAAATGCTTTCTTGATATCAACTACAACACCAAATTTATTTTTTCTAAATCGCAAGAGAATGTCAGGAATTAATTCAATAAGATTTGGTCCACAATGCAAACATTAATTCAAAGATGGATAGCTCTGCATTCTAGCTGATGCGTCAAACACTGGACGAATGGGAGTTGTACTGCTTTCTTTTATCACTGGTTGATGAGGTAAATAATTTCCATAAAGATTCATTTCAAACTGGGGAATTTCCTCTATAATTTTATCATCAAGCCACCCTAAAAGCACTTTTTCATACTTTTGATAAATGTTATCGGAAAGCAACTTGTTTGTAACATTAGTTAATCTTTTCTTGGCTAAACTCAAATTATCAGGTAAAGGTGGTGTATCTTCTGACCATGGCAAAGAAACTTCATAACGATTATCTTCATTAATTTTTACTGTCTGTAAAAAATGCTCTCTAACCTGACGATCAATCTCCATTTTAGATTGTTTTTCAATCGGATCATTAATTCCAAGCAAATCCAATTTCCATAAATCAGCCAATCTCTGCTTCCTTTACAAACATAGACGTAACTGATAAAGCTAAATTTTCTTTAGACGTATTTTCTTGAGGCACTTTTCCCATTAAGGTCCAACCTAAAAATGTTTCCAGTGCTACTAATCCCGACGAGAGTACTTCTCTACGACTTGTCAGTAATTTTCCCATTACATCAGCTCCAATCAATATTTGAATAGATTCAGGAGTTTCATCAACATCCGTCAAAGTCATGCCTTTTCCGATAATTCTTTAAACCAGGATCCTTTTCCTACAGGCATAACATTTTCACATATAATGTTTTGATCCAAAACTTCAAAATTACATTTAAAATTTTCTTTCAAATCGCTTAATCTTACCTTGTAGTAATGATGATTAGAATCTTTTGTTATGACTCCGCCAAAAAGGGTATGAGAAACTTTTTCTTCTCAAAGAGGTAAATCATTTCATTGGCTAAATGTTTTAAAATATACGATCTCTGAGAACCTGAGTCCAAAATTAGTCTAACATCTTTCTTTTTGTTTTCGGAAATTATTTTTGCCTTGAGCATCTGAAGAAACACTTTAGGATTTCTATTGAAATTAGCCATATTTACTTCTTTTCTTCCTCTTTCTTTTCATTTAGCTTGTTTTTATCGAGTGTTTGACACATCACAGACATACGTCTTTTATCACAAAAGAAACACTTCAAGATAGCTCTATACTGCTTCGTTGTGTGGACTGTTTCCAAATATAAAAAACATCTTTTGTCCTTCCATATATTCTGCTTTTCATTAAAACTCATCTTCCGTGCCGGAAAGCATTCTGAGCTTAGATGTCTTCCTTTGCAAAAAGCGCAATTTTTCCTTAAATCTGGCTTTGAAGAAGTTGTTAATAGAGTAACGGCAGTTGGTAAATGTTTAGTAACATCGTTGTAACTTTTGTTTTTTCTAAAGCTCGCATCATCTTTTCTCGCCAAACTGAACCTGTCACTGCCAAATTAATTCTTTCATCTCCTTCAACTTCAGATTTGAGAAACGCCATTAAATTATCCAGGCGTTCTTTTGCATCAGAACTAACAGAATTTGTATGGGTTCGATTCCATGCTTTCAAAAATTCAGCAATAAAACAAGATTATACCATTGGATATAATATTGAAGCACATTTATCCGTTGTGACTCCTAACGTCTCAAGAGCACGTAAAAAGACCCAAGTTTATCATACAATGATGTAATAGAAAATTTTCCTTTTGATTGCACAGATGTAATTAATTTTAATAATTCTCGCACATATACTTCAACCAAAAGATCTTCCTTACCGAAACGAGCCTTAAGACTCTCTATAGCTTTGGTATAGTTAGCGCCAGTTGGCGTAAAACTATCAACAACTTCTCGCGCTATCTGTTCAGACTGACTCCATAAAGGCAATCATTCTTTTAAATCACCATCAAAGTGGCGAAATTCCAACTTGGGCAACATAAACATTGGGGACATTTGTCCCTGTGACTGGATTTTCGATAATTCTAATTGATTATTTAAATTGAGCTTTCTTAACTCTACTTCTTGATCTAACTTCTCCTTTAATTCAAGCTTTTTTAACTCTTGATCCGACTTCTCTTTTTCCCTTCTCTCTGCAACAGCATTGTATAAAATTTCTTGTAGAAAATCAGGATCTTGATTATATTCATTACTATTCAAAATAATGTCCTTTAATGTTCCGAACATATAATCTTGTGGAATTATTTCTCCAAGCTGTTCTACTACGAACTTTAAATCGACCTTTTTAAAGTTTTTCACGGCTTGAAACATTTTGCTTCAATAAATCTTGTAAAATGTCCTGTCGCGGACGCCACAATGTTAATTAAAGCGTTCAAAAAGGATGTTACTTTTAACAACCCAGTTTTCAGAATATAATGCGGACGCCAATTGTCAATTTAAAATGCACAAAAAAAAGTCAATTAACCTCTTAAACTCAAATAATTTATTTGCCGGTAAAGCTTTCTACCTTTTTCCATAAAAATATTCAAAATATACAATTTCTAATTCACGTTATAGGATATATAAAAGGTATCACGAGAGTAAAATAGGAGAGGATAATAAAAATAAATAAACATGGGCAATAGATTTAACTGATTGCAGGAGCAAAAAACTTTCTAAATTGCGATTTCTGCGGTACCGAATAGGCTAGAAACTTTATCTATAGCACGGTAGTTACTTATAAAATATAAATGTCCTCTAAGAACAGTCGAAAATAAATTCGAAATTAAAAAGGGGCGAAGCGAAGGAAAGGAGCGAAAAGCATTCTAAAAGAGTCTAAATTACGATTTCTATGCAGTCTCGGGAAATAATAAACCGATTACAAAAGTAATGGTTGCTAATCAACAATCAAGGGGGATAGTCCCTGATCCTACACAGACTATATTTTATGCCGGTGCCACTACCACCTGGTTGGCAGGAACAACAAGAAAGCCTTTAAACGCATCTAAATTCCGTTTTCTATAGAATATTAGGAAATATCAAACCGATTTCAAGGTTAATGTTGGCAAATTAATAGTGACAGTCTCTGTTTCAACATAGGCATTTTATATTGGTGCCACTAACACCAAAGAGGGGGTAGATTGTTAGACAAAAATCTTAGAATTTGACATGATGGTTAATTTTAAAATGTAAATGTTCTAAGAAGATGGTTTTTAAAGAATTCAAAACTTCAAATTAATACTGAAATGAGCGTATGAATGAGCATAAAAGCTTCAAAATACTTTCTAAATTACTATTTATTTAGAATTAGTTTTAATTCTTTTTAATTAAAATCTCATTTCTGTCTATTGCAGTGTAATTATGAAGTTTAGTCAAACTGTGGCTTAATTTGTAATTTTTGAATTATTCCTAAAAGTGTAATACCTTCTCATAAAAAATAGTCATAAAAATACCGCTTGGCATATTTCAACTATTACGCGAGTAAAGCCGCGGGGTTTGCTAGTCTATTAATAAAATTTGAAAAATCAGAAGGGAATTTATCAAAATCCATCTTCCAAAAGGTTTTCAACCGAAAACTGATTAAATAAACATAAACTCAAAAATGATCCAAAGCAAAATGCTCTTTAAATTATTCAATCAATTAGAATCCCGTATTTTCTCCCCTATGCTAGCTTCGGTGGGATCGGCAAAAATGCAGACCGGGACTGGACTTAATCGTTCCCAGGACGAGTGGTGCAAGCAATTTCTTTTGTAAAAATAGTTATAACGATAATGAACTTCTGATAACGGAACTTTTGGAAATTAATAAATTACATAGAAATATTTTCCAAAATCTACCTTCTTTACTGCTTTTCAAAAGTCTACTTTTTTATTATACAGCTTGAAAAGTTATGATGTTTTAAACCACCTTTTTCCTTTTATTCTAATCTACATTTTTTTTTATGAGTCATTATTTGAATGTAATAGTCTAAGAATCTAAGTAATCATTAATGTTGCTATTATGTATTCTATGGATTGCAAACATGTAGTAATCCAAAATATACCAAACACATTGCAACTAATGTAAAATTTTCCATAGATATGAATGCAGTATTCTTTAAAATAATCTTAATTGTATGTTTTAAAAAATCGAATTTTGTGTAGAAATTGAGTCGGGTCGAGCCTGATTTCATCAGGCTATTTCGTCCGGCCCGCGCAGACATCCAGGCTTCCCTCCGGCTACTGCAGAGGAAAAGAAACCTTCCCCACGTCGCTTACCGGAGATGTTCGGTTTCCCACTGGCTTCTGCACCGGAAAAAAAACCTCCCACACGGAGAGAACGTGCAATCATCGGCTTCAGCACCAGAAAAGAACCTTGCGCACATGCGATCATTGGCCACAGAGTATGATCATTGGCTTCCCACGGGCTGTTGCACCGGAAAAGAAACCTCTCGGCCTCTCGCACGCCGCGCCGCGTACGTCCGATCATTGGGCTTAGATCCTTGTAGAAAAGTAAGATCTTGATTATTGTCGATTTAGAATAATAAATAACTGTATTGATTTGTTCGGTGAAAAATTCCAAGAACTCAGGGTTCCCAGTAAAGGCTGTTACTATTAATCGTAAGGGGACTTAGTTATGGTGAGAACAAATTAAATTTCAGCAACAATAACCACAAGTTAAAAATACATATATTTATATAAAAACAAAGTCTCTGTGTGTCCCTCACAATTCCGGTTGGACCGCCTCGTTGATCGCGACCCTGTTAGACTTCCTAATGGAGAAATCGGCATCAGCTTCAACAATGAGTAATAGTTGAAAAGTACTAATGACAAGGTTACCACAATAGTGAAAAATGTTGGCCAACTTGGCGATATCTCGCCAATTTTGGCGACAAAATAAGCCACCATATATAAAGCCAACTTGCGATAGCTGGCTAATTTGGCGAAATTTCCATTGAAACCCATTAATCTTTCATAATCGCACTCATCGCAATTTAATTAAACTCCGCACATTTAAGGTTTTTTTTTTGTCAAAATATATGGGTCAGAATTTAAAGTATAATATAGGAAAATGTACGTCTTTACATCTTCCTCCCAATGCTACTAATAAAATAACCGCCACTAGACGGCGCTATACTATCTGAGCTACAAACTGCCCGATTTTAATGTGCTTTACATAGCCGGGTACATAAATTAAATTTTCGTACTTTTCCAGTATAGGGGCATTATAGTTTGTACTATATGCAAGGGGGGGGGGGGGAGGAAGCCGAAAACTTAAATATTAAATTTTCTATAAAGCACTATAAGACTAAAATTTTAAGAATAAAATAAATGTAAAAAGACTAAGAAAGAGCTGTCATGACTAAAAATTTTAAAATAATGTAATTTTTTATTTAAAAAAAAAGTAAAATAAATGAAATAATAATAAAATGTAAAATCAATGTAAAATAAACGTAAAAAAAAAATAATAATAAATGTAAATTAAAAAAAAAGACGTGCTTTCATTAACATTCACAAAAATGTAGAATATATATATATATGTAACGAATTAGCCGCTACTCCAGTTATGGATCTTCCGTCGTGGCATCGATCAAGGCCCGACCACTGGGGGCAAGGGCGCGAACCGCGGACGCGTGCGTGCCGATTTCTGAGCGAATCCTCGGAACTTCTATCATAATTAAAGGGTCGCAGGCCGTTAGTGGTATCCGGGAAATCGAAGTCAAATTAAGATAGTAATTGTTCCAATAAATACACAGTTTTTCAGGGGACCTGATTTATTGTTCCTTTGTTACATCCTTTTGAGAAATCAGGTCCCTTTTGGCTTGAGAGCTGCTAATTTATGGACATCGGGCTTGGGAATTATGTGTACCGCTAAGCGATACTTAGAGAGCCGAGTGTCGTGGAGTTAGGGCATTCTTTTGATGGTAAAAAAAACTCTGTCCGGGGACCTGTGCATCGGTATAAATATGCTGTATTTCGCATTATTCCTGCTAGGGGCCGTTGAAGTCAAAGGAGGCGTATTTAAATTATAATTGGTCGTTAGCTGAATGATTGACTGCCCGGGATACAGGCTGTGGTTTGAGTTGGCCGATCGAATGCAGCAAGACTTATAAATTGCACTTATTCAGCAAAAGTATTCTTATGAGATGTGCCAAAACGATCTTTGAAAGTTATAAAATGCAATGCGGGAAAACTGACTTAACAGGGGCAACTTCATTCAATCAACTGAGACACAATTACAAAAGCCTTTTAAAAGTTTTAATTTTAATTTCTAAATTTAAATTTTAAAAAGGGACAAAAAAGGGGATTTTAAAAAGGGGCTTAGCTTTTATCATTTCATATACCCCCCCCCCCCCCACCCCACACACACACACTAAAACAAGAGCCACAGGGCTCGCCTGCAAGACCTGTGGGTCTTATCTCATAAATTTTACCCAGGTTTTTTTTTTCGATTTTTATTTGCTCCAGCTCTCAAGTCAATTGGACCTATTTTTACATTCATATCAAGTTACATAAAAATATTGTTCACATAAAAATATTCGTTACACTAAAACATTGGAATTCTTTAAATGGTGCTGCAGCAAAATAATAAAGGGACAGTCTCGAGACATGGGACCTTTAATTACACCAAACTGTCTCTAAAGCAAGTCTTTTGGATGTTTTTTGTAAATGTCTCTGGGTATTGTCTATTGAGAAACATCCTTTTTTGGTGTAAAATTGTAACATTAACATATACAGAATATATAACATATACTAAAATACTCAAAGATAAACATACTGAAAACTATATAACATATTCAAATGTAAAAAATATTTACAAATACAAAATATTCAAAATTATAAAATATTCATTAATACAAAATGTTCAAAAATATAAAATATTCAATAATACACAATATTCAAAAATATAAAATATTCAATACTACAAAATGTCCAAAAATATAAACTATGCACTAATGCTATCAACACAAATATATGGGCTACCAAAATGCAATTTGGCAAGTTTGCACTTCTAAAATAATGAATTTTCATACTGAGATAAAATAACTGTAATACTAATAACAACAAACACATTAGATTTCTTCTTATTCTACCTTTCTGTTTTGGTAGGGACTTTACTACTTCTTTGATGCAGCCAAGGGTTATCTTTATCAAAAACAAACTAAGTTGTCTTAAAAGGAAAACTATAGCTTAAAAAATTATAAATATGCGTTTGCTATAATTTTCACCATGCCCAGGGTCAGTGTGACATGGATTTTAATACTCTGAGGTGAATATCATCCCAAAAATGTGCCTCTTGCACGACCGAAAAAGGAAGGTGGGCAATCGACATTCACCTACAGAAGGGAAGCGAAGCAGTTTTGCCAGATTCTCCATTCAACCTGGAAAGAGAATCTGGGAAAACAGTCCGGCTAAAGATGGGTGGCCACGGAGCCTAGGACCCCTTCATATGTTACAAAATCATCATAATAATACAGTTATATAAAAAAAAATTCGAACAGTGCTTTTAAACTGTCACCATCATTCTACGTCGCTGGGGGGTTGGGTTACACGCCCAGCTGGGTCCTCGTCCAAATGCTACGAGCAAGGGGGACGACAAGAAAGCAAAAATAAAAAATTGAAAGATAAAAGAGATAGATGGGGTTTATTCATGGTTGAGTTTAAGGTTTTGAGGTGGGTGGTAGTATCTTAACTTGGAGGAATGGACAATTTCAGAATTTCTCTTAAAATGTGGACTGGGTTTATCAATTTCAAAGGATACATCAGAAAGTTGTTTTAAAATGGTGTAGGGGCCAGAATATGGCGAAGTCAGTTTACGGGTATTAGGATAATGAAATTCTTCATACATTACAATGTCACCAACTTTAAACTTTACAGGAAGGAACCGAGCATCATAACGGACTTTGTTCTTTTTGTGGTAAGCAATTGTTCTCTCTTTAGCCAATTTTCTAGCTTCCTCCACAGGGGGATAATAACTATTATTTGGTAAAGGAGGATCATATGGTAATTTTCCTAACAATAAATAACTAGGGGGGGGGGAATTGGGTTACAGAATGAGGAGTATTATTATACTCATATAAGACTTCATCTAAAAGCTTAGTCCAGGGTACTTTCTTGGTTGTGGAATTGACTTTACATTTTAATCTAGTGACAATAGTCTGATTTAGGCGTTCAATTTTCCCATTCGTTTCTGGGTGATGGCTGCTCGTTAATCTGTGTTTTACATTGTAAATACGAAGAAATCTTTTAAACCTGGAAGCTGTAAATGCTCCATTTCTGTCGGTTAACAATCTATCTGGTACTTGTATCTGAAATAATTGCTTCAAAATGTTTGTATAAGTTTCGGTAGTTACACTTTTTGAAGGAAAACCTCACACATAGCGAGTTGCATGGTCAACGACTAAATGCAAATATTTTTTTGTAGAATTATAATAATTAAATCCGCCAACAGAGTCTACTGCTAAACATTCAAAAGGTATATCTGTTGGGGGCATTAATTGCAATAAGCCAAATCTTTTTTGCCTACATTTTTTGTTTATCTGACAAGTGTGACAATGTTTTACAAAATTTTCAATGTCCTGATTAATGTTAGGCCAATAATACTGCGGAGAGATTAAATTTATCATCTTATAAATTCCAGGATGGCCAAATTGTGTGTGGGTTTTTTCTAAGAGGGGTAGACGTAAAGACATGGGGACCACAATCTTATACAAACTTTTCTTTTTAATTACAACAACATCATTTATCTCAGTGTACTTTTTACCATCAACTGTTACATTTTCTTTTTTCTGATTGTCTCTTACTTCATTCAAGTCAAGGAGATGTATAATATGGGGTAAATTTTCTGAAACAGGCTGTCTAGATAGCATATCAGCTTCAACATTAGTGGAGCCTTTTTGGTATTTAATTTCATAGTCAAACATACTAAATTTTAGGGACCAGCGGAAAAGACGTCCTCTTAAATTTTTAACACTTTTGAGCCAGGTAAGTGCCGCATGGTCTGTATGTATGACAAATTTTTGACCGTGTAAATAATGATAAAATTTATCTAAAGCATCCACAATCGCCAAACATTCTAACTCAGTAACTGCATAATTTTTTTCATAATCGCGAAGATTTCTAGAGTGATATGCTATAGGATGTAATGTTCCTTTTTCATCAACTTGTTTCACAACACATCCCACTTCATGACTTGATGCATCTACAAACAAATGACAAGGTGTTTTGGGATCAAACAACTTTAATATAGGTTTTTCAATTAAAGCACTTTTTAACTTTTCGAAAGAATTTTGACAATTTTGGTCCCATACATAGGGGACATTTTTCTTCAACAAATTGTTGAGAGGGTATCGAATGTTAGCATATTTTGGAATAAATTTGTGATAAACATTTATAGATCCCAAAAAACGTTGTAATTCCTTTACATTCGTAGGTGGTGTTAATTTCTTAATTGTCTCTATATTAGGGTTGTCAGGTGTGATACAACCATTCGAGACTTCATATCCTAGGAAATTAATTTTGGATTTAACAAAATTACACTTTGATAATTTCAGTTTAAGGTTTTCTTGGACACAAATATTAAATAAGGCCTCTAAATGACACAAAAGTTCTTCTTCATTTTGGGAGAATACAATAACATCATCAAAGTAACTACAGGCAAAGTCAATTTTGTATTTATTAAGGATTCTTCTGAGGGTACGGTTAAACCAAGCAGGCGCGTTTTTCCATCCGAATGGTAAACGATTCCACTCATATAATCCAAAGGTAGTGGCAAACGCCAGCTTCTCCGTATCTCGAGGGTGGATATGGATGTGCCAATATCCACTGGCCAAATCAAGAGTGGAAAAAACTTTAGCATGTGCCAATTTATCTAACAGGGTGTCTATTCTAGGTAAGGGTTCTGCATCTGTTTTTGTAATGGCATTCAATTTTCGAAAGTCAATACATAACCGGGTTTTCTTCCCTTCTTCACGTTTATACACCAAAGTTACGGGTGATGAATAAGGGGAATAGCTTTCTTTAATGATACCAGCTCGCAATAAATTCTGAATTTGGTCTTTAATTTCTTCTTCTTCCTTAGGGGAAGTGCGATATGCTCTTAAAGAAACGGGGAGGTCTGATGTTAATTGTATTCTCTGGGGTTCAATGTTTACACAGCCTACATCATATTTATCTTTAGCGAAAATACAGACATATTTGGCTAGAAGAGCAGGTAATTGTTCCTTGACAGTCTGAACATTTGGCACATGTTCAGTGATCTCGAACAACTCCGGCTCAAAATTTTCTTCGAATATCTCTGCATTTTTAACTGTATTTTCCATTTCTGGCTGGTTAGTATATGTTTCTGATAAATGTAAGGTATGATGGGATGAATTTGTTGAAATATTGTCCATGAGAGGTATTTTCTTTTTCTCTTGCGTGATTTGCATTTTAACACAGTCAATATTCAACTTAAACAGTTTACAGTGGGGTAGCCCAATCAAAGCATAAGGTAAGTGATTATTAATTATAAAAAGTTCAACATTCTTAGAGATACGTCCTAATTTCAAACTAACAAGGCATTTTTCTTTCACAGCTAGAACACCTTGTGTTTGGGTGACCTATATACTCTGCTGAACGTTACATATTTTTAGGTTAAGTTTGTGGGCTAAATGACCAGGAATCACACTGATTGATCCTGACTCCCTGTATCGATCAAACAAGGTAGTGAGTCCTCACTTTTTACATCAGTAATTTTTTGACAATTTCTATTTGATTGTTTATAGCTGGCTTTTTATTTTTGTATATGTCCGGACATAAGAAACCGTCATTGATTACTAGATGTATTTTCGGATGACTCATTAGCTCTATGATCTTGGTTGGAGTTCGCAAAATTCATATTGGGACTAGGGGTTGGAACTGCTAAGACTTGTTGTCGAAAAGGGCAGTATTCCACCCAATGATACGCATTTGGTATTCCTATATTAAAACAAACTTTGCATGGGGAGGGTGGCAAAGTGGTCTGGTGATGTACATTTGGTCTCGGTTGACCATTTGTCGTCGGGCTAACTGTCTTTTGGGGATTTCGTGCTTGATTAGAAGCAAAAGGTCGAATCGGGGGGTTTTGATAGGGAACTCTGTAGTTCCACTGCCGGTTATAATTCTGTCCTGTCTCATATGGGGGGCGAAACGGTCGCCATTGTCGATACTGATTGGGGTTTTGCGGGCTTGCGTCTACTTTGCTCTCATTTCCTTTTCCGTCCAGTTGCAGCTTGCAAATTCTGAATACTAATTCTCGCCATGAATGTGTAGTTGAGGGGTTGCTTGCAATAACTAGCTTTTGCATTTCTAACGGCAAGACCTCCGTTAATCCTTCCAAGATAAGCTTCTGGTCTAACTCTAAGGTTCTCCCTATTGCAGTCTTTTTCTGATAGTATTCGTTCAGGTCCTCTCCAATTTTGTATCTAATACGGGAAAAATCAGTTAACGAAACAGTGTCAGGAATTTCGTAATGTTCATTGAACAAAGTGACAAATTCGGACCAATGCAGCACATTTAAACAATTATTGATGTACAACGTAAGTGCACTGTCTTTTAAGTATTTCTGTATGTGCCTAATTTTCCAGAAGTCGTCTTTTTCCTGGTCTATACAAACACTCTCAAAATAGGCGAGCCACGATAACCAATTCATACCTGATTTAGGCGAAAACGCAATAATATCAGGTTCTATGGACATTTTCGGGCTAGCGGTTACTGAGCTGTGACCAGACCCAGCTTGAGCTGACAGGGTCTGTTCACCTAATGTTGTTACATTATGTGTCTGTGTGGCAACCCCAGACTTCTGACTATCTTTCTCTTCAGGTTTAAGACCGGAACTCCCATTGTTACCCAAACGCTGATTTTTCTCATTTCCAGAGTCACTTGACTTATTTTCTAAGTCATTCACTTCGTTGGCAGAGGTTGGGGTACTCATGTTG
Organism: Maratus speciosus; assembly: GCA_963932465.1. Lineage (NCBI taxonomy): Eukaryota > Metazoa > Arthropoda > Arachnida > Araneae > Salticidae > Maratus > Maratus speciosus. The sequence continues at coordinate 550,634,369 of OZ010794.1, forward strand.
AAATACAAAATATCACAGGATTACACAAAAATATAAGGCACAATTTAAAACAAATAAAAATATATAAAATTTTTCAAAAATTTCAACACAATCTTTGTAAAAAAATGGGCTTAAATCTAAATGAAATTCAAATTTGACACATCATTTTTTTTTTTAATTAATCTTTAGGGAAAGACTGTTTTTTTTTCAAATTGAGATTAAAAAAAACGAACTTTGAACTAAAATTTTAAAGTTCCAAAGATTTAAATACTGTCTAAATTTCAGAAAATTACTCTCTTATAACAAAAATAAATAAAATAAACGTTGTCTTATTCTAATTTTTGCTATTAAAATGACAAACAATTAAAAAAATTACCTTTTAAAACTGTATTCTTTTTCTCTTTTTTAATTCAAGAATAGATTAAATGGTCTTACCTTCAACAAATCTATTCAAGGACAGCCTTACATATCCACAAACAAAACAACAACAAAAAAACGATCTTCATAAAAATTTCCTGGATTAAATTTACTCCCTGCATAAAAAAAAGAAATCATTTTCTCTTTTTCTTCTTAACACAAATCAGTGAGTTATCTGCCGGTAGAAAAATCGTTTTTCAACACGGTTCTTCATTTTGACCTGGAAGGCGAACTTGACCCAATTTCTCAGCTGATAGCAAGCTCTTTTTGTTTTTCTTTCTTGCTTGCTTGAAAAGAGTATCTATAAAAGTTTTAATTGTTTCTTGGTTGGGAAAGGATTTGTTTTAAGAAACAGATTTTTTCTTCCTTGAAAAGATTGTTTCAGGCTTGTTGGCTGGAGAAAGAAATGATATTCCGTAATAGATCTTTTTTCTTCTTGATTGATAAGCAAATGAATGTTTTTCCCGTTCTTTTTTTTTTTTTTGAATGACCAGATTTTTTTCTTTTTAATTAATTGCTAGGGAACGACTGTTTCGTTCTTTTCTCTGAATGAGATTACGTTTGAATTTACTGATCGTCAGATAAAATAATTAAAAGTTGCATGATTTTCTTTTTTAGGGACTTTTCTTCACAAGTTTCTGGGATGTCATTTCGCCGTAAACATGATATTTCACAACTGTTTTAGGAATTTGTTACACACCTCGCGCTGGGATCTTTGTGCTGGGATCTTTACGGATTTTTCGCTGGGATTTTGGTATTTGTCCCGCGTAAATGCAGTCATCCTGCCGACTTTTCAATGTAACGAATTAGCCGCTACTCCAATTATGGATCTACCATCGTAGCGTCGGTCAAGGCCCGACCGTTGGGGGCAGGGGCGCGAACCGCGGACGCGCGTGCGTGCCGATTTCTGAGCGAATCCTCGGAACTTCTATCATAGTTAAAGGGTCGCAGGCCGTTAGTGGTATCCGGGAAATCGAAGTCAAATTAAGATAGTAATTGTTCCAATAAAGACACAGTTTTTCAGGGGACCTGATTTATTGTTCCTTTGTTACATCCTTTTGAGAAATCAGGCCCCTTTTGGCTTGAGAGCTGCTAATTTATGGACATCGGGCTTGGGAATTATGTGTACCGCTAAGCGATACTTAGAGAGCCGAGTGTCGTGGAGTTAGGGCATTCTTTTGATGGTAAAAAAACTGTCCGGAGACCTGTGCATCGGTATAAATATGCTGTATTTAGCATTATTCCTGCTAGGGGCCGTTGAAGTCAAAGGAGGCGTATTTAAATTATAATTGGTCGTTAGCTGAATGATTGACTGCCCGGGATACAGGCTGTGGTTTGAGTTGGTCGATCGAATGCAGCAAGACTTATAAATTGCACTTATTCAGCAAAAGTATTCTTATGAGATGTGCCAAAACGATCTTTGAAAGTTATAAAATGCAATGCGGAAAAACTGACTTAACAGGGGCAACTTCATTCAATCAACTGAGACACAATTACAAAAGCCTTTTAAAAGTTTTAATTTTAATTTCTAAATTTAAATTTTAAAAAGGGACAAAAAAGGGGATTTTAAAAAGGGGCTTAGCTTTTATCATTTCATATATATATACTAGGGGGCTCTGCCCCCTACGAGCTACGCTCGCCAACCCTCGTTCAGACACCCCAGATTCTAAAAGCATGCCAATTTCATCGGCCTTAAAAAGTTTGAATTATAATTTAAAAAAAACAGTGACGTCTCCCTGTAAACGAGTTTTCATTCATTTTCCTTTGATTGGAGATTTTTAAGACGAAATCAGCCGCTGCTAAGAGATACAATGGCTGTTTTCGTCTTTGATTAAAAACAAGAAAGAAAAATCATGCGTACGGCATAGATTATGAAACACTTTCCAACACTCCCTGAAAGCTTTAACAAAACTTCGTTATTTAGTGAAATAAGGTAAATAAGATAACTAACTAAACATTTCAAAAACTGATTTCAGCAGTTACCATCCATAGCCAAATATTTATTCAAATTCTTCCGAACAGCCGTGTATTTGATCTGTAGGCTGATATATATACTATATAATAGAAAATTTAGTTTATCAAGAAAACGCATAACAGGTTGAAATTTCTCTTTCAGCAATTTAGACTAATAGATGGAAACATACTTCAATACTTTTGTACAGCCCTGTTGTTTTCCTAGTACCTTTATTACACGCCACTATTTAGCTAAACTTTAATTCAAACTAAATCACTCTTAAAACTACTGAAATCGCATTTCCAGAATTTATCATCTATAGGCGGCCATGTATCCAATTCTTTGTGTGGCCCTGTATATCATTTTATCTATATTCTACAAACATTTCATAGAAAACTACATGCAGTTCAGCATAACACATTTTAAACCTACCTTTGAGCAATATATGGTCAAACTCAGTAACCTTTACGAATTCTTTTGCGTAGCCCTGTATATCAACTATAAACATTTACACACACCATATATTATGCATAAATGTAGTGAAACTTAGAAGCGCATATCATATTTAAAAATGCATTCCCTACCATTGCCGCTAGTATACAGTATTTCGGATAGAAAATACTTGTCTGAAATGTTTTGTATGTTTCTGTAAATGCTATGCACTTTGTATTATACATGAAATAACTTAAGTAAGCCTCGCCGACGTATATCAATTTTATTATATATGAATTTGCATAATTAAAATACGCCGCAAACAGTTTCCCTCTATACCAATTGTAATGGAATTCTTTTGTGTAGCCCTGTAAATGAGTAGTAACTATTCGTTGCACCGCATATGCTACAGAATATGCTGCATATTTTAGTGCACTTCGTAAATGCATATATTTTTTATTATGTTTGAAAGAGTGTAACATCTTTAAAATTCATTTGAAATGATTTTTTCCTATTGGCCGTAATGTAACGGAATACTTTTGACTGTCCCTGTAAATGAGCTAAACATGCTACAAACTTCATTTGAAATAGGGTTCGTGCTAGGCTAAACGTCAATAACCAAAAATTTCAGTGCGATCCGAGTATATTTACGAGAGTTAGAGCGCGAACAGACAAACCGAAATCAATAACACTTTTCAACTTTGTTGGAAAGTGTTAAAAATTAGTTAAAAATTTGAAAGTAAGCTAATGTAAAATGAATTAAGTACACAGAGTCTTTGTCTCTCGGTAATTTTTAACACCGCTATGAGAAAGTTCTTTTAAATGTATCGTTTTAAATATGACGTAAGTTTCCTTTCTCTTTTTAATACTCACATGAAAATTCTTTTGTTGTTAGAAAGGAAATATTATTTGCGCTGTCTTAGAATTCACGATAATAGTTGAAAAGATTATCTCAAAATATGAAATAAACGTCTCGTGCAAATATATTTTTTTAATTTAAAGTGTTTTGCCAACTTTTATTTATTTGGCCTTTTTAAATATGACGTAATTTCCTTCATTTGTGACTTTTAACGCATAATAATGAATTTAGTATATAAAAATTTTCTTTCCCTTTTAAAATTCACATGTAACTGTAGTTTTTATGATGTAATTTCAATATTTTCCTGATTTTTAACACGTAATCACTTAATTCTAATTTGAAAGTTTTTTTCTGTTTATAATAGCCAAGTGTAAATAATTTTTTTATTTGAAGGAAATATTATTCTTTGCGCTGTTTTTAAAATTGGCAACAGTTTAAAATAATTGCCCTTTTCTAAAATGTGTAAAAAATATCTCTCGAAATGCTGAAAATTTGAATTTAAAATGGAAATAATTCCTCAAAAAATGAGTCAAATTAAAAAGGTAATTGCAGTCTACACATCTGGAACTTCCAATGTATAAAATGATCTAAAAATGTTTAAGTTCCTATGTATAGTTTTTCTCCTATAAAACTTTTTTGATGGAACGAATTTGACCATCTTTAACATTAAATATCTCTTAAAATAATTATTCGATTTAAAAACTGTCTGCATCAGCGTGTTTATCAAACATGTCTCTATAATACCACCGATTTTCATATTTTTGTATGAAACAGTTTTCTTAATTTTAATTAATTTTTCAACTACATGACAGCAGTGAAATTACTCTTGAAATTATTGAATATTAATGATGTGAATTATCACACTGCTAACAAAGCGTAAACCAACTTAGTGAAAAATGTCCAAGCCGGGAATCGAACCCGGGTCCGTGGAATAGATCTCCAGTGCTCTACTACTAAACCACAAGGACGACGTCCAGCTTGGCATTGCTCACTTAAAATGTATGCTAAGAAATGTATCATGTTACTTTTTGATATAAAAAACTGGTGAAACCAGAGAGAAAAGTAAAGTTCGATCTAAAAAAGTTACAGTAAAAAATTGGCAAATAGTTTCAGTCTAAAAAAGTAACTAGTGCGTAGATAAGTTATGGAAAGAGATTATCTATAAAGCTCATGAAATTACCCAAATTTTTTGTTCATATAGTGCGTCTCAAAAGTATATGGGCAGGCGTTTTTTTTTTTAAGTAACAGTTCAAAAAATGAAGCCATGATCACGAAAAAAATAATAAGCATATGGAATTCTAATACAAGTTTATGGCAACAAAGAAATACAGTATAGGTTTTACAGAATTTTTGTAAAAAAATAAAAATCAAAATACGCTGTCTCAAAAATATATGGACTTTTCGAGTTTTTTTCATTTAAATTCAAATTTTGGATCCATTCCTTTGAATTATCTTGAAAACCGTATCAAGTAAGCTTCTAAACTAGTGTTTGGAGAATGTGTGGCTGTAAAGAGAACCAATTATGCTCTACGTTTTGCTTTAATTCCTGAATAGTAGAAAACTGACGACCATGAGCATATACATCTCGTGCAAGTACCCCCAAAGGTTATCAATTGGATTGAGGTATGGGCTGATAGCTGGTCAGTCTATAACAGTCACTTGATTCTGCGTAAACCAAACTGTTGTTGAATGACGGATGTGAATTGACGCATTGTCCTCTTGGAATTTTCAGTTATCCCTTTCAAAAATGTTTCCAAATGGAAGTAGATTGCTTTTAAGGACATTTTAATAATCCTCAGAGAACTGCTGACCATGAAGAGAAGCAATATCCGTTGTTCCATTGAAACAAATCGCGCCCCACACTATGAGAGAATCCCCTCCTTCTTGTCGACTAAAGAACTCACGAGATTCTCGTCGCATATCATGCCGATGGTATGCCCAGCCATGAGGGCCATCCAAATTGGTTTTGTTTTCGTCACTGAAGAAACACTTAACAACTCATCTTCTTAAGGCTTGTGTTTTTTAGTCCAAAGAACGCGTGCATTTCTATGGTGCACTTTCAGCATAGATTCCGCGCACATTCTGCGATATTTATGAATTTTACTTGCGTGTATGCAACGGTGAACAGTAGATCTCGTAATAGGAGACGCTAAATTCTTCGAAATTTCACGAACGAACTTCTTTTGGGCTGAAACTACTCGAAAAATCTCTCTGTCTTGTCGCAGAGTTGCTTTTTTTTTTGGTCGATCTGAACGTTGTTTTGCAATCACATTGTCACTTTTTTGAAAAAATTTCATAAATTCCGGATCTGTTACTCTTTATTTGTTTAGCAATATCAGAAATTTTAACATTTGAGTCTTTAAACGCCAAATTTTAGATGTATCAGCAACAGAGAATTGAACGTTGCGAGGCATTTTTGATAAATGAAGAATGTTCGATAAATGAAGAATGAGCAGTGATTTTATATTTAGCAGTGGGTACTTCATATGCACAGAACGCAGAAAATGCTAATTTTTTTGATACGGTGGAAATAAATGCAATTCTCTTCATTTGTCCATATATTTTTGGGACAGCTTATTTTGAATTTTATTTTTTTACAAAAATTCTGTGAAACCTATGCAGTATTTCGTTATTGCACCAAGCTTTTTAAAAAAACGCGTGGCCCCTATAGTGGAAAAGTACCAATTTTTTTTTTTTTTTTTTTTTTTTTTACAAACCGAGCCAAACATTATGACTTGCTATTTTTTAAACATGAATCTCTTTTGTCTTTAATTATAATTTATCCGTAACCATGCAAAAAAATTTTAATTTACTGTTTTTGAATTGAAAATATCTTTTACTAGGACTTCCCTCAAAGGGCCTGAACGATATTACTGAGAACACAGATTTAATAATAACATGCAAAGAAAAGAGCAAAGAAATGAGATGTTATCTTTAATTGTCCATATACTGCGATAAATTGAAATGATGAAAATAAGCGAATCGTAGAATTACAAAATCTTATATATAAATTCGCATACACTGTTTTAAAAAATGGGAAAGCAAACCATGCAAGACAGCCATGCATGGGTATAAAATTGCAAACGCACAGACATTAATAATATTATACATTTTATAATATTATAACGCTTTATAATATTAGCATAGATGTACAGATGCAGAAGCCGTTTATCTGTTACTAACTAAAGTGCCCGGCGTTGAAGAATGTTTGTTCTGAAAAATCAATTTTAAAATTTAACATATAACATAAAACAAACAATAAAAAAAAGCAGTCGACGTGTTGTACAGATGAATCAAATGAAAACACAATGTAAAAATGTATAAATTTATATAACAGACGCAAAAGAATACATCTATAAATGAACTTATTTCAATTTATCATTGGAGCAATAATGTTAAAATACGCCAATATTTCCACAATTGGGTTTTTATCATGCTTCAATATGATTTTTCACACTCGTATGATGTTATACTATATTCACCAAATTCTTTATATTTCCAATATGACGTAATATTCCTTTTTAGGATTCCGTACTTAAAAAAGTAAAAACGGAACCATTATAAGATCACTCTTGTGCCTGTCTGTTTGTCACAGCCATTTTACTCGTAAACTATGGAACGTAAAAAGTTCAAATTGGGGGAAGTAATAAAGACTATTGACCCACATATTTTCAGATTATAAAACATTCAGAAATATACTTAGGAATAAACAATTAAATTTAAAAAATCAAAAAACCCGACTGCGCAAAAAGCGAACTAATTAATTATTTCTCATCAATGTGAAACTATTTTTTTTTCCAATTCCTACTATTAGCTCACACTCTCGCTATATATATCTTGTTCAAATTTTCATTCGTTAATAAAATACTCATTATTCATCCAATCAAGCTCAAATACATTTTTTTTAAACTTGTAGTGGATGACACTTGATGTTAATCCAGTTTTTTTTTCAAATATTTAATTTTTTAATTAAATTAAATTAATTAATTTTCAATAATCGAGAGAGCCCTCTTCTTGATCAAGGTGTTCTAACAAGGAGAGGGCCAACCTTGTTAATCACAGATTTTGATTATTTTAATATATGTTGTAGGGTAGAGACCCCTTAGTGTCAGGTTCAACGGATTTTATCCAACGCCCATTAATTCTTGAGAAACCGGGGGGTCTAATAATAGTACACAACTGAAATACTTACATTGCAATCGCTATTATAGGTTGGTCGTAGCTCAGTTGGTACGACGTTCGCTGGCTGATCTGCAGGCCCGGGTTCGGTACCCGAACGCGCTACGTTTCTTTTTCTCATTTTTTGTTTTATAAATATATTTGTAATTATAATTTAATCATTTCAATTACAAATTTTAACATCATACATTAATTATAATGTTAAAAATCTTAAATTTATGATTTTTTTTATTTTTAAACTATTATTTTTCATCCTTTAAAGAGGTTTAAAAAGAAATTGGATCTATTATTGTATGTACTATCTATATATTATATAAAATTCCAAAATCGTGACAAAATCTGTTGTGGTGCCATCTAGTTATGATAAAATAAAAGAATATTCAAATAAAATAAAAATAAAAGCAGAAAGAAGATAAAGGGGAAAGCAAAATAATTGAAAGCGCAAGCATACGTATTACAAATTTAAAAATCTTTAATATGCAAAAAATCGGTTGTAATTTAATTCTGATGCTAATTTTTAATATAATTATGCTTGTTACTTTAAAAACAGAATGATAGCATTGACTTCCTTTGTTAAAGCAATGCGTAAATGATATTTCTTTAAAATCACGAATTGACACAATTGCTCAATATCATTGCATCGATAAAGAATATATGAAATTCATTTTAAAAGTGATTTTTAAAAAATTAACAGTTTTATGATGTTTTATACAACTATTTAGTTAAAAGTAAAAAATTAAATAGGTTAAAATTATAATTGATATGCAATATTATAAATTTTAATTGACAATGAGATTATTAATTATACTTACAAGTATATTTATAAAACAAAAAATGAGAAAAACAAATGTAGCGCATTCAGGTATCGAACCCGGACCCGCGGGCAAACGCCATACCAACTGGGCTACGACCAACCTAGCATCGCGGTTGCAAAATAAGTTTTTAAGTTGCGTACTATTATTAGATCCCCCTCTCCGGTTTCTCAAGAACTAAGGAGCGTTGGATAAAATCCGTTGAACCTGACACTAAGGGGTCTCTACCCTACAACATATATTAAAATAATCAAAATCTGTGATTAACAAGGTTGGCCCTCTACTTGTAAGACCGAGAGAACCCTATTCTTGATCAAGGCATTTTAAGCGCCACTCAAGAGGAATGAAGAATGCGAGAAAAAAAATTCTCTTATTGACCTAAGTAGGAATTGACTTAAAATATTTTTTTATATTACTTGTTTATATTAATTACCTTTTTTTTATTATTTACTTGTATTGATGACCTTTAAGTTGTGTTTACTTATTAGTTCCTATCTATAAGCACTGTTTTGATGAGGTCTAGAGATGTCTATGATGGTTAGAGTTGCAGTAAAGCTAGAGATCCTATATTATACAAACTTCCAGGTTGTGCAATATTTTAACGGAGCTTCTGACTTTAAAATAGTCAATGAAACATAGTCTTCATTTTGAAAGATCTATCCAATGATATGCCACTCAATAGGGTGCGTACATTTTTTCGTCTCTACCGCCATTTTGTATTTTACGGCCGCCATTTTGAATTTGTAAAAACAAAACCTAGCCTATAACCATCGGGCCGTTAAGACGAATTGATAGAGACCTCATTCATTAAAATCCATCCAGCCGTTGGGATGTTTCGAGGGTATAAAGAAATCCACTTACACAGATACGCGTGAAACACATAACCCTTCTTTTCAGTCGGGTAAAAATGTAGGGGAGCTAATTATGCTGCTGGAAAAAAAACTAGAAATACTTTTCTTTGTATATCGTGTGGGGTATCATGTGAAAACTTTTTAACGCTGAATTCAAAACGTCTTTTCTTTTAATTTTAGATATTATATTTTCAAAGATAACGTCGAAAATGTAGCGCAAAAATATGCCACCCTCCTCTAATTCCGAATCTACTGAAACTAAAATTATGAAAAAAATAGAGGTAGTAGACGTTAATCTAAATCTTACAGGAAAATTATAGCGATTACCCTAGGTCACATAGTTTTTGAGAAAATCGCATTTTTTCCGTTACGCACAAATTTCAATTTACGGGCATTCAGCAAAAGTGTTGAACAGCGCTGGAGGTACCAATCGTAGCAGAAGTATAAACGCATTGTTGATAATGATTTTCGAAAAAAATCGTCTGTAATTAGCCGAGATATTAACCCTTAAAGATACGGACGGTTTGGACATACATAATGACCGGGGCGGCGTACTCTGCCCAGTTAACAACTTTTAATGATATACATGTGTAATGCAATGCCCAGTAACAGTATAAAAGTAATAAACGTCAAATTGTTATAAACAGATTAATTTCATTAAAATGAATCACATAAATACTATGGGATTCGCGACTAGTTTGCTTTGAGTGGATCTCTCAATACGCCTCAAGTGACTGTAAAAGTTAATTAAAAATCTATCAGGAAGAACGAGGCACGGACCAAGGCGGCGAAGCGCGCTGAGCACACTGCCAAATTTTAACTTTGAAGCAAGGTTTTGTATTAGCTACACTGTAGAAAGAAAGGTTATTACTACACTGAATTTAGTTTTATGAAATGCCAAATGAAGTTTAAATATACACTCACTTTTATTGTCAGTACCGAATTAAGTTCATCATAAACATATTAGAATCATATTAAAAAATGTGTAATACAGAATAGCTTTATTTAATATTATTTAGGTTCCATATCTCTTTGAACTTTCATGGTATATCCATTTACACTTTTCTAGTATATACAGTTATACACAACCCTACGTTGTATAGTTTTTTTTACAAAGTCTTAGTATTTTTTTAGCAACGGGTTTTTTTTTTTTTTTTAATAATACAATTACTAATTGATATATTTATTCTACGGAACCCTCTGTGCGCGAGTAATACTCGCACTTGACCGTTTATTTTTAGATTCGTCAAACTATTTATTTCATTTTCATTTTTCACATGGAAACCTTGAAATAGAAAAGTTATGACGTAATATTCACTTTCATTTAAATTCGTCAAACTATTTATTTCATTTTCATTTTTCACGTGAATATCTTGCAATAGAAAAGCTATGACGTAATATTCAAATTTTTTTTTAAATTCTGCAAACTATTTATTTCAGTAGATTAATTTTAACACAATTATTCAAATTGGTAAATAAATCATATTAGATGTAAATTTCCAACTGGGCGAAAAATGTCCGAACCAGGGGTCTCCTGGCTGAAGCCGCCAATGCTCTACCATCTGAGCTATCCCGGACTAATCTGGTGGAACTTTCCCACCCAGCTAACCTTAATACCCCAGATACCTTATAATCATTAAGGTTAGCTGGGTGGGAAAGTTCCACCAGATTCGTCCGGGATAGCTCAGATGGTAGAGCACTGGCGGCTTCAGTCAGGAGATCCCTGGTTCGAATCCTGGTCCGGACATTTTTCGCCCAGTTTGAAATTTACATCTAATATTTATTTCATTTTCATTTTTCACGCGGAAATCTTGTAGTTGAAAATTAATTGTTGTAGTAAGAATCTTATTATGAATTTTAATTGTTGGAAACTGCTATAACGAAAAAGGTTTAAATTTGATACGAAATTGCTGTTAAATTGGTGGTTTTTTATTAATTAAAAATTAACTATAAATTATTTCGATTCCGGATTACTTTAGTTGCCTCGACTGTATTTTAATACACATGTACTTAACTTTTCACAATTCTGGCTTCCAAAATGTGGATTTGTATAGTATTACAGACAGACAGATAGACAAATTTTCATTTTTATATATTAGATTATATACAAACATAAATAACTTATCTAATGCGTGTTAGCAGATGCATTTTTAAATATATATATATATATATATATATATATATATATATAAACCAGTATAATACTTATTCTGTTTTATTTTCATAGTCATTTATATCATTTGGAAAAAAATCTCACTTTCTAAAACCCGAATTGCGTGCTTTTTACAAAAGCGCCTAAGTCCATATAACTACGAAGTATCATGAAATTCACTAAATGCAGGATAATAAGGCACTTAGCTGGCGCAGGTAATAAATCGCCAAATATTGTCCTTCTCGCACTCTTTCGAAATGCTTCTTTGCGTATAAAATGCATAAATTTAAAATACATATATTAAATACATTTAAAAAACACGACTCACCTCATTTAAAATTCAAATAAATAAATAAATAAGAAGAAAAGATAATAGCATAAGTCAAAACATTTTATTTCAACATCAAAGAGTTATATCTAAGTTACACATGTGGGGAAAAGCTGCTTTTGGTGAAAAAACATAGTCTTGGTTAAATTTGAACCTGGCTAATAAAACATACCGTGATTAACTAAAATGTTATAAAAATATTCCGTAATCTAGTTTTTAATCAATGTCGCATTTTAAAAAGCGACGCTTAATGCCAATTTAATTTCACAGTTGTAACTTTTTTTTTTTTAACCATTTGGAAAAATGGTTATTGTTCTCGTCAGGGTAGGAAATGAAAAGCATATCTGAAGGCTTTTATTGGTTTAATCCGCATTTTATTCGTTTTGTGATTGGTCTATACAGTAATCTGTATTTCCCTTTAGTTTCAACAGAGATGGACAACAGAGTGTTGCCACTATGACAAAAAAGTAATAAAAACTACAAAAAAAATTAATAACTCAGAAACAAATTGAGATACAGCTTTCAAACAAATTGCATTTAAAAGTACATTTTTTTCTCTATACGACGATGTAAAAAGTAATATTGTGGGATGTTTAGAAGTTTAAGAATGAAATTTCATTTAAAATGTGTCATCAGATTTCTTGAAAATCTGACGGCGGAAAAGCCTTTTCCCGAACAGCCAATGAAATGCTTGGATAATTCGCAAGTTTCAGATGGATAATGAGTCCGATTCCCGCAGGGTGCGAAAGGAATTCGAACGTTCGTTACGACGTCACGTGAAAACACTCTTTCGTATCGTATCCTAATTCGTATCTGGCGAAAAGTGCTATTCTGGGATCAGATTTTCGTACATTCGAAAGTGATTACGGATGCTATACAGCGTCCGAAAAGGCGGTGATAGCTCCTCCCAAATTCACGTCAGTTTTACAGATTACGATGATTGATATCACGATATAACCAATGGAAATCCATCATTTATTAATCGAAGTAATCATTATCGTATCGTAGTTTCATCCTAAAACGTGTAAACATAAAACTAATGACAGTTTAGTAGTGTTTGAAATTTGCAATTTTTGCCGTATAAGATAATTTAACATTACAGTCTTAATGAAATTCCTGTTATAATGAAAAGGCTGCTGTTTCAGAGTGTCTGCATACTAAGGATCTGAGTGTGACGAATTTAATTTAAAAGAACACAAAACTTTTGCCTGAATACATATTGCCTCATGTATGTGTTGATTAAAAGCCACATACTTTGGCAATAATGATTCAGTTATTTCTACAATTGATAAGGAAGAAAGTATCCTTCAGCATTAGGAGTTACTATTTTTCTGTACCATTATACAAGGACAACTTGGTAAAATTTCAAAGCCTTAAAGACTTTAAAGGTAGGAAGCTATATGCATTTTTATTATTTACTTTAGGACTAAAAAATCTTACCGCTAGAGGGGAAATTTTAAATTTTAGCGTTGTTTAATAATAATATTTTTTGCAGTTTAAACAAAAAAATAGAATGTGAAAATTTTAAACATGAAATTGAGTAACTAATGTGTGTATGCCCAGGGGTGGGGAATTATATCAATTTACTCAGCACTGATGAAGTGAATTTTTTTATACTGTTGGAAAAAAGTTTATATTTTTTATTCATTCATTTTATTTAAAGTTATACTCAAATGTTTATGTTTTACATGTTTATATTTTACTTAGGTGGCTGGAGTAGTTGATTTTAATCATAATTTAAATGAACTGATTTAAAAAAAAATATTTAAATTAACCTTTCAAAAAATGTTATTTTAAATCTATATCAAGATATTTTGTAATAAATATTATAATTATGTATGTCCAAAAATGCATTGTAAATTTAGAAAGTGGAAGAGGCTTTTTTAATTTTATTTAAATCAAGCATAACATTTTAAAATAAAATCATAAATTGAGAATGGGTAAGTTAAGGTAATAGGTATATAGGATATATGTTAAATTGTAGCTAGTATAACTGGAAGAGCTCATACAACACAAGATAATTTGTTTTATTTATTTCATGTTTTCAAAAGTAAAATCGAATTCACATTTTCAAATTAAAATCTCTGCTTATATTGCTCTATTATTTTAACTATGTAACTGTAATTAATTTTTATATGTTTAAAATATTTCAAATTAACCAGGTGAATGAGTTTATTATTTTTTTTCAGATAAATTTAAATAAGCTTTTCTAATTAATAATTTAATTTTAATGATTCAGCGAAGGGTATTTTTCTTTAAAATCGTACTTTTAAAATTAAATTTTGATTAAAAAAAAAAACACAAATGCTGCTTAGAGAGTAAAAAGAAATATGTATAGTATATACATATGTATAATAAATTTGAAATCACAAATATATGAAGAAATTGATAAAGTTCTAAAGATGATTTAGAAATGAACATAGGAAACCAATATGTAAAATAAGAAACTATGAATGACTCACAGAATCCTCAGGTTTTAATCGTTATGAATCGTATATATAGGGTGACACGGGGTAAATATGGGTCAGAAAACAATAAGATCTCAATATCTAGAAAAATAAAAAAGATGAAATTTTCAAATTTAGCATGAAGTTGACTTAGTATTGTAGCTTTTGTATAAAATATTCAGTTTACTCAAAATATTTTTATTTATTTTTCAACTGAATTTTTTAAGTGACCTATAATTACCCCGGCAACGAGGTAATTACGGGTCACTGTCTTTATGAAGTATTAATGCATATTTTTTTAATAAAATATGTTTGAAAGTTTTTAGAAATTGCCTCTAAAGTAGACATTTTCATCATTAAAGCTTAAAAATTTTAAAAAGATATAAAAAATAAATGAAAATGCCATTTATTTTTATGGGATGTTTACAAAAATCACATTTTTCTGTTAGACACAAACTTTACTTTGCAGGTGCTTAGCAAGAGAGCTAAGGGATACTTGAGGTGTGTATTTATGCAGAATCATCCAAGCATAGTTAATAATGATTTTAAAGAATATTTGTTACTTATTATCCAAGATATTAATCTAGAAAAATGTGTCGTTGTAATCTGCTTTTGAAGAATGCTTGGCACAACGATGAGTTTAAATTTTGTACAAGGACTCTGTTATTGGTAAGGAGAATCATACTGATAGATAGTCATCATACGAAAAACTTTGTACATGAGTAAAATTTATACTTGACTGATTTATTTAGGTCTATAGTTTTCCTGAAATTAACTGCTGTAAATTATAAAAATATGAATCTAGCACATATGTTTCACTGTGTTCTAACAATTAGGCCTAAAAATTAATATTCAAACAATTACAGTTACCCTACATAGATTACATAATATGGTTAAAATTAAAGGATGCATGCTGAAATTGAGAATGGGTAAGTTAAGGTAATAGGTATATAGGATATATGTTAAATTGTAGCTAGTATAACTGGAAGAGCTCATACAACACAAGTTAATTTGTTTTATTTATTTCATGTTTTCAAAAGTAAAATCGAATTCACATTTTCAAATTAAAATCTCTGCTTATATTGCTCTATTATTTTAACTATGTAACTGTAATTAATTTTTATATGTTTAAAATATTTCAAATTAACCAGGTGAATGAGTTTATTATTTTTTTTTTCAGATAAATTTAAATAAGCTTTTCTAATTAATAATTTAATTTTAATGATTCAGCGAAGGGTATTTTTCTTTAAAATCGTACTTTTAAAATTAAATTTTGATTAAAAAAAACACAAATGCTGCTTAGAGAGTAAAAAGAAATATGTATAGTATATACATATGTATAATAAATTTGAAATCACAAATATATGAAGAAATTGATAAAGTTCTAAAGATGATTTAGAAATGAACATAGGAAACCAATATGTAAAATAAGAAACTATGAATGACTCACAGAATCCTCAGGTTTTAATCGTTATGAATCGTATATATAGGGTGACACGGGGTAAATATGGGTCAGAAAACAATAAGATCTCAATATCTAGAAAAATAAAAAAGATGAAATTTTCAAATTTAGCATGAAGTTGACTTAGTATTGTAGCTTTTGTATAAAATATTCAGTTTACTCAAAATATTTTTATTTATTTTTCAACTGAATTTTTTAAGTGACCTATAATTACCCCGGCAACGAGGTAATTATGGGTCACTGTCTTTATGAAGTATTAATGCATATTTTTTTAATAAAATATGTTTGAAAGTTTTTAGAAATTGCCTCTAAAGTAGACATTTTCATCATTAAAGCTTAAAAATTTTAAAAAGATATAAAAAATAAATGAAAATGCCATTTATTTTTATGGGATGTTTACAAAAATCACATTTTTCTGTTAGACACAAACTTTACTTTGCAGGTGCTTAGCAAGAGAGCTAAGGGATACTTGAGGTGTGTATTTATGCAGAATCATCCAAGCATAGTTAATAATGATTTTAAAGAATATTTGTTACTTATTATCCAAGATATTAATCTAGAAAAATGTGTCGTTGTAATCTGCTTTTGAAGAATGCTTGGCACAAAGATGAGTTTAAATTTTGTACAAGGACTCTGTTATTGGTAAGGAGAATCATACTGATAGATAGTCATCATACGAAAAACTTTGTACATGAGTAAAATTTATACTTGACTGATTTATTTAGGTCTATAGTTTTCCTGAAATTAACTGCTGTAAATTATAAAAATATGAATCTAGCACATATGTTTCACTGTGTTCTAACAATTAGGCCTAAAAATTAATATTCAAACAATTACAGTTACCCTACATAGATTACATAATATGGTTAAAATTAAAGGATGCATGCTTAAAAGCATTTTACTCGTTAGTTAAAAAAATAATTTTGTTTTTTTTACAATACTACTTTGTTCTTTTAAGCAACAAGAATCTTTTTGGGGTTCATATTTTTTTAACGTTTTGTATCTAATTAACTGCTCCACACTATAAAGATATGAATCCAGCACCATGTGCAAACAGTTAACAATTAAAGTTTAAAAAAGAGATGTTTATAAAAATATTTTATCTGGTCTACTTCAAAAGTAACTTTAGGTTTACAATACTGTATATTTATTTTTTATTTTAAATTATTTATTTTTTTTTATTTGAAAACCCTTAAATCATAAATTAACAATTGCATTGCATGCCTAAAATTAAAAAAATGCCATTAAGAATGGAAAAAATATCCTGACCCATAATTACCCGAGGTATTTGGGACATAATTGGGTATACATCTAGAGTCTATTTGAAAACAAATAAGAACAAAAAGTGCATGTACTTAAAAACTTTATAGTATCTATACTTAAAATAAGCATAAAAAAAATCTAAACACTTATGTTAATGTGGCATGGATCTTAGTAAAAAGTGCAATTTTTGAAGGCAATCTTTTTGAAAGATGATTTTGTAGCATGTTACAAAAACATTTCAACTCACATTATGCAGCAAAATTAAAATAAAACTTTTTTATGCATAATAAAGTAGACTAATCGGAGAGCCTATCCACTATTTTAGAATTTATGTTAGTAGATTTCATAGTGATAAAAACTAGGTGACCCATAATTGCTCCAGAATGAGAGTGACCCACATTTACCCCGTACTACCCTATTTTTTAAATTATGAATTTATCAGAATGTCTAATATATTTAAAGAATCAAAATATTTACATGGTGAGTAGAATGTGTTACAATAGAATACAATTCTGAGTCTTAAATATTTCATTAGAAGAAACTAAAAAAAATTGAAACTTTTACTGTTATCAAAGGTATTTCTTCTAATGTGATTAAATTTGTAAATAAAATCCCCCTCCCACACACACACACACATAAACATAAAAAAAAGAGCTTTTGAAAGCTACTCTTTGTAAAAATGGCTCACATAAGTCAGCCTTTTTTTTTATTGTTGTTGTTAAATTTGCATTTTAAAAACAGGTAATAAAGAAATGTATTTAATTTATAATGCTTATATTCATAAGTCAAGCGAAATGAGTAAAGTTATGCCTTTTTTTTTTTTTTTTCGCTTGACATTGTGACGAAAATATAAATTATTATGTTTAGATTTCTGTGCAAAATCAAGGAATAAATTACTGAATACATTTGCAAGAAATAAAATGATTGCAAGTTAGATTTCTATAAACAAACGCTTTTTCATCTTATTAAGTTAGTGATTGATAGTTCTGAAAGCACAAAGACTCTTTAATGCAACTTATTTTTACTTTATACATATAAATCTAATTAAAAAGGGATATTTTCAACCGGTAAAAATAAAAAGAATAGCTTTAATAAAACCACCCCAAAAATTCAACTTTATATTAAATATCACAGCTGTTTACCTTTATGCAAAGATAATCAGCAAAAGCTTACAATGTTATTTGTTTTCACTGTGTAATTTTTATATTACCTTTCATAAGCAAAATACAATATTTTACAGCAGTTCATGCTTTTATTATTTTTTTAAGTACATTAATAAGAGCATATCCTTATTTTATATCCTAACTTTTCATTTTAATACATTTCCTAAGTCATTATTTATCAATTATTTTCAGCAATTAACATATATTCTTCATTATAACAGCTAAACTGACTTATCCACAAAATAAATAAAGTTGAAATGTGCATGTTGTATGTGACATGTAGTAATACAGTTGATTGAACATGATGTTATGCTTATCTTAATACATTATTGGTGTTAAATCACATTGCTTGAGGATAGAATTTGTTTATTGTAAATGGGTAACAGGAATGTAAACAAGTACAGATTTAATCAGTCGTGTAATTGATATATTGAGATAATGTAACTTAGAAAAGACTAAAGAAAAAAAAACTATTCACAGTTATTAAGGTAAGACTGGCAATATAAACAGTTGTTTAAACAATTTTTAAATAAGATTAAGTGTTGATAAAAAATATCATGCCCTTTCCTAGTAAACTAAGTATTTTGCTACATGTTTTCAAAAACAGTACATTAAAAAAGAGAAAATTAATGTAAATGATATGCCCCCTCTCCTCTCTCTCTCTCAAAAAAAGAACCATTTGAAATTTAATTCTTTGTATACTTCATTCACTTCTTTGTATACATATTCACTTCAAATGCTTCCTTTTTTTACGATAATAAAGAAATGTATTTCATTTTTAACATTTATTAAAATATATATATATATATATATAAAGTTTTTTTTCAACCCTGATGAAAATAAAAATTATTTCTATTTTTTTTTAAAACCATTATTACTATTATTATTGCCTTTATGTTAAATTAGAAAATTCTATGAAAAATCAAGAGTAAAGAAAAATCTAAATCTCCCAAAATATATCTTCATGAAATAAAATGCCTGCAAGTTTAATTTTTAAAGCTTTCAATCACTATAGCAACACACCATAACCGACATTCTTTTTTTTTCTTTTATTTTTACAGGAACATCAATTAATATTTACTTATCATGCATCTTATTAAAATAGTGGTTGAAAATTTAAAAAAAGTGATACACATTCTTTTAAAAAACTTAATACTTTCTTCTTCTTCTTCTTCTTTTTTTAAATATTATAAATCTAATGTAAAAAGCATATTTTCAACTGTAAACAAATTAAAATGAATAGCTTTTTTTAAAACTCTCATTGAACTTTACTCGTCTGTTCTAATATGCAATTTATTATACAAGTAAGTCATTTGTCTGCTTTTGATATTACTTAAACAATTTCTATAAAATCAAGAAGAATTATTATTATTTTTTTAAACACTGTTTTAAAGTTCAAACTTTCTACTTTTACAGCAATCAAAATTTAATTTATGTATATTTATATGTGTGTCATTAATGTATAAAGCACGTGAATAAAAGTTTCATGTTCTTAATAAATAAACATTTTTAAAACTTTCTCTCAAAAAGGGTAGTAAAATTTTCATAAAAAGCAATTTTCACAGAATATAAACCACAAAAATAAAGTTAATCATCAAGCAACAAACTTTAATCAAAGATGCTTATAAAACACTCATAGATTTTTTTTTTTTGGTCTGAAAATTTTATTCATGTAGGTATGAAGTTGATTTGGTAACTGTAGTAAAAAAGATTTTCACTGGTATTTTAACTTTTAGATTATTGTTACTGTAAAATATGCTATATTAAAAAAAACTTTAATAATTAAATTCTACCATGTATTTATTATTCAGTTTTTGCCTTGATATTTTGATATTGGAAATGCATAAATAATTAGTAACAAAGCCATCCAATTTTTGTAATAATAGTACTAAATTGCTAATATATTTTTGAAAAGATGATTTCATGGACTTTATTTATTTTCACATTTATTAAAAAGTAATTCTCACACATTGATTGATATTTTAATAAAATTTGAAGATTATAAAATTTCTGTAATTTGTTTAATATATGTGTACTTGAAAAAAAAAAAAAATGCAGAAGTTGTGTAAGACAGCAATAGATGCAGGGTTGAGATATAATTATACAATAATAATAAATAAATAAAATGAAGTTAGAAAAACATTTTATTCTTCACCATTTTTCGAAAATACAAGAAAGTAACAGTATATATTTTTCTTACACATAAATATAACAATTTCAAAAATTACATTAATATTAAAAGTTATCTCGGTTTGATGTATACCTCAGTACAGATTATTTCATATTCTTGTCAACTTTAATGGGAAGAGGTAGATCATACAGCAAATTTTCAGCTAAGCATTCATCAAAACCTAAGGTTTTATGTAAAATAAATAAATAAAGTTGGATATTAATAGCATGTATTTCTTGGGATAAGTATTATGTTTAAAACTATGTAGCATATAACAATTCTTTACAAATTAAACTCTCTGTTATATTTATTAATTAAACTCTTTGTATAACTAACTGCATTTGTAGTAGAGCATCAACTCCGAATCCTTGAAATTTGTTTTTTTCAATGATTAAAAGAAAATATTAAATTTATTTTACCCATTTGACTTTAAATAATTAAATATAGATAAAACAGTTATAATTGAAAGCAAAGTGTTTTTATTTATTATAATAATTATTCATTTGTTGAAAAATCCACCCCCATCCCTTTTGGATTTTGATCAGAGGGTACCAATGCTATCAAAATATCTCAGATTCTACCAAATTTATCTCCGTTTAAAAAAATTCTACAACTTTAAAATCCTTTCCAAACATCTGTTTGTTCTTAAAAATAAAAATATTTTTATAATGTACATAATTTATTTTAAAATAAATAAAAATTAAAACCTCCCCACATCAAAATAACGGAGTTAACGCTCATTTTTTACCAAATACATTATAATATTCCTCACAAATGCCATAAAAAAATCCTAACATTGAAAAATACTAGAAACTTACTTATTAAAATGTCCTATCATATGTAAACAATCATAAAAGTTGCGTCCGAAATGGGCTTTTCACCCTCGTTTCGCCTGCTTTGAGATGGCGAAAATAGCATCCGAAAAAATGTAAACATCCGAAATAAATTTTCGTATCTAATCTTTCGCCAAATACGAAAAGAAGTGGCCCAGAATACAGTTTTCCCTTTTCTACGCCCCTATGACATCAAAGTGACGTCACGAAGAGGGGCGTTCCGCCAAATTTTCGTACTCGGACGAAGCCGGAATTCGACTGAATAACTAATGAAAATGAAAGAAAATGAATAACAGTTTCTGCCAAAGAGTTAATTTTAATTTGTAAGATTTTCACGTGCAAAAGAAAAATGGAATAAGCCAATTAAAAATAACAAAAAAGATAAATAGGACAGGAATGAATACATATAAATATTTCACACCAAATACGAGTCGCAGGCGATTTCTGTCGCTTGGAATTTTTACGTGTAATAACACTATAAATGTTTAATTCATGCGATTATTTTAGGTCTTAAATTTTAGTCTTTGAAAAAATCATTTTCCAAATGGTCGTTGTAATTTGTTAAATTGCTTTTTTTGGGGGGGGGGGGGAGGGGGGGGATGATGCGCGGTTGCATATATTTACCTTTGAATTTAAACTTTTATTTTTATAACTGTTGCTTGTATGAATAATTATTACCTTCATTATCGAGTTTCACCCGAAACAAATGTAAAATGCTACTTGTGTGGTTGTTTGTTCAAAGCCAATTTTATATCGTTATTATAACTCGCATACAGTTATAACAATGTTGTTATTAGTAGTACTCTTGCTTGACGCCAATCTTGCCTGTGTATTTGTTCTATTAGTCTGTCTATTAGTCATTTTTCTTGTACAAAGAGTGGTTCTAAGATAATTGTTCCATTTCGCTTACCATGTACCGATTGCAATATTGACACTTTTATGTTACAGCAGGTGATAAATTGGTAAAACAATTTCACAAATCATATTCGTATTACATTTATTTCATTAAAAATATAATCCTTTCATTAATTTGATTTAAAATACATCCTTTTAACTACCTAATTTCATGATACTTTTGAAGTATTACTTTGCCGTGGCGTTTTCAGCCACCGTATGCTATTTCTTTCTTCCAGCTATTAAAGTGTCGACTCTAAAAAATAACGTTCCGTTGTATAAGCCAGCCGTAAAACAAAGCAGATGTATCATTGAACGGTTAAATACTAGGTACTATTTTCTTATTCCGTCGGCCAATTTCGCCAAATTATATAAATTGCCAAAACACTCGCCAAATTATACAAATTGACATAATTTTTATTTTCAATAACAAAAGAACAAATAAATTAGTATAACATTGATAAAAATGCAAATAAAACGTCGAAATAAAAATTACTTGATGAAGTAAACACGTGTAACTTGCTTAAAGTTAAGTGAATGTGACATTTACGATCAATCATTATTAGCATTTAATCTTATAGTTTGGCGCTAGATTTTTGGTCGACGGGATAACTAAGTAGTACCAAATACTCTACTGCAATTTTTTTTTAACTTCTAAGCATAGCACATTTTCAATTTTCATACCGTCGTATTTGGGAAAAAAAGTACTTTTAAGTGCATTTTTTTTTGAAAACTGCATCCCAATTTATTTTTGAAATATTATTAATATTATTATTATTATTATTATTATTATTATTATTATTATTTTTGTAGTTTTTAGCGTCTTTTGTTTAATTTTGACAACTCAAATACTCCATTTCTGTAGAAAGTAGGCGAAAAATATTTGGAAAATAGTAATTACATCTTTTTGTTGCCTTTTTCCTATAACAACTTTTTAAAAAATGTAATTAAAATACGTGCTATTTTGAAAAAATATAAATGAATGATTTCTGATAAAACATGGATCTATTATAAACACAATTTAATTTTAAGTATCTATATTAATATTACAAACAAATGAATGCATATAAATCATGAGATAGCTTTTTTTTTTTTTTTTTTTTTTTTTTTTTGTGTGTGTGTAGAGTTTCTTGAATGACGAAGTCTCTTTTTTTGGATTTGTGCATTATTCAGCGATAGTAACGTCCTATACGTACTTTATTATAGATATTGTTTAAGACTGGATCGTAAATGAAGAATTCTTCAGCGGATGCGGATGACGTCATTTTATATAAAATAAAAGTGTGTATTTTAAGTCTTAAAACTGAAATATGTTTTGTGCTATCTATATTTATATGTATACTAGGGACTCTGCCTCCTGCAAGCTACGCTCACCAACCGCAGAATCTAAAAACACGCTAATCTGATGGGTTTTAAAAATATTAGAGAAGATTAAATTATACTGAAAAAAGCTGTGCAGATCTCCCTGTAAACGGGTTTCCATTCAATTCCCTTTGATTGCAAAAATTTAAGGGCGAATCAGTTGCTGTTAAGACATCCAATGGTTGTTTTCGTTTTTGATTAAAGAGGATCAGTTAAACATTTGAAAAGAAGCTAAAATAAAATAAATTAAGTATACAGAGTCTTTGTCTCCAGGTATTTTAAAACAATCTCTATAACAATAGCCTAAGTCATGTGACTATCATCAACAGCTCCAGGCGGACCATTTCGCTTTTTATACTCTAGGTGCCATTTTGGTACTTTAATGTCAGCCAGGCACAGGTGATAAGTCGCCAAATATTATTCTATCGCCATCATTTCATCTATATTATAATAGTTCAAGTCATCAACTGCCATAAACAAATCCGGTCTGATCCCTTCGCCGTTCATATGAAAGTTTGGCACATACGTCATATACGTCCCATATTGGCGCGATTTTTTAACGACGCCAATTTAGGGAACGCATCAACAGCATAAACAACAACATCCGGCTTACCATATCAAGCAAAATAACGATACTTTGGCGCCAGTTAAGTGCCCGTTCCGTATATGACATTGGCGTAAAAAAAAATCGCGCCAATATGGGACCATAAGTTTTCCATTTTGATTAAAAAATCAAAAAAAAATTTTTTCGAATAAAACTACATAAAATTTGCCATGGTTGCAAAGAATTCTTGGTACTCTTACGCTAGCCGGATGCAAATCTCGCCAATAGCTTTTTTTCAGCTCGCCAGTTATATGTGATGCATGTGATGACAGGCTTTGGTTGAAGGGGATGATTTATTTACTGCTGCCATCTGTTGGTTATGAGAGGAGATGATTGTTGCTGAAGGTTGTTGTTTGCGTGTTTGTCCGGGTCACCACTTTAGATAGAGTTTGGCGCCGATGGGATTTGAATCAGGGATCTCATGATCAGGAGGCGAGAACGCTAGCGTGGAGCAAAAGGCCAAGCCAGTTACTCTAAGCTAGTAACTCGCTTTATACTGATCATGTGAGATGAGATCGCTACAAATTCGTTTCATTAGGATTTTATATATATAGGGTAGATATATATATATTTTTTTTTTTCACCGGGGGCAACACTAAACTCTGTAAAAGCAGCCTTCTCATTTTCTAGTTTTTATTTTTGTGCAGTTTCGGCCTCAAAAAGTGAGATTTGTTGCAACAGCTATGAAAACAAACCTGATGAACGTTTATGCTTATTTTTTACAAGTAAATATGGCACAGATGTCATATACGCACCGAGGTACCTAAATGGCGTTACTTTGCCTGATATGGTAACCATATATAATCTAAACTAATCTATTTATACTAATATTATAAAGAGGTAAAAATTGTTTATTTGTAGGAGGTAAACTCTGGAACTACCGAACCGATTCCAAAAGTAATGGTATCAAAATGATGGTGTTAGTCCAACTTAGAACATAGGCTATATTTTATGTCGGTGCCACAACCCCAAAGAGGGTGCAGGAGCAAAAAACGTTCTAAAAATGCGATTTTTGCGCTACTGAAGGGCCTAGAAATATGAAATTTGAAATATTAGTTACTTATTAGATATAAAGGATTCTAAGGGCAATTCTTAAACAATTCGAAATTTAAAAGGGGTGAAAATGCGCGAAAAGCGTTCTAAAATACGTTCTACATGGTGGTTTCTACACAATCTCAGGAAATATCAAACCGGTTTAAAAATTAATGGCGTCAAAATGATGCTGAAAACCTTGCTCCAACATAGGCTATGTTTTATGTCGGTGCCATTACCCCAAAGGGGGTGCAGGAGAAAAGCGTTCTAAATTGCTGTTTTTGCGTTAAGGAAGGGCCTAGAATCGTGGAATTTGGAATGATAGTTAGTTATAAGATATCAATGACCTCTAAGGACATTTCCTAAAAAAATCGAAATTTAAAAAGGGGTCAAAATGCGCAAAAAGAGTTGTAAAAAACGTTCTAAATTGCGATTTCTATGCAATCTCAGGAAGTACTGAACCGATTTTAAATAAAATGGTGTAAAAATCATGGTGACAGATCTTGCTCCAAAATAGGCTATATTTTATATCTGTTTCCACTACCCCAGAGGAGATGCAAGAGCAAAATGCGCGAAAAGCGTTCTAAATGCCGATTTGTCAGCAATATCTCAGGAAGAATCAAACTGATTTCAAAAGTAATGGTAGGAAATTGATGCTGACAGCCTCTGCTCTAACATAGATGCTATTTTATGTCGGTATCACTATCACCTAGACGTTGCAGGAGCAAAAAAGCGTTCTAAATTTCGATTTTTGTGATCGGTACGGGCTAGCAACTTATAATTAGGCAAGGTACATATTTATTAGATATAAATGATCTTTAAGAACAGTTTCGAAAAAAATTGGAAATTTAAAAAGGGATTAAAATGCGCGAAAGGCGTTCTAAAAACTTTCTAAATTGTGATTTCTACTCAATCTCAGGAAATACCAAAGCTATTTCAAAAGTAATGGTTGCAAATCAATGGTGATAGTCCCTGCTATAAAATAGGTTATATTTTACGTTGCTGTCACTACCATCTGAGGGTTGCAAAAGCAAAACATGTTCTAATTTGCGTTTTTTTCACAACTGAGGGGTCTAACACTTTGAAGTATGGCATGGTATTTACTTACAAGATGCAACTGCTTTCAAAGAACAGTCGAAAGAAAATTCCAAATTTAAAAAGATGAAGTAAGCGAAAAGCGTTATAAATTACAATTTTTATGCAATCTTATCAAATACTAAATCGATTAAAAAAATAATGATGACAAATTGTTGGTGTTAGAACCTGCTCAAACATAAGCTATATTTTATATCTGTGCCACTACCACCAGAGGGTTGCAGGAGCTAAAAACTTTCTAAATTGCGATTTCTGTGATACTGAAAAGGCTAGAAACTTTAAATATGGAATGGTAGTTACTTATAAAATATAAATGCCCTCGAAGGACTGTCCAAAATAAATTCGAATTAAAAAGGGGTGAAGCTAAGGGGAGGTGTGAAAAGCATTCTAAAAAAGTCCTAAATTACGATATCTATGCAATTTCAGGGAATATAAACCGATTATAAAAGTAATAGTTGCGAATCAATGGTAACAGTCTCTGATCCTACACAGGCCGATGATTCTACCACCTGGGGTTTACAGGAACAACAATAGTTCTATAAAAGGCCTTTAAAAGCTCTCTAAATTACGTTTCTGTGGAATATTAAAAATAACAAACCGATTTCAAAATTAATGTTGGCAAATTAATGGTGATAGTTCCTATTTCAACATAGCCCTTTCTGTTGGGAGAGATGGTAGGACTTGGAATTTGACATGATAGTTAATTTTAAGATGTAAGAGGATGGTTTCTAAAAAATTCAAAACTTCAAATGAATACTGAAATGAGCGTATTAATATAGCAAATAGGTTTCAAAATATTTTCTAAATTATCATTTATTTGGTTTTATTAATTTAAGTCTCCTTTCTGCCTAATGCAGTGTAATAATGATGTTTAATTAAACTGTGTTTTAAATAGTAATTTTTGAATTATTCTACAAAGTATTAAAAGTAAAAATTTAGTTAGTACCTTTTAATAAAAATTAGACATATAAATATCACTTGGCATATTTCAAATATTACGCGAGCAAAGCCGCGGGGTTTGCTAGTCATATTATAAATTGTTTTATTCTAGAACTAGCAGGCTGGGCCCGTTGCGCTGGTCCATTTTTCAAATAAACTTTCAATCAAACGAAATGGAGAATTCGACCCTGTATTTTAAATTAATATGGACCTTCACCTGGAAAGTCCTTCCGCATTTTCTGAATGCGCATCGGACGCCATTGCGCTATTATATTATCTGATGCGTCAGACGAAATTCGGGCAATTCAGAAGCAACTCTTTAGTACATCATGTAGAGTTTGGGAGGGAAATACGGCCATTACGATTATCAGAAATTAAAATGTTCTCTAATCACCACACTACTAAAAAAAATGCAATTTAACAAATTACAACGACCATTTGGAAAATGATTTTTTCAAAGACTAAAATTTAAGACATAAAAAATCGCACAGAGTTGATCATACATTACGTATGCCATGGATTACATTTTTCGGTACTGTAAATTTTTAAACTTGTACTGAGCTGGTCATACATTACGTACGCCATGGATTAAACATTAATATTCCTGGACCAATTTTAAATGAAATTTCATTCTTAAACTTCTAAACATCCCACAATATTACTTTTTACACCGTCGTATACAGAAAAAATGTACTTTTAAATGCAATTTGTTTGAAAGCTGTATAACGGCTTTCCCGTTATATATTCATTATTCCTCCTCTCCCCTCAAAAATCAACTTTTAACCTTACTGGTTCATTATAAATTGTCATTATTCTCCCCCCCCCCCCACTTCAAATAAAATATTTAGTTTAAATTTGACATTTTATATTTAATTTCATATGGCTTTAGTCATTCTCTTCCCCCCCCCCCCTTCACACTACTGTAAGTTTCACTTTTACTTTTTAAAGTTCTTTTTAAATGCAGACATCATTTATCTCGGTTCCTTTTTCTGTCTTTCAAGTTCACACGGATAGAAAAAGATCTTAACCGCAGCAATTTTCCGTTGAAATAAAATTAAAGAATAAAATACAAGTGAATGTCTTTTTCGCTTCGCAGCCGACGATATGTAATGCATATTTTCTCAGCCTCTGGGCTTGCATTAGTATTCAATTCTCACCCTTGTGCTTTGTCGGATACAAACCATATGCCCCTTGCTGACTAATTTTCAGCTGTCGTTATATCTGTAACGTGCATATAAAATCACGTGTTCCTATTTCTTTAAGTCTCCCTGCTTACCGCTGGAACGTTATTTAATGTAACCCTAAAGAGCCCCCAATGGCATAGTTTTTAACTCAATGTAAAACTTCTTGATTATTTTGTCTACCCAATTTGTTTTTCGCCAAACATCTTACATATGGTTAACTAATGTTCGCCAATCTGTAAGTATTTGTAACAAAATCTGTCTCACTTTTGATCCTGACCTCGAGTTATGTAGTCTGCAAATTAAGCCCCGCTGTGGGGCGTCTGCCGTCGGGCAGTTATTGAAACTCTCCCCGTTCATCTGTACTTTCCACGGCCATCCCTTAAAAGTTCTTTACAATAAATGTAAGTCTCCTAAAGTATTGTGTTGGAGTTTCTTTTTATTCATTTATGAATCTGGGTATACAAAATCTCCTCCACATAAATTTGATGCCGTTTGCCCAGGTCTCCAACAATAATAAAAAAAAAAATTACGAGGAGAAGTTTCATTCCGTTTCAGTCTTTTATCAGCGACGCGAAGGACCTACGACAGATTTTTCCCCACTAGAGTTGAGGTTCCTGCCCCGACTCTGCCCATTCTCCGGCGTCAACTTTACGGGACTTTCCCTTCCCTGCTCTCGATGCCCTGATGGACTATTGTGCCTTCGTTGTCGGCGATCCCTCATCTCATTGTGATTCTACTTTCTCAGATGCGATCTCCTTCGATGATGACTGCCCCCATCTGTGCTGATTTTCTCTGACTCAAAATTCTGCTGTTTTCTCGAAAGACTCACCCAAGAAGTGCTATTCGCTCAAAAAGTGACAGCTGAACTATCCGCTGCTCCGTCGGTTCTGTGAGGTGTGTGTTCATCTGAAAATTACCACCCCGTGTGCTCTTCCATGCCCTGTGACCCCTTGTGAAATATATGAAATTAGTGCAACAAGTCCAATAAATGTGCGCCGCCTCGCGAATGTGTCAACTGGTGTGACCGTTTCGTTTAGGAATTATATTCTTAGATTAAACCTACTCCAGCAGTTTTGTGAAATATGCCATAGGAAGTTGTGAAATTATTTTGTGCGGGATAGTTACAGTGTGCCCCTCTCAAGTTGTGTTATTTTATTTTTCAGTGTTTTTAATAGAAAATTTCAAATTTCTGTGCGCCGGATGTGCCATGATTAAGATGGATAATATTCTCCGTCATTTGTGGTGTGTTCATAAAAAAAAAAAAATTATTACCTCGGTATACAGGTTACTGTATAGACCAATCGGAAAACGAAGGATCTGATAACATAAATACAATCTCTCTCTACGTTATACATTATATTTGGTAATATACGTCTTCTTTTGGCAGGTTTTGTACAATTTCTTATCTTCGAATTCCAGTAGAGTTAATACAGTCAAAACAGTATTTAACATTTATATTAAAAAAAAAAAATGTGAATCATGTAAAAGTGGATATTTAAAGTTGAACTGTGTGAATAAAATTAAAACAATGTCATTTTAACTGCCGTTTTTTTATATACCAGTTTTAATCATGCAACTATTAACCTAGAAAAATAACCTCGATAACTTATTGAAATAGAAAACTAAACCTCTAGTTTTCATTCAATAAAATCTTCCCAGTCATGCGTAATCGGATCCACAACCAAGTTTGATGTGAAACGTCAGAAATGTTCGTAACGGTATGGCTACAAATGTACCAGAGTTAGCTACAAAACAGGGTTAATTACGCGCCAAACTAAATTCCATTAAATAATGTCAAATTGCTGTTGATTGAATTTTAGATCTTTCACTATCAAAACTCTTTGTGAATGATAAATAAACTTAGTTATGCAAAGTTTTTAGTAATGATCTTTTTGGCAAATCGAAGATTTATTTCGCATTTCTCTAATGAGCGTAATAAGACGGGGAAATAAACATGCTTGTTATTTTCAAGATGTCATTATTCATCAGTCTGTTAAAAAGCAGTAAACCAACGTTTAATATGCACAAATAATGCGTGAAAAGCAGCAAACAGCTGTTTCGAATCTACAGCGAGATTCTTCTTCAGTGCAAGACAGGGAAAAAAGAACAGCGTGCTAGAAAAAGCAAGGCTGAGCAAAATCATAGGCAGAGACGCGCTGCCTTATATACCCTATGCAGGTAGCGAAAGCGCCAGAAACAACCAATGAGAGAGAAGCAGTGGAAACGACTGGGTGGACAAGTAGCGACATCTACCGGAGAAGGAGAGAAAAAGAAACCAAAAAAGAGGAAATTAAATTAATGCTTTCCAAATACTTGGAAAATCTGGAGTACTAGATAAGTCATTGACTAAAGAGTGAGAATTTTTAATGATGTGGTAAGCTTCCCAAAAATCAAGATCAAGGTTAGAAGAACATTTTTGGATAATGGTGGCTGAGGAAAAATTGAACCTATGTTGAGAAGACCAAGAATGTTGAGCAATAGAAGAACGTTTGAGCTCCTGATTTTTAACATAATCTTCATGCTCTTTTAAACGAAATCTAAGAGCACGTTTAGTCTGGCCAATATAAGAAAGGCCACACTGGCAAGAGATTTGGTAAATACCCCAGTTATCTAGGCGATCAACGGGGTATTTAAATTTGAAAAAGTGATTTTATTAACAGGAGAAAAAATAACATTAAAATCAAACCTTCTTAAGATTTTAGCAACTTGCTTACTGATTTTAGGAAAAAATGGTAACACAACTGAAGTATTAGAGTTGGAATTAGAATGCTTTTCAGAATGGACGGGTTTCGTCAATTTCTTATAAATAGAATCAATAATATTAGAGGAATAACCACGATCAACAGCAATAGCTTTGAGGTAATTAAGTTCAGCACTAAGTAACTGAAGAGTGGAACAAATATTGGTAGCCAGAAAAACAAAAGTATTGAAAGCAGCGAATTTCTGGTTAGGGGGATGAGAAGAATGCCTGTGAGGTGGGAGACTGACAGCAAAAGGTTTACGAAAGACAGTAGTCTGAAAGCCATTTTCACAACGAATAACAAGGACATCGAGGAAAGAAAGACAGTTATTGGTCTCAATTTCAGAGGTAAATTGAATGCAGGGATCAATGGAATTCATAATAGAGAGAATATGATTAATATCCGAATTTATTTCAACCAGGACATAAACATCATCAACATAACGAACATAGAATGGAAATTTTAAAATTTCAAAAAGTTTGACCTCGAAATAGTGCATATAAATATCGCATAAAATTGGACTAAGAGGATTACCCATAGCCAAACCATCAATCATGCGGAAGAAATTACCATTGAAAACAAAAGTATTTTGCGACAAGCAAGCGCGAGTGAGAAGGATAAGTTCCTCGATTTCAAAATAAGAGAAATGGAATTCACAAAACCTCTTCTTGAGGAAATCTAAAGCCCCCTCAACCGGAATGTCTCCCTAACCAGAAATTCGCTGCTTTCAATACTTTTGTTTTTCGGGCTACCAATATTTGTTCCACTCCTCGGTTACTTAGTGCAGAACTTAATTACCTCAAAGCTATTGCTGTTGATCGTGGTTATTCCTCTAATATTATTGATTCTATTTATAAGAAATTGACGAAACCCGTCCATTCTGAAAAGCATTCTCATTCCAACTCTAATACTTCAGTTGTGTTACCATTTTTTCCTAAAATCAGTCAGCAAGTTGCTAAAATCTTAAGAAGGTTTGATTTTAATGTTATTTTTTCTCCTGTTAATAAAATCACTTTTTCAAATCTCAAACACCCCGTTGATCGCCTAGATAACTGGGGTATTTACCAAATCTCTTGCCAGTGTGGCCTTTCTTATATTGGCCAGACTAAACGTGCTCTTCGATTTCGTTTAAAAGTGCATGAAGGTTATGTTAAAAATCAGGAGCTCAAACGTTCTTCTACTGCTCAACATTCTTGGTCTTCTCAACATAGGTTCGATTTTTCCTCAGCCACCATTATCCAAAAATGTTCTTCTAACCTTGATCTTGATTTTTGGGAAGCTTACCACATCATTAAAAATTCTCACTCTTTAGTCAATGACTTATCTAGTACTCCAGATTTTCCAAGTATTTGGAAAGCATTAATTTAATTTCCTCTTTTTTGGTTTCTTTTTCTCTCCTTCTCCGGTAGATGTCGCTACTTGTCCACCCAGTCGTTTCCACTGCTTCTCTCTCATTGGTTGTTTCTGGCGCTTTCGCTACCCGCATAGGGTATATAAGGCAGCGCGTCTCTGTCTATCATTTTGCTCAGCCTTGCTTTTTCTAGCACGCTGTTCTTTTTTCCCTATCTTGCACTGAAGAAGAATCTCGCTGTAGATTCGAAACAGCTGTTTGCTGCTTTTCACGCATTATTTGTGCATTTTAAACGTTGGTTTACTGCTTTTTAATATTTCTGCACAAAGGCTTTAATTGCTATTTTAACATCAGTCTGTTGCCTAAATAAAACTAAAAACGTAAATTTGTGACTACGATCAGCTGCTCGGGCTGTGCATCAGCAAATTGCTTTATAATGATTGAAATTTTATTTGAATCTGAGGTACTTTTTTTTAACACCTAGGCTAAATGAACAGACCATTGGCCACCTTTGACATTTGAAAGTTTCTTTTTGTACATTCAAAGGGATACTTTTTTAGTGATAGTAAAACAACTGCAGATGAAAAATATATAATAGTAAATGTTCTTTTGTCCGTTTGATCCATAATAAAAAAAACCATAAATTTACTAATCGCTAAGTACAAATTTCGCGTAATCTTCTGAAATTGGATTTACCGTCGACGGTTCCTTTCAAATATAAACGAATCTTCCAACATTATATAGTAAATTCGCCAATTGTAGGGTGGTTGATTATGGAAGATTCATCCAATATCTTTTAATAACATTTGTAAAAGAAGGGAGAATATGGGGGGGGGGGGGAAATGACGAATTAAATAGAATATCGAAAAGTGATTTCAGAAAGCAATTTTTATTGCAAAATGTTTTCTTTCGTTTCGTTATAGTAATAACGCATAATTGCTTACATTTTTTTAAGAATGATCTTTAGTACTTAACATTGCAACTATTGAACGTTTCTATAAGGGAAACTGGAGGTATGTTTTTTTATTAAAAAAAGAGTGGACAACATTAGCTAACCTGGCTTCGATGTTATAAAAGTCACTAATTTGGGGAAAACAAGCCGACATGTTTTCGCAGTAAAGTATGAAGAGAAATTTTTTTAATGTCTGAAATTAAATTATTTTACAATATGTATGCGCGTGTGTGGGAGACATTTATACTAAAATTAAAATATTTGACGCCATTTTTTAAGTGTTAATTGCTATTTATATATTCTACATTTGAATTTTAAAAAATATTCTAAAAATGCTTTCGTGCACTTGCAAAATCACCTTTATTTTAAACATCGCTTGAACCTATATCACGCTAATGTCTTTTTGGCTTAAAATCAAATTGTATGGCAACAAAAGGGAACTCAAAATCATAAATAAACATATAACATGTAAATCATAAGTACCATCATTTTTACAATTACATCTGCTAGTTTCGTCTGTAAGTCACATGATGAAGGAGTTAGAAATAAAAAAGAACAAATCAAAAACAAAATTGTCGCTCACAAGGAAGGTCTCTTTAAAGAGCGTACTCAGTCACCCGGTGGCGTGGTCAGTAAGCGGAGGCTGCTGTCACCCCGAGGGCCCTGGTTCGAGCCCCTGGGTAAGACATGGATGTAATTGTGAATGTCCCATTGTAGTTATATAATATATGTAATGGAAAATAAAAATTGTTGTGACTTGTTGTTGTTTCTATGTATAATAAGGATCATTCGAGGCGACAGCCATTGTAGCTATAGGCCCCAAAGCATTCTCCACTTCGGTGGACTTCAAATGTCAAAGAATGTACTCAAATTATTTTGAGAAAAAAAATGCTTATAAAACTATTCATGTATGTAGTAAAACATCAGTCAAATTTGGCGGCGGGATCTCAGTAAAAATCTGAAAAAAGATTTATATTCGAGTATTTGGCGCAAAAAAGATGAATGTCCCACGCTATTTGTCGAGCCAACACATTTCCTTCCCAAATGCAAGATATTTAAATGCATTTGGAAATTGCTAGTTAAATAAGTGTTTAAATGCCTAAATCTCAATGAATTTAAACATAAACGAAGGATTAGCATATTATTTTTTATCTATAAGCTTAAATAATATATACAAATTGTGTGTTGCAGTAGTTATTTAATTTTACATGGCTTCACCGGCTGGAAAAGTTTTACGGGTACTATTTGATTATCCTGTCGACCAATTTCGCCAAATTATATAAATTGCCAAACTACTCGCCAAATTATACAAATTGACAAAATTCGTATTTTAAACAACGAAAGAATAAAAAAATTTGTAAACATTAATAAAATTACAAATAGAAGTCAAATTAAAAATCACTTGATGACGCAACAAACACGTGTACCGTGTTTAATGTCAAGTGAATGTAAAATTTACGATCAGCGATTATTGGCATTTAATCTTATAGTTTGGCGATAGTTTTTTTGTCGACGGGGTAATCAAGTAGCACCGTTTTAAAAGTAGCTGGCTAATTAAAAATGCTATCATTAAACGTTTTTATATTAAGTAGTTGTTTCAATGGCAACAAGAATCTTCACCACTTATTTCTGACCCTAACAATATCGACGTCGGTTTTGCTTGGTACTAAGTTATAATCTATGATAAATATTTCTAACGTATAATGAAATGTTTTGATGTTATTTACAAATATCTAACATGATAATTCATGAAAATAAATAAATAAAAATTTATTCTTAGAATATGAGCTCAACTGGATCGAAACCTCCAACTTCAAAAAGGGTAAAGCCTAATACTAGGAAAAAAGGATTGGTATCTTCTAAAACTGAAAGTGAAGAAAATGCAACGGATTCAAATGCCCTCACTGAGAATAATGGAGACATAAACGACAACAAGATGGAGGATAACACCGTAGCAAACGGCGTATTTTCAATTCAGGAAATACAGGAAAACTTTAACCTTTATTGTTTGGATATCTCACCAAAGGAAATAATACAAGTGTTGCAGAGTGATACGTACGAGAAAATTATAATCTTTTTGGAAGCAAATGGGGCTCTCCCAAGCATACACCCATCATCTAAAGAACGGAATTCAAGAAATTATTCAAAGTCACGACCGAATTGATGAATTGAAACTAACCCGTCGAGGGAAACTCTTAGCAACGACAAGCTCTGTAGAAACAGTGCAACAAATCTTAAACATCCAAGAACTGGAAGAAATATCGGTATCACCCGTTCTCCAACGAGAAAGCATTACCACATTGTTCCTGCTGCATGGCATCCCCACAGATGTATCGTGTGAAGAAATAACGGCAGACCTGCAAGATGTTGGAATATATAGCTTGGAAACTCGTCGATTTACTAGGAAGATAGAAGGTCAGATAGTTCCCACCAAGACTGTGTTGATAACGAAAATAGGTACCTAGGGGAGAGTAACCTAATTTGGACCACTTCGATTATTTTCAGATGTAACTCACTAAATTTTTGGAAATATCTGAAAAATATTACTACACGGGGTCAATCAATTCATCTACTAACTAAACAGGCATGTGATTTCCGCGTTTTTGCACACCAGTATATTCTTAGAGAAAATGTTGTTCTCTTAAATCGCAAAAATGTTTCGATTAAATTAAATATCATTTTCTCTAAGAATATACTGGTGTGCAAAAACGCGGAAATCACATGCCTGCTAAATATAACTTTAGATCATTTTCTTTTTGAAAATCTTAAATTTTATTTTAATTTGAAAAATTTGTCAAAAGTGGTCCAAATTCAGCAACTGGTTGCCTAAGTTGGACCACCAGTCTCCTAAATTGGGCCAAATAAAATCAGGTTGTTTTAATGACTAGGGAATATAACTAATTTTATTAAAAGCAAAGTTTGCGTTTACTGAAACAATCAAACAAAATAACAGCTATGAAATATAATGAAATCAAATATCTGAAAATAAGTGCAATTGTTTTAAATCAAAATGTATCCAAAATATAAATCAAAGTTATCAGTAATTAAGAATAGAAATTATGAAACTAATTGCCAGTTACTTGAATATCATTTAAGGAGTGATGCAAAGCTTACACGTGAATTTCGTTTATTGATTTTTTTTCCAGCGCAAACAACATGGAGCCGTATTTGGCAATATGAACACTGAATCATTTCTGCTGTTTTATTTTCTTACAAATCAGGAAAAACCAATCATCACTATTTAGATTTTTCTTTTTAAATTCTGAATTATTAGGCTTTTTTTTTTCTGCAACACAAGTTTTCTTTAAATTATGATTGTAGTTCTCCCCTTTCATTATTTCCATGATAATTGCATTACGCCTATTTTTTAAATTTTGATGTTCCATTTGCTTTTATGCTGTGATAGCTTCCGTTTAGTCAATTTTTTGTGTTTGTTCATTTCAAGGTTTACTTTATATGGCGAAGATGTTAACATAACTGTTTTTTGGCTCCCTCTGGACTTTTTTAAAACTAAATTTAGCAAAAGGATATAACATTTCTAATGATTTTTTGGCTTTTGGGGAGGATTTGTAGCTACAGCCTTATTGCCGGTCAATTTCTTCACAACTTACTCTCTCCTTTTTGTTTCCTATCTATATTATAAAGGACAAACATATCTGTGCGTAACGCATACGTCATTTTGCGAATGGCAACACTTTGTAATTTGAAATAAAATTTCGGTTTTGCAATTATATCTACGGCAAATTTTTAAACTTCTAAACATCGCATATTTTAAACTTTAACACCATCGTATAAGGAAAAAAATGCTCTTTTAAATACAATTTGTTTGAAAGCTGTATCTCAATTTATTTTTGAGATATTAATTTTTTGTAGTTTTTAATACAAATTTTGTAATTGTGGCAACTGAAGTACTCCATTTATATTGAAAGTAAAGGAAAAATAGTTATGGTTTATTATTTTTATTGATTATATCCTTATTGATGCCATTTTCACAATACAAATTAAAGTAACTTTTTTATAATTTTTGAATAGAAAATGATGTCAGACATTAAAAAAAACACTCATTCTTCTTCATAAATCAGTTACATTTCAATACTTTTACATTACGCTGATACTGAGTTTGAGATGCCAAGCAAAATGATTCAGTGAGTAAAAATTGTGTCATATTTAAAATAAAACGATCATTTATTTTGATAAAACTGAATATTTGACCAATACTAAATGGCCAATACTATGACAACTAAAGGCAAATTTCTGAATTTTTTTTTTCGCGGGTATTGAGATTAGAACTTAAAGTTTGTGCGAATGTTCACATGAAAAGTTGTATCGGGCAAATGTGACTTTAAGTTTAGAAATACATTTATTAATAATCTATTGCGCGTTAAAATACTTTCAAATTGCGAATTTGAGTGGTGCGTTTGCAAATTATGGGACTTGAAAATAACGAACAATTTAGATTTCATGGGGGAAAATTTTATGATCTGACAAAGCAAAATCCTTTTTACTGATTTTTCATCTCGTAAAAACAAACATAAAAGTCCCAATTGATAAATTTATCATAATTACTCATCTTGATTACGTATTCTAATACAGTTTAATTTTTCAATAATTTAAGCAATTGAAGTTTGTGTAAATAATATTTTAGTAATTTTAGGTTAAAAATATTATTTGTTTTAAGAGTGAGATAACCAATGTTAGATGAATTTTTTATTGTAATTATTTTTGTAGGTTTATTATAAATTCGATCTGACTGTTACTTTCTAACATTTTAGTTCGTCGAATCTCGACGGGTTCCAACTCGTATCTATAACAGCTTTTGCTGTCACCTGTTTTTTTTTTTTTTTTTTTTTTTTTTTTTTTTTTTTTTTTTTTTTTCCAGGCAGCTTGTCCGTATCTTTTCAACATTTTTAACATTATATTATAAAAGTGTTTAAAAAAATATGTTCTATTGAAAAATACGCTACGATTAATTATACGCAAACATTATATATTCAAGAGTGTTGTACTTACCGCCCTACTCCCGGAAGGTTTGAGGTTTTATGCGTTTTAATGGCAAAAAAGTGTAATTCCACCCTCCAGAAGTGTAAAAAGTCCCTTACTCAGGGAATCGCAAATATCCTCCAGGAAAAAAATGTTTGAATTCAACTCTGTAAACCAAATACGCCGTAGAAATAAAATATTCAAAGAAAATAAATACAAATACATACAAGATAAAAGAAATTGCAAACAAAATTTATTGCATAAACATGTAAAAATATTTTTTTGTTTATATAGGCCTAAACTGTATAAAAAAATTAATCCAGATATAACCCCCCAACCGCCCCCCCCCCCCAAAAAAAAAGCAAACTTGCATGGAGATAGTAATCCATTATAAAATATTAAAAAAAATAAAAAAAAATAGTGTACAAAGTGTACCGTCTTCGAAATTCATTACTTAATTTTCAAAATTTATGATCGCATATCTGGTCCAATTTAAGCAACTTAAATTGGTCCAATTATGGCAACTGCGCCATTTTTTAAAACAGATAATTTCAAGACTAAGAACAAAAACGAAATCAAACAAAGTCGCGTGAGAAATATGCGCAATTAACAGATGAATTTATATATGTACATGAAAACATAACAATTTACCTTAGTTTTAAAGTATTCACTTATGTTTAGTAGGAAAAAAGTAGATCAAAACAGCTAACTTTAGGTTTTTTTAAATTGTCTGAAAACAACACGTGGTAGGGTAGGCGGTTGCTTCTTCTAATCGTGAGTGACGTCATCCTGATGAGTAGTATTTCAGCGCTAGATGGCGTCTCTTCATGTAATTAACGGCAGAATGGCAGCGGTCCAATTAAAGCGGCGGTCCAAATATGGCTACTCTCTCCTACTTGCCTAAAGAAATTACGTTATGGTACCAATTGCACCGAATTTCTATTTTCCATGACAGCCCACGCTGCTGCCAGAACAGCTGGGCATATAATCACTCCACAAAAAGCTGCAGGAAAGAAAAGCTATGTAAACAATGCGGTATTTCTCATGGAGGTGGTTGCACGCAGGAGGTTTCCGTTTGCGCCTCGTGTCGGGGCTACACCTATCAGGAGATAAAAATTGTCCGAAATACCAGGAAGAAATTAAAATACAGGAATTTAAAAGCACACATCATTTGTCTATTAGTGAAGCACGGCGAAGATTCAGAACAACGGCAGAACAGTCCGGATACGCGAGAGCTGCTGCACAACCAACACAGCGTGGTTATCTTCATGCCGAATATGCAATTTCAGAGATGGTGGCAAGCGCTCTTACAAAAATGTCAGAGACGTTATCTACACTCACAGCCTTGATAACATCCACGAGGGAAGCCCAAGAAGAAAATAGCATTAAGGGGTCTTGTACCTTTTAAACGCGACGAAATTTAACGAAAAAATTCAAAGTTTGAAGTAGTCTATCTTCAAAACCTTTTTATTTATAAACATGAAATTTTGGATATTGATTAAACAGATTGTGCTTTGTAATATGCTACCATTAGAAATTTATTAGCCTTTTACAGAATTTGTGTATTGTTGAAATCAAAATAGCTCTTTTTTTTACACCATAAATCATTGCGCGCATGATATCTTGAGAAAGTATATATGGATTGTCATGAAATTTGCTAAAGATACTAAACATATGTCTGTGTTTAAAATGAACCACTATTAGGCCAAAATTATTTCTTTAACTATATAAAAAATATTTTTGCAAAAAAAAAAAAAAAAAAAAATAATAATAATAATAATAATTTTATATTTTTAATAAATAAAAATAGTCATAACTAGAAATATTACCATTGTAAATACTTCAAAGTAGATCATTTCAAACACACATATTTGTTTAGTATCGTTACCAAATTTCATGGCAACCCATACATATTTTCTTAAGATATCATGCGCGCAATGGCTTCTGGAGTAAAAAAAAGAGCTATTTTGATTTCAACAATACACAAATTCTCTAAAATGCTAATAAATTTCTAAGGGTAGCATATTACAAAGCACAATCTGTTTAATCAATTTCCAAAATTTCATGCTTATACATAAAAAGGTTTTGAAGATAGACTAATTCAAACTTTGAATTTTTTCGTTAATTTTTGAGGTGTTTAAAAGGTACAAGACCCCTTAAAATTCTTTCAATAATTCGAAATATACCCCAAGGAATGCATCAAGGCCACAGTTCTATTGAGCAAAATGAACTCCGCACTACTCACAAAACGAGCAGCCCAGCTAGAAAGATATTGAAAACAGAGAACCAGGCTAGTTCCCAATCCAATCAGCTACCTAGAGAAACACAGATTCCCTGTCCACCGCCCACGAATGCTCATAACTTAGTTCACCAAAGATCTTTAGATACATCAACGAAAGGATTGATACAAGCAGGGACCGATTTACAAATTTTGGGGCCCAGGGCACAGATGCGTATGGGGGCCCCCTTGCACCGATTCTTCCAGGGGGATGGAGTAAAAAAAGTATAGAAAAAGGTATTTAATAAGATAACTACTATCTATTTTAATAATTACTTTAAAATATGTGTTAAAAATTAAATTTTATAATCAGAATTTTTCTTTTAAATAATTATCACACAATAATGAAATTGAAATGAGTAGACGTTTTATAATAAATTGCGTGGTGCTGATTATCTTTCCCTATGCAAGTCTATATATTTGGAATGATAAAGTATGCAACAACTAATAATAATTTTTTTGCAATTTCAAGCTACAATTTTTTTTAAATATTAGGGTGCTCTGCCGTCTACACAACCTACGCTCACCAACCCCCAAATAATCTGACGAGAACAGGAACAGGATTAAATAAAACTTAAATGTAAAATTCCATTCGATGTTAAAACTACATCAGATTTTGGACAATAATTGAAAATCCTCCAGAAGCATTTGGGGGCCCCTGAAAATCAGGGTCCCTGGGCCTGTGCCCCGAATGCCCTGCCATAAACCAGGCACTGGATACAAGAATACGCAACAGCGGCCAGATCACAGGAGTGGCTGGACCCCCGAGTTGCCAGGCAGATATCTACAGGAGTTTTCCTCTACCCAGACCAGGCAAAAAAGAAGTTGTAGCGCCAGTCCACCTTCCCGGGTATGGTAGTCGGGCGGGAAGTACGGACCCCCTTGATCATGGATTCAGATACCAAGAGAGGTTTCGTAGCTCTAGTGATCACCACATCTACGTTTTGGTGTTTCTGGGTACACACGGTACCATGGAGAAATGATTGTATTTGAACATAAAAGAAGAGTAATAGAGGTGTAAAGCCACTCATTGAGTGTAGCTAAATCCTCATAACCGAGCGTAAGCTCCGATAATAATATCGACTTCAAATTACCAATGTTCAGAATCGGACATTAATTTTGAGTTTGGAACAAGTTTAATAAAC
This sequence comes from Maratus speciosus, assembly GCA_963932465.1. Taxonomy (NCBI): domain Eukaryota; kingdom Metazoa; phylum Arthropoda; class Arachnida; order Araneae; family Salticidae; genus Maratus; species Maratus speciosus. The sequence continues at coordinate 550,676,227 of OZ010794.1, forward strand.
TTAAATTTTGTTTTAAACCGTATAATTATGATAGTAAAATTTTAATATATACATATATAAAGGTATATGGCAAAACTGTAGTAATAAAAATGTATTTATTTAAGTTAAACTTGATCTAACTAACTTCGTATGAAGAATAGAAAAAGTTTTTGCTTAAAAGTTACTTATCATAAAAAAAGTATCATTCAAAATTTTATTGTGTCTCCAACCAGCATTAAATCGCCAAAAAAATTAAATGTTCATTATTTTTTTACGAACGCTAAATCGAGTTTCTGCCGATTTTTTTAATAAACATATTATATGTCATGAGAAGAATAATCTATATATTCCTCATGAGAAGAATATTATATAATATTTTCAAATATTTCCGAACATGCGCTTATGGAAACTTCCTTGATATCATCCTATCAATTTTTCAGATGCATTTTTCTTAACCTGATGCAAAAGATAAATAGCCAAATCTCATTTCAATTGCAATATTTTAATTGAGTAATTTTTTAAGCATTACGAACATTCCCTTTCATGTTTAAATTAAATATTTTCGTTTTTTAATATTATCACTCATTAAAACGATTTTTTTTTTCTTCTTTTAAATGAAATTAGTAACAGTTTTTTTCTTTTATTTTTCGAGGTGTAATAGCCGTTTCAATTTTTTTTTATCAACGATAAATTTCGCCAAGAAATAAAATGATAACCTTATCGTCCAAAATAACAGAACTTTCCGTCATAATTCTATAACTAATCTACGTAGAACGATGTGTTATAGCTTAAAACTTTCCCTGAAACTATACCTATCTAACTGTATAAGTTCCGTCAAAATCCATGCAGTAGAACTCTAAATATAGAGGTTCGGAACAAAATTTCCGTTTGGATTTTATATATACGAGGTGGAACACGTCGAATTTCGACAGAGGAAAATGTTTAAAAAGGAACTTTTTTATTGATTTATAATAAACCTAAAAAATTAGTTACAATATAAAATGCATCTTAAATTTGTTAGTCTAACTTTCAAACAAATATTATTTTAAACTAAATTAACAAAATACTATTTCTATAAAACTCAGTTGTCCAGGGATCGCATTCTACAGGGAAAATTTTATTGTTGCTACCACTATTTTGAAAATAATATCTTCATAGTACCTTTCTACAGCATATTTTAAATAAAAAAATATGAAGATTATTGATTAATAGTTCTGGTAGTAACAATAAAATTTCCCCTATGAAATGCGATCCCTGGTTGTCTCAATTATTAAAATTAAACTTTAATCGCATATGTAATCAGTAAAAGTTTGTAAAATATTGCGTTTTATCAGCCTGTGATTTCGATTACGTTATTTTTAAAAGAAATTTTTTCACCTGTGAAGAATTTCAAAGCAGCTGGGGTGAAATGCCGTACTTCTACAAAACATATTTCAGTTTTAAGAATTGGAATACGCGCTCTTTTTTATAAAATGACGTCATTTGCATGCGTTAAAGCATTCCAGTTTAAAACAACATCTATATAGAGTTCCTAGAATTCTTAAATTTTGTAGTCATTCCCTACATCTATAGAAAAGTATTAAAATGACGTCATTCTCGCAGAATAACAAACAAACACAACAAAAAGCAATATCATCATTCAAAAAGCTCGGCAAAGGGGTCTCTGTGGCTGAATGGTTAAAGCACCAGTCTGCTAATGGACTCTATTCGGGGTTAACGAAAAAGACGGGCTACCGTGCTTCTCCAATTTAGAGCAGTCACGTGACGTTCCCGGTCTCAGCTGAGCTAAGCAAATCAATTGACAAAATAGATTATTCTCCCGGCTTTAGACTATTATCTCATCAAAACCATTCTGTAATTCAATAAAATTCGTTATTTTATCAAGCAGCAGCAATCATGATATCAATCATCTTATAAAAATTACAAAACACTAGCATAAATTTAAGTATATTAAATAAAATCATTTGTAAACAGCTATAATGTTGTAAAAAGTGAAAAAGAATTAACCGAGCTTTTTATGGCCTAGAAATAATTATTTTCAACAGGCCAAATTCACAAACCTACTTAAGAATGATTTAATTAACGCATACAATTTCAAAGCCATAACACAATTTTAAGTTATTGAAAAAAAAAAAAAAAAAAAAAAGGAAAATGATAGTCGAAAGAATAGAGAAAAATAAGTGAGATTTTTTTTTTCAAACAGGATCTTGATTCACTAAATATTAATATAACCGCACGAACATGGTCACTAGAAACATATTTTACTTAATCTTTTTGTAAGAAGATTAAAATTTTGAGAAAAAAAAATTCTTCTAAATTATTTAAAATTTTGAAAGCTTTTGTCTAAAAATAAGTATTTAAAAATAATTAAATGTGTATAATATTTACTTCTGGGTAAAATAGTTAAAAACAAAAATAAAACAATTTTAACAGACAAAATACCTGAAAATTAAAAAAGAACGAAAAATTTTTCTAGACCGCTGGAATTATAATTGTAAAATCTTACAAACATTCGAAATCACTGGCATCGTTTTAAGAATATCGAATAAAATAATTTATAAACAGACATAATGTTGTCAAAAGTAAAAAAATCACCTGAGCTTTTTATACTCTAGAAAGAATTATTATACATAAACGTAAATTGAAGACTGACTATTTAAGAATGATTTATTTAACATATAAAAATTTCAAAGCTTTAACACACATTTATGTTATTAAAAAAATGCAATTGTCAAAAACAGATAAAAAGTGAGATTTTTTTTTTTTTCAAATGAGCATTTTATACTTTAAATATCAATATATCTGCATAATGGAAATCTCAATATATCTGCATCAATATATCTGCATCTGGAAAATTATACAAGGTCATCATATACACATTTCATTTAATATATAATATAAACAGCTTTGGTATAAGAATAAGTACTTAAAAATAATTTAATGTGTTTACTTCTGGGCATAAGAGTTAAAGACCAAAATAAAACAATTTTAGCACACTAAACATCTAAAAATTAGAATCTTTTAGCCAGGGGATTTCTCAAGCAGTAAAAGTACGATTGTAAAATCTCATAAAAAGTCCCTGGCATAATTTTAAGTATATCAAACAAAATAATTTGTAAGGAGATATAATGTTGTCAAAAATGGGAAAACAATCGACTAGACATTTTAACCCTATAAATAAGCATTGTAAATACCGCAAAATTAAACACGACTACTTAATAATGATTTAAACAATTTCAAAGATATAAACATTTTAAATGAAAAAAAATAATAAAAATTTCGAAGGTGTAGTACACTTTTAAGTTATTGAAAAAAAACATGATCGTTGAAAGAAAAGAGAAAATAAGAGGATTTTTTTTAAAACAGGATCTTTATACACTAAATATTAATATTTGTGCACGAAAATTACACATGATCGTCAGATACATATTTTATTTATTATATAAAATTTTAAAAACTTTAATACAAAACTATGTATTTAAAAAATGTGCTCGATATGTATTTTTCAGCATAATAGTTAAAAATGGAAGTAAAACAATTTTAGCACACAAGACTATCTAAAAATTAATATTCTCGCATCGAATTTTTTTTCCCAAGCCGTAGAATTGTGATTCTCAGATCTTATTAAAAAAATTCAAAATACTGACATAATTTTATGTATATTAAGTAAAATAATTTGTAACTATAGGTATAAGTTATGAAAAGTGAAAAAAAAAAAAACTGAGCTAATTGTCAGCTAGAAATCATTCTAAACACACCATAGACTACTTAAGAATGATTTTTTAAAACATAAACATTTTGCAGCTGTAGAAAATTTTTAAGTATTGGGAAAATTACACCAGAATCATATATTATTATCTACTAAAACATTTGCTAGATCTTCTAGATTACAATTTTACCGAGCTACGAACTACTTTATTGCAAAAATAAAAGTTATTGGCAATGTGCTTGTAAACTAAACAAATTCACTAGAAGGAAAGCTTTACCAGGAGGATTTATATAATTTAGCGTTAATAAATACTTAATTTAGATTTCACCTTTTGTTACAAAATTTAATATTTTAACAGAAAGTTGCGGAACGTAAAATATCCTTGTATCTGGAGAAAATGTAAAAATCTCATCTACAGAAAACCTTCTTGAAAGGAAAAATAAATAAATAAATAAATGAAAATAACATTCATTCGACGAACACATAAAAAATATACGAATCATTTAATGAAACCAAAACGTAAAAACACCACAGGGTAATATCACGAGCTTAATGTTCAGAGCAAATAATATTGATGTAATTAATGATTATTGAATGTTATTAATGATTTTTTCTTTTCCTGTTTATATTGAAAAATGAAAAACATTTAGTATAAATAGTGCATGTAAAGATTAATTCATTTAAAATAAATTATGTTTACCTAAAGAATACAAAACAAACTATCATATGAATACATCAGACATCAATCATACTAAAACAGTAAAATGGATTACTTACATTCAACAGATTAGCATAATGATGTATCCACGCTCTCGTCATATTACAAATTGATTAAACATTGTTAAGTAATGTCAATTTGACAAAATTAAAATAACTTATTCACAACAAAAAGTGTATTTACAGCACTTAAAATAAAGTAGTAGAATTCCTTTGTTAAAAGCTGCGCGTCGTAATTGGTTAAGACCGCGACTGTCACATGACTTTCAACTGCGGGAGCCCTCTACGTTAGCCCCGACTCTATTCAGGTGACGTCAGACGCCAGAGCTGGCGGTATGATGATCTGTTATTCTAGTTACTGCACCGGCGGAATACCAGTATGCGTAGGCACAAACACCGCTAGCAGACGACTTTAGCCTTGACCCAGGTTGAGTGCAGACATTTTAACTGAAAATTTGCAAACTTAGGGAATTTTCTGGCATACAGAACAACATTTTGAATTTAGATTACAATATATTAAGTATATACTGCTGCATCAAAGAATTTTTTTCCGGTATTTTTAACAAACAAGCCTTAATAACTCACACTCCATAGACTGCTATGCTAAACACCGCCAGTAAATACCGCCAGCAGACGAATTTTAGCCTCGACCTCAGGTCGCGTGCATAAGGTCCATTGCTTGCGAGCGTAAGAGATTGTGGGTTCGATTCCCGCTGGTTCCATTGCACACACTCTTTGTGTGGAACTCCCAGTATGTATTTCTCTTGTGTTGTAATATTTCCTTGTGCTATCTTGTCTCCGACTTATAAGCGGGCTCTCGTGTCAAGCGCACAAGTCGTATGTTTGTTGTTCAATAAATAAATAAATAAGCTCGGCAAAGAAAATGCGGGCATTTAATGTTTCATAGTCCTTCACTTGTTTTTGTTTATAATAGCTCCATGTTTTATTAGAAATCACTTTTTCAAAATTCGGAGAGTACTATTACACACGGATATATAAAATTGTATTCTTTCAGCTTTCTGATACGAAATGGGTAATACGAAGGAAAGTCACACAATTATTTAAAATACGTTTTCGTAAAGAGAAAGTGTTATATTGTTTGTAAAATATTTTTTCGATAAACTAAGAAATATTGATGAATAGAAAAAGTAAAACCAAAATTCACCGGATTTTATAAAATACTTTATTTTTGACATAGCATATATTTTAATTTCATTTTTTATAAGGAAATGCAGTAATCTATTATTTTCATTTTACTTTTAATGAAAAGAGAGTACTTCTGTTGCCACAATTACAAAATTAGTACAAAAAACTATAAAAAATTAATATCTCAAAAATAAATTTAGATACAGCTTTCAAACAAATTGCATTTAAAAGTATATTTTTTTCCTTATACGACGGTATAAAAACTGAAAATGTGCGATGTGTAGAAGTTTAAAATTTTTCAGTCGCGAAAATTATAAAACAAAAATTCATTTCTAATTTGAAAGTGTTGCCATTCGTAGAAAGACGTATGCGTTACGCACATATATGTTTGTCCTTTATAATATAGATAGATAAGTAGATATAAGTATTAGATTATCATTTATTGATTGTTATTTCCTTTTTAAAATAATAGAAAATGTTTTGTTTATCCCTTTATTTTGTTTTCATATTGAAATAAAAAATAACGTGCTATTTTAGCACGCTGTATGCTAAATATGTAATTGGTATTCGAAAACGATGTTTTCGCCAAATTGGCATAAAAAAAATCACGCCATACCCGTTGCGTATATGGCATCCGTGCCATAAATAAAAACATTTTATTTATATATAATAATATCATATTAAAAATATTAGTATTCTTATATGCAGAGTTATAATAGCTTTGAGTCGATTGATAGTTACATTAAGTTTACATTAAAAAGAAAAATACGCATTATTTAGAAAAGAAACTTACGAAATGAATTTTAATAACATGAATTAGGATAAAAGAACAACCATTACTTGCTATTACATTTTCTATAAGATACAACAAGTTTAGTTGTCTTTTACTAATGACCAACTGCATACTGTCATAAGTTCAATGCATACTGTCATAAGTTCACGTGAGACAAAATAGGAATTAACAAAAGCTACATTTTAACACTTTACCTTGTTAATTACATATTTAGTCTCTAGCCTGATAATCCCATTTGATCACACAATATCAGTAATCGAGTTTTGGCTAACGGCTTGGTCATAATATCTGCAATCTGTTTCTCAGTTGAAATTTGCTCTACAACTAACTTGCTTCTAACACCTTCTCACAAACGAAGAAATGCTTTATTTCTATATGTTTTGCTCTCCTGTGATATTCTGGATTATGGGCAAGTTTTACAGCTGCACTATTGTCTACTTGAAGAATAGGTATTTCGTTTAGTTTTACTATTCCTTCATACAATCTTCTGAGCCAAAGAATTTCTTTAGTTGTTTCAGATGCTGCTATAACTTCAGCCTCTGTTGTTGAAGTAGCCACGATGGTTTGTCTTTGACTGCGCCACGAGATTGCACCTCCAGCATATATTATCACTGACCCAGATGTTGATCTTCCAGTTTTTATGCATCCTCCAAAATCTGCATCACTGTAACACTTTAATACTCTACTTGAATTTGTTGTGCGATAAGTTATACCAAAATTTCTTGTTTTTGATATGTAGCGAAAAACTCTCTTTACTCTTACTACATCTTCAACAGATGGGTTTTCCAGCGTTCTTGATAAAACGCCTACGCTGTAAGCTAGATCTGGTCTCGTTCCTACCATTAGGTACATTAGAACTCCAATTGCTTGTCTATATGGAAAGGCAACTTTCTTAGATTCTTCAGTATTTTGCGATCTTGATTCTTTTAACATCGGTGTTGCTACTGGCTTGCAATTTTTAAATCCAAATCTCTTAAGAATTTTCTTGGCATATCCTTTTTGACTAATAGTAATATCTCCGTTTTTCTGATATTCAATTTCAAGCCCTAGTAAACAAGAAGCTTTTCCAGTAACTATCTTGACTCTGGCTTTTAACTTTTCAATGAAGATTTCGCACTCTTTTTGATCATTTGCAGCAATTAATCCATCATCTACGTACAATGCTATAATTAACTTTTTGCCATTCTTCTCTCCAATGTATAGACATGGATCAGCATCACTCACTTTGAAATCAAGTTTTAATAAAAATTGACCAAAACACTTATTCCAACAACGTGGAGCTTGTTTTAAACCATACAAACTTCGCTTGAGCTCGCATACTCTCTTTGTGCCGTCCTCATATCCTTCTGGTTGTTGCATGTAGATTGTTTCTTCTAATTCTCCATACAAAAATGCTGTAGATACATCAAATTGTGATAAATACATTTTTTTCTTCTGCTGCTATACTCAATACGGCTCGTACTGTTTCTAATTTTGCTACTGGACTAAAAGTCTCAATATAATCAATGCCTTGACGTTGACTATAGCCTATTATAACAAGCCTGGCTTTATACTTGTTAATACTGCCATCTGGATTTGTTTTGATTCTATAAACCCACTTACATGGTATAGCTTTGGCACCTTCTGGTAAATTAACTAATTCCCAGGTCTCATTTTCTTTTAAAGATTGTATTTCATTCTCCATCGCTTTCTTCCAATTTGAATTTTCCTTGCTGTTGATTGCTTCTATGTATGTTTCAGGATTTTCATTTTCATAAATTAGTGACTCGGCTTCCATTATATAATCATCAAACTATGCAGGCTTTCGTATCTTGTCACGTTCTCTCAATTGCATATCATTCGATGGTTTAATTTCTTCATCACTATTAACATCGCTGACACTTAGATCGTCTTGTTTTTCATCTTCTTTAAGTTGTTCATCTTCATACTTTCCCTGATTAGAAAAATCACTTGTATTTTCTTGTTTATTGCCGTTGAATGGTAAATGAACGGAATTATCGCATTTATTCAATTTTTCATGAAAAATAACATCTCTAGAAAAAATCATTCTGTTCTCTTCTTTAATCCAAATTCTGTAACGCTCATCAGAATCGTAACCTACAAAAGATAACCTTTGATAGCTTTCTTCTCCATTTTTCTTCGCTTTCGTACAGGAATATGAGCATAACATGTAAAACCTATTACACGTAAATGCTTTATTCTAGGTTTCTTCTTGATCCACAATTCATAAGGACTAACTCCCTCTACTGAAGATTTTCCCGTTCTATTTAGGATATATATTGCAGAAGATACTAGTTCAGCCCACATTGCATCCGGAAAACTAATTTCAGGATTCGAATATTTGAATGTTCTTGCCATTTCTACAATTGTTCTGTTCTCTCTTTCACTTGATCCATTCTGTTGTGGCGTAAAAGGTGCGGTAGGTCTTTTTGTAATTCCTTCCTCACGTAGAATTGCTTCAATTTCTTTATTGTCAAATTCTCCTCCATTATCGCTCAAAAATTCTTTAATTTTCTGTCCCATAGTTTTGGAATGAGCAAGCATATGTTTTAACATATTGTTGACTTCTGACTTCTCTCTTATGATGTAACCATACCTAAACTTTGTGAAGCTATCTTTAAATACAACTAAGTATCGTTTCTTCTGAAAAGATTCAGGAAACGGGCCACAGACATCAGCCGAAATAAGTTCACCTGGTTCTGTTGCTTTCTTTCTGTTTCCAAAAGGTAAGCGATGTGCTTTTCCATAAATGCACGGTTCACATAACTTATTTTCCAGTTGAACTTTGATTCCTAGCTCTTTTTCAAGCTTTTGTTTGATGTGACATTTATCTTGATGACCCCATCGTTCATGATAAAGTTGTAATAAAGAATCGTTTTTCTCAGTATTGTTTATTTCTAAAATTTGCTTTGGCATGATTGGCTCAATTATTGCCTTAAACAAAGATCCAGACACGTTGCGTGTTCCATACAGTACCACTTGATCATTTATCTTTAACCAACATTCAGTAGATGTCGATCGAAATTCACTGTCTTGATTTCTGTCTTGAGCAGCCAACACTGAAAATAATTTTTTGTTGACTTCAGGTACATACCAGACATCCTTCAGCTGAATTTCTTGACATTTTCCACCAGCAAAAGATTTAAAACGAATAGTTCCTTTTCCGATTGCAGCTAATCTTTCCTTTCCAGCAGCCTTAATGCTACAAGGACTAAGAAATTGCGTGAAATCTGTAAAATACTCTGAACACTTCGTGATATGTTGAGTTGCTCCATTATCAATCCAAAAAGTTTTTGAATCTGCTTCCGAAGTATACGTTTCTACAGAAACAGACATCGCTGCATCATTGGCGATTTTCTTTATATCATTAGTATTACTACTTGACGACTTTTTGGCTGTTTTTCCATCGGAAATCTATTTTCTACAATTTCTTACCCAGTGACCTTGACGGTTACAGTAGTTACAAATGTCAGCTCTATATGACTTCTTGATAAATTTGGAATTTTTATCTTTATTCTGTTTTTCCAATCTTGAAGCAGCTAGCGCTTCCTGAACAGCAATATCGCCGTTTTCAACTTCGATGAAATTTCTCTCAAACATACAAAGTTGCTCTGTTAACTCATCGAATGTTCTGTCTTCATTTTTAGACAACAACATCCAGCTAGACTTAAAGGTTTCAAATTTTCGTGGTAAAATTTGCAATACTTTACAAACTAACATTAAATCAGGTAACTTATTTTCCCCAATATCTTTAAGTCCGTTATTTAATTCGCTCCAAATGGTTCTTAACTTAGATATGTGAGTTTATACATCATTGCTTAACGCCCAGTTAAATGCGAAAAATTCTGTACATATCTTAAATAACTGATCTTTTGACGTTGCTTCAAAATGATGCTTTAAGGCTTCCCACATTTCATGTGCTGTTTCTTTATCCATAATCTTTTGATAAACTACATCAGTCACGGTACTTGCTATCACGGATTTTACGTAACTATTAGCTTTACGATACAAATCAGAACGTACTTTATGTTCCTTGATTTCTCTATCTTCAGCAGTGCTACTTAATGGTTCAGGTTTCTTTAGTTTACCATCTATAACATCAAGTGCTCCTTCGTGATAATCAAGTAAATCTCTAATCTTGCGTTTCCATATTGGCCAGTCTACTGCATCAGTCAATAATTTAACTTGCTTTGTTAAATCCATTTCTTCTTAAACTTTAATGCGATTTCAAAATCTTTTAATGATAATCTTCTCTACTAAAATAAACTAATGTTTTACTTCACTTTCTATGAGCAAAACCTAACTTATCTATATCTAATTTTAATCAATCAGGCTTGAGCTAACTAGCGCAAATCAAAGCGAGCTGAAAAACCCATAACCTATTAAAAATATTAGTATTCTTATATGCAGAGTTATAATAGCTTTGAGTCGATTGATAGTTACATTAAGTTTACATTAAAAAGAAAAATACGCATTATTTAGAAAAGAAACTTACGAAATGAATTTTAATAACATGAATTAGAATAAAAGAACAACCATTACTTGCTATTACATTTTCTATAAGATATAACAAGTTTAGTTGTCTTTTACTAATGACCAACTAATCAATGCATAGTCATAAGTTCACGTGAGACAAAATATGAATTACCATAAAAACAAAAACTTCATTTTAACATATCAATGGTTTTATATACAATTTACTTTTGTTTGCATATAAAAATAGGTAAGTTTGCACAAAATAAATTGCCTAAATCTTTAAAAAATTGCTTGAGTATATGAAACAATGAATAAGTTGCCAGAAAATGTGCATGAAAAGCTTATTTGTCTCGCCAAATCTATTTTCTCTACCTCGCCAAGGCACTACTGGAAAAGTACCAATTTCATTAAAAGACTATAAAGAACACATGTATAATAATCACTTATAAACAGATAAAGTTAAAAAATGCTATAAAAAGTGATAGAAAAATTTATTAAGATTGACGATCGTTTCGTTGCACTAACGGCAACATTTTCAAAATCATTCAATGATAGAAAATATTTTCATATAATTTAAAAACAATAAACATAGTAAACGATGTCACGCGACATGATGCATAATGAAAAACATTGTAAACATAAAATTAATTTAAAAGATTAGATTAGCTATTAGTGAGCGTGGATTAATTTTCAAAACAATAACATGGTAAACAATGTCACGAGACAACATGCATAATGAAAAGCATTGCAAAATATAAAATAAAAATAAAATTATCTTGGCTATTTGCGAGCGTGGATTAATTTCTACTATTGTTACTAAAATTACATAGCATCTATTTCCAAATTTTAGGTAATTCTATGGACACTGAATCATTGCAAATATTCTTGTTGCGTAAAAATATCTCTATTGATTCTCGGATTATGGATGGTAAATAAAATCTTGATGTACAAATTAACTTGCTATTTTTAAAATCGATCTGTAAAGGTTCTTCGCTGTATATACCAATCGGATTATACAGCGAAGAACATTTACAGATCGATTTTAAAAATAGCAAGTTAATTTATACATCAAGATTTTATTTACCATCCATAATCCGAGAATCAATAGAGATATTTTTACGCAACAAGAATATTTGCAATGATTCAGTGTCCATAGAATTACCTAAAATTTGGAAATAGATGCTATGTAATTTTAGTAACAATAATAGAAATTAATCCACGCTCGCAAATAGCCAAGATAATTTTATTTTTATTTTATATTTTGCAATGCTTTTCATTATGCATGTTGTCTCGTGACATTGTTTATCATGTTATTGTTTTGAAAATTATTCCACGCTCACCAATAGCTAATCTAATCTTTTAAATTAATTTTATGTTTACAATGTTTTTCATTATGCATCATGTCGCGTGACATTGTTTACTATGTTTATTGTTTTTAAATTATGCGAAAATATTTTCTATCGTTGAATGATTTTGAAAATGTTGCCGTTTGTGCAACGAAACGATCGTCAATCTTAATAAAGATTTTCTATCACTTTTTATAGCATTTTTTAACTTTATCTGACTATAAAGAAATTAAGGCACAGATGTCATATACGCTGGCGCAATTTTTTCTGACGCCAATGTCATATACGGGTACTTAACTGGCGCCAAAGTGTCGTTATTTTGCTTGCTATGGTAACCCGGATGTTGTTGTTCATGCTGTTGATGTTTTCGCCAAATTGGCATCGGAAAAAAAAATCGCGTCAATATGACATCCGTGCCGAAATTAATATAAATGGAAACTGTTTTTTTTTTTTAAATCTTGCTTTCATTAAAATTCACAAAAATTTAGAAAATATATATGTTTTTTAAATGCACTAAATAGTAGAAAAGTCTTGAAAAAAACCTTAAGGCTCCACTGCACACAAATTTATTTTCGTCTTTCAGAAAAAGCATGTCTTGTAGAAGTTTCTGGGGGCGTCAACCATGTACCAATGACTGACAGGAAATCCTCCAATTGAAATAAGGGGCGATTTCAATAGGGTCAGATCAACCCTGTGTATGGTCAGATATCACTTTAGGGCAATGGTTATCTTTCCTTTTGAACGTAGCGCGAAAAATCTCCCCTCTCTGCGGGGTCATCTCTTGACCTCAGAATGAAAGGGGAGATTAATTTCAGGTGTGTTTCGAAAAGCAGTTCAGTAAACTCTGTCTAACGCGACGGGACCGGGAAAATTTTCCGTAGTAGAAAATATTTCGCCTTGGACAAATTTCACTCTATGTCTATGGATTTGCAGGGACTTGAAAATCTTTTCGTGTTAGACAGATTTCCGTCTTACACAGAGTCCGCCTTAGACAGAATTTACTGTAATTCTATTTCATTTTGTTCAAATAGAAAGGAAAAATAGTGTAAAATATATGTCCAAATAGGAAGAAGAAAAATTTCATCAATCAGTCACAGAATTTTTAATATTTGGCTAATATGCATATATTTTAGAATATATGGGATGCCATTGTTATTTAATTTTTAAACAATATAAAGAAATTTACTATGTTCGAGTTTTGTGTTTGAATGCAATTTTCCATATGAAACAAAATAAACATTTTCGGAGATAAAGTAAAGTTTTAATCAACTTACGACGATCTCGTGAAACATTCTCCATTCATCAATTAACGGTAGTTATTTATGTTAATTAATTAATAATTAAAAATATTGAATTTAAGAACTAATATAATTTTAATTCAGATTTAATATTTACTGTGCTATCGCAATTATTATTTTGATATATATATACATGCATGAGCAGGATACCAAATTTAAAGTAGAGACACATTTCATCCCAATTCAAATACGCATCGTTGACACGTATGAATCGTAAATTTTAATTAAAAAAAATAATGAATAAAATGCAAATAGTTTAGAGAGAAAATATTTCAAAGAGATAAAAATAAAATAAAAATGCTGAATATGTCATTAAAAAAAAAAAAAAAAAAAAAAAAAAAAAAAAAAAAAAAAAAATTAAGGGTGTATTTCGATCCAAACTGCTTGATTCACTTTTAAATTCATTTTTGCTCTCAAACGCATCAAACTGGGAAATTCTCTTATTTAGAAACTACATAATGTGCCGTATTTCTCGATTTTTTGATAAATGCCGAAAATATTGTAAAAAAGGTTGTCAAAGTTGGTGTTTTAAACCAAGTTTTTCGAAGCATGAGATCTGGGAATGAAAAAAAGGGTCATACTGAGAAAATAATTGCTTAAAACTCAAATTCTAATGAATTGAGCCAAAAATGAAATCACACGGCCTCTTATACATGTCTTCAAAAATCACCTCAGCAAGTTTCATGTTTTTTCTTTTAAAAATGAGTCTGAAAATGTCTCAGAAAATTTCGAACTGTTGAGGGTGGAAAATAAAGTTTTTTCGAATACACCCTTAAAAACTTAAAAAACTACAAAGCGAAAATATATTATTATGTTTCAATTAAACAAAAATGCCAAACGGATAATAACCAAACGGATTTTCTAAAAAGTGAACTATGAAAATAAACAATTTATTCATAGGATTTCTTGTTCGAAAAGGTAGATTTCCAGATAGTTAGGCAAAATTATTATAAATTTTATCTTTTTTGATAGAATGCAGTTTGGTTATGATAAACGAGTGTTATCATGATATACGCTTTCGGTCATCGAAGTATTTAAAAAGTTATCAAAGAAACGTGCCTTATACTTCTGCAATAGAAATATTGAAGACGTGACATTCCGATCTCTCTCGCTGTCTCTCTTTCTCTCTCTCACTCACTCTCTCTCTCTCTCTCTCTCTCTCTCTATATATATATATATATATATATATAAGTGTATGTATATATGAGATCTGCACGGGACGGGCCCAAACCCACGCCCAGCCCGGGCCTCGGGCTTATTTTCATTCACGGCACTCGGGCCTAGTCTCTACTTTTTTGGGCCGAGCTCTGTCCTTACTTTTTCCCTGGAGGATCGAGCTGAGTCGGGCATTAGATATTTTTTTCTGGGCCGAGTCGTGACTAGTTTCATTCTTCACGGGTCAAAATTTTCAGTCCCGGTTTCGACCCAGCCCATATGAATGGGTTGGGTTGATTTTTGACGGCCAATTATCTACACGAGGGATATAGGCCCGGGGGGAGTGCCCTCCGTGGGGGTCTTTCTAAGGGAACCTAATCCGTATTAACGCATGGAAGATCCACGGCTCGAAGAAAACCACGAAAACTCCGAACGATTAGGCCGACGGGCGCGATTGGGATCGAACCCAGCACCTCCCGTCTACCAGCTTCGAGAGCAGAACCTCTCGGCCACTGGTGGGGCCCAGCCCATATGAAAATCGTTGTCTCGGCGTTGCATGGTCCGTTCAAAGATACGTAAAATTTGGTCTGGCCGAAAAAAATTTTGCCAAAAAATGCATACATTTTAAAATCGCCATTATTCTATTATTTAATATTAAAATTTATTCTTTTTAAAGAATAGTAGATTTCTAGGCTTATTAAAATATAGTAAAACGTGTGAAAAAAGAACCTGCCTATGACGGATTATTATGCTAATATTAACGATAACTGAAACATTTACATACAACAAATAGAGATTCATTAAAAAAATATATCGCAGCCTATGGCACTTCTGTAAAAATAAACATTTTAAACATGAAAAAAAAAAAAAAAAAAAAAGCTTTTAGTATTTTTGGTCAGAACTCTTCGTAAGAGACAATTTTTAACCAATTCGACGTAAAAATCAATGTTTTGTAGAAATTCACTCGGGCAGGGCTCAGGTGCAAGATTTTAACATTTTTCCGGGTCTGGCTGGTCCCGGACGGAACTTTTAATTTTTATACCGGGCCGGGCCGAATTTTTTTTATTTGTCGGACCGGGCCCGGGCCTGATAATTTCGGCCCGAGCAGACCTTTATTATATATATATCGTCATCAAACGTTTTCAATCTACTGCTGAATATAGGTCTCGCCAAAATTTGTCACTTATTTCCTGCTAGTGCGGTAGAAATCGCAGTAATCTATATTATAAAGGACAAACATATCTGTGCGTAACGCATACGTCATTTTGCGAATGGCAACACTTTGAAATTTGAAATAAAATTTTGGTTTTGCATTTTCTCTACTGCAAATTTTTAAACTTCTATGCATAACACATTTTAACTTTTTACACCGTCGTATAAGGAAAAAAATTCTCTTTTAAATACCATTTGTTTGAAAGCTGTATCTCAATTTGTTTTTGAGATATTAATTTTTTTGTAGTTTTTAATACAAATTTTGTAATTGTGGCAACTGAAGTACTCCATTTATATTGAAAGTAAAGGGAAAAATATTCATGGTTTATTATTTTTATTCATTATATCCTTATTGATGCCATTTTCACATTACAAATAAAAGTAACTTTTTTATAATTTTTGAACAGAAAATGATGTCAGATATTAAATAAAACACGCATTCTTCTTCATAAATCAGCTACATTTTAATATTTTTACATTACGCTGATAAATGAGTTTGAGGCGCTCGGCAAAATGATTCATTGAGTAAAAATGATATATTTAAAACAAAACGATCATTTTTTTTTTTTTTTTTTTTTTTTTTTTGATAAAACTAAATATTTGACCAATACTATAAATGGCGAATACTATGACAACTAAAGTCAAATTTCTGATTTTTTTTTCGCGGGTACTAAGATTAGAACTTAAGGTTTGTGCGGACAAAGTTTTGTATCGGACAAACGTGACTTTAACTTTGGAAATGCATTCATTAATAATCTATTCTTTTGCGCGTTAAAATACTTTTAAATTGTGAATTTGAGTGGTGCGTATGTAAATTACGAGAATGTGAAAATAATGTACAGTTTAGATTTTATGGGGGGAAATTTTATGATGTGACAAAGCGAAATCCTTTTTACTGATTTTTCATCCCGTGAAAACAAACATAAGAGCTCAATCCATAACTTCATCATAATTACTCATCTTGATTACGTAATCTAATACAGTTTAATTTTTCAATAATTTAAGCAGTTGAAGTTTGTAGAAATAATATTTTGGTAATTTTGGGTTTAAAATATTATTTGTTTTAAGAGTTAGACAACCAATGTAAGATGATTTTTTTTGTTGTAATTATTTTTGTAGGTTTATTATAATTTCGATCTGACAGTTCCTTTCAAACATTTTAGTACGTTGAATTTCAACGGGTTGCAACTCGTTTCTGTAATAGCTAAAATCTAGTAGAAAAGATAGAGGCCTGCACCGGCTCGGGCTAATTTTCATTCACGAAACTTGAGCCGGGCCAAACTTTTTTTTTCCGGGCTGAACGGGACTGTACTTCTTTCTTCCTTTCTTCAGAAGTCCGCACGTGCCGATATTTCAAGTCCCGGTATAGAAGCTAACAGTTCACTGTAAAAAAAAAAGGGGGGAAGGCTGAAAAACGGAGGTTCTACTGGCAATCTAGACGCCAGTACTATTTCCGTTTTTTTACAGAAAATTTCCCCCATAATTTACAGAAAATTTTCCGTTTTTAAACAGAAAAACGGAATTTTTTCTGTAATTTATAGGGAAAAATTTCCGTAAAAATACGGAAATAGTACTGGCGTCTAGATTGCCAGTAGAATCTCTCTCCGTTTTTGGTCCATTTTTTTTTTTTTTTTTTTTTACAGTGTTCGGTTTGTATCAATCCAACTGAGCTCGTATGAAGACTATCATTAGTCCGGCCCTGCTCGGCTCATGCAAACCTCTAAATTATTCACTTCAAGCTCACAATGGAATAAGATTTTATTTATTTATTTTTGTAAAAAAATATAGTGATGTTTCTTTTAAATGACTTCTTTTAACGAAATCTTTAGAAATTTATTTTGGCTTAATCACAGAATATATATTCTAATTTTTAGGTAGCTTTCATTACAAAAAGCTACCTAATTGCAGCTGTCCGGAGGAAAGCAATTCCGAAAAATTTTCGTATATTTTCACCGATCATAACCCCCAGACACTGAAATCCTCCTCGAAGCTTTGTCTGGATAATTTTTACACAAATGTTGATTTAATAAAAATAGTTAAAGAAAAATGGAAAGGTACATTGTAATAATTAGTTTCAAAGTTTATGTTGGTTGTGATGAATAAGCATTTCTTATTAATGCATAAAACCATTATAAATCATATTAACTTACTTCTATGTATTTATAATAGATTAATTACGATAATAATTTATAATTATTATATTTATATTATTAATATTATTATTTACTTGGTGTAATGATTTTGAATTGTCAGAATTCGCTTTTTACTATAACCCATTAATATGGCGGGGGTTTTGCTGTCATTAGGTAAGCATGATTACAATTCATTATGGTATTTTAAAATATTATATGATTCTATTGCTGAGTAAGCTTTTAACTCACATGTTTCATTTTTATTTCTATTGTGCATGGCTTTGTTCTGTCCGAGTCTTTACATATTGATTAATTATGTATTACTTTCATTTTTTCATGGTGTGGTTAATTGAGAAATGGAAGAAATAAACATTTAAGCAGTGTGTAAGCTTATTTCTTCCTCAGAAATTATCCGCTTATTACTAATGACTTCGTAATATTGCCCTTGAAAACGAGTTACGAATCATTAGTTCCAATTTTATTCATAATTGCTCTCATATTAAGTAGATTTTGTAGATTTTTTTTTTGAATTAATGAACTTTCAATTTTGAGATCATGCATTTCGTGCAAAGGATTTGTTGATGATGACAATGATTCATTATTTCAGGTCTTTTTTCCTTGGTTAAATTGATTTAGTTACAAATAGTTTTAGAAAATATTTCAAATTATTATGATTTCCTTCACATATTTCGTTATTTACTTGTTCTTTTTATGAATTCGGCATCCTGTTGTTTTTCCCTTCGCCCCCCTTTTGAATGTTTTGACTTTTTAATACTTCATATATTGGTGATTAGGATATAAGTTTATTAAAAAATGCATTAATGATTAGTTAAATTAATAATAGTTGATCCATCTTTATTATGTATAATGTCAGTGTCAGTATTGATACTCATTTTATTGATTTTTAATTGAAAGGAAAAAAAGGGAAGGAAAAGATGATGAATTGTAATATTAATATAATGGTTATACTATGTATATATATACCGTGTGTCCCAAAAAGGACCGACTGATTCTAAAATTCAATAACTTCCAAACGGTGACAGATATTAAAAAAATTCTTGCAGGAGGGTTATGCATAAAGTCAAAAGTTTTATTACATTGATTTTCGATTTTAGTTCGAATTACAAACAATAGATGGCGCTGTAAGCAATAGTCGCTAAATACAGGCTCGATTTTTGGTCCTTTCTGTTGTTCCATGCAGAAAAAGGAGATGGAAATGTATTATCCGGGCCACGAAGTACCAAAAATCGAGCCTGAATTTAGCCTCTATTGATTGCAGCGCCATCTATTGTTTGTAATTCGAACTAAAATCGAAAATCACTGTAAAAAAACTTTTGACTTTATGCATAACCCTCCTGCAAGAATTTTTTTAATATCTGTCACCGTTTGGAAGTTATTGAATTTTAAAATCAGTCAGTCCTGTTTGGGACACACGGTATATATATATATATACATATCCATATCTGATCTTTGTCATGTTGTAACTCGTATTTATTAACTGATTTGGTTGTAACTTGGTGTGTACATACTATACACCAAATGCTACTTTTCTAAATATTTCCACTTTTATATTTTTAATTTAATTTGAAAATTTTTTTTTGAAATTTCATCAAAATGGTAGCAATCGTATTATTTCCACTGGTGCAGAAAAAAAAAGAAATATTGGGGTTTATTTATCCTTATTTATACCATTTACTCATTACAATTTTAAAAAAAGCAATTTAACAAATTACAACGACCATTTGGAAAATGATTTTTTCGAAGACTAAAATTTAAGACATAAAAAATCGCACGGAGTTGATCATACATTACGTACGCCATGAATTAAATATTAATAGTATTATTACACGTAAAAATTGCAAACGACAAATATCGCCTGCGACTCCTCAGATTTCCCGAAACTTGCGTATTATCCACCTGAAACTTATGTATTATCCAAGCATTTCATTGGCTGTTCGGGAAAAGGCTTTTTCATCGTCAGATTTCCAAGAAATCTGATATCATTTTAAAAGAAATTTCATTTTTTAACTTCTAAATATACCATAATATTACTTTTTACACCGTCGTATAGAGAAAAAAATGTACTTTTAAATGCAATTTGTTTGAAAGCTGTATCCAGGGATGAGATATCCGCGTTTTTGCACACCAGTATTTTGTTAGAGAAAATCATATTTCATTTAATCGGAACACTGTTGCGATTTAACAGAACAACTTTTTCTCTAAGAATATACCGGTGTGCAAAAAAGCGGAAATCTCATCCCTAGCTGTATCTCAATTTGTTTCTGAGTTTAATTTCTTTTTTTGTAGTTTTTATTACTTTTTTGCTATAGTGGCAACAGAAGTATCCATCTCTGTTGAAAGTAAAGGGAAATACAGATTACTGTATAGACCAATCAGAAAATGAATAAAATGCAGATTAAACCAATCAAAAGATTCACATATGCTTTTGATTTCCTACCCTGACGAGAACAATAACCATTTTTTTAAATGGTTAAAAAAAAAAAAAGAAAAAAAAAAGAAAAAAAAAATTAGGGTCAAATAGTATTTAATTCACTAGATTAATATTGACACAATTATTCTAATTGGTAAACATATCATATTAGATGTAAATTTCCAACTGGGCGAAAAATGTCCGGACCAGGATTCGAACCCGGGACCTCCCTGGCTGAAGCCGCCAGTGCTCTGCCATCTGAGCTATCCCGGACGATTCTGGTCGAACTTTTTCGTATCCAGCGTTTTCTGGAGTTCCATTACCTGAGATTTATTCTGTTGAGCTGAACCAGGTTTCAGACCAGATGCTGTAATCCTCAAGGTTAGCTGGGTGAAAAAGTTCGACCAGAATCGTCCGGGATAGCTCAGATGGCAGAGCACTGGCGGCTTCAGCCAGGGAGGTCCCGGGTTCGAATCCTGGTCCGGACATTTTTTGCCCAGTTGTAAATTTACATCTAATATAGTATTTAATTGTCAGGAAGAGACTAAAGTAAACATAAATAAATAATACAATCTATTCAGATTAAAATATATATATATTTATTTATTAAATGTAAATTGAAAGTAACAAAAAAAAATTCAAAAGTTATTATACAACCAATTTAATTGATAAAGGACTTGGAAATATCTGGCAAACTGTAATTAAAGAAAATACATATGCTTTTCAAAAACTTCATTACTTACATGACACCACAATGATCTCGATGACGACATTGACGATATTTCCTAAATGTTTGTTTAAGAAAACTGGAACATTCCAAAAACAAAACAATTTGGGAAATATTTTACGAGAAATTTTTACAAAATGTCGACTGAATATGACAGGGGGAATTGTTGAAAAAATATAAAAAATAAAGCAATATGTGATCTCATTGATTAAAAACTTTGAAATAACTGGCTCTAAGAAGGCATTGGATGCTATATGCAGACGTATAAATATCTGAGGACATTTCCTAGTTGATTGTTTAGAAAAACTGGCGCATTGCATTAGAAAAGAGGAACTTGGGATATATTTATATATATTGTATATATATATTTTTTAAACAAACTGAAAATGACAGCGAAAATGTTAAGAGATATAAAAAGAGAAGCTGCATGTGATTTCATTGATTGAGTTTCGAAAGCTACAACAGAAGAAAATAATTGTTTTTCAAAAACATCATTATTTAGATAATACAACATGTATTATCACGATGTCCAATGACGACATTATCACGATAGCAAAATGGATGTATAGAGATATCTGACGATATTTCCTACATAATTACTTTAAAAAAATTGGCACATTATACAATAGCGAACAAATTTAGAAAAGATATTGAGCCGTATTATTTTATTGATGAATGACCTAATTTTTAGAAAAATGCTTTTTCTAAACTGCATGATTTACACAACACAATGTATTTATGTTGTAATGTATGTTTTGGTATTTATAACATGATATTCAATGCGATTTTGGGAGATTTTTTTGTAGTTTTTGAATTTTTTTTTTAAATTAATTAATTTATTTTTGTCATTTATGAAATAATTCCGACTGCAATGTTGTACCCCATTATAGCAAATTTTGTCTCCAGCAATTTTTGAATATTTAGCGATTTTTAGTCTCGCGACGATTTTTTTTTGACATTCGGAAAAGGAATTCGGTTTCAAACTTTTAGCCTAATGTAGTAAATTTTCTCTTGAGCGATTTTTGATGCTTTTGCGCTTTTTAGCTATTTTTTTTACGCTTCATGTCGATTTTTTTTATTCAATTATGATATTCAATGCGATTTTGGGAGATTTTGTATTGTTTTTGATCGATTTTTTTGTCATTTATGAAATAATTCCAACTATAATGTTTTATCCCATTATAGCAAATTTTGTCACCAGCAACTATTGAATATTTTGCTATTTTTAAGCCCCGCAGCGAATTTTTTGACATTCGGAAGAGGAAACCCCAAACTGTTTCAAACTTTTAGCCTTATATAATAAATTTTCTCCTGAGCGATTTTTGATCTTTTGGGGTTTATAATATATTCAATGCGATTTTAAGTGATTTTCTTAGATTTTTATTGTTTTTGATCGATTTTTTTTTTCCTTTTGTCATTTATCAAAGAATTCCGACAACAATGTTGTACCCCATTATAGTAAATTTTGTCTCCAGCAACTTTTGAATATTTAGCGATTTTTAGTCCCACGACGATTTTTTTGACATTCGGAAAAGGAATTCGGTTTCAAACTTTTAGCCTAATGTAGTAAATTTTCTCTTGAGCGATTTTTGATGCTTTTTAGCTTTTTTTTTTTTTTTTACATTTCATGTCGATTTTTTTACATTCGTAATAAGAATTACTTAACTTTTATCCCAATATAGTAAATTTTGTCCTACATGATTTTTTGAAACTGTTACGATTTTCACGTTTCTTCGCGATCGGTAGCAATTTTTTAATTTTTTGATCTCATATAGTAAATTCTGTCTTCTTTTGCAATAAATTTATTTGGATATCGTACCGCAATTTTTTAATTTTTTGTGAAATTTTTAAAGTTTTTTTTGCATTTTGTACAGATTTTTTCGACATTCATAGAAGAAATCTGGTTTTAATCTTTTATCAAAATATAATAATTTTTGTCCGCGGCGATTTTCGATATTTAAGTTTTTTTTTCTTTTTCGCGATTTGCTGCGGTAAAATTAGAAAAGTATCTGGTTTCAATCTTCTAGTTCAATATAGTAATTTTTTTCTCTTCTCAGTAAACTTTATTCGAAATTCGTGGGATTTTTTAATTTTTCGTGATTTTTAGTGTTTTTTTGCGTTTTGTGATATATTTTGACGGACCTGGGCAACTCCCAGTGAATCAGCTAGTCTAATAATAAGGATAGTAGAATGCATTCGTTGTGTGTCTGTCGAATGCATTCTAAAGAGACTGCTGCACACAGAAGTACAGAATTTGGTAAGTATAGGTACCTCCATGTATGTAGTTATGTATCTCGAAACCCAATTTCGGAATTTAGATTTTTTAAATTTTAATTTCTTATGCAATTTTTAGCATTTTTTCATGTTTCTCAGAGATCTTCCAAATTATCAAAAGTTCGGTTTATTAGCGGTTTCAGTCTTTTAACTCAAAATAGTAAATTTAGTCTTCTTTTGAAGAAAGTTTATTCAGAGTTTGTACAGCGATTTTTTTAATTGTTCGCGAAATTTTTATGGAATTTCTAGAGTTTTTTCACATTTCACAGTGAATTTTACCATTAGCTGAAACTGATTTCAAACTTTTAGCCTAATAAAAGATTTAGTTTCCTCGATTTTTGAAACTTTACTGAGTTTTATTATGATTTTTAGCGATGTTTAATGGCGGTTTTTTTTTATATTTATGAAAGAATTAAGGTTACAATATTTCAGCTCACAATAGAAAATTTTGTTCTGCGATTTTTGAATTTTTAGCGATTTTTACTTCATTTTTGTTTTCTTCCCGCAACGATTTTCTGCATTCATAAAAGGTATTCTATTTCAAGCTTTGAGACGCACTGTATGCTAAAAATCTGCACGGGCCGAACTAGGGCCTATTTTCACTCACGGCACTCGGGTCAGGCCGGGCTTGGTCTCCACTCTTTTCGGGCCGGGCCAAACTTATTTTTTTCTGCACATAGCCGGGCCTGATTTCATTCCTAGTCTTGACGGCCCAAAATTTTCAGCCCTACTTTTGACACAGCACGTATGAAAATCATTGTTACAGCGTGGCCTTGTCCATTTAAAAGTCAGTAAAATTAGGCCTGGCCTAAAATTTTTTGAAAAATATGCATGCATTTTTAAATCGCCATTACTGTAAACTTAAACATTAAAATTTATTCTTTTTAAAGAATAGTAGATATCCACAGTTATTAAAATACAGCTAAATTAAAATATAGTAAAACGTGTGAAAAAGAACCTACCTATGACGGAATCCTGTTTTAAACTGAAAAACGTGCTGATCCATGCAAAATTAATATACTAATACGTTATACTAATACATATACAGTCAAACCTCGTTAACACGAACACGCTTAACGCGAATTACTTTTCGCACGAACTGTTTCCGATTGCCCCATTCTGTTGTATGTAATGTATTTAGGTTCGGATAACACGAACTACTTTTAACACGAACAAAAAAAATTTCCCCTTGAGTGTTCGCGTTAACGAGGTTCGACTGTAATACATTTACACTTGTTAAGAAGGTAACTTGGCTATAACGCATTTTTTTCTTTTCTGTGCGATTCCGTCTTAGAAGATTTTACTATATAGCATTTTTTAGATTTTTAACACTTCAGTACATAATACATGGAATATGGATTAATAATATTAATGATAACTGAAACATTTACATACAAGAAATATAGATTCATTAAAAAAAGAATACAAAAATGAAGATTATAAACATGAAGATAAATATTTTTGTTCAGAACTCCTTGTACGAGACAAATTTTTAACCAAATCGATGTAAAAATCAATGTTTTGTAGAAATTCACACGGATTGAGCCGAGATTTTATACTTTTTTTTCGGGCCGGGCGGGGCTCGGGCCGAAAATTTAAGTTTTTTACCGACCGGGCGAGGCCAATATTTTTTTTCTATTGGCCGGACCGACCTTTTAATTTCTGTATCGGGCTGGGCCGAATTTTTTTTCTATGAGTCGGGTCGGACCTGGGCCTGGATATTTCGGCCCGTGCAGACCTCTACTGTATGCTGCTAGCTATCATAAAAGAGATCTTCTGTGTTGGAAAGAGCGGCTCTTTTTCCTGTGCGAATATCTTCTGCTACATCTCTCTCTACATGTATTACATTTATTTATATTTACGTTCTGTGGGATACATATCATTATCTTCCATTCCCGATACGCCACTGAATTTTCTGAAAATCGCAAAGAAAGGATAAATCTGCAGACAATGATTTTTTTATTTTCCACTTTTTTTTTTTTTTTTTTTTTTTTTCTGGCGAGTGTGTTTACATTTTTAGAATATGCAAAACATTAATCCTGCTGCAGGAACTTATTTCATAAGGAAGAAATTTATCAGAAATATTTTTTATAATGGAAAATGCACACACACACATATAGATATATGCGTGTATGTGTGAAAATTTAATTATCAATTATTATTATTAAAGTTGATTTTGCAAGTTAGTTACTGGATAAAATATAACGAGCGTAAACGTTAATTGTATAATTATATACATGTGTGCGTGTTATAAAATTCTGAACTTCAAAACATTAATGCAAACCACATATGAAATCATAGTATATTTCTAATACAGACAAACTTGGTTATAACGAGAACGAATCCACAGTATTTTCGCGTTATAACAGAGTTATATTTCAGTCAAGTTTAAAATAAATAAGTAAAAGTTCCGCTTATTTATCAAAAGGCAGAATTATTATTGTGATTGACACAATTTTCTATTTATATATTATTGAGAGCCATTATTGATGCCTCCTTGAGATTTATCATTATTTTTTTTTTCAATTCTAAATTTATAAAATGGATAAAACTCTATAAAATTGATTTAGATATGGATAAGGAATTACACAGATCTTTAAAAGTTACTACTATTTTTTTTTTGTTGTTGTTGTTTATTTATTATTATTATATGTATTTATTTTTCTTCTTAACATTATTATTATTAATATTAATACTACTATTATTGTTATTAGTAATAGCAGTAATATTATATTTATTTATTTTATTTCATAGCACAGTTTCTGTTATGTCTTTTTATAGTCAACAAAAGATTTCTTTTTGCTCATTAAAACCTGTACTCGTTACATCTAAGCTCGTCAAAATCAAATTAGACTATATATTATTTAAAATTAATACATTAATAGAATTAATAACTATACTTTTTCTCCATGTTGCAGGATTTTTGCCTCTATTTTTTTTTTCTTCTGGTAGTTATTGTAAGATGCTGCCCTTTTTGCTTTTTATATCGATAGCTCATTTTTTAAAAATATGTTTATGAATGACTTTTATTTAGTAAATGAACATATAGCTCAACATTTTCTGTTAAAATATAAAAAATATATAAACACACATTTATTGGAAAGTAAAATTTTCACACTCGCATATGTCAACTAAAAAACAAGAAATGGTTCTTCCTGACCGCTGGACCACGCTGATCACGGGAGACAACCTAGGAGATAAGAGTGCAATAGGACACCTTTCTTGAGTCCTCGAAAAGGGAGAGGCAGGGGGTGCGAAGTTTCCCCAAAAGCACAATTCCATCTTCCATCACACCCACACGGATTTCACCCCCACGACTTCCCCTTAACCAGTAGGGGCGGATTTCTTACGCAAAATGCTGCTTTTTCACACGATTTTTTTTTAATTCCAATGCAAATTACGCTTATTCTAGTTTGCGCAGAATTAAAAGAAAATTATATTTAGAAAGCTTGAACTTTCATGAAATGAGATTAGTTTTTCAAATTCTAGAGATGCTTGTTTTTCAGTCTCTATAAAGCTTTCTATGGAAAAGTACCTCAGTTTTTGTCGAACCAGAATTTCATCCTATTTTACGACTGAATGACAAAACAAAACAAAAAAGTGCAAACTGACTTAACTCAGAAAAGGCTTAAAGTATCTTATGCAAAAAAAAAAATTACGAAAATCTTTAAATGCAAATGAGATATAGCTATAGGAGTTTTACATTGGTTTAACATTAACTACGAAAGTCCAGAAGCTCTGTGAAGCGGGGCCTTAAGTGCAAGGAGTTTAAATTAAATTCGGTGAGTTCAATTATGGAAGATAAATGGATTTAAATGGGAATTTTGTCAAATTAACCAGCTATCTCCAAGTTGGCTTTGTCATGGCCGGTTCTGGATTCCTTGATATTGATGAGGAAAGAATAGAAGATCTGATTAAAGCAGTGAGATTTAAGCAGTGATATGATTAACTAAATTTAATCTATGTGTTGCGTAATCAACCGAACTCAATGGTTTTCAGCACCTTTATCATATTTATTTTATTTTATTTGTTTATACTATTTTGAAGTTGTTGGCAAAAATAGTTTTATGTTTTTGGTAGAATTGTTTTGTATTCCAAAGATGTAGCGGTGAATAAATATATTTAAAAGATAAAGCCAAGCGATTTTTAATATTATAACTATAGGTCTCTACAGAATAAGGTAAATAGTAGTATTTTTTAACGAAACGTGTAACGTTATAGTTTTT
Source organism: Maratus speciosus (assembly GCA_963932465.1). Taxonomy (NCBI): domain Eukaryota; kingdom Metazoa; phylum Arthropoda; class Arachnida; order Araneae; family Salticidae; genus Maratus; species Maratus speciosus. Next base: position 550,703,848 of record OZ010794.1, read on the forward strand.
CAATTTGAATAGAGACATCTATTTTATGGTTATTATTTTCGCACTTTTATTGAACTCTCAATCAAGTAAAGAACCTCGAATGCCGGTGTGCATATTAGTAATCTGACATTTATTGGCGTCCGCAGACAAGACTTGTTGAAAAAGTGATGGCTTTAAGTTTAAGTGATAATGTGAAATTAAGAGGAATTGTTAGAAGTGGTTTTACAAAACAACTAAATTCCATAAAAGAAGAATTAAAAGAAGATACGCCGGATAAGAAGAAATTGCAGATTTCTTTATCGATGTTAGAAGACAAACACAAACAGTTGATCGAGCTTAACTATAAAATTCTTCTTTAGAAAATAGAAAACAACGCAGACGATTTGGATGAAGAATCTGAAGTAGCTGATAGTTATGCGCGACAATTTCTTGAAACACAGGTTAGTGTTTATGAATTTATTAATGTATCTTCTAATGATATAGATAATAGTTCTAGTATTAGTGAAGCTAATATTAAAAGGAAGTTTAAACTTCCGAAGCTTGAACTTTATAAATTTGATGGCGAAATAAAAAACTGGTTACAATTCTGGTGCCAGTTCGAAAAAATACACGAAGATTCGGATATAGTTCCGTCTGATAAATTTCAATATCTTATTCAGGCTACAGTAAAAGGCTCTAGGGCCAGAGAAATCGTAGAATCGTTCCCGCCAACCGGCGATAATTATGCCAAGGTAATTGATAGTTTGAAATCTAGATTTGGTAGGGAAGATCTATTAGTAGAAGTATATATCCGAGAGTTATTAAAATTAGTTTTGAAGAATTCGTCTTCACGAAATAACTGTAGTTCCATGTGTTCACTCTATGATAGTTTAGAATCCCATATTAGAGCTCTTGAAACTCTTAATGTCACCACAGAAAAGTGTGCCGCTATGTTATACCCCTTAGTAGAATCATGCATGCCAGAAGAATTTTTAAGGGCATGGCAAAGAAGTTCTAAGTTTATAGATGGCGCAGAACCTAAAACTAGGTTAGATAATTTAATGGAATTCTTAAAATCTGAAGTAGAGTCGGAAGAAAGAATTAATTTAGCCTTATCTGGATTTGAACTAAAACCTAAGATTAAAAAACAGGGTATTGCAGAAGAAAAACAAATATCTTCCGCTGCTGGTTTATTATCCACCAGTCCGGCGTTCGTTAAAAGTTGTGTTTTTTATAACGGACAGCACGAAAGTTTTAACTGCTTTAACGCGCAGAAAATAAACTTTGTTAATGAACAGAATATTTTAAAACAAAAGGGCTGTTGATTTAAATGTTTTAAACGAGGGCACTGCTCAAATAAGTTTAATGCATTCATAAGATGTCTAGTTTGTAATAAAGAGCATGCCACACTGATGTGTCCAGAAATATTCTTAAATAAAAACGTTTCGGGAGGTCAAATTGATAAAAGGGATAAAAAGAAGAGAAAACAGAACCATCTACACAGAAAACATCTGAACAGAACGCTGTTAATTTATCGAGTTTATCCCACAATCCAAAAATAATTTTGCAAACTTTGGTAGTGAAATTAAAAGGACCTCATTCATGTTCATATGTTCGAGCGTTGATCGATACAGGTTCAGAGAAGTCTTATATTTTAAAACGCACTGCTGAAAATATGGATTACGAACCATTGAGAGAAGAACTAGCTACCCATTCTTTGTTTGGGGGAAAGAAAACTAGTAGAACTAAGCATATGTGTTACAAAATACATTTAGAAAGTTTAGATGGAAAATTTCTTTGTAATTTTGATGTTCTGGATGAACCTGTTTTTTGCGAAAATATTCGTTCGGTACAGAAAGGTCCTTGGATAGATGAATTAAAAGATATGAAATTTTTCATAAGTGATATAGATGAAAAACCAGGACCAATCGAAGTTTTAATCGATGCCGACGTTGCCGGAAGATTATTAACTGGGAGCAGAAGAAAATTATCGTGCAACTTAGTTGCAATTGAAACATATCTAGGTTGGGCACTAATGGGTAAAGTTCCTATTAATGACGTCCATGAAAAGTCTGATGCAATGGTTTTAACATCTTTATTTTCGAAAGAATTTTCTATAACAGACCTGTGGAGTCTTGATGCAATCGGTATAACTGATCCTGTAATTCAGAAGCCCCAAGAAGAGAAGGAACGGGAATCAAAAATCAGTTTCTTGGACTTAGTTACTGTAAATAACGAAGGACGTTATGAAGTCTCTCTCCCATGGGCTGAAGAACGTCTTCCTATTTCTAGTAATGAAAATATAGCGTTAAAAAGATTAGAAAAAATGACTAAAAGACTTGATTCCGATAATTTGTTTACATCCTATAACGAAATTTTTAATGATTGGTCGAATTTGGGCATAATTGAAGCAGTTTCTATGAATTCAAAGGTAGACTCTGTGCATTACTTACCTCATAGACCAGTGGTCAAAGAGAACAGCACCATAAAAATTCGTCCAGTTTTTGACGCATCTGCGAGAGAAAAGTCATCCCCGTCGTTAAATCAATGTTTGGAATGTGGGCCGAACTTAATGCAGATTATTCCTGATATTCTTCTTAGATTCCGCGAACAAAATACGGTGTCATAGCGGATATAGAAAAAGCTTTTTTACAAATAAGCATCAGACCAGAGTGCAGGGATTTATTAAGATTTTTTTGGTGGAGTGATGAAGATGAAAGAAAATTGAAAATACTTCGTCATGCACGATTAGTTTTTGGCTTTATGCAGTCCTTTCATTTTGGCAGTCGTCATTGAATTTCATTTACTGAAATACGCTGATAATCCTTGTTATGACAATGAAATGATAACGAAACTTCTTCATAGTTTTTATGTTGACAATGTTGTTACGAGTTTTTCTAATAAAGACAGATTGGTACAATTTATACAGGAAGCTACAAATGTAATGGAGGAAGGTAAATTCAATTTGAGGGGTTGGCACTATTCTGAAGATAACGTCGGGCCTACAATTTCATCTGTACTTGGTCTATTTTGGGACCGACAAAATGATACTTTAGCTCTTAATTTGGGCTGGCTAGAGAATTTTGAGCTAAGAAAAATTACAAAACGAACCATTCTCTCCATTGCACACAAGGTGTTTGATCCAATTGTATTGACAAATCCAGTTTTCTTGTTGCCGAAGCTTTTATTACAGAGAATGTGGAAAGATGGAATTTTCTGGGACGAAGAGGTTGGTGATAATATAAGAAAGGAATTCTCCAGCTGGTTTAGCGACCTTAGCTGTCTGAAACAAATATTTGTAAGAAGATGGTTTTGTGTTGATGCAAACTGTGAAACTCTTAGTATACATACCTTCTGTGATGCAAGTCAACACGCTTATGCCGCCGCAACATTCGTTAGAATAAGTACTGCTGACGGAGTCGAAGTACACCTATTAGCTGCTAAATCCAGAGTTACACCGGTCAAAATAATTACCATCCCAGATCCCACGTCTTGAATTAATCGCTGCCACGGTGGGAGCTAGACTATGTGCTTCAGTCATGAAAGGACTTCTGTGGGAAAATGTAAAGTTGTATTTTTGGACAGACTCATCTACGGTATTGAATTGGATACAAAGAGAAGAATCTTGGACTGTTTTCGTAAGCAATCGAGTAAAAGAGATTAGAAAAATAACAGATCCAAACTCATGGAAACACGTACCCGGGACTAAACACCCAGCTGATCTTCCATCCAGAGGATGTTCTGCGAAGCATCTAATGAAAACAAAATGGTGGGAGGGCCCAAGTTGGCTTACGGAAACTGAAGATAAATGGCACTCATCTAATATAGTCGCTGATGAAAACGCCATTGCCCAAGAAAAGAGGAAGTCAAAAATGCCTGTTGATGAAAAATCAGTAAAATGTTTAACGAACCAGACAACATTTTGTGAGTGGTGCAATTCACCTAAACATGAGAAGAATAGTCTTTGTAAGTACCATGGATTTGAGAGGTATTTTAGATTTTTCTCTAATTATGATAAAATTGTTCGTCTGGTGGCTTAGATTCGCAGGTTCATTCATAATTGTAAGATAACCAAAATCTTGTGGTTGAATGGAGAATTATCCCTTCAAGAAATAAAGGCAACTGAAAAAGTAATTGTGAGACTTATTCAGGAAGAATCTTTCACTTCAGAAAACAAAAGTAAATTAGACACTTTGGATGTTTATAAAGACGAACACGGTCTCCTCAGATTGAAGACCAAAATTGTGTACAGAAAAGATGCTGAAGATTTTCGATGTCCAATGATTCTACCTTCCGAGCATCCTGTTGTCAGAAGACTTATCATGACAGAGCATCGAAAAAATTGCCATGCTGGATCGCAAATATTACTAAATATTTTGAGGAACACTATTGGATCTTGAATGCGAGGAAAACGATCATATCCGTGATATCGAAATGCGTTATTTGCATACGACAAAAAAGAATTTCTCTAAACGCTCCTGTTGCAGCACTTTCCGAAAATCGAATTAAAGATGCAGCAGTTTTTGAAATCGACTTGGCTGGGCCTTTATACCTTAAAGGAGGTTCGAAAGCATGGGTTTGTTTGTACACCTATGCGATATACCGAGCAGTACATCTTGAACTTTTGTCATCTTTGTCGACAGAAGTATTTCTACAGAGTTTTCGGAGATTTATAGCAAGAAGAGTGTTACGGGATCGGCATTATTTATTTTTGTTCAAAATCACGCGATCAGAGATGAAAAATGTAAAGAAAAAACAATTGACTTGAAATGACATTTATTATTTTGTTTTTGCGCGTTCACATGTTATTGTCGCTGGTTAAAAAAGAAAAAGGGACAAGTTTTGATGTATTCTGTGGCAACTTCTTATATTTTTGTAGATTCAAGTAAGAAAGAAAATAAATGCTGGTAGCTTGTTTTTTATGAGTTATAATTACTAAGTTTTGAAGTTATCTCACCGTAGGAGTTGTTCCATAAATAGTACAACTATACGAGCACAAAGGTGCTAATGTGAGTATGGTTTAAGTTTAAAATATAAAGTTTATTAAAAGTCTTCCATTCGTAGAATTTAAAAGTAAACAAAAATCTGCTTTGCGTGGTACGTTTTGTGGATTTTTTACATTAGTGGCGTCCGCCGGTACAGGACCTGAGTTTAAACAAGGTTATCTATCACACGTAGTTTAAAAGGTGTTAATAAAAAAAAATTAAATGAAATAAAGATTTTCCATGATGTTTAAGTTGGTTAAAGGTTTTAAAAAGGAAGATTTGATCTTCGTAGCCGAGCAATTAGGTGAAATAGCAGCACCAACGGCTTCACTTGTGGCACTTAAAGATTTAATTTTGAATTGTAAGGCATATAAAGATGATCCTGAATTTGTACAGAGCGTTTTAGAAAATGCCGTTTCAGAAAGAAAGGAAAAGGAAAAATTAGAGAGACAGTCAAAGGAAAAAGATGAAGCATTGAATATGGAATTACAAGCAAAGATTGAAGGCGAAAAGTTAAAATTGGCGCACGAGTTAGAATTGGCGAAACTTCAGTCAGCAGTAAACAGCCAAGGTGGTGCTCTTAATCCAATTAACGATAGTTATGCAATGAGAAGAAAGTTTACGCTGCCCAAATTAGAATTCAGAAAGTTTGGCGGTGAAATAATAGACTGGTTACCGTTTTGGTGTCAATTTAGACAAATTGATGAAGATACAGAAATAGCACCAGAAGATAAATTTCAGTACTTGGTGCAAGCAACAGTTGCCGGCTCCCGAGCAAGAGAAGTGGTAGAGAGTTTCCCGCCAAGTGGCACTAATTACGCCAAGGCAATTGAGAGTTTAAAAATCCGTTTTGGTAGAGAAGATATATTGGTAGAAGTCTACGTGAGAGAACTACTCAAATTAATAATATCAGTACAAACGAAGGGAAAATTCTCGTTGACATCGTTATATGATAAATTGGAATTATATTTACGAGCCTTAGATACATTAGGTGTCACAACTGACAAATGTGCATCAATTTTATATCCATTAGTTGAGTCCTGTTTTCCAGCAGAATTTCTAAAAGCGTGGAATCGCACGAACATATCGTCTGAGAAAACTGAGGCACAGGACAGATTAAATAGTCTGATGCAGTTTTTGCGAACTGAAGTAGAAGGTGAAGAAAGGGTGTCACTCGCCGTAGCTGGTTTTGGATTAGCTAAAAGTGAAGACCGTAAATATGTCGCAAAAAGGAATCACCATAATTTTGAACATAAAACCGGTAAAACTTTGACAGCGGCAGGTCTGTTGACTACCTCTTCCGTAACAGAGAAAAAAGGAGTCTGCATTTTTTGCCAGGGAAGACATGCAAGTTCGGAATGCTTTTCTGCGAGAAAATTAAACTTAGCGGAAATACAAAAAATCGCCAAGGAGAAAAGATGCTGCTTCATATGTTTAGTACCAGAACATACCGCTAAAAGATGCCGAGCGATGGTGAAATGTATTATTTGTAATAAGCGGCATGTGCCATTACTATGCGATCAACGTAAGTCATCCGGTAAAGATACTCAAGAGGGAGCTGAGGAGAAGTCTAAAAGAGATGAAGTGAATATGACAAATATTAGTAAGAAGAGCGCCAAAGTGTTCTTGCAGACCTTGAAGGTGAAGCTAGTTTCTGAAAGTAAACAGAAGATTGTTCGTTTATTGTTAGATTCAGCATCACAGAAATCGTATATATTAAAAAGTGTGGCGGAAGAAATGAATTACAAGCCTATTCGGCAAGAAAAGATAATACATTCTCTGTTTGGCGACATTACTACTCAAGAATGCCAACACAACTGTTACAAAATAAGAGTTAGAGATTTGAGCGAAGAATTCATGTGTAATTTCGAAGTACGAGATCAAGTTAGCATATGCGGAGATATTCAACCCGTTACACAGGGGCCATGGTTACAAGAATTAAAGGAAAGTGGCATCATGTTAAGTGATGTGAGTCAATGTTGTGGTAGTATAGAAGTTTTAGTTGGAGCTGATTTTATGGGGAAAATGTTAACTGATAAAAGAAAAATATTGTCTTCTGGTTTAGTTGCAGTGGGAACATATCTTGGATGGACATTAATGGGAAAAGCACCATGTGAAAAGCCATATTCATCCGAAAACTTGGCGATGACAGTAACATCAATGTTTGTAAAAGAAGCGGATATCTCAAACCTATGGAGACTTGACTTAATCGGAATTACAGATCCCATAGAGAAGAAGTCAAGAGAAGAGATAGATCGCCAAACTAAGGAGCATTTCTTCGAAACAGTAAAAATAAACGATGAAAATCGGTATGAGATTTGTCTTCCTTGGGCTGATGACATAACAACACTGCCAAATAACTTTAAGTTGGCGATGAAACGTTTGGAAGGCATCACCTCAAAGTTAATCGCCAAGAACATGTTTCAACAATACGAGAATGTTTTTAATGATTGGATTAACGAAGGTATTATAGAGGAAGTTCCTTCTTACGAAACGAAATCTTATGGCAATTACTTGCCGCATCATCCAGTCATAAAAGAGAGTAGTACTACAACCCCGATCCGTCCTGTATTTGATGCGTCAGCAAGATTAGCAAATTATCCATCTCTGAATCAATGCCTACAATGTGGACCCAACTTGATCGAGCTCATTCCAGATGTTCTTCTACGCTTTCGAGAAAGAAAACTTGGTGTAATTGCAGATATTAGGAAAGCTTTTTTACAGATCAGCATTTGTGAGAAAGATAGAAATTTCCTACGTTTTTTGTGGTGGAAGGACTTAAAGGAAAAGAAATTAATGACATTCAGGCATACCCGAGTAGTATTCGGTGTGAAATGCAGTCCATTTCTTCTTTCATCTGTCATTGAATATCACATCCGAAGGGCTCCAGATTTCTCTGAAAGTTTTAAAGATAGATTGTTGCACAGTTTTTATGTGGATAATGTCGTAACCAGTGTAAATAGCGAAGAAGAATTGAAACATTTCATCGAAGATGCGAGGATGCTCATGGCGAAAGGCAGTTTTGATCTAAGACAGTGGGAGTACACAGGTGATCGCCAAGAAACGCCAAACACGAATGAAACTAACGTCTTAGGACTTGTTTGGAATAAGGAATCCGACATGTTGAAAATCAACCTAAGTTGGCTACAAGATTTTGACACAGAAAAGATCACCAAACGCAGTATGTTCTCAGCTGTGCATAAAATATTTGATCCCTTTGGTTTTACGTCGCCAGTCATGATTTGTCCGAAAATAATGTTGCAAAAAGCCTGGAAATTAGGTTTTAAATGGGATGAAGAGATAACTGGTGAGTTACGTAAAGAATTTTTACTATGGTTTCAAGAGCTAACAGTTTTGAAGGATATAGAGATCCCAAGATACATGAAAATGACTCCAGGAAACATAGAAGCGTGTGCACTTCACACATTTGTAGATGGAAGTAAAAATGCTTACGCAACAGTTATATTCTTTAGAATAGAAATTGGAAACCAAGTCGAGTTAGTTTTTATAGCAGCCAAATCGAGAGTTGCACCTTTGAAGAACGTCACAATACCAAGAATGGAATTATTGGCGGCAACTATGGGAACTCGTTTGGCGCAAACTATCGTAGATGCCCTCGGTTGGGAAAAGATGAAGAGATATTATTGGAGTGATTCATCTACAGTACTCGCTTGGATATCCAGAGATGTCAATTGGTCAGTATTTGTGCGAAATCGAGTTCTAGAGATCAGAAGATTAAGCAGTCCTTCATCATGGATCTATGTGCCAAGTGATAAAAATCCTGCAGATTTGCCAACTCGTGGATGTAAAGCGAAACAGCTAGCTGCCAGGAGATGGTGGGAGGGTCCAGCTTGGTTGAGAGATTCAGCAGAGTTTGAAAAATATACGAACTCTAGTGATCAAGACTATGACGAAGATGAAATTCGGAAGGAACGAATAAAGTCAGTTTCCATGATAACGAATTCTGATGTTAAACAAGATGGTTGGTATTACAGATATTTCTTGAGTTATGTATAAATCATACGGATGGTCGCATGGATATTACGTTTTAGGCATAACTGCAGAAGTACCGAAGTGAAAAGAGGAGGAGACCTGACGTCATCTGAATTTAAAGAAGCTGAATTAAAGACTCTACGTATGATTCAGAAAGAAGCGTTTTTTCCCGAGAATGATAACAGATTGAGAACTTTACAAACATGGAAAGATGAACAAGATATAATTCGACTGGAGACTAAAATAACGTACAGGAAAGACAATGAAGATTTTCTGAAACCTATAGTCCTGCCAGCAAAACATGAAGTTGTAAAACGACTCATATATCATGTACATGTAAAACATTGTCACGCTGGATTACAGATTCTACTTAATTTATTGAGAGAAAAATACTGGATACTTAATGGTCGTAGAAATGTAAAACAAGTGTTAGCACAGTGTGTTGTCTGCAAACGCTTCAGTGGGAAGAGTTTATGGAGAGACAGTGCGCCTGTACCGGAAAATAGAATAAAGGATGCTAACGTATTTCAGATCACAGGTGTAGACATGGCGGGTCCGTTATACTTGAAGAAAATTGAGAAATCTTGGATATTGATATTTTCCTGCGCAATATACAGAGCAGTGCATTTAGAGCTAGTGACCGCTGCTTCGACTGAGGCATTTTTGATGGGACTCAGACGATTCGTAGCACGGAGAGGAAGCTGCGCTGTCATTTATTCTGACAACGGCACAAACTTCACTGGATCAGCTAATTTATTGAAAAGCCTAGATTGGTCACGAATACAAAAATACAGTTCTGTTAATGCTATTGATTGGAAATTTAATCCACCAACCGCAGCGTGGTGGGGTGGCTTTTGGGAAAGACTTATCAGAATAATGAAAGATCTTCTCAAAAGAGTATTAGGTCATGCTTACCTCACTTATGAAGAAATGAACACAATTTTGACAGATGTGGAAAGTGTAATAAATGCAAGACCGCTAACATACCTTTCGGAAGACGCAACTGTGAAACCTATCTCCCCATCTATGTTTCTGCAGAGTATAGAAGAATGCAATCTTTCAGACCTGGATGTTGTGGAACAAAAATCATTAAGCAAGAGATTGAAGTATCGGCAGTCATTACAAAAAGAATTGAAGGATCGCTTCAGGTCCGAATATTTAGGTGCATTAATTGAAAGAGCAAGGAACAAACACCAAGAGCAAATTATAGCTGTAGGTGATGTTGTATTGATCGTATCTGATAATAAAAAGAGAACTGATTGGCCTTTAGGTCGAATTACAGAACTTATACCTGGTAGAGACAAGAAAGTTCGACTCGTAAGAGTTCAAACATCACAACATGAGCTTTTACGACCTATACAAAGAATATATCCACTAGAGATAGCTTCGTCTACTGACTGTCAGAAACCAAAGATTTCTCACAATCCAGTGAAAATACTTAACAAAGCTACAATTTTGGATGTAACCTCAAGCAAGGAATCTCCTAGACACAGCAGGGCTGGAAGGATACTGAAAATTCCTGAAAGACTGAATTTATAGCAAGTGACTTTGTCAATTTCTCTACGTTTAAAATTAGTTCTGATTATACAAGGTAATCAGAAGGTGGGAGGATGTTACGGGATCGGCATTATTTATTTTTGTTCAAAATCACGCGATCAGAGATGAAAAATGTAAAGAAAAAACAATTGACTTGAAATGACATTTATTATTTTGTTTTTGCGCGTTCACATGTTATTGTCGCTGGTTAAAAAAGAAAAAGGGACAAGTTTTGATGTATTCTGTGGCAACTTCTTATATTTTTGTAGATTCAAGTAAGAAAGAAAATAAATGCTGGTAGCTTGTTTTTTATGAGTTATTATTACTAAGTTTTGAAGTTATCTCACCGTAGGAGTTGTTCCATAAATAGTACAACTATACGAGCACAAAGGTGCTAATGTGAGTATGGTTTAAGTTTAAAATATAAAGTTTATTAAAAGTCTTTCATTCGTAGAATTTAAAAGTAAACAAAAATCTGCTTTGCGTGGTACGTTTTGTGGATTTTTTACAAAGAGGAAGACCCTCTACTGTTTATTGTGATAACGGTTCTAACTTTGTTGGAGCTTCAAATGCACTTAGGTTGACTGGAATAAAGTCGTTCAGTATAGTACTACCAGGAAAATAGAGTGGTTTTTCAACCCGCCGACAGCCTCATGGTGGGGAGGATTTTGGGAAAGATTAGTTGGCGTTATGAAATCTATTCTTAGAAGAGTCTTGGGGGGAAAGTCTAGTGTTTCTTATGAAGAAATGACAACCATTCTATGCGATACAGAATCAATAATTAATTCTCGACCTCTTACTTATATTTCTGAAAGCAATGGTGAACTTGTCCCGCTGTATCCTGCTTTGTTCATTCAAGATGTAAAGCAAATGGGCACACCAGATTTTGATGTTGTGGATAAAAACAAGTTGAATAGAAAACTCAAATACCGACAAAAGCTAATATCTGATCTGCGAAACAGATTTCGCTCTGAATATTTGGGATTATTAATCCAACGTCCTCAATATAAGAAATGTAAAGAGCAAATTCAACTTGGTGACGTCGTGTTAATTGGCAAAGATAATACCAAACGTATTGATTGACCTTTAGGACGAGTCATAGAACTTATTCCGGGAAAAGATGGTGTCACCAGATTAGTCCGTCTACAAACATCAACATCGGAAGTTTTACGGCCTATTCAGCGAATTTATCCCCTAGAAGTATCTTCAACCTGGTCTGAGGAACGAAAAGAACTCTATTCATTTCCGACTATTCAGACTGTGTCTAAAGTTGAACCTGTAAAGCGTACACCATGTGGGCGGATAGTCAAGGTGCCTCAAAAGCTAGATTTGTAATGTAAAAACTTTTTGTGACCAGTTGAGTTGACTCTCACCAACTCAAGGTGGGAGGATGTTGCGTAATCAACCGAACTCAATGGTTTTCAGCAACTTTATCATATTTATTTTATTTTATTTGTTTATACTATTTTGAAGTTGTTGGCAACAATAGTTTTATGTTTTTGGTAGAATTGTTTTGTATTCCAAAGATGTAGCGGTGAATAAATATATTTAAAAGATAAAACCAAGCTATTTTTAATATTATAACTACAGGTCTCTGTAGAATAAGGTAAATAGTAGTATTTTTTAATGAAACGTGTAACGTTATAGTTTTTCAATTTGAATAGAGACATCTATTTTATGGTTATTATTTTCGCACTTTTATTGAACTCTCAATCAAGTAAAGAACCTCGAATGCCGGTGTGCATATTAGTAATCTGACACTATGTACATTAGACGAATGCATTAACAACACACACACACACATAATATAACTTAATAATATGCTACAGGGTTACATATTTCACCAGCGCCTTTCGAACACATCCAAGAATACATTACATCGTCTCTTTCTCTCTCTCTGGCTGATGCCATTTTCAGTTTCCTAAAGAGTCTTTGGACCACGGAGTATAGACGACTTTCACACCTTCCCTCCAGTTTCCACATGTTGGACGGTGTTCCACACTGTGAAACTACTCTTAAAAGTCCTAGCGAAAGTCCTACTTAAAAAGTCCTATTAAAAGTCCTATTTAAAAGTCATAGTTCTTTACCCGTCCCATTGAGAGCATTTACTTAAACTACTGATATATATAACTTCTTATACACTATATACTAAAAATATACATATTACAAATACACATGATGCAATATATAATAATGAAATACTACAAGATATATACATATATAGATTTTTTTCTGCTCATAAATGCGAGATAAAGCATCTGCTACTGTATTAGCACTTCCTGGTTTATGAGCAATAGAAACCTGATAGCGAGATAGTGCCAACGACCATCTCTGTAATCGAGCGTTCTTAGGAGTTCCCTCTGTTAAGTATTTTAGGGGGTTATGATCCGTATGTAATATTATGGTGGTTCCATAAGTTCGCATTTCGAATCTCCCAAGTTCCCAGATTACAGCATATGCTTCTCTTTCAATTGTGCTCCACTTTGATTGAGTTGGAGTAAACTTTTGACTGGAAAAGGTTATGGGGTTTAACATGCCGTCTTTGTCCCTTTGCATTAAACAGGCACCAACCCAGATAGCAATTTTAGTTTGCAGAAAATTTTCAGCAATCTTACTTTGCAGATTTGCAATGTTGCAGCAAGCTCAGCATGACAAGTCTGAAAGTTCATAACAAGACTGCAACAAGATTATGCAAACTCCGAAGTCACCATACTTTGAACTTGCAGCTAAGTTGTCGTGCAAGTTGCAATCTTGTTGCATCAATCTTACTGCAAACTCATAGCAAACTAGTAATATTGCGATGTCAGACTATTTGCAAAAGCATTGTAAATTTGCAATATTGTCATGTCAGAACATCTGCAAATGAATTCCAAACTCGGAATCTTGTCATGACAAGTATAGCTGCAAATATGTAGTAATTTCATTGAAATGTTGTCAATTCTCTGAATTTTGCGTGTAGTACACAGGTAAAATAGGATTTTTTGAGACAACAGATGCCCATTCACCCAAATTTGGGAAGAACTTCGTTTTGATACTAAAAATGAAGATCCAACGAGTACTAAAAAAATAAAGTTGTTTTATCATGTTTTTTGCGCAAAAGGGGGCATTGTTAGCTCAGGGAGGGGGGTAACTAAAAATAAATAAGTAGGTGAAATGGGATATTGTTTATTATGTTTTTTATAATTCCGAATCAAGTGAAATCATCAGCAAGTCAATACGATCATTTCTTACAAAGTTACGGCAGGTTTTATTAATACAAAGTCTTTTGCAGGTAAAATAGGTTTTTACAGTAACAAATGCACTATTCACGAAAGCTTGAGACAAACCTCGTTTTGGCACTACAAATTAAGATCCGATGAGTCTCCAAAATGTAAAGTTGTTTTACTGTTTTTTTTTTGGGGGGGGGGGGGGCATTTTTTGATGGGCATTTTAGCTCGAGGCGGGAAAATTCAACTTTTTTTAAATAGGTCAAGTGGGATATCGTTTCGTATGTATTTGAATAACATTATCGGCAAGTCGATACGAACACCTATAAGAAAGTTACAGAAAAGATTTTATCAATGCAAAGTGGAAAATTATATTTTATTTTTTACATAGTTTTGTCACATTTATTTTACGTTTAAAAAGAGTTTTTTATATCATATTAAGCAGGGCTCCCAAATGGTCCGCCAACTGAATACCAATAAATTTTAACAGAAAAATTTATGGTAGGTTTGCGCTAGAATTAACTTTCAAATGTGTTTCCGGGGCGGTTTGTAAGAAAAATCTAAAAAGAAATTTTTTCTAAAATAATATTGGTATTCAGTTGGCGGACCATTTGGGAGCCCTGTATTAAGTCATCTCAAAACTATTAAATGTCTTCAAAATAGCAATAGTCAAAATTAGGATAATTTTGAGTTTATTTCAAAGTCATTAAATTTACCAAAATCCACTACTTATAATCTGGCCTAACTTTGTAAACAATGATCGTATCGGCTTGCTTGCGATATCATTTGATTCAGAATAAAAAAATTCACAACAAACGATACCCCATTTGGCATTTTAAAAATAAGTTCTGTTCGCCCATGCGTGTTAAAGTCCCCCCCCCTCCTCAAAAAGAACCCCACGATGATTCAACTTTATTTTGGGGGAACAAATCGTATCTACATTTCTAGTGCCAAAATGAAGTTCTTACCAGATAAATTTTCTTGAATGGCTATCAGTTGCTGCTGTAAAAACCTACGGTACCTGCACCAAATTATAGTTTTCGACTTCGTATTCATAAGACTTGTCGTTAACTATGTGACAAATGATCGTATCAATTTGCAAATGGTAATCATTCCATTAAAATAATAATAATAATAATAATAATAATAATAATAAACGATACCTGTCTCTTAACATACCTAAAAAAAAATTTAGTTTGCCCCTCCCGCTCCCTGAGTTAAAAATGCCCCCAAAACATGATAAAAGAACTTTATTTTTTAAGGACTCATCGAATATTCATTTTTAGTATCAAAATGAAATTCTTCCCAAACTTTGGTGAATGGTCACTAATTGCCGCATTTCTACTCAAGTTTTGATTGTATATTTTTTATCTGTACGCTAATAGTAGTACTTTTGAAGGTTGTGCGAGTTTTGTGCAGGATTCCATATAATCGGAGGTTTGTCAAATGCTTGACATTTTTATGCTACATAGACCGAGTAAACAAGGACTTATAGTTTAAAGTAGATTCCAAATCACCACAAATATACTACCACAACCGCAGGAATTAAACCCGACATAGTTGAATCGGAGGCCACAGGGCTAACCATTCAACTACCTGGTAAGCCCCAATAACTTCCAATAATATACCTTAATTTGTTTAGAAGTTTTATTAGACTCGCCAATTCTCAATTAGTTGCTTATTTCCTTCTAATTCTTAGAAGGTAATTAAAAACATTATCTAAAAATAAGTGGTCCATGTACATAACCAATGCAAAGCAAACCTAGATGAGTATAAACACACACCCTCAATTTTAATTTCATATATAATTTTATTAAAGAAAATATAATTTATTTTCATTTCTTTTTGGCCAGAGTGGAATATATTGCTAAAACTTATTAACTTCCAGAAGGAAAAAAAAAAAACCTCATTTTAAAATTAAAATTTCCCTATGGGGCGATCCATAAATGATGTCACACTTTTTTTCAACATTTTTAACCCCCCTCCTCCCCTTTGTCACAAAATGTCACTCTTCACCATACCCCCTCCCCTCTCCTTGTCACATGTCACGCTATATTACGTAAATGTATACTTGCAGCTCAGAAACAAAGCACTATGTTATAGGTCATATTTCAAATTTTATTTTTGAACTTTAACTATGTGTTTTAATGACATTTGTGAGCATAACAATAAAACTGATTCGTGTCTTTATTTTATATGAAATAAGATTACGGTTTGTAACAAAAAACATAATATACAATAATAATAAAATATTAATATGAAAGAGCAATTGAAAACAGTAGTATTTTAGAATTTGAAATGGAATTTAATATATTTGGTTTTTAAATGCTATATTTACTTTATGAACACAAAATACTTTAAAACAGATTGATTTTGAAGAAGAAGCCTCAATATTAGTTTTACTTAAACGGAATTGCCATAACATTTCATTTGTCACATTAATATGAACATTTATAAAATTATATATTAAATCATAAAATAGAAATTACTCCGAATCATTTACTATAACGACTCTTCCTCCCTTGGAGAAAATATATGCTCGTCAGGGGCGTGCCTAGCGGGGGGGTGTTGGGGGTGTAACACCCCCCCCCCACTTATTTGGAAGAGTTGGTAAAATTTAGAATAGTCGGAAAGTTAAGAACACACCCTGTAAAAAGTCCCCTCTCCCGTCGTCAGACTCATTTCAATTCTCTGTTGTCCGTCTTTAAAGGGGAAAAGAAAGAACTTCCACGGAAGATTGTGTATGATTCTGTGTGGGAGGGAGGGATTGTCAGAGAGCGGAGGTGATAGATAGAGAGAGAGAATTGCGTTTCTGAGAATTTGAGATTTTCGGGAAAAGAAGGGGAGGGGGGGGGGGTTGTTGCAATCTCTATTGTAAGTTTTCCCGTGTAGCATCTTTAATTGCTCCCTTCTGCTATGGACTGATTCTTAGAATTTGGTGACCTCTTGGCTCTGGATTTGGCGCTAGTTATTTGAGGTTGCTGCATTTAAAAGATGAAGTCACGGACACAGAAGAAGAGCGATTTGCAAAAGTTTGTTTTTGTCGCAAGATGGCGGATAATTCAATGAAAATTTTATGCACACACTGTGATCGCGTACACACACATTTCACAGAAAAAAATAAATTTATATCGCCATATAAGAAAATTTCATCCGAATGAAAACATCGACCTCCAGAAAGGAAAACGGATTCAATGTACAATATGTAGATATTTCTGCAATTCTTATAGAGGCCTGAATAGTCATATTCAAACAGATCATCCAGATGTAAAACTACCTTTTGAAAAGGCTCCTGTATAGCCCCTCCCCCCCCCCCCCAAAAAAAAGCCAGTTTTATTCTTCAAATTGTCATAGACACATGAATTTTGTAGACAGGTACATCTGGAATAGTAATCATGCTTAAAGTACGTGTTACTCTTTTTGTGAGTGGGTGGGGGCGACAATCTTTAAACCTCATTCGTTGAAAATTCCAAAATCAGAGCATTTAAGCATCATCACTCTTCAAGTTGGTTCTAAATGTGTGCAAAATGTTTAGTGTCTATGACTATTTGAAGACTCAAAGAAAAATATTATTTTTTGTCGCAGGAAGGAGGGGGGGGGGGTGGTAAACAATGTTCTCTTGAAATTTTCAATAAAAGGGTACTTAATCTTTCTTGAATCTTTCAAGAAAGGAATACTTTTGCATGATTATTATTTAGCTCTGCTTCCTCTTGAATTCGGTTCAAAACGCCGACTTTGACACTATTTTGTGAAAGCCTTTAACAAAAATAAATAAATAAATAAATATATATATATATATATATATTTATATAAAATCCAAGTCTCTGTGTGTCCCTCACAATTCCGGTAGGACCGCCTCATTGAAATGAGTAATTGCTGAAAAATACTAATGCAGGGTTATCGCAGTAACCCCCAATGTTGGCCAACTTGGCGAAATATCGCCAAATTTGGCGACAGGAATAAGTTGTCATATATGCAGCCAACTTGGTGGTAGCTGGCTAATTTGGCGAAATTCCCATTTAAAACCCTTAATCTTTCAGAAAGGAGGTCATAGAGGAGTTTAGTTTTCATAGAGGAGTTTGTTTTCATAGCTGTTTATATGATTTAACAACAAATCTCACTTTCTGATGCCCGACTTACACCAAGCTTTTTTTAAAAACGCCAAAGCCCCTATAGTGTAAAAGTAGAAAATTGTCTATTATTTTGAATTATCTGCGCTATAGTTCGTACTATATGCAAGGGGGGGGGGGGGCGAAAATTTTAAACATAAAATATTAAAGTTTCTATAAAGCAATATAAGAATTGGAAAATTAAGAATAAAATGAATGCAAAATAAGACTATACAAGAAAGCAAAATCATGCGTTAAGCATGGAATATGAAACACTTTCCAACACTAATGCATATAAAAATGCATATATCTAAAAACCAACTTTAAACAATTTACTCTCATACTCAGTAACCCTTATGAATTCTTTTGTGTAGCCCTGTATATGAACTATAGCATTTATACACACAGTAGTATGCATAAATATAATGAAACATAAAAACGCATATCATACAAAATGCACTTCCAGCAATCATCGCTTATGTACAGTACTTTGGAGTAAAGTTTCTTGGCGAGAAAGAAGTTTGACAAGGTATTTTCTAATCACCTATTTACTGTTTCATACTCACAAGCATTTTTTTCCCACATGTATACAATTTATTTAATATATAAAAAAAACTATTTATCCGTTTTTGTAAAGAAACAGAAGTAATTTTTGCACAGATGTCATTTACGCATCGGGTTTGGCGTGATTTTTTTTGTGACGCCCATTTGCCAAAATTTTCACTTTCGAATACCAGTTACATATTTAATTTTAAATTACTTGCTATTATTTTGAAAAGGAAATAACAATAAATAAATAAAAGTTTAATTAATAACTATAGAACAAAACAGTTTATATAATTTAAAAAATTAAATAAACTATTAATAAATAATAAACAATAGCCGGATTACCATATTAGGCAAAATAACACCCTTTTGGCGCCAGTTAGGTTCCTCGGTGCATATATGACATCTGTGCCATAATTTGTACATAAAAAAATATTATGTATATTTAGAAATTAATTTTTATGTATATAAATACACATAAAAACAAAAATTAAAGTTCATTATATTTGTTTTCATAGCTATTTATATATTTTGGCAACATATCTCACTTTCTGATACCCGAATTGCGCCAAGCTATTTTTTTTTTTTTAATGCAAAGTGCCCTATAGTGGGAAAGTACCCAAATGAATAATTATTAATAATAAATACATGTATAAATAACAATAAAATTCATCACGTTTGTTTTCATAGCTGTTTATATATTTTTGCAACATATCTTACTTTCTGAAACCCGAATTGCGCCAAGCTTTTTTAAAAAATGAGCTATAATGGAAAAGTGCCTAAATAAATAATTAATAGAAATAACTCTTTTTATAAACTAAAACATTTTATTTCGACATCAAAGCATTGTTTTTAATTTCGATTAAAAAGTACATAGGATAAAAAGTATCCTAGGATAACGTCAGTTGAAATTTGGTTGACAGCTTAATATCTCATTCCATAAACCTAAACAAACACAAGTGATATCGTGAACCGTAAAAAATATTAAATCATTGAGATAATCATTCACAAAGTAAGTTCTCGAACAGTCAATCCACAATATTCTTATGACGTCATAGTAAGTAAAATGGTGGCGGTATCGTTTGTTTATGGTTTGAATTCGCAAAGATTTTATTTTGCAATGTCTCTTAGTTACATTATTTTATTGTCAGATTTATGAGCTCAGAAGAGGCATATTTTTTCATTATTTAGTCATTTAAATAATGAAAAAAATTGTAAATGCATGATTTGAAAAATTTGAGTAATTTTCTTTCTTAATACGAAAAAATAACATTGACGTAACAGCGGGTTTAAATTAAATAAGCTTAACTGTTTAATTCTGTTGTAATATTCAAAATAACTGTATTTATTAGATTTCAGTAAACAACATCAGGGCCCGATTAAACTTTGAAGTTAGAGGAATTACAATGCCATTTCAGAATGCTTTTCTGACATTTCAGGACGCTTTTCTGAATTCCACATATACATGGAAACTTTTCAGTGTTACAAATATTATTCCTACGACTGGCATAACATCAGAACGGCTGACAATTTTACACAAGTTTTGAAAACTACTTTATATCCGAAATTTTATTAAAAACTGGTTACGTCTTTGTTATAGCAGCCCACACAATTATGATTATGATAAAAAGCCTCAAATCCGTACAACACTTGGAACTAAAGTGGTTTTCTACTGTACACCGTTTTCATAAATGTGTTTTGTTCTTAAAGTGAGTTATTTTCATTTATCACTGCGGAACAAGCCAGAAAAACTCATATTCTTGCACATGAGTTGTATATATTTTTATATCTAATTTTCCGTCATTTTTGACGGGCTACCTTTCTAGTATATATATAATAATGGAAAACGTATTTTGATTACAAAGTTTCTGAATAAGAACACCTGCCAGTTTCATGAATTTTTCATGCCAGTTTCATTATCTGGATAAAACAGGAGAAGGAATAGCTAAGCTTATTTCTGAAATTCTACAGTCAGTTGGAATATCGCTTTCCCAAGCTCGTGTACAGTCTTACGACACCACGTCCTCTATGTCCGGCCGCATTTTAGGCTGTCAATCAAAACTTTCAGAAATAGCTGGTATCTATTTTATACATACCCTGCCTCGCGCATAAAGTGAATTTATGTGTTGAACATGCGTGCGAAGAAAGCAATATAATAAAATTGTTCTGCGACAGTATTCAGGATCTCTATAACTTCTTTTCACTGAGTACAAAGCGATTCGGCATACTGAGAGAGAAAATGGAAGTTCTTCAGAAGAGTCTTACCTTGAAATCCTTGTCGAAGACAAGATGGACTATGCGAGCGGATTCAGTCAGAGCTATTTTATCGTCCTATGATGCCCTCATCCATACTCTGCAAATTATTTCTGTAGACATGAAGGTTGACCAGGATGCTCGAGCTAAGGCAGCAGGGTTAAGAAGCAAAATGATGTCATACGATTTCATTGTTTCCTTACTTGCAATGAAAACAATTAGGTTTAAGACTAAGTTAGCAACAGAGCAATTGCAACGTGAAGACCTGAACATTTTAGAGGGAACCGACATAATGCAGAAAACTTACGAAAGCATTCAGAAACTCCGGAATGATCACGCGGAGGCAATAATGAACATCATTAAGGAATATTACATGAGAGAATTATTTTAAAGCAGAAATTTTGAAGGTGGTAGATTGGCTTACAACTGCATTTGGAGACATTCATAAGTTGGTATTTGAGAAAGTTAAACCCCTGGCCTTTCTCCTTCCATCTAGGATCAAGTATAGCTCTACCGAGGACATTTCTAAACTATGTCAATTATTCCCTGATGATCTCAAAGATGTAGATAACTTGGAATGTGAAATTGATCTCATGTCTTCAGAAATAGCTAGTTCTGAATCGGATACAATTGGCGCAGCAGCGCAAAAACTTGTGGGGAAGGCTCATTTGTATCCTAACCTTTCTTTGGCCTACAAGTTGACCTTCATTATTCCAGTAACTGTGGCAAGTAATGAAAGAAGTTTCAGCAGGTTAAAGTTAGTAAAAAATTACTTGCGTACCACCATGTCGGAAGAGCGACTGGACGAACTAATGCTATTAACCTGTGAAACAGACATAACTGACAATTTGGATTTAGACAGTGTAGCTGGAAAAATGGGCTATTCTGAAGGATAGGCGGATGATAATTTAAAAATGTAGAAGGATAATTTTTAGTCTCTTATACTAATATATATCTTATTTTTAGCAAGCAAGATTAGTCTTTTTTATGTATTTTAAAATTGATACACTTACATTACACAACAGCATGCGGTTTTATTTATAGAAACATAAATTCCGAAGTACTTCAACATTCTTAAATTGTTACTTTTGAGAACTGGTTAATGTACGGTACATCTGTACACATTTCCTTTTAAATCGTAAGCAGAATCCTAATTAATAACAGGATTCTCAACTCTGCTTACATAGTAAAATAATTTTAAAAAAATTACACATACTGAATAACAGCATTTAGTTTCGACTGTGGTTAAGGAGAATGTAGAATTTTAAACTTTTCTAACTTAAGCCTTTTAGTGATTTTTATAAATTCACGGTATTGTAGAACAGTTGACTCTGTCGCTGAGGGGGGGGGGAATATCACAAAGCCTTTCTCACCCCCGATCTTGCAGTCGGCAAAATTCAGTTCACACCCCCCCCCACTAAAACAGCCTTCGGCACGCCCCTGATGCTCGTCCATAGAGTACACAGGCATTTTGGCATCGCACTCATCCTCGGAAATAGTAAGTCCTCTAATATCTATGCAATGTTAGTAAGACCTCTAATGTTTAACCAAAATGTGTGATGTCAGACTTCTTCTTACCACCTCCCACCCCCTTGTCACAAACTGTCACAATTTCACGAACCCCTCCTCCCCCCCTCCAAGCGTGACATCATTTCTGGATGGCCCCTATTCACAAATCTGATTAAATATAATTCCACAAAAACAAAATATTTGAAAAGTTTCAAGAATTTAAACAGAACAAAGTTATAATAAAACAATACAGTCTATTAAATTACAAAGTTTATTTTCACACAGCTACAAATAATAGTTTCTAACACAAAGTATTAACATAATATTTACCAAATTAACATACAATTATTTAACATTCTTCTCTATACTATTTCCGTGTCTTTGCATCCTAAAAGAGAGAAACAATAGAGTGCATTTTAAAAGTTACAAGTTAAATTTTCACTGTTTTCAAGAATCCTGCTTAGATTTAGTTCTAAAGGTGATCACAAATTATAACTCGTCAGGCAAAATGACCGAATCGCTAATGTTAATCCAACGAGATATATTTTTTTAAATATCTCGCCTGTATTTTTATATTTTAAAAAGACTTTTTCTTTTGCATTGGATAGCTGAGGTAAATTTCTGCAATTGCGGTTTTTACTTTATTTTAAGCTCGTTGAAGTTTTTATTTAATTTTCTTTCTTTCTTTCTTTTTCTTTTTTCTTTTTTTTTTTTTTTTTTTTTTTTTTTTTTTGTGCGGACACTTTCACTCTTTTCACTGTTTATACCGGCTCGAAAGGTGAAAGTATATAAAAAAAAATCATTTAAAAATATTGAAATGCAATCGAGTTACCTTAAAAAAATTCTCTTATTGGATTAACATTGGCGAATTGGTGTTTCCGCTTGACTGAAGTAGCCTCTTTACCCTTTAAGCCCTGACCCACACAATTGTACGGGCGATTACTAAAGTAAAAGAGAATGACTACCTCCTGTTTTTGTGCGATTTAAAACCAAATCCGCACATTTATATGAGTTAATTGGCTTTAGATGTTTTGATAAGACACAACTAGGGGGTACCATCTACAATACAGGGTTATAGTTTCTGCTTTTAAAAAGACTATATCATCTGACAGCAACAGACAAAAAGTATGAACTGTCGTAATTTCATTTAAATATGATTTATAATGTTTGCTTGGATTTAATATTTCTTTTCATATAGTTTATTCATGATTTTAATTGATTTTGTCTTTGATAAATTTAATTAGGCTTCACAAAAGTTGAAAAACAAATGAACCACACAATTGTGCGTGTCCGGCATTTACCATTTCCAAAATAGATACAATTCCTAATATATATATAAAAAAATTTTAAGTGATTTTTTTAAACTTATGTTTTTAGCAATTTATTTTTTATTAATTACATTTTTAAAGCTGACCAATTTTAAATTAATAGGTTTGTACTATTCATGATTTCTATTTAAAATGGATAGTATTAGATATATAATATGCACATGTAACGAACTGTATGTTTCTGCTCTGAGTTATAGATGCCATATATGATTTATAAGTTTTATATGAGTTATATGCATACCACGAGATTGACTTTTAAGTTTGATAAATTCATTCCATTTTGCCGGCACAGCAAGTAAACCACCAGGAATAAATAATAAATTATAGAAAGTTCAGCAAATGCTCGACAGATTCCGTAGTGTCTGCTTGAATTTACCAGGAGATCAGGGAAAATTTTCCATAGATGAGCAGACGATTCCTTTTTTTAGGACGTGCCTCGGTAAAGCAGTATATAAAAAACAAACCACACTCTGTTGTAACAGCATCATCTGGGATAGTTTTAAATTTTGTATTATACCAGTGGGAAAGTACAGACCTGGTCCACAAGGATCTAGGCTTAGGACCTGCTGTCAGGGCCGAAACTAAGGGGGGGGGGGGGGGGCAGAGGGGGCATGTGCCCGGGGCGCCAGAACGAAGGGGCGCCAAATGAAGGATTATACCTTTGGAAAGGATTATTTTCTTCTGATGGACTGATGGCTTCCATTATTATGAAACAGACATTATAAATGAAGTGTTAGGTGAAGATGAAATAGCAGTCGTAAAAAGTTAGAACTCTGATTTTCTGGTCAGAATGGGAAAAAAAATGGCCATAATTTTTTTTGAAAAAAAAAAATAATAGGTATAGGAAAAAAGGGACGAAATGGGAAAAAAAGGGACTGTAAGGATGGAACGGTAAGGAAAATTATCATCTATTTTTAGGAAAATCGTGTTAAGACTAAGTGATAGCCACAATGTTCATTGACTTCTAGAAACAATTGTTAACATTGGATTAAATATTTTTTTTTTTTATAATTTACTTCGAAAAGTGCAGAAATAAACCTTGGGGACGGTAAGACTACCAATAAAGCCACGATCCTGAAATTGATATTTAAATGCTGATTTAAATTTTGCAGTAAATTTCCTGTCAAAGAATTTTAGACATTCTTTCTCTAGCATACTTCTCCATGAGAAAAAACTTGAAAAAAATTCTGTGGCTGCATCTGAAGTGATTTTCTGTATAAGTTTAGCAAGAGGGACGGTAAGGATGAAAAACCCAGGGACAGAGTTCAAAAAATAATATCAACCGTAAAAATGTCTGCAGGTTAATTTTTTGCACAATATTTATATTAAACAATTGTCCCAGTTTCGGAAAAAAATTACATCGAATTACTTTTATTGAAACAATTTTATACAGACAACTCCAAATTTAAAAATCAGCATCAGGGACGGGACGGTATAGGCGTTTTCGTGGTATTTGAACCCCCAACATCGTCCAAAACTTATTTATCTCGTTAATATTGTTATATGCAATCATGCAATGGAATGTTCTCCAGTATATGAAAAAAAAAAAAAAACACAAAAGAATGTATTAAAATAAAAATTATTATTCAGGGACATAAAATTCAAAAGATTGTGAGAATTCCCCCATATATTGTTGTGCTTTTGTACTTTTTCGGTTTTTGTTACAGTTTTCTTTTATATGAGTACAGTTTCACTTTCAGAACAGGTTTCAAAATTGAAAGTATCTGCATATAAAAAATTTCATAAAAGCTCGAAAAGGTACGATTGCACAACTATATATATCAACCAGGTGT
The DNA here is from genome assembly GCA_963932465.1 of Maratus speciosus. NCBI lineage: Eukaryota > Metazoa > Arthropoda > Arachnida > Araneae > Salticidae > Maratus > Maratus speciosus. Next base: position 550,729,064 of record OZ010794.1, read on the forward strand.
ATCCTATGCAAAAAATAATATTAAAAAATATTAAAATGTGAGACCAAAATATGCAAAGAACTGTCCATAGAATTAACATTAGCTTGAATGTTAAATTTTACTTCGGGTGACTAGTGTCGGTTTTTAAGAATTACATTTTATTAAAGATTGTTATCATAGAAGAAAATAATAAATAAAGATGCAGTTGAACACTATTTTACATGTGAAAAAGGATTCAAAACGAAACATCTTTAATAATAACACAAATAAATAGTCTTTGAATCTGACATTAACAATATAGCAATGGAATTAAGGTTTTAAGGTCCAAAGTTTTAATTATCAAAAAAAAATATTTTGTAACTATTAAAATAATATTTTGGTGTTATGGTATCCGAGGTTTTAAGTATCACACAAAGCTATTTTATAACTTTTTTGGGGGGGGAGGGGGGGGCAGAGTTTAAGTAATTAGTCAATGCATTTTAGTTATTTAGCTCTAATTCATTGCAAAAATTCTGGATTTTTTTAAAAAAGCTCCGTATACTCCCGGTTTCTCGAATAAATCTATATCATACATACTCTAGACATGACGTTCATGACTTTAGCGTACACCCTCTGATTTTTTTTACGATTACAACACTGCAAACCAGATCAATATTTGTCATAATTTTACGAACCGGAATATTGTTCCAATTTGCCCTGCACATTTCAAGCCCAGGTTTGCTGTCGCGAAAAATTAACAATTTCAAAATATTCGTATTTAAAATTTAAGAAAAATAGGAAATAAAACGACTTATACACATCCGATTAACAAGCAGTTATGTCAAAAGAAAAGAGAAATTTTTAAAGAATTAAATAAAACTGACGCCGGAAGGAAATACTGTTAATAACTTTAATAAAAATTAGAAAATAGCGATACAATAGAAGTCCATGATAAGAAGCATGGAGAATAGCACACTAAGAAACTGTTTAAAATACTTGATATTTATATATAGAAAGGGGTTTAATGGCCATGAAAAGATAATTTAAATTTAAAAATACATTCGAACGCACTGCTGAATTCAAGAGAAGGGGGATTCCCCCCGGAAGGTTTGATATTTTATGCTTTTTAATAAGCAATTTCCACACCGAATCTCTAAAAGGTCCCCCCCACCCCCTCCAGAGCCGCAGAAATTAATCCCGGAGAAAAATATCTGAATTCAACACTGTTCGATCGGCGTGAGCAAGAAAAAAGGCAAATATTAATTAAAACGATATCTTAGAAATTCCCCTTAAAGTTGAGAAAAATTCATTTAAAAATTAAAATTTTCAATAATGCCTTAACATGGACAAAACCAAACTATTTAAAAAATGTAAGCATTCCTCAGTAAATAAACATAACTTTTTAATTTATTAAAATTTCTGTACGAAATAAGTTGTAGTTTGTACAGAGAAAATACAAAAATATCCGAATCACATTTGAATAATTAAAATAATAAATACCTTTATATCTGGGTTCTTTACTTGAACGCTAATCCAATGGCGCTGCTTCATGGAATTCAATAAAGAAGTGTTGGAATTTTGTCTTTGTAAAATTTCCGCGCATGCGCGTTTATATCTGTTCGACTTCCAACAAAAGGAATTTTTCGCTTACGTCGTTATTTTATGACAGTGTTGTATCAGGTTTAGAGCAAAGTTGCGTTGCAAGAAAGCGATTGATTATATTCCGTCTACCAAGTAATGTCCTTGCGGCAATATTATTACTTCAAATTTTTCGTGACAAGAAAATATTAAGAAAAAATTAATCTTGCTGCAATTGTTCATGCTATCTGGGAATACCCGATAAGGAAGCATCGGTGTTTATTTCGAACGGTTTGGACATGTGTGGGGTATAAAGGTTTTTAACTTCACATAAGCTTTCCTTTAACTTATTGAACGACTTTTCAGCATCTTCCGACCATGGAATATAATTTGGAACAGTGTTTCTGGTCAGATCGGTCAAAGGCTTTGCAAAGTACAAGTCCTTAAAGAAAACTATAACTTCTTTACCCTCAGTGTTAATTTTGTATTTGTTTTCTTGTTTAACCTTCTGAAAGGAATCAACATCATACTATAGCTTCTTTCTCAATTTTTAGAGTCTCCAGAATACTACAACTTAAGGTAAAATTGAATACCTTTTTCTTTCATTCCTGTAACTGATTCAATAGAATCTTTGATTTAACTTTCTTTCATGGAAATTTTTGTTACTAGATCTTTTTTTCTTCTTTAAAACAATGCTTTCTATCAATTTTTTTCGCATATTTATAGAACCAGTTACTTTTTTTTTTGTAATTAATATCTTCCTCAACTTCTTCCATTTGACTTCATAAACACGATTAACAAGCTCCGGAGTCTTTGATTTAGTTTCCATCTCATCTTCTTCATCAATATTCTCTTCAGAATATTTGGCAATATTAAAACATTCATCAAATCCAAGCATTTTTTCAATTGATTCAAATTCATCCATAATTTCTTACTCAATCACAGATCTTCTTTTTTCCTTTTTAATTTCATAATACTTAATAAACTCTTCAAAGGTTATTTCTGGAAAATTTTCACTAATAACACGTTTGTCAGAATATTTCTCTTTCAGTAAACTTTCAAGTATTTCAATTGTTTTTTATTTTACATTTTCTTCTACATTTTGCATTCTTATTTCATTCTCAAGCTTAGTTTTTTCCATGTCAAACGATGCAATCATTCTAGGAATTCCAGTTCTAATAAAAATTTTCAATAAACGCATCACAAGCTGCTTTTACTGTCACCGATTTAATAGGGATTGCTTCAGGCCAACGACTATGTTGATCCATAACAGCCAGAACATACCGATGGCTCCGAGAGGTTGGTTAATTGATTTTTGACGGCCGATTATCTACTCTAGGGATATAGGCCCGAGGGGAGTACCCTCCATGGGGGGGGGTCTTTCTAAGGGAACCTAACCCGTATTTACGCCTGAAAATCCATGCCTCGAAGAAAACCACGAAAACTCCGAACGATTAGGCCGACGGTGCGATTGGGTTCGAACCCAGCACATCCCGTCTACCAGCTTCGAAAGCAGAACCTCTCAACCACTGATGGGGCTGGCCCCGAGAGGTCTTCGGCTCAATTGGTCCTAAAACATCTGCATTTACTACTTGAAATGAGAGTTCTGGTCTTCTGACCGCTTCAATAGGTGCTCTATCCGTTACTTTTGTTTTTCTGCGCATTTGATAATCATGACAAGCAGCGGATAGTTGTTTTACTTCTTTTGGCATTCCTTCCCACCAAAACGACATAGCAATTCTATCTCTTGTTTTCTTAGCAGCTAAGTGTCCACCAGTTGGTGTTTCATGTGCTAATCTCAAAATTTCTTGTCTTCTACAGGCAGGTACAACAAGTGGAACATTATTTTGTCCTCAAACCTTGCCTCTATGATACAATACACCGGATTCTACCCAATAATTATTTTTCTGCCGCTTTGCATCTTCAAAGCATTTTTCTAATGTAGAAAAAGCCAATTGCTCCTTTTTCAAAAGTTGCTCTTGTAAAACTGAACAACTTTCCTTCCGATCCTCGTTACCAACTTTTTCGGGCAAAACAGTTGCCTCGACTGAAGTAGGAATCAGTTCCAAATCTGAAGCTTCTTTGTCTTCATCTTCATTATTTAGATTTGTTTCCAGTTTTCCTTCTGGACACCTTCCCTCCACATTGAATACAGATTTTTCTTTGTTTTCTTCCACCGGGGTGATATCTACCTCATCCCCTAAATACAACTTCTGCTGTTCTTTTAACAGAGCGAAAACCTTGGGAGTGATCAAAGCTTCTTCATGTAATCATTCCACTACCGCAACCTGTACTCGTACATCGTAATAACCTCATCTTCTGTCCGAAGAGTGAGCGGGACGGGAACAAGCTTTGCTTCTACAGGACTCCCTATTGCGGATCTCAAGAATACTTTTCCACATGACTGTAAATGCTCTTCCGGCACCACCGACTTCCACAGTATTGTAATCTCCGCACCACTATCGATGATTCCCTGCAACTTTTGTTACCGATTCCTAGATCTGCCTTAAGGAGTCTCCCATCTGTTTCTTTAACAGGAATATTCACATTCAAACAAATTGCATTTAGACCCTTTTTCTCAAGATCGCTTTTGGAAGTTTTTCCTACATCTTGTTTTACTGTATTCAATTTGAGACAATGCTTCTTCACATGCCCTACCTTGCCACATGCAAAACAGGCATATTTTGTGCGAAATTCTCCTTTATCTCGTTGCACTCCGAGAGATGCTTCAGTCTTGGGTTCAAATTTCGGTTTACCATCTCTCATATCTTTTTTTGATTCCGAACTGTAATTATTCCAACTTTGATTTCGAGAGTTAGATAACTTTTTCTTTGGAAATTCTTTTCTTTTAAAACTGTCAGTAATGCTCTCGTAATCATCAAGTTTTTCTGCTAATTCTAACGGCGTCGTAAATGCAGAGCCTGATTACCCACGGGGCAAATTCCTACCACCAAAAATAAACAGAAAATTTTGCCTCATTTATGGCACAAATTTTACATGAATACGGCGTTTAGATAAGTCGAACTTTTCTTTTAAAATTTATTGGTGTGAGTGTGCCCCGTTGGTAATCAGGCCCTGCGTAAATGTGAGTCAATTTTCCAAGAAATGTTCCCTTATTTCTACAGGCACACGAAATTTTAATTGTTCGGTTACTATTAAGTCTTTTAATTGCTGGGAAGTGTTAATAATTAATTATGTGATCCATTCAGTGAAGTAGCTTAAAAGCTCTTGTGTATAATTCCTCCATGATTTTTCATGTGTTTTGTGGTGTCTGTAAAAACATTGTTTTAATTTTTCACTGTTTAACTTGTATCGCTTTAAGATAAGAGTTTTCACAAAATCGTAATTAATTGCATCTTCCGGGGGTTCTCTAGCTAGCATATTTGCAATTTCCACCGATAAAATTAACGACAGGTAAGTTACTCAGTCTTTCTTTGGTACTTGTGCCATTTCCGCTCTTCTTTCAAAATTTATTAAAAATAATCCCATCTCATCACGTTTTTCATCAAACTTCGGGAAAACCTGTGCTAATTGAATTTTTGGAGCTATCTCAACTTTTGATTCATTTCTTTGTTCCGAAAATTTCTGTAATTGTTCCAGTTTTTTCATTTCCAGTTCATGTTCTTTCGCTTCCCTGGCCATTCGCTCCTCCCTTTCTTCTTGCCGTATTTTTTCTTCCCTCTCTTCTTGACGTCTCGTTTCTCCCCTCTCTTCTTGACGTATTTTTTCTTCCCTCTCCATTTCTTCTTTCTTTTTTCCTATCCTCAATTACAGAACTCAAAAATCCCTTAACAAACTCTTCTTCATATCCATCCACTTCTAGTATAGTCTTTTTCAGGTCTGCAACTTTTAAATTTTCGGCATCCTCAACTCCAAGTTCAGTCGCCACTTGATATAAATCTCCTTTTTTACTACCTTTGCTTTCATAAGCCATATTTGATGAACCAAATTTAAAAAAAAATCGAAGCAATCAGCAATATTCAAACAGTGTCTCTACCCTAATTGGAACTTTCCCTAAGAACGCCTTAAACCAAATTTAATTTAAACCTGAACATTCTTTTGTACATAACCCCTCAAATTGAATGAAATTTATTTTATTTAAATACTTATATTAGTATTACTGACTAAATTAAAACACATTTGCAAAATATAAATAATATATCCAGAAAACAATTCTTGCAATAATTAAAATATACTTTTACCAATATGTCAAGATTAAAAAAATAAATAAAACATTTGTGTTCTAACAAAATAAGAATTTGTCATTGCTTTGCGCATTAATTTTTAAATACACCTTTCAAAAATACATAATACATTATCTTGTTTTTTTTCTTTTATAGTCTCTTATTAAATTGTATTTCAAAACAAACCAAATATTTATAAATTACAATCTTAAATTAACACCTTTTAGTTAAATTAAATTGTATCCAAGATATGAACATCTTTCTTTTATCTTGATTTGAAACGCAAATCAAATCTCTTCATGCATTTCACTTTGTAAATCAAAAATAAAACAACAACAAAATAAACAAATGCTTAATATTCAGTCACAATTTAAAAAAAATAAACAACCAAATCCGTAATAATCAACTAAAGAACAAATTTATACATTCTCAGTTTCACTGAACAGAGATTACTCAACTTTTATTTCATAATTAAATCTGAATAAGTCATAATATAAACATTTCAAAGAATTCCAGAATAATAAGTAACAAAAAAAAAACTATTACTTCCTCTACATATTTTGAAATAGCACCTTTTTATCTAATCACAAAACTAAAAATATAAATAAAAACATTTGCAAATAAATCTATTTCTTTTTTACATTTTTTTTCTCCAAACGACAATTAAATTTTTCTTTTCCCTTTTATTCTTTGAATAAACAGCTTCACCAATCTATTATGAAATTTTAAAACAACTGAAACTCATTTTATGTTACATTTAAAAAAAAAACAATAATTATAAAATATTTATTAAGTAACAAAATTTAAACTTTCACCCTAAATATAATTACAGTAAAACCTCCATAACGGACACTCCCGAATAGCGGAAACCTCTATTTAACGGACAGTTTTCCAATCCCCACTCCCAAAACCCAATTTTTTTTATGTTTAACCTCTGAATAACGGACATTCCGAATAGCGGACAGTAATTTTTGCGATAAAGGATGAATAATTATTTTTTAACGAGAAAAAAATGTAAAAAAATGTAAAAAGCCTCTAATTTTATCAGGGCAATGTGTCACAAATTTTGTGATCACAGATAAATGGAGGGGGTGGGCTAGGGAAAAGCAAAATCTATAGATCTTAAAGAAGTGGAAGATTGACATGAACGACTGCAATAAATATGTGACGGTTATGAGGAGGAAAACATTTGAAACCCACAAAAACTATGAAACCGGATTCTTTTTCAGAATTTTTCCGAATAAGGCTTTGTGTTCAAAAAAAGATGACTGTATTGACGGGAATATGTCAACAGAGTGACTCACTATTTTATTATGTTGCAATGTGTTAGGAGAATTTGAAATCCCTCTTATTATTTGAAAATCTCTGAAACCCAGGTGTTTTAAAAAGAACATTCAATTTAATAAATTTAGTATTGTGTGGAGAGGAAATAATAAAGAGTGGATTACCAGTCCTTTAATGATCGAATGGTTAACTTCCTTTGGTAATAGGAGGAAAAAACAACAAAAAAAGTTCTCTTGTGTTTGGACAATGCAAGTTCTCATCTAAAACATTTGAAATTCGACAATGTTAAAATTGCGTTTTTTTCCAAACATAACGCCAGTATCTCAGCCACTTGATAAAGGTGTAATATACAATTTTAAACCTGGTACAGAAAGCTTTTATTACGCCACATTCTTTCAAAGTTAGATTCTATGAATGCACTTTAGAACTGCCTAAAATTAGTTAAACCTGGTACAGAAAGCCTTTATTACGTCACATTCTTTCAAAGTTAGATTCTATGTATAAACTTGAGAAGTGCCTAAAATTAGTTAATCCACTCGATGCTATTATTTGGATTTCCTCAGCTGTAGAAAGCATAAAACCGAAAAGCGTACGACAATGTTTCAGAAAAGCAAGCTTTATATTGAAAGAAAATGAAACACACATTTCAGACACAAATGAAGAATTAAGTGAAATAAGTGAATTAATGAAATGTATCAGCAATGAAGAAACCGCCGAAATTTTCATTAATATTGATGATGAGTTACCTACTGTAGAAGAATCAGTTAATGTATGCGATTATATTCCTTCAGAATTTTCGACAAAAGCAGACTCTATTAGCGATGATGAAACAGATACTGAACCTGGAGATGCTTTCCTGCAATGTCGAAAATTTCCAAGTAGCAGCAAAATAGAGTGAGCAGTTACACATTTTTTTTTGTAAAAAAGGGTGATTCAGAAGCCTTAAAACTAATGACAGAGTTAAAACTTCACACTGAAAAATGAATTACATGTAATCGCAAGCAAAAGCAAATTTTTGTAACCGATTTTTTTCGTAAGAATGTAATAAACAATGGATAAAGGTACGCACAATTTTATTTCAGTTTTATTGCATAAAAAAATAATTTTAATTTATGATTAATCATTTAATACAGCTTTTAGGACATATAAAAGTCAATTAATGAAACATTAAGCATTTCTTAGCAATTTTTGAATCTCTGAGGTTTTCCCAATAGCGAACATTTTCCACGCTCCCGAGGTGTCCGTTATTTAGAGGTTTTACTGTATTTATAAACACAGTTCTATCTGAACATTCCATCAATGTAGCATTCATAATAAATAACTCTGCATTCCTATTATTACGCAAGTTAAATATACAATAAAAATGTAATTTTTAAGCCTTACGAAACAGATCAACATCAATCATTTTTTACTTTTCAAACGTAATTACTGAATAAAATACCATATTTATTCTATTACATGAATAAATATTAACCCGTTGTTTCGAAACATAACATAAAACATATACACTTTAAACAACCATTTTAATAATATATATTTAAACTGAGCTCTCGATGGAACTTTAAAAAAATACCTTGACGATAACAGATTAGTTACCGGATTCTCTTTTATGCCAATTTAATACTATCGACACAACTTTATTGCTGTTAACCACAATATTCTACGATGCCGTTTAATGCGGTAGTAACACTGTAGATGATTCTTAAAAACTGAAGACCATCATCCTTTTCGGCTGCGCCATTCTTATGGCCGGTTCTGGACTCCATGACATTGATGAGGAAAGAATAGAAGATCTGATTAAAGCAGTGAGATCTTAGCAGTGATATGATTAACTAAGTTTAATCTATGTACATTAGACGAATACATTAACAACACACACACATAATATAACTTAATAATATACTACTGGGTTACATATTTCACCAGCGTTTTTCGAACACATCCAAGAATACATCGTCTCTCTCTCTCTCTGGCTGATGCCATTTTCAGTTTCCTAAAGAGTCTTTGGACCACGGAGTATAGACGACTTTCACAGGCTTTATATATAGAAACATTTTTGTCACCAAGTTTGTCGATATTTCGCCTCGTTGGCCAAAGTTTGGCGATATTGTGTTAATCCTGTCATTAGTACTTTTCAACAAATACTCATTGTTGAAGCTAATGCTGATTTCTCTATAGAAAATCAAACGTAACCATTAAGTAGTTCACCCCCCCCCCCCCTAGTGTTGCCCCCTTAAGGATCGAATTTAAAAAAATCAATGTCCAATTCATGTATTGCCCTCAGCAATACATATATATATTCCAAATTCTAAAACTCTATGTCAACAGGAAGTGGGTGAAAAATAAATCACAAGATTTCACTGCCACAGACAAACATAATTGTAAGTTAAAAGAAAATATGTAAAATAAATAAATAAAATAAGAAGAAATGATGCTATAAATCAAAATATTTTATTAAACATCATATGATTGTTTCTAATTTTCACACGCGAAATATAAAAGATGCTTTTGGTGGTTAAAAAATGCTATTGAGAGATAATCGCAAAATCTCAAATCAAAGTTTTTATGCCTTTTTTCTTTTAAATGAAAAAACAAACAGATTTCTTTTACTGTTTGATTAAATTTAAATGTGTTTTATTGCAATTCAATATTACTACGTGCGTATTTTTTTTTTATTTGCTCCATGTGTTCTAATCCGGTTGTCTACGAAAACATCCAACGGTGAAAGTGACGCACACCAAATTTCTGTGAAATATGCAGAAAAATTGTACTTTTTTAAATTTTTTTTTATACTTTTTAAACGGTTTGGAACTTATTCAATTCCTACTATTAGCTCACACTCTCCCTATATTTTATTTATTTATATATTTATATATTTATATATTTATATATTTATCTTGTTCAAATTTTCAATTGTTAATAAAATACTCATTATTTATCCTATCAAGTTGAAATAAAATTTTTTTAACTTGTACTGGATGACAATTGATGTTAATACAGTTTTTTCAAACATTAATTAATTAATTTTCAATTAATTAATTTTAGTTTTGCATGGGAAACAAAATGGCGGCCATTGGTTATTGAAGGTCAATGAAAGTATTTTTATTAAGGGGTTACCATAGGGGGACCCTGTTCTGTCGCCAAATACCGCCAAATTTGGCGGCCAAAATGAGTCGCCAAAAGTGACGCCAACATGGCGATATCTCTAATATTTCGCCAAATTCCCATAGAGTTCCATTGTAAACCTACTTGCTTATAGAAAATCAACAAATTGAGATATTTTAATGCAACAAAAACTAATATTAGCTTAAGGGATTATGTTAAATTTTTCTTTGATGGCCTAAGTAGGAATTGACTTTAAAAACAAAATTTTTATATTACTTGTTTTTCATAGTAGGTGCATTCAAAAGGCGACCCTCATAGGTACCTTCTGGTGCAATCAGAAACGAAATCCAACAAATATTTTTTGAGTTATGCTTGACGAAAGGCTTTTATTAGGCTTTTTTAGTAGGCAATGGCTTTAATATCCATCGTAGCTGTATGTGGCCGGAAAGTAATACTGCGCTGTGTATTAGCCTTTGCTTCGCTCAGACAATTATTAAGAAAAATTAAATTTTAACTTCATTTTTCGCTGATTCAAAAATGGCAATGTTTAGTGCAGTGCTAAGAGACCCTTAAAATTTCATGTAGTTTAAAATGCGATTTTGAAAAAAGATATTTTTGTATAATATTTATCTTCGCTTTTATTGTTAGTATATTTGTATTGATTTCATTATACAGGGTGTCCGGTCTCAACGGTGTCCAATGGCTAATTCCTAAACCGTAAGTCATAGACATATAGTTCCAATTACAAAAATGTTTTAAATGAGGTAAAGAAGTATTTTAAAGCGATTTAGGTCGAGAAAAACATTTATTTAAAAATTACGAAATTTAAATTTTTATATGGTCCCCCGGTCCTGTAAGTGATATTTAGTAAGCTTTTCCTATTTATCTAACAAGTACGGCAAAAAATGTCCCATTCATCTAACAATAAAATTGACCGAGTTATGACATTTTCAATTTTATGACTTAAACCACTTTTCTGTAACTGAAAACAGATGAGTTGGACCACGCTTTCAGGGGTCGTACACGAAGTGCTTAAAGTATTATAAAGGGCGTCCACTCCAGACGATGTTCAATGGCTAATTCCTAAACCGTTAGTCAAAGACATATAGTTCCAATTACAAAAAGGTTTTAAATAATGTATAGAAGTATTTTAAAAGCGATTTAACTGAAGGTGCTGTCCCCGTATAAATATTACGGCAGTGTTAATTTTTAGTATTTAACTTTCAGATTGGTTAAAATAATTGAAGAAAAAAGTTTCAAAACTCGCCTTATCGAGAAAATCAAATTTTGGGAAATCGCATAAAACCTTTAAATGCGCCCATTGGTACTGATTGAAAATTTGGAGATTGTAGTGTTTGATTGGTACAGTTATACCAATAGAATAGATTGATAGAGAAACACGATTTTTTAAATTTCGGAGAAGGCGAGTTTCGAAACTGACGTCCTCAATTGTATTTTGACTTTTTTTTTTTTTTTTTTTTTTTTTTTTTTGTAAGGAAATGAGTGTGTTTCTTTTGATGATTTTATTTTAAAAAGTTGTATTATTTTTATAAGCTTTTGACTTACGACGTTCGTATCTATGTTTTCCTAATTCAAAACAAAACAATTCCTAATTCAAACAAACAAGATGAAAGTCCATTTTTTGTTATTGAAATTATGTGGACTGATGAATGTCAGTTTACAAGACAAGGGGTCGTAAATACTCAAAACTTTCACTATTGGTCCCAGGAAAATCCACACATTATTCGTCCTAACAAACATCAAATACGTTGGTCCATAAATGTTTGGTGTGGTTTCTGGAAGACGTCCTTAATTGGGTCATTCATCTTCGATGACACTTTAACATCAGAAAAATACGCGGATATTTTTTCTGGACCAGTATCCGATTTTTTAGAAGAGTACGTTTCATTACAAGATTCGTCTAATATGTGGTTTCAGCATGATGGCGCGCCAGCACATAGATCGCTAAAGCCACGTACTGTCTTAATCAGTACTTTTAATATTATCGGATATGGAGGTCGTATTGAGTGGCCTCCCAGGTCGCCAGATTTGAACCCTTTAGATTTTTTTTCTTTGGGGTTTTCTGAAAAGTAAGGTATACGAAAGAGAATCCACTAGTCGAGCAGATTTGTGGAATCGTATTGCTATGGCGTGCAGATCTGAAACACCTACAATGTTGAAAAAAGTAGAAGAAGAATTTATTTCACGTGTACATTTCTGCATTGCAGCCGAAGGGACTCACTTCGAGCACGTATTAAGATAACCTTAACTTTTATTAATTAAGTTTTAGATTAGGTAATCTAACTATGTATCATTTTCTAAAGAGTTGTGACTGTTGCTTTTGTAATCATTTAACAAAATTTCTGTTATTTTTTTTACTGATATTTTTAGTACCAGTTGTATATTTGGTTTTAATATGTCAGAATGAACAAAAATCTCAAAATATAATTGTAATGTTAATTTACTCTCAATGTTTAATGTTAAATTTTATATCTGACGATTATTTTTATTTCTAGTAAATTTGTGACTGACTCCCATTTTGCAGCAAAAAAGATACTCCAACTTTAAACGTCTATTACTCAGTCAGTTTTAATCGCAGAGGAATGGGACTTTTTTTGTCTTACTTGTCAGTGCAATAGGATATTTTTACTAAATATCACTTATAGGACCTGGGGACCGTATAAAAATTTAAATTTCGTAATTTTTTAATAAATGTTTTTCTTGACCCAAATCGCTTTAAAAACACTTCTTTATCTCATTTAAAACATTTTTGCAACTGGAACTATATGTCTATGACTAACGGTTTAGGAATTAGCCATTGGACACCGTTGAGACCGGACACCCTGTATAGTTCTCAAAACTCTGTAATTTTGAAAATTCATAATATGAAATCAATTTCATGAAAAAATTCATAATAATATTTCACAATACTATTTCTTTATACACAACAATAAAATATTTATTTAGACAATAGCATAATCTCGAATATCAACATTTTTAAAAATATCATATATCAACTTCATCGTAAAATATGTCACGGTTATCGTTTTATAATTGTTTCAATAAAAAATAAAATGAATACATGGAGTAACGAAAAATATTTTATTGTCCGAGTGTTCATCTTTTAATAAAACTAGTTGGCATAGCAACCCTTTGCGTTGCATTTAAATTGCAGGAGATCTTACGATTTTTTATGTTGGAAATGTAAATCTAGTTTTATTATACATTTCGACAAAACTATAACATAAATTTGATTGAATACTAAATTTTAAGTAATAAACAATATTATAATGTAGGTTAAAAGTTTATTAAATTAAAATGCACATTTCCAAAATTCATTTATAAAAAGCATTGCGTTCTTTTATTTTTGACTTTTTTATTTAGAAACTGCTGCTGATAACCACGTGAAATCGTTTTGACGAAATTGCATAAAAATGACGTCATTTGACAAATATAGAAGAAACATTTCAGATTTGTGAATTAAAATAAATGTTTATCAAATGATATTTTTCTTGCTTAGTCATTCTGCCTATAGTGGCTTTGTGAAAAATTTTAAGTGCGTCATTTTTAAGAAAAAGTTATATGAAAATCGGTGTTTCTTGTTTACCACTTTGAGTGCCCGATCTTTTCGCTTAGGCCGCGTCAATCATCGGTGACTGACACTTATAGATTGTGTAACGGGAATCTTATTTCGTGGCCCAAACGGAAAGACAGACAAAATAGACTTGGCATTCAACGTGTTAAATTTACTTGCTCTAAATATAAATCAATAATTCTATCGATGCATGCAAAAAACTTAAATTTGATTTTGCTCAGACTCCTTGGTTAAATATTAGTAATTAAAAAAATCTTTAATCTAATATTTATAAATGACAATTTGTAAGCAGACGATTTTTTCTAGTTTAGATTAAGTTGCTTCGTGAAGATGAATGTGTAAAATTATGTTTTATGCCTCGGTTTTTAGTTCTTAGGCCTTCTTTCTACCTGATGCTATAAACATTTCAAAGGTTAAAAATGAGCTAAAGCAAGATAGAAAATGTCGAAAATTTAAAGTCGTAGAACGGAGAATTAATTAAAAAAATACACTAAACATCTTTTTTTCCATTTATTTGTGATTCTCCTGTAATTCCCATTTTTATTTATTTTTTCTTTATTTCACGAAAAATGGTTAGCTTTCTCTTTTTTTTTCTATTTTGATTTTGCTTATAGCTTTTTAGAAATTTTAACACTAATTTTAAAGCGCTTATGACTCCTAATACGTAAAATGATAGGCAGTTTTCAAACAAATTATATTCGGAAGTATTTTCCGTTGTATTGGACGGTGTAAAGTTTAAAATTTTTGCGATTAAATATATGTTAAATTTTTGTTTTATTTGTACAATGAAATAACATTGTTCATTTTATAAGTTTGTTACGGAATATTAGCTGGAGACATTTTTATTATTGAAACTATTTATATTGCTTTAAGTGATAATGGATAATTATTCTTCCATAATAGAACCTGCATGCAATAGAGATACATTTAAAACAAATCGTGCTTAAAAATTAAATAAAAGCCATTAAAAATGAGTAAATTGAGATACAGTTTTCAAACAAATTGCATTTGAAAGTACATTTTTCCCCCTACACGATTGTGTAAGAATTGAAAATATACGATTTTTAGAAATTTAAACCAAATGACCTAGCATTTACCGAAAATTTATTTCGCATGACTTAAAAATAAAACTTCCATTTTATGGATGATAGTAATAAGGATTAATTTCAGAAAATCAAGGTTTCCACTCAGAATGAAACATCATTAGAATAAAAACTAAAATCGAGAATAGCTGTAAAAAAAAAAAAAAAAAAAAAAAAAAAAAAAAAAAAAAAAAACCTCCTGACATCTTACATAACCCTTCTGGAAGATTTTTTTTTTAAATAGCAGCCACCATCTGCAAGTTATTGAATTTAAAAATCAGCAATCCATTTTAGGACACTCGATATGTTCTATATAAAATTCAACATTATTAACCAATCGAGATCAAATTTTTCACTTTAGAACTTCGAATACTTTACACTTTGGAATATTGAGGAGAATATAAGGTAGATTTAAAGATGGATACACCACCCCTTCACTTACGTTACATTGTTGTAAATGTTCTAGTAAAGTATTTTGATATTTTTTGCTGAATGTGCAGATGGAAATATGCAATTCCGATTAATTAAACAAGTTTAAGTTTTTAGTAAGATGCTACTTGGAGCTTATGCAGAATCATCTTATTTATATTTACATTAAAAATGATTAAATCAAAACTTATTTTAATTACATCTTTGTTCATTCATTGTATAACATGCATTTTAACCCACAATTTTTTAGACGATCTCATCTATTCACGACAGCGCCCAAATTTAGGTATTTCAAAATATCCCTCTCAAGTGTAAGTATCATATGTGTATTCAAACGTGAATCCGTCATTGTTGTTTTTAGATTTTTTTTCACAATTTTTAATTTACAATGTTCTTTCATTAGAGGCAACTGTGACTGGAGAAGTTAGAGCCAGACGACTGACATGGTTCGCAAATGGCAGAATGTATCTCAAAGATTCTGTTTTCATGTAAATATCGTCCTTTCTTTCAGCCTCTGCGCAGAAGTCTGACAAAACTTTCAGCTCTGTGTGTAATGCTTCCATATCAGGAATTGCCAATGTTTCACGAAAGACATTTACCGCTTTCTTAACTATATTTAGTGTTTATTTATTTCTTGTAATGGGAGGATACATTATTTTATCTAGTGGTGAGATTATGCCGATACAAGATTTAAGACTTTCAGCTATCACCACCGTAAGTCCAGTACCTTCTGAAACTCCATGCGTTAGAACATTAGAAGTTCGGGAGTAAAGAGATTTCTTTAATTACCGTCTAACTTCTTTGGGGCCAATCTTCGTCGATACTGCATAGCAATTCATTTAACGGATCAACACCTTACTTGGTTTAAAAAATATCTGCACTTTATATTTCCCTATTCACATTTTCATTGTCATTGTTGATTGTTTCCAATGATTTGATACAAGTCTTCAGTATTTTCGTAGTGTCTATGTTTTTCAGCAACTAACTTGCACTTGTACTGAACGTTCTTGAGAAATATCATAGTGAAGCAATGAAGTCTAGCGATGGCATTTTCTTTCTTAAACCTCGTGGCTTGATCATTGTTTTGCTAACAGAAGTAGAGGAATCAACTTTTTCAAAATTTGTAGGATGCATTCGTATGAGATCAAAACCGCTTTTAATGATTCCGCTCGAGCAGTCCATCTCGCCTCAGAAAGATTCCGCAGCAGAAGAGCATTTTCTATTTCTTTGAGGTTGTCTACTAATGGCTTCTTTCGTTTAGTACTTTCTGTGAAAAACACAAACATCTTCCAGCTCCAGCACGTCGAACACATAGCTTATAACATTGCTGGCATTGCAGGTATGTGAAACGAAAGTGTTGAGTCTGTGACACTGACAAGGAATATAGAGCTGCTCACATCACGTGACTTTTACAGGAGAACAATGAAAAAAGCTGTAGGACACACAAATAGAAAAAGCATTGATAAAGGTAGCGATAGCTGTCCTACAGCAGCAGCAAAAGCCTGTTCGTGACGTCACCCTGCAGAGCTCTATAGGGCACAATTCGATTTCTGAAAACGCCTCCTAAGTGCCGCTGAATGGAGGATATTCCAAATATGGGTTCGAGGCTGAAAAAAGTCATGTGATGCCGGTAATGTACCCGAAGAACTTATAACTGATAAGAAAGGAAGATACTACTGCTTTGCCTCATGAACTGTTTCATTGGCTAACGGGGATTTACATTACACGTCTACGGAGCCTTCGCTTCTTTACGCTAGAAGTTTTTACCTTGACCACGTGATCAAAACGGAGATGGAATATCCTCCATTCTCCAGACATGTTGCTTGTAAAATCGTATGACTGGAAAACTACCTGTTCTATTTCGAGCTCATTCTTTGTAAAGATGTGCGATATCTAGCATGCAAGGTCGACATTGTTTTTGACGATTTCTTTTAAAACTTCCGAAAGCCGATCGGAGTTTTTCCATCTTTGTCGACATATTTCAACCCATCTCATCGATCATGGTGCGAAGCATATGGTATCGTATCTATCATAATTCCATAAAATTATGCTTCTTGAATATCCCTGACTATCATTTTGCGCACTGCTGTAGCACAAAATTCAATCAGCTTGTTTTGGGATTAAATGGAAAGGTAAGTTATATCCCAGATAGCATTTTTAATTTGCAGAAAATTTGCAGCAGTCTTGCTTTGAAAACCTGCAAAGTTGCAGCAAGCTCAGCATGACAAGACTGAAAGTTCATAACAAGACTGCAGCAAGATAACGCAAATACCGAAGTCACCAAACTTTGAATTTGCAGCTAACTTGTCGTGCAAGTTAAATTCCTGCTGTATCAAATTTATTGCAAATTAACGGCAAACAATTAATCAAAAATACTGCAAACTCACTGCAAAGTAATAATTTTTCCACGCCCCACTGTTTGTTTACAACTGTTACACTATAAATTTAACCCCTTCGGAGGGGTCCATAGACCTGATCAGATCTATTGATGTGAACACACCGTCAGAAGGTGCATGCATCGTTTTCATCTCCATAAACAAGTTACGGTAATATTTGTACTTTTCAATAGGGGCCTTTTTTGGTATTTGATAAGTATAGCGTTTAGAAAAAGCGGTGCCAACACAATAAAATTTCTGCAATTTCTGCGTATGTGCTGATTGTCTATTCTCTCAATAGAGGGATTTTTTGCTTTCGTCACTTTCATGAATTAAAGACAGTCTTACCACCAGTTTCACAACAAACTACTCATGCAAGTGGGGGATTGTATACCTTAAGGGAGATTTGCTGCGAATTTCTCAATTCAAATTTGTCACGGCAAGATAATGTCAGAAAAAATCAAAATGGCTGCTAATGTTCATGCTATCTGGGATGGTATGGGCTGAAACGTGTGTCCTCAAACATTTCCTCAGTTGTGGTTTATGCCTGGAAATTAATTTCACATTTTTTTTCAAAAGTTTCCAATTTCGTCTTTGTCACTTCCATAAGCCAGACCTTGTCTACTCAGCATTCGCGTAATGTTCATTAAGATTGCTACAATTTCTGTGCTGAATGTAAGATTGCTGTTTCTCTTCCAGAATAATCTGTTTGCGCTTGCTCTCGTCGAGCAAGTCATTATGTGTCATCACGAACTTACAGGAAACAGCAAATTTGGTGAGAGTTGGGAGAAAAATGTTGTGCGAACTTTCTGTTCTTTTAATTTCCTTAAGTTCTTCCACCAAACTGGTCGCCAAGGGTGGCTAGTAATTTACAGAAATAGCTATTTGCTGTATTGAAAATCTCTTTCATCTGTTTATTGCAATATCAAGAAAAACCCCAAGGTTATTACTTGCTCCTTGAGACGTTAAGTTTCAGTACAGCTGTACCAGATGAAGAGCAGATGCACGTTAGCTTTGTATTGAACAGACACACACACTGCACTGTTAAAAATATCGTGAAATGTTTATAAAAGCTATCTATTTTCTGACCAATGAGAACGCTGCATAAACGCCTATGGATCGTTCTCATTGGTCAGAAAATAGATAGCCTTTAAAAACAGAGGTAATTTTTCACGATATTTTTAACAGTGTGCCAACTTTACGCTTTACAATCACACCAGGGTATCCCAACCTTGTTATTTCATTTAATTGTCGTTACTAGCGTATTTATTTATTTATTATCGGAGCCTACGCTTGATTATGAGGTTTTTACGAGGGGTCTCTCAATGGGAGAAATCGTGTACGAGATTACGGAATCTCCTTGATTACAGCTGATTACTATGATTACATGTGATTATACCTGATTACACCTAGATTACATGTGATTATACCTGATTACGCCTAGATTACATGTGATTATACCTGATTACACCTAGATTACAGCTGTTTACACTTGATTACAGTTGATTTCACTTGGAAATACGTGATTACACGTGATTAAATTGCTAAAATTTAATGATTTAACAGTTTTAGTCGATTTTAAGATTTCCAAAAATCTGTTTTTTTTTTTTTTTTTTTTTAAAGATTTGTCCAAAATAAGAAATAAGTATCAAGCAGGACGGTGATTTGCCTATCACTGTTCTGCCGACAGTCAGTGGCGTAGCTAAGGGGGTGGGGTCTGAATCTCACCCCAAACGATGGGCTCGTACACTAAATCATGAATAATAAAAGTAGTAACTTCTGCTAAAACGGCAATTTTTTTTTCTTTTTTTTACATGTTAACTTTTTAGATTTGTTAAAAATAGGAAAATAGTATCAAGCAGGACGGGGATTTTCCTATCACCGTTCTACCGACAGTGGCGTAGCCAAGGGGGTGGGGTCGGAATGTCCCCCTCTAACGATGGGCCCGTACACTAAATCATGAATAATAAAAGTAGTAACTTGTGCTAAAACCAGGGATGTAGTGGAGGGTATACGGGGGTATACGCCGTATACCCTCTGGATTTTTTTAAGGAACACCGTATACCCTCTGTTTCTCAAGAAAGCTATAGTATATACACTCCAGGGTATACGCTCTGCCTTGAGCGTATACCCTCTGCTTAGAGAGTATACCCTCTGTTTTTTTTACGACTACACCACTGGCTAAAACGGCAATTTTTTTTACATGTTAACTTTTTAGATTTGTCCAAAATAAGAAAAATAGTATCAAGCAGGACAGTCATTTGCCTATCACCGTTCTGCCGACAGTGGCGTAGCCAAGGGGTGGGGTCAGAATGCCCCCCCCCCCCCACTAACGATGGGTTCGTACACTAAATCAGGAATAAAAAAGTAGTAACATCTGCTAAAACGGCAAAAATTCCGAAATTTTTCGTTTTAGCAGGTATAATTTTAAAGTGTTTCTTTCGCCGGAACCATTATTTTTTTCCGTTTAATACAGGATTCCATTATAGACGTTTTCACATGTATTCTCTAAAATTTATCCACTCTATAATAACCAAGGGTGGATCCAGCACTCAATTTAGAGGGGGTCATGGCTCTTTTTTTTGGGGTGGGGGAGGGGGGGGGGTTACACCACTTCATGATCAATTTTTATATTGAAGGCTATTCTCTGATACTTTCGCGAAATCATTTTCATTTCTAAATACAAAATATTTGCAGTAGTATTCGTTAATATATATATATATAGATAGATAGATAGATTTCATTGAGATACCAAAAAATCGTAGCATTTCCCATTTTCTTATAAATGCGAAGAATGATTCAGAAATGTTGTCAAGTTAGCATTTTAAGCCAATTTTTAGGACTTGAGAGCCACAGAAATGTCATCATGAGAGAGCAATTTGCATTCACGTCCGGAAATTTAGTTTAAAATGCCAAATTTTATGGAATTTTTGGTAAGATTCTTCGCTTTTATTGAAAAATGGAAAACAGTTTCGATCACATAGTTTCCGAATAAGTGCACTTTCAAATTTCTTGAGATTAGAAATATTTTCACGGATGTATCAGAAATTATCTAACTTTGATTTGAGTAGAGGTTTAAAGAGTCAGAGAGATTCGCATTGTTGAACAAACTTCGGAGGAGGGGGATTGAAAGAATTTAAGATATATTTCATTTTTTAATAACTTTTAGCATTTTTCTGTTGTTTACGAGGGGGGGGGGGGGCGGTCATGACCCCCGTCTCCTTCCCCTTGGATCCGTCACTGATAATAACCGCTTGAGAGCATAAACGTACTATAGTTAAATCTACGACATTAGAACATGTCTGTAACGAAGCGTGCCATAAATGGAAAAAATTTAAAGTTTTACGAAATTAACACTGATCAATTTATACCCGCTAATATAAAAATCTATGTAAAATGGAACATTTATCCAGACCTTTGCGATTCCTTCTTTGTAGCAGTAAAGCCTATGATGTCCGCAATAGAACATTGAACTGGAATCTTCAGAACGTTTTGTTATCCAAATCAAATTATAAAAAAACTCTGCATCCTATACAACGAATTTAATAAACTCTACTCTTTCATCAAATATCGCTTTTAAAGAATCTTTTTTTTTTTTACGGTGTTTCTGCCTGTTTATCTTCGTGAACTTTTATTGAACTTTATTATTTTCCTCATTCCTAAGCCTTTCGTATTTGTAAATAACTTTAAACACTGTTTTCATTTTGTTTTTATTTTAATTTTTGTGTTTACATAGAAGTCATGTGTTATTTTTGTATATGTCTATACTTTGTTTTTATTCCGTTTCCTTTATGATTTTGTGTTTACTTATAAGTCATATGCTTGTAAATGACTATAATTGCTGTTTCTTATACTTTTATCTATGGTGCTTGGGTGCCATAGTTTTCGTAATACAGTCGGCCCTACTTAATCGGTAACGGATAATTGCATACCCCGCTTATATGCATAGAATGCCGTGGAACAAAAACGCTCCCCATAAGGTTAATGTTAAATATACTCGTTTTATCGCATAACAATCCCCGGTTAATTGCATAAATATTTCCAATCTAGTAATCCGCATTTTATAAATTCCTGTTATAGTGATGAATGGGAAGAAAGGAAGAACTTTTTGTTGTTGTAACAATGGTTTGTTATATCTACGATCGAAGAACAGAAACCGTCGTGAAAGAAGACTTTATTATCTAAATTCTAGGAAACGCATAGGAGTGTTGAATTTGGACAATTATGTTTTTCTTGTCTTTTAAAGCTTGTCGTACATACAGTGACTCAATATGCTGGGGGTACTTTTTGGAAAATCCTGGAATCGGGGGAAAATACAATCGGGATGGTCAAGAGAATAAAGGAACAATATTTAGCGCCGGAAATTGAGAAATACAGTATCCGAGGTAGGAAAGAACAAATTTCCCTAAAAGATTTTTTGTGTAGGCAACAACAACAAGAAAAAAAAAGTGATAAATTGACAAATAATTGAAAAATAAAATGAATTTATGCAGACATGTGATTTATAAGACGTGATTTTGTATGAAACAACATACTGAATTTTCATTTTGCGCCACCCCCCTTCGCCTTTCATTCTCGCACTAGTTTCGGTCATGTTTTAGCGGGTGTGTGTGTGTGTGTGTGGAGGGGGGGGGGCGCATAGAAAGAGAAAGAAAAATGAATTGAAAATTATTAGTGATATTCTTTTTCATGAAAAGTGTTAGGGTAGGAAAAATGATATCAATAACTATATGAAAATGCAAAAGAAAATTACTTAGCAAAATTCATTTTCAAGTAAACACTTTTTAGAATTATGAATATTGTCAATAGCATGTTTAAAATATTGCTCAAAATTTATTACAAGATTCGCCCAAAATATTTAAAGAAAAATACTTTCACTTTCACAAATTTGAAAAGAACACTCCCATAGGTTGAACATTAGCTTGCGAGTTTCTTTGTATTTCATATATATATATATATATTTGTATGAAATGACAAACAAAATTTTCACTTGGCGCCCCCCTTCGCCTTTCGTCCTGGCGCC
The DNA here is from genome assembly GCA_963932465.1 of Maratus speciosus. Taxonomy (NCBI): domain Eukaryota; kingdom Metazoa; phylum Arthropoda; class Arachnida; order Araneae; family Salticidae; genus Maratus; species Maratus speciosus. The sequence continues at coordinate 550,751,677 of OZ010794.1, forward strand.
CAGGGCACATGCCCTCTCTGCACCCCTCCCCCCGCCTAGTTTCGACCCTGATTTCAAAAGAATACGTTAACATAAGTTTGTTATCGCTATTAGTATTTTTACAAAACATATTGCCTTCCCTACACATCCTGAGAACACCCAGGTCCAGTTCCGGCACGGTTCTGGAAAAAAAATCAGGAAATGGGTCAGAAAGTTTCGCATTGTTGAGCGGTGAATTAGAGAACCACCTTAAGGTATATTTCCAAAGATTCCGTTAACAGAAGTTTATTATCGCTATTAATATTTTTACAAAACATATTACCTGTCCTACACATCCTGAGAACAATCCGGTCCAGTTCTGGCACGATTCTTAAAAAATAGTCAGAAAATGGTCAGAAAGTTTCGCATTATTGAGCAGTGAATTTGAGAACAACCTTAAGGTATATTTCCAAAGATTCCGTTAATATGAGTTTATTAGCGCTATTAATATTTTTGCAAAACATATTGCCTGTCCTACACATGGGGCCGAAACTAGAAGGGGAGGGCAGAGGGGTATGCGCCCCGGGCACCAAAACGAAGGGACGCCAAATGAAGGATTATACCTTTGGAATGGATCATTTTCTTCTGATGGACTGATGGACTGATGGCTTCTATTATTATGAAACAGCCATTATAAATGAAGTGTTAGGTGAAAATGAAAGAGCAGTCGTAAAAAGTTAGAACTCTGATTTTCTGGTCAGAATGGGGGGAAAATGGCCATTATTTTTACGACTGCTCTTTCATCTTCACGTAACACTTCATTTATAATGGCTGTTTCATAATAATGGAAGCTATCAGTCCATCAGAAGAAAATAACTCGGTTAAGCGGGACTCGGATAATCGGGACTCTACTGTATATTTCATTTTAAAAATTGTCTTTAGAATATTTTTGTTGGTGTTCAGAGGGGGTCATGACCCCCGTGACTTCCCCCATGGATCCGTCATTGTAGATTACGTAGTTCAGTATTACATATTTTATGATTTATATATTTTAAATTTTAAAATAAGTTGGCTATTAGAAAATTAGAAAAAATTCTCTTTGTAAATATACTTTACGGAAGAAGGGGGGGGGGGGGAGGGGTGCCAAAATCCATGTTTGCCCTGGGTACAAAAAAGGGTAGTTTCAGCCCTTCCTACACATCATGAGAACAATCAGGTCCAGTTCCGGCACGGCTCGGCTGTATACAAAAGAATGCAAGCCTGATCTCGGTCCGGCATGTGTCTGCTGAAAAAATTAAGCCCTGACTCAGATACCGTGAAGCTGCCCGATGCCAATCTCTATGCTGGACATGTTTGAAGTTATAAGGGGAGGGGGGGGGGGGGGCTTTGAGACCTATAGCGGCATGGCTGTGTTCTCGAATGATCCACCAAAACTAATAATAAATCCAAACATGTTACATTTCTTTATTGATGTTGTCAAATTAGCATCGGCTCGTGACGCACATTTATACTTATTCTCGCAAAAGTCACATTCATTGACAATGGCTTATATTTTATCGGCTTCGTTTAAATTTTTATATCGGGCCGGTAGGCCCACTAAATTTTTTTTATCGGCCCGGACTGGCAGGCCCAATGATTTTTTTTGCCTGCCCGTTGAAAAAACTGTCCTAATTCTGCCGGCCCGGCCGTTTTGAAAGTGCACCCACATTTCGCCGTCCCGGTCCCAAGCCCGGGCCCGTGCAGACCTCTAGGCTGAGGCACTATATGTTTCCATTTTCATTCTCTTTTGCGACATATTTTTCTGATTCTTTCTAAGCTTTAGACCACGAAAGCCGAGACAAAAGCGCAGAGAAAAAAGTTTTCACCCGCATCGAGAATTTATATTTCTTTCTCCTCGGATTGCAGAAACAAGCAAATAGAAACTACGCTGTTTAAAAAAAAAAAAAAAAAGAGAGAGAGAGAGAGAGAGAAACTCCCAGGAAGAAGGTAGCATTTTAACTAGAGGTCTGCACGGGCCCACATTTCCAGGCCCGGCTCGATACAAAAATCAAATGTTCGGCCCGGGCCCGGCCCGGCCCGGCCCGTAGAAAAAATAATATTGGCCCGGCCCACCCGAAAAAAAAATTAAAAGTTCGGCACGGGCCCGGCCCCAGTGGATTTCTACAAAACATTGATTTTTACGTCGAATTGGTTAAAAATGTGTCTCGTACGAGGATTTCTGACCAAAAATATTTATCTTTTTTTTTCATGTCATCTTCATTCATCGTTTTTTCATATAATCTTCATTTTTATAGAAGGGCGTGATATAGCAGGGTGCGATATTTATTTTTTTAATGAATCTCTATTTCTTGTATGTAAATGTTTCAGTTATCATTAATATTGTTAATCCATATTCCATGTATAGAAGTGTTAAAAATCTGAAAAATGCTATACAGTAAAATCTTCTAAGACGGAATTGCATAGAAAAGAAAAAAAAAAATGCATTATAGACAAGTTCCCTTCTTAGCAAGTGTAAATGTACTATATATTATTTTCTTACTTATTAGTATATTAATTTTGCATGAATCAACACGTTTTTCAGTTTAAAACAGGGTTCCATCATAGGCAGGTTCCTTTTCGCACATTTTACTATATTTTAATTTAGCTATATTTTAATATGCGTAGAAGTCTACTATTCTTTAAAAATAATAAATTTTAATGTTTAAGTGTAGAATAATGGCGATTCAAAAATGTATACATTTTTTCCAAAAATTTTTGCGCCAGGCCTTATTTAATTGACCTTTAAATGGACCAGGAAAGGCTGAGACAATGATTTTCATACGGGCTGGTTCAAAACTAGGACTGAAAATTTCGGGCCGTAAAGACTAGGAATTAAACCAGGCCCGGTTCTGTACAGAAAAATTAAGTTAGGCCCGGCCCGGCCCGAGCCTTCAGAAAAAAGTATGGCCTGGGCCCGGCCCGGCCCGAACAGAGTGGAGAGCAGACCCGGCTCGGCCCAAGTGCCGTGAATGAAAATCGGCCCGTGCAGATCTCTAATTTTAACGTCATCAGTTTCGAAGCTAAAATAATAATACAAATGCTTATTCATTGGTTTTTTCCAAACAGAATGACATCGTAAATGTCAGAAAAAATATCTTTTCTGAAATGGATCTTTTAGGTGCTTAGTAATTTAGGTTAAAAAAATGGATCTGATACTACAAATCCCCTTAAAACATCAATTTAATAATCCTTAACATAAATTAACACCATCACAAATTTAAAAGCTTTAAGCAAGTAAATAATCTACAAATCCTCAAAAATTTTTATTGAAAAAGATTTAAGTTAAATACTTATGAAAATTTCTCACTTTCTTGGTCATACTGTCTTGTGGGCATTTTTAGGAATTTTGCAAACTTATATGAAAATAACATTTATTTTATGTGAGAATCAGCTTAGAAGTTGCCAGTTATTCGTTTACTTTGAACGCAAAAAACATTCAGCTATTAAGAAGTGATGTGAAAATGTACAAAAATCGGACATTATAATTTTTATAAGGAAAATAACAGAGGTCCCCGTATGGGGACTCAGACCGAAGAGGTTATAGTGATATTTTAAATGCAACTTTTTGACCTACCGTTACAAAAACAAATTGCAGTAAATATTGTAATTCTCAAAAGGTTTTATTTTGCCATAATATTTTTCAACTGATGTTTTTAGTTTTATGAATTTAACCAACTTGATGAACTAATTAAACTGATTCTGCTTTTATTTGTTTTCTCCTAATTTTTTCTTTATTCTTGTTCCTTTTTTTCAGATTTCGTTTTTAAAATACAATTCTGCTTATGTGTATGTGCGAACGGGGGGATGACCCGGCACCCAGGGCACACCCACCCCGGCTACGCGCATGCTCGTAATTTAGTTTGTATTTTGGAGCTTATATATACCATTACCCTGAAGATAATTTGCTTACATATTTTTCGATTTTTCTCCTCTACTTAATTCCCTGCTTTATTCAATGATCCCGAGTTGTTCGTTATTCGGAGGTTTTACTGTATTTAGATATTAAAGAATTGCTGCAAAACAATGTTATCTAAATTCCATATATATATATATATATAGTATCAAACGACAAACAAAATTTCCATTTGACGCCCTCTTCGCCTTTCGTTCTGGGGTCTGGGGCAAATGCCCCCTCTGCCCTACCCTAGGAAACTACTATCCCGAAACATCTACCCGGAAAAAGTTAAAAAATTGCCCCCCCCCCCGGGTGACAATTAAAATTCCCTCGGAATTCCCTCCCTCACTTCTTTAATTTTTTTATACGTTTTAAATAATATATATCAGATTTAAAAATTTGCTTGCGTTCACCCTCACCTTCCTCGTATTTTAAACACACTCAGTCGATATTAACTTGTAATATATTAGAATGTAATCTAAGTTATATTTAAGAAATATATAATTAGAATTGACCTACAATCCATTACACGTTAACTGGATTATTCAATTAAAAACGTAATCGAAATCATCGCGTAATCGATTACAAATTAATTTAATTAAAATTTAAAAGGTTATATAAGAATTGATTTGTAATCCATTACACGATTATCGGATTATACAATTCAAAAGCTTAATTGAAATTACTTTTCAGTGCGCTGCATGTTTATCAATTGCATTGTGAGGTGATTATAATGTATTTTAATCTATATAGTTTCATTACTTTTCCATCAGATTCTGCCCAACACTGGTCATATCCATTAAAAATTGTTCATATTTTATCGGTTTCGTTTAAATTTTTAAATCGGGTTGGACAGCCCGCTGATTTTCTTTTTTTTTTTTTTTTTTAAGCCCAGCCTGCCCGTTAAAAATATGTCCTAATTCTGCCGGGCCGGCCCGTTTGAAAGTTTCCCTTACGCTGGCAGAGCTTTCCATTACGCTGGCAGAGCCCGATTATACAGGGCCGAAACTAGCCTTTTTTGCGCCCGGGGCAAAAATGAATTTTGGCGCCTCCCCCCCCCCCCTCCCCTTTCTCCCTCAAAGTATATTTACAAAGAGAATTTTACTAATTTTCTAATGGCCGACTTATTTTAAAATTTAAAATATGCAATCATAAAATATGTAATACTGAACTACGTAAATTGAGTGTGACGGTTTTTGCAATTATAGTTCGTTCACATAAAATAATTCGCATGTATTATCGGCTATTTACAGTGTTTGCTTATACAGTAGCGTTCCGATTATCCGAGTCCCGCTTAACCGAGTTTCCGCTTTCACCGAGTTATTTTCTTCTGATGGACTGATGTCTTCTATTATTATGAAACCGCCATTATAAATGAAGTGTTAGGTGAAGATGAAAGAGCAGTCGTAAAAAGTTAGAACTCTGATTTTCTGGTCAGAATGGGAAGAAAAAAAATGGCCATAATTTTTTTTATGGCCATAATTTAAAAAAAAAAAAAAAAATATGGCCATTTATTTTTTCTTCCCATTTTGACCAGAAAATCAGAGTTCTAACTTTTTAAGACTGCTCTTTCATCTTCACCTAACACTTCATTTATAATGGCGGTTTCATAATAATAGAAGACATCAGTCCATCAGAAGAAAATGATCTATTCCAAAGGTATAATCCTTCATTTGGCGCCCCTTCGTTCTGGCGCCCGGGGCACATGCCCCCTCTGCCCCCCCCCCTTAGTTTCGGCCCTAGCGATTAAGATTGTTTGGGGCCCAAGGCCCAGCACCTTTTCGGGGGCCCGTCGCACCAAATTAGTTGCTATATTTTGGGGGAGGGGTATTATTAGATATGCCATACGGTTGCAAAGTTAACCAAAATATATTTTGGTTTTTGAGAAAATAATTGCGGAAACTTCATTTTTAAGAATTATTTTTCTAAATCATTTTATTCAATTTGGGGCCCTTAACAGCAGCGGGCCCAAGCCCACGGCCTAGTTGGCCTGTGCGGTAATCAGGCCCTGTACGCTGGGCAGGGTACGGGCCAGATCCGGGCCCATGCCGCCCGCTAAACGCTCTTTGAATAAAAGCAAACACAAACTCTTAATCCCCCCCCCCCCCTCAGACTGCTATCTTATCTGGCTTATCTCTCTTTCCCGAGCTCGTTCTTCATCTGCGAGCTTGCCTTTCTGGCATTTCTGCTTCTGCCTTCCCCAACTTCTGTCTAGAGTCTAGACAGAAGACAGAATGTTGAAAAAATAGATTTTTCTCGAGAATTTTAATTTGAGATTATACTTGATTATACTATGATTATATCGATTACAATTGATTACATGTGATTACATCAAGATTTCTTTGATTACCACTGATTACATGTGATGACATGATTACGCATGATTAAGACATGATTACAGTATGATTTCACTGATTACAGGGTCGGTTGTACGAGATTACACCCCATTGAGAGACCCCTCGGGTTTTTAGCTTCGCTTCACTTGCGGCTTTGTACCTCTAATGATCCAAAATTACTGATACAGTTCTCTATAAACAGTTCTTTCAGTTGACTTTACATCCACACACTGTTAAAAATATCGTGAAAAATTACCTCTGTTTTTAAAGGCTATCTATTTTCTGACCAATGAGTACGCTCCGTAGGCGTTTAAGTAGCATTCTCATTGGTCAGAAAACAGATAGCCTTTATAAACAGAGGTAATTTTTTACGATATTTTTAACAGTGCAGATGAGAATTGACCACGCGCATTGGGTGGAGCTCGCAATGTTTCCCACAAGCATTGGGGTATTTGATTGGCTTTTGGTGAGCGCTTGTGGGATAAATCGAGAAGCTGATTGGTTATAATCCATCCTGACGTTGTATGACGTCAGTAATGCTTCTGGTCAATTTGCTTTTACTGGGATTAAATTCCAAGAAGAACTCCCCTTACATCAGAATCTGTTCGTTCTCAGTAGAAAGGAAACAAGGTGCTTGGAGGCAGATTTGCACGCAACACAGGTCACATATATTATGGAAAGTCACACTGTCAGCAGATAGATCTAATCGCTGATAGAGTTGGGCTCGCTCTGTGCGAATATGCAAATTAAGGCCATATAAACATTCTAATACAATGTGTTTCTTAATCAATGTCGTGATTTTATTTATAACCCAAGACACATATCTTAAATATCTAAACACGGAGAGTTACTAAATATGGCCTTATAAACGGAGCAACCATGAATAAATTACACCTTCTAATACGGAGATTCGCGTGTAAAATAGTCGAAGGAACGTTTCTGGAATAAATGTGGAGTTTTCGAAATAAATATAACATAAATGAAAAGTAAACTAACATCTGAAAAACAAAATGATATAGAAAAACAACCTCGTCACATTGCACAAGAAAGAGCCATAAAAAAAATTTGCCGTACAAAAATTTCCAGTTAAATTGCTAGTTATACAATCCAGTATGACGTCACTTCAATTTTCCTTAGAAATAGCATCCGGAATCATTTTTGTCTGTTATATAATGAAGAAATCGGTTATAATCGCGTAAATATCATTTTAATTTTCATTGAAATAAAATATATGAGAAGTATTTTCTAAAAAATCAAGAGATCGTTCAAAAATTTTTCTTCATTCCGAGAAAGATTTTTGAAAATATTACCATCACGAATTTGTATGTGACTTTCACTTCAACTTAGAAACGAACAAACGTAAATAAACAATATTCTGATTCCGGTCATTATGAAGAATATCCCCTTTTTTCTTTTTAATTATTGCACTTTAATCTAATTTTAAACTAAAATAAGGATCTTTTGTGTGTTTTATTTAGTGCTTGTATCCATTTTCAAGGTTTCTTTTAAAGTTTTATTTGTACAGCTATTTCTGAAAATTGGCAGTTGTGAGAATGTGATTGTCTCTTTTTGAAAAAGAACATCTAAAGCTAAAAACTTTAATCATAAATTGTAGCAAATCTTCAACCTAATTACCAAATACATCCTAAGTAACATTATAAACATAGGACAATGGGAGTGAAAGGACTGCAGTATTATATTGAACAACATTGCCCAGATGTTTGTAAATATGTATCAATTGAACGCCTTGCTCAGCAACATAGAATGCAATATAACTCTCAGCCAGTTATAGCCGTTGATGGAATGTCGTTAATATATCCTTTGTATTCTAATTCGTTAGAATGGGTGTATGGAGGTCAATGGTTGCAATTTGTTCACAAATTAGAGATTTTTATCAAACGCTTTAGTGACGTTGGTATAAGACTGGTATTCTTTTTTGATGGTACTGTTTGCTCAAATAAGAGAAAAGAGTGGGTTAAGCGACGCGTAAACAAATACAAACAAATATCATCTGTATTTTGGAATATTAAAACACATCATTCTGAACCTGATAAAAAGTTCTTTCAATTACCTGCATCAATGGGTACTTTAACAAGGTTTGCTTTAAAAGAACTTGGTGCTGAAGTATACCAAACAGACAGAGAAGCAGATGAAGTTATAGCTAACTATGCTTTTCGGAGTAGAGATGTATTTGCAATCTTGAGCCAAGACTCTGACTTCTTAATTCACAATACTAAGCTCTATTTATCTCTTACCCATTTAGATTTGAATACCTTAATGACAGTTCATTACGATAGAAATTGCTTAGCTTTTTCCTATTTACATTTGCATGTGAATCAATTGCCGTTGTTTGCATGCTTAGTTGGAAATGACATTATTTCTTCTGACAAATTAAAGCAATTTCACCAAAGAATATCTGAGCAACAAGGCCGAACATCTATAACAGATATTACAAGGAACCTGGTGGCTTTAATTCTTACAGAACGATGGGTTGGAGATTTTAATAATAAAGTAGAGTTAGATAACATATCGCTGAAGGTTTTTGGTAATCTCAATGGATCCAGGCTCATTTATGATGGTCTCAGATCATATGCTCTTGGTTACTATAATCCACCGCCTTCATTATGTGTTCATCTTCATCCTGATCTTGAAAGAGCAGTGTATGAAAGACATGTTAATTGTTTAAATGGACCCTTTATTTTTAATTTATTGTGTAATATGGAATATGAATCAAGTGAGGTAAAAACCTTAATATTTTATACTTTCATCTGTTTATATTGATTTTTCTAGAGTTTATTTAAATTGAATAGTCTCATTGTATAATATTTTATTTAACCACAAGCATGCACAGCCAACTAACTACACATGGGGCCCTTGGGGTAAATATCCAGTTGGGATCCCTATAACATGTTTTTCACCACAGTTTGTCTTTGTATTCATTAAATATATATGTACTAGGGTAAGGGATGTAACAAATAGTGATTTGGCCGAATACTGAATATTCGGCTACTGAATAGTGTAACTTTTTCAAATATGAGTTTGATTATATGGCACAGATGTCATATTCGCCCCATATTGGCGCGATTTTTTTCGGTTGCCAATTTGGTGAAAACATCAACAGCATAAACAACATAATCCGGGTTACCACATCAAGCAAAATAACGACACTTTGGCGCAAGTAAAGTACCCGTTGCCTCTATGATATTGGCGTCAGAAAAAAATCGCGCCAATATGGGGCAAATATGACATCTGTGCCGATTATATATATATATTAGTGTTGACTCTAAGCCGCTTTAGCAGGGCGTCGTGCCCAGCGGCCCGTTTTATTTATTTTTTGTGCCTGGCGGCTCTTTTAAACCCTTCTGATGCGCCTGGCTGCCCTTTTTAATACTTCCTATGCGTCCCATGGCAGTTCAATTGATACCGAGAAAATATCGCAAATTCTAGGGACTCTAAACAAACCAGTTTAAAATTTGTTTAGTGAACAAGGTACCTACAAGTGTGCCCTTTTTGAAAAAAATGTGCCCTTATTTTAGAATAGTGTTCCCTTTTTTAAAAAATGTGCCCTTATTTTATAATAGTGTTCCCTTTTCTAGAATAGCGTTCCCTTTTTTAAGAATATGTTCCCTTTTTGAAAAATTCCTGCCCGGCGGCCCTTTTTTTCTAGAGTCAACACTATATATAGTATATATTAATTAAATTTAATTAGACTTACACATTAATTTAAATAAATATATAAATTGCATATACATAATAATTAAAAAATATAAATAAATACAGTGATCACAAATTAAAATTAATTTTTTTATTATTTGTATGTTTAAAAGTTTTGTTGTATTTTTGTATTTCAAACACCTTTGTGCTAATAATAAACATGATTTTTGGGCAGACTGCACACTGAGACAGCATGAAGAAAATAAAGTGCGACTTAGGGGGGGGGAAAAAAACTGGTCAAAACAAAGAAGAAAGCTGTTTCAAACCTGTTTTTTCTCTGAAATCAAACAACATGTTGCATGTGTCGCCTCAGTCTGCAGCCAGCCTTACAGAGTGTAAATTACTAATTGCATAATTTTATCTATAGATACATAAAATTCATATTACATTTTTATCTAATATAAAAACTCATTACCACTCTTAAATGTGCTTTTTTAGTTTGTTTTTTTGTTTAGTAAACTTTCATAACAAAGAATTAAGAATTCATGTTTTAATCCTTTTATAAGGTTGACTTTCTGTGAGTCAGGATGGTAAGTCAATATTTTTATTAAAATTTAAAGAAAATTCTTGACTTCTGTTATTCAGTCATATTTTTATCCTTTCTTATATTCAACATTAATGAGCTTCTCACCTGGACTTGAAATGTACCGGAGCAAACAGGAACAATATTCCAGTTTGTGAAATTATGACAAATATTGTTCTGGTTCATGAAATTATGATAAATATCGTTTCAGTTTGTGCAATTATTAAAACATATTGTTACAGTTTCTGTTCATCCCCTCCCCCCCCCCCAAAAAAAGGGATAGAAAATGCAGTGATGCACTTAACATCACACTATGATGAACCACCATAACATAATCACGTGGAGCGATTGCAGCAGTTCCTACTCCAAATGAAAGATTCATGATGCAGAAGACAATGAAATTTGTGTGACTGAATAAATATGACAGGCCACACATCCAAACTTTTAAATTTTATTCATGATTCTCGCAAGCAAGCTAACTTTAAGCCTTACCAGAGATACCTGTATAGCTTATTATGCATCATAACTTCAAAACATTAAAAGCATCATAACTTCTGAAGCTGTTTAGTAAAAAGTAAAATTTTGAGAATATTTCTCTGTAGTTTATATAAATATATTTCCAATGATTCTGTTAACAGAAGTTCATTATCGCTTTTACAATTTTCAGAACACTATTGCCTGCCTAACACGTCCTGGGAACAATTAAGTCCAATTCCAGCCTGGCTTAACTATGTAGAAAAAATGTAAGCCTGATCCTGTCTCGGCTTGACTATGTAGAAAAAATGTAAGCCTGATCCTGTCCCAGCTCGAGTCTGCTGAAAAAATTAAGCCAGGGCTCAGACATGATGTAACTGTCCAATGCCAATCTCAATTAGGGATTGACCGAAGCAGCAATTTCGGCAACCGAATACTTGAAACTTTTTAATACGCATTATTGCATATATTAGCTTTTTTAATAAGCTTTAATTGAAATTAAGTTCTCAATAATTTAATTCAGTTACATTTTTATTCTACAATCTAATTACACAAAAAAATTTAATGACTTCTTTCCACTCACAAATTCATTAACCCATCACTTATTTTTTATTGTTTTATCAGTAGTCAATAACCAAAAATAAACTATGTAAATATTAAACTATACAGGGTATTATTAAGGATAAGTATTGTCAGAAAAACAAAAGTTCATTCAAATAATAAGAAACAATGTTGTCATTAAGCTGATTTACTGATTGTCTAAGTCTAATTATAAACATATTGAATAGGAATGTCCTCAAAATACAAAAGTTATTATATCAATTTGTACATTTAACTATTTTCTGTCAAATTATTGATAGAATATTTATATTTTGATAAACACTTTAACCTTGTGGTGATGAAGATAACAAATTCGAGCGATTTTGATATAATGGTTATTAAAGCTATAGGATAGGCATAGGTGTATACTTATTTTATATGTGTATTTTCTTTAATATACACTTTAGATATACAGATATGAACTCTGATATACTTACTTGATGTGTCTATTAAAGAAAATACACATTAAATAAATTTAAATTTAAAAAAAAACTAATGTAGAAGTAAATAAAATTAAACAAGGGAAAGATGCGCCTTCCTTACTTTTTTTTTCTCTGTTGTAGACAGTTGTTTTGATTTCGCACCTATGTAGACTAATTCAGGAAGGAAAAAGTTTTTTTAAAATAAAAAATGGCCTTTGACTTACTTTTTGTAGTGCAGTTGAACTCTGAACTCATGCACATAATATTAAAACTCATTGTTTAGCCTATTCTACTGCTAAGTAAAAGAGAATTCTTTTACTTCTAAGAAAATACTTATCTGTAATTATTCGGCCGAAGCCGAATATTTGGTTTACATGCCGAACCACTGAATACCGAATCAACTATTCGGTATTTGGTCAATCCCTAATCTCAATGCTGGACATGTTATATATTTCTGTATTGATATTGTCAAACTAGCATCTCCTTATGCAGCACATTTATACTTTTTCTCACAAAAGTCATACCATTGAAAAGGTTCATATTTTATCAGCTTTGTTTAAATTTTTATCCGGGCAGTTAGCCCACTTAACTTTGTTATTGGCCCGTTTAATTTTTTTTTTTTTTTTGGCCTGACCAGTTAAAAAAGTTGTCTTTATTCTGCTACAGGCTACAGGCCTCATGCCCATTCAGACTTCTAATTCAAGGTTATCTGCATGCTAATCATTGACATATTTGTTTTTTATTCCAGTAATTATAAAAAAAATCAACTTTTTGGGGCCTATTAGACCCAATTGACTGAGTATAAAATTTGAATTAAAAATATGAAGTGGAATGTTTATTGAAAACTTTCCACTGGCAGCTTTTTTACTTACCAGTCTACTACTATTTAAAAAAAAAAAAAAAATCATAATAATTTATCTCAAAGTTTAATAGAAATCTATCTTGAAGAATATTATTCTGAAAAAGTGCAGGCAAAATAATTAAAAAGTAGTCATCAATGGCAGCCCCATATTCTACTTTATTGCCTAACGTGTAAACTGATGAGGAATTACTGCAGAAAGAAAGAGAAAATCTATATCGCTTTCATAAATCAAATTCTGAGAAGGAATTATATTCCACAATGGGATAGTTATGAATTCTTCAATTATTATCTTAGCAGAGGAATAACTAAATATAGTCAGGAACCAAGATTGAATGTGAAAGCTCATCAAACAATATGGTGACAAAAATGTATAATTTCTTGCCTGTGTTATCGAGAAAAGATGCCTTGGGTCTAAAATAGTGGACTCTAGAACAAAGGGACAGTCGGGCGGGAATTTTTAAAAAAGGACACTGTTGAACCTTGATAAAAAAATATATTTTGAATAGCTTGTTTAGAGTTCTCTTATTGGTAGAATTTTGTGATTTTTCCTGTGACTGATTGAATTTTGTGATTTTTCCTGTGACTGATTGAATTTTGAGATTTCCCCCGATCGATTGACGAATTTCGAGATTTTTTTTTCTCCCGTGACCGATCGACGAATTTTGCCATTTTTTTTTTTTTTTTTTTTTTTTGCAATCAACTGAAAAATTTTTGTGATTTTTTCTCACATTTGACTGATGAATTTCACATTTTTTTCCTGTGATTGATTGACAAATTTCACAGTATTTTAAACTAAAGAACTTCTAGATTTTTTTCCAATGATCGACTGGCGAATTTTGTTATTTTTGTGATAGGGATATCAATATCTCAGGATTATGTGATGGAATTTCACCAAATTTAATATTTAAGATGTTTATTAAAATTATTCTGATTCCATTTTGACTTTGTTCATTAAACAGGGGTTGCTGCTATGCTAGTTTTAGGTTTTACTATGGTGCTATCTCAGTTTGGCACAGATGTCATATACACCTCATATTGACAAGACTTTTTTCCAACGCGAATTTGGCAAAAACATCACCAGCGTAAACAACAACATCCGGGTTGCCATAGCAAGCAAAATAATGATACTTTGGCACCAGTTAAGTACCCATTGCCTATATGACATTGGCGTCAGAAAAAAATCACACCAATATGGGGCATATATGACATCTGTGCCCTCAGTTTCTATTAGGTAGAAATGCATCACATCTGAAGTTATTAATTAAAAATATGTATGTTGGTCCACTTTTGTATTTAAATACCCAATAGAGAGCCTTTTTTAACTTAGCCTTTTTTTATTCCCTGATCACTGTAACTCTGAGTTTAATTCAAATAAATGCACTCTACTTTGTAATTGTTGTTATTTAAAAGTGCTATTTAAATTAATATATTAGAATAAGTTTTGTAATGACCCTGGTATATCAGTTTTTTTAATAGCCAATTGCTGCCGAGTAGTTGCTTTTTAATTAGTAGTCATCTACTGGCCACTGTGATCATTTCCAATTTCCCTTTATAAACTAACATAAGTAGCATTTGAAACCCGAAACAGCAATGTATAAAAGTTTTTTTTAATTGTTTTTAGTTAAATTTACTTTTTCATTTTTTTTTTATCCAATAGCAAAGAAAATCATTGTTATAATGATTGGGATCATTGGTTTCTGGTTAGAAAATGCAGGAGCCAGTGCATGCAGGAAGCCAGCCCAGGATCATGCTAAGCATTCACCACAATGTCAAATGTGAATAAATCTGAAAACTGGCAATAAAAATTCAATTTTGCTAAAATATCTGGTGAACTGTTATTTTTACACTATTTTAAAAAAGTAGGGTTAAATGCTTATTTTTTAAAAATTATTTTAAAAGTTCACCAAGAAAGAGAAAAGAAAACTTGGAATAAATGACACTTATGACATGATTTGGCTGACACGTTTGGAAATTTGTAAAGATTTTCAAATTTGGCTAATTTTCTGAATTTCTCAGTACAGTGACTGGAAGCTGTAGGGAAAGTAAAGGCTTTGAAAATACGTATTATTCCTTGATAATGGTTTCTATATTTTGTACAAACCCAATAAGTATTACTGGCAAATAAACTGAAAAAAAAAGGCAAATCCAAAGCAAAAGGTCTGAATTACATCTTCAGAAGATGAATAAAGGATTTTCAACTGTTATGAAATTATGTCTGTCAGCATTTTGAGTCTGGCAACTGCTTTTAGACTTGAAATTTTCTCTAGCCTAGTCTTTTCCCTCTTTTTTTTCTTTACCCTCTTGATGGTTAAATAGAGTGAGTTAATTTTAATGGCAATGCATTCAATGTTTCACTGTAAAATCATAAAGGAAATTAAAGACTGAAATATAAGTGATTGGTATGAATTTTTGGTATTTCTTAGTTATCCCATCGACCAAAAATCTATCGCAACACTATAAGATTAAATGCCAATAATGGTTGATCGTAAATGTCACATTCACTTGACTTTAAGCAAGTTACACGTGTTTATGTCATCAAGTGATTTTTATTTCGACGTTTTATTTGTATTTTTATATATTGTATGCAGGTTTGGCATGGTTTAAACCAAATGGTTTTAACCATGGTTTAAACCACGGTTTAAACCAATTGGTTTTTTTGTCAAAAAAACCATTTGGTTTTTATAGAAAAATCTAATATTTTCTCTTTTTTGTAATTTAAATGTTTTAAATTATTGAGAGAAATAATTTCTACTTAACACTTCATCTCAGCAGTCAACATGAGGCATAATGAGACTAGGTCATGTTTCTATGCATGTAGAATGAAAATTAGCATGTGCTGATGAACACATCTGGTACCCTAAAGATATTTCTTAAAACATGTGAAATTAGAAAAGATAAAATAGATAAATAATATTCAATATTTAGCATAAAATATTTTCATTTAAAAAATGCAGATTATTTACAGCAGTTAATAACAAAATACAATGATCCTTAAGATTTTGGTTAAGTTGTAAAAGAACATTTTCTGGATCGAGATTGGGGAAAAGTATCCTTAAAGAATTTAAAAGAGTAACTTAAGATATCAAATTGAATAACACAGCTTGCAAAAATTGAGTGCTAGTTATAGCATTTCAATAATACCAACCAATCTTTTCTGTTACTTGCTGAATCTAATGGCCAAAAATGTTCACTTGGACACTTGGAGTTATCATTCAGAAAACAAAATAACCAGAAGTATTTGGATATTAAAATAATAATAATAATAACAATCACAGAATAATATATTATATTCATGAAACTGCATCAAATGTTTATTGATTGATTATTATATTACTAATCAAAGGATTCTTCATACGAATTTCAAGTTGCCAATGTTTCACAGTGTAGAGCAGTTTACTTTGAACATAAGACATAGCTGTTACTAATAATGTTTAAATTAGAAATGATTTCAATTTTCTATATAATTGATTGCAATTATTTAATTTAAATATCTTCAAAAGTTATATTACTTATATAATATCCAAAAATGTTTATTTTATCAACAGATATGCATCTGTATGCAATAGGAAATTATGTTTGAAAAAACCCGGTTTAAACCAAAAAAACCTGGTTTAAACCAAATAAACTGGTTTTTTTCCAACCCTGATTGTATGTTATACTAATTTATTTGTTTTTTCATTATTTAAAATAAAAATTATTTCAATTTGTATAATTTGGCGAGTGGTCTGGTGATTTATGTATTTTGGCAAAATTGGTTGACAGGATAACTAAGTAGTACCAAATTTTTTATGTAGAAAAATGTTTCATTTGCATTATTTTTCTCCAAAAAATCATAAATATTTTATCCTTCCTTTCTCCCCGTGCTTCTTTAATATTTCTGCATAGATTTTAAGTTAATATGATATTCCAAATTGTAACCATTTAATGGCTGTATCATACAGGGACTTTTCTCTCAACATTTAGCCTAACACAATATTATGATTAGTTTTTCCTTGACCTTGCTAAAGCAGATTTTGTTTTCTGCGTTGTTTTCATGTCAAAAACGTTGTCTATCTTGCACATGCTGATCAAAATCACCAAATTGTAGGAAGAAAAGAAGGAGATATGCATTACTTATTCTAAACATATGCATTGAACGCACGATAACCTTATGATTAACTTCTCGGAGAAGTTTTTTGCTTAACTTCTAAGAAAACTGAGTAAATTTGTATGTAAATGTTTATATCTTCTACCATATGTGATATCACGTTGTGCAGTTATTTTTTTTCTTATTTCCATAATTTTTCACAATGTTCTGAATGTCAGTTTAAGTAGATACCCTTCCTTTTATAAGTTGTTGCCAACAGGTGTTACCCCAATTGCTGTTAAAATTTACCAGAAAACTTTTTTTTTTTTCATCCTTTAAATTAATGGCCTAAGTATTCTCATTATGTCAGAGTTTAAGGCTAAATGATAGTGCCCTAATGGCATGATGATAAGAAATTGGAATTTCAAGTTTCAGTTTTAGATAAGGTTTGATCGTTAGAAAACAATTTGCAGTCATATGTTTTAACTTTTAAGTAGTATATGTGTAATATAAAATAAATATTTCAGTAATTTTGAGCTTGCTGAGACATTTCATTGTTTTTTAGGTTTTAGAAGATTCATCATCAGTACCTACAGCTTTGACCTATAGAAAAATTAGACAAAGGTGCTATGGCGTGCTTTTCAACACATTTCAAACTTATTGCCAAAAGAACTCATCTGTTAAATGTAGCAAAAACATTTTGATCAAGGAATGGTGTGCTTACCAAGGAAATTTTATGGAGCGACCCGAATGTGTTGAGCCTTTACCTCTGGAATATTGTGAAGCTTTAGAAACTGAAAGTAATAAATATATTTTATTTTTAGCAAAATTTAAAAATCAGTTTAAAAGATTCATTCTAGTTATCTGATGGTTTAATACTTTAATCATTATAAAATTTTTTACAAAATGTGTTAATCCCTTTGCATTGAGGGTACATGATATCTTAATTTTTTTCTACCATTATTTGCAAAATGTAGTTTTTGCCAGATTTATTCACAGATTGCAGCAATAAAATTAGCCAATAACTTCTAATTAGAAATACTTGTGTTATATATTTAAAAATTGTATACTGAACTCCAGTGCTAATAAATGTTTTAAAAAAAGTATGCTCTGAAGAGTATAATGCTAAACCTTTATAGTTTTATTTGAAAAACAGAAGGATAATGGCATATATAGTACATATGGCATAATTGTCATATACTATAGGTTTGTTTAACTCTCATCACGAAAGGATAAAAAAATGATTGCATTTTTTTTATTGATCTTCTAATACTTATAAAGTTCTAAATGTCCTAATACATCCACTGTTTCTTACACAAAATAATTTGTTCAATATTTACACCATTTAATGTATGCAATTTACTTTATCTTACATATGGGACAATCTCACAATCTTTTGACTTTTATGTCCCTGAATAATAATTTTTATTTTAGTACATATTCTTGTGTTTTTTTAATTTCATATACTGGGAAACATCCCATTGCATGATTGCATAACAATATTAACGAGATAAATAAGTTTTGGACGATGTTGGGGGTCCAAATACCAGAAAAACTCCTATACTGTCCCATGTCTCTGATGCTGATTTTTAAGTTTGGAGCTGTCTGTATAAAAATTCTTTCAATAAAAGTAATTCAATGTAATTTTTTTCTGAAACTGGGACAATTGTTTTATATAAATATGTAATAAAAAATTAACCTGCACACATTTTTACGGCTGATATTATTTTTTGAACTCTGTCCCTGGGTTAGAGAAAATCACTTCAGATTCCGCCACAGAATTGTTTTCTAGTTTTTTTCTCATGCAGAAGTATGCTAGAGAAAGAATGTCTAAAATTCTTCGACAGGAAATTTACTGCAGAATTTAAATCAGCATTTAAATATCAATTTCAAGCATTGTGGCTTTATTGTTAGTCTAACCGTCCCCAAGGTTTATTCCTGCACTTTTCGAAGTAAATTAAATTTTTTTCTAAATTTAATCCAATGTAAATAACTGTTTCTAAAAATCAATGAACATTGTAGCTATCACTGAGTCTTAACATGACCTACCTATAACTTAACCTAAAAATAGGTGGTAATTTTCCTTACCGTCCCTTTTTTCCTATACCGTCCCCTTTTTTTATCTTACCATCCCTACTTTAACACCCCTTTAAGACAATGTTATACCAAAATTTTGTACTAAAAATATTACATTGTTATTATTTCTTATTTGAATGTCCTGTGGGTGCTATGCAAATTCATTATAAGTAAAAATTTAGAAGAAAATAGAAAGTTATAGTGGTAAAATGGTAAGGAAAATTAAACTGGCAAGTTTAACTTAAACCTCAGTCAATTAAAAAAATTTTGCTGCTGACGACCATTTTTTCTTTATTTTGAATCATTAAGGCATTCATCTATCAGATTAAAATGTTATTATAGCAAGTTTAATTTCACCAGATTTTTATTCCAAAAGTCAAAATATTGTGAGAATGCCCCATATACAGATAGATAGGCAATTTATCTTATACATACATATAAAAATAATTTACTGAGTATATATTTGGATAATGGAACAGATTTATTTAAGATATGTACAGCAATATAATGTTTCATTTTTCATACATGTGCATCATACTAAAACTAGTCTGTTACACACAGGAAAGAAAGTTTGAATTCTCATTAATAAAACTGAGGAATTTTATTATGATTGCATTCATTTCAAAATCAAAAATTATCAATGTCTGTTTGATGATATCGAATTAATATTTTCTTGCTCAGCTCTATTTTGTGCAAGTCCCATTTTCACTTCCCTAGTACATTATTGATCTTAGCCAATTACCAATAATTCAGACCTGCCAACCTTTGAAAATGAGAAATCGTAGCACACAAAATTGAAATTAATCTGGAGGTTGGTTGGTTGGTTTTTCGCGTTTCACAGCCATCTTTTGACATTCGTAAAAGGAATAAGGTTTCCGTCTTTCAACACAATATAGTACTTTTTTTCATCTGAAAATTTTTATACGATTTTTAGAGTTTATTTCCGTTTCGCAGCGTTTTTTTTTTTTTACATTTGTAAAAGGAGCCTGGTTCCAATTGTTTAGCCCAGTAAAGTAAATTTTGACGGAATTCGCGATTTTTTTCCCGCCATCATTTCAGGATATTCACAATTTTTTCTCACAATCGTGATTCACATTTTCCTATCATGATTCTTTGTTGAAATCCGCACTTCTTACCATGAACTTTATTGACGAAATTCGTGTTTTTTATGTGATCCTTTGACTAAATTAGTGTTTTCTTTCCGCGATCTTTCGATGAAATTTGCATTATCTTACTGATCTTTTGATGAAATTCGTATTTACTTTCTGCGATATTTTGACAAAATTCATGCTTTTACCACGATCCTTTAACGAAATTTATTTTCTTCTGCGACCAATTGACAAAATTACATGGTCATGTGTCGAAATTCGTGATAGTTTATCACAAATCGTGCGATTTTGCACACTATTTCAAACCTTGCCCCTCAAGGAACCCCCTCCAGAATTCTTAAAATCGCACCCTTGTTTCTAAGGAAGGGGATTCCTGTATAAATATTTACAAAAACACGATTAGAGTGTTTTATGTTAAGAAGTTTTTTTTGCAGCCCAGAATTTTTTTTTCTCATGAGCATTTTTTAATGTCCGAATTTTCGGACTAATGGCCAATTTTTTAAAACTTTCGGAAATGAATACTTGGAAATTTCAGAACAGAATCACTCCTGAAAAATATGCTGCGCAGGATAAAAATCGCAATTAGAAACAAAAAATGCTTTTGTGTTTTTTGCAGAAAATCGTAGTTTAAGACCGATTTTCGTAGCATCGTAGTTTATAGGTCCAAATCGTAGCAACTACGATTTTTTTGTAGCAGTTGGCAGGTCTGATAATTATAGATTTAAACATTATACAGCCAGACTTTGTTAATACAAGAAGCAAATAATTATATATAAGTCCTCCATCCTCCTATTAACTGTTACTCATAACACCATGAAGTTAATGAGAATCATAAAAACTGGAGATGTAAATTTTTTGGAAAAGTTGAAGTGATAGAAAAAAAAAGGGTTTTTCAGTTGTTTTTTTTTCTGGAAAAATTGGAAAATCTGCCAAGACTGGCAGACCGCCTCTTGGATAGAGAGGGAGGGCAACAATATGAAAGGTATTATAAAATATTAAAACTCTAGTTTAATTTCAAAATTTAAATTAATTTCCAATTCATTACTTTTTAACTTTTAATGTCTGATTGTGAATCTCCTCCTTTTAAGTTGTCTTCCTAATCTGACAAATATTATGTTCTATAGTATCATTATAATAAATATATTATAGCTTTGTTTAACTCCCATCACGAAAGGATAAAAAATAATTTTATTTTTTTTATTGATGCTTTCTAATAAATCCTTAAAGTCAAGTAACTGTATGATTGAGCTTAATGCAACTTTGCTTTATTTGCGGTTAAGTGACATCCACTTTGTGTCCTCAATTTTTTTTTTTTTTTTTTTTTTTTTTTTTGTCAAAATATTTGACTTTTTCCTTTCTTCCCTGAGTTTTGAAAACAGAAGTTCTACTGCTCTGATTGACTCACGTGTTGTAAGTTCTAAATCAATGTAAAAAAAAAAACATGCTGCAGCTGCATATTTTATTGTGTTTTCAAATCATAATGCATTTTCCATTTCAAAATAGTCCAAATACGGCACATGTTTCCATAAGTGGAATATTTGAAAAATGGAGTTATTTTAATGAGATTATTTTATGATATTCTTAAAAATACAGCATGATTTCAGGTTATCTCGATAATATATGCCAGTGAATCCAGAATGTGCCTCTTCCTCCCACCCCACCCCTCCTTAAAATGCTCTCAAGAAATTTAGGACAATACTATTTAAAGGTTTGGAGTTGAAATTCTCTCTCCTCAGAACAAACAAATGATAATCCAATGAGAGTGTCCTTTTACTCAACAAAATACGACCCTTTACTCAA
Organism: Maratus speciosus; assembly: GCA_963932465.1. Taxonomy (NCBI): domain Eukaryota; kingdom Metazoa; phylum Arthropoda; class Arachnida; order Araneae; family Salticidae; genus Maratus; species Maratus speciosus. The sequence goes on from OZ010794.1 coordinate 550,773,551, forward strand.
TGTAAGCGCACACCCTTACAAAAATATTATAGAAACCAACATCATGGCTTAAAGAACTTTCTGATGCTGTGAAATCACAGTTGGCAAGAAAAATGAGATGGACAGGCAAATAGAATGCATATCCATATTTATTAAGATTAATAATAGGCCGACATTTCTTAATGTTTGTGAGAATAACAAAAGCAGTATTGATATTAAAATTTAAAGGCTAGTTAATATGATTATAATTTCTTCAAACATGTGAAAGAACTCTTTTACTCTGTTTTTTATTTCATCTTGTTAGATTCACAAAACACTTAGGTGTAGGCACCTTTTTGCACCTCCCCCTCCCTTGTAAAAAAGGTACTAAAAAAAGGAATTTGATTTTTTTTTTCAGTTTTTAATTATTTTTATTAACTGCATAATTGGCAAATTATACTGTTATCATTTTCCTCTTGTAGTTGAAAAGTTGTTTTTTTTTTTCTTTCTGTTTTGTTTGATTTATGTCTACTTAAATAAAATCATTTGTAAAACTAAAATAATGTTTGAAAATCAGTTTTGCTTTTAATTACTTTGAAAATTCTGTTTTGTTTAGATAAAATACCAACTATAGAATACCTGTGGTTCAGATGCACTGAGATGGAAAAACTGAAGCTCTTTTGGTCAATACTACAAGTGCCTCTGAAATTTGAGTTGTTGTGCACCTTGCCAAAGCATCTGATCGTTCTATGCTGTATTTTGAATTATTTAATTGGAGCTTGTGAATCAGGCCCAGAAATCAAACCATGGGAAGTAGCAGTTTTTATTGCTCAAGCTCTCTGGAGAAAGACTGTAGCTGAACTCCAAAATTTAGTAGTAAGAATTTAAACACAATAATTATTTAAATAATGCTTACTCTAAGATTACTCTTATTGTAATGATTACCTTTTCTATTTTAATATGAAAATTCACCAAAATAGTTTTTTTCTTCAAATTGAAACTTTTCTTTCATTGAAAGTTTTGATTGATTTTAAATTATCGTGAAGATATGTTGCATACTGACTTGAAATTTCAATGAAAATTTGAGTATATTTCGTTTTAAACATGGAAAAAAAGAAATAGATATATTTGAAAAATAATTTTAAGCAATCAACTGTCAAGTTAAAAAAGTAATCTTTTGATACTGTTTAAATATATGTCAATACATTATATTATGATTATATTATAGTTATTAAATTGTACTTATTAAAATGCTTATAGGATTTTAAATATTTGAGTATTATATTATAAGGGTAGCTTAATTGGCATAGCATTGGTAGGTTGAACCAAAATCCCAGGTTCAATTACTTGCTTGGTAGGGCTGGATTATTTATCAATATATCGACAAATATTGATATTTTTTTAAATATCGCAATAACAATATCTAAACCTTGACTCTATTGATATATCCCAATAAAATAACAATGTTTTGAGCTCACTGGAATTTTGAAGATGAGCCATGAATAAAGAGTGTAGAATATCTCAAAACCTAATAAAATAATAATGTTTTGCGCACAGCCCCGAAAAACAGAGCTCAATATTCGCTTACAATGTTTTCACACTCCATTCTCTCTAAAACAGATAATCTACCTCGATTAACTTTCCGCTGATTATCTCTAGACATATCCCGATCTTCCTTTGGTGAAAACTGCCAGTCTGCGTAATACTGAATAACACTTATCGTACTTCTCTTTTCTCGCCCTCTCGCCGTTGTGACTGGCCCACACATATTGATAAACTACAGCTATTGATATGTCATGAATAATCAAACGAGCTCTGATTATTGCTAAGTTTCAGTTGATACAGAAATATAGCTGGTTATCATCGAGTCCTTAGCCGAACAGCTGGGATGATCCACTTGCGAGCGACCAATCAGAATCCGCTAATTGTAAACTTTGCTTTTTTCTCTCGTCAAGTTGGGGAAAAGTCAAGGACAAAGCATTCGTTCACTGTGATGATTCGTTGCTTTTAAAAAGAGCTTCCCAGACTATAATGTCTACTATGCTGTACTGAATACAATGCTATTGATATTCTTTCTTCTGTGTCGTTTTTTGTATTTTCAGTAGAAAGAAGTTTTCTCTCATGAATTTAACATATCCTGTCTTGCATTTTAGCTTAAGGGCATATTTATCAAAAAATAAATTTAAATTAGTATAAAACTATTCCGAAATTTGATTTGAATATTTATATATGTATAAAAAAAGACTTCAATGTTGTTTTATTGTAGTAAATAGGAAAGAAGATATAAATACAGTGAATTTTTAAATTAAGAATCTATTCATTCCTTAGAGAAAGATTGAAAAACATGTCTACTGCATCTATCATCCACTGAAACCTACTTAATTACAAGTATACTAGCATGATATGTGACATTAAATTAATTTTAGTTTTTCCCCTGCTTTTACTTATTTTAATTATATTAAAATCGTCACTGCCCTAAATTTAAGAATATTTTATTAACCATTTGGAAAAATGCTTATTGTTCACGTCAGGATGGGAAATCAAAAGCATATCTGAAAGTTTTTATTGGTTTAATCCGCATTTTATTCGTTTTCTGATTGGTCTATGCAGTAATATGTATGATTTCCCTTTATTTTCAACAGAGATCTGTTGCCACTATGACAAAAAAGTAATAAAAACTACAAAAAAAAAAATTAATAACTCAGAAACAAATTGAGATACAGCTTTCAAATAAACTGCATTTAAAAGTACATTTTTTTCTCTATACGACGGTGTAAAAAGTAATATTGTGGGATGTTTAGAAGTTTAAGAAATACTTCATTTAAAATTGGCCGTCAGATTTCCAAGAAATCTGACGATGGAAAAGCCTTTTCCCGAACAGCCAATGAAATGCTTGGATAAAACATAAGTTTCAGGGGATAATATGTACAAGTCGCAGGCGATTTCCGTCGCTTGCAATTTTTACGTGTATTAACACTATTAATGTTTAATTCATGGCGTACGTAATGTATGATCAACTCCGTGCTATTTCTTATGTCTTAAATTTTAGTCTTTGAAAAAATCATTTGCCAAATGGTTGTTGTAATTTGTTAAATTGCATTTTTTTTTTTTAAATAATATCCTCAGTTATACTCGAAGTAATTAAATAGTTAAAATGTTATTAATAAATAATGCATAAAGTAGGAAGAAAAGAAAACATACTATTTTTAAAGAAAATGCTATGCAACAAATGGTATAAGTGCAAACAGATATCAAACATTGGTTTCTTTTCCTAAAATATTTCTATTTTGCATAGATATACAGTGAACCCTCCTACAACGGTCACTCCGAAAAACGGTAACCTCCGAATACCGGCCATATTTTAGTATTACCAAATCTCTTCCATAGAAATAACATTACACTAAACCTCCGAACAACGAATTCCGAATAACGGCCACCCCACAGCCTTTTTTTTTTTTTTTTTTTTCATTATAACTGAAATTGAAAAGAATGTATAGGTAGATTTTTTTATTTGACGTCCTTATAATTTCCTTACTAATTTCTAGTGGTTGCTTAGCAAAATCTCGCTTGTAAATAGGTGTGGCGAGAGGGGGTGGAGGTGGCGAAATTTAAGTTTTTGTGTGAGGAAGCAGTAGTCAAATGTACTCTTTTTGAATCGCATGATGATATTTCTTGTCTATGTGTAGCACGTGTTTTTCACTAAAAGAATGAGTTCAAAGTGAAAAATTTTTAACTTTAAGTGATAAGTTGAAAGTTATCCAGGACAGCAAAAAAGGTGTAAGTGCATGAAAATTAGCTGAAATGACATTAGCGGAAGGACCCAATTAGATGACATTTTGAAAAAAAGTGACTTTTATTTAGAAAAAACATTTCAAGGTGTAAATTTGGAATCTAAAACTAAGCGTCAAAAGAACTAGTTATGATGAGATTGATAAGTTGCTTTTGGAATGGCTTTTGAACTCTCAAAAGAAAAATCTCCCAATTTCTGGACTATTGCTGCATGAAAGTGCCCGAGACATTGCAGAGAAACTGGGAAATTAAAAATTTTTCACTCACTCAAAATGATAACGAATTCTACAACAAATCTGTGGAAATGATTATGCATTTAGAGAAAGAGATACACTTTAAAATAAAAAGAGTGCGAATAACTAGAGTAAAACCTCCCTAAAGCGACCACGTTCCGTTCCAATAAAAATTGGTTGCTCCGAGAGGTGATCTCTTAATGGAATTCATGTTTAAATATAGATTTGAATTGTTTAAAAAGGCTTAACAATTAATGTTAATAAAATTTATTTTCCACATTAGGAAAAAATAAGAAAATTTAATTATCAGAACAAAAGTTAATTACGTAAGTTAATTATTGCAGAATTTAAAAAACTGACTTTGCTTTGATTTTATGGTTTTATCTCCTTTAACTTTTATTTCCAAGTCCTTTCGAAGTTCAGTACATAAATGCAATTTTTTTGGACGGAAACAAATAATGACGATTTTATTAATTTACCTATTTCTTTGAGAGTTTCCTGACAGAATGGGACAGAGGAGTTTATTGACCATCATCCTTTAATTTGTCATCAGAGTTAAATTCATTGCCTAAAAAGGCACAAAGGGGTTTAAAAACTTTAAAGTTACTGTAATAAATAAAAATTCTAAACTTAGTTTAGAAGTTTGATAAATAATGTGCTCTCCGGAATTATTATTCTAATAAAACCTTCTTCAAGTGACCAGGAAAAAATGGAATTTGTTTCATTTTCTTCAAAGAAATGGGTCGCTCATGGAAGGAGTTCAACTGGGTTGGTCTCTGAATAGAGATAAAATTAGTATTGAACTTATGGGAATAAATTTCGTTCCTTGAAAAAATGGTCGTTCAGGGAGGTGGTCGCACAGGGAGGTTTCACTGTAATTTCTTTAGTGTAAAATAATAGTATGTATCTTTTAACTGCAAAAATAAAATAATTTTGGTGAGTTATTGTTATTTTAATGTAATGTAATTTTGAGGTTTTAAAATGTGAGACCTCCGAAGTACGGTCACTTCACCGTGCTCCCAGTGGTGGCCGCTATTCAGAGGTTTTACTGTATATACATATTTTAATGATGCTGTGTGAACATATATAGGTATAAAACATTGATTCATTGCTTTCTGTTGGTACTTAAATTGTTGCTACTGTACCTTTTATTTTTGAAATTAGCAATATTTCTATTCTTACACAGTTTAAGGTAGTTTAGAGTAAGACAGTTTAAGGTAGCACAGGCCGAAATTTCCAGGCGCGGGCCCGGCCCAACTCATAGAAAAAAAATTGTTCCTGCCCGGCCTGATACAAAAATTAAAAGTTCGGCCCGCCCCGGTCCGGAAAAAAGTTAAACTCTCGGCCCGAGTGAATTTCGACAAAACATTGATTTTTACACCGATTAGGTTAAAAATTTGTCTCGTACGAGGAGTTCTGACCAAAAATATTTATCTTAACTTTTTTTTCATGTTTATAATCTTCATTTTTATAGAAGGGCGTGATATAGCAGGGTGCAATATTTATTTTTTTAATGAATCTCTATTTCTTGTATGTAAATGTGTTAGTTATCATTAATATTGGTAATCCATTTCCATGCATTGAAGTGTTAAAAATTTGAAAAATACTATACAGTAAAATCTTCTAAGACGGAATTGCATATAAAAAAAACATGCGTTATAGAGAAGTTCCCTTCTTAGCAAGTGTAAATATATTATATATTTTTTACTTGTGTATTAATATATTAATTTTACATGGATAAGCACGTTTTCCAGTTTAAAACAGGGTTATAGGCAGGTTCTTTTTCACACGTTTTACTATATTTTAATTCAGCTATATTTTAATAAGCATAGAAATCTACTATTCTTTAAAAAGAATAAAATTTAATGTTTAAGTGTAAAATAATGGCGATTTAAAAATATGTACATTTTTTGCAAAAATTTTTGGGCCAGGCTTAATTTTACTGACCTTTGAATGGACCGGGCCATGCTGAGACAATGATTTTTATACAGGCCAGGTCAAAACTAGGACTGAAAATTTCGGGCCGTGAAGACTAGGGATAAAACCAGTCCCGGCTCTGTACAGAAAAAATAAGTTTGGCCCGGCCCGGCCCTGCCCTGCCCGAAAAGAGTGGAGACCAGACCCGACCCTTCAGAAAGAAGTATGGCGCGGGCCGTGCTGGGCTTCGGGCTATGGGCCGGCCCATGCAGATCCCAACGGTAGTTATCATGATATATCAACAATATCGATATTAACTCGTTGATATATTGCGATATTAAATTTCTGATATCGTCCAGCCCTATTGCTTGGAATACTTTTCACTCTGTTCAGAAAAGTTTGTTCAACTTTAACCTGCATCTAAAAAATTTCATTAATTTCTGGTTGAAATTTAATTGCTTTGTATTTACATATCATCGCCTCAGAGCAATAGTAGGACATCTAGTAACACTAAACAAGTTGCAAATTGCTCGTCAAACGTGGCAAATGAGGTGCGTTCGTACTATAACTATTTTTATAATAACTTTTTGCACCACATGTTGTACTGAATGTATATTTTAGTGCATTTCATAAGTGCCTGTCGATTTCTTTCTGTTCGAAAAACTGTAATATCATTAAAATGCGCTTGCAATATTTTTTTTCTCATTGGCCGTAATGTAATGGAAAACTTTTGACTGCCCCTGACATTAAACTATACATCTGATTTTCATAAAATTTTAAATGAGTCGACAAAGTTTTGCAACAATTATATATTTAAAATTTCAGACCATTCTGATGGCTGTAACATCATTGAAATGCACTTGCAATATTTTTTTTCCCATTGGCCGTAATGTAATGGAAAACTTTTGACTGTCCCTGTCATTAAACTATACATCCAATTTTCTTGAAATTTGAAATGGCTGGACAAAATTTTGCAACAATAATATATTTAAAATCTCAGACCATTCAGTTGGATAGTTTTTGCTCTGTTATACGCGGATGGACCGACAGACTGAATGACGATTATAGGTGCTACTTATTTACATAATTACGAACGTACCTAAAAATGTGATGTGTGACTTACTGCTATGAATAACTGTGTTTGCATCTAGTGGAACAACTTCTGAAACACAAAGTTATGTTTAATACTATATCTCAGATGTGTTTTATAAATATTCCTAACTGTTCCACTCGATGCAGACACAGTTTTTCGTAGCAGTAAGTCAGACATCTCATTTATGATTATTACTAGATGTTAATACATGGAAATTATTCCAGAGAGAAACATTCGCCTTGCATACAATATTTCAAATGAAAATCAAATTTCAAATTTATTGCTTAAAAGGCACAAAGGCCAACATAGTGAAAAAGATTCCAAGCCGGGACATCAGTATAGCGCACTGACGTTCTACCGACTAAACCACTTGGAACAATACCTAGCTCGGAAAATTTCTCACTGTTATATGTTGGCAAGGCTACAAACGCAGCACAAGATGGAATATTTATCGTGAGCCACCGACCTGGGGCTAACACGAACCATAATTAAATCCAGCATCGATAGAAACTATATTAATACATGGAAATTATTCCAGAGAGAAATATTCGCCTTGGATACAATATTTCAAATGAAAAAATCTTGTGCTGCGTTTCTAGCCTTGCCAACATATAATAGTGAGAAATTTCCCGAGCTGTGTATCGTTCCAAGTGGTTTAGTCGGTAGAATGTCAGTGCGCTATACTGATGGCCCGGGTTCGAGTCCCGGCTTGGAATCTTTTTCACTATGTTGGCCTTTGTGCCTTTTAAGCAATTACTTTGAAATTTGATTTTCATTTGAAATATTACTAGATGTCCTACTGTTGCTCTGAGATGACGATATATAAATAACTATTTTATATTTGTTTTAAAATGTTAGTTTATACAAAAAATTATTACAATTTCATTTATTATATATCACGATTTTCTTGATAAAATTAACAATAGAGTATTAAACTTATTGTGATTGGCACATATGTAAAGTTACTTAACCCCTTAAGGATCGCTTAATATTTGGAAAAACCATCAAAACAGTACCTATTCTTTTATTACAGAAATTGAATTATTATAAGGTTTTTAAATAAAGTATGCAATTAGTGTTTTTTAAGAAGAAAATCTGATGTTATAGAATAAATTCACATTTGTAGAAAAGCCATCATGCGAGAATTCTGTGTCTTAAAGTTTGTTTTACACCATGCAAATTAATGCGAATAAGACTTATTTTTCACATCTTAGATCTTTATTTATCATCATCACACAATGTTTTATAAATAATATTTGAAATAATATATATATACATTAAATTTTTATTATTAATAATTTTTTTCTGTGTGATATATTTCGAAACATGCAATACAGGGTACAATCCATGCCAAAAACCAAACCCGAAGGGTGATATTCAAAGACTTCACACAGAAATGCCAGTTAAATTTTTCTGGTTTCAGAAGTTTTTCTTGCAATTAAATCTCCAGCCCAGAAATAGGACGGGCACGAGAAATAATGAACGACACCTTAGCCCATGATATTGACAGGAGCGAGAATTAAGGGGTTAAAATGTAGTTAAGGTAGAACACACTTTTATCAGAAAACATAAAAAGGAGTGAAATATCTGAATGAGTGATGCAACAAGGTATAATATAAAGAAGGAGCTACTCTGTTTGCACTCTAACTAAGATGACATCAAAAAAGTTATATCCGGCAGAAAATTAAACTATTCTAAAGTTTTAGCATTCCAAAACTTACATATGATCCCTTATATACATTTTTACATTTGGCTCATTTTCAGATAAACTACAGTTATAAGGTTGAAAGCACACAAAAAATTTATTTATGTTTAATGTAAAAAGGGCTGAAATATTAATTTCTTATAGTTTAACACACAACAAGGAAATTATTATTTACGAGTTTCATTCTCGAATTAAAAAGAAATGTTTGACATTTGATGAGTTTGATTAATATTACTTTTAAAAGGTAACAGTTGTGGGAGTAATACCCATGATGTTTGACTATGATCTTTAGACCAATGTCAGAAGGGCGTCTTTTTTGCTGCTTTTTTGCTTATGTATTATCCATTTACAATACTATAGCATTGTGAATGGATAGTACATAAGCAAAAAAGCAGCACAAAAGACGCCCGTCTGACATTGGTCTTATAGTTTGCTGTCTTTATTTTTCAATAAAATGCTGAATAATCATTTACCATTACATAAAATAGAGAATTAATTTTTTGATAAATAAATGAAGAGTTGAAATGAAATACAGATTGATATTAAAATTTGTTATCTGTGTTAAAATATATAATTTTTTTCACGAAATAAATCATTATTTTACCATTTATTTTGAAAATCTATTAAAAATTATATATAGCGTCTTTTATTTTTCATAAGAATTTTCAGTACTGTGTTATAAGGGTTTTATTTCTTATCTTTGAAAATTGTGTTTTAATTTTATTTTAGGTTCCATGGGTTGACGTTACCGCTGTACACCTTGCTACTTTGATCATGCGGGGTGTTACTACAGCCCTTATGGTTTTAGGAACTTGTGGTTATCCAATAGATTTGTGCTATGCAATGCCTTGGCGTTTCTTTGATGGAAAATTGTTCCATTTTTTATATGTCAGATCTAAGGAAAGGCGCTCTATTTCACAACTATGCCGTAATCAAGTAAGTCCTTGCAGTTTTTTTTTAAGTAGAGAATATTGTAATTGAATATGATTTTCTTACAAAATTTATTTAAGAATTTCATTTCAAGGTTATTGTTTCACAATTTTTGAAATTTATTTATGTATTTGTATCTCAAAGAAAGAAAGAATTCTTATCTTGTGCTTTTTCATAATGGGTGGGTGGATAAGTTAAATTCATTTACTTATCTAAAATACCTAAATTTCAATGCATGTTCAAAGACAGTGCAAAATAATTCAAGCATTTCTTGCCATTAGTTTTTGTTGGATTTTTTTTTTTTTTTTTACTCATGCCTACATGTCTGTTTCACATGTTTGGTTTTACTTGTTTGCCTTTATTCTCCCCTCAAATTACAGTCGAACCTGGTTAAGACCCATTTCAAGGGAGTGACCAAAAGTCATGTATTAAGCGGGATCACATATTAAACATGGTTTGTATAATGTTGCAAGAAGTGGGCTGATTTACACATCTAATCATCTAAATGAACTTAAGAGCTTTCATTTATATGTTTACCATTGAAAATTGTGTCTTATATGCAGGGTTGCAGAAAAACCACCTACCCCACAAAAAGAGGATCTTTTTTCAAAAAACCCAAATAAATCGGTTTTTGTTTGTTTGCTTAAACCTGGGTTTTTTGGTCAGTTATGTAGATAACTGAAATCATTTGTAATTTAAATATGTTTAGTAACAGCTATGAATTATGTTAAAAAAATAAACTGTTCTATACAGTGGACCATAGTTATCTTGAAAGTATTATCGATCATTATTTGATTAATAAATAATAAAAGATTAAAGATTTGTTTCAAAAATGTGTTCTTAGTGGGGAATACAGATTAAAAGTAATTTATTAAAGTAACTTTTAAATATGTGATATGTGGTTAGTATATAATATTATATGATATAAGAAGTAAAAGATTTTTACAGATTTTTACATTGATTTATTTGTGTTATTTCAATTCAAATTACTTATGTATTCAGTTAATCAATAAAAATGTAATAAAATTTCTTAATTTAATACATATACTTAAAAATAAAAGAGGGCTGCTCCTGCCCTCACTTCTTTAAAAAAAAAAAAAAACCCCAAAAAGTCCAATAAAACTTTAAAAAACCCAATCGGGTTGGGTTTTTTGCAACCCTGCTTATACGTATCAGAGATTAAAACCCGACTTGCAGCAGGAAATAGATGCTATTTTTCTCTTCGAAACATTCTAAAATCATCTCTAATATCTCGAACATCCAAACTTAAAATTTATAAAACTGTTATAAAACCAATAGTAATTTATGGTAGTGAGACCTGGACCACTATACAAAAAGATGAAAAGCTACTTATCACTTGGGAAAGGAAGATCTTAAGGCAAATTTTTGGACCTATTAAAGAAGACAATACATGGCGTATAAGGACAAATATGGAGTTAGAACAGTTATATAATGAAAAAGATATAATAAATACTATAAAAATAAGAAGAATGCAATGGTTAGGACATCTAATCAGAATGAGGGATGAGCGAAGCACAAAGAAAATTTATAGTGGTAATTTAATTGGGAAAAGAAGTATTGGTAGACCCAGGAAGAGTTGGATAAAACAGATAGAGAAAGATCTTGCAGAAAACCAAATTATAAAGTAAAGGCCAGAGATCGGAAGGTCTGGAGAAGTATATTGTGGGAGGTCAAAATCCTACATTGATTGTAGCACCATTGTGTAAGTGTAAGTAAGTAAGCTTATACGTATATTTAGATTTAAATTTAATTGTATTCAACTTTACTTATTGTTTCTTTTTATAGGACCGACTGGAATGCTAACAGAAAATAAATGTGGATTCAAACATAGCTTTATTGTCGATTAATTGGTTACAACCAAAGATAAAACAACAAAAATAATTTTCTTTCTAGAGTAATTTTTTTAACTGAAAGAAAAAAATATTAAATCTTTGAAATACAATCCAGTTGTTAAAATCATATTTAGTACTTGCGATAATGAGTACCAATATAATCTGGCCTTCTTTTTAATAAAAAAAAAAAAAATCCTTATTAATTTTTGTGTAAACAGTATTGTTAGTGTACCAAAAAGTAACAAAAGCATAGAACACATAAAAGAATTACAACCACAGTCGTATTTGTTTAATCTTTGCAAGTTTCACTTTTTTTTTGTCTATAATATGCATTATAAAACATAGTAGTGGTGGTATAAAGTACATTTAAAACTTCACTAACAGGTATAATTATCTCCAGTCATAATAATTTTTATGACATATCTGAGTATCTTGAATTTGCCTATCTCACTTTACTACAGTAAAAACATACACGAATCGAGAAACAATGAATAGGATGCTGGATAAAAGAAGAATTTCAGTGTTGATAATTTAGCAGGAATTTTTTTATTAAAATATTTACCACTATTTCCGATTAGTAATGTTTGCTTTAATTAATCTCTTATTAAGTAAAGTAAGTATTACTATTTGGAAATAGTGTTTTTTGTTATGGTAAAAAAAAAACTGCTAAATTGACAACACTGGAGAACAGAGAACAAAAGCGTGATTTTTTTGTCTCATATGGAACGAAAAATATTGCGTATTAATTTGGATTACGTAATAACCGTTCACGTATTAAACGTGACATTTTTGCATTAGCTTTATGTGTAATGTTCAAGGGATCGGAAAAGGTCTACATATTAATCATGACCATCTTAACTGGGTTCAACTGTATTTTTAAAAATACTTATAGACATTATAGTTGCATTTGTTCCATCAGCTCAATTCGAATAGCTCCAACTTTCAACCACAATGCAACAGTTAAACCGTTTGCTGCATTTATTTTATTAGTGACTGTTCTACTGTGAATTTTAAGTTATGAATCTTGCTGCTAATATTTTCCATATGATTTCATTGAAGGCTAATCTAAAATACTGACCAGGGTGATGTTATACCTGATCCTGCATGATTCTTCTGTTAACCGTTTCCTTGTTTCCTGCATTTTTACAAAATTCTAAAATAGAAATGTCTGTATATAAGACTGTCCTTAGAGACAACAATGTCCTCGAAGAAAATTAAACTGATCCAGTAACTTTATCTGATATGATTTTATTAATGAGAATTCTCAATTTTTGTAATTATGTATTTATTTTTAGGAAGAACTTATCAAGGAATTTTACATGTTGCTTCCTATTGTCACAAATAACACTGCCTATGCAGTTGATCGTGTTAAGTGGAAACACATTCTTGATGACTTTGAAGAGAACAGAGTTGTGTTAACTGGATAATTTATAAAGGTATCTAAGATGAGAATTTATTTAAGCTAGCAAGTTAAATTATTAAATATTATTATCTTTGTTTGTAGAAAAAGATTAAAAATTATATAAAATTTTCAAAACTATAAAACTATATACATTTGAATTTTATGATAATGTCTAAATCAGTGTTTCCCAACCTTTGTTCTGTACTCACATGCAAACGCTTTCAAGGGAGAATCACCAATTTTAATGAAAAATTACTGACATTAACTTCAGTTATGGACCAGGCCAGATTAAGACATGTAAAGCAATGAACTACAAAATTTAGGGTGATATAAAAAATCTACGATGTAAACAACTAATAAAACAATATTAAAACAATAAAATATTACCATTGTTTTATTTAAAGTACAATGTATTAAATCATCATTTCTTTTTCATTTTTCATTTTACAATTCAAAATACAAATATGTTTTAGATTTTTATTTCTGATATTTTAAAGGGTGATTTTTTTTTTTAAATTTCATTCAGCATCAGAGGGAAAGAGGCAGGACCATACTTATAATATTAGAAGCCCTGTCTGCTATAATGCTTTAAAGCCCTCTTCAGACACAGGTAGAAAGGAAAACGCTAATGTAAAGTCTATGGGGGCGTTATTTTCAAATTTCTCATTTTGATTTTAATATTTTTGAATGTTTTTTTATCAGAAGGAAAGAGGCAGGATCATATAATGTTAGCAGCCCTGTGTGCTATAATGTTTTAAGAAACCACTTCAGTCACTTTTAGAAAAGAAAATGCTAATGTAAAGTCTATGGGGTTGTTATTTGCAAATTTCTCGCTTTGATTTTAATATTTTTGAATGATTTTTTTTTTTTTTTTTTTTTTTTTTTTTTTTTTTGCATAGGGTAGCTGAGGACAATCTAAAAAAAAAAACTTTCGGAACTGATTGGAATCGGTTCTGAAATTTAAACTATCCTAATATAAAAAAAAACTATAACCAAAATTGAAAAAGTGAAAACTAGCTGGTTGTAGATTGTCTTCAGCTATCCTATGCAAAAAAAAAAAAAAAAAAAAAAAAAAAATATTCACAAATATTAAAATTCAAGCGAGATATTTGAAAATAACGTGCCCATGGACTTAGCGTTCGAGTTTCTTTACATGACTGGTGTGGCCTCTTACGCCTTTCCCGTACAACTGAAAAAACATAATTGTATTTAAACTATCAAATGTAAATATAAATCACAAGATCTTAATCCTATATGACTAAGCATACTGGAACTTTTTAGCAAACATTTTTTTACTAAAAATATTTATGAATTATCATGGAATCTATAGTTAATTTGGGTCGCAGGGAGAATGATGCAGAAAGAGCAATTTACTCTGTGTCTTCAATTGCTAGGGGAATGCTCCTATGGATAGTTTAATTACATTTTTTAATCATATCATTTATATGATTTCTCAACATGCCTTTAAAACATAATTACCCCAGAAGTTCTGTCTTAAAATAGTTTCCTTGTCAATTGCAATTTGTAAGTTTTAATTATCGTGGCAATATTTTATTTTGTACAGCTTTAATTACTTCAATAAAAACATTTATTGAATTAAATGGAATTTAGATAAGTTATTGCTTTGTAATTAATTGGTAAACCGTTACATATTATTTGAGTCATTAAATTAGTATATGTTTTGAAGATGGTCTGCTGGTTAAAGGGACTTAAGAATGCAGCTTTCAAGCATGTAAAAGGTTGGGAACTACTGATCTAAATCATGTACTAGTCAGTATAGTTAAAAGTTTAAAATTTAGACTCCTTAATTTTGTTAAAGATTTATATTAAAAAAAAAGCATTACATACATAATGTCCTTTTTATTAATCTGGCAAATTATGAAAAACCAACATGTAAAAACTAGCTTAGTTTAAAATAAAATCTCATTTAAATTTCACTTAACAAAACTAAGATTTTATTATTTTAATTTGTATGGAATTCAACAGCTTGTTCAAAGTTTCTAAGCAGTTGCGATAAATTTTAAGATTTTATGTATGAGAGTCAATCAACTATTCTTTGCACCTATTCCTGTTCCTCCATGTTTTTATTTTTAAAAAATAAGAACACTTCCAATCTATTAACTGTTTTTTTTATTTATCTGAAAAATAGGTAGAATATTAATCTATTCTTTACCAGAGCAAAATTTCAAAATAATTGTTTATTTCTTTGTTTTTTTTTTTTCATGGTAACATAGGCGACAAAGTTACTACACCATACAACTTTCCGAATTTGATAACATAGGGAAAAAATATGAAGTAAAAAATGATCTCTGAAACAAAAGAGTGCACTGCTGGTTAGCGTTAAAACTTCCATTTATTAATCTAGCCATCATGCCAAATACAATTTTGAATTAATTATTTATGTACTTAAAAAGAAAAAAAAAAAATTAGCTCATCTCTGGTACAATGGATAGTTGATTGACTCGTCTATGTATATATTCAAATGTATAGATACAAATAAATTAATTTCACTGGTTGGCATTGAAATCACTCCCCTGTAAAAATAATAATTGATTGTCATAGATTTCATGTTGATGACTCAAAATATGGTAATTAATCAATGTATCATTTGTTTTAGGAGAGAGATTGTTTCTAAAATTGAAATAGTATATCTCTTACTAAAACATTAATCAATATAAATAATAATATACAGCAGTGGCTCTCAAATTTTATTATTACATGAAATTTTTGCGTGCGCTACATAATATGTAAATATGTTAAGATAAGTAAGGTACATAAGAACTTTGGCGCAAAGCATACACATGAGGACAGTAATAGTTAATACTAATATGAAAGTGATGCTAACAAAACCTTTTCTACATTAATAAAATACATTTTTAATGAATGTATTTGAAAAAATACAGTTTAAAATTCAATGTGTTTTGTAGCATTACTTAGCACTAATGACCAAAGTTTGTGCCAGGATTAAAAGTATTTTAACTTTAGGCTCAAGTCACTCTCTACAGAAAATTTAATAAAATACTGACTTTATTTATCTGTATTTTTTCATGATATTTTATTTTTATTCATGTTTTTTTTTTATTATATTTTTGCAACACATAAAATTATGCATTTTTGAAGATGTGACCGATCATTTTACGAACTACCAAAATATTGCCTGTGACTCACTATTGGGTTGCAACTCATAGATTGGGAACTGCTGATATACAGTAAAATTCCAATTTTCCAAACTTCAGATCACCAAATACCCAGATTGATACCAGAAAAAAAAAATTACATAAAAACACATTATTGCAATAAAACTGTATTATTCATTAATAAAGTATAATTTCCTTCAAATTCCATTTAAAACCAATGTTAAAATTTACACATAATTCGAATTTTTTAAGTCTGTGTTTGGATAATTCTAAGTTGAATTAACCATCTTTTAGATTAATTAAACAACTTTTTGTTTTATTAAAAAAAAACTATTTAAAAAGAAAAGCTTTTTTGAATAGAGAATGAACGCAAATTTGTTAAAATTCGAAAAATGAACTAACTGATTGATTTGAAACTTTCAGATAGTTTATAACAGCCCTTTAACCACTGTTTCATAGTGTAATGTTTGTATAGAACATACTGCACTCCCTGTTGGTGCAAGGTTGAACTAACCACTATTTTCAAATAGTAATTTAAGCGAATTCCATAATTTCTTATTTTAGTCAATGTCCTTATTTTAACACAATCTTTTTGGAGCATCTAAATAGACCAAACTTGCATCTACCAAAAAATTTGAAACATTCAGACGGGTAGAAATATCTTTACGAAATAAAATGTGTGAAAATGTCCACAAAATCAATAAAAACCTCAGCATTTTGTCACGGTTTCGCTCGCTTTTAGTATGTATAGACTGCAAAAATCAAATTATGCAAAATAGCCTGTACCTTCAATGCAAGATTTTTTTATTTATTTTAATTAAAGATATAAAACCATACAAATTTGAAGTTCATTTAAGGGTCAATCATCCGTGTCAGCTAGTTATTATTGTAAAACTTTCTCCCCCCCAAAAATGGTACATGGTGCAATATAGATGCCATATTTAGATTTAAGAGTATCAAATTTTTATAGTTCACATGTTTGTTTATGTGAGAAAGGGGAAATTTTATTTTTCTTTGCCAACCAGAATAATAGAACAAACCCCTTTCTAGAAATTTCTTTTTTAGATTTGTTTTTTGCTGAGAACATAAATATTTGTTGTAATATAATTTGAATGTTGTCGAGTTATTCAAAGTGTATTGCTTTTTTATGCTTTTGTAGTTGATTCTAATATTCATTACAATTTCATAAGAATTGTATTTTAAGTAAGGCTTTAAGATTTTTTTATTTTATTTTTTTAATGTAGTGTATTTATTACAAAGGGTGTTTGTTCAGAATTTTTATCTATTTCTTAATTTCTGGAATTTTTTTTAAATTCTATTTTTATGAGTAATGAAAGAAAATCACTTTATTATTTAAATTTAGAAAGTGATTTTCAATAACCTAGCACTTACTAAACATTTCACTATTTTTTGTCTAAGTTGTTAATATAAACCACATCCTTTCTATTATTTTATATAATTTCAGGATTTTTTAAATAAAACTTCAGATTTTCCTGATAATAACTACATTACCTTGTAAATGATCTGCTAATATTTGTTTTATCATATTACTCTTTATAATTTGAAATAATTAAACTTTAGAAGATGGGAGTTTTCAATTTTTTTTCTCTGTACTCCTAATAGTAAATGCATTATCTTGTAAATGATCTACTGCTATTCTTTCCATCATATTATTTTTTTACAGTTTGAAATAATTAATGTGTAGAAGATTGAAGTTTTTCAGTTTTTTTTTTTTTCCCTCCATACTACTGATAGTAAATACATATCTACTACTACTTTTTTCATTGTGTTATTTTTTACAATTTGAAATAATTAAATTTATATATAGTTGCTATGCAGCTTAGTTCCAAATAAAAAAGGGCATTTTTTCTACAAAAACAAAAGATTAAAAATATACAAATGTATTGTTTGAAATGATCTCGAAAATTATTCTAAACTTCCTTTAACCTTTAGAATACTATTTTTCATACTAATTGGTACACATGTGTATCATCGGTAATCTAAAGATTAAAAGAAATGTTAAATAACTTGCTAAAAAAAAAGGATTGTAGTATATTTATATATATTATATATATATCATTATTCAAGTATTAAATTGTCATTTTACTCCACGATTTAGCTGTTTTCATTTTATTAACTGTAATAAATATTTATTAAATTAATGTTTTTTGTTTTCAAGTTAAATTTCTTTCTCATTCACTTTGTGTATTCTTGCATTTATTTTAATTATAAATCTGAAATACTTTTCAGCTGATGTTGGGTGTGTCTTTTTTTAGTGCTCTTTAAATTCTAAGAAATTTGTTCTTATCATTTAATAGCTTTGTATAAATGTAGGGTGCTTAAATATTAAAAGGGACAATTGCCAAAAACATATTCAATTTTTAGTTATGGCACACTGATGAACATGCATGTTTTTCTTGTTCATTTGTTTGGTCGCAGTATTATTATTTACCATATTTTAGCAGCACTGTATCTCTTTTGACTTTATCTTTTCAGCCTGTTTGTTGATGGCATTATAACTAATGCAATTTCATTAGCCCTGTGATACATATGTGCTGATTTGTTTACATTCACCTTGTTGTCTTTTAAGCAAAGGTTTTATATTTATGATATATTTTTCTTAATAGAGAGCTGCACGCCAGCATATAGAATTATTTCTTTGAGAATTCATTTGGAGAAAAAGCTAAGAAAATAATGTTTTGTTTGACAAAATTTTATCTGTGATATAAGTTTGGTTACCAGGTACTTTTTTTGGCATAAAAAAACCTCAGTGACCAAAAAAATATATATATATGTAATGGTATATTTATTGTAATAATATATTTAACATTTCACTTTAAAGAGAGTGCTTTTTTATTTGTGCTATAATTTGCTCTTAATTTTTAAGCTCTTGAAATTCATAATTCTCTTTCTAAATGCCAACAAAGTGATCCGGAAGGGCCATTGACCCTCTCTGGTTTTTGAAATTTAATTAATTTAGTTTCCTTTTTTTCTGATCATTTTGAAAAGGAAAATAAATTCTCCATAAGTGACTCAAAGTAATAAAACACTAAAAGAAAAAGGAACTGAAATTTTTTTCTTGAACTCCCTTATGAGAGTCAATTTTTAGTTGGTTTGTTCACATGTTTAACCCTCCGAGCGTCTTGAGGGCTTTCCTTCATTTTCATAAAAATGCTTATAAAAATAATTTTAATGTAAATTTTCTTTCCCTGTTTGTTTTTAAAATACACTTCATACCTTTTTATTTGATATTACATGTTAAAATACAATTCTGCTTAAAATATTTTTTTCTACAACAGATTTAAGTTGATTTTGGGAAACGGAAAAATACATCCAAACCGCTCAGAGGGTTAAAATATAGATGGAAGACGAAAAGAGAAGTTATTGTTTAGATTCTCATTTTTGAAAAATGCTGTTAAAAACTTATTTTTGAATATTGGACATTTAATTTATTGTTAACTTCCCGTATTTCTTTTTATGTTGATACCATTAAAATATGTCTTTCATGGGGGGGAGGGGACCTTAATTTGGTTTATTTCGTGCTTATAATCTCCATTTTAAAAATGCAGCCAAGGCTGTGGTCCTCAATCTGCTCTAAAAAGTTGTTCCTCACTTGTTCACTTTCTTCAGCATCCATATTGTTACATGATTAGCCTCTTTTTCCCTACCATCACTCATTGACACAAATTTGTTCCTTTTAATATCTAAGTATGAAGTGTAGTGTTTGTTGTCTAAATAGAACGTATCTTGTAAATAAATTTAGAAAGTATTGATTTTTTCCAGTTTATGTGTTTTCTGCTATTCTAGAAAGCTGTATGATATCAACTTATAATCAGAAAATTTTTATTGTATCTGTTTTGCGTGTAAACATTTTCTTATTCATTTCCCCTCAAAATAGGCTTAAAGTTTATCTGGTTAATTTATGTTTATTTCTAAGTGAAAACTTATGTGCTTCTATTTAGTTTTTATATAATTGATTTGCTTTTTTACTAACTTGTCGTTAATACAATTAAGATTGTTTATAACAGTATTTGCTTAAATAAAATTTATAAAATTGAATGGATAGATGTTTATCAGTTTAAAATCACAAAAATCTGCTGTATTTTTCATTGTAGTTTTGTTCCATTAGTCACACTAGTCATCTGTCTCAGATAAATATGCTTGTGTGTTTTAATGCAATTTATTTTTGAAGTGTTTTAAATAAACTTTTGTTTTAAAATTTGCTGGAGTTATGTGTTGGGTATTTTATAAAAATATTTGGTTGATTTCTTTGTACAAGCATTACAATCAAACTTAAAGTTTTGTAAATGAATTTAATATATTTTTATTGATTTACTGTGTTTTATAATTAAAATAAAAGTATAATATATGTTATAATTTGTATTTTTTTTTTTTAAATAATTTTATATTTTTACTTGTGTATAATTTAAGCAAAAAGGCACACACTCTTGTTTTTTTATTTCTGTTATTGTTTGTAGTCTTTACAGTAACATGTGTATTTACAAATAATATTTCTTGTTCCATAACCAGAAGGATTTTTATACATTTAATTTCATTGTTTTGTTTCAAAACTGAACTTTAATTTATTAACTGTATATGATTGAGATATTATGTTAAGACATATGTATTCTAATTATCCTGTATATATTTACTGCAAAACTGCATCATAATCCCCTTTCCCTTTTTTAGGGGGGAGGGGAGATGCATCATGCTGTTCAATTTTCCAATTTTTTTTAATACAAGCCTGCTCTTATTTTTTAGGAAATAAACATTATACTTACATCCCATGGTCATGATAAGATTTATTTGACATAAATGTACTGATAAAAATATATAAGGGGTTGTCCATTAATTATGTCATGCAAATTTTATAACTTTTTCCCCATGCTTTGTCACAGGTTTTTAGTTCACGAGACACTCTCTCCCTTGTTGTGGCATCACATTTTTTGCAATTGTTAATTTAGAGTTACTGCTGATTAAAACAACACTGAGATTTAAAAAAAAATGATTTTACAAATGTGTAATGAATTAAAATAATGCTTAAAAATTTCAGTCTTTTTCATTAGCAATATATCAAGCATATTGAGTCTTTCATTTAATACCAGCCTTTAATATTATTTATCACTGGCATGCCACACACTTCTTTTTAGATAGTAGTACCAGAAAGATTGTTTTTTGTTTCAATAAAAACAAATTTAAAATAGAATATAATATGTCGTAGTTAAATATACTTATTCTTTTCATGAGACCGATTGGTTCTTTTAATTTTATGTAAAAAATATTGTATACTACCAATTACTGAAATAAATACGTAAAATTGTCAAGTTGTTGTGTTCTTCAAACTGTTGAAATTTAAAGTAAAAATAAAAGCACACATAATACTGGCAGAATAAAAATTCACATATTATTAGGAACTTTCATATGTTGCTTGCAAATAATGCCTACATAATTGTTTTCATATGTCGGATGTGATATCTTAATGTGTTAACCCCCGCTGTCATACTTTGTGGATCACACCACCCCCCTCATTAAGTGTGACATAATTATTCGATGACCCCTAATTTTTTTTTTTTTTTTTTTTTTTTTTTTCAAGGATATTTATACTAAAATATCTGGTGCAGAATCAATTACAATTAACCTTTATGCATTAATGTGTACCTTTTGTAAAGTTTTAGTATAAATTTTTATTTACAACCATGAGAGAAAATCTTGTGGCATGAACTCTCATGGGTTAGAGACTTAAGCCAGTTTGTAGCCCTGAGAATAAACATAGATAGTACAGCTGATAATTTTTATTAATCTAGTATTGAACTCTCTAGAAACTTGAGTTGAATTTATAAAATAATAATTGAAACTTCGAGTGTTATATGAGAAATGTGCCTATATTTTAATGCTTAAAAGAAAAAAAAATGGCTATTACTGTTAACCTGAAATGCATTCTTTTTTTTTATGTATATATATATACATATATATATATATTTCTAAGTTAAACTTTTTTCTCTCTACTGAAAATGCTGTTTATTGGTTTGCAGAAATTATAGGCCATTTTGAAAAATCTTACAGTATACATAAAGTTTCGAACATATAATGATGACTTTCACTGTATACATGTTTACTTTGGTAATATCTAATAAATTACTTTAAAATATTTGCATTAAATTTTATTACTTTCTAGCCTATTAAAGGACTGATATTTAAGAAATATTCAATATTAAAAATACTGTTAATATTAGATTTAACCAGCTTTTTAAACAATGAATATTTATATCATTTTGTATTGAAAAAACCATTTATAATCTTTAATGTTGCAATTTGTAACAAAATATTAAATGTGAAATACATTGAACTTGTTACATTGAAATACATTGAACTTATTTAACTGTTTGAGTTCTATTGGCCCCTGTATATGCCAAGAAACATAAGATCACTTTGGTCTATGAATGCATGTAGAAAAATAAAACTGATTATGATCTATAGAGCCTAATACACGCAGTGAGAAAAAATACCTCATTTTGTCAGCTTATAGGTGAATACATGTACAATTTAGAATTAAACTAAATTTGAAAAATAAAGAATTATGAACTTGGGATTTTTTTTTCTGCTCATGCAACTACTTTTTGCTCTGAGCTGTTTTGTATCAAAAGAGTTAAGATTATGCTTGTTTAATATTTAATATGTTTTTGTAGGTTTTATAAAATATCTTATTATTATATATTATTGTATCTGACATTTTTTTTCATCTTATGCTTTGTTGTAGTAATTTATCTCTGTATAATTCATTCTTTGTCGTATAGGTACTATTAAGAGTGGGCAACGCTTGCTCATATCAGTAAAGGAATATAACTCTTAATGAACGTAACCTTAATGTGTTAGTTTTAGTGAATTGTCAGAGCGAGACATAGTTAAGCCAGCATATGCATATTCAGTTCTAATACAGTGGATGATTGATTAACGAACTGTTCGGCTTACGAACAGATCAGTTAATGAACACTTTCACAAGACATTTTTATGTTTGGATAACGAACACATATTCAGATAACAAACATAACACAAAACAAAGCCAAGAAGAAGCTATGCTGTGTTTCAGATTTCCCGAGCTGTATTTAATTGCATATATTGTCGACTTAGAGAACATTTTAACAGTTGTATACATATGGCCTAATTAATTCATGGACTACTGGGAGTTCAGGCCCTACATTTTAGAGCCCCCAAATTAGAATGAACAGATCAGAAAAATTAATTTTTATAATTTGAGTCCCTTTTTTAAAGAAATATTTTTAATTGCAAATTAATTATTTTAATTGAAATTTAGTTCACAAATTATTAACAGTCTCTAGGCTCCACTTACGCTTTATCGGACCCTGCAGTAAACATGATCTTTGAGAGAACTAAGGGGTTTTTAAAAGGACAAATTGATATGATTTAGTTAATGATTGTAATCCTGAAAGTTTTTACAAAGGGTATGTCTTTTATTTTTTTAAGATACAGCACAACACAGACAAAGCCAAGAAAATACGATCTGTCTATATTAAATAAGGACATATATTAACCCTATTATAAAGAGAAGATTTATATTATTTAGCTTTTAAGAACAAATTAATTGAATTCTGATACAAATCAATACAAAATCTATGATTGATTAGCGAACACTGTTTTGGAACGATTCGTGAACCAACCACCCACTGTACATGAAAAATTTTCAAAATAATAAATCTTTTAAACAAAATCTTGAAAGATCAATTTTTTTTTTTTTTTTTTTTAAGGTAAGTTGGTATTTAAATGCATTTTGGAAATTTTTAAAGATGTATTTGAGCTATCACTTAAGTAAGGCTGGTTTGGATTTGACAGAGAAATATTAAAAAGGTCATTAAATATCTCTTCTCATGGAGACTGAACGTTTGAGATATAAATAGAAATAGTGAGATCACTATCATATGCTTATCTTACTATATTATTCATATTTAACTTGACATCATTAAAAGATATCATGATTAAACTTCATATTAGCTTTGCATTAGATCAACATAGGTGAACTTACAGATTTTTTTTTCTGACATTATTCCCCAGCAGACTTTTGACATCTTATATTAACCCCTTCACTCCCAGATGGAATAACTCTACAGAGCATGTCTCGAGGTGTATGCTTAAACTTTTATAAATATTCTGTGAAATATATATATTTTAAAGACCATATCCCTATTCAATCTTAAAGATTCTAGTTTAATCTTTTAATGACTGAATTTAGATTTTTATTTATTTATTTCGCATATCATCCTTTGTTATGTCAGTTTAAAAATATCAATAATTAAAATGGGGAGAATTTTAGGATTCATTTTTATTTTCCTATTATTGAGCTCATAAAAATGTAACAAATTTCAGTAAGTACATTTCTTCATCTTATTACATTCTTTTAATGATGAGGATAATTTTGAGCATTTGATCATTTTTAAGTTTTGCACTGTGAAAAATGGCTGAAAATGTCACTTTTATGGCTGAAATGTAATTTCTCTTTCAAAAAATTAAGTCTTATTTCTGTTATATCTGTTTTTTGTATGTGTGTTCAAGTCATTGATTTAATTTTTACTGATTTAAAATCAATATTTAATTTATTTGGGGACATTGATCTGTAAAAAATTATAAAGATAAATTCATTTTTTTTTTCTCACCATATTAGTAAATTATAAACACAATTTAATATAACAATTACGATCTGATTATAAGCTTTACCTTCTTTTTCTTTTCCTTTTTTTTTTTAATGAGGAGATTTTTCGATTGTGTAACATTTACAAAATTAGCGAAAGTGGAGAGACAAAAAGCCAATACATATTTTTTCTCTATGGCATTATAGTCCTTGATTTAAAAAAATGGGTTACTTGCTACGTTAACTTCCATAATTTATGTAACGATGAAAGAGATGTCAAAAAGTACTTAGTTCAGATGTTGTTGTTAATACCAATATGCTGTAAAAATGACTATGACCAGTTAGAATATCATAAGAGAAAATTATCTGCTGAAGTGTAAGCACAAGTGAATCGTTTATTGCAGAAAACCCATAATTGACAAAATACCCAAAAATGAGATGGAAACCAATATTACACTAGTTTTCTTATAGTTATTAATATGTGCTTTGGTTATATTATGATTGGTGCAAAACCCCACTAATGTAACATTCTATATATCCCCATTCCACATCAGGATATTTGTTGGCTTTTACAATACATAGCTTGGTTGGACAGTTTTTCATAAAAATCTCAAAATTTGAAATTCTTCATTTATGGAGTTTTTGAAATAAGCAATTCATTAAAGTGTGCAGACTTAGCTAAAAATCCTTTAGGCAGTGTCCTAAAACAAAAGTTCAAATTTAGAGGGTTTTTTTACATTGGACATGAGACTTCTGTGAACCCCCCTAAACATGTGCCATAGATCTCTTGAGGACTGTAGACCACAGTTTAAGAACCATCGCCCTAAAGTCATATAGAGTGTAGGGAAGAGACAGATTTTAAAGGTTTGGAGCTGGAATGTTTAAAGACATTTTTAGAATTTAATCCATAAAAAATCCTTGTGTCTTCCCTTCATTTTTATCAGATTAAAGCAGTTTTATCAAACGAAACTCTGTATTGAAGCTGTTGAATTTATTGCATTTTAAATGTTATTCTGCAAATAAGTCTTTGTGAATGCTTTAGTTGGTTACATGTCATGTGGAGATGTGCACAGTTTATTGTAATGCAAAATGATTCTGAGTGAATAGAATACCCTTTTTATTTAAGCCAATTTTGATTGGCATGCATATTTTAACACACACACACACATATATATATATATATATATATATATATATATTGTTCATATGATAAAATTAAAAAAGTTAAAATATTTAAGGAATATTTTTCTGCTATATAATTTTTAATCTGTTATTTTCAAAATTTTTAAATCTGAAGAAAAGGGATATTGAAGCTCCCAGGAAAACATGAAAAATAAACGTTTATAGAAAATTCTCATTCTTCTTCAGAAATTATCTTAACACACACATATATATATATATATATATATACACGTGTGATATATATATATATATGACACATTAATGTGGATGCGAAGAGAGGAGTAACCGTGGCTTTGACTGTTCAGG
The DNA here is from genome assembly GCA_963932465.1 of Maratus speciosus. Lineage (NCBI taxonomy): Eukaryota > Metazoa > Arthropoda > Arachnida > Araneae > Salticidae > Maratus > Maratus speciosus. Next base: position 550,799,697 of record OZ010794.1, read on the forward strand.
GTTTGCGTGCACGATTGTTTGGTGTTTCATGTTCAGTTGTTTGTTTTCGATGGGTCTTAGGCAGCTCATTCGATTTGTTAGTTTTTTTTTTTTTTTTTTTTTTTTTTTTTTTTTTTTTTTTTTTGGTCTTGACAGGTTGTTTGGGGAGCGTTGTGCACATAAAAACTGGTTTTAACCCCGCAGTTGCATGTCGCAAGTGCATGCCGGCCTGTCTCCATGGTTTCAATTTCTTCTGGTTTTAGTTTGAATGTTTTTAAAGTTTGCTGTTTTTAAAGTATGTTGTTTTTAAAGTATGTTGTTTTTAAAGTTAGCTGTTTTTAGTTATTTTGTAGTTGTCATTTGGTTTAGTTTATTTATTGTTGGTTCAGTTCCGTGGTTTCGAATTTTTGGTTTGGTTTTGGATATTTTTGATCTGTGAAGTAAGATGGCGAGTCTACTGCTTTTGCGGGTCATATTAAGTATATATTTTGGCGACAGTTATGAGTTGGTTGGATTTGAGTATAGGCGAATCGTCGGGCATGTGTCGGGTTTGCTTGTACTTAGTATATATGATTTTGGGAACTTCGGTTCGTAATGATTGTTCGTGTAAAATTTAATAATTGCTTTTTTGTTGTAAGTTATATATGTTATGTTTATAGTTGTTTAAAATGTTTATTTTTATCTTGTATTTTTGGCCTGCTTTAGTTGTCTCCCTTGTTGTAATTTGTAGATTTGGAGTGGACATTTTGGTGGAAATGGCGCTGTACGGTAAAATGGCTATTGTATTGTTTGATATAAAGCGTTTGTTTGTAGGTAATGGGTGTGAAGTTTCATGGTTAAAAACAATTTTTCACGAATTTAAAAACATTATGAAAATGAAAAATATTAATGAAAATGGTACCGGCAAGATATGGTTTTATAAAAAAGACCGTAGTGCCCGGTCGGCTCCCAATTGTATGGTAGGGGGTGGATCGTTAGACTGCGACCATGACTTAGGCTATAAAGTTGGTTATAGTGGCGAAGAGTGTAATGATGATTGTTGTTGCTACGGGGAGACACGAAGTAAGGTTAATGTTTATATAAATAAAAAAATAAATAAAAATTTTAAGATAGGTGAAAAATATATTAAAAAATGTATGTTGAATTGTTCCTTGAAAAATGATAGTGCCAATTACACTGACTATGGAAGTTTGAGATATAAAACAAGGATTTTCTATAACAGTAACGTGGCCCAATATTTAAAAAAATTAAAAAATGGTGGTAGAGGTGAGAAGAACATAGTCAAATATAAAACCAAATGTTTTTATAACAAAAAACTAAAAGGTGAAGATGGTCTGGGCGAACTGAATTTAAAAACTTGTACAGATAAACGTTGTAAAGTGTGTGTATGTGCCGGGGGTTTAGTAGAGGTTAATGATAATGGAGAGTATTTAAAATTCTGCAAGGTTTACAACTGTGTCTACAGACTGAGATGTAGAGTTTGTAATATGTCGTACATAGGACAAACTTCAACTCCTTTGAATATAAGAATTAACAACCATAAGAACGACATAAGAAAACAAAAAAGTGGTAAGGAGGAACAAGAAATTGAGATTACACATTTTGATAGGCATGGAATTGATAATATTGAGATTTCTATATTGAAAATTGTTCCTAATAAAACTGAAAGATTAATCAGTGAAAGAAATATGATGGTAAAGTATGGTACGGTATACCCATATGGAATGAATGTAAAGTTCGATCAAAGTAATGTAATAAGGAATTTTAGAGAAAAATTATTGGATGTCTCAATCTATGAAAGGACAAAACATATAATGGATTATGACAGGGATAAAAATCATAGGACAAATGTTGAATTAAAGAAATTAAAATGTTGCAAGGATGTCGAAAAAGTTATCGAAAATTACAACTCAAACGATAACGAATCAGTAATTAAAAACATTATATTTAATGTCAAAAAGAAAATGATACCAGAACTTTTGAGGAATTTACATAAAAAAACGGGTAACAACAATATTGACATGGCTCTAGATCTATTGAGATTCAGAATAAGAAAACAAAATTTAGATAGTTATGTAAAGAGCATGTATGAAAAAGATGCCGAAAATAACAAAATATACTGTGTCTTGGATTACATGGGGTCACATCTAAAAGGTGTTAACATTAATAATGTTTTAAATAAGTATAATAGTCTGCTGCCGGATAAAAATATAGAGATTTTTAAGGCTTTTAAATATGTTAAACCGATGGGCAGACTCATATATAATTATAACGACTATGCAAAGGATTTGAAAAAAAGTATCGATAATAGTGTTTGCTATTGTCACGAAGTGAAATTCAACGAATATATAAATCCAACATACGGACACGTATTAACGGGTAGTTTGGATATTGTACATAATAAGAATTTGAATGAAATCATGAAATACGGAACGAGTTACAGGATTAAGAGAGTATTAACAAGAAATATGGCAAAAAAACGCTTGAATATGAACTTAGATATTTTTATTCAAAAATTAGTTTATAAATACAATTTGCCAGCTGGCGTTTTCGAGGAATGGAAGTATAATATTTTAAAAGATATCAGTAGAAATTTTGAGAGTAACTCTGAGGGGGTTTCGGTAAAGTATTATAAGGATTTGAGAGAATCTATAACAGAATTGCAGAATAAATTTATAATTACGTATATAGATAAAGCTAACAAAAATTACGCAATTATTTGTAAAACATTATATGGTAAATTACTCAGGGAGGCTTATGGTAATGAAATAAACTATGAAATTGTCAAATCAAAAAAACAAGTTATTAGTAATAGAGTAAAAGCATATTATAAAAAAATTAAAATAAAGCAAAATAGTACTAGCTTTCCATATTTGGTAATGGTTCCAAAGTTTCATAAAGATCCGGTTGCTTTTAGAGCTATTACATGTGGTTTCGGTTCATATTTGGAAAATTGTAATAAAAAATTGTTGAATTTATTAAAAGAGATTTTTGATGAAGTATTGAAAGATAAACCGGCTTGTATAATAAAAAACAGCTTTGAGTTAATTAAACATTTAAATCTAATGAAAAACATTTCAAGTTTAACAGCGTATGATTTTGAAGATCTGTATAATAGTATAGATTTGGACAATCTTAAAATAAAAATTATGGAGTTTTTTAGTAAATATAATTCCTCAAATATCGGACAGGAATGGTTTACTAATTTGTTTAACTTTGTAGTGAGTGAGAACTACTTATATGACGGGAAAATTGTTTACAAACAAGTTAGAGGTATTCCAATGGGGGGAAGTTGTAGTTCGATTTTAGCCGATATCTACTTATATATGTATGAGGAACAAATTGATATAAATGAGGATATGAAGTGCTTTCGTTACATTGATGACGTTTTAATAGTCAGATGCAATGATGTGAAAAAAGAAAAATTTGATTGCTATCCTAGAGGTTTAAATTTGAAATTGGAGTCAAAAAGTAAAAACATGGTCAACTATTTAGACATTAATATCGAGATAAAAAATGGTGAGATAAAAACAGATATATATGATAAACGAAAAGGCTTTAATTTTGAAACTATGAAAATCTTAAATTTTGGATCAAATGTGCATATCTCAATATATAGAAACATTTTTATTAACGGGTTAAACCGTATAGATAGATTGACATCAAATACTGGGGAAAAAATTGAAGAACTTTACAATTGGTATATTCTGGCATTGCGCCATGGCTATCCTGAGAGATTTTTGAAGAGTCTGCTACGAAATTTCGTAAAGTGTAAGACTTATCGCAGAGATTTAGAGGTAATGTGGATGCGAAGAGAGGAGTAACCGTGGCTTTGACTGTTCAGGGTTTGCGTGCACGATTGTTTGGTGTTTCATGTTCAGTTGTTTGTTTTCGATGGGTCTTAGGCAGCTCATTCGATTTGTTAGTTTTTTTTTTTTTTTTTTTTTTTTTTTTTGGTCTTGACAGGTTGTTTGGGGAGCGTTGTGCACATAAAAACTGGTTTTAACCCCGCAGTTGCATGTCGCAAGTGCATGCCGGCCTGTCTCCATGGTTTCAATTTCTTCTGGTTTTAGTTTGAATGTTTTTAAAGTTTGCTGTTTTTAAAGTATGTTGTTTTTAAAGTATGTTGTTTTTAAAGTTAGCTGTTTTTAGTTATTTTGTAGTTGTCATTTGGTTTAGTTTATTTATTGTTGGTTCAGTTCCGTGGTTTCGAATTTTTGGTTTGGTTTTGGATATATATATATATATATATATATATTGTTCATATGATAAAATTAAAAAAGTTAAAATATTTAAGGAATATTTTTCTGCTATATAATTTTTAATCTGTTATTTTCAAAATTTTTAAATCTGAAGAAAAGGGATATTGAAGCTCCCAGGAAAACATGAAAAATAAACGTTTATAGAAAATTCTCATTCTTCTTCAGAAATTATCTTAATAAGGCTACAGTTAAAACTTTTTCATAAATCTCTTCTGTCCATACAATTTAAATCATCCTGATGTGTTATGAGCAACTTGTGCTAAGTAAAAGAGTCATAATAGGATAAGAGTATCCTTGGCATAACTGCATAAATGGCAAGAATTTTTTTTTATATATAACAATAAAATATATTAACATTTGGCTGAAAGAAATGTTTTAGTTTTTGATTCTTCATTAAATTAACTTTTTGGGGCAGACATAGGAGCTTGGGGAAGAGGTAAAATATGTTTTTTTAAATTCATGAATAGATTCTAAAAAGTAGGAGACAAAACACTATATCCATTTAAAATAGCCATTGTATTGTAAAATATTTTACATTCAAGAAAGAAATCTAATTAAAATAGTTGAAGGGTCAGGGGTTGAAGGGGAAATTATAGTTACATGACAGTTGTTATTAACTCTTCTTCCTTTTATAAGAATCAAATTTCATTGTTCTTTCTCTTTTATACCAATCTTCAACTGTATGTTTTAGGGGACTTTCATAGTTTCTCCTCCTTTATACTTATCATCAACTCTGTTTTAAAAAAAATTGCCTTCATTTTTGCATTGATCCAAGATTGCCAAGTGATAATACCCATTTCAAGCTAACAGATAAAACTACCATCTCAAATTTTACAAAATTGAACTATTATTGCATTTCCCCCCAATTATCCATTTTAGTACTTGTGTGTTTTCTGGTTTAGGCATAATTTGTTAATATTGCAGGTAATTATTTGCATGCACACACACAAAACTTTCTTAATGTGCCAAGATGCATCTTTTGAACTACGCCAAGCACTAAGAACATCAAAAACTAAATCTGTTTATATCCAAAATGTTATAGCAGTAATGAAAATTTGCTTTGTGATTTTTTTTTAATTGTTATTATTATTATTATATGTATATATATATACCAAATTATTTTTTAGTGTTTAAAATGCTGGCAGATGACATTTTTTATATATCTTGGCAAAAATTTTGTTTCAAATTTGTCGTTATTTATTTACTTATTTATCTTTAGTTGTTATTTCAAAAAGTTTTTTTTTTTTTTTTTTTTTTTTTTTTTTACTAAATGGGCGTCAATTTTTAGCAGCACAAGTACTAATATTTCTAATGTTTTTAAAATTTAATCACATATTTGATTATCAAAATCACATTAAAAAAAATTAAGTTGACATATTCAGTGGTTCAATACATTTAAGAGCATAGTATCCTGCATCTAACAGTTTTCTCAGTTCCCAAATTAGTAACTAACATTATTATTGTACATCTTATGAATTTATTTTTATTGGTTTGTTGAAGTTTACTTCCTAATGATTGTAGCAAATGTATTAGTTAAGATTTTAGTTTATTATTTTTTTTTTTTGACAGATTGTTTGATATATTGATTTCAAACATACTCAAACTGTATTGTAAAAGTGAAAAATTATTCATTTATTCTAGAAGAAAATTCATAAATATTGAAAGTAAACTTGAATGTAAATGCACCAAATTATAACAAATACAAAAGAAATTTTAAATGTATATTATATCTTCAGATAGTATTCAGAATGTTAAATATGACATTATAAGGATAGACTTACTTTAAAATCATATTTAAGTATTAACTATCTGATATCTCTATATAAAAGTACATTTTTTTTGTTTAAAAAAATTACCTGTTAAAATTCTGTCAGTCATTTTTATTAGTTTTGTAGAAATTTATATTGAATTGCTAATAGATTTGATGTTGAATACACAGATTTACTTATTTATAATTTTACTTTTTAATTAAAATACAAAATTACTAATACATTTCAAAAACATTTGAATGTTTCATATTTATTTACTGTTGTGTGTAAATATGATTGTATAATGTATTCATTTTTCAATAAAATCTTCAGAAAAAATAAAGGTTAAACTTTTTAAAATATCTGTGTGCTACTTAGAGTAATAAATAAGCGATCTTATTGAAATATCTTAAGAAAACCATTTTATGGTATATTTTGTAAAATATATTCAGATATTGAATTATTGTTGAAGTGTATTTATTGGTACTGAAAATTTCAATGCACATTTATGCAAATTAAAAATTGAAAATTTATATAAATAATTAAAAAATAAACCTCTTGGTAATCGAAATTGTCATTTGATATAACACTGGAGAAAAGAAAATTAAAAAATTTAAATACATAAAATAATCAAATCAATTTGTATATTATGAAGTATTATGGGCCATCTGAAAAGTTTCTGAAATAGAAAATTAGAAGATCAAATAAATAACTAAAGAAGTTTTTAATATTGCATCCATATTTGTTCTGGAATCTCTTTCACTCAAATCTTGTTCTTAAATATTAAAAAAATCTTATAAAACATGTACATCAACATATGGTATGAAAACTTTCTAAAAGAGCAGTCAATTACTCTCATAACAGAATATTCATTGCAAGTGTAATGTAGAAGTAAAATCTACCGATTAATGACAACTTGCTTCTAACTCACATATTTATATGCATTTTTTTGCTACATTTGGAAGCCTTTACAAGAATGCCAATGAAAGAATTAAATCTCATTGGCTGCCATTCAAGATTTAACAAGATGCTGAATTATGAACTGTTAAAACACTCAATCATCAGATATTGTTATAAAGTAAAAATATTACGACAACGAAAAACTTTAAACAATAATAAAACTTTTTGATTAATTTAAATTAAAGTTTTTTACCTAGTGCTATAAAAGAAACATTCGATTATACATGTACATAAAAAAAAAAAAAAAAAAAACCCATTTTGTTTGGCAGTTGATGAGATAAAAGTCTTTCGCAAGCAGCTTGTAGTTTTGAGAAATTCAGTGATTTTTGTTTAGATGCCAATTGAATTTTGAAAAATGCTTTTGGATTTCATGGATCAAGATTAATATATGATTTTCGAGATTCCATGAAGGTGATATTAGTAAAAAATAAATAAAAATACGTAATGAATAAAATCATAAGACTTCGAATGGTACTATTTGTATATTTATTCTCTGTTCAGTTATTTTTCTTATGGCTCATAAAATATCATGTAATATACTTACAGTTAGTTTATTTTTGCTTTTATTTTTTATGGCATCTGTTTTCATGTATCTTGATAATGCAGTTTTTGTTTATTGTGATATATGACTTTATTTAAACCTTTGTTATACTCAGAAATTATGTTCAGAAACAAAATGAATATGTGTTACATTTTTCTAAAAATTTTACTGAGACCATTTGATATAAGAGCTATGTCTAAATATACTACAGTAAAACTTGTAAAAACAGAATCTGTGAAAAGTGAAAAATTATCAAAGTTTTACCAAGAATATGATACATTTTTAATAGAAGGAAGTACCTGTTAAGAGAGAAATCAAAACTTCCAAAGGCAAACAATTTTTTTTCATGCTTAAATGTATAAACAAAATGAAAATTGCGTGAGTTTTAATCCACTTTTACATGTTAGTTTGAGCATTTTTAAAGGTTGAAACAGTGCACCAACATCTGTGCTTAAAATTTCAACTATTTTTTTTTATTATTAACTTTTTTTTTTTTTTTCAAATTTAGGGGCTGTACATATATAAGGTTATCACTTTAGGGGTTGGGGGTCTAGCACTTGATATTGTAATATGTCTGTAGCGGGAGGGGGAGGGTTGTCTTTTGATATCGTTATCATTTTTGATCCAACTAAAATTTTCTTTTTTCAGTAATTTTTTCTTCCAGCAATATAGTCTGTTATCTTTTCTTCTTAGTCTGTTATCTATTTTTATGAAAATACAAAGTTATTAAATGATTATAAAATCTGCACATATAATTCGTGCCTCATACGTGCATATGCCTCATATGCACATATAATTCGTTGTTAGAGAAACAGCTTCAAAATGATACTTGTCAGTGGTAGAATTGACATAAAGTCACTGGTCCCAAGGACTAGTAAGCATAAGAATTTACTGGTCTGCAGTCATCATCACTGGCCTGCTACATGAAAATCTATTAAGTCCCTTTAACCTTTTGAGTGCCCCCCCCCCCCCTCCTAGAATATAAACCAAACTTCCTTTGCAGTTATCCAAAATTTTCAGCATAATAAAATGTAAAATTATAATTTGCTAAAAATTAAACAGTATATAAAGAAAAACTATAAAATTATTTATTAATTAAATATTTTATTTCAGTTAATTATTTCAACTGAATAAAGTTTAATGGATTTTTTTTATTATTATTTATTTTCTTAAATAAAATTATGTGATGTTTCTTTGCAGTTTTCTCAGGGACAGGAAAGTTTACTTTTACCTGTCAGAGAAGGGGGGAAATTTACTGGACCTGCGGATCACTAAATTTTTCAAATTAGTGGTCCGATTGAATTTTTGGTGGTCTCGGACCACCAAGGATTTCGAACGCTGCTTGTTATGTTTACTAATAAAAATGGGGAAGAATGTTGTCCACCTGTTTTGCTTATAAGAAATTCTGCTTAACCCCATTCAGGAGGAAAGTGCAAGAAGACAGTATTGCTGTTAAATGCATTAAGTAATAAAAAGCTATTATTAAATATTTTTAATAAGTATTTCTTTAAAGTGTTATTTGATATAAAGTTATTTCATATATTATAGTAATATTTTATTAACTTCTTCTCTAATAAATGTATAACCATACCTGCATATTATTGCAAATGTATAAAAAGAAAAAGGTTGTGAAAATTAAAAGTATTTTTAGACAACGATATCATTAGGGGAAGGGGGGAGGTTCAAGGAATGATAATGTATGATATCGTAAGGAGGGGAGTGGGTCCAAAATTGCCAAAAAGTTGATAATGTTATATATGTACAGCCCCTCTATACCTATCCAAAATGAATTTTTTTTCTGTTCCTTGCAATTTCATCTTTGCAGGTTTTACTGTATCAGGGCCATAACTAGGACGGGAGCGAATGGGGCTTGTGTCCCACACATCATGCAGAGGGGCACCAAATGAAGGTTTGGTTTGATGCAGTGTTCTCGCTGGATTTTGTCTAACATTCACGATTAGGCGAATAAGAAATAAAAAACAGTAGCCAAATGAAAAAAAATGTTAGCAAAAAAAGATTTGGCGTGAAACACTGAAAAATCTATCTTTAACCCATTATTGTATCTCTTTTTTTCAATATATTCTAAAACAACCTAATTTTTTGTAATTGTTTATAAAATAGAAATTCGACTATCTGCTACAGAAACTATTAAAAATAAGTACATTCTCAGTGTCTCCTAAATGTGTAAATATTTCAGACATTCTTTTAGCAGTCTAAATAAAAATTCAAAACAGCAACAATCTTTGATTTACTATTATGAAAATATACACTAAAAATTGCTATAAGATTTCTACTCGAACAGATAGAAAAGCCACTGATACTTTGCACACAACTAATAAATAGTAAATGGCTAATTTCAAAGCCGCATTCCAGCAAAACTTTTCTCTGTTTGGTGCTTGATGCAAGTAATTTGTAAGATAGTGATCAACTGACAATAGGGAAATACCTATCGCATAATCCTTTCTTTATCTTTGGCTGTTGCTAGACTGAATTGGCGTTGACTCAGTATCTCTGTAAATAGAGTAATGTAAAAGGCACGGTGCTATTGAACATGAAAAGTGACATCAATCGTTCAGTAACATGGATAGAATCTAGACTGTACTGGCACACGCTTAAAAAGATCAGAAATTGAGCACTCGCAATTTGCCGAAACTGATTGCTTGTTTACTTGCCAAATGAAACATTTTGGTGCAATAGCAAGCAGCAGCGAGAACCCTGGTTTGATGTTCAATACAAAAAACAAAATTTTCAAAAGGCCCAACCAATCCAAAAGAAATATATTGAATCAAGGGCAAGAGTGTTGATGAACAGATAAGGAAATTTGTTTACAAGGCAGCAGAGCAATGGGATAAAAGATGCCATTTTCCTCTTTCAATGTCATTCGAGTACTACAACACTCGGGAGCAACAAGGGTATTTTTTAAATGATCATCAGAAAATTAAAAAATATTTCTTCTGAATTTTTTGCTGTTTTAAACAAAACTGAAACTTTATATTTTTAATATTACACCTATTTAAATACCATAAAAAAGAAATATTTTTGAAAGGAGAAATAACTAAGCTTTGTTTACCAAATTTTAAAATGTCAGAAGTATTTTTTGGAATAAGGTGCAAATCGTGAATGTTCCATAAGTACTTATCCCCTGCTGAATTTATAAAAAGTTAAGTAAAATTTTAATCTGGCATGTAAAAAATACAGATATTACAGTTGCAATTACTTTTTAAAAGTGTTTATTCAGAAAAGGAATATATAAAAATTTATTATTAAGATAATCACTAGCTCATTCATAAACATAACTCAAAAAAATTTCAGTTTTGAAAATAAATTGTTTTTTATTTAAAACAAATTGGGAAAATTTTCAAGTTTTTATACCTAATCAAATGGAGTTTATTCACTTGAGTATGAGTCATATTACATCAGATTATGTGAAGATTTGTAAATGGTAATGCTGTATAACTTCATAAGCAAAGAATGATAAAACTAATTTTGCTATTTAAAAAGATATTTAAACATGCTTTAAATAACACATGGGGGTGATTCCTCATATATCTAAAAAAAATTACACTTTTTGAGTTATATCACTTTACGAACAGGTGCATGTAAGATTTGATGCAAATCAGAGGCCAAAAAAATTGCTAAATCTAACAATGTGCCTTCTGATTTTAAAGAAATAAGAGGAAAATATTTTTTGATGAATTCTGCTATGGTGAATTTACTGAAATCTCAAGAAGAGCTTTTTAAGATTTTCTTAAGTGTTTTGAAAATGCTAATACAGTCTATAATTAGAAATCTCATACATAATATTTTTCTTTCTCGTGTTAGTAACAATAGTGAGTGATAACTTCTAATACTATAAACATTTTCTAAAAGACTCCTTCCGTAGTTTGCATACAATTTTAGTATATATATTAAATCCGTACGCTACAAATTCTAATTGGCCCCAGCTAGTATTATTTCACATTACCACAGCTACTTGCAATTTAATAGAGACTGTTTTCATATAATTTTAAAAACTTAAGATTACTGTACTTAATTTTTTTGGTTTATATAATCTGTGACAATTATTTCATTTTTAAAAAGATATATAGGTAATGGACAATAAAAACTTACTTCTTTCTTTCATTTTGGAAAAGGGAGCTTTAAAAAAATTTATGCTAGTCCCAGGTGGAAAAAGCCTCCTAGTTTCGGCCCTGCTATGTATATATATATTTAAAAGGAAAAATACGAAAAAAAAAATCCCTTCAAATTTTAGTTCTTACAGAATTGTGGACTTTTAATAACTGCCATAAAAGTATGCACATGTTTGCAGTTATTTACTACAGATCTGATACCAAAAAAATACAATATTTGAAGAATTTCAAAAAAATTTGTATATGATTAATGAATATTTATTTTCTTATTTTATTTCAATTTTAATTAGCAGAAAAATAAAACTTAATAATTAAGAAACTGCTTCTTTTAACAATTATCTATTATCAACATTACAAATTTTTAAAGCCTTCTTGCTTTAAGAGAGCTGTTTCTGTAGCTTAAAGTTCAAACATATATATATATTTTTTCATTTGCATTATATATTGTAACCTTAGATTGAAACATATATATATATATTTCTTCTGCTTATTGTTTTTAGTTGATGCTGTTTGAAAATCTATGTAGATATGCATATACCTTTTCCTTCTTTATAATACAGTTGTAATGTAACCACTTTATTTATTAAAATGTAATTGCTCATGGCTGTAGTAGGTCTATTTTATTTGTGTATTTCTTGATTGATGCAAATACTTTAGACAGGGTTCCCAGCATCCTGGAAAGTCAGGGAATTTACAAATTTTTTCTAAAAAGTCATGGAAAAGCCTTGGAGAAAAAATTTAAAATGATGCGAAATTCATCAAACTACTGCAAAAAAATAAAAAATAAATAAACTGAGAAATTTGAAGAACGATCACAGAGAAAAATCGCTAATTTTGACAAAGGATTGCAAAAATAAGTAGCAAATTTCGTTGTATGCCCGTTTTGTGAAGGAATTCTTTGAGATTTGGTCAGGGAATTTGCCAGTCATGTTTTGCTGGGAACCCTGTAGATGATATTTATAATGCAATTCTATATAACACACAACTTCTGAGATCTAAACAATGAATTTTACAGCTAAGAAGTGCCTGCAATCCACATTGTAGAAATATTGCTACCCTCTAGAGAACTAAGTTTAAAACATTATTCCATCTTTATGTACTTAAAGAGTTTTTTAATGAAAATATTCATATTAAATTTAAAAATTTTGCCCTGGCATATTTTGGATCATGTTTATAAGGTAATTTAACAATATGTGAATGGTCTTATATTATACAAACATTTATAATCTGCACAACTTTTGATCCCAAGGAATGCAATATAAAGGTCTTCTACTGTATATTAATATGCTCCAGACATATTTGGCCATGTTTATATGATAAGTTTTAATCATGTATGAAATTACTATATATATAAAATATTATCTATATAATACAAAACCTTGCAATTTTAGTTTTGCGTTATAAAGATCTTCTACTGTATACAATTTTTTACAGCTGCAAAGATATTAGTTTTATATATTGTGCATTTCAATGATTGCTCTGCTGCAAAAAAATATTCCTTTGTTTAAAACAGAAAAAATATAGGGCGAGGAATACACAGAGCACACTCAGTTATCATTTCACTACTCTTTTTCACAAAATAAAAAGTATACATGGGTGAATCAAAAAGTAAGTTACACTTGACATTAGTTGGTGTTGGTGACATATTGTAATGACATGAGAGCAAATTCATTTGATGAGAATGAAGAGTGCATTATAACCCCTTTTTGCAGATTCCGGTGTGAATTCGACATTACACAAACACAACTGCTTGCCCCTCAAGGAGTTAAAGGATAAAATTGGGAAATTTCATTAGTAGCCAGTGGCTAGTTGTAGTAATTTTATTAGTGCCCATTTTTTTAAAGTCAAAAATGCTAAATATAGAGTTTTGTCGAAATTTCTGTTAGTATTAATATAAAACTAAATAGCCGAAATATCTTGATATAAACATATTACAACAAACAAGAATGGATGTCATTGATGTCAGCAAAAAATGAGTAATGAAGAATTTGGATATTGTAAAGACTGGAGGGTGAATTGATTGCAAACCTTCTGAGAAATAATACAAAGAGGAAATTAAAATCATGTGTTTTGGAACATATGGGTGCATTTTCAAGAAAATTTCAAATAGATAAGGTGGCCATTGACAGACATTTTTTATAGCCTCAATTTTTTTTTATGTTGTGGCCAGTGACAGACCAACACTAATTTCACCCTATTATGGGTCTTTGAAAGGAAGTGTGGTTATTTAATGTATTAATGGACCACACAAACTGGGTGGAGCTCGCAATGCTTGTGGGGAAATACGCGTATTTGATTGGCTTTTGGGGAAAATCTGGAAACTGATTAGCTGTAAAAAAAAAAAAGAGTGATGTTAGATGACGTCAGAAATGCTCGTCATCTATTGAATTCATACTCCAAACTTCAGGCTCAAAGAACTGTATGCTTTTGTGTGTTAAATGCTTAAATTACGAAAGCATTTATCATAAAATTAAAGCTATTTATGATGAAAATGTAAAATTGCACCAAGAGACTTGCCTGCTAAAATAATAATAATCTATTTTTTGGAACTGAACAAAGTAGAATCTCCTCTTAAATAAGATTTTAAATAAAAATAAGTAAGATACATGATTTTTAAACTCTAAAAGAAAATTTGCCAGAACTTTTCCAAAATATATATGTTTTTTTGCTCCAGGGCACTGAAGATGAGCTTATAATAAATCTTATACTATAATACGAGCAAAAATTGTGTGTGTATGTAAATTTTATCTTAAAAACGGCTAACGATTTTGACTAAATTTTGTATCTTACCATTTTCGGGCACGTGAAGACCATTCGGTTACGTTGCATGTTTGAGTAAATTCAATTAGTGGGGCATTTTGGGTCATAATGGGTCAGGGTCAAGCTAATTATATCTATAAAACGACTCAATGGGTTTTAACTAAATTGTATATCCAACCGTTTTCGGGCACGAAAAAACTATTGGGCTAGGTCACATGTTCGAGAAATTTCGATTAGTGGGTTATATTTGGTTCAAGCCAATTTTTTCTAGAAAATGGCTCAAACGATTTTGACGAAATTTTGTATTCTATTGTTTTCGGGCACAAGAATACCATTGGGCTAGGTCGCATGTTCAAGAACATTCAATTAGTCAGTCATTTTGGGTCACAATGGGTCAGGGTCTAGCTAATTGATCTAAAAAAATGGCTTAAACGATTTTGAAAAAATTTTGTAATACGTTTTCGGGCTTGAGAAGACCACTCGGCTGTGTCACATGTTCGAGAACATTAGATTAGTGGGTCATTTTTGAGTCACTGTGGGTTAAGTTAATTTTATCTATAAAACGGCTTAAAAGATTTTGACTAAATTTTGTTTCCTACCTTTTTTGCTTAGCAGACCATTGAGCTTAACTCACATGTTCGAGCAGATTTTATTAGTGTGTCATTTTGAGTCACTACGGGTCTGGGGTCACGGAGCCGTGAAGTTGGCGACATTTGATCGACTTTCAAGCTTACGAATGCCAAAACACATACTCGGTGCCGAATGCAAGTATGTCGCCAAATTTGGCTATGTTTGTCGAAAAAAAAGTAGGCATTCAGAATGTGAAAGAATTTTTTAGAAATTACTAATAGGACTCGAGATACATGGTTAAACCAATCAGAGTTGAGCTAAAAATGTAATTTGGAAGGACGAATGATACAGTGAGAATATTATATCAAGTTGAACACAAAGCTAATTTTGACCGAGCTATGCTCGACATCTCCACTTGTATAAAGATTAAATGAATGAGAGTGTTTATAAGGAAGTTCATGAATTTTGCTCAAGTAATTCAAAATTTAGCTATCTCAGGGTGTCTACAGAATCTGGAAATCATGGAAAAATCAGGGAACTTTGTAAAAATACTCAAAAATCAGGGAAATTTGTCTATATGTGAAAATATTTGCATTTTCACCTTGCCAACGAGTCTGATTCGTCCATTTTATATAACACTAGCAGATCCGTAAATAATAACCCGTAGGGTCCGTAAATAATAACCTTAAACAAATCTCAAGTTTGTATGATTTTATATCTTTTTTAAATGAACCTGATTTCGAAGGTCCCCATTGCCTTCTGCAGCGTCTAGTGTGTTCCCAACAAATTTCCTTCCGAACGCACCTGTAACCTGGGTCTCTGCTACCTATGGCAGCATGTACTGGAAGTGCTCCGCACATGCTGAAGACAATCGAAAACCAAGTTGAGTGAGTCAAGCCCATAGAATAAAAAAAAAGAATGCACCATTAATGTTAGAAAATGTTGGTAACTGAAGTCTGAGTTAAAGTTTCATAATACAGAAAGTCGCTGAATTGTAATCCAAGTTAAATGAACCAAATTCTGTTGAAATTGAGCCCTTAGTATCTGAGGAAAAAAATGTGCCCTTAATCCATGGAAGATGACCCCCCTCCTAATAAATTTCATGTACAACTTTTAACATTAACTTGATATTTAATAACAGGTTGAAATCCCTTATCTAAAGTTACCTTCAAAGTATTGCGATTTTTAATTTACGGCTGTAGTGAGTAAACGTAAGTTGATATCAGAAAAAGGAAATTAATGTTCGAAAAAAGTGGTAGCTGAGGTATAAAGAAAGAGAGGCCCTGGGAGCCAGGGTCTTAACTGGAATATAGTCGGGCATAAGAAAATTTTTTAGTAGTTTTAAAGTAGCTGGAGGACGCTGAAACTATGTTAACGAAAATTGTAATAGAATCGGATGGTTTCTAAAAAGTCCTTCCGGCCAGTGCCGGGAGGAAGAGGTAGCTTTCAAATTCCTTATTTTAAAAAAGCCAACTTATATTATTCAAACACACGAAGCTCAATTTAGTGAAAACCGAATATAGGAGATTCAATACTAATTTTTATCAATACTAAATCATTATGAATGAGAATTTCGCGAAATTAGTCAGCTTTACCCAAGCTGCTTTGATTTAAAGTAACTTATATTTGGCTGAGATGTTGATGTATACAATCCACATGCCTTCTTACATGGAAATAGGCGAATACGTGTGTCATCGCGTGACAAATACCAGATCGTTTCAAAATGTTAGCCATACTATAAATTCAAAGTGCTATGATTCGACCATTTTTTAAGATGTAAACAAAAGAACAAATTTTCAGAAACAAAATCTACTCCGGAATCTTTGTATCAAGGCCAAACACATAAAAAAATCTTTTTCATTTTCCAATATTTTAATACCTCATTTTAAATTTTAAATTTAATTTTTTTTAAATGGCAACCCTTTTGAAACAAGATGGCGAATGAAGTTGGCCAATGAACTCGGTCGAGACATTGGTATGTACTATGTACAGACCAAGTAACATCCAAATCGGTTCATAAATACGCTTGTTATCGCGTGACAAAAATCAGGTCGTTTTAAAATGTCAGCCACAATAGAAATTCAAAATGCTATAACTCAGCCAATTTTTTAGATATAGACGAAACAAAAACTGTTCCGTGGAATCTTTGTATTAAGGTCAAACACATACAAAAAAAATCTTTTTCATTTTCCAATTTTTTGGTATCTCATTTTAAATTTTAAATTTTTAAAAAATTTTTAAATGGCCGCCATTTTGAAACAAGATGGCGGATGAAGCTGGCCAACGAACTCGGTCGAGATATTTGTATGTACTATGTACACACCAAGGTACATCCAAATCGGTTCATAAATACGCCTGTTATCACGTGACAAATATCAGGACGTTTCAAAATGTCAGCCATGCTAGAAATTCAAAGTGCTATAACTCAGCCATTTGTTAAGATATAGACGAAACAAAACCTGCTCCCGAATCTTTGTATAAAGATCAAATACATAAGAAAAAAATATTTTTTCAATTTTCAATTTTTTGGTACCACATTTCAAATTTAAAGTTTTCTTAAAAATTTAAATGGCTGCCATTTTTAAACAAGATGGCGGATGAAGCTGGCCAACGAACTCGGTCGCGACATTGGTATGTACTATGTACAAACGAAGTTACATCCAAATCGGTTCATAAATACGCCTTTTATCGCGTGACAAAATTCAGGACGTTTCAAAATGTCAGCCACGCTAGAAATTCAAAATGCTATAACTCAGCCATTTTTTAAGATATAGACGAAACAAAAACTGATCAGGAATCTTTGTATAAAGGTCAAATACATAAGAAAAAAATATTTTTCCATTTTCAATTTTTTGGTACCGCATTTCAAATTTTAAATTTTTTTTTAAATTTTAAATGGCCGCCATTTTGAAACAAAATGGCGGATGAAGCTGGCCAACGAACTCGGTCGAGACATTGGTATGTACTATGTACATACCGAATTACATCCAAATCGGTTCATAAATTCGAGAGTTACAGTATGACAAAGGTCAGATATATATATATATATATGGATATATATATATATATATATATATATATATATATCAACTTTTGAACGGAGGGTGGTTTCGGGGTCTGGGGGTCATGATCGATGAAAATATACCAAAATTTTTTGAAATCGCTTTCCTCCGAACGGCTGCAATAGGTAGCTTTTTGTAATGAAAGCTACCTAAAAGCTGCAACAAAGGCCCCAAGAAGAAGATTTATATTAAGATTGGTGGTAGCTGAAGTCTGAGAAACTTTTTTGTCATTAATGTCATCAATGCAGGAGGACTTAAGAAGTTGTTAAAAAAAAAGCTAGTAAATTGGACCGTTTTTAAGGGACCTATAACAAAGGGCTCAAAGAGGGCCAACTGATAGAAAAGAGCAGGGTCCTAAAATGAAAACTTGTTGAAAGATCTAAGTTCTTAGCACTTCAGATCTTCAATTAGTCAAAATTAAGCATAGGGTATGAATTAATCATTAGAATAAAATTTTAATTTTTAAATTGCGCAAAAAATGAGGGGAACATGGCCCTAGGGTCCAGTAAAAATAAGAGGGTATTGGTTTGGGCAGAAAAGTGGAAGACTCAAAAGTAATCAGAGGACACTAGAACTATGTTAAAGAAAATTGCAAGCAATTCGGATCATTTTCGAAGAAGATGCACCAAGGACCCCAAGAAGGCGATAAATATATAAAATTGGCGGTAGCTGAACTCTGAAATTTTTTTTTTGCATGTAGTACCTTGAGAACATAAGAAGTTGTTACAAAAAAAAAAAAAAAGCTAGTGAAGCGGGCTACTTTTAAGGGAACTATAATATGTGGGCCAACTAATAGTTGAAAGCAAGGTCCTAACATGAAAACATGTTAAAACGTTTTAGATCTTTGATTAGTCAAAATTAGGCATAGGGTATGAATTAATAATTAGAATGTAATTTTAAAGAAACGCGCAACAAATTGGGGAAATGTTTAAAAAAGGGCCCTAGGGCCCCAATAAAAATATGTGGGTGTTGGTCAAGGAAGATGAGTCCAAGAAAACTTTAAAATTACGTACTGAGGAGAAGAAATTAGGGGGTGAAAAATGTATGGCACACAAAAAGTTCAAGGGGTCCTACGGGACCCTTATCGGGTCCAGGGTCTTAACGGGAGAATAACTAAGTGGAAAAAGGTTCCCAACAATGAAAATTGGATTAAAAGGAAGCAATTCATTAACAATATAGTGCACTAAAACTTCAAGGGGCCCTGCACCGGGCACCAAGGTTGCCAGGGTTTTAACTGAAATGTAGAAATGGGGTAGAAACTGAATGGATAATTCACCTCAAAAATGAAGACGGTCGGATAGAAAAGAGGCATGTTATTAACACTTTAGTGCCTAAAAAATTAAAAATCCGAGCCGACCATCATCAGGACCTGTCTGGGACTAATCACACATAAATTTTCAGGCTTCTACGTGTAGTAGTTTTCGCTAGTCATCACAGACAGACACACATACACACACAGAGTGATTTGTTCTTTTATTAGTATAGATATTTTTTCACATGCTGATTAGTCTTTCCCACTATTTTTAAAAGATGCACATGTTACGAGTTTTTGATATTTAAAATTAAGGTGATCAGATGTCCTCATTTTCTGTAGATAGCGCTTATGTTGAAAGCAATTTGTCCATTTAAAAAAAAAATAACTAATACATGAGCATAATCTGACCAGGTGGCCAACTTAATCCAATTAGCTATCCTGTCAGATGTAGACAAGACTTAGAATTGAATATTTTTCAGAAAGTGAGGAAATTTTCTGGTCACCATATATCCATTGGCCACTATATGAAGTTGTTGGACTAAATTTTGAGTTCAGATTTATAAAACTACCAACCAATTCCAATACTTAAGGAATATTAGGCAATTTTCATGTTTTTCTCTCAAATGAGATATTAGCAAGCTGATAAGTCGGAATCGTCATACATGAAAAAATACTGTCATGTATTGTTAATAATGGAAATCAGGGATCATTGTCTGATAAAGATAGTCAGAGAAATCATCGAAAAATGAGGGATTTTTTTTTTTTTTTACAATTTCTGTAGACACCCTGTATCTGCACTTTAAACAGAATGAAAAGTGAAAATTATGTGAACTTTAACCAAGTTTTACACACCAATTTGAGCATTCTTTAACAGTGCAACAACATGTTGCTTAAAATTTCAACTATTTTTTTATTACTGTGCTTCAAACTGCCAACTTATCTTACAGACATATATGCCACTCATTTCATCTTTATTCTAGTTAATGATTCATTGAAGTTTGAAAGCCCTATTCAGGACATACTGTGTTTTGGCATTTAGAATCAAAGTTGATCAGTCCACAAAACACTTTCCAGAGATATTTCGAGGTAAAGTTAATGAGGTCTTTTACATTTCTTTTAGAATCATACATAGACGCCAACATTGTAAAGACTGTATCAGGAGTAAACCAGTTAAATTTCAGGAGTTTTGGACACTCTTCAGGAGTAAAATGTTCACGTTTCAAGAGTCATTTCAGGAGTTGCACAAAGTTTTTTACGAGCTATATTTTTTACAAATATTTTCAGTCATCTTGCAGCTTTTGCATTTATCAACACAAACATAATTTAAATAAAGGTTACTTAATTTACTTTTACTATTAATGTATTAATAATTTTTTATAATAAATTTATAAAAATGGAATTTTTTTAAAAATCTCTACGGAGCAAAAAATCCGTGATTGATGTGAGTGTGAAATCCCGCGACCAATTAACAAAATTCGCGATTTTCCGCCGAGATTGACTGACGAAAATCGCGAATTTTTCGCCGCGACTGACGAACGAAAATCGCGATGTTTTGCAGCGACTAGCAGACGAAAATCGCAATGTTTCGTCGCGATTTGCAGACGAAAATCGCAATATTTTGCCGCGACTTGCAGACGAAAATCGCAATATTTTGCCGCGACTTGCAGACGGAAATCGCAATATTTTGCCGCGACTTGCAGACGGAAATCGCGATGTTTTGCGCGACTTGCAGATGAAAATCGCGATGTTTTGCCGCGACTTGAGGACGAAAATCGCGATGTTTTGCCGCGACATGAAGACGAAAATCGCGATGTTTTGCCGCGACTTGCAGACAAAAATCGCGCTGTTTTGCCGCGACTGACAGACGAAATCCGCGATGTTTTGCCGCGATTGACGGACGAAAATCGCGATGTTTTGCCGAGAACTCACTGACGGAAATCGCGATTTTTTGCCGCGACTGACTGACGAAAACAGCGATTTTTTGCCGCGACTTACTGACGAAAACAACAATTTTTTGCCGCGACTTACTGACGAAAACGGCGATTTTTTGCCGCGACTGATTCACGAAAACAGCGATTTTTTGCCGCGCTTATTGACGAAAACAGCAATTTTTTTACCGCGAATGACTAACGGAATTCGAGTTTTTTTTTTGCAGCGCAGCGAGTGATTGACAAAATTCGCGATATTTATTATTGGCCGATTACCGGATTTCAGGATATCCCCCCCCCCCAACTGATTAACGCAATTCGCGATATTTTGTCGCGGCTAAGATTTTTATCAACGACCTATTGATGAATATCACGATTATTTGCAACGACTGATTGACAAAAATTGCAACTTTTTCCAACGATCGGTTGGCGAAATTTGCGATTTTCTGCCGCGAGCGATTGTAGAAATTGGCGGTTTTATCGATTAATAGACGATTTTCGCGATATACTTCAACGACAGATTGACGAAATTCGTGATTTTTTGCCGCGATCGGGCGAAGAAATTCGCGATTATTTTGCCTCAAATTTCCGTATTTTCTACCTTATTACCGTACTTTATCCTACATTTCCGGAGCAACTCCGGAATTTCCGGAGATATTGGCATCTATGAATCATAGGAGACTAGTGCCATTTGTTACTAACATTTTTCTACCTAAGACTTATTTTAATTATTACTACATCAAATAAATTATTGTCTAGAGCAGCGGTTCTCAACCTATAGGTT
This sequence comes from Maratus speciosus, assembly GCA_963932465.1. Classification (NCBI taxonomy): domain Eukaryota; kingdom Metazoa; phylum Arthropoda; class Arachnida; order Araneae; family Salticidae; genus Maratus; species Maratus speciosus. Next base: position 550,821,676 of record OZ010794.1, read on the forward strand.
GCAGCAGGTGTTTCGGTTGATCGCGGAACAATCGAGATTTGTCACAAAAATACATCTTTTATTTCATCTGTTTAAAAAATATAGCAATTTCAACAGCAAATAATATTTCAAGGGTAAATCCTTAATTTTCTTGTGGATGAACATACGAGCAGAATATCCAGAAATATCTAAATCAGCTTTGGATTTCTTGATGGGGTTCAACACGACATATTATGTGATCATGCTTTTCCTACTTTGTTGTTTTTGAAAAGTAAGTACAGAATTAAACTGCGAGTAGAAAGTGACTTAAGGTTAAAATTAACCAGTTTTAAACCTGATATAGATGCTCTCATTGGTAAAACTAGTGCTAAATCTCACTGATTTTAAAGTTATGTTTTGATAATAGTTTTAATCCCGATAGAGATGCCCTCATCGGTAAAACCAGTGCCAAATCTCACTGATTATACAGTTATGTTTTGATAATAATTAAACATATTTTTAATTATCTTTGTAGTTTGTGTGTTGTTTATACAACAATTTCCATACTGATATACACCCTTATATTAAATGGGTTGCAATTTTTTTTTTTTTACTTAAAAGTGGGTCGCATACCAATAAACGTTAGGAGTCGCTAGTCTAGAGCAAGAATTCATCTCAAACTCAGTTGATTGAAAAAAAAAAAATGAACCCGATTCACTTTGGTTCCAAAAAACTCATACGAGGACATAGTTTCAAAACTTGCTTTATCCAAAATTTAAAAAATCGTGTTTCTTCTATCAATCTATTAGTAAAGCTGAACCAAAAACAAGTGGGTAAGTGTGATCATAGATCGCACAAAGGGTTTCGTTTAATATTCTTTTCAAAACGTCCAGTACATTTATCGCCATGCTTTTAAATTTTGGCAAACCCTTCCTAAGCTATTGTAAAGCTTCAAACAGATTCGCCTTGTTATATTTCCTAATTTTGTTCGGTTTTGGCGATCTTAATAAGAAATTAAGATATTTGCTGAAATTACTATTTGGAAATAGTGGTAACAATTTTATATTAAATAAGTAGCATATATCTCAAGACTCTCTCAAAAAAGGCACCTAAAGTGGTCAGAAGCGCTATCTTTTTAAATAGAAATCTACTTATGTTGTTTAATAATGAGGTGTCCCTCGAGTTCAGGTAAACTATCGTCTTCAAGTGTTCATCAGTTTAATTTTGGAACGAAGTAAAGTTCCTGTATGTTAGTCCCAATTGTGATGGGGATATTTTGTAATATTATATAATCCATAATATGGGCCGTTAATTAAAAGTAAAATTAAATTTGAAGTTCTTTTTAGTTACAATGCGTTGTGTAATGTTTGCAATGAACCCTCCGTTCTTTGAGGTCAGCAATTGTAAAAAATTAGAAATAAATGAAACTTCTTACTTGGATCGTGTAGTCTGTAAAATAAATGAAGAGGAGACTTGATAACAATATAAATTAATCCTTTATTTTTATCTTGAGAAGAGAAGATACGGCTCCCGTTGGTCACCGTTCATAAATTAATTCAAGTTATTTAGTTAGTTTAAAAGTGCAGCATGAATCAAGAAATTATTAAGAAATAATTTAACAGGAGTTGTTAAAAATCGCAGACATCGTTTACGCAAAAGCTCTTTACCGGATTCCACATTCATCGGCGTCGGCAGACCGGAGCCGGAGCCCGCGATCTTTTTAAAACCAAAACTAAGTCATGACAGCTCTCCAACAAAACAGATTCTGATTTAAAATTAACGGAATTTTTAATTTATAGTAAGAATACGGGGACTTCAAAAGTTACTGAAAGAAAAGATTTAAATCTATTAGAGAATTTAAAATATTAGCTAATGTCTTAATAAACAAATCCAAAAGAAAACATTTAAAAAGCTTTGTTTTAATTTGCTGTATGCTTGGCGAATAGACACACCTCCGAAATATCAACATCCATTCAATGCATATGCCGTGAGAGGCTTGCTCCGATGACGTCATCACAATCGTACAAAGTTCAAAAGAGAAGCATCCCATGCCAGGGGCAGCCGAACGTCAGCGAACTTGCCGATGTGCGGTGAAGCGAAATCGCCCGCGCAAAAATAAATATGGATACAGCTTAAAGAACATCGATGTATAAGGCCAAAAAAAATAAAACAGTAACATAATTTAAACACTGTGAGATTTCATCTCACAATACCCCCATTTACCGAGTAAAATTTTGGCAGAGCAAGTGATGTAAAAGGTAAAATGAAATAAAAACCTTTTACAGAAACGGGATGACAAAATTTTAGATGCCAAAGACAGAGAAAAAAAGGTAAAATATTAAAGTAAAGCCAAAAGTTAAACTGCTGCAAATAAAAATTAGTGGTGACCAAAAGGGAAGAAAGAAGAAAAAGAAATTACATCAAAAGTATACATAGTATATTCAAAAAGTATACATAAAAAAATGCCAAATCTTTCTATTTATGGCAATTGCAGTATGATGTCATAAACTTATCTTCAAAAATAATACTTAAGTACAAATGCTAAAGAAAATGAGAATTAGCATATATAAAATCTTAAGTAAAAATGCTAAACAAAATCAAAATTAGCATATCTAAGAAATGAGAATTGGCATATGTAAAATGAGAATTAGCATATGTAAAATGTTATGCATTACTCAGAATTAGCATATATATAATGAGCTCATTATCAAACATTTCATTAAGTTGGTATACCATGTAAGAAAAGTTGCACTTTATAAGCAACAAAGATCAAAATAACTTCAGTATTTGACCATCGCCTAGGACTTATAACTCATAAAATAGAGCATTTGTTTGCAGTTACTATAAAAATAAACTGGCCATGCATAACAATTTCTTTAGTAAAATTTTCATAATACAATATTCATAATTAATTTTTTTTTTTAAATTCAATTTAGTACTAAATATTTTGACTTCAAACAACCAGCTGTACTCCACATGAACAAGCAGCCAAATCGTGCACTAAATGACCACTCACATGTAAAACACAGATAGTTAAGGTAGTTGCAACAATATATATATAAGAGACATGTCTAAAATGAATTAAGTGTTTTACTGCTGAAACATATACTTTTACTACTTTTCATTAGCCCTGAAAATATGTATTCAAAAGCAATATATCAACAAACACCAATACTTCTTGTATTATTTACTCATCAAAATTTTTCAAAGTATATACTATTCTTTAAAATATGAGACATCACTTAATACAATTTTAAATATGCATAAAGATAAACTCATGAACTTATAGATAAACAGAGAAACCATGGTTTTTAAGAATAAGTAAGTATTTGGTTGAGTGGGTGGGGATCCCCAGAAAAAAATAAATCCTTTCATATACAATGAAAGATTTAAAAAAATTGACACTATCATGGGAAATTTAAATTTTTAAGTGTACCATAATATAAATATTATAAATCATTTACATAAAATATTTCATGCAGAAAAATCAAGAGAAATATGTAAAAAATATACTATTATCCACAATCATAGAACAATATACACTGTGACTACTCATGTTTTACTCAAGATTTCAGGTGGCTTGGATCTCCATAAACAAGGCTCCTGACACCTTGTGCAAAAAGAAAAAAAATAACTATATACACTAAATAGCACAATATACCACTCCATAACTGCAAAAACAACAGCAATGTCCTTCTTTACAGATCCTTGATTCCCTAGCGTTATAAACACAATTTAAAGTTTGCATGAAAAATAAAATAAATAAATATTATCAGAATGTTCAAAAACAAGCTGACAGTTTTGGCACACAAAAAAAAGACATCAGGTATGTGTATTGATGCAAAGGTGTAAACATTTGTTTACCATGCACATCTCTAGATGACATATACAAAAAGGCAACATCAACTTAACAGTTGAATAGACATTATACAGGAACACTGGACGAGAACCTTTTTTTTTTTTTTTTTTGGGCGACAACACAACATTTGTGTGCTTCACTTCCTTTGAAGCTAATCATTAACTTTCAGTAATCACTATTTTCGGACACACTAAAAGGACGAATTATAGAGCACTGAAGTAGACAAAATGATGTTGTATTTCATAAGAATTGATGATGTATTTCACACACACATCTTGGGAAAAAAAGAGACATAAGTAGGTAGGTGATGATATCAATAAGCACTTTTTCTTTAAATTTCTTAGTAATTTTGAAGATTCATCAAGAAACACTTCTACATTAAAAGGCGCTGTTAAATAGTTACTAAGAACTGTGCTTTTCTTTTCTGTTTATGAAATCTTGTATAAGAATTGATTTGATGCTTAAAAATTTTTTTTAATTTCTTCATTAATAATAAATCTTCAGAATTCATTCACTTAATTGTGTAAAAATATGAGGCATATGACAACATAAAATTTAGAGACTTTGAGTATATTCACAAATGAAAACAAAGGCACAATAAAATTTTTGAAATATGGGGAATTTAGACAGAAAATAAATTGATCTTGAGAATTCCTGAATCAAAATACAACTCTTGTAACTGCAGCAGGTATATGTAAGAATCAATATTGAAAGTAACTAATTTTATAATATTTCATAAATTTTCTTGATTTAGCAAAAAAAAATATTTTTGCAAAAAAATAGCAACACTGACTTATAGGAGCAGACAAGTAAACCAATCCACTTAGTAAGGATAATTTACGTCTCACAAGAGAAAAGGCAAACCAACAAAACTTCCATAATCAGGTCTTGTGACAGTTGTTACTTGAGAAAACATCTGAGATTACTTGTAAATCTTATTTAGCTTTAAAGACAAACATCGAAGATATTGAATTGAATCAGACATTGTAAGGATAAATGACTCAAACATGACATGACCCCTTTCAATAATCACTTCAGCGTTGAAAATGAAGCATAAATTTAAAAGTTATTGTTATAAAACAATGAGTTGAGCAGGTAAGTACAGTATTAATATATTTATCTTCTATCGTAAAACAAGGAAAATACTAGAGAAGAGGTCAGCACAAATGGATACAACTCATCAGTGAATGGCCAACTTCATCAGGTAAGAAACTTGGAAATGAAGCAAAGTTTTTTTTGCAGGTGAGTATATATATATATTTTTTAACAGGTTGGAAAAGAACTCTTGGAGCAGCATATGTAGAGAGACAGTCTTTAAATATGCGAAACAGCAGTAACACAGTTAAAATTATTGCAGAAAACACTGACAATATGAGAACTAATTTTAAAAGCTGTATAAAAACATAAGATTTTTTTTTTATAGATGATGTAAAATAATTTCAAGAATATAATTGTAACAGGAATGAAGTAGCCCCATGCCTACTTCTTCTCAAGAGTAAAAAAAATAATGCTGCTTTCATTCTTTTTCTGAGAGCAACATGAGAATCTTGTGTGTTGAAAACTGTCATAGTCTGCACATACGATGAAGTGGAAAGGTCTCAATTATAACTTGCCATAAGAATATATTAAAAAAAAAAAGCAACAAGAATTTTTCAAATGTAAAACTTTGTCAGCTGAGATTTCTTTTAGAAACAACATGAGAACACTTGTGAAATAAATGTGAAAATATTCTTAAATGCATACATTATTAATTTGTAAATTGCAGATTATCTTTGCACTAAGTCAAACTGTATGATTATAATAGAACATCACAGTCCAGATGGCATAAGAATAAATCTATGGACAAATTCTTGTATTCAAATTATTGTTAAACAAACTATCTTGATTTGAAATTTGTAGAACAGAAGCATAGAAATCTCCAAGAATGTTATATAGGATATTTGCAACTACCAACTTCTGTGAAGAATTTCAGCTTCAGAATAATAAGTATGACATTAGAATAAAATTTCTCAGTACCAATAATCATGATTTCAAAAATAATGCTTCTTATAAATATATATAGAATTTGCAAATTTGTTGCAATTTAATAGTGCCATAAAAAATTTTAATTCAAAAACCCAAAGTCATAGCCTCTTAAAATATGAAATATGTTCTTGAGAACAATTTTATTATTTCAAATTCATTAGAATTTTTCTAAGAACAATATATAATTCATTTCAAAAAAATATATATACCAAATAATCATTCTTTAAAAAAAATTATGTTCTCTAATAATTCATTACAAATAAAAGAATATGTAGATGAATTTCTTCAAATAAAAATATTTAAATAGAATAATAATTATGCATCATGAAAAATATGACTATTCTTCAGTAGGAAATTGATCTTAATTTAAATAATTGTTTAAAAAAATATGGGAAACTTAGTAAAATATATTATATTCTTCAAGATGGAGCAGAACAAAATTCATTCTAGAATCATAAAATTTAATTCTTCGAAACAGCAAAAATCTATGCAAGAAATTTTTTGAGAACAGAAACTTCCAATACTAAAAAAATATTGTCATATGTAGTTATGCAAAAATTCTTACATAAAATATTCCATATTTCTCAAAATTCACTAAAAGAACAAATCTTGAATACTATTGAACACATCAAAAAATTTTTCAAAAGTTATTCTGAGAACAAAAGTTCTAAAATATTACGATTTTCTTCAAATCAATCAAAATTTTTCTTCAGAACCACCGTTTTTGCGGCACCAAATGTGATGGGGATATTTTGTAATATATTATAATCCATAATATGGGCCGTTAATTAAAAGTAAAATTAAATTTGAAGTTCTTTTTAGTTACAATGCGTTGTGTAATGTTTGCAATGAACCCTCCGTTCTTTGAGGTCAGCAATTGTAAAAAATTAGAAATAAATGAAACTTCTTACTTGGATCGTGTAGTCTGTAAAATAAATGAAGAGGAGACTTGATAACAATATAAATTAATCCTTTATTTTTATCTTGAGAAGAGAAGATACGGCTCCCGTTGGTCACCGTTCATAAATTAATTCAAGTTATTTAGTTAGTTTAAAAGTGCAGCATGAATCAAGAAATTATTAAGAAATAATTTAACAGGAGTTGTTAAAAATCGCAGACATCGTTTACGCAAAAGCTCTTTACCGGATTCCACATTCATCGGCGTCGGCAGACCGGAGCCGGAGCCCGCGATCTTTTTAAAACCAAAACTAAGTCATGACAGCTCTCCAACAAAACAGATTCTGATTTAAAATTAACGGAATTTTTAATTTATAGTAAGAATACGGGGACTTCAAAAGTTACTGAAAGAAAAGATTTAAATCTATTAGAGAATTTAAAATATTAGCTAATGTCTTAATAAACAAATCCAAAAGAAAACATTTAAAAAGCTTTGTTTTAATTTGCTGTATGCTTGGCGAATAGACACACCTCCGAAATATCAACATCCATTCAATGCATATGCCGTGAGAGGCTTGCTCCGATGACGTCATCACAATCGTACAAAGTTCAAAGGAGAAGCATCCCATGCCAGGGGCAGCCGAACGTCAGCGAACTTGCCGATGTGCGGTGAAGCGAAATCGCCCGCGCAAAAATAAATATGGATACAGCTTAAAGAACATCGATGTATAAGGCCAAAAAAAATAAAACAGTAACATAATTTAAACACTGTGAGATTTCATCTCACACCAATAAAGAAATCTTCATGGAAACCTTCATTCTGGCCAATTACTGTAAGTACATTTCCAATTTACACTTACCTTTTCACTGAAAACAAAATGTTATATACGGGAGTCATGAAATTGCATATATTACAACATATTTTTATTCTAAGTTATTATTTCAACAATATTTTCAAAGTTTTCATGCATAACTTAAATAATTTTGTCAAGTCACTCTGCTGAATTTTTATATGGGTTTAACCCTTCTTGTGTGAATTACAGAAAGAGGGACAAACAACCACCAAACCCACAGGATATTTTCACTTATACACATTGCACAAACATGAACTTTATACCAAATGAAAGTAAAATTTTTTCCCGCGTCTGTCTGTACCTTTTACAAATTCCTCGGACCAATACTTTGTGAGATAAAATTTCGCTTTAAAATGTCCACTTCATTTATTGCTTAATTTGCGCTCTGTAAACCTCATTTTCTGGTAACCCTAAGGAGAATTAAAAATAAAACTATGATGATTTGGAGAAAGTGCATTTGTACCTGCGTTAAAAAGGTTGATTGGTTAATTTTAGAAGTAAATTAGCCCATAATTCGGTTAATTACTGACTTTTTCAAAATTTTAGGATTTGTTATTTGATGTGAGGTGTTCAGCTATAAGTACCCAAAATTTCAAGTCTCCAACATGTATAGTTTTTGAGAACGGGCTCTGTGACAGACAGACAAAGGAGTGAGACGAATAGTGTTTCGTCAGATGAACGAAACCCCAAAAACACTTCAACCTGCAAAAAAATTAGTTTCATTCTGTATTTCTGGCATTGTAAAATCTTGTTTTACAACGAAAACCAATGGACGCAGTTAGAGGTTTTTTGCGATTTCCCAAAAATTTTCTAGATAAGGCGAGTTTTGAAACTCACGTCCTCATATACATTCATGTTGATATATATTTTTTCATATATTATACTAGCGAAACTCGTGGATTTGCACACATGATTGTTGAAATATGCCAAGTGGTATTAGTGTGCCTTTTTACATTAGGGAAAAATTATACTGGAAAAATATAATTAGCATAATCTAAATATAGACAAAACTAATTTTTGTACTAAAAATTAATTAATGCTAAATATTGTAAATCTAATTCTTGTAGGTGAATATGAGACCTAAATAATAATGAGAAAATATTCTTTTCAATACATTTGCAGCCATCCTTTTCCAAAAAGCATATACAATGCAGTCTACTTGGAAACACTGTCATCTATTGTACAAAGAAAGATTTTTTAAATTGTTTCAATAGCCTCAAAGTCTATTTCCTACAAACAAACGTTTCTTTTAAATATGCAGTACTACTTTCTAGCCTAGTTGGCAATTATATTTCTTTATTACTTTGATTTTAATTCATTATAGTACTTACTAATATTTCTGGGGTTTTTTTTTTCTTACTGCTCAGATAAGTTGTATCTAACACTGCCATTAAAAATAATTGATACCTTTTCTCTTTACATTTTCTTAAAGTTAAAAAAACAAAACAGTTTGTGCACTTCTGCATCTTAAAAGCTATTTATCCTTTTTCTGAGTTTTCTATTTTGTCCTCTAAATATCGAATAATTTAAGGAACATTCTTACCGAACATTTATGTCTTAAAACTAACCACCTTATTTAAATTTAGATTTTTAGCATCAACAGAATCAATTAATCCAAGTCTTGCAGCCCCTTAAGGGCTTAAGGATAGTTTGCAAAGAGATACAATGTATCCAATTTAAAGCAGAGGCTGTCATTATTCTTATCCTCAGTGATTTCAAATAGTTTTAATAGTTCAAAAGTGATCATTTTAAAAACATTTTCCACTGATTTCACCTTTTTAAATTTCAAAATTATTCTGAGCAAGTACGCATGACTTACATGCAACTACTATGCCAAATTTTATGTTTTTAAGTTCTAACAAGCAGTAAAAGGTTCCAAAGAATTATAATTTAGAATGCTTTAAGAATATTTTTGCTACATTTTAAAACTTCGATGTTTTTAGAACTGTTCTTAGTGAGCATTTACATTTTAAAGAAAGGTAACCACCATGTCAAATTTTATGTTTCTAGTTTCAACATATCCAAAAAAATTTAATTTTAGTTTGTTGCTCCTATACCTCTTTGAGTGCAATTGCTTGCACAGATGTAAAGTAGCCAAGTTTTAAGCAGAGACTGTAACCAATATTTTTTAGAAAGATTTTGAATTTGGTGCAGTAATTTCAAAGTAATCGTTATTATAGGTTATCCGCTAACCCATTAAAATTTTTTTAAATGATCTGTGTGAGAATTTATCTTAAAAGTAGAAAAAAAAAAAAGAAAAGATACAACAGCAATGTCAAATTTCAGGTTTCTAGCCTTAACAATTCCAAATAAATCCTAATTTAGAATGTTTTTTACCTGTTTAGATTTCTAATTTTTTTAAACTTTAAATGGAAATCAGGGAGCATTTACATCTTAAAAGTATTTACGAGTAACTATCATGCAAAATTTCAAGATTCTACCACCAACAGTTGCCACCATGATACTTTAAATTGGCTTGGTAGTTCCAGAGATTACTCCAAACAAACAATGCTTCTTTATAATCCCTAATAATTCATAATTTAAAACATTTTCTGCTCATTTCACCTTTTAGGTAGATTTCGTATGAAATACTACCTATTACATTCTCCCCTATGTTGGAATTTCAGAAAATTTTTGTAGATCTACACCGATCATGACCCCTAGAACCCAAAACCACCCTCAGTAAAAAACTTTATATATGTGTAATAATAAAAATTTTCGCCTCTTTTTCTTAGTAAAACTATCTCAAATTCTTAATATTTTTTCTTTTTACCTATCTTTAATAATACCTTTCATCTTTTATTTCATGCATTTAAAGTTGCATATTCTTTTATTATTCTAAAAACCTTAATCCATTCGCCTAATCTTATAAAACCCATTAAATTACTTTTTCATTTTATTCTAAAACTAAATTCTCTTTATTTCGAATGTTTTAATATCATTTATTCTTTTGTGTTCTATACCCACAATTCCATGCATCTGCCAGCGCTATTTGCACTTTAATTCTGACGCCGTATAAAAGAGTTCTTTATCGACGTCATCCTTTCACATCGAATCGTAATTTGTTCTATGTCCCATCCTCTCCCACCTCTCTTCTAGCATTGGTCTGTTACCTTTCTGTAACCGTCCGCGTGTTGTTGTTCGGAGTACAAATATCGTTACATCGGTGATGGAGAGAAGATTTTACGCTTTTCTGGTTGTCTAATTAAGCTGAGTCGCTTGGAGTGAACGTTTTAATGTGTAGAACCTATTCTTATAACATCTAACATTTTATGAAGCGATGATCGATTTTTGAGAGTGGATGGAATAACTACTGGAAGTGTTTTACTATGTTTTTTTGTCAATAAAACCAGTTTAAAAAGTGACGATGACTCTCTATATTCATTACGTAAGAGAAATTATCCCAATGTTTATCGAGCCTGTTTTTTCTCACCACCCTGACTGCAATCCGGTATTTTCAATATAACGGATGGATGGTTTTGATTGCTCTACTACATTTTATGTCGAGGTATACTGGTGTCGCCTAAATATCTGAAAGTCGGTAGCAAAATGCTACATATATATATATATATCAATTTTTTATGTACACTATAACTTCCATAATTCTGCACAAATCTCTTTCAAACTGATACATAAAATCAATGGGCATAAAATCTCGGTCAAGTTCGTTAATGGGCAAAATCGGACTAAGGGGGTGGAAATAGGGAGGGGTTTTGTGAAAACCCAAAAACTCCCATAACTTCTTAATTTTTGTACATATCAAATCAGTTTAAAGTTTTTATTACTTCTAAAAATAGGGCTAAAAATTTATGTATCACAGATTTTTTGATAAAATAAAAAATGGGCTCAAGGGGCACAAAACATAGGGTTTTAGGGAGAAAAAAATTCATAACTTCATCAGTTCTCAAGATATTAAATCCAAATAAATTTATTATAAATTGTCTTAATATTATCTATAACTTTTATATTGACAAGTTTTTGACACAATCGATTCGAGAAATTCGGTTCAAAATGCTCACTTTGACATCAATTTTTGAAATATTTTCTGCCTCTATAAAAAAAATTGACCATTACGGCACAGTATATAGTTTCTAAATAAGTGAATCTACCAATTGGATGTGTTTGAGAGCAAAAATGAATTTAAAAATGAGTCAGAAAATAAGTAGTTTGGATTTGAGTAATACAATATTTTTTTTCTTCAACCTCTATATATTTTTTATTTGTTTTTGCTATAAGAATTGGTTCTATCAAAAACTTGTCAATATAAAAGTTGTAGATAATATTCAGAAGATGTATAATAAATTTAAGCAGATTGAATATCTTGTGAATTGATGAAGTAATGGATTTTTTTCTTCTTCACCCCCCCTTTTTGTTTATATATATATATATATATATATATATATATTTATTTATTTTTGCTGTAAGAATTGGTCTCATCCAAAACTTGTCAATATAAAAATTGTAGATAATATTAAGACAATTTATAATGAATTTAATTAGATTTGATATCTTGAGAATTGGCGAAGTTATGAATTTTCTTCTCCCCGAAACCCTATTTTTTTCGCCCCTTGAGTCCATTTTTAATTTTATCAAAAATCTGTCATACATAAATTGCTGACCCTTTTTTTTAGAAGTAATAAAAACTTTAAACTGAGTTGATATATATTATAATTAAGAAGTTATGGGGTTTTTTACGTTTTTCACAAAACCTCTCCATATTTCCGTCCCCTTGGTCTGATTTTGCCCATTAACGAACTTGACCGAGATTTTATGCCCATTGATTTTATGTATCAATTTGGAAAAGATTTGTGCAGAATTATGGAAATTACTGTGCCCATAAAAAAATGGTATAGATAGATAGATAGATATAAACTTTTTTACTGAGGGTGATTGTGGGTTCTACGGGTCATGATTGGTGTAGATCTGCAAAATTTTTCCGAAATTCCAACATAGGATAGAATGCAATAGGTAATATTTCATACGAAATCTACCTAAAAGGGGGTGTTGAAGAAGAAAAAATCCATAAGTTCGTCAATTCACAAGATCCGCATGAATTTATTATATATCTTCTGAATATTATCCACAACATTTATAATGACAAGTTTTTGATAGGACCAATTCTTACAGCAGAAACAAATTATACATAGCGGTTAAAGAAAAAAATCATATTAAGGGTGTATTCAAATCCAAACTGCTTACTTTTTGACTCGTCTTTAAATTCATTTTTGCTGTCAAACACATCCAAATAGTAGATTCTCTTATTCAGAAACCATATAATGTATCGTAATGGTCGATTTTTCGATAGAGGCAGAATATATTTCGAAAAATTATGTCAAAGTGAGCATTTCGAACTGAATTTCCCGAAGCAATTGTGCTGGAAACGAAAAATATTCTCCTACTGAGAAAATAATTGTTTATAAATCAAGTTTTAATTAATTGAACGAAAAAAACAAAACAAAACAGCTCGCTTATAAATAACTTAAATCATGTCAGAAAGCTTCACATTTTTTCTTTTAAAAATAAATCTGAAAATGTGCCAGAAAATTTCGAGTTGTTGAGCATGGAAATGTTTTTTTTTAATACCACCTTAATTCTGATAAAACCATCTCTTATATAACAAGTTGGAAATTGCTCAGCAAATGAGGTGCGTTCATACTATAACTAGTTTTATAATTATTTTTTGCACCCCATATTGTACTGAATGTGTATTTATTTGCAATTCATAAGTGCATAGTCTTTAACATCATTAAAATGCACTTGCAATAATTTTTTCCCATTCCCCTTAATGTAACAGAAAACTTTTGACTGTCCCTGTAATTAAGCTATACATCCAATTTTCATGAAATTTGAAATGGCTCGACAAAATTTTGCAGCAATTATATATTTAAAATTTCAGCCCATTCGGAAAGCTGTAACATCATTAAAATGCACTTGCAATAATTTTTCCCATTGGCTTTAATGTAAAGAAAAACTTTTGACTGTCCCTGTAATTAAACTATACATCCGATTTTCATAAAATTTGAAATGGCTCGACAAAATGTCGCAATAATTATATGTTTAAAATTTGAGACCATTCGGAAAGCTTTAACATCATTAAAATGCACGTGCAATAATTTTTCCCATTGGCTTTAATGTAAAGAAAAACTTTTGACTGTCCCTGTAATTAAACTATACATCCGATTTTCATAAAATTTGAAATGGCTCGACAAAATGTCGCAATAATTATATGTTTAAAATTTGAGACCATTCGGAAAGCTTTAACATCATTAAAATGCACGTGCAATAATTTTTCCCATTGGCCGTAATGTAAAGAAAAACTTTTGACTGTCCCTGTAATTTAACTATACATCCGATTTTCATAAAATTTGAAATGGCTCGACAAAATTTTACAACAATCATATATTTAAAATTTCAGACCATTCGGTTGGGTAGTTTTTGCTCTATTATATGCGGACGGACGGACAGACAGACGACTATAGGTGCTACGTATTTATATAATTACGAACGCACCTAAAAATGAAATAAAAACTCATCAAAAGCAGTCAGATAAAATTGTTAAAGTGGGTTTATCTCTAATCATGATTTAGTTTTCGTTGTTGAAATTAGCATTTAACTTCGAAATCTACCTGCACCTGTAGGCCGAGTCGGCAGAGATTTTTTAAAAAATAACAAATTTGTTAGAAACCATTCTTTATGTCAAAGTGAGCATTTCGAACTGAATTTCCCGAAGCAATTGTGCTGGAAACGAAAAATATTGTCCTACTGAGAAAATAATTGTTTATAAATCAAGTTTTAATTAATTGAATGAAAAAAAAACAAAACAGCTCGCTTATAAATAACTTAAATCACGTCAGAAAGCTTCACATTTTTTCTTTTAAAAATAAATCTGAAAATGTGCCAGAAAATTTCGAGTTGTTGAGCATGGAAATGTTTTTTTTTTTTTTTTTTTTTTTTTAATACCACCTTAACATGATTCTGATAAAACCATCTCTTATATAAAAATGAAATAAAAACTCATCAAAAGCGGTCAGATAAAATTGTTAAAGTGGGTTTATCTCTAATCATGATTTAGTTTTCGTTGTTGAAATTAGCATTTAACTTCGAAATCTACCTGCACCTGTAGGCCGAGCCGGCAGAGATTTTTAAAAAAATAACAAATTTGTTAGAAACCATTCTTAGCGAGTATTTACAAGTAACTACCATGCCAAATTTCAAGATTCTACCACCAACAGTTGGCACCATGATTTTTTAAATTGGCTTGGTAGTTCCAGAGATTACTCCAAACAAATGTTGTTTCTTTTTAATATTAGTATAGATTATAGAAATTACCATTTAAGCTCCTCAGCTGAAGTGACCATGCTATGGATGATATGCATGTTTGATGCCACAGTTGAGCTTTTATTCACATGGCTAACATCTTTAGGAAATATCGGCTGTACCCTCATGTAAAGCAAAAATAAAAAATTGCAACACCTAATAGGGAATATGTTACTTTCTGCAAGAAATCTATTTATATTTACACAATGTTGACACACAAAAGTGTAATAATATTCTACACACACACACACACACAATAAAAAAGAAAAAAATTAGTATGCATGTTCAAAAATTAAGAGGCAGTGACCAGACGCAAAGATTTTAAACGGTCTGTCAAATATCTATTGGATTACTTGACAAATTAATTGCCCTTGAACTTCTAGAATGTACAGAACATATTTTTCTTCATAATTTTACTAAAGATTTAGTCCCAAGGACAATTAGGGAGCTAATAATAAAATAATATTTGCAACCACCTGATAGCAATATTTAAACTTTGCTATCAGTACTTGCGTGATGTTCGGTTTTATCCTCAAAAATAAACTATTTATTTCTCAATATAAAACAAAACATAGGTAAGATAAATTGGGCTTACCTTGTATTTATGTATATCCGTTTATCATCTGGTAATCTGCGTCCGGAACAGTAATTATGTCTTCATCTTCTCATATCTTTGATTTAATCCATATTTAATGAACGTGTGATCATCCAGGTCATTTAAAAGACACATGTTTTTTGTGTGACTTGTAAAACTTAAATTTGTGCAGAAACTTATAAATAGAAAGAAAAATTAATATTTAATAAAGCTTTAGAAGTTACATCTCTCCTTTGGAGAGTCAAGATTACAAGTGAAAATAGAAAACGTGTATAAAATATTATCAGCAATAAAAAAACAGGAAATTAGTGACGTAATTCTTAATAACAAATTATTTGTATCAATATTTATATTAATAGTAATTTAAAATAAGAGTTTATCAATGTCCATAGTTCTTAAGTATCGTGAAATGTTTATAATAAAATGTCTGTTTACGATTGTGCAATCACTTTCACTTCCTTCCTTTAGATCATAATCACTTTTGATGATTGCTTTTATAAATCACATTTGACACATGAAAAACAATTTACTTAGCTTGATAGTTTTAATGTCCTTGTTTGGAGATTATATTTCACAATATCTGTCAACAATCCCCCCCCCCTTAATCTCCTAACGAGGATTGTTCTGTAATTTCAGTTTGTTTCTATTATTTAGAAATTCAGGCTTGGGCTCTGGTTTCGTAAGTATGTCCGCTCAGGGACGTAGCTACAGGGGGGGTGTGGGGGGGGGGTGCGACACCCCCCCACTTCGGTAAACTCATATACATTCGGTAATTTCACTTTCGTTCAAAAATTGCATCATTTGACTCTGATTTTTTTTTTTTTTTTTTTTAAGAATTTTTAAAAACATATTACAAAATTTATTGCAAAACAGAAAACGCCAAAACATATTTAAAATTATTAAATATTTTGTATGCAATTTCACTTTTTAGCTATTCCATTGGTGTAAGAAGGGGAGGGAGAATGGGCGTCCATGATACAGTATCCGAAGATTAAATATACCTTCTTCCTATTTCTATGCAGTATCCCTGTAAGCTAGAAGATTAGGAGGGTAGAGAATATCTTCGTTTCATTGAAGAAAGGAATCTGGAGAAAAAGGCCTTGAGGGTAAATGCGTACACTCCTTGACCAATGCAAATGAAATTAGAAGGCCAGAGACTTCTTGTTCGTTAAAATTCGTTTTGCTGGACTCTGAAAGCTATGGGGGGGGGGGGGTGGATATTTCGTTTTTTCGGGGGACAGGATGTCGCCAGATGTTTACTGTTGTATTGTCTGTTTTCAAAGCAAAAAATAAGAGAGAACCGAGAATTTTTTCTTATCAAAGAAAATTAAAACGGTGTAATAAAATTACATCAGCTACTAAGGATGTACCGAATAGTGATTTTGACCGAATACCGAATATTCGGCCTGCAGGTGAACCGGATACCGAATATTCGGCTAGCCGAGTAGTAACTATTCGGCCAAATACCAAATATTCGGCTGGTGGAATATTTTAATAAAATATTTTTTTAATTAAAAAATTTCATATTTCGTGGCTTCTGGTGAATTAGACCAAGTGAATATATATATTTTTTTAATTCTAAAACAAACAACTCAGCAAAAATAACTTTTCTACCGAATATTCGGCCTGCAGGCGAACCGTATACCGAATATTCGGCTAGCCGAATTAACTGTTAGGCCGAATACCGAATATTCGGCCAGCCGAGTAGTACCTATTCGGCCAAATACCAAGTACTCGACTGGTCGAATACTTTTATATTTCAAAGATTAAAAGCATAAAAATGTTAAATTTAAAAATAATTTTACATAATATTTAATGCAGAAACTTACATATTGATAAACAAGACCTTTTTTACAAGTAAACTTTACACATGAAATCTGCTTTGAGTTATTTAAGAAGAGAATTTTAAAATTTTATTAATTAAAAAAGTTTGACATTTCATAGCTTCTTCTGGTGAATTAAGCCAAGTGAATATATATATTTTTTTAATTCTAAAACAAACAACTCAGCAAAAATAACTTTTCTACTGCATTTGATTTAGCAAGGAATTTTTAAATGCATCTTAGATCAGTGTTTCGAATGGGGGATTATTTTCAGACTCCATTCATTCCATCAAAATTACAATATATTCACATATTCTGTCAAAAATTCTGGCTGTGCAACTACAAGCCGAAACTGAATTTTCGTTCACATTTTTATCAGTAAATGCAGCTATTTCAGCAAGATTTGTTTCATATTAATTTAGTTTGTATTAAATGTCATGATATCATTGAAAGTGACGGAACTGACTTTTACTTAAATATGATTCTGTTTCTAAATATTATGAATATCGACAGTTAAAAGTAGAAATTGTGTAAAAATTTAAAAAAAGTGCTTTAAAAGTTTTTTTAAGTATTCGGTTTGGCTGAATATCTTGATATTCGGCCTAACAGAATATTCGGTAACATGGCCGAAAAGGCCGAATACAGAATAGATACCGAATATTCGGTTCATCCCTATTAGCTACTATATATAATGGTATATTGTGTCTTCGAAAAACTGAAAGTTTTTGAAAAAATTACTTAAAAAAAATGCGGGGAAAAAATCCTTTTCCTCAGAAAGTAGCTCAAATCAAAAGAACTACTTCCTGAGACATTTCTGAATTCATTTTTGTTCGGAAATTATCAGGTGTTGTTATTCTGAAACTATGTAGTCGAAAGACGTTTTCCATTTTTTGGTAAGCGCAAAAGATTTTTCAGAAAATATTGTCAAAGTTGGCGTTTTAAACCGAATTCCAGACACGGCAGCTCAAGAAAGGCAAAAAACTTGTCATCATGTGACCACAATTGCTTATAACGCGATAAGTAATTTTATCACAAAATGTAAAACTAGTTTCCGTTGTATTCCGCTTCAACAGTCAGCCATGCCAATATGCTTAAAAATGAGACAGAAAATGTGTCAGAAAATTTTGCGTTGTTCAGTAGGAAGCTCGAGAACCGCTTTAAAGAAAAACTAGTATGTTGTGGCCATCACAAAACTTTCTTCTATCTCATACATGTCAACACTTCAAAATTCTCTATCTCAGTGCCAAATTAAATGGCAATCTGTGTTCATCCATGGGAATTCTAAAAATATGAAATTCCGTGCATCAGTTCTCAAGGTATGACTGTCACTGAAATCGTATAAATCCAGCAAAATTCAGCATAGCAGCGCCACCTATTGGGTTATTTACACCAAAACCTAATTATCACCAGCATATGTCAACGTCTAACTGAATATGAAGTTTGAGGAAAATTCGTGCATTAGTTCTTGAGATAGAGGTATTGCGCAAATCATGACAAATGCAGCATAGAAGCGCCACCTGTTGAGCGATTTGCAACAACACATAATCAGCAGCAATATTAATCAAGTTATACTTAAATCTGAAGTTTGATGAAAATTCGTGCATTAGTTATTGAAATTGAGATATTGAGGAAATAGTTCAAAATGCAGCACAGCAGCGCCACCTATTGGGTGATTAACACCAACACGTAGTCAGCATCATTTCATATGAAGGACTAATTAAATCCGAAGTTTGATGAAAATGTGTGCATTAGTTCTTGAGATAGAGCTACTGCGGAAATAGTGTAAATCCTGCAAAATGCAGCATAGCAGCGCCACCTGTTGGGCGATTTACACCAAAACGTAAACAACATCTATTCATGTCAAGGACTAACGGAATCTGAAGTTTTATAAAAATCCGTGCATTAGTTCTTGAGATAGAGCTTTTGCGGAAATCCTGCAAAATGCTACATAGCAGCACCACCTGCAGGGCGATTTACACCAAAAACTAATCAGCACCAAGCTATATCAGCGACTACCTGAATATAAATTTTTATTAAATTCCGTGCATTAGTTCTTGAGATAGAGCGCCCACAATATTTGTGTCACAGACAGACAGACATTTTGTAAAAACATGTTTTTTTTGGAATCTCGGACCCATGAAAGGTGTAAATCCGTCGAAAACACGAATTCGAAAATTTTCATGAAACCAATACTTTCTTCTTGTAAAGATAGAACAAAGTAATAAGATAGAGAACTACAAAATATTGGATTTTTTCCTTTGTAACTTAATATAAACCGACGACATGTTTTAAGATCTGGATCTGTTCTTGTCACGGGGTGGTGGAGAGTATACGGAGATATACGCCGTATACCCTCTATCTGGATTTTTTAAAGCAGCTCCGCATACCCCCTGCTTCTCAAATAAAGCATTAGCGTATACTGTATCCATGAATGTTCATGACTTTAGCGTATACTCTTTGTTTTTTTAAGACTGCAACACTGGTCCTTGTCATTCAGTTCGAAAAGATATTTTTTATTTATGTTTTTGAACTTGTTTTAAAATCATCGGTTGTATTGATATATGAAGACAAGTGCATTGATGATAAGCATTAATCTTTCTTCTAATTGGCGTTTTGAGACATACATTTACTTTCTGCTGCAAAAACTGAAAGCAATTTTTACTTTCTTCTATCTGTACAAGAAGAAAGTATTGGTTTCATGAAAATTTTCGAATTCGTGTTTTCGACGGATTTACACGTTTTAGGGGTCAGAGATTCCAAAAAACATGTTTTTACAAAATGTCTGTCTGTGAGTCCGTCTGTCTGTCTGACTGCCCGTCTGTCTGTATGTGACACAGTTTTTGTGGGCGCTCTTATCTCAAGAACTAATGCACGGAATTTAATAAAAATTTAAATTCAGGTAGTCCCTGATATAGATTGGTGCTTATTAGTTTTTGGTGTAAATCTCCCGGCAGGTGGCGCTGCTATGTAGCATTTTGCAGAATTTTTGCAAAAGCTCTATCTCAAGAACTATTGCACGGATTTTTATAAAACTTCAGATTCCGTTAGTCCTTGACATGAATGGATGATGTTTACGTTTTGGTGTAAATCGCCCAACAGGTGGCGCTGCTATGCTGCATTTTGCAGGATTTACACTATTTTCGCAGTAGCTCCATCTCAAGAACTAATGCACACATTTTCATCAAACTTCGGATTTAGTTAGTCCTTCATATGAAATGATGCTGACTACGTGTTGGTGTAAATCGCCCAATAGGTGGCGCTGCTGTGCTGCATTTTGAACTATTTCCTCAATAGCTCTATCTCAAGAACTAATGCACAAATTTTCATCAAACTTCAGATTTAAGTATAACTTGATTAATATTGCTGCTGATTATGTGTTTTTGCAAATCACTCAACAGGTGGCGCTTCTATGCTGCATTTGTCATGATTTGCGCAATACTGCTATCTCAAGAACTAATGCACGAATTTTCTCCAAACTTCATATTCAGTTAGACGTTCACATAAATTGGTGATAATTAGGTTCTGGTGTAAATAACCCAATAGGTGGCGCTGCTATGCTGCATTTTGCTGGATTTACACGATTTCAGTGACGGTCATACCTCGAGAACTAATGCACGGAATTTCATATTTTTAGAATTCTCATAATGAACACAGATTGCCATTTAATTTGGCACTGAGATAGTGAATTTTGAAGTATTGACATGTATGAGATAGAAGAAAGTTTTGTGATGGCCACAACATACTAGTTTTCTTTGTTTTCTGAAATGAAGGGATCTCAAAGTTAATTGAAATTAATTTAAAAAAATCCTTTGACTTGAATCAGGCTAATTCATGTAACAGAATCAACGCTACAACTCATAAAAAAATAAAACAAAGTAATTTTGCAGAAAATAAAATAATTTTACACACTGTCTACCCTCTTTCCCCTCCCCCTTCTACATCGAAAAAAAAAAAAATCTTTTTGTGTTCAACACATTTTTTTTATTTTTGCAAATTAAAATAACAATATTTAATTTTTTTTTATACTTATGCTCAATTGCTCAACATGATATTTGACTATTTCAATTCTGATAACTTTCTATGCTACGAGTTCCAACTTAAAAATCCAACAGCAAAAATATCCTACATATAAAGTGCAGCTTTGATTAGCCACATTATGTGGTTTTTAAAAACTATTTAAAGCTGTTCTGAAATCGTAACTTGCATCTCTTTTACACTTTCGTGGAGAAATTTTCATTTTTAAATACACGAAATTTTGAGATATTCTTTCTTATTCGTAAACGAATAGCGTTTCTCTTTTTCCCCATAGAGGTAACTGGTCTTTCAGAAAATGGTGCCAAAGTTAACGTTTGGAACAGATCTTTTTAAAATGTGACAATCGGCAAAAGATCATTATGAGGTAGCAATTGATACTTACCCCTTCTATACTTAACCCCTTCGAGACGGGAGCCTTTTACAAAATTTTTAATCTTTTGTCACCGTTTTTTAAAAACAGAAATTTTTGTCTTCTTGAATCGAGAAAATGCGCTGATTAAATAAGGCAAATTTTACAGTAAAATTTTACTGATGAGGTAAAACAAGGATTCTGAGCGCTTCATGCGGCACGTATACGGGTCGCTCGTCCCCAAGGGGTTAATATGTAGTGCATTTATCAGAAAATTTGAAAGTGCTATTTGATTTCAAAGCACCTCATGCATGCTGATTGCATGCTTCTGGATAAAAAAAAAATGTCTACTTAAATGTGTCAGAAAATTTAACATTCTTAAGGAGTAAAAATATTTTTTAAGAACAAATGTTTTTATTTATATATATCTTCTTCTATATATATAAAATAAGAGATGTCTGTCTGCCTGCCTGCCTGCCTGACCGCGGAAATCGCCGAAATTATAACACCTAGGCCTCTGAAATTTTTGTCATGTGTAGATGCTATTACCGGAAAGTGCACTTCACCGCCGGATTTTAAAATTTCAATTTAGATATTTAAAAAAAATTAAAACTTAATTAAAACGTTATGTGTTAGAGGTTATTTACAGCTCTAAGCCAATCCGCTGCAATAAAACGTTATGGGTTACAGGCTATTTACAGCTGTAAGCCAATTCGCGGCAAAGAAGAAACCAGCCAATGAGAGTAGATGGTAAATATGAGATACAGCGGCTGCATTTCCTAGCCTAATACCCTGTTCACACTGCGTTATCGGAACTCTCTTAAACCTCCGAACTCTCTGAGGGAGTTCCACAAACTCTCTGAGAGAGTTTCAACTTTCTTCGGGCTAGAGACAGTCACGACCATTCACTCTCGCTGGCTGTAAAGCTTCGCATTAACTGATTGGGTGTTGCGGGCGGTTTTATCTTAAGTGCATGCGCAAAGAACACAGTGACGTTCACTGAGTTATCTTAAGTGAGTTTTTCCATGTGAACAGGTTTCCAATTCCGGGAGGGTACCACCTCAAAATTAAGAGAGTTCGGCGGCCTAAGATATCTTAAGTATTGTAGTGTGAACATAGTATTACTGTAGCGGGAAATTGCACTGTTTATTTACCATGCTTTATTTATATTGTTACTATAAGATTTAATCTTATTGACATTATTTTATAATGTTTTTTATATTGTTTATAAGAAATGATATAATACAATTCACTTAAGTTACTTTAAATTGTATTCGTTCTTCGTATTAATATCTATTTACATACGCGTAGTCACCCAAGAATGAAATAGTATAATGTTTCTTGAACTTTCTGGGATCTTAAAGTATTTTTTTTTTTTCAAATTTGCTGAATCAAGGCTTCACTGAATGTTTTCATTTCTTAGTAAAAATAGAACTGTACATTTTATAGTAAAGTGTAAGATGAAAACTGTACTTTCTATGAAATGGAAACATTCAGTAAATAATTTCCGTTCTCGGGTGATTAAGAGATGTATGTTGTCATCGCCCAAGAATAGGAATAAAGCAAATATTTCTTTTCAGGGGAAATGAATGAAGTTATTTGGGTTTTTCTTTTATCTTTTTTTCCACTTCCCCATATATTATGAGTTTTATAACAAATCCCAATGAAAACATATTTTTTACACTTTACTGAATGTTTTCATTTCTTATCAAAGTCATGATATGTAACAAGCACAGGGATCTGTTTAGGAAAAATTGGGTTCTTTAAAGGACCCCTCACAAAATTTTTCATTTCAAAACAGGACCCCTCGCAACATTCTTCATGTCAAAACTGGACCCTTCACAACATTTTTTTATGTCAAAACTGGACCGTGCACAATTTTTTTCAAATCAAAGCAGGACCCTTCACAAAACGTTTCACCTTAAAAAAAGGACCCTTCACAAAACGTTTCACCTTAAAAAAAGGACCCTTCAGAAAATTGTCATAAATGTAGGCTTTTTACAAACTTTTTCACCTGAAAACTAAACATTTCACATATTTGCTGAATCAACGCTTCACTGAATGTTTTCTTTTCATTTCTTAGCAAACGTATAGGATGTATGTTTTGATTTTAAGATTTGTTATTGAACTCTGTTTCATTTAAGAGGTCCGGGACATACCTATTTTAAAATAATTTTTATTTATTGAGTTACTATTTTGAAATTTTTTGTGATGCTTAACCATAACATGATAAAACTTATTAATCGGTATAACTCGAAATGTTATATGTAGAATTTAAACTTTTTTTCATTTAAATAAACAAAAATATAAGTTTTAATTTTGTTCTGCATTTTTAAAATTGTTATTGAACTCAGTTTGCTTCATAAACAAATATTCAATGTTTTGATTTATTATTTGTTGAGATTATTGGGCGATGACAACGTACATTTTATACCTGACTGCATGTCCATTCTTGGACGATTATTCTGAAACTCCAAATTTGTCTAATCGCCCCAAGAATCGAATGTTTTTTTTAAAACATTCAGTAAATAATTTCCGTTCTTGGGCGATTAAGAGTTTATTCATGTGCGATTCTTATGAAACTCCATGTCACAAAATGCACATCATAACTATTTTACGCACTCAGAATTTTCCATTTTCAGTTCTTTTCCTTTTGTTAATCTTTTCTCTCCACTTTCCACTCTTTAAGAAATCGTAATGAAAACATATCTTGCACTTTACTGAAAAGTTTTCATAGTGCCAGGTCCAGTAGCAGAAAATTCAAGATGGGAGACAGGCGTCCCAGATTTTCTTATCTCTTTTGCAGATTCTTTTTCCATCAAACCTTTTATTATTTCGCTTTACAATTATGTTTAGCTCTTTATTACTTAATACAAAACTAAGATTATTATCTATAAAAATTAATAAAATGCTTAAAGACATTGCAGGTAAGTGGTGGTTTGATTAATTAATGCTTCAATTGTAAAATATTTTACCAGCAGATTATTTTCTGCCACTGAAGTATCTGTTACAGACACTTGGAGAATTTTCTG
This sequence comes from Maratus speciosus, assembly GCA_963932465.1. Taxonomy (NCBI): domain Eukaryota; kingdom Metazoa; phylum Arthropoda; class Arachnida; order Araneae; family Salticidae; genus Maratus; species Maratus speciosus. The sequence continues at coordinate 550,846,420 of OZ010794.1, forward strand.
CAACTGTGGTGCCAGGCATAGCAGTTTAATTATGATTTTTTTTTTTGTTCTGTCGCCATTTGTCAAAGTTCCCGACATTTCTCAGCGACAGATTGGAAAAATTCAGCGTGTGCTTCTGCACTCTTTTGTTAAAATTTGCTATACATTTCCGCGATCTTTTGATGAAATTTGCAATTTATTCCCTCGACTGTTTATCGAATTTTGTGTTTTATTTTTATAGTGATTGTTTTTACAAGATTTTTCATGAAATTCGTGTTATTTTTTTTGCGACCATTAGCTAAAGATTAGACAAACTTTGCTATGCGTTTCTGCGATCTTTTGATGAAATGTACAATATTTTTCTTCGTTTACTGAAATTCACGTTTTTTTCAGCAATCGTTTCACAAAATGCACGATACCCCCCCCCCCCCAAATCGTTTCACGAAATTTGCATTTTTTTTTCACGATTTTTATTTTAAACGATCAGGGACAAAATTTGTTTTTCTTTTCCGTGGCCATTTGTCGAACTTTCCTATATTTCTCAGCGACATATTGGCAAAATTTGTAATCTGCACTCTTCAAACAAACTTTGCTATGCGTTTCTGCGATCTTTTGATGAAATTTGCAATATTTTTCTTCGTTTACTGAAATTCACGCTTTTCTTTCAGTGATCGTTTCACAAAATGCACGATTCCCCCCCCCCCCCCCCTAAATCGTTTCATGAAATTTGTGGGGTTTTTTTAACGATCAGTGACAAAATTTGTGTTTTTCTTTTCCGCGGCCATTTGGCAAAATTCTTAATGTTCACTCTTTAGACAAACTTTGCTATGCGTTTCTGTGATCTTTTGATGAAATTTGCAATATTTTTCTTTGTTTACTAAAATTCACGTTTTTTTTTTTTTTTTTTTTTTTTTTTTTTCAGCGATCGTTTCACAAAATGCACAATCCCCCCCCCCCCCCCCCCAAAAAAAAAAATCGTTTCATGAAATTTGCATTTTTTTTTTCAACGATCAGTGACAAAATTTGTGTTTTTCTTTTCCGCGGCCATTTGTCGAAGTTCCCGATATTTCTCAGTGACAGATTGGTAAAATTGGCATATGCTTCTGCCCTTTTTTGACGAAATTTGCCATGCATTTCCGCGATCTTTTGATGAAATTTGCAATATTTTTCTTCGATTGTTTACTGAAATTCGCGGGGTTCTTTTCAGCAATCGTTTGACGAAATTCGCGTTTTTTTTCCACGATTTTTTTTAAACGATCAGTGACAAAATTTGTTTTTCTTTTCCGTGGCCATTTGTCGAAGTTTCCGATATTTCTCAGCGACATATTGTCAAAATTTGTAATCTGTACTCTTTAGACACACTTTGCTATGCGTTTCTGCGATTTTTTGATGAAATTTGCAATACTTTTCTTCGTTTACTGAAATTCACTTTTTTTTTTTCAGCGATCGTTTCACAAAATGCACGATTCCTCCCCCCCCCCCCCCAAATCGTTTCATGAAATTTGCATTTTTTTTTTCAACGATCAGTGACAAAATTTGTGTTTTCTTTTCCGCGGCCATTTGTCGAAGTTCCCGATATTTCTTAGCGACAGATTGGCAAAATTGGCATATGCTTCTGCACTTTTTTGACGAAATTTGCCATGCATTTCCGCGATCTTTTGATGAAATTTGCAATATTTTTTTGCGATTGTTTACTGAAATTCGCGAGGGTTTTTTCAGCAATCGTTTGACGAAATTCACGTTTTTTTTTTTTTTTTTTTTAACGATCTATGATGAAATTTGTGATTTTATTTATTTCTGTGACTATTTGCCAAAGTTCCCGATATTTCTCAGCGACAGATTGGCAAAATTCAGTGTGCGCTTCTGCACTCTTTTGTCAAAATTTGCTATATATTTCCGCGATTTTTTGATGAAATTTGCAATATTTTTCTGCGATTGTTTACTGAAATTCGAGGGCTTTTTGCAGCGATCGTTTCACAAAATGCATGATTTTTTCCCAAGATTGTTTGGCAAAATTTGCATTTTTTTTTTCAATTATCTGTGACGAATTTGTTTTTTTTTCTTCTGCGACTATTTGTTGAAGCTCCGATATTCCTGAGTGACAGATTGGCAAAATTCAACATGTGCTTCTGCGATCTTTTGATGAAATTTGCAATTTTTTTCTTCGATTGTTTCACAAAATTCATGATTATTTTTCCAAGATCGTTGGATGGAATTCTTTTTTTTTTTTTTTTTTTTTTTTTTTTTTTTTTAATGATCATTTCACAATTTTTTTCAACGATCTATGACAAAATTTGTGATTTTTTTTAAATTTGTGACAATTTATTGCATGTTATGTGTTCACCGTTCATGGGTGTCTAAAAATGTAGTCAACAATTTTAACAGGAAGATAGATTATAAATAACGAACACTCAAAATTTTCACTTTATTGAATTATGCCTAAACTTTATACTGCACTTTCAATGTGAAAACATTCAATAAAGTATAACATATGTTTTCATTAGGATGAGAAAATATTAACAAAAGAATAAGAACTGAGTGAAAAATCCTTGAGTTCATGAAATACTTAATATGGTGTGCATTTTGTGATACATTAGGAGTTTTATAAGAATCGCATGTGAATGGACTCTTAATCGCTCAATAACGGAAATTATTTACTTCATAGAAAGTTCAAGAAACACGTTCCATGCTTGGGCGACTATGCATATGTAAATTGCCATTAACACGAAGAACGAACACAATTGAAATTAACTTACGTGAATGATAACACTTTAAAATTTTAAAGAAGGTAGGAGAGTTGAATTTCGAGTTTGGAAGGCGGGTGACGATAATTGTCCTTACAACTGTAGCGTTTTCTTCGATGAGTATCCTTTATATGTTCTTTTCTGACAGAGGTCGTTTTAAAGCTTTTGGCCTGTACATTACTAAGCACTCACTCCTCTCCTCTTAACTAATTTTTTCATCAGTAGAGGGTGTTTTAAAATTTTAATTTGTTCATGACTATGGCATACAATTTTACAAAAATTTATGAATAAAATTTGCATAACATCTCAACAATTTGCAACTGCTTCTCCCCCATTTTCACACTGTGAGTGGGTACATATTTCAGACAAAATCGAGTTACATATAAAATCATATAAATTAAAGGTTTCTTTATAAATATTATCACGGACCCGGGCAACGCCGGGCGGGTCAGCTAGTATATATATAAACGTGGCATTTAATACGAAGTTAGAAAACTGTTTAGTTATTTCAAATCTGAATCCGTGTATGGTGTATTTAATAATTTTGATCATATGTGACATAAAAACGCACAACATAGGAATAGGAGGGTTTGGATTTTATTTTTTATTTTCTTTTATTTCTTTCTCTTTTTCAATAAATATTTATCCAAGTAAAAACGTTCTGTAAAAAAGTTCCAAGTAAAAAAATTCTTCTGTCGAGCTTTATGCAACATTGTCTACTAAATGTTTCCGTCGTCCTCTGTCGTTTGTTTTGGTCCTTTGATCTGCTTTGGGAAACAGACAGTTAAAATTTTCTCATTGAAGTAATCTGCAACAATTATCCTTATTCTAATTACCAGAGAAAATAAAAACTACTAATTAACCAATTCTCTCATATTTTCTTATTTAATTTTTATTAATTTTCTTATTTTATCTTACGTTTTTACTTGGATAAATATTTATGGAAAAAGAGAAATAAATAAAAGAAAATAAAAAATAAAATCCAAATCCTCTTATTCTGATATTGTGCATTTTTCTGTCACATATGATTAAAATTATCAAATATATCATACACGTATTAAGATTTGAAATAACTAGACAATTTTCTAACTTCGAATTAAATGCCACATTTATGGAAAAAAAAAAAAAAAAAGAAAAGAAAAACTTGTTTTTAAAAAATATTTTTACTCCACTCGGGTTAAATTTTCTGACACATTTAAGTAGACATTTTTTATTCCAGAAGCATGAAATAAGCAGGCATGAGGCATGAAGCACTTTGAAATCAAATAGCCTTTTTAAAATTTCTGATAAATGTATTACATATAAAGTTATAATCAATTGTTACCTAATAATGCTCTTTTGCCGATTGTCACGTTTTAAAAAAATCTGTTACAAACGTCAGCTTTGGCACAATTTTGGCAAAATATAAATTAGGCCTGACCAGGCCTACTTAATGTTTTCTGTACCGAGCCGGGACTGCTTTCATTCTTCCAAGAATTCACGGTCCAAAATTTATTGAAATTATTATATTTATTTTTAAAAAAAGGAAAACTTCGGGTCGAGATTTTCATTTTTTTCCGGGCCAGGATGGTCTCAGGCTGAACGTTTAGCTGCTATAACGCCGGGCCAGGCCAATAATTTTTTTCGACAGACCTGGCCGAGTTCAGGCCTACCTTTTATAATGGGCCGGGTCGAATTTTTTTCAATGGGTCGGCCTGGCCCGGGCCTGAAAATTTCGACCCCTACAGACTTCTAACTTAAAATTTAAAAATTATTGCAAATTTCAAACTTTGAGTTATAAATAAAAGGAAAAAAGAATTATTTTTTTAATATTTTCTGTTTTAAAGTCTTTAAAATTACTTTTTTCCTCTGCTTTATTCGTAATTGTGCAATACGATAAATAAATCAGCAGTTATCTACTTCACTCCCTCCATTCATGATTTCTACTACCCTCGCTCCCCCCAGTTTGCAAAATTTTAAATGGTTGAAATTATTTAGTTTTTTGTTAAAATTTTTTGGTCTGTTTATTTATACATTGCTGAAATAATATATAAATGTCTAATCTCCCCCCCACCCCCTCGCCCGAAAGAAAATAATGTGAAAAAATACAAAATACAAATAAATACAAAAAAAATACAAAATTTACTATGAACATTCGGTAAATTCGATCTCCACACCCCCCCAAACAAAATGCTCTAGCTACGCCACTGTGTCCGCTGTCATTGACTTGCTTGGGCAATAACGCAATTCAATAATTTTATCTTCTTTCAGCTGTTTAATCACATTATATTTAATGTCAATATGCTTCGATTTATTAGAAAACTTTTCAGATTCTATCATTATGCAAGATTTATGTCTTCATAAATTACTATAGGCGATTATTGCGGTATATCAAGATCTAATAGTTTTAGCAGCCATATTAATGCTTATGTAGTGCTCGCCGCTGCTACGAACTCTGCCTCTGCAGATGATTGTGCAACACATGTTTGTTGTTTCGTTATCCACTGTATTGGATTCTTTCCTAAAAGGAATAAATTGCCTGTTGTCGATCTTCTTGTTCTTAGATCTCCATCCCAATCTGCATCAGTATATACTTCCGTGCTGATTACTAAATTTAAGTCTTTTGTTGAATATAGATATCTTATTAATCTTTTAACACCTTTCCAATCTCTTTCAGACGGTGTTTCATTTTTTCTACTCAAAATGTTTACACCTACTAAAATATCGGGCCTACTTATTGTAGCAACATATAACAGAGCACCTACTGCTTGTCGGTACTTAGTGTTGTTTAGCATTTGTGTTTCCTCATTGTCTAATCGTTGAAAGCCTGTTTCCATTGGAGTGCCATATGGTTTAGAATCTTCTAAATTAATTTTTTTTGCAATTTCTATTATTTTTCCTGTTTGATTTAGTTTAAAGCCGTTGTGAGTCTTTTGTATTTTTATCCCGAGGTAATTGGAAGTTTGACCTAAATCTTTAAGTGCGTACTTAGATTTTACTTTATCTATTATGTCATTTATATTTTCATCTTTTCCTGCGATGAGTATATCGTCCATGCATACTGCTATATAAAGAGTGTTTTCCCCTTCTTTTCTTATAAATAAGCAATTATCAGCATTGCTCTGTTTAAATTTTAATTCCTTTAGTGTTTCACTAATGTTTGAATACCATGCTCTTGCAGCTTGTTTTAGCCCATATAGGGCTTTTTTTAACTTACACACCTTATTAGATTTTCTAGTGTTTATATACTCTTTAGGTTGTGATGCATAAACATTTTCTTCCAATACACCATATAAGAATGCCGTTTTGATGTCAATCTGCCTAATATTGAAATTGTGGTATGCTGCGACAGTTGTGAAGACTCTTAAACTTGTATGGGAAACTACTGGTGCATAAGTTTCATCGAAATCTACTCTGTATTTTTGTCTAAATCCTTGTGCGACCAATCTCGCTTTGTAACGCTTGATTTTTCCGAATTCGTCATATTTCGCTCTAAAAGTGAATTCATTTCCTCTTCTGTCGCTTTTATCCAGTTCTGTTTTTCTATAGGATTTTCTATACTCATCATATCTTCCCAACTGTTAGGTACATATACTGGATCGTGCCGGACTGCATAAGCAAACCTGTCCGGCGGCACACCTCTATTGGTTCTTTCTGATCTTCTCACTTGTGGAATTTGTTGTTGTGACGCGGGTGGTGGACTTAGTTCATTTTGTGTTGGTGTCAGATCTATTTCCATTTCATTCGTGTCTTTCTGTTGTGTTTGTTAGTTTGTTTCCACGATTAATTCTCTTCTATCTAGATTTTCGTTAGTATCTGGATTATTTTTATTTTCTATAAATTTTACGCTTCTGGTCAATATTACTCTTCCGTCACTTGTATAGATTCTGTACGCCTTAGAGCGACTGTCGTATCCGACAAAAGTGCCCTTTTCCACTCTATTGTCTAATTTTCCTCTCTTTGATTTGTGTATGTAGGCGTATGCAGTACAGCCAAAAACTTTGAGATATTTCAAATTTGGTCTCCTATTCATCCATAATTCATACGGTGTGGTGCTTACCGATTTTGAAGGTAGCCGGTTCTGTAAGTGATTCGTGGTACATATGGCTTCCCCCCATAATTTGTGCGGGAGATTTGCTTCATTTAGCATACTTCTAACCATATCTAGTAGCAACCTATTCTTACGCTCTGCGACACCGTTTTGGCTTGGGTTAAACGGTACGGTGAGCTGATGGTGAATACCATTTTCTTTTAGATATTTTTCTATTTCGTTACCTGTATATTCACCACCGTTGTCCGATCTTATCTCAGTAGACATTTTTCCAAATTTGTTTTTCACCATTGAGATGTATTCTTTCAATTTTTCTGAAGCCTCACTTTTATTTGCAATCAAATAAATTACACAAAATCGCGTATAATCATTGATAAAAGTGACGAAGTATTTTTTCCCCCCCCAATTGTGGGTGCATTTATAGAGCCACATACATCAGAATGAACTAACTCGAGCCTTTTTGGTAGCTCTATATGGACCTGATTTAGGAAATGGGGTCTCGCTGATTTTTGACTTTATGCATACCTTACATTTTGCATTATGTTTGCAGTTGTTGATTTTAATTCCCTCAACTAAGTCCTTTGATAACATGGACTTTATTGTGTCGTAGCTCCTATGCCCCATTCGCCTTATGCCACAAATCTATGCAATTTGCATTTGAGCAGTTGTAGGTGACATTTGCATAGTGCTTGTGATTTTCATCTTTATTAACATGTATTTCATACAGACCTTCATGAATTATGTCAAATTTATCTTTTTCAAATTTGACTTTGCAACCATTTTTAGAAGCCTTACTCACTGACAGCAGGTTAGTTTCTATGTCAGGAATGTATAGTACGTCACGCAATATAACTTGTTTGTTTTTATTTTCGGTATGAATTATTATCTCTCCAGATCCATATGAAATCAATTTATTACCATTAGCGACTGTGACGTTTGTTTCAGTATTATTTGTAATTTTGGTAAAAAATTCTTTTGAATTTACTATGTGACTGGAACTGCCACTGTCCACTATAAAAGTGCCTTTATTTTCGGACTCTTCGGTTAGTAAAGCGACACTGTTGTTTTCATTTACTGTGTGTTTTCTTTCTTCAGGTTCCGCATTTTTATGTAAATTATTTTCTTCATAAACTAGTGATGTTGAATTGCTTTTATTTTTATAGTGTCTGTTATTAGTGTAACTGTTGTTTTTTGTTTTTAGAAACCAGCAGTCTTTATTTGAGTGGTTTTTTATTTTAGAGTGTAAGCAGTACTTACTGCTGCCTCTTTTCTGTTCTGAATGATTAAATTTACCTTGTGTTTTATATGTTTTATTGCTGTTTTCGGAATTTTCACTATTATCTACTCTGCGAGTATATTCATCTGTAAGCTTGCTTTTTATTAAACGTACGGTTAACTCAGCTTCATCTCTGGCCTCCAGGGCAGTAACTAGAGTATCGTAGGACGGTGGCAACGAGCACAGCAGCAGTGCTGAAATGTGCGAGTCCGTTATATTTTCACCTATGGCTGACAGTTTATCCACTATCTCTAAAATTTTTGTTATGTGGGCTGTCATATTGCCACCTTCAGTTAATTTTGTACTGTACAATTTTCATAGCAAGTACAGCTTACTAGAGAGATTAGATCTCTCATGGATTTGTTTAAGTGCGTCCCATGTTTGCCTAGCAGTATTTAAATTTTTGACATGCACTATTTGACTGTCGTCAATGGACAAATTTATTAAAGCCCTTGCTTTTCCGTCTTTCTTGGTCCAAGCATCGTTCAATGGAGTGGGGGCCTCTTCCATAATAATTTCAATAAGTTCATCTCGAATCAATAGCATTTCGACCTTGAACCGCCAATTTGTATAATTGTTGGCATTCAATTTTTCAATGGTCGTGCTATCTTTTGTAGAAGCCATAATGTTGCTAAGATTCGTTTTATTTTTTCTAATAAATTACCCTATCGGATTACCAGATTTTATTTTTATCAATTAGTGACGACATTTTTATTGAGAATTTTTTTTTCTGCTCTCATAATCAATTTGATAGCAATAATTAAACTTTGCTATCAGTACTTGCGTGATGCTCGGTTTTATCCTCAAAAATAAACTATTTATTTCTCAATATAAAACAAAACATAGGTAAGATAAATTGAGCTTACCTTGTATTTATGTTAGAGGTCTGCATGGGCCGGAATTTCCAGGCCCGGGCCCGGCCCGAACGAAAGCTATCTTGACCCAGCCCGGCGTAAAAATTGAAAATTCGGCCCGAGCCCGGCCCGGCCCGTTTGCATTTTTACAGTTCTCGGCCCGGCCCGTACAAAAATCAGTGAAAACAGGCCCGGCCCGACACAATTCCTACAAAAAAAAAAAAAATCCGTTTTTGCTCAACATACAATTAAGATTCTTTTAATGAATACTACATACATATTTATGGGAACATTTTACAGTATATTTTACATTACTATGATGTTCGCAAAACAGAGAGCACACAATAGTAAACATTAACGATTACTTACAGTGTTTTAGTCATCGTGTCTACAGACATTTCAAAATGGAAATAAGGATTCATTAAAAGATTAATGTAGTTCAGAATAAATGATTAAAAACATGATAATTTTTGAAGCTGTATAATAAAAAGTAGATTTGTGAAATATTTCTCTCATTTTTAAGGCTCTTCTGAAATCCAAAGGAGCTACATTTCGACACATTTATGAATTCTTTTCTTTTCGGAAACGCGTAAGATTGGCAGGTATTCTTATTCAGAAGCTATGTAAATGTCTTTTTTTCATAGATAAAAGCAATATATCTTTCTGAAAATACTGTCAAAGTTAGCGTTTTGAATCGAATTTCCGGAAGCGATAGCACAGGAAAGGAGAAAAACGTACAGTCACGTGACAGGAATCTCTGTTATCTCTGTAAGTAATTTTTCAAATATGGAAAAAGCTATTTGTTTCCAAATGCCTTCAATAGGCAGGCCTGTCAATTTTATGCCTTTATAGTTAAAAATTTTGTCAGAAAATGTGTCTGAAAGCTTCGCATTGTTGAGCAGTGACTATGAGAACCACCTTAAGGTATATTTCCAAAGATACTGTTAAGAGAAGTTCATTATCACTATTAATGCTACAAAACACAATGACTGTTCTACACATCCTGAGACTGATTAAGATCAGTTCCGTCCCGGCACGATTCTCCTGAAAAAAAAATTAAACTCTGAATCAGACATCTTGTAACTGTACGATGTCGATCTCTACGATGGACATGTTACATCTCTGTAATGATGTTGTTAAACTGGCATCGGCTCATGACGCACATTTATTCTTCTCGAGAAAATCATATTAACTGAAAATGGCTCGTATTTTATCTGCTTCGCTTAAATTCTGATATCGGGCCGATAGGCCCGATTAATTTTTTTACCGGCCCGGCCTGGCCCATTTATTTTGTCTGTCGGCCCGGCCCGTTGAAAAATTCACCTTCATTCCGCCGGCCCGGCCTGCGGGCCGGTCCGGGTACGGGCCTCGGGCCAAGCCCGGGCCCGTGCAGACCTCTAATTTATGTATATCCGTTTATCATCTGGTAATCTGCGTCTGGAAGGGTAATTATGTCTTCATCTTCTCATATCTCTGATTTAATCCACATTTAATGAACGTGTGATCATCCAGGTCATTTAAAAGACATATGTTTTTTGTGTGACTTGTAAAACTTAAATTTGTGCGAAAACTTATAAATAGATAGAAAAATTAATATTTAATAAAGCTTTAGAAGTTACATCTCTCCTTTGGAGAGTCAAGATTACAAGTGAAAATAGAAAACATGTATAAAATATTATCAGCAATAAAAAAACAGGAAATTAGTGACGTAATTCTTAATAACAAATTATTTGTATCAATATTTATATTAATAGTAATTTAAAATAAGAGTTTATCAATGTCCATAGTTCTTAAGTATCCTGAAATGTTTATAATAAAATGTCTGTTTACGATTGTGCAATCACTTTCACTTCCTTCCTTTAGATCATAATCACTTTTGATGATTGCTTTTATAAATCACATTTGACACATGAAAAACAATTTACTTAGCTTGATTGTTTTAATGTCCTTATTTGGAGATTATATTTCACAATATCTGTCAACACCACCCATGTATCAGAAAATACTCAAAATGGTCTGCCACTGTATGAAATGACTATGTGGGTCCTGTTCAACATTTGTATAAGCATAGCATGCATATTCGTGAAAATGTTGAAATTTCTGTGAAAAATTCACTTTTTTTTTTTTAAATAGCATACAGTTTTCAAAATTTAACACCAATCTCCAAAAACTTAATAAAGAATCGTAGAAACAGTATAATACTGCAATTAAAACATGAATATTTGATGAGATATGGGCATTTGTATGAAATCATACTTAATTGTGCATGCATTAAAATTTTTTATTTCATAATTTGCTATTCAGCTATTTAGGGCAACTTATATAAAAAAGTTCAATCCAACATAAAAACTCTGATAGAGTGGAGTCCGATTGACAAATTGTGGAAAATCCCTTATTAATTATCCCGCTACTTTGAGAAAGAAAGCAACTCACTGTATCGCCAGTATATTTTCATGCAACTTGCCTCTCTACACTAAATCGAGTACAAAAAAAAGAGCTAGCCAGGTCCTGAATTCAAGAAACTTCGTTTTGATGGGGTAAAACAAACTCATCACTGAAAATTCTGCTTGCTATAAATTAGAGAATGGTCATGCAGTTTATACGAAACATGTGTTCTGTACTAATTCGAGCACAATCAAACGAACTAGCAAAGTCTTAAATTCAGAAAAGTTCGTTTTGACAGATTAACCCTTAACCAGAAATGTGAAAATCCCGTGCACAAACAGAAAACTTAATAATTTACCAAATAGTGAACTTAAACATTTAATTTTTAACAGGACCAATCTTTTAATATAACAGCATAAAAATAAGTTTGGAATGTCGGAGAGAGAAAATATTAAGGGCAGATATGTAGACGCAAACATCTTACAGACGTACGTTTTCGGTTAAGGGTTGAAACAAACTCAGCACTGAAAATGCTGCTATATATCGAAAACAGCTCAAATGATTTATACAAAACTTGGCTCCTTGCGAAAACTACCATATACCCCGGCATATAGCACGCACTTTTAACTCTAAAAAATCACTTCATTTTTTCGTGTGCGTGTTATACACCGAATAGATTATACACAGATCAAAACTGGTTATTTAATTATTTTTAACAGAGCAAATCTGCATGCTTTTAGATTCTGTAGTGTCTGAATGGGGCTTGGCGAGCATAGCTCAGAGGGGAGAGAGACCTCTAGTTGCATAAAAAACGAAAATTATTCCATTAAATATTCAATGATATTTGGCTGGCCATTTTAAGTCTTCCTCTGTGATGGTCTTTTTTCTTTTTTTTTTTTTTTTGCTTCAAAACTATGTACTAATTATCTAATATCAGTTTTTTTTTTTGACAAAATATAAGAGAACACAATCTAATAAAAACTATAAAAGTGAAACAGTCTACACATTTCTTTTTCCCTAGTTACTAGGTGTTTTATTAAAAACAGCCTGTTTTACACTTGGTTCTTTTTATATAATTTTGAAAGATATCACAAATAAAAGTTCTTGAGGCAATTAGCTGCTACCACTCTAATAATTCCACTTGAAAGTCACATCCAGGAGGTATTTAATGTTTATTTGATTAATGTCGTACACAATATATCTAAATCTCTGTTAAGAAAAAAATATGATTAACTAATGAAACCAAATATTTAATAACATGGATTTTAAATGTTTGCTATTAACAAAAAAGTTTCATTATAATATACTTTAATGAAAAATATTAAGAATGAACTCTAGAAAATATTGCGAGTAAAAATCAAGATTTTTACATCTTAAATTGATGAATAAATTATAATCCATAAACATACAAGTGCATTTCTTTTACAACCACATGAAAAAAAAAAAGTAACAATAATAATGGATTTTTAAAGATTTTTCATTTAGAAAAAGAAAAATACAAATAAAAAGTATAAGTTTACAAGACCAACTAAATTTATCTTTCCCTCTTTTTTTTTTTTTTTTTTTAACACTCAATTTGTGATTTGAATCAAGTATGTGAAGATAAAATTTTGTAATTTATTTTTCACTCACTTCCTGATATGCTAGAATTCTATAAATTCTAGGTACATACACAGGTGTGTTACCTATGACAATACAACATTTTAATATTTTTAGAACTAAATTATAAATTAATACATTAATTTGAAGACTATCTCCATTATTTGGATGCAGGTGATAAATCAGCAAATAATCTGTATGGTTACAACTGCGTATGCATAATACAACAATGGAGTTACCATGCTCACTAAAATATGCCAAATGGCTATGAAACTGCAATAATGAAATGTTTTAAACATAAAAAGTTGAAAATAAAATAATAAATAAAAAAAGAGGGTAAATTAGAAATATATATATATATATATTAATGGCTGGACCAAGTGGGCAGTGCTGATCAACCAAAGTTAACAGATTTAGTTAGTGACATGGTTACTGTTCTACTTTTTAAAATCATAGTGAAAACTGGATTTCAGTTTTAATAATTCGTTAATAATTACTAGATTAGCAGAATTGTAAAATTAAGAAATCAGGTTTGTGTACTGTATTTTTTTTTTTTTTTTTTTTTAATCTAGTGAAAACTGAATTCTAGTTTCAATAATTCATTAATCATTACTAATTAGCAGAATTGTAAAGTTTAAGAAAACAAGTTTCTATACCGTATATTTTTAAAATTATAGTGAAAACTAGATTCTAGTTTCATTAATTCATTAATCACTACTAAATTAACATAATTGTAAAGCTTTAAAAGAACAAGTTTGTTCTATGTTCTAGTTTCAGATGGAAAGAATTATAGTTAGGGTGGAGGAGGTCTCACCACCTTTCCCTTTTTCTTAGTGTGGGCACACATAAACACAAAAGAAGGGAATATATAACTTTGAAAAGGATACTCATTGTACAGCAAGCTGCTATTTTTTACTCCACTTGCAACTGGTTTTCCATAAGGAACTTCAACACCATCTATAGTTGCTGTTTCCTTGGGATCAGGTATAGTCATTCCCAAACCTTTAACATAATAAAATTAGCAATAATATTTATAACTATAATTATTTACTAACATCAAATAATAGAAATTAATGATTTAATTAGAAAGAAAAGATTAAAATTCTAGTTACATAACCTTTATTAATTTCTTAAGGAAGAGATGGGGGAAGGAAACAAACCCTTACCAGTGTCACCCAAAGCCAGTTTGGACAACAGTATATTACTCAAATGCAATTGAATTTGTGCATTATTTTATTCTTTTATGTGAAGATAGAGTTGAATTCAATTAACATTTGAATATCTATATAATTTACTATTTTCATGTTATTCTTACTATATTTCGAAAAGGCGAAAATCTTGCTACACTGTTCAGGGGTTAAAGACACTAAATAAAATAACCTAATGAAAATATAAACAAATTAATGAAGGAAAGTTCTAATAAATTAAAATATATTTAAGAATTAAATTTGCTTCTATGGTATTTCTAAGAACTAAGTGTTACAGAAGATGTTTGATAGAGCAATGCAAAATAAATAATAATAAAAAGCTAAAAAACAATAAAATACATTAAATTTATTCAGGCATGAGATTGCAGAAAGGCCAAAAATGGAAATATGAAATTGATTTTAAAAAAACACGTGTGGAATGAATACAAACTCTACATCACAGAAGTAAAGACTTACTAAATATTAATACCATCATATTAATAATTACTACTAACTTTTGTTAATTATTATATTTTTGTTAATTAAAATCCATAAATTATCAAAGAAAATCTGCTAATTTAATTTGCAAAAGCAGTGTATTATTAAATCAAATGTTAGTTAAATTTGTTTTGAAAACTTCAAATCAACCTCTGTTAAGCTAACAGATTATCTACAATCAAAATCTAAATAAAGCCACTTAAATAAGACCAGTGAATTTGAAAAAATAAATCATTATCAAAATTCAGTATTTACACAAATATTTCTAGAAAAATGGAATTCAATTTCTAGCATGATTAAATCCCCCCACCCCCTTCCCCCAAAAAATTCACAACCTGTGAGCCGCATTGGTTTTTGACAAATAATTAAAATTACATGGTACCGGATCAACAATACGACATTTTCTATTTATCCTGTGCTATATTCCTTGTTCACTCCTTTCCCCATATTAGCCTTCACATTTGTCATTTGCAAGACACCAAATTTGACAAAAACAGAAAAATAACAGCTCATTGATTTGAGAAACATTAAGTATTACCATTCAACATTCTTCGATAAAAATTTCGATGAGTTTTTGTTTTCTGTCAAAACTTTGTATCTTACAATCAGCTTGAAAGTTATTAAAATTCATCTGCATTTTGGATCTTCATGATTCTGGGAATTTCGATTTTCAGCATTGACAGAAATCAAGTCCAAAAAGTGAGAATGACTTTTAAAAGTTGATGATGAAATACGAATTTGTCTGTGACTTTGGAACCTCGCTTTGATTGAATTTGCCCAAGAAAACAGGCTCATCCCTCTCATTGAACAAATTTTGTAAGTATATGTATGATACAATATATATATATATATATATATATATACTGTATCACAACTTTTACACTTTTTATATTCAGGTGTGCCACAAATAATTTCAGATATTTTTAGCATGCCGCCAACCAGAAAAGGTTAAAAAACACTGCACTAGGGGAATAAATAATGCATCACCTGAAAACATTAATTATTTCTAAATACAGATGACATTGATTAAAGCTTCTTTTCTGTATTGAACCCAAAATCTAATCTTAGGGCTAAAAAATTGCTTCTTTAATAACTTAAAGAGTCGAATTCGACAAATGAAAATGTTTAAATAAACTGACTGATTGAATTTATAAAAAAATTTACAAAAATAATCACAATTAATAATAAATCTTATATTTGCTGGCCTAACACTTAAAACATATTATTTTTAACTGAAGTTTAATTTAAACTTTTCAAATTATTGAAAAATTAAATTTTATTCCTATACATAATCAGTAACTTAATTGAGGCATTGATCTTTGGTATTATGTAATGGAAAATCAATGAAAATTGCACCACTATGACACAATCATAATATTTTAGAAGCGTATATTTTATTATTAATCATAATATTTGTTTTCAACAAAATCTGAAAATAATGTTTTTACCATAGCAAAATTTACATACATACTTTTCAGATTCAAATTTACTGTTTAAAAAATATTTTAACATGCCATAGATTATTAATAAATATAGTCCCAAATCTGATATCACGTTTGCCAGTTACAATTTTTGCATCTGAACCTTCAGCTTCACCCTCTTGTTCTAATCTGACTGAGTGCTGGCGAAATCCAGAAATTTATACCTCTTTAGACACATTCATAAATATTTAGTTTTATCAAAGACAATACTTATTTCATTTACACTAGGACGTCATATTTTCACTTACTGAGGCCCTCTGAGATTAGCGTCTCAATCACAGTATCAGCAGAATTTAAAAAATATTAAAATGTAACAGCTTTATGAGTAAAAATACATTTTTTTATTTTATTTATCATGGCATCATTTTCAGTTCAATATATTTTTTTAAAGTTATTTTTAATAATAAAGTGAAAATGGCATCCATAATGATATGGTAATTCCCACTGTTTCCCTTCTCTCATAAACGATGAATGTAACCCGGCTGCCACAAATTTGTAGAATTTCATAAAGGACTTTTAAAATTAAAATATAAAAATAGAATTATTTTTAAAAATAGCGAGAGTGGGCACATCTATAAATAAAGCACTTTCATTTAAAAAAAAATATTATTCAAATCGGTTCAGTAAGAAGCTCAGGCCAGATGACTAAAAAACGGCCTTTTCTTTAAAATATATAGATGATTATTACACTTTCGAATGAAGTTTTTTCCAAACTGTAAAAAAAATGCTATTATAATATTTATTTTTAACAGAAGCGAAGAAGAGAGAGGGAACACACACTTCAGTGGGGAGATTTCTTTTCTGTTATGTAGAATCTGTAAAAGAATGGGAGATTTTCACCTTTTGTGGCCCAGACCTTACGTACTTGGAGATTGCAATGAAATTTTATCAAATTACCTAACTTTTGCAGGTGATAATATAACGATCCTGTTTCTTTTTAAAAGGGAAATCACCGCACAGAGCTTAAAAAGCGAGGTAAATGAAAATCATTAACACTTTTCAAATACCAATACACATGTTTTATAATATGTAAAAATTGAATTTTCATAAAAATATTAAATATATCCTTATTTCAACCTTAAAAACGTGAAATTGTTATTTTCTGCACTTTTAATGCACTTATGCATCATACATGAAAATTAATGCTAGTTATTAAACAAACATAATTTTCTTTATTGAGAAAATATTTTAAATTAATAGAGGTAAAATAAAAACAGATTCAATTAGATCAGTAATGAATTAAATCATTTATTTACAATGAGGAAAAAAAAGTTGTTAAAAATATAAATTAAACAGGTATGCAAGATGTATGGTACAGTTTATTTCCTTTTAGGTTTTAGATTTTAATAAAATAAATTTATACCATTGTTGTGGATGTAAAAGGACTGAAAAGTAAGCTTCAGTGCGATGTTTGATGTAGTTGATGAAATTCCTGATTTTCATGACTGGTAAATATTGCAGATCCAGAGATGAATTTTATGCTTGTTTAATACATTAATTTGAAATGCAACAAATTATCTTACAGTCTTAAGCCCATTTAAAATAATAATATACACAATTTTGATTAAAAGAAATAAATTTTTAATTTATTTAAATTCAATTGTTCTTAAATTTTTTTAACTGTTACAGACAAAATTATCCTTTAAAAAACAGACAGGTATGAGATACATGTTTTAAATATTCACTATTATATGACCATTCTACAACTCGAAGCAGTTTGCTTTACTGTTAATATTACACAAAATAAAAAATGTATATAATCAAAACTACAGTAGCCTTCCTCTTAACAGGCCTCCTCTGAACCGGAATACCACTTTAACCGGCCGACTTTTTTCCCCTAACATCAGGCAAAATTCAGAAAGGAAAATTTCTGTTCTCATTTCTTTATGGTTAATTAACTCAAATTTACATAATGTAGAATAATTTCAGCTTCTTATAAAGGTGTGTGACAAGATTTTCAACTATTTAATTTTTATTAAATATTGTTCATTATTTGTTATTAGTGATAATTTTTATTTTGATTCAGTTAATTACAACTAGTATTCATTTCACAAAATATAGAAAATATGTATTTTTTTAAAACTACACAAATTAAAAACTAAATGTATCCTACGCATTTAATTAATTAAATATGTAGTTACTTCAGGGTTGGCAAGTTTTTGACGGATGACGGTTTTTACCATGGTTTTTACCGTCATGTCAAAAACCTCTTTGTCAAAAAGGTCGAAAACTGTCAAAAACCCAGTTTTTAGTAGTAGTTTGTTTTTACATTATCTTTTTTCATTCTATCTTTAGTATTATGTTGTTTTACATGAAATATTCAATATCGAAAAGACTGAAGTATATTTATACATATATATCTCTGTTAGCAGATCTCTATAATAATCTTAAGCTATTTGGCATATACTGTAAAAATTAGATTTTTTTAAAGAAATTCTATAACCCATAAGTGTAAGATTAAAAAATGTGTATATTTCGGCAGAATTTATTACTCTTTAAAACTAAATAGCTTTCTCAGAAATTTCCTCAGAAGTAAGATTTCTTAAAGTGTTAAATCAAAATTGTTCATTGATTATTATTATTTCTATATAGCAAAACTTGATTTATATAAAAATAAATAAATGAAATAAAATATATTTTAATAGTTGAGAATTACATACATCTTTTGGGAGAAAGGAATAAGACTTGTTCTTCAAAGTTAAGTCTTGTAGAGATTCAAATTGAAAATCCATATTAAACTTTAAACCATGTGAAAACTCAATTTTTAACTATATATTTTTGTTTAGTAATTTATTATTTGTTATTTTGTTAAGTAATTTAATCATTTCCTTAAAATAAATAAATAATTAAATATTACTTTAAAGCAGAAATGTAGATCCATTAATTAAAAAGTTAACTGCATTAAAAAATAAATGAAACATTTAAGAATCTCTCTAAATTTAATAATAATTTTAACGGTAAAAGATTTTTACTCATACAGTCATATGTATGTAACAAAAATATGCAATGTGTTATTTCTTTCAATTCACTTTAAATAATGCCTAAATAATTTTAATAAAATGTATACAGGAACAGGACATTATATTCTGATTTTTCTTAAATATTGTTTTGTTATGTGTTAAATTTTAAGTCTAAGAGCTTTCACCTAAAATCAGGTCCTACATGTTTGTATAAAAAATTTATTAATTTAAAATTTTAAGATTCTGCTTATTGAAGTGAAAATCACAATAATTGCATTTATGAAATACATAAGATATGCATTTGCAAATATTATATCTAAGACTATTCAAATTTATTCAATGGCCACAGACCATGTTTGAAATCTATTGTCATACCATATAACAGCATTTTTGCATCTCTAAAATAATTTTAATGTATTTTATTAAAAATGTATGTAGAATGTTATTTAATAATTATAATAACCTTTTATTATCATATAATATTAATTTTCATTGCAGTTAGTAGAATCCATATTAGTGGAGATTATGACAAATATTGTTCTTTCCTTTTACTCTTGTATTTTAAAATTTTTCCCATTTAGGAAATGCTCTTCTTTTAAATAAATTTAATAAAGTAATTGTGAATAATAATAACAAAAACAACAAGGAAAAATTAATCTAGAAATGTATTGTATGCTACACTTACACTATAAATTGGAGGAAAATCGCAAATGATAGGTTTTTGATGGAATAAACCGGTAAAAACACTGTTTTTACCACTGTCATGTCAAAAACCAGTTTTCGTCGTCAAAAACCCAACCCTGAGTTACTTATTTAATTTTTTTTACTTCTCCGGTTTAACTGGATTTTCTCTTAACCGGCTAACCCTCGGTCCCGTTTAGGCCATTTAAGCGGGAGGCTACTGTATTTCAAAATATGCCAGTGACTATAGCTATACCTTGACATACACAGAGTTAGAGAATAAGGGAAAAAATTACCTTTTGTACTATGTTTATATTTAGGGAGTTGATTTACGTATTCAGCATGGGTTTTCTCATACCTAGGATGAAAAAATATCAAGTATAATAAAATATATCATGTTTGAAATTTGTAATTTAATTATAATCTATACATATATATTTTAAAAATGAACATACATGCCATCTTTTTTTTTTTTTTTTTTTCCCCATGTAAATAAAACCAGAAAATTTCGTTAAATAATTTTTCTGGTACAAATTTTCTTTATTTAAAGGAAAAAAAAAAAAAAAAAAAAAAAAAAAAAAAAAAAACCTTGAAAATTGGCAGCTATGACTATCACCTTGAGTGAAAAATGCTATAAGTTATCGGAGCAGAAGATAAACATCAATTCATAACACACACACACACAAAAAGACCCACAATAAGAGCAGTGCCTCAGAATCAGGCAGATATCTGAATAGATGCTTTATTGGCACAGTCAGATATAATGCACAGAGGTTGGTAGAAAAACAAAAATTTTCACACCAGATAGTAAATAAAGATAGTACAGCATTGAAAACTACAAGAGTTACCACACAGAACTCAATAAAGAATAAACTAGCATTATTTCTGCCAGTATCTATAAGACATGAATATAAAAAAAGAAAATTACTTATTTATAAGAAGAATTTAAATGCAGAATTATTAAAATGAAACCATAAACAAACAGATGCTTTTTTTAGATACTGCATTTCACAAATTTAATAAGATACATATAAAAAAGTTAATATGAGAAGCAAGAAACAACATTTCAATGCACATTTTAGCAATATTACAAAACATGTTAATGATCATTGCGAATTTTTGACATAACTAAGAAGGTAGTTTTTTAATTATGATCATACATTTTTGATATGGTCGACAGGATAATGGAGAAGTACAGTGATTTTTAATGCAATTTTCAATGAGTTTTAAAACTTTTTTCGCATTAGGCAGAAATTTTTTGGCAGTTGTGAAAGTATTCAAGTTAGCCCACTATAGTATATTTGGCACTCTGTGATTTTTTAACTTTAAAAGCAAGTTTTAGGGTTTTTGCGTTTTGCAGTGATTTTTCCAGTCACTGAAAGGGGACTAAAACGCATAAAAGTGGATTAAAAAAGACCTTTTTCTAAAAATAGGGGACTTTAGGGAGGGAAAGGGGATTGTCTGGGGACCTGGTATATATCTCCAGTTAAGTTCAGTTTTTCATCACAAAAATTGAAGTTGAACAATTGCAATCATTCAAAATTGTTAAATAAAACCTGTTTTACAACTAACTACTTGATATATACAGAAAAAAAAAAAAAACAGAAAATAAATAAAAAGTCTGAAATTAGCACCCACAATTTGAAACAATGGATGGACAAAAATATTAACATATAAAGTATGGATTTATTTTTTTCTCCCTTATGC
The DNA here is from genome assembly GCA_963932465.1 of Maratus speciosus. Lineage (NCBI taxonomy): Eukaryota > Metazoa > Arthropoda > Arachnida > Araneae > Salticidae > Maratus > Maratus speciosus. Next base: position 550,867,801 of record OZ010794.1, read on the forward strand.
TTAAACAACAAATGCATGTTATATTCTAAGTAATAACAAATTTAGAAAAAGACTTCTACTTACATATTGCCAAGTGCCACTTCACAGAGTAATAAAAGACCAGTGGGATTATTTTTGCTAGTGAAACAATAATTGGCACTTTTTGATACCATGTCAGCAAAATATACACCTTTTCCAAACATGTAGCCAGTCTAAAAAAAAAAGATTCACAATAACAATTAGTATTTTCAATGCTGTTTAATATTACAGTATAGGTGTGTTAACAGAAAAAATATCACTAATTTTTATATCAAAATACTGTAGCAAAAGTTAATTATGACTACTGTTTTCTTTAGAAAAAAAAAAAAAAAAAACAGATAAAGACTTAACTGAATTATAAATTTAATATTACAATATAGGTGTGTTAACAGAAAAAATATCAGTACTTTTTATATCAAAATACTGTAGCAAAAGTTAATTATGACTACTGTTTTCTTTAGAAAAAAAAAAAAAAAACCCCAGATAAAGACTTAAATGAATTATAAATAAGCTACAGGTAAATATTGATTAGAAAATAGTAAAATTGTACCCATTTATACACATAAATTGAAAGAAAAAATCACTAAGTTGCTTATTAAAAAAATATATAAATCCTGTAACAAAGCAAAAATGAAAATTTCCTAATTCTTTATTTATCCTTAAAGTAGAACATTATCCTACAAGAAAACTGCCAAAACATAAACATTACTTTCAGAAATGTTTTATTTTTCTACTTTAAAAGGCTGCTTTTTTAAAATTTCATAAAAACCATGAAATATTAAAGGTAATGCAAATGGAACAAAAAATCACAACTATAGTTTTATAACAAATTGTTTACAGCTCTTTTCATCAGATGCAGTTTAATGTAGACGTACATCTCATGAAAAAACTAAAAATTATTTACATTGGCAACTGCAGTTCTGTTATCTATTATATTGTAAAACTTTACCAAACATATATATATATATATATATTTGGGGGGCAGCACTAATACAAAATTTGAAGTAATATGCTTTAATTCAAAATTTAATGTTTTCAAACAAAAATGAAAAAAGTATTTCACCTTTGGATGAAAATTGTGTGCAAAATGAGTAAAAAAAACAGTTCATTAGATACACGATTTCAATCAAAAACACAAAAGGCTTGGAGCCTGTCCCTGATGAGGTATGGCCCCGAAGCCTCATGATATTGCTTAACTTTATGGCAGCCTTTAAAGATTAGAAGTTTTATAAGTAAACTAGAAATTTTTTTAAAACAAAAATATTAAAGAAGCCTGGCAGTTTAAAATATTATAATTTATATTTTAATTAGGAGATAATATTTCTTATAGAAATGTATATATATATACATTCCAATTTACAAAACTTACAACTGGAGCTTCAGGTGGTGCAATTCTAAGACCTTGTGATAAAATTCCAACATAATTAGTAAGTCTGGATCCATGCCATAAGAGCTTTTTGTTATGGAGCTGTTCAAATTTTTGGTATCGTTCATTTTCTCCATGTCTGTTGATCCTGAATACCTACATTAATAAACACAATTATAACATAGCATCTATTTATACATATTTCTCTCTAAAAACAATACAAATGAAATATTAAAAAAGTGAGATATATAAAGGTCAATCAAAACTCAAAGATGTTACTTAAGGTCAGATAGATGCTTTGATAGAAATATATGTCCACAATACACAGTTTATTAAGTGTAAAGAAGTATAACTTCTACTTTAAGGTTTCCTAACTTTTTAATAAACAGTTAAGATCTACTGCATAAATTCTGGATATAAATAAATAATAATGATTGCACACACTTCATGTTCAATACTAGCCAAGTCTCAAGAAATTATTTGTAAATGGAATCAAACTTCTATGAGTAAAATACATAAAAACATTTGTAAATAAAAAAGTTAACTGCTCACATAAAGAAGTGCAAAAATGTACATATGAAATACTGTCTGTCTATTATTACTCAGTTATTGTTTTATTACAAATTATGTTCTTTGATTATGAAAATTATATGGATACTGTCAAATAAACAACTCTTTCAAAATGTGAAACAAATTATTGCTATTAATGAAAACCTACTTTAACCCACAGATGAAGAAAAAAAAAAATATCCAAACTGGTTTTTCAATTTTTTGAAAAACTGACAAGCTCATAAGATATTACAGGAGATAATCTTCTGTGTTTTGGGGTGCACAATTTTTTAAACAGTTAATATAAATCCACCTCCCCACCATAAAATAGTCTGATTTTTTCTTTTGTCTTACAACACACAAATTTAAAAATCTCTAAAACTTTTTCCTTCCATATTTGTGTCTCTGTTGTACAATGAATAATCAAGCATCAAAATCAACACTCCCTGGAATTTCTACTTCCCTATCTGAGCACAAAGTTAAAATAATTAAAACTTTTTATTTTACAACTAGCATATGGCCCCGTCAAAAATGACGGAAAGTGTTATTTTAAGTTTACAACATTAAGTCAGACTCAATTAAACAGGTGATTGATATGCATGATTATTCAGATAGTGGCAAGTCCTCAAAAGCATTAAAAAATAGTGTTTGTAAAAGTCAACCTTCAAATGAAGAAAATATGAACCACCTCATGCGGGGGGAAAAAAAGAGCTTTTTCCAACAACCCTATGGCAAAATTCTCATTTTTTCTGCACATCTTTGATGAAATTCGTGTTTTTTTCGCAGCCTTTTGACGAAATGAGTGTTTTTATCGGGATTTGTTGAAAAATTTGCTTTTTTTCTGCGCCCTTTTGACAAATTACACCTCTCGCGTTTCTTTGACAAAATTCAGGTAAGAGTACCACTTGGCAAAAAAAAAAAAAATGTTCAAAATCTTGCCAAAAATCTTTTCAAGATGGCGGAAAAAGATCATTTTTAAATCTTTGTTATTTATAAATCAACGATTTTGCCCAAAAAATAGAAAATGATGTAAAAACATGGGTTTATAAATAACATAAAGATTTAACACCGAAGTTTTTCCGCCATCTTGAAAAATTTGTTACGAATGCCAGTAAAATCTAGATCACAACTACAAAAAAATTTATTAAATATAAAATAAAAAGATAAATATAAATAAATAACAATAAATGAGACGGCGATTCAGAAAAAAGGGGAGTTTCATACAGAAAAAAGTATATAAAAAAAACTAAAAATACTTACACAAAAAACAAACAATCAGTTAAAATTTACAAACAAAAATAAATCAATAATTTAATGTTTATGGTGAAATTCTCGTTTTGTTATCACATCTTTGATGAAATTCATGTTTTTTCGCAGCCTTTTGACAAAATGACTGTTTTTACCACAATCCTTTCATGAAATGAGTGTTTTTATCGGGATTTGTTGCAAAATTCACGTTTTTCCTGCGCTTTTTTGACGAATTACACCTCTCACGTTTTTTTGACAAAATTCAGGGAAGAGTTCCGCATCCTGTGCCGCTTGGTGAAAAAAATTGTGCCAAAAATCTTTTCAAGGTGACAGAAAAACTCAATTTTTAAATCTTTATATTTATAAATCAATGATTTGCACAAAAAAATAGAAAATGATGCAAAAACATGGATTTATAAGTAATATAAAGATTTAAAAACGAAGTTTTACTGCCATCTTGAAAAATTTGTTATGAATGCAGGTAAAATCTCGCTCACAACTGCCAAAAAATTTATTAAACATAAAATAAAAGTAAAAGGATAAATATAAAGAAATACCAATAAATGAGACGGTGATTTATAAAAAAAAAGGGAGTTTCGTACAAAAAAAATTTCAAATATTTACACAAAAAACAAACAATCAGTTAAAATTTAAAAAAAAAATCAATAATTTAATGTTTAGAAAAAGGAATCCTAGTCAGGGTCTGAAACATCGTCAAGGTATGGTACTTCTCTTCTAACTGAATTAAATTTAAATTTTGATGGATGTTTGGTAATACACCCTCGATGTTTTCAGACTCGGAATTTTTTCGGCAGCCGTTGGCTGAATCGTCTGTCTCTAAAACGGTAAACCATGTAAAAATCGATATATTCACCAATAAAGGGTGCATTTTAAACACCTAATGCAAAAATCCTAATAAAAAAAAAAAAAAGAAATAAACAGCAGAGCAAGCGAGACTTACCTTACAATCAAAATATGTTGACAGAAGCACAGGTGCATCCGAATGTATGCAACAAATTAGTTACGTAACAGAAAATTTAGCTGACTAACGGTTCACCTGATACTGATGAAGCAATAAGCTTCAAGATCCCCCGATTTCAAAATTTACATTTTTTTTTTTTTTTTTTTAGGATCTTATGTTGAAACTTTCACTTTTGCAATCTTTTAATGAAAATCTCGTTTTCTCTGTGATCCTCTAATCAAAAATCATATTTTTTCTGTCATTATTTGACGAAATTCACGTTTTTCGCGATACTTTGATCAAATAATGCATTTTTTCTGCAGTCATCTGATGAAATTCATGTTTTTTCCACGATTATTTGGCGACATTCACATATTCCATGATCCTTAGACGAAACATGCATTCTAAAGGACTCTTTGGGAAAAATTGTGTTTTTTTCTGCGATCCTTTGACAGAATTCATATTTGTTTGATGAAACCACCCTTTTTCTACGATATTTTGATGATTTTTGCAATCTTCGGGGAAAGCAGACAGATGACAGTTGCAAGCTCCCGGCTATATGTTTTTTTCATGCTGTTTGTTTCTATACATGGACTAAAATGCACAGTAGGTCATGGGAAAGGATTAGAAATAAACTCAATTTGCAGCTGCTTGTACTCGCATTTTTATTTTGTCAAATTCTGCTACCACCCCCACCCCCCTTCTCGTCCTAAAAATGTCAACAAATTTTAATACTGATTTGCATCAATTCCAGGGATGATAAATTGTGCCGAAAAAATGGAATTCCCTGTTTTCACTGGAAAGTGGCATGTCTGTAAATGCTTTTAAAAATATATGCATAGTTGAAAAAAAAAAAAAAAAAAAAAAAGCTGTTGCATTTTTCAAACAGCAAAAAAAAAAAATAATTCACAGAAATATATTAAATTCAGCTTAAAAAATGCAGCATAGGTGAAATAAGAAACTTAAAAATAAAAAAAAAACATATGGCATTTCTTTAAAAAATCAGATGTTTATTTTTTAATTTTAGATGAAACTTTAAAATTTGATTCATATATTTGGCCAAAACTTAAACACCATTATGTGCATCATTGAAAGTAATACACATACAAAAAGCTATGTTTTTTAACAGTACAAAAATTTAGTAAAAAAAAAAAAAAATGTAATTTTGATTTTTAAATCTTTATTATAATGAAACGTTCCTGTGAGTGATAAACACTTTATGAAGATGAACTTAAAATATGCATAGTTTAGATAAACAATAAACAAAAAACTGTGCGTATGGGTGTTTAATTCTGTTCGGTGTAAACTCAGCTGAGTTTATCAGGCAAACTGAGAAATCCGTTGATTGCCGCGATCGCGCATTTCTTTTCCTGGTCAATTGGCGCCTTCTTTCCGAAAGCGATTCATTCGGAAAGTCCATAATAAAAATTAAAAAAACTTTTAAAACATTAAAAAATAACTATTGACAGATCAAAGCGAGTAGTGGCAAGAAATCAGCACGTTTATCCCTCGGTTTTTCCTAAAGAAACAGCGTTTCACTGTTGCCACTACAGAAGAGTGAACTACATGAATCATTGATATGAATCAATATTCATATGAATGATTCATATGAATAATGATGAATAATCATTAAATAATGTTTTTTAAAATATTTATTCAATAAATTACGTAATATTTCATATGTATGTCGTAAACTGACTGCTTGTAAATATAAATAGTCGTAAATAAAATTGCTGCTTATAAATATAAACAATAATGAAAAATGCATTTCAAAAAACTTAAAGGCTTTAAATATGCTTTAAAAAATATATTTAAAGCAAAATCAGATGTTAGCCGTATTTTTTTTGATGAATCGTCAAAGAGTCATTCATTTGTTTCTTAACTTGCTGGAATTTGAATCTGAATGGCAACAGTATCGTTTGTTTAGATTTGATTTCTAATAGCTTAATTTTCATTTAGAACTTAATACATTATAAATGGATATGATACACATGTTTTATATGAAAATATGCTGAACAGACATGATTTTAAGTAGAAAAAATTATCATTTAGCTGTCATATGTTAAGATATGTTTTTCATTAAGCCTAACATGGCATTTAGCTACGGTCGTTTCGCAGACCAGAGTGGTTCGCACCGGCATCGTTCCGCCGGTCCCCTGCACTCAGCTTTTATTATAAGTAGATTTTTCTGCTCTATTTAATTGTTTTGATAATAATAATAAAAATCAATCATTTAAATATATAACCTAAGAATTTTCCATTTCCCCTCAATACAAAGTATAATATTTAAAAATTTTTAATTATTTTGTTTTTCGTCCATACATACCGTATTTACCCGCATATACGTTGATCCCACGTATAAGTCGATCTCCCTCTTTCCCGATCAAGAAATTTGAATTTTTTAAAATCCCACGTATAAGTCGAATGTTGTTTTAATTTAAAAAAAATGAAATTTATCTCGAGCATGAAAACGCTATTTTTATTATGGCTTCTTATCGAAGAATATAGTTGCTAGAAATTTAATTGTATTTAGAATCATGAGTTCTTGAATGAACAAAGCAACTAAATGTTTCATCTATAAATATGCAAATAATGTACATTTTGTATATAATCAGATTGCTAATAATAATGTAAATGTAATTCTAAAGGATTTCTTGCTTTTGATTATTTACAAATGATAAACACAAAAGTAGAACATTTCGATTTACTTTTCTCCAGAATATAATACGTGAAATTATATTGAATTTAATGTGATTTAAAAAGAAACAAGAATTCTTCAACTAATGCTCTCCCTATAACAATATCTTGAATTGTGATATAACGTGAAATTCATGGACTACCCGAATATCTTCATTAGACGATTAAATTGTACATAGGGGTACATTCTCGGAATTTTATCTACTGATCTCTCAGACTAAGGGGGGGGGGAGGGGATAGTAGGCGTACATTCATCGCCAGCACCAAACCCGTCACTCAGTCTCCTTTTTTTCTCTCCTGGTATGGAAATCGACAGCAAACGACGTGATTGTGTTATGGAATGCGAAAAGAGAACAATTGTCATTCTGAGGGGCATTTTTGACTTCTGGTAAAAAAAAAATAAGGACCGTCGCATAAGTCGACCCCCCCCCCCCCAAACTTTAAAGTATTTTTTTGTCCAAAATTTCTCGACTTATACGTGGGTAAATACGGTATATATCTGTTTTAATTTATTACTTTTATATAAGGTAAATGTATTAGTAGCGTGTCACTTAAGGACATTTATCTAATTATTATTAAAATATTAATGAACCTCAAAAGATATATATTCTTTTAGCCTAGTACTAAACTTCAAATATCAGAAAAACATTCAAAGTTTCAAAATATATTCCTTGGAAAAAATTAAAAACCACAAATGTTAGCATCTTTTATGCCTTAGTAGTGGGCATGTAAATTTCCGATGCGCCAGTAGTGGGCATCCCAAAATTTAACCACTTGAGTTGAATTTAGTGCGTACCATACAGAAGTCATAATTTATTTTACAGATCTAGAATTAAATATTTTATACAATGAAAATGTATTTAGAAGTTTAGATGGTTACATTAAATAATTTCACTAATACATCTGCAGATTAGGGGTCTCAAATTTGATTCTGCAAAATGGTTTTATTTTGATCTCACTTTACATATTGTCTAACGCAGTGATGGAACAGCATGGACCTCATTTTGGAGCAGCAAAAAGCCATTTTGGAGCGGCAAAAACACTCATTTTGGAGCAGAAATAACTATTTTGGAGCAGCAAAAAGCGACTTTGGAGCAGCAAAAATGCTCATTTTGGAGCAGAAAATAACTATTTTGGAGCATCAAACTGTCATTTTGGTATTCTTTGACGAAATTTGCGTTTTTCTGCAATCAGTGATGGAACAGCATGGACTTCATTTTGGAGCAGCAAAAAGACATTTTGGAGCAGCAAAAACGCTCATTTTGGAGCAGAAAATAACTATTTTCGAGCAGCAAAAAGCCCCTTTGGAGCAGAAAATAACTATTTTAGAGCAGCAAAAATGCTCATTTTGGAGCATCAAAACGTCATTTTGGTATTCTATGACGAAATTCGTCAAAGAATTGCAGAAAAAACGTGAAAGTCGCGTTTTTTTCTGCGATTCCTTGACGAAAGTTGCGTTTTTTCCACAACTCTTTCACAAAATTCGCATTCTTTTGCAATCCTTTGATGAAATTCGCAGATTTTTCGGACCCTTTGTAGAAATCAGCATGTTTTTTGCTATCTTTTGACGAAATTAGCGTGTTTTTCGAAATCTTTTGTCAAAATTTGCAGTTTTTTGCGACCTTTTGATGAAATTTGCAGTTTTTTTCCCGCGATATTTTAACGAAAAAAGCGTGTTTTCACGATCTTTTGACCAGGGCTTTCTTGATTATATCGGGTTTGGACAGAGCTGGCTCTGGTGAGAATCACATGATCAAAGGAGGGAAGGAGATTTGAAATCTTAACCTCACACCGATTCCTCTTCTGTTTGTTCTGTGTATTGCTGTGGTGTGAGCAGTGAACATGTGCTTTGGCTTTGATAGTTTGTAACGCTTTTTCGTTAGATGCAAAATTTGGATTAATGTAGTTTAAAACGAGATGATTAATTCTGTAAAAGATTGAAAATGAAAAATATCCTGTGTAAAACTTTCGTTAAATTGTGAGAGAATGTGTACCTGGTTATAGTGAAAAAATGTCCCGATATTGCTGCATTCCGAACTGCACATCGAATAGGCCTGGCGAAAAATACATTACATCATTTCGGTTTCCAAAAGATGAAATATTGAAGAGAAAATGGATGAAAATTATCCCCAGGGATTTTACTCCAAATAATAATAGTGTTGTTTGCATCAAACATTTTGAGAAAGATTCAATCATTTCGGTTGATAAAGTCACATCAAAGGACGGAACATTGACAGTATATGAAAGGAAATACCCAAAATTATCAGATGATGCTTATCCAACAATCTTTCCGAACTGTCCCAATTACCTAAATAAAAAAATTCCAGTGAGGAATACAACGATTGAAAAAAAAAGGAAGATGGAAAAACTAGATGATGATTTATTGGATAATTTTCTTGAGAAGGAAAAAATTAACTGTATTTCTGATATTAAAGAAGAACTAAAACGAGAAAATAATAGGATTGGGGCATTTCTTGAAGCTAATAATGTAAATGTTCATTATTGTGATGAATGCGTTCATTTTTTATTTATCAAGTGTGATCAATGTTTGGAAATTGTGAAATCTGTGCAAATCAATAAAAATTTACAAGTAACAGTCTTCAAAGGTAAGCAAATAATTCCCAATTTTGATATAATTTTAACTAACAATACTTTGAATTATTGGGGAGAGTTAGAAAATGTTTTGACCAATGTTAAAAATTACAAAATTGTTGAATCAAATGAAAAGAAAATAGATTATTATTCCAAGGCTATTGAATGTTGGAAATTGTTTTTAGAGGAAAATTCTGATAATGAAATTAATAGCATTTATTTTGGAGCAAATATTATTAGTAAAAAAATCTATACATGGAAGAAATTACAGCAGTAATTTAATAATATTTGCTTATTGTATTTACATTAGATCTACTGCATGCTATTTATATTTATACAATTCGAAATTACTTTGTTTACCCTCTTTAAAGCATTTAAGAAGAATGTCTGCAAATTTAAAAGTTTCACCAGGAATAGCAACAGTTGAAAATAAATCATTTTTAAAAGAAAAATGTGATAATTTGAAACAAAATGAAAAAATAGTCAATTTGTTAATTGATGAAATATATGTTAAACAAAGTATTTCTTATAAAGCTCTTAAAATGGTGGGGTTTGCAAATAATTCGGAAGATCAAGCAACTACTATTCAGGCATTTATGTATAAAATCACTTTTTTCTAAAAGTAAAGAAATTATTTCATTAGTGCCTGTAAATAGTTTAAATGCAGAAAATCTTTTCCAAATGACACATGAAGTCCTATTATTAATGGAAAATATCGGTTTTAGGGTAATATCCATAATATCTGACAATAACCGTATCAATAGAAATATGTTTATAAAACTATGTGGAAACAATGAATTAAAAAGTTACATTAAACATCCTTATAATGATTCAGAAAAATTATTCTTATTGTTTGATACTGTCCATTTAGTTAAAAGTATTAGAAATAACTGGTTATCACAAGTAAATAAAACATTCTATTTTCCTAATCCCCATGACTGTACCGAAATTTTAGAAGCTTCTTTCACTGCACTGGAAAATATTTATAACAATGAAAAAAATGCTGTTATAAAATCTGCGCCAAAATTAACCTACAAATGCCTCCATCCAACCAGTATTGAAAAACAAAATGTTGCATTGGCACTTAAGATTTTTTATAATACGAATTCAGTTTCTTTAAAATCATTTGGTGACAAATTAAATAATTTCCAGTATTTAACAACGGCAAAATTTATAGAACTGATAAATACATGGTGGGAAATAATGAATATTAAGCATCCCAAAAAAGGTTATAATATTCGTTTAAAGGAAGTCATTCAAATCAATTGGTGACGATAAGATACATTTTTTAGAAATGTTTTCAGAGTGGGTTGATTCATGGCAAAATTTAAATCAAAAGCCTAGACATGGTCGTTTATCCCCAGAAACATTTTTCGCACTTTCACATACAACTAAGACGTTGATAGAACTAATTAAATACCTTCTTACGGAAGTTAAAGCAAAATATGTCTTAACAGGAAAATTTCAAACAGATAATTTGGAAGGCAGATTTGGCCAGTACAGACAAATGTCTGGTTCAAATTATTACATATCAGTTCAGCAAATTTTAGAGGCTGAGAAAAAATTAAGAATTAAAAGCATTTTAAAATTCCATTCTGAACCACATGGAGAAATTGGAATTAAAGAATTTATATCTGCTCATACAGATAATAATGTAGAGGATACTGATATATCTTTTTATGAACCAATCTTAGAAAATATAAATGCTGAAAGTATTTTAGAAAATGATATTAAAGTTATTGTATATATCGGTGGTTACTGTGTAAAAAAACTGAATTTAGCTTGCGAAATATGTAAGGAATTATTTATGTTGAATACCTTGATTTGCATAGAAATTGATAATGAGGAATACAGTTATCTTAAAGAATTGGATAGAGGTGGTTTAAAATATCCAACTGCTTTTGTCGTAGATGTATTAAGTATGTGTTTTCTTTTTTTCAAAGAAATTGTATCAAAAGATTATGAAAGTGAATTTAAAAAAATGTAATAATCAATTTTCTACATTTGTACAGCTTTCAATGCTAGGTATAGAAATGGCTGATATCATTCCAATTAGTAATTGTCCTAAATGCCATTCAAGTATTCTTTCTCTAGTGCATCAAATAGTTAAAAAAATTTCTGATGTTTGTTTAAGTAACTATGTGAAACAATGTAATGATAATATTCATTGTATGAAAGATCAAAGAAAACTTAAAAAACTAAAGACATATTTTTTTTAATTAGTTGCACTTCATTATATATTATTTGGTATACTCTTTAATGTGTATACAATATATTGTCAATTCATATTTTTTTTTCTGGAAATAAAAACGATACTGTATTTCACAGTAAAGCTAGGATAAAAAAAAAAAAAAAAAAAAGGAATAAAATATTAATATTCTATTTGAAATTTTCATTTGTCAATTGTGAAGAAGTTTACGAGTTGATTAGCTGTACGTTGATAGAGGTAAGTAAATTTATTAAATAATACTGTATTTCATCAATTGAAAAGCAAAGATTTTCAAAAGTTTTTGTTAGAGCTGTTTTATACATACTATATCTAGAATTCACTATCTTTCCATTTAATTAACACATATTTCTTTTCTTTTTCCTTTCCTTTTTTTTTAAATTAAGAAATCATGTTTTCTCTATTAATAATAATAATAATAAAATTAATTGTATTCGTTGATAGGACTTTCAATCCCATTAAATAGGCGTGAGTAAGAAATGTGAATTGGGACTTACCCTTTTTCAGGATACTAATCCATTAATAGTGTAAAAATCCAGGTTTTACCTTTATCCAAAAAGTATTAGTTGAAGATATTATTAACTTTATGCGCAATATGATGTATTTATATTCACCAATGAATGACTTTTATGCCTCCCTTAAGTAAAGAAATTCTAGATTGTTTCAATATTAAATGACGATGCAGTGACATTTAAAGGTTGTTTAATTAACACTTATTTATGTTGTAATAAGAGAGCTTTTTTACATTTTTCAGAATAAAAGAAAATGTTTACAAGATACATAATAATAATAATAATAATAAATCAGTTCACTGTAGTTTGAGTATAATTTAGCCACTTAACAAGTCATTATCTTTACAGGAATTTCAAGGTTAAATCCATTAGCACTATAAAGAGATTTATGGCTAAGTTGAAACATTATATTGTTTATGCAACTGAAGAAATTAGTTTATTTTTAGCACAGTTATTCATCTCCCAATATAAATTAATTATTATCTGAACCAAGAAAAAAAGAATGTTATACATCAAACATATTTGTAAATTTATAATTTTTTCCCTCTTTTTTTTTTTTTTTTTGGATGGAATGAACTGTACTTCATCTATTGCAAAGCAAAGATTTAAAAATGTTTCTGTTGAGGATGTTTCATACAGTATCTATATATATATTACGCTAACGTACGTGGCACAGAAATCTCGATTATTTATTATTGTTTAATGGCAACGCCCGAGAAACGCACCTGATTGGTTATTGTGTAAGAGTCCTTGGCAGGATTTAGGGGGATCGGGTTTGTTTACGTTTCGCATTTTCAATGCAATATATTTCGCTGCAATTATGTAGCTTCAAAATATCATTTGAAATGCCGGTAAAAATCTCGGTGAATGCTTGAAAGTGAAGAAGAAGTCGAATCGAAATAGATTCGACATCCTAATAGAATTGACCGATAACGGCGTTAAGCGATCGGCAAAATAGGCTTAATAACTGTAGCATGCACGCATTGCTTCTGAAATCCAAATTACTGATTTAAACGTTCCGGGGCATGCATTACTGTGGGTGCAACGTGCACTGTATTGGAAATGTGAATTAAACAGCAACAAGAAGTTTACAAAATGTAAAAAGTAATTTTGTACTGACAGGTAGTTTTAACTGCATGGACCTGCGATATGAATTTCAGGTTTATTTAAGAATATTATTACGGGCCCCCCAGACGTAAGATACAATGAAACCTGTTTATACGGAGACGAAAACGACCAGTGATAAATTCCGTTTTATGCAGGTTATTTAAATTGAACAAAGCATAATGGCATTTTTTTTGGGGGGGGGGGGGGGGGGCGGGGGGGGTTGGCGGAAGAGCTGGAGCCTCTTTTTTTTTCGTTTATTGCAGGATTCCATTATAAACAGGCTTTACTCCATTAGAAAATAAATTTGCTGGATGGTACTTTTTTTAAAAATCTATATAGTAATATTTGCTTACAATTTTATTATTTCGTTTTTGGTATTACACTTTGTTGTATTTGTAATTGCTTTTTCATATAAAGATTTTAAATAAAAAATTAAATTATTGAAAATATAATTACATTTTAATTAAATTCATCAGTTAATTGTGAATAAAAAAGTTTAAAGTATGAGACATATAAAAGAATTAAAAAACTTAACCTTTGACTTCACACAACTTTGGAACTGAATAAGAGTCGGGCCCTGGTAATTTGCACCATCTCCACCCGCCCCCTTTTGTACGGACCTGCGATAAAAATTTCAGATTCATTTAAGAATATTATTACGTGCCCGGGCAACGCCGGGCGGGTCAGCTAGTATATATATATATATATATATATATATAATACACTACATGTTTTCATGCATTTAGGTGATCTTTTTAGAATTTATGTGAAATTTTGTTCCATTATTAAAAATGATAAAAATCTATTGTATTCATAATATAAATTATTTACTCTCTGAAGGGAGAAAAAATAAATCAAGATATGATTTTATGATGGCTTAATATTTGTATAATATTATTATTATTTTAAATGACAGGAGTGATATTTAATATCTTTGAACTTTGAAGCTGTATACTTTACAATAATTATACAGTAAATTTTAGATCTTTTTTCTTTTGAAATTTGCATTTATTTATTCTGTAATAATTCCTGCAAATTGATTTCCTATATGTTGATGAAGGGAAGTAAGTTTATATTTTTCTGTATTTTTCTTAGATAAGAACAACAAAATCAAATAAGTATTCAGAAACAAAATTATTTTTATTTATGAAATAAAGATAGTAAAAAAATTATGCATGTTATTTTAGATATAAACTTCATATTGTAGCATGGTAGGCATTAGATTTCAACCTTCCCTCCATTCCCCTAGTGGCGAAAATGCTGTCCAGGCCTGTTATAATCAAGATGGCCTTGTTTTAACCCCGTTTTGTTCGTTTTTTGACAAAATTAGCGATCGTTTGACGAAATTCACGTTTTTTTCTCGTGATCCTTTGTCAAAATTCGCATGTTTTTCACGATCTTTTGACGAAATTCGCGCGTTTTTTGCAACCTTTTAACGAAAATAGCATTTTTTTCACGATCTTTTGACCGTGTTTTGGCGAAGTTAGCGCTCCTTTGACAAAATTCACATTTTTTTCGCTATCTTTTGACGAAATTCACGTGTTTTTCGCCATCTTTTGACGAAAATTTCGTGTTTTTCAAGATCTTTTGTCGAAATTTGATACCTTTTGATGAAATTTGCAGGTTTTTTCTCTATTTTTTTAAAAAAAATTAACATTTTTTTCACGATCTTTTGACCGTGTTTTGTTCACTTTTTGACGAAATTAGCGATCTTTAGACAAAATTCACGTTTTTCTTGCGATCCTTTCACGAAATTCGCGTGTTTTTCACGTTCTTTTGTCAAAATTTGAGACCTTTTGAGGAAATTTGCGGTTTTTTTCTCTATTTTTTAAAAAAATTAGCATTTTTTTCACGATTTTTTGATTGTTTTGACAAAATTAGTGATCTTTAGACAAAATTCACATTTTTCTCGAGATCCTTTCACGAAATTTGCGTGTTTTTCGTGATCTTCTGACGAAATTTGCGTTTTATTCGCGATCTTTTAACGAAATCACGTTTTTTTTGCGAACTTTTGACCACGTTTTGCTCGTTTTTTGACGAAATTAGCGATCCTTTGTTAAAATTCACTTTTTTTCGTGATCATTTGAGAAAGATGGCGTGTTTTTCACGATCTTTTGATCAAATTTGCATGTTTTTTCGCAATCTTTTGGCGAAATTCGGGTGGAAAATGATCGATTTGGCTCAAGTATTATTATTAAATTGGTGCAGTTGGGCGCAATTTTGTTGAAAAATGATTGTTTTGGCGCAGAAATGCGCAGCATTATCAATTTGGTGCAACTGTTCTATCACTGCTAATGTTTTACAAACTGCAAAGTAATTTTTTAGATTGTATACAGGGTGTCTTTCTTATAATTGATCAATAGCTAATTCCTAAGCCACTAATTTTAGAGATGTAGTTCTAAGTGCAGAAATATTTCAAATGTTGTTTTTCATCATATGAAAATCCATTTACACTAACAATTAAATTTTTTAAAAATCATGAAATTAAAATTTTTATGGGATTTCTGAGTCTTGTAAATTATATTTAGAAAAACTTCCTCCATGCTTCAATAAGTTAAACAGTAAAAAGTATCATCTTCTAAGATCAAAACTTACCAAAATATGATACATTGAATTTTACAAATTTTCAGCATTTATTTGTTTTTAATACCAGAATGGTACAAATGGTATAAAGTCTATACCTATTAACCAAGACCTATAAATTAAATTATAGGCATTTAAAACTCTATCAACTTTAACCAACCAACTAAGAAGTTTAATCTATATCAGTTATTAATTTCTTTTAATAATCGTTTGACAGCTTAGTGAAGTTGCATTTTCGCTGATACAGAAGTGACTCAAGTTTACAGCAATAATAAGAACCTGGCCCAATAGTAGTACTGAAGAACAAAAGCTAAATATATTATGTACGAAGACTTAGAACGACAAAAAATACTTAAATAAATTAAACATACAAATAAAATTTGGCAAATGCCCTAGTAGTGACCCCCATCCCATCCTAATATTTGAATTAGCAATGTGTGTTGAAACTAGAATCTCCTTACCCTGAGGAACCATTACTCACAGTTCTTGATCATCACTGATTTGGTGTGATGCTCATTGGCCTGGTTCATTGCTAAACTAAAGATCAGACAGCTGGTTTGGCGTTTTATGATTTAAAATCTATATTTCACAACGTATCATCATCCAGTGCTACCATGATAAATTCAATTGTTATTTAATATTGACTTGACGATTCATCGTGTAGCTGATCAGCAACATACCAAGGGGTGGGGGAATTTCTAGAAAATCTTACCAGCCAAGGATTTATTTCACCAGCAGGTAAAATGCAACATAACAGTTGAAAATTTTTATGACAAAATTTATGCAACTCAAAAATAGTTGGTTACTATTACTGTAATGCATTTTAATTTTTTTTTTTTTTTTTTTTTTTTTTTTTTTTTGTAAAATTAAGAAATATAAACAAGAGATGAAAGTGTAATATAAAATAGAACTTAGTACCATGTTTACATCGCAGTAATTAGGAAAGTTAAAATATATAGCGAACTACTTAAAAAAAAAAAAAAAATGCATATCTCTATAGTTTGCAGTTTTCAAAGAGTACCTAATGCACTCGCCCTGTCAGAAAATTCACTCGCCATTGGCGAGTAAAGTGGTGCATTTTGTATTGATTTGTAGAACACATTCTTTTTTCAGCCCCTAACATTAGAGAATGGGCACAGAATGCAACACAAGATTAATGTGATCAATTTTTAGAGAAATTGCACTGAAGATCTACATGCATTCAATTAAATAAATAAAATGATGCATTTAAGGTTTAAAGACAATTTTCAGGGTTCATACAGAGTTGGGAAGAAAAAATCCAAGGAGTACCGAAAAAATCCAAGGAGTCCAAAAAATTTTAAGGATTTGCCATTTTTTGTTGTTGCTGTTGCTTTTATGTGCTGCATCATTATGTGGTATGCACACTCCAATTTTTAATGCCCAATTTGGAGACAAAAATTTTACTCTATTAGAATCTAATTGTTAGTGATGAAATTGCTTACTGATTTCATAAGATTAAACACAAAATAGACTATCAACTTTTTATGCAGCGACCAATGGTCATATAAACAGAGATTAGTCAAACCCCAAACACTTATTATTATGTATATCACATCACATACATGATACATCTTAAAGAAAATGTTAAAAGGTAAAAAAAAAAAAAAAAAAAGAAAGAATGCTAAACGCAACAATCAAGAAAAAATATAAAAAGTTTTGAATTTATTCTTTTAGAACAGCGGTAATAGGTTCTTTGAAGGTGAAACTTTACGAAATTCGCCTTTTTTTTCGCGATCATTTGATGAAATTCGCGTGTTTTTCGCGATCCTTTGACGAAATTCGCGTGTTTTTCGCAATCTTTTGAGGAAATTCGCGTGTTTTTTCGCCGTTTTCTGGGGGAAATTTGCGTTTTTTTTTTTTTTTTCACGATCTTCTGGGAGAAATTCGCGTTATTTCGCGATCTTTTAATGGAATTCGCGTTTTATTTCGGTCGTTTGACGAAACTGACGTTTTCTCGCGATCTTTTGAGAAAATTCGCGTTTCTTTCGCGATGTTTTAGGGGGAAATTCGCGTTTATTTTCGTGATTTTCTTGGGGAGGGGGGGGGGGGGATCGCGATGCAATCTTTTAAATGGAATTCACGTTTCATTTCGATCGTTTGACGAAACTGACTTTTTTTCCCCCGCGATTTTTTGACGGAAACCGCGTGTTTTTCACAATCCTTTAACGAAATTCGCGTGTTTTTCACGATCTTTAGAGGAAATTCGCGTGTTTTTCACGATCTTTAGAAGAAATTCGTGTGTTTTTCACGATCTTTAGAAGAAATTCGTGTGTTTTTCACGATCTTTAGAAGAAATTCGCGATCTTTAGAGGAAATTTGCGTGTTTTTCGTGATCTTTTGGGGAAATTTGCTTGCGTCCGAAGCCGCAATACAATTTAAGGAGTTTCTAAGGAGTGGTTTGCTTATCTAAGTAGTTCTAAGTACTACTTGGGAATGTTTTCATTTCTAAGTAGTTTCCAAGGAGTCAAAAGGAGTCTGTGCGAACCCTGAATTTTACCTAAAACTTCTTAGTACAGTTTATATCCTTATACACTTCGCTTTCCAAATATTTTAAAACTAAAATTGACACATTGTATTTATCCTCGAAATATTGATAATAAAGCAAACATTTACAACAACTATAGTGTTCAAAATCTGAAAAGAAAAATATGCATACTAACTTTATTTAATTTTAAAGAGTAGGAACTGTGAGTTTTTGCATGAGTATTCTTCACATATTTCTCAATAATTTTGAATTCTTCAGCATCTCCATCAAGAACATCAATGTCTGTTGCAAGTTTTTCATAATGTTCTGTAACAGGATCTTTAGTACTAGAGTCAGTTGCCAACATATTGTATGCCAGTTCAATCTCCAATAAGGAATCCAGCATTTCAATTTTGGACTATGATTTAGAAAAGAATAAATAAATTAATAAAAGTTTATTATAGACCAAGCACAGAAGTAATTGAGAAGAATTTTTGTAAAGGGGGCAAAAATGCAAAGATTTCATAGAATTAATAATAATTACATTACCTTAATAAGATCTTCATTGTCTAATTTAGGTGGACTCTTTAAGCCAAAATCATGAGGTATCAAAGTATAAAATCTATTAGATACATCCAGAATTTTATTGGCATTTGACCCAGAATTAATTATCTGAAAAATAAAATAATCTGTTTATATTAATTAATTAAATTACAAGAGAAATGCACAATTTCAATAAAACTATAAAATAAAATCTGCAGTAACTCCACTCGACTTTCCAAGCACTTTATAGATTACTTTGCATTCAGATAACAAGAAAACAAAAATAGCTTGGGAAAAAAAAAAAAAAAAAAGAAGCAAAATATGAAATTTATTCTATTAAAATACTTCAATTGTAGAGCTAATCCTCCATAATTGGATCTACAGTCAAGATTGGTGTCAAACATGAGGAATCCTGGCAATAAATAGTTTCAAGTTAAACACAATTACCAGAGTTCCCCGTCCCAGGTTTTAAAAAGGAAGCGTGCCGGTGGAAAAAGGGCACTTTTATGATTTGTACTGGCACTTTTTAGATTTGTAAGGGCTTCTATTTTTAAAGGTATTTTAATATTTAAAAGTCAAGACACTATTATCAAGAACAACAGTGAGTCAGTTTTTACTGTACAAGCAATTTTTTCTTTACAAAAGGCAAGGGCACAATTTTTTTAACTGAGGGGAAAGAAGGGTGCTATTTTTTAAGTCATAGGGCAGGTAGATTGCAGCAACCACATGGACCTGCCTGGGAGAAACTCTGGAATTACAACAATGGTTAAAATATTTTAATTAACTTTGTGGCAAAACACACTTGCTTGCATATGCCAATTGGTTGTGGACTTCAGGGGTATTACAGGAGAATTCAGAGTTACAGGCCCCATTATTTACCCAGTTACTGTGGGGTAGACAAAACTGCTTAATAAGTGTGAATGTATGGGAATTTCACTGTTTTTGGTGGCTTATTTTTTATGTCAAATTCAGCAGTATCAAGCCAATTATTGCCAAGCATGGAAAAAATGTTGGCACGGGTGTGTGTCGTGTGTATCTGCATGCAGATATTAATGCACATTTTATTTCTAGCTTTCCATATGAAAATGTTTCTCATCAGTTACTTCTGGTCACAAACTGTTGAAAAAAAGTTTAAAATTTGTTTAAATATCAAACCTATCAGTTGACTTTTTCATAAGAGGATACATTTCTTGCAACATGGGATTATAACAGAGATCTGAACATGACGGAATATCTCAGTTCAGTCCGAATGAAAGCTATCATAACACAGAGTAAAAACTAAAAAGTTCAGCATGGGCCTGGCCCACCCACTTATGTTTTCGGAGTTCACAATCTGGCTAGTGCAAAAACCAATGAAATTAGACCCGATCTGACCTGATTCAATCTTTACAAAAAATCTCGCGCTATTTTAGACTATATGTCCCCAAGTTATAAAATGCAGAAAAGAAACATTAATGATCCCTTAGCATTTTAGACTATCAGATTCAAATAAAGATTCATTATGGATATACCATGAAAGTTCAAAGAGATATGGAACCTAAATAATATCAAATATAGTTATTCTGTATAACTCATTTTTTAATATTATCCTAATCTGTTCTTTATGATGAAATTAATTCGGTACTGACAATAAAAGCAGTGCATATTTAAATTTCATTTGGCACTTCAGAAAACTAAATTGAGCATAGTAATAAATCTTTTTTCTACAGTGTAGCTAAAACAAAACCTTTGCTCAAAGTTTAAATTTGGCATTGTGCTAAGGTGCTTCAAAAGGAGGTCGCAAAGTTGCAACACCGCCTTGGTCTGTGCTGCGTATTTCCAGACAGGTTTTTAATTAACTTTTAAAGTCACTCGAGGCGTATTGAGAGCTCCACTCAATGTAAACTTGTCACATAGTATTTATGTGATTCATTCTAATTAAGGGGTCTTAGGACTCTTGCTTCAAAATTTTAGAAAATTTATTTTTTTTTAGATGCAACTCCTATCACTTCTGAACATTTTGATATAACTCTTTCCATGAAATTCCTATTAGAACAGAAGTTATGGCTTTTAGAACTATCCCTGCCCAATAGATGAAGCGGCGTTTCCGAAACTTTGAAGTCATTTTTCTCCAAATGAAGTTTTTGGGCTAACTTGCAGGATACCTCAAAAATTTCTCAATATTTTTTCATGAAGTTTTCTAAACATATATTTCATGTTAGTTTGTATAAAATGAACATAAAACTTCCTCTTGATTGTTCAAAAAAATATATCTTTTAGGTGATTATACTGCTGAAATTTTCAAAATTTTGCATTAGCTAAATACAACTTTGCATTAAAAATATAAAAATATTTTAAATACAAATTTATTTAGGTTCAGGGTAATTATTACAATCTGAAGTACAAGTAGGCACCAAAATTTTCATTCTAGTGGCAATATCTATTTTGTAATCCAGCGCATAAGCTGTTATACCAATTTTCTGCTTGACAAATGTCTGACAGTCTCGAGCTCCCTATAAATACTAATTCTGCATCTTGAATTTTTTAAATACTTGAAATAACAGAACATACTTATATCTTTCATCCCAATAAAAATTGTGCTTTAAAATCATATACATTTTAAGACATTACGGTATGTGTCTCCCTCAAATCGCTGTTTTTGTGTTTATAATTTTAAATTAAAGTTCAAACATTAAAAACAGAAATGCCTTACGCTTACAAGGAAGGTCTCCATATGGGCATATTCAGAAAAATCTGAAAAAATTACAGAGTGATATTCTCATGTGGATATATATGGTTATAAAAATTTTTTTGACGGAACCTCGATAAAACTTTCGTAAAAAAATAATGAAAATTTTGTTTATTTGGCGATTTATCATCGGTTGGCAATGAAATGAAATTTCGAAAAATGCTTTTTTATGCGAATACTCTTTAAGATAAAAATGTTTCATATTGAACTTGTTTAAATAAATTTAATGAAAAAAACTTTAGTTTTGTCAGTTTTAGCTTGATTGAACTATGGTTTTGTCATATATATGTATGTATATATATATTTATAATGAAAGTAAAATATCAAATTTTATGAGTTAAAACAAAATTAAAATAAATTTAAATTGTTTCAATATCTCAAAATTAAGCACTGTCGATTCAATTTTGTTGGTATGGAAACGACGAATCCTTTGATATTAAAATGAATAACTGTTAAATGAATCTTGCTTTTATTTTGGAATACGCTTAAATATATGAAAATATTTTTTATATATGAAATTGTTTTTAAAGTAATAAAAATAAATAACAAGCAACATAAATATGTAATACGAAAAAAATGTATTTATTAAACTCTCTCATTGTTTATGTTTAAATTCATTAAATACTTTTTACATGCATTCTAAAAATCAATTAACAAACAATTTTCAGGTGCATTAAAATCGTTAGCTTTTGGCGAGGAAAAGTACTGCTCGCCAAATCGCGTTGCGCTTTCAACTTTTTGCGCCAAATACTCGAAAGTATTTTATTTTTTTTACAGACTTTCTACTGTAATTCTGCCGCTAAATTTGACAGATCCTTTATTACATATATAAATAGTTTAATTTGTATTTTTTTTTTCAAAATATTCTGAGTATACCCAGTAAGGAGACCTTCCTTGTTAGATCAGCGATAATTAGAAGCAAGTTATGGCCCAATATATAAACCTTTATACATAAGTTTCTGTGCTATATTCAAATCTTAACTTGCGTTTTTGACTGTTTACGTTTACAAGAAACCTCATTTCTTAAAAAGTTTTTAAGATATTGAAATAAAATTTGGTCACAACATTCTGCACATCTATTGGTATGTTATGAAGCAAAATACAGCTTTTAAGTATGTATATATTAATTTAAGACTGATTTTATTGAAAAATACAATTTTTTTAAAATAGAAAATCATGTTTTGTTTGGTATATATAAGTAAATTTAAGAGGTATTACAAATCTTTTGCTAAATAACACAGGTAAGTGGTTTGCTAATCTATTGTTGAAAAAAAAAAGTTAAATATATTGAATAGATTTTGTTACAGAAGGTTTGGCATAAACGCAATTCTTTGCTAAAATTTGAATAAAAATATCCTAAATTTGAAAAATTAATTAAAATTCCATTAATTTTATTTATTTATTTATTTTTTTGAATTCATAGTTTTATTCTCTGTTTTAACTAAAAACACATGTTTAATAAAAATTCTTTTTTTTTTTTTAGTGCCCTGAAGGTAGGCACATACCTTAAATATTGAAAATGGTCTTTTTTTTATTATATATAACTTTTTCCAATTTTAAGTCCTGAGACCCTTAAATTAGTCTGTTTTTAACAATTTGATGTTTACTGCTTTTATAATGCTACTGAGCAATGCATTACACAAATATATCATTAAAAGTTGTTAACTATGCTTTAAAAGCCGATGGTACATAGAGTATGCCGCCCCTGTCATTATGTATGTCCAAACCGTCCGTATATTTAAGAGTTAATATCTTGGCTAATTACTCATGATTTTTTTCGAAAATCATTATCAACAGTGCTTCAATACTTCTGCTACAGTAGGTATCTCCAGTGCTGCTCAACACTTTTGCTGAATACCCGTAAATCAAAATTTGTGTTTAACGAAAAAATATGATTTTCTCAAAAACTATGTGACTTAGGGTAATCTCTATAATTTTCCTTCAAGGTTTAAGTTAACGTCTACGACTTCTAATTTTTTCATAATTTTAGTTTCAGTAGATTCTAAATTAGATTTGGGGGAGGGGGGGGACATTTTTGCGCTACATTTTCGACGATATCTTTGAAAATATAGTACCTAAAATTAAAAGGAATGTATTTTTGAGTTCAGCGTTACGAAAGCTTTCTCACGATATCCCACACAATATACAAAGAAAAAAGTTTTTTTTTTTTTTTTCAAGCAGCTTAAGTAGCCCTTCTACATTTTTACTAAATATATTTATGAATGTTTAATAATCTGAAAATATGTCTTCATTACTTCCCCCAATTTGAGTTTTCCACGTTCCATAGTTTACAAGTAAAATGGCTGTGACAGACAGAAACAGAAGTAATCTTATAATGGTTCCATTTTTACTTTTTAAGTACGGAACCCTAAAAAGTAGATCTTTGAAGAAATTTCTCTGTAATTTATTAAAACATATATTTCTAAACATTTTGTTAACAGAAGTTCTTAACTACTATGAATCTTACTAAAAAATTGCCTGGCCGACATGCATTGAGAACAAGTCTTTGTCCAGTCTGACCAGGTTCAAGTATGTAGGGAAAAAAAAATGTAAGTATCCATTGCAGATCTCTATACTGGCCATGGAAATTTCTGTGTTGATGTTGTTAAACTAGCATCAGTTCATGCAGCACACATTTATAAAATTTCATGGCGTATTTTCTCGGCTAAGCCTGATCCTTTTCAATTGTTGTTATATCAGGCCAGTTAGCCTGCTTAATTATTACATCAGCTTAGCTGACTTGTTTAGTCTTTTTATTGACCCGGCCTGTTAACAAATTTTCTTTATTATGCCAGCCATTTGAAAGTTTGTCTTAATTTTGCGAGTTGTGCCCGTGCAGATAGATCTCTACTATAATATATCTGCTAATCGGTAGCTTAATCAAAAACATTGTTTGAACATTGCCATTGTCATGTTCACTTACACACATAATGATTACAATACTCTCTTTACACTATGTGCCCGAAAAGTTATAAATACTGAAAATGAATATCCCAGATAAAAGAGTTTTTATTAAAACATCAAGGTTGATTTTGTTCCACTCCTCAACATTCCAGAGCCCATCTAATATTTTGTGATGCCACTTATAAAGAGCTTGTTTTAAAAGTCCAAATGCACAGTAATTCCATAGGAGATAAGTTGGGAGATTTGGGTGAGATGCTTTTAAATGAAATAGCTTCAATTCCGGTTTCATTTCTCATTTTTTTCTTAAAAATATAATAGAATTAGAGGGATGATACTGCATAGAGACATTAAGTGGTGAACTTTTTTTTTTATTTATTTATTAGGTTTAAAAATTTATAATTTTGTTTGCAGTTTCTATAGAGAATGTTATGTTTTAAAAACATTACATAACATTTTCCATTCAAATTACCATAATTTTTTATACTTTGTTTATTAAAATAAACAAAACTTCAAATTCAATCTCAACTTAATAACTTTACTTCTCAAAAAGTAAAATAAATATTCCCAACAATACCTCAGATTTAAAATTAATGTCCATTATTTATCAATATTGATCAAATTAAATAATAATACCATGTACTTTTAGCAATCTACAAACTTGTATTTATTTTTCAGACATCGCGATATCAGGCTATAATAGCAATATTAACTACGTTTTAAATATTAAAATTATAAAACCTTAATTCTTAAATATTCGTAATTCAAATCATATTTATTGGATTTAAATATTAATTCTCATTTCTTTGGCAAAATTTCAGCGTAAAAGCTATTCAACTTTGCCTAATAAACAAGAAAATATATATCTAGCTTTAGATTAGCTCTGTCTTTAAAATTGTGCAGGTTTTGGGTTTTTGAATTCATACATCAACATTATGCCCACACACCTCAGAACAGCATTTCCCCCCAGTTTGAAGTCATTGGAATACGTAATTTCTGGCAAGGGCGATCTTATAAACTTGAGTTCAGTTCGTTAAAATTGTTCTATGAGAAAATATCGCCAGTTCTTTTTCGCCGCTGGGCCTGGCAAGCGGATGTTCTTGATTCATTTCCGAAAATAAAAATATAATTTTTACTTAACTGTTGTATAGATATAGAGAGTTCTAATAGAAGTGATTCATTACGCATCCATTCCAAGTTTTAATTCATCTGGTTGCTGCAGCATAAATTTTATCATAATAATTTATTCCAATATTTTAACTATTTTGAGTATTCAACAGCTTTGTATCAAAATTAATCTTCTTGTCCGTTTAGTATGATGTGCTCTTCTTTAATATAGCCTCATCGATATTATTATTACTGGGTTATGATTTGTCAACATTTATTTTACATTTGCATTGATCGACGATGCTCTTCAATTAGAAATTCCTCTGTTAAAGATGAAAGCAACTGATGATGATCTATCTACTTACATTGAATACTTTATTTCCTGAAATATGTGTTTTAGGCTCATCATATTAATTTTGGATTAAGAAGTATTTCCATTTATACAAAATAATGGCATTTTTATAAACTTATCAGAACGTAGAGTAAATAGTAATTAAAAATAGTTATATTTATTACTTTAAAAGCAATCTATAATTTAATACATGATAAGGAAATCTGGTTTATATTAGTATATCTATCTTCTGGATCCAGCAATAATACATATATTTGATATTGTTCAATAAATAATTTCAATGTACATTTCATTCTAATTATTTTGTGTACACTATATGGCAAAGGTGACCGGTCACTTGCGATTTTAGACGTTTTGTTAAATATCTAGAAAAATACATGAGGAATTAACTTGAAACTGCAGGTGTGTAAACAGTACAGTATAGGTCATATATTTCCGCAAAGATTTTTTCCCGAAACCCCATAGGGGACCGCCAACAAATTGAAAAAGAACGAATATCTTTTGGATAACCCTGTAAAAACTAATGTAGCAAAAGCATTCAAACTTGAGATTATTAATAAGTGGCTTATTGTAATATATTGTATTCATTTTTATGAGGATAGCATGTATACTCATAGAGAAATTAAGGTTTTTTATAAAAACAGTCCCAAATTCCGCCAAGTTTTTTTTGCTTATAATTTGCTACGTTCTTAATAATAATAATAATAATAAAAGTTATTTTCACAAAATATGACAAACAACATTGTACATAATACTCTGCAATCAGAATTCAAAAATAATAAAAATTGGATGAAGAATGAGCAGGTTTACTAAAAAATGTTTCACTGTGCATGCGCGAATGCAATCAAAATATAATATGCATAATGTATTAGCTAAGTATATGGAACAACTTTTGTGAAAGCCTCAAAATCATAGCTTGAAAATTCTGAAAATTATCGTCGATAGAATAAGCTCGAAATCCGCTGTTCCCAAAAAGAAGCAAAAAGATGAGGGGTTGTATCATATATCTGTTGATTAGTGCTAAGATAGCGTTGTTGCACATAGTACTATATTTGGATACAACCCCTCATCTTTTTGCTTTTTTTGGAGGGAACAACAGATTTCGAGCTTATTCTATCGACGATAATTTTCAGAATTTTCAAACTATGATTTTGAGACTTTCACAAAAGTTGCTCTATATACTTAGCTAATACATTATGCACATTATATTTTGATTGCATTCGCGCATGCACAGTGAAACATTTTTCAGTACACCTGCTCATTTTTCATTCAATTTTTATTATTTTTTAATTCTGATTGAGGAGTATTGTGTACAATACAATGTTGTTTGTCATATTTTCTGAAAAGAACTTTTTTTTTATATTAAGAACTCTACAAATTATAAGAAAAAAAACTTGGCGAAATTTGGGACTGTTTTTATAAAAAAATTAATTTCTCTATGAGTATACATGCTATCTTGATAAAAATGAACACAGTATATTACAATAAGCCACTTATTAATAATCTCGAGTTTGAATGCTTTTGCTACATTAGTTTTTACAGGGTTATCCAAAAGATATTCTTTTTTTTTTCAATTTGTTGACAGTCCCCTATGGGGTTTCGGAAAAAAATCTTCGTGTAAATATATGACCCATACTGTACTGTTTACACACCTGCAGTTTCAGATTAATTCCTCATCTATTTTTCTAGATATTGAACAAAACGTCTAAAATTGCAAGTGACCGGTCACCTTTGGCCATATAATGGTATGAACTTGTTTCTTCTATGATTTTAGCCAAAAGGGGTGAGTACTATAACTTTATATCTGTTTTTCAAACTTATTATTTTTAAATATGTTTGGCCAATTTTGAAATTCAAATAAATTAATGTCATGCTCATTATTTGGCAAAAACTTTTCTAAAGATTCTAATTAATAGTAAATAATACTTCAATAATAACAAACAGTTAATAAATTTTAAATTTAAATGTTTCATTTAATTTTAATGTAATGTTTATGGCCATTATACGAAAAGAGCTGTAGTGTGTATTTGGATTTATAAATTAGAGATACTTCAATTCAATTTCATTTAATATAAATATTTAAATTTTTAATGTATGTTTATAATTCCAGTTTAAATTCATACTCTAATTTATTTAATCCAGAAACACATTACAGATTTGTTTAAAGATTTTGTGATAATTCTTTGGGAGGTTGAATTTTCTTTTAAAACATGTGACAGGACTTTAGATATAATAAGTGACAAATGTACCTTTGTTGGGTTATGTATTTTTACCTTTTCTTCTAGTCAAATGTAAATTTGGACATTTCTTACCTTTCTTATTAATTATGTAATTTATTTCATGTGTAAAAATATGAAACAATGCATTTAACTTTTTTTAAAGAATCGAATAAGAGTATTTCTCTTTGGAAAGTTCAAATACATAGCCTTTGATCCATTTTTTATTTTCCAGTGGCATTTTAAAGCAAAAAATATTTTAACGATAGAGGCGATAATTAAATTTTATATTGAATTGATGACACATGTTTTTTTTTTTTTTAATATTTTTTAAATCATAGTAAGTCAAAATCATTACAAAAATGTGTGAACATCCCTCTGTATTCGTGGAAAATAATTCGCCTTTTGTAATTTTAAAAATAAAATCACCGACAGATTTCAAAGCTAAAGCCAATTTTCAAAGAAATAGAACTGAGATGTCATAAGACAAATAAAATAAAAAAAACCATTGAAATTTACAAATTTCATATCATTTTGTATTTCATTTTTTAATTAAAAAAAATATATGTACTGAAACCTTACCTGCTGAGCCTCACTCAAGACACTATAAGCTTGTTCAAGTTGTTTTTTTGATAACTTTCCCAAAGGCATTTTCTTCAAGTCAATCTGCAAAATATTGTGATGATAAAGTTCATTAGTTGAGGATAAATCATTAAAAAGAAACACTGTATACATAATTATAATTTAATGGCAAACTATGTAACAACAAAAGCACAATACTTCTATTAATAGTTTTATCCAAACCATCCTTAATATAAACATCTTTTATATGTCATTATTGCGGTGGCATGTCAATTCTTCCTAATTACAAAGCATTCCTATATACAACAGGATTGTTTTTTCCAAAAAAGAATTTTAAAGGCACTCTTAATTTGAATCAAGAATAATCAGCAAGCTATGCATAAAACTTAACATAGCATTAATAGGCGGAATTTTCTTTAAAATTGGTTTAGCTGGAATTCTAAATTAAAAAAATTTCTACTTTTCTCGTTAGATTCATAAATTGTTTACAGATACATGTATACTTCAACTGCCAGAAAAAAATGTGCTGAATAACAAATAATTTAATTGAAAATGATTAAATTGTTTCTTTATTTAGTTGGATTTCCAATTCTTTCTTTTATATGACACTGTGAAAATGCCCGATGTGACTAAGAAAAGTTAACAAAAACAGAGTTCTAAAACCTGTATTTTATAGGTACTGAATCTCATTTCAGTTGTATTGAATAATGTCAAAACACAGTTTTAAAAAAGTTACTTTTAATACCCCCCTCCCACACACACACACAGTTTTAGAAGCTTTCAAAAACACGCTTAGAAATTAGAATATCTATCATCCTAATTTAATTTGGTCATTTAAAAAAAGTTACAACTAATCAACAAAGAATAAAATAAAGCATATGGAAATATAATTTTTATAAAACGGAATAATTCAGATAACAAATCAAGCTATCTGCTGTCAAATTTTGCCAGTAAAGTTTAATTCAGTTTTATAAAAAATGAAAGTAAATAAAATCTAAGCCAATGTTTCCAACCTTTCTAAATTGTTCCTCCCCAACAAAGGATAATTTGCAGTAGAGGCTACCTCACCTTCTCCAACATGCATATAAGTGTTTATTGCTCAACAACCAATAGTTACTTGCGTATTTTTTTACAAAGTAAGGATACTAACAGGACTTGGTTGAACATATTCAGTTAAAATACAGCTGTGCTAACTAAGGGAAGAAAAAAAATTACCCACAGCATTTTGTACAGATGAAATGGATAATAATCTGAATAGAGTATTTTACCAGGAATTTTATTTTCCTTAATAAAATTACAATAAAATGCACATTGGAGATTTTTTTTTCTTCCAATTTTAAAAAATCTTTGTGAAACATAACTTTATTTGCATTTCTACAAACAATTAGTGCTTGGCACTTGGCATTAACTCTGTCACTTTCATATGCAGATCATTCTTCTAATTAATTAACTTCATTGACATATTGTTTCTTTTCAAGAAATTGTTTTCTTGCTACACATTAATGTTTCTGGTTATCAATTTTTATTTTTTTCGTGAACCATAAATTTAATACACTTATTAAAACCACTCACTCAACATTTGCATTTTTCTTTCTGTTATTTACAAGCACCATTGTTAATTAAATGTAAATTAACTAATCAGAAGGATCTACTTTTCTTCCTCTGAATGTAGCGAGATATTAATTAAAGCATGCTTCTGTTATTGTTATTATGTTTACTGTTTTTACTATTATTAGTCTGTTTGAAACAATTCCCAAGAAATTACATTTAACTTTCGATATTAATTAAAGCATGCTTCTGTTTGCTTTAGTAGAATTGGAAAATTTGATATATTCTGATAAGAAAAAAGTAAATAAAATCTAAGCTATACATATAACTTTTATTATTAGTCTGTCTGAAACAATTCCCAAGAAATTACATTTAACTTACAATATTAATTAAAGCATGCTTCTGTTTGTTTTAGTAGAATTGGAAAATTTGATGTACTCTGATAAGAAAAAAGTAAATAAAATCTAAGCTATACATATAACTTTTATTATTAGTCTGTCTGAAACAATTCCCAAGAAATTACATTTAACTTTCGATATTAATTAAAGCATGCTTCTGTTTGCTTTAGTAGAATTGGAAAATTTGATGTACTCTGATAAGAAAAAAGTAAATAAAATCTAAGCTATACATATAACTTTTATTATAAGTCTGTCTGAAACAATTCCCAAGAAATTACATTTAACTTTCGTATTACTTAAATAAAATAACACATGAGTTTGATGGCAATTATTTTTCTAATGAATTTGCATGTTTCTGCACTAGGAAATTTGTAACACAAATATTAAAATAAAATAATTGAAGAATATATTAATCATTAAAATTACATCATAATTAGACAAACATTTGATGTAATGCAATATCTAATATTACCTCAAATTCAATCATGGCTTTCTTCATAGCTTCAATGTCAAATATCAAACAAATCAAATCTTGGACAGGTTTTGGCAAATTACAATTACCACCAGGCTTTAATGTTTTTAACTCTGGTTTATCCTAAAAATAATTTAAAGAAAAATAATTAAAATTGTGTTGGTAAAAACAGATAATAAATATACAAAAAGAGCTAGTCTGTATGCAACTGAGTATTGCATATGGGCCAACTTCCCAATAGAATATTTATACATATATATATGTGTGTATGTTGTAGCAATGTTTGTTTTCCAGATAAAACAGAAACAGTTCATAATGTAACATAAAATGCAATCAAAAATAAGAAAAGTCAGCTAATTATGTCTTAAGTAAATAAAACATTTTTAATTCTCATACAGTAGGGTTCCAATTATCCAACATTCTTTAATGTATCATTACTGGTTAAGCAAGCGTATTGGAAGTCAATTAAAGTTTATCAGGGAAATATGATAAATATGAATTTCCAATTATCCGGTGTGAATCTCAGATAATCAAGAGTCAAGTGCATTATAGAAAACTGTTTTAGGAAAGGGACAAAAGAAGAAAAAAAAAAAAAAAATAATAATCAAGATATTTGATAGCAGAAGGAAATTTTTTTTTATATATTAATTCTCACACTTTATTATTTTACTTTTTGCAGAAGATTTTTTAAATAAACTACTTTTGTATACATTTAAAATTAAACAAAATATATAAAGCGCTACTAGATATTTCTTTCTATCAAATTTAAATAATAGAAACATAATTTTGGAAGTGCCCAAAATAATCAAGATTTAAAATGTGAAACTATTACTGTACGTAGGTAGATACAAGAATAGACTTCCTCTGCCATTTCATTGTCACAGCATAGCTTTACAATTTTCACTTTTTAGATATTATTGTTTAAAACTCAGAAAAATAAGTTACATAAAGAATTCTTATCCCCAAAAAACTACTGACATTACTACTGTCAGCCAATATAAAATTTTTTGTAGGAAAGAATTATTTCTTTGGCACTTTAATTGCACTAAACTGCAAATAATACAATGATGTATACCATGAACTTACTGATTAATTCTAAGTAAAATAAGTGATTTTTTATTATTCTCAATTTCTCTGACATTATTTTGTAGCAAATCTTAACTTAAAAACTGTTTTTTTTCATTTATTAAACTTTATTTACAGCAGGGTTGGCAAAATTTTGACATGCAACGGTTTAAACTGCTTTTAATCATGGTTAAAACCGTCGTGTCAAAAACACAAGTTTTAATAAAATAATATCATAAGAATTATTTAGCAGAGTTAGACAGGCATTAATCAATAAATTCTAAATAAAACTCCATAAATACATTAAAATTGCGGGGTATAAACCGCAGAAATCCGTTCTTGAAAATGATTTACATAGGGTATGGTAAACTAAAAATAGATTGTTTTTTGAATAAATCTTATTTAATGATTTAGTGTATCATTCATATATGCTTTCAAGATAATCAATTAATAAATCCTTAATTACTTCTATTCATTAAAATCATGTAGGTTTAATCTAAATTTTGCAGAGGTAAATAAATTGTTTAGATTTTTTTATTTTTTAATGGCTAGAAGTAGATTCCCTTCCAGTACAAAACAGTATCAATATTGCTTTGCTACAAAACCAGTTTTTCTTGCTTTTCCTTTACTATGATCTTATGGATGGGGATGCTTATCTTGAACGTAATATAACCTTTAGTGGTTTATATACGTAACAGGGTCAATTTAAATATGCAGAAAAACCCAGTGGAGGTGTATGCTGGTAAACAGGACGTTTGGAAGTAAAATATTTAAATGAGCAAATGTGAAAACGATCTCTTAACTAAGATAATAAAACGGATACAGGATAGTTAACTTTTAATGAATAATGTTTATTTTACTTGATGACACAGGATGAAGATACAGCAGGCAATTGACATGAACATTATCACAGCAGATATTCCTGAACACAAATGGATACACCATAACAATGGCGGTTTGCTTACGACATGAAGAAATACTTTACAATACATTACTTTTAGCTTAAAACTAATTGAAATAAACTCATAATTAAATTAAGATAACAGGTATGATAAAATAATACATCCAGCATTTGGTCCAGCCAACATTTAGTTCTAGAAATATTACTTCCATTTAAACGAAGATAAAAATGCGAACTAACGATGTCTGCATCGCATATTTATATGAAATGGTCCGGATTGAAAACAACGTTTCGGAGCAACGCCCACGAAACGGCCCAATCACGGAACGGCATCGAATCGATGCAAAAGCTAGATTCGATAAATGATATGATATTCCCAGTCACCATCTGGCAGGGAAAATATCGTTATGAAAAATTGCAATCAGTTTAGAACGTAGTTTTGCCAATGTAGGCTACAAAGAAATGAAGTCTGTGAACAGAAAATGATAGGAATAGCCATTGACGTAAAAGGATTAATGCAGCATGTAAAACAGATAAAGTGCGGAAATGAAATGAAAATGTAAGTTAAGTTTTAGAAAAATATTTATTACTGATATGAGATATTATAATGAAGTAATAAATGAAAAATAAAACAAACTTGTAAATAAAAAATGATGATTGTAGTATGAAGTTATGATACAAAGGATATAGGAGGCGATGAAGAAAACCAGTGTTTGGTATTTCTATCAGCTTAACCCTCTATGTCCCAAATTATCAATAAAAAAATTGCTCCACCTCAATAATTATCTTCGTTTATGTCTGTGTCTGAGGATATCCAAAACAACTTATGTAAACAGTTTTTTTAATTAAAATTGATTTAATAAATCGTCAATTAGAGATATTTTTGTAAAATATTTACAATAATAATAAGATTAATTTTAAAAAAAAAATACTCTTATGGAAACCATGCAATTCTTGTATAAGAACAATGTAAATAAATGTATTGAGATACTGTCTGTAACTGAGAACTGTTTTGTAGTTGCATATTTTTCATATAACATTTTTTAATATGAGAAAAGCTACACCTGTGTAAATGACTGAGAAAATAACCACATTAAAAAATATTTAGCTTTGATTGTTATGCTGTGCTTTCTAAATATGATTGAGCAAAATATTTTGTATGATAAGTACAATCTACATTTATTAGGAGACTAATTAAATAAATTTTATATTGCATTTTCTTTGATGGTAATTAAAACTGCTACCAGAACATAGGGTTAAGGGGCTACTTCATTAATTAAAAAACACCCACCCGCTAATGTTAATCCTACAGAATTTTTAAAAATACCTTGTTTGAAATTTCATACTTTTAAATGATTTTTTTTTTTTTCAAAGTAAAAATGAAAACACCCGCACAATAATGTCAATTCTATGAGAGAAATTTTGTTTAATATTTAGTTTGCATTTCAATTTTTTTTTTTTTTTTTGATTGGATAGCTAAATATTGATTTCTACAAAGGTTGTTTAATTTTTTGATTTCGCTTGCAGTTTTCTTTTTATTATTAGGATACTTTCATTTTTGGAACAGGTTTCAAACTAAGTTAAGTAACTATTTTTTTTCCCTACTGGTATGGTGAATTATTCATTTGTCTCTAATTTCAGGAGATAATTAATGCTGCAGAGAAAATATTTATTTAAAAGCTATATATATATATATATATATATATATATATATTAAATTAAAGTATTCAATTAAGTATGCAAAGAAGCCACACCAGAAATCCAGATTAAAAATTAGGTATTCAACAAAATATGCAAAAAAGCCAGACCAAAAATCATGTAACTTAGAAATTTGGTCATAAACAAAGAAAAAAATTATAATTTCATATTTTATTACAATGTGATGTACACTAAAACTACATTGCACAAAAGCAATGCTATATTAGCAGCATTTTTTTCTATTTTGTTCTGGATTTACTTAAATATTTGTGTTTTTGATGGTTTAAACCTATGTCACATCAAAAATGCCCAACCCTGATTTA
This sequence comes from Maratus speciosus, assembly GCA_963932465.1. Lineage (NCBI taxonomy): Eukaryota > Metazoa > Arthropoda > Arachnida > Araneae > Salticidae > Maratus > Maratus speciosus. The sequence goes on from OZ010794.1 coordinate 550,902,980, forward strand.
GAGATCTGCCTGTGCCTGGTCCCATTTTTTTTTTCATTAGACCTTTCATACTCTTATTTTACTAAACCTGGTTCTTGTATGTAAAAATGGAATTTTCCAATCAATTTTTAATCCCCTCTCTGATATGCTAGAATTATATATATAAATTACGTACAAAGGTGTGTTTCTAATGACAATACAATATTTTAATATTTTTACAATTTAATTATAAATTAATACATTAATTTTAATACAAATCAATTTTAATGCAATTAAAAATTAATAAAATTAATTTTAATTAATAATAATTAAATTAATATTAATAAAATTAATTTTAATACAATTAACTTTAATTGTATCTTTCAATCAGCCTGCCGCAATGTAACACTCTGTAACTTTGTAACTCGAAAGTGTATGAGAGTTCAAAAACAATGAATTTAATTATTCACCAATAAGCGCTTGTCGAAATATGCTAAATCAATGTGAAACTGCAACAATGAAACATTTAAAGACTAAAAAGTAAAGAATAAATTATAAACAAAAGATGAGGAGTATAACAAAAAAAAAAAAAATGCTTTTATCAGTTAATAGTTTAACATTAATGAAAATTTATGATTATAAATTGAGAAAACAATATAGATAATAATAATAAAAGATTAAATAATGTATAATTTTTTTTTGTCCCATTACCACATTTTAAAAAAGATAAAAAGCAAAAATTACATATTAAAAAAAAAAAATTCAATTGCTAACACTTTCTACCAAAAGGTTTAAAAATTTAAAAAAAATTTTTTAGTAATCGAGTTCAGTGCCCATGCAAAATTACTGTACAGGCATCCCCCCGACTTACGTAAGTAATGCATTCTGCAAACTTTTGCGTAAGTCGAATTTGTAAATTCCTTAGGTAAAATTTCACCAGAAACTGTAATATTTATCATATACAGTAAACTCCTAACTATCTGGCCTAGTAAAAAAGAGGAATGTTGCAAGCGGCCGAGACAGGCAGGTTCCCGTCTGTAGGAAAGGGCTAATTCACGACAGGAAGGAGCAAGAAGGGATTGCACAATGCAATAGCAGAGACAGACAGGAATGGAGAAGTAGGTTAAGGCTTGATAACCTGTTTCGTCAGTTGTGCAATGGTTGTTAACAAGTGCACAGGTTATTTTCCGCTTATGTTTGTTACTTTCGTATAGACTTTTGGTGTCCTTAGTGTTTATTTATTGAAGATTAACGAAATGGGTGATAAATGAGAAAAGGTTGTATTGACTATGGAGGAGAAACTATGAGTTAACAGGAGGAAGCGACGCCAGCTAATATCATCTTCGTGCTTAAATGGAAGGACATTGTGTTGTGGAAGAGGGCTAACAGGGAGAAGCAGTCATCTATCAAGGACTTTTTCAAAAACTAAAGACTAAGTTTTGACTCTTTTATCTTATGCATAACTTTTCACATTTGTGCAATTATTTATTAATAAACAGTAAAATAAGATTTACGAATTAGGCTTACATTCCACGTTAATGTTTTGCTTATTTTGAAACTGTCTGCACTGTATATATAAAATTCATCTTAAAATGTGTAACATGCATTTTTAATATAATAGGGGGGAGGAGGGCTGGAAATGTGTAAATATTTCTAGAACTCCGGCCTATCCAGCTTTTTTGTTACCCGGCCTACCCTTCTGCCACATTAGGCCGGATAGTTGGGAGTTCACTGTATATATATAATATATACATTATTTTATAAATAAAGCAGAATGCAGCAGTATTTACTTGGATATAAACTATAAAAGTATGAAAAAATATAAAGACAAACTAAAAGAACACTTTTCAAATAAAAAGTATCTTGTGGAATATGGGATTTATAAATTTAACATTGATGAATTTATATCAATTTTAAATGTGCTGGAAGAAAAAATACACTCGTTCTTCTTCACTGAAACTTTAAAATTAGGTTTTGTTATGGTTTGAATTCAGCTAACAAAATTGTAACGGTTAAACAGAGTTTGTTTTTTTTACTCATTCAAGGATGAGATTTCCGACTTTTTGCATACCAGTATAATCTCAGAGAAAATGTTATTTTATTTAATCGGAACATTTTTGTGATTTAAGAGAACAAATTTTTTTCTAAGATTACACTGGTATGGAAAAAGTCGAAAATCTCCTCCCTGCTCATTTTAATCAGATGTGTGTTTGTTTTGTTAAAGATTTGATTGTATATGCCAATAAAAATATAACTATATGGGGAGCAAACATTCAAACCATGTTTTCTCACAAAAAAATAAATAATGAGTTATTGTTATTTTTATGAACTCTGTGTTAAGTTGCACAGAAATAAACAGTATTTTTAAACAAAAAACATTTTTCTCTGTTTATAAATCAATTTAAAAACTTGACGTTTCAATCAAAGAGTGTTTTCCTCCAAAGCCTGCATTCAGTCAAACAGTGATTTCTCCAGTCTGCCAATCACAGTTGTCATTTAATGTGTACTTTCAAAACCTACCATACATATCACAATTTAAATGGATTGTTTTAGAGAAAAATAAGAGAACTGTTAAGGTTAAAGGCTTCCAGAATTATAGATTTCAAGATCTAAGTGAATAATATGATGTAAATCTTCTTAAAAAGAGAGTTACTGCTGCCTGTGTTCAAAGAGTTGTTTTAGAATCTCTTCCTCTTAGCCATGCCATATCAGTTGAAAAGGAAAAAGATGCTGACATACTTTTGAAGGTAATGCATGGTGAAAAGTGGCAAAATCAACCGGATGATGTCTTCAAATGGTATAACCACATTATCCATGATTTACCAGCCTGCAATGAAGAAGAGGGGGAAAAGTGTGACTGTCTAGATGAAGATATTGGTTTTAAAATTTGAAGTGGATTTCTGGCAAACGAGTATTTATTTCAGGGTTGTAAAAAACCCGGGTTTTTTGTTAAAAACCCAGCCCGGGCGGGTTTTATTAAAAAACCCGGGTTAAATGGGCAATTTTCCCCGGGTAAATTGGCTACTAAGTTTTGGTACTTTGCGAAATTTATCCATTGAAATTTTGAAAATTCTCAGAGGAATTACTCAGGGAAAATTTAATTTTTTGCTTAGGAAAGCAGAAGAAATTTGATTGCTGAAACAAGTGGCAATCCTGATCTCAAATACAATCTTTGTAAACAAACACTTTATAGTCTAATAGATGGGAATGACTTCATAGTCTTAATAAGGATCTCAATATTTTTCTCTGTTCTTAAAATACATTATTATATGATCCCTTTAATTTAAATAACAAACAAATTTTAAATTGCAAAGCTATCAATTGTGTGTTATTTAATAATAAAATATAAATATCACTTAAAAAAAACTTGCTCCTTTGAAATTATCATAAGATTAGCAAATGTTGATAAAAAATAACTTGCAACAAAAATGTTTCTTATGTATATACAGGGTGTCCACGCTCAACGGTGTCCAATGGCTAATTCCTAAACCGCTAGTCATACACAAATACTTTAAATATTACAAAAATGTTTTCATTTGAGGCAAAGAAATATTTTAAAAGCGATTTGGGTCATTAAAAACATTTCTTAAAAAATTACGAAATTTAACTGTTTATACAGTTAAACTGTTTTACAGTTAAAATTGCCTCTGGTGCTATACGTTATATTTAGTAAAATTTTCCTATTACACTGACAAGACAGACAAAAAAAGTCCCGTTCATATAACACTAAAATTGACTGAGTTATGAAACTTTAAAAATGCATGACTTATACCCCTTTTCTGCATCTGAACATAAATGAGTTTGGCCATGCTTTGAGGGGACATATCCTAAGTGCTTAAAGTATTCAAAGAACTTTTCATGTGTATCAGCGCTTTGAAAAAAATAGTAAGGTGTTATGATTGAGTTAACTTTTATTAAGTTTCAGATTGGCTAAAATTATTGTATTTTAACATATGTTTTATTTTGTAAGGATGAGACTATTTCTTTTCATGATTTCTTTTAACAAATATTATGTTATTTTATTTAACTTCAACGATCGTATGTATGTTTTCCCAGTTCAAAATTTGTAGTCGAAATTTAACTCACTTTCAAGTTTCAAATATCTGATCAAGACTAAATTTTACATGTATACTGATGTAAATCCGATGACAATCTAATATTATTATGATTTTCGGTGGTTACCATTCATACTTATTTTATAGGACAACACAAAAAATTTCGGATACATTACTGCCAAGAAGTTTTAAGAAAAAGTTTTAGATTAGATAACACAATAATGCGATGGTTATGTTTTTTAACTTTTATGTATTTTTTAGCACTGAATCTGAGAATTACCTTAATTTTTAACCATCATCTCAGGATGTTTTGCAAATCATAAATTGTAAAAGTTAAAAAATAACAAAAATCAAATACTATAAAATAGAGGAGACGGCTGAGTTTTTTAACTTTTGATAATTGATTTTTATGTACTTTTTAGCACTGAATCTGAAAATGACCTTCATTTTTAACCATCACGTTATAATTTTTTTGCAAATCGTAAATGTCAAAGTTAAAATATAGCAAATATCTGATACTATAAAACAGATGTAAAACTTTTTTTATTTTATTTTCCTTATGTGATGGTTAAAAATGAAGGTCATTTTTGGATTCAGCAGTCAAAAGTACATAAAATAATCTAATAAATATAATAAATTTAGTAAATATAAAACTCTTGAAGCTAACTGAAAAGCTTAAATTTACGTTTTAAATTAAAAGCTAAAACATTTTAAAGTTATAGGGTTCCCAATCTAAAAGTGCAAGTAAATTAGTACAAATATATTTTCTAAGATTCAAAGAAGTCAATAAATAAAACAAAATAACCATGAACAACAAATACATCATTTGTTCTTTTCCAGAAATACTCTTAAAAAAACCTGGGCTTTTTATAAAAAACCCAGCCCGGGCGGGCAGCTGGGCGGGTACCCGGGCATCTACCCACTACAACCCTGATTTATTTAGTAAAAATTTAATGAATACTACTAGGTACCATAATCTGTCATTTTATTTTATCAATAATTAACTGAAGTTCGGCATTTACTCAAATAAAATAATGCTTTTGTATTATTTGTGAGTTAGAACTTATTTTTTTTAGAACCTCTGAATTCGGTCAAAACATGATTTCTCCAAATATTAAATGCATTTTATTAATTTGTTTTATGTTTTATATCTTAGATATGCTTGGAATTCTTTCTAATAGCCAGTAATAAAAATACACAATAAAAAATAGAATTAAATACAAGTTATTTTCTAATTTATCAGTTTGTGTTTTTTGAAAATTTGTATCCAAAGGAGAAAGCATGGTTTGAATGTTTTCTCCACATATCTAATATATAAAACTATATTATTGTTGTAGTTTTTATCTGCATATTTTATTTATAAAACAATTATCAAAAGTATACAAATGCATATCAAACAAGCTAGTATGTTCATAAATGTAATTTTCGAAATTTCTTACATAAGTGCGAATTTACGTAAGTCGAGGGATGCCTGTACTGTAATGGAAATTTCTGGGGAATAATATGAAATTCAGTCAAAAAATTATTCTTCAAGATTCTCAAGATGAACATTGATTGCTTGAGCATTTTTCAAAACCTATTTTTACTTTTATACTTATTTTTCAGGTCCCAATCAGGCTGGAATCAGTATTCAAACCGTGTCAGGTGGATAATTATTTTTGTGAAATTGATAATATTATAATTTTTTTAAACAAAACCTTTAGAAATTTATTTTGGTTTCATAGATGAGAGAAATATTTTTTTAAATCTACATTTTGTTCTTTATAAAGCTTCAAAATTCTGATGTATTTAACTTTTACTTTCATTTTAAACTACAATGATTTTCAAAATAAGTCATTTCAACATATTTGTCTAGGTATGTTGTTATTCCATATCCCATGGTTTGCAGACATTTAAGGATAAAAATATTGTAGTTTTTGCATATGTGTATAAGGTATTCTCTTAAAAGAATTTTAATTGCTAGATAATATTAGTTAAGAAGTATCAGCTTTCATTTTCAGAAACCCGGGCTAAGCCTAAATTAATTAATTTTTGCCTGATGGAAGCTATGGATCAGAAAAAACAAAATGGGTAGGGTCGAACTTTTAACATTTACATCAGTTCTTTTAAGGACAAGATAGATTTCATTCAAGCTGGGATGATCCGGTTAATTTCGGCCTGTGCAGACCTTTGACTTCAGTTATCAAAAAGAATAGAAAACAATATTTAAAGACAAAAATATATTTAAAAAAATAATGGAGTGCTAAACAATTCTTATAAAAAGTAGGCCATTTTAATAAATTTGTAAGAAAATATTATTGGCAAGATTTTTTTTTTGTACCTTTTCAGTTTTCTTGATTTTCAGGCATTTTAGCAAAATTACCTGACCCTTTCCAAATTGATAAAATTTCCCGATCTTCTGCTATTATGCTGGGATGATACAAAATTTCAAGCAACATTTTAATTTTATTTCCTTGATAACGAAGATACAGTGAACATCTGCTGTTTCTTAAATTAAAAATATGGTATTTCAGCTACTTGTGTACAGAATTCTGATTCTGGTAGTTGATCAACCATCTCATCAGTGAAAATTATTTTTAAAATTTAGGAAAAAACACAAGAAATTCATATAAAAAGAAAAATTGGAAAATACAGATTAAAACAGGGGAAGTTGGAAAAAAACAAAACAAGAGTTGGCACGCATGGAAGAATAAAATAAAAAGTAATAACAGAAATTTAAGAAAACCAGATTTTAATTAGATAAAAATCTATATAGAGAATTCATAAATCAAAACAATAAAAGAAAAAAAATTACCTGGCCATAATCTATGTCAAGTGGATAAAGACGACCGGCTTTTTTGACAAAATTTTTGCGATCCTTCCACTCATTTCCTGTTTTTTCTAAATACAGTTCCTTAAATGCTTCAACAGCTTCAGCTGCATCTTCAAAATTTTCAAGTTTATTATCTCCGATTGTGGTGCCTACACGACCCCAGCTTCTAAATAGATAACACCTTAAAACAAAAAAAAAGTGGGGGAAGACAGAAAGAGAGATCAGCTTTTTAAATATGATAAATTACAAGATAAAATTAAATAACTAATACAATTAGTTCATTAGGGAGATATAAAATTAAAAATGTACAAAACAAAACTGGTACCATTTAAAATAAATGGTTTTTTGTTACAAAATACTAAAGTGCATAAAATTTATTTGATGGTACATTAATCTAATCTCAATATAATTCCTTTTTTCCCCATTAATTTATTCAATTATGCCTACACGTATAATTTTGAGAGTGTGTGTGTGTGTGGAAGAGGGGGGGGGGGGGGGGGGAGAAAGGAGAGGGCCGTTGTACCTAGGGTCACTGGTCTTATTTTAAATAATATTTGAGGATGAATTCACTTTATCCAGAAAATCAAATTTTGGAAAATCACAAAAAACCTCAAACTGTGCCCATTGGTTTTTATTGTAAACCAAGATTTTAGAATGCCAGAAATACAGGATAAACTAGTTTTTTTGCAGATTATAGTATTTTTTTCAGTGCATATTTTCCAATTGATAGAGAAAACGTGATTTTTAAAATTTTGAATAATATGAGTTTTGAAACTCATGTTTTCATCTGGCTCTTAAGTTTTATTATTCGTCTTGGTGTGTGGCAACAGTTTTTATTAATACAGCTACTTTAAATTTCAGAAGAATGGCATTCTCATTAAAACTGTTTTGAAACACAAATTAAAATGTTGCATCTGAATTATTTTACAAAAGAAGGAAAAACATTTTTCTTCTAAGTGCAACACCTAGTTTCAATTGTTATCTGATGCACTAAATGCAATATTAAATACATCCTCTATTCAAGTGGAATTTTTAATAGATCCTATTTTGTATCAAATTGCCCAATGCTGTACTTGGGAAAACACAGCTTTGTATCTAGGTCCGTGTCCCTAGACAAATTTTCAAACAGTAGTGTAGAATAACTCATGAAAAAAAGTATTTTCATTTTATGCATAAAGCTTACATTCTAAAATTTTGGAAATTGATTAGTGTCTGTGTGTGGAGAGAAGGGAGGTAGTGATATGTTAATTTAAGAGTTATTTTTCTTTAAAAAGGGGAGGGGGGGGGGGAATTTTAAACATATTTTAAAACACTAGATTTTTTTTTTCTTTCGATTTTTACTTTTTTATATCATTAAATAGTTTAAACTTTTACCTTTCCAACGATGTGTCACACATGTTTATATATATAAAAAAATAAGTGTTGAAATTAGTCATTCTTTCTAAGAGTACTTCATAGCTTAATGGCCATTTAAATCTTTAATTGACTTTTTCTCAAAACTTGGATTTTTCAAGTTTATGTTCCTTTTTTCCATTATCTATTAAACTGAAGAACTCAGATTTTTATTTAATACTTATGTTATATTGTATACTTCAACACAGGGATTTAATAATTTGTTGAGAATTATTTATTTTAGGCAGTGAAATCTTACCAAAAATGCTAATTTAAAAATGACTTTCAATAAATAATTTTGAATTTCACTTAGAAACTAAATGGTCTGTTAAAATACGTAAATCATGTTATTTTAACTACTCTAAAAAATGTTTAGACCTCTATCTTTCACCATTTCTGAGAAAAAGGTACATAAAGTTGGTGAATTTAAAATGGTGAAGATAGTGCTTTCCCAGTCCTCTTAAGTGTATCCGATTATAAAATTATGTACAACAGTTCCAATAAGAAGTAAATACTATAAACATGCATGAATAATAATTTAACAGCTTTAAAAGTGGTTATAAGGTTGGTTTTTATACACAAAACAAACAGTTACTTCAGGTACAAAGCTCTAACATATACTAGATGATATAACACAGGATTCCAGAGTTACAGAAAACAAGGAAAAATCACTTTTTTGTAACTGTAACAGATTAATTTATATTTAATATATAGATTGCCAACACCAAGAAGCACTTTCATAGCAAACATATTAAAAATGTATTCAAATAAAGTTTTGAAATTTATTAAATGTGAAACATTCATATTAGCCGCCTGCCAGGTGTTAACAGCTGAAGAAATAATCACCAAATATTTCTGTACTTACTGCAGCCTATTTTAATCATAATAATTACAGAGGTTTAAGAGTTTATTACATCCCTGCTAAATTTGTGTTCTATTTATATTATTATTTTACTTATTTATTGAAAAAGTTTTAATTTCGTTATCCTGGCAGGACGCGTGGCGTGAAAAGTAACACGAGAACGAGCATGGGGTGTCAGTCAGCACACCCCAAAACATACTAAATGGCATAAATACGAAAAAACCTTTAGAATTCTGTCTGCTAGTGAAGTTTATGCTAATCACACTCTTTCACGTGAAAAATGATAAATGAAATGTTAAATTATCGTTAATTTAAAAAATTAAACAAATTAAAAGCACTCACCGGCAGCAGACGAATATTTTCGGGCGTGGGGTGTCAAAACACCTCCATGCCCATCCTGCCGGGTTAAGGATGTTTAGCCACACAAATGCTGAACTATTTATATTGTTTTAAATGCAAATGGATTTTTTCTTCTGTAATTAAAGCTAGCATGCAATATAGATAGATTTTAAAATAATTCATGCTTTTAAAATTATTCTTAAGAACCATATACAATCAGAAAACCGTGATACAGTTATCCAAATAAATTATATGTGAAAGTACATTTTTTCCTTATTCGAAAGTGTAAACATTAAAATTGCTCGATTACATATGTTAAATTTGTGTTTTATTTTATTTCATATGATTTATTAATTGATGCATGAAGTTTTAATTTAGTCATGGAAAATTAGTTAGAAACAAATAACAATTTTATATTGTTTTAAGTGCAAATGGGTTAATAATATTCTATAATAGAACCTGCATGCGATGGAGAGATAAAAAAAAAATTATGCTTGAAAATTATTTTCAAAACTACAACAAATGAGTAAATTGCAATACAGTTTTCACACAAATTGCATTTAAAAGTACATATCCTTCTCTATACAATGGTGTATTATGTTTTAGAAGATAAAAAAATTGGGTACTTTTACATTAGCCGGGTGACAATGATAACTCGCCAAATCTTGTTTCAATTGGTGTCATTTGAATTGCAACCCTTTTCTGTCATTCCCCTTGTGCCAATAATATAAAATTTCTAAATATCGAACTTTTGATAAGTTACATGAAGAAATATTAAAAGCTACAAAATATTTAAGTATTGCGCGGCAGCGCAATACTTATTTATTTCCAGTGTCACTTCTCAATTTTAATTTAACATGAAAAAGCCTATGGAGATCATAACTTTTCCATTTTTTCTTCCCACCTTTTTGTCCCTGATGCCACTCATTTTTTATCCTTTGCTAATTCTAATGATATTATAAATTTAAAGTGTAAAAACGTTTGCCTGACGTCAGGGTCAAAACAAATGGTAAAATGCCTTTGCATATGGGTGAATTATAACCCAGAGAGAAACATGGACAAATTGTTTTTTACATTATTCAAATATTTTTCTTAATTCCAATTTTCGCTTATTTCATTAAAAATCAACAGACACTTTTCATAGAAAATGTAACATTTTTACTTCATTGTTGCAAAAATTTCAAAAGCCGTAATAATAATTTATTTCTTTTTAGTTGAAAGATTTTCACGTGAAATATTAAATTGAGATAATTTTTTTTTTTTTTTTTTTTTTTTCAAAAATTAAAAATTTGAATATGGCGTCATAGTGGAAATAAAAAGGATATTTTCAGAATAAGTTTTTGCTTTGGTCAAGTTTATATTTTAGTAAAAAGTTTCTAGTGGATAGCTATTTTTACGCAGGTAGCTAACTTAGTGGGGAATTACATAACTTAAATTTTAAAATGTATTTTTTTTTTCCAAGATGAGAACTATTTATACCTCAAGTTAAACTTAGGTAATAATTTTCTGATGTGTTTACATCACCCCCTGGGAGAGAATAAGGTTTAAAAATTTAAGTAAAACTTTTATTTTTTATTTTTTACTGTATCACAGCTATAATATTGTTAAATATTAGCAGTAAGGATTCAACACAATTTACATTCATAGCGTTCCTGAGAGGGAAATAGGGTATCTAAATTTAAGTTAAGTTAATTTTTTATGTTTTGATTATAGATTTTTTACGTTCAGATTAGAAGTTTTTGTCCAAACTACCGTAACCTGCATTACTACAGTGGTGAATAATTTTGAATTACACATTGGTAAACTGTATCCACATTGTGATGCAATACTGCATACATCAAAGCCTGATGATGATACTCTCTATTAATTTTGAAATGCGTTCGGTTCATCTGAGTGCATTAGTTATTAAAAAACTTGACATATTAAACAAAAAACACATAATTTAATGAACAAATTAAAAAAAACAAAATTTATTTCCTATATTGTTTAAGCCCGAGAAGGGACAGGTATTTCGTTATTTCATTCAATTAGTTCTACATTTATTGTTAAATTTTTGTAACAAATTAGTTAAGCCAATTGAAGATTAAAAAATAAAAATAAAATTCATACAATATGATACTTAAAACACTAAAAAATTAGATTCCTTTCAAATGAAATCAAAATAAATCTTAGACTTTTTTTTAAGTTTTGTATTTTGCATGCATCTTATCATTTTATGCACAATTGTCATAAACATAATACAAAAATTTGCAATTAAAATTGGAAGAAGTCTAAGATTTATGTCGATTTCATTTGAACGGAATCTAAATTTTTAGGGTGTTTTAAGTATCATATTCAGGGTTGGTAAGTTTTTGCCATAGGTGGAAAAAACCATGGAAAAAATCTGGTTAAAACCGTCCCGGCAAAAATAGGTTTTTGCCAAAGTGGTTGCAAAAATAGGCTATCTATTTAATTTTTTTTTTCCCCCTGAAAAAGAGAAAAAAATATTTCATCAAAGAAAAAAGAAACTTAATAGTTAAAAAATCAATATTCTAAATTTATTTTTGAACTCTTAAGTTAAGAAATAACGAAAAAAATCTTGTATCTATTACCTATGAAACCAGTTTGGTCCTACCTGGATTTGTACAGTAGTTTTTACAAAACCTGTGTACATCCAGGCTTACTTTTCCATTGACCAACTACAAAACAGGATGCAATAATCTGGTATTTTGTTATCTGTCTTGTGATCATTTGACAATGGACTGCTGGATTTGAGAATTTCAAAAGAGTATTTGGGGGGGGGGGGGGGATATGGTACAAAAAGATAAAATGGCTACAGGCTACTTACTGGAAGTAAAGAATGTAACTTTTTTGTCCCTTACTTGGAATGTAAGACGGAGGGGAATAAAATTCTAGTTTCCTAACAAGACATAACCAAGACTTTTCTCAATATATAATTTTCAATTTAATTTAATTACTTCTTTATCTGTAACAGACTAGTTTCATCAGATAAATAATTAAAAATTAGTACCAAAGACTTATATTTTTAAGACTTATTACATAAAACAAAAGTAGCAAAGTTATATAAAACCTTTTGATAATTAAAAAAATATTAATGGCTGACAATATACTTTACTTAGGGGAAAAAAAAAAAAAAAAAAAAAAAAAATAGGTATCCGATTTTTAATTTGGTTCTTAAATTCCTAAGTATTAGACTGAATCCCAGCTACCTTGTAAAGATTTAAAATATGTAAAAACATTCAATTATATTTATAAGTTAGCAAATTAAATAAAAATATTAAATGATATGTTATTAAATTTAATTGTTTATACCATTGTTATCCTTATTAGCTTATAAATTTTGTTACACTAAAGACAAATAAGAATTTGCCATTTTTGCCGGTTTTTTCCAGTTTTTGCCACTGTCCTGGCAAAAAAGGACTCGTTGGCAAAAATGCCAACCCTGATCATATTGTATGAATTTTATTTTTATATCTTCAATTGGCTTAACTAATTTGTTACAAAAATTTAATATTAAATGTAGAACTAATTGAATGAAATAACTTAATATCTGTCCCTTCTCGGGCTTAAACAATGTAGGGAATGAATTTTGTTTTTTTAATTTGTTCTTCAAATTATGTTTTTGTTTAATTTATATTTTGTATCAAAGTGTCTAGCACAGCTCAGATACAAAATTTTCAGGGTTTCCCATACCTTTTTTTTTTTTTTTTTTAAATCAGGCATCGAGATTTTGTGATGTTACATACAAAAAAACCTTAAAAGTTGTATAATAATTGCTTGCCGCTCCTATATTTCTTAATAAGAATCCTTTTTTAACCATGCTAAACATTTTTCAGGCACACTTTTAGCAGCAAGTTCCACCCACTTTGTCCATGATGAAATTCAAAAATGTTTTGACATATATTAATACAACTTTTCCCAAGTAATATAGGTGTTCTGTAACTAACCAAAGGATTATAAATATTTAATTAATTAGACTAACAAATGTTTCTAATCAAAGATAAATAAGCATACAGTCACCTAAGTAATCTTACAATACTGTACAAAGGTTCAGTCAGAGTGAAGCTGGTATTGAAAATTTCTGAGTTACAAGGAAGGACTGAAAGGGTGTAGACGAAAGGAGTTGCATAAGAGGTTGAAATACTCTTTACAGTACTTATGAAGAGCAAAGTTAAACTTTCCTGGCACTGTAATTTCAAATTTTTAATTTTATAATCAGAAAAATTTCCCAGACTTTTCCTCAGAAATTGTAAATTTCCATGACTTTTCCAGTCCATAAAAATGTCCCTGACTTTTCCAGATAGCTAGACACCCTATGTAAACTGGTCTCCAAAAGTTATGGAACAGTGATTGGATACTTTTGATTGTAAACGGTTTGCCAAATATCTACCAAAATTCTTGATGACTTGTCCTTGAACTTCGAGGATGTTGAAGTTTGACATGTTTGAAGTGTTGTGTACTGCTGGATGGTAAAATTAATGGACATAAGATATATAAACTGATTTCTTCCATTACATAAATAATCTGACTTTTCAAATTAGCCATAAATCTTTCTAAATTATAATGTGTTTAACCTTGGAAATCCTCTGATGAAGATAATGACTTTGGAGTGGCCAAATTAGACTCAAACTACAGTAAACTGTTTTATTGTTATAATTCTTAATTTTAAAATGTAAACATTTATTCATTCTGCAAAATGTAGCTGAGAAAGAGCCTATATAAAAAGATCTCATAATACAACTTAAATACGTTTGAATTAAATAGCTTAAAATGTCAGTGGATCTTCATTTAATAATACAAAAATAATCTAACATTTCTCTACTAAAGGATATAGAAGAAGTAAGTTATAGAATACAATTTTCTCCAAATAAGGGGGAAAAGATGCACAATACGGTCTACTGATACGATTTGGATAAAACGTAAAAAGTGGATTTGTTGTGAATGGATAAATGTCCTAAAAAGAGTAAGTGCCAATTTACATTATTGTATTCACGCCTATTTAATGGGATTCAAAATCCTATCAAAAATAATACTGAACAATAATAAATTTTTAATAATAATAAATTCTATTAAACAGATAAATACAAGAAAAGTTAAAATCAAACATACTTTTTACCGTGGTTTGGTTCCAAAACTTGCAACTTATAGTATGTGTTTAAACCACGAGAAAGATCCACCATGCCTAAAACACAATTGTAGATATCCCCTTTCTTTTCATACACATGGCATCTACCAGCCAAGCCTTTAAAAAAAAGGGGGAGTAAATATTATCAATGCAAAACAAACATATACTAAAAACATTCATAACAAGTATCAGTTATTGATTTTTGTAGAAACCTGTTGAAACAAAATCACAAAGGACCAGATTTTTTTTTCTTTAAGGTTTTGGTCTAAACAAAAATGTCAGCTCTTACAACCAGGGTTGCCACTGTGTGTAACCCATGCATGTTGTAAGAGGTGACGGGGTTGGGTGACAGGCAGGCAACCTTTCCCTGTAAAAAATAACTCGTTGCGAAGCCCTTAAAATACAGATGTTAGCCGAACTGATCTCATAATAAAACGGACTGGAACTGGAAAATAGCTTACGAATTTTAGAATTGGAACTTTGAATGTTTAAAGTTTATACAGAACTGGTGCAGTGAAGCAACTACAGAATCAGATGGGTAGTTATAAACTGGATATATTGGCCTTACAGGATGTAAGATGGAAGGACAGTGGGATAAGAGAAATTGGCGATTTTACAATTTTTAATAGTGCAAGCACAGGAAAAAACACGCAATGTACTGGATTTATGATAAGAAAATGCCTTAGAGAAAATATTATTGATTTTAACAATGTAAATGAAAGAATATGTATCTTGAGATTGAAAGCAAAGTTTTTTAACGTTTCAATTGTATGTGCTTATGCACCAACGGAAGATATCGAGAATGAACAAAAAGATACTTTTTATGGAAAACTGCAGAATGAATTTGATAAGATACCAAGGCATGATGTTAAAATTGTTATAGGTGATTTTAATTCTAAAATTGGAAAAGAATACACTTTTATACCAACAATTGGAAAATTTAATTTACATGATTTGTATAATAAAATGGAATAAGAGCTGTGGACTTTGCTGCTTCTAACAACTTAATCATAAGTAGTACATGTTTTGAGCATATGAATATACATAAAGAAACTTGGATTTCTCCTGATGGAGAGACAAAAAACCAAACTGACCACATTATGATCGACAAAAGACATGCTAGTGATGTTACGGATGTACAAAGCTATAGAGGTGCTGATTTTTATTCTGATCATTTCTTTGTTATTATGAAATAGAGACAAAGAGTTACAAGATTTCAAGATGCAAAAGGAACTAAACAAGTAAAATTTAAAACTAAAGATCTACTAAACATGCAGGGAAGAAAGGTTTATCAAAGTAAACTAACAGAAAGAATAGCTAGTGAATATGCTGAATTTAATGAGGAAAATATAATCAATAGTAAATGGGCTAAATGCAAAAATATCAAATTAAAAACTGCTGAGGAAGTTGTTGGAAAGGAAGAAAGGAGGGAAATTAATGAATGGTTTGATGATGAGTGTAGGCAACTGATTAAGAAAAAGAATAAAGCAAGAGAAAAGATGCTGAAACGTAGAACAAGACAGAGTGAAAATCACTTTATAACAATTAGGAAAAATACTTAAAAGTTTTTATGTATGAAAAAACGAGCAGTGGAGCAGAGTAAAATTCAGAAAATTGAAGACCTATCAGAGACAGGTGATATAAGCCTAATGTATTTATAGCTTAAAGGAATAACAATAAAAAAAAAAAAAGCTACCAACCACACACCCTTTTTTGTAAAGACAGAAATGATAAATTTATTAAGGGGCGTGATAATGTGACAGATAGATGGGCAGAATATTTAGAAGAATTGTTAAACAGACAGTCAAATGACGAAAGAGAAATGCAGTTTAACAATGATGATTATGATGTGAATGAAGAAAACTGTGAACCACCAACTGTAGAAGAAATTAGGGATGCTATTGCAAAATTAAGAAATGGAAGAGCACATAATGAAGATTTGATAAGTGCTGAGATTTTAAAATATGGTGGAGAGAAGTTGGTACAGATGTTACGAGATCTAATAGGAGAGATTTGGCAGAATGAAAACATACCAAATGAATGGAATACTACCCCAATTCATAAAAAGGGAAATATCTTAAATTGCCAGAATTTTAGAGGCATTGCCTTATTAAATGCTACATATAAAGTGTTGGCACAGACAATTGCAAAGCGATTACAGCTGTATGCTGAAATGGTAATAGGCGATTATCCGTGTGGTTTTAGGAAAGGAAGATCAATGGAGGATCAAATTTTTAGTATTAGGAACATCCTTGAAAAATTCTATGAACAAAATATTAATTTGCACCAACTGTTTGTTGACTTTAAACAAGCCTATGACAGTATAAACAGAAATAAGTTATTTGAAATATTAAAGGAATTTAAAATACCTAATAAAATAGTTAAACTTATTAAATTAACACTAGAAAATACAAAAGCTAAAATTAAAGTACAGGCAAGATTTTCAAGAGAATTTGCAGTGAATTCAGGTTTAAAGCAAGGTGATGTTCTCTCGACAATTCTTTTTAATTTATGCCTGGAGAAAAAAATAAGAAGCATCTACAACAACAGAGGAGGCACTATTATGAATCGCTCCCTACAAATTGTTGCTTTGCAGATGATGTTGATATAATTGCTAGAAATAAGAAAGTCTTGATTGAAACTTGCAATAAACTAGAAACTGAAGGGAAAAAACTAGGCCTCGAGGTAAATGAAGAAAAACCAAAATACATGAAAATGGATCAAATGAAATCATAATCATGTTAAACCAGGGTTGTAGTGGGTAGCTGCCCGGGTACCCGCCCAGCTGTGCGCCCGGGCTGGGTTTTTTTTTTATAAAAAACCCGTTTAAAAAGCCCGGGTTTTCAAAATATATTTCTGGAAAGGAACAAATGATGTATTTGTTGTTTATGGTTATTTTGTTTTATTTATTCACTTCTTTGAATCTTAGAAAATATATTTGTACTAATTTACTTGCACTTTTAGATTGAGAACCCTATAGTTTTAAAACGTTTTAGCTTTTAATTTAAAACGTAAATTTAAGCTTTTCAGTTAGCTTCAAGAATATTTACTAAACTTATTATATTTATTAAATTATTTTATGTACTTTTTACTGCTGAATCCAAAAATGACCTTCATTTTTAACCATTACGTAAGGAAAATTAAATAAAAAAAGTTTTACATCTGTTTTATAGTATCATTTTTTTACTGCTGAATCTGCAAATGGCTTTCATTTTTAACCATCACGTCAGGAAAATTAAATAAAAAAAGTTTTACATCTGTTTTATAGTATCAGATTTTTGCTGTATTTTAACTTTGACATTTACGATTTGCAAAAAATTATAACGTGATGGTTAAAAATGAAGGTCATTTTCAGATTCAGTGCTAAAAAGTACATAAAAATCAATTATCAAAAGTTAAAAAACTCAGCCGTCTCCTATATTTTATAGTATTTGATTTTTGTTATTTTTTAACTTTGACAATTTATGATTTGTAAAACATCCTGAGATGATGGTTAAAAATTAAGGTAATTCTCGGATTCAGCGTTAAAAAACACAACCATCGCAGTCTTGAGTTATCTAAAACTTTTTCTTAAACTTCTTGGTAGTAATCTATCTGAAATTTTTTGTGTTATCCTGTAAAATAAGTATGAATGGTAACCACCGAAAATCATAATAATATTAGATTGTCATCGGATTTACGTCAGTATACATGTAAAATTTAATCTCGATCGGATATTTGAAAGTGAGTTAAATTTAGAGTACGAATTTTGAACTGGGAAAACATACCTACGATCGTTGAAGTTAAATAAAATAACATAATATTTGTTAAAAGAAATAATCTCAAATCCTTACAAAATAAAACATATGTTAAAATACAATAATTTTAGCCAATCTAAAACTCAAAATAAAACATATGTTAAAATACAATAATTTTAGCCAATCTAAAACTTAATAAAAGTTAACTCAATCGTAACACTTGTACTATTTTTTTCAAAGCGCAGATACATATGAAAAGTTCTTTGAATACTTTAAGCACTTAGGATATAACCCCTCAAAGCATGGCCAAACTCATTTGTGTTCAGATGCAGAAAAGTGGTATAAGTCATGCATTTTTAAAGTTTCATAACTCAGTCAATTTTAGTGTTATATGAACATGAACAGGACTTTTTTTGTCTGTCTTGTCAGTGCAATAGGAAAATTTTACTAAATATAACCTATAGGACCGAGGGCTGTATAAAAACTTAAATTTCGTAATTTTTTAAGAAATTTTTTATTGACACAAATCGCTTTTAAAATATTTCTTTGCCTCAAATTAAAACATTTTTGTAATTGGAACTATATGTCTATGACTAATGGTTTAGGAATTAACCATTGGACACCGCTGAGAGTGGACATCCTGTATATGCATATATAAGAAAAAATTTTTGTTGTAAGATATTTTTAATCAACATTTGCTAATCTTATGATAATTTCAAAGGAGCAAGTTTTTTTTTTAAGTTATATTTATATTTTATTAATAATTTCTCACTCTAGGATTTAATTCCCCTTCACTCCAGACAGATAGAAAATAAACTGATGCCTTTAAAATTGTCGAATGCTGTTGCATCATGCCATTCTAAAATAAATGTTCTTATTGGGGCAGATTATTTTTATCAAATCTGTTACGATGGAGAAATATAAAAAAAAAACTAAATCTCTTTTTTTATGCGATAGTTTATTCAGATATTCGCTTTGTGGATTTTACGAAGATGAAAAAAGAAAAGTGCTTTGGTTTTTAAATCTGTTGGTTGCAACTCCAGTTGGGGAGGATTTGAAGTTTTTATGGAAATTGAATCTTTGGGTATTACTCAATCAAATGATAATATTTCTGATGTATATAAGGAAATTGTGAATAAATCTGGGAATAACTGAAAATTTGTAAATAATAGGTATGAAATGGGTTTTATTGTGGAAGGATGAGAAAAATAAGGTCTGGAATAATTTTAAAATAGCTAGAAGTCGCTTTGAGGAATTAAATCGTAAACTCGAGAAAGATAATGACTTGTGTAAAAATTATAAAGCTATTATATTAGAACAAATAACTGCTGGAATTGTAGAAGAATGTCCTGATAAAATAATTGAAAGTGGTTATTTTATGCTGCACAGACCGGTTTTAAGAGAGAATAAATTAACTACTAAAGTAAGGATGGTTTTTGATGCATCTTCTAAAGAAAAACATTTAAATTCTCAAAATGATTGTTTATATCCAGGTCCTAATCATAATCCAAACATACTTAATGTAATATTTAATTTCAGAAAATTTAATGTTGCATTTAGTGCTGCTTTGAGAAAGCCTTTTTGCAAATTGGGATAACCAGGGTTCATACAGAGTTGGGAAGAAAAAATCCAAGGAATACCCAAAAAATCCAAGGAGTCCAAAAAATTTTAAGGATTTGCCCTTTATTTTTGTGTGTGTGTTGTGTGTTTGTTTTTATGTGCTGCATCGTTATGTGGTATGCACACTCCAATTTTTAATGCCCAATTTGGAGAGAAAAACATTTCAAAAACAAATTTTACTCTATTAGAATCTAATTGTTAGTGCTGAAATTGCACAGTATTCACAATATATTCCTTATTAATTTCGTAAGTTTAAATACAAAATTGGCAATCTACTTTTTTATGCAGTGACCAATGGTCATGTCACAAGGGTGATTCAAAGTAAAAAAAAAAAAAAAAAATTCTGAAATTCACAGCAAATCTTCTGAAAAGTTACAACAGAGAGGGGGGGAGAGGGGGAAATGCACTGCCGACACTAGCTATGCGTTTTCTCCGTGGCTCTTTTGACGAAATTTGTGGGGGGTTTTTTGCGATCTTTTGACAAAATTTGTCGATTTTTCGTGATCTTTCGACGAAATTTCCCGTTTTTTCGCGATCTTTCGACGAAATTTGTAGGTTTTTTTCGCGATCTTTTGACGAAATTTGTGGGTTTTTTCGCGATCTTTTGACAAAATTTGTGGGTTTTTTCACGAATTTGACGAAATCTGTGTGCTTTTTGCGATCTTTTAACGAAATTTGCGGGGGGTTTTGCGATTATTTGACGAAATTTGCATTTTCCCCGCGATCCTTTGACGAAATTGGCAATTTTTCTGCAAACGATTGACAAACTTAATTTTTTGTCAGCAGCATCATATTTTCTTATGTCAAAGAAAAGATCTTGATTGAAAGATCTTTTGTCAAAGATCTGACAAAAAATCTTTGTTAAATTTTTTGTTACAGCGACCATATATCCGAATTTTCGAATTGGTGACCGATTTTTTAAACTATTCAGAAATGAATGCCTTACATTTTCGGAAAATTCGGACTAGAATCACCCCTAGGTCATAAAAATAGAGATTAGTCAAACCCCAAACACTTATTATGTATATCACACACATGATACATCTTTAAAAAAATTTTAAAAGGCAAAAAAAAAAAAAAGAATGCTAAATGCAACATACAAGAAAAAAAAAATAACAAATTTTGAATTTATTCTTTTAGAACAGCGGTAATCGCTTTCTTTGAAGGTGAAATTTTGACAAATTCGCATTTTTTTTCGCGATCTTATGATGAAATTCGCGTTTTTTTCCGCGATCTTCTGGGAGAAATTCAAGGTTTTTCTTCGCGATCGTTTAATGGAATTCACATTTTATTTCGATTGTTCAACGAATCTGATATTTTTTTCGCGATCTTTTGATAGAAACCATGAATCCTTTGAGGAAATTAAAGTGTTTTTCGCGATCTCTTGGGGAAATTCAAGTCCTTTTCACGATTTTCTGTGGATATTCGCGTTTTTTCGCGATCTTCTAATGGAATTGGCGTTTTTTAGCGATCTTTTGATGGGAACAGTGTGTTTTTCGCGATCCTTTTAGGAAATTAGTGTGTTTTTTTGCGATTTTTTGAGGAAATTTGCTTTTTTTCTCGATTTTTAAGGAAGTTCGCGTTTTTTCTTGATCTTTAGTAAAATCACGTTTTTTCGCTGTCTTTTAAGAAATTCACGTCTGTTTAAGAAATCCAAGTTTTCCTGCGATCTGTTGGAGAATTTTGCGTTTTTTCACGATCCTTTGACAAAATTTGACAGTATTTTTTTGGAACATATTTGCGAAAAACGCGATTTTTCCGAGATTCTTGGCCAAACATCGATAAAATTTAAAATAAAGGTTTCACGCCTAACAGTGTCGAAAAACGGACTTTACGGACCTAATAATTGAAAAACGGATCTAGTGGGAGCCCTGCTATTAAGATTACCCAACCCAATCAATGTTGTGCTTCAGATGAATGACGTGCATAAAGGATTTACCGCGCGTTTTTCAATCACGATTTTTTTCCCCCTCGGCAGCAATACCACTTGTGCCCGAAGCCGCAGTAGAATATAAGGAGTTTCTAAGTAGCGGTTTGCTTATCCAAGTAGTTCTAAGTACTACTTGGGAATGTTTTCATTTCTAAGGAGTTTCCAAGGAGTCTAAGGAGTCTGTGCGAACCCTGGATAACAGAAGAAGATCGGGATTAAAATTTTTGTGGTTTGGTGACGAAAAGGATGATTTAAATTTTTTGAGATTTACACAAGCTGCTTTTGGGGTAACTTGCAGTCCCTTTCTTTTGGCTGCAACGATTAAATCCCATATACGTAAATATGTTGATGATCGTGAAGTTAAGATTTTGGGCTCTTCTTTTTATGTAGATGATTTGATAACGGGGTCAAAATCTGATGAAGACACTTATTACCTTACCTCAACAGCTTTGCATATTTTTAAAGAAGCTAGCATGAATTTGCAAAAATTCAATACTAATTAAGTTAAACTTAGAAAATTATGGAAGGAAAATAAATTATGTGACTCAGAAGAAAATTTGCATAATTCTTTAAAAATTTTGGGATTATTATGGGATACTAATTGGGATATTTTAAGTTTTGACGTACAATCCTTTCCTGATGATTGGAAATTTAATCCATCGAAATGCGTTGTTCTTAAAGCCAAGTTAAAATTTTTTGATCCTATTGGATTCATTGCACCATTTCCTGTAGGTATGAAAAGTTTGCTATAGGAAACATGGAAAAGGGGTTTGGAATGGGATGAAAAATTCCCTAATGATTTAAAAATTGAATGGGATAATTGGTGTGCAGAAATCAAACATTTACATTATTTTCCACAGAGTTTAGAATTCTCAGACTAAATCAAAATTCATATTTTTCCCGTTGCTACTCCTAAGGCTTATGGGGCCGTAGCTTATTTTCGATGTACCGCAAGTGATAATGAAATTATGACTAGTCTTATTTGGGCAAAATGTAGAGTTGCCCCGATTAAATGTTTGGCAATTCCTCGTCTTGAATTAATGGGGCATTAATACCTGTAAGGATGTCTAAATATCTGAAAAATGCGTTTAATTTTCAAAATTTGGAAATTCATATCTGGTCAGATTCCACTTTTACGTTATATTGGATTAAGAGATAAGCCATGGATTGGATGCCCTTTGTGGCTAATAGGGTTGTAGAAATACAATCTCTGACTGATCCTAAAATTTGGAAATATATTCCGGGTAAGGATAATCCGAGTGATCTACTTACTAGAGGCGAGAATTTACATAACCTCCTGGAAAACAAATTATGGTATTACGGTCCTGAATGGTTGTCATTACCAAAGGACAGTTGGCCAAAACCTGAAAAGATACCACTTAATGAAAATATTTTGAATGAAAGAAAATCATCCAATTTGAGTTCTGCTCAATTATCTTGTACAGTAGTAGGTGTACCTCCAGAGTCGTTAAAATTAGAAAATTTTAATTCTCTTTCCAAATTACTTAACATCACAGCCTGGATCTTAAGATTTTTAAATAATATCGAAAAATCAAAAACTAAAATTTCAGGTGAGTTCACAGCTCCAGAAATTGAAAAGGCAGAATTTTATTGGTTAAAACAGATCCAGTTATCTGTCTTTAATCGTGAAATTGATTTATTGAAAAGGGGAAAGCCCATCGATAAAGATTCAACCTTGTATAGTATGAATCCATAATTGGATGAGGATGATTTGTTGATTTTATCTGGAAGATTACAATTTTCAGAATTACCTCAAAGGGAAAAGCATCCTTTCATACTTCCAAATGGGAGTGCTTATACCAAATTGTTGATTCAAAATGACCATGAAAAGATTTTCCATTACAGAATTGCAACAATTTTAGCTCATTTATGAGAAAAATATTTTATAATTAGAGGACAAAAATTTATAAAATCTGTACTGAAACATTGTCTTATTTGTACAAAATTTAAAGCTTCTCCTAGGAAGCAAGAAATTACACCATTACCCAAAGATCGTATTACAGAATCACCACCCTTCTATTCCTGTGCTGTGGATTTTGCAGGTCCTATTTATGTTAAAGCGAAAACTGGCCAAGAAAAGGCATATATAGTTCTTTTCACGTGCACAGTCACTAGAGCTGTGCATCTTGAATTGTGTACCAATTTAACTACAGAAACTTTCCTTTTATCATTCAAAAGGTTTATATCTCGTAGAGGAATTTGTCGAACAATCTACAGTGATAATGCGAAAATGTTTATCAAAACTGATAGTTTACTTAGAGAAGTTTGGAGCCGAATATCGAAAGAGGAAGTTTTACGATACTTTAATAAAAATAGCATTGTTTTGAAATTTACTGTTCCAAGAGCCAGTTGGTGGGACGGTTTTTGGGAATGCATGGTATGTTCAGCGAAAACTCCTTTGAAGAAAGTTCCCGGGAGATCTTGTCTCTCATATGAAGAAATCCATTCCTGGGAGATCTTGTCTCTCATACGAAGAAATCCAAACCACTTTAACTGAAATCGAGGCTATGATTAATAGTCGCCCATTAATGTATGTTTATGAAGAAAACAGTGAACCTCTTCCTCCTTCACATTTCCTGATCGGCAAGCAAATAAATTCTCTACCAGATTTTCATTGTGTTACTGAACCAAAATGGATTAAAGAAACGTTAACAAAAATATTGAAATATCGAGATCAAGTTTTAAATCATTTCTGGAAACGTTGGAGGCAGGAATATTTGCTAGAACTCCGTTCTGTCAATTTTTCAGTTCCAGTCAAAGCTCCGACTAAATTCGAAATTGGTGATGTTGTATTGATTAATGAAGATAAAACTCCAAGGCACACGTGGAAATGAGGTCGAATTACACAGCTCTTTTTAGGAAGAGATTCGAAAGTTAATAATCAATTAATAGTCGCCCATTAATGTATGTTTATGAAGAAAACAGTGAACCTCTTCCTCCTTCATATTTCCTGATCGGCAAGCAAATAAATTCTCTACCAGATTTTCATTGTGTTACTGAACCAAAATGGATTAAAGAAACGTTAACAAAAATATTGAAATATCGAGATCAAGTTTTAAATCATTTCTGGAAACGTTGGAGGCAGGAATATTTGCTAGAACTCCGTTCTGTCAATTTTTCAGTTCCAGTCAAAGCTCCGACTAAATTCGAAATTGGTGATGTTGTATTGATTAATGAAGATAAAACTCCAAGGCACACGTGGAAATGAGGTCGAATTACACAGCTCTTTTTAGGAAGAGATTCGAAAGTTAATAATCAATTAATAGTCGCCCATTAATGTATGTTTATGAAGAAAACATTGAACCTCTTCCTCCTTCACATTTCCTGATCGGCAAGCAAATAAATTCTCTACCAGATTTTCATTGTGTTACTGAACCGAAATGGAATAAAGAAACGTTAACAAAAATATTGAAATATCGAGATCAAGTTTTAAATCATTTCTGGAAACGTTGGAGGCAGGAATATTTGCTAGAACTCCGTTCTGTCAATTTTTCAGTTCCAGTCAAAGCTCCGACTAAATTCGAAATTGGTGATGTTGTATTGATTAATGAAGATAAAACTCCAAGGCACACGTGGAATTGCGGTCGAATTACACAGCTCTTTTTAGGAAGAGATTCGAAAGTTAGATGCAATTCAAACTGAATCTGATATGATAAAAAGACCAGTCCAATTGATACATAAACTGGAACTAGACATTATGAACAGATTATTGACTTTGCATCTATAATGAACATTATGCTTACATTTTCATTTTTTAACCCTTTCTAATCCAATTATTTTGTATATTTTAGTTTCAGTAGTTGTTCCTGTGAAAATAGGATTATTTGTATGCCTCATTATTGTAAGTATGTTCTAACTTTTAACTGTCTTATTAATGTAGTTTGAAAATTTTGATAAAAATTTAATTTGAATGATGAACAATAGTAATTGTTCATTGGATTGTAGTACCATTGTGTATGCAGGGGTCGATCGAGGCAAATTTTGGGGCTCATTTAGGGCCCCTTCACAAAAATCCATTTAATAAGACAGGCCCCTTCACAAAATTCCTTTTAATAAAACAGGCCCCTTCACAAAATTCCATTTAATAAAACAGGCCCCTTCACAAAATTATTTTTATATTGTTAGGTTTTAAAATGTGTAAATTGCAAAGAAAACAAGTCCACCAGAAAGTTAAACTTTAGCAGAAGGACTTAAAGAAGTTATTATTAATAAATGCGCGGTTTGAATTTCAGTAACTGAATTTCATATTTCAGTACAAAAAGTTATTTTTCACAAAAATAACTTTTACTTTTCGCAAAATGGGCCCCAAGAAAAAATCCCTGCATCAACCCCTGGTATGTATATGTATGTATGTGGAAAAAAAGTAAACACCACCTACTAACTCCTCAACAAATTATCATAGACGAAAGTTACCGGTACCGAACGATTGGAAATAAAGTCTAATTTTAAATGATGTATATAAAATTTTCCTAGGGGGGCCATCTACATATTAAAACGAATCCAAACTTCATTTTTTTTTAAATGGCAATACCCAATTTTAATGAGATATTTCAAAACCTCGGTTCAATCTATGCCTAGACACCAAATTTCAAGTCATTTGAATAAGTTTTTGAATTATAAGCATTCAAAATTTAGTGCCTCTAATGTTAAATTACATTTTCATATTTTTATTTATATCTCCTGAAATTATGCTCCTAATGTACTATTTTTTCTTTTCTAGCAATAATACTAATATACCCAAACATAAATACGCTGAATTTTCAATTTTTATAATTTTATGATATGAATTATGAAATTAATATTCGAAAAAATTATGAATTGCAAGTTGCAACCTATAATTTTTTTTGATGGATTTAGATTTATTAAGTCCTGCTTTATGGAAATCCAAAATTTCACATTTTTCTTAAAAGTAATTTTCAAATTATGCTTAAAAAATGGCAAAATGATGATTTAAGGGGCCGTCTATGATAGAAATGAGTAGATATTTTGAAATTTATTCTGCTGTCCTGTAATCTAAC
This sequence comes from Maratus speciosus, assembly GCA_963932465.1. Classification (NCBI taxonomy): domain Eukaryota; kingdom Metazoa; phylum Arthropoda; class Arachnida; order Araneae; family Salticidae; genus Maratus; species Maratus speciosus. Next base: position 550,929,849 of record OZ010794.1, read on the forward strand.
AGGCTTCATCGACTCCTTGAGTGGCACTTCAGGTGCCTTGATCAAGAAGGGGGCTCTCTCGGTTACAATGGATTACGGAACTTCAATTTGGATATAGCCCTTAAAATACGCTCGTTTTAAAATAAATAATTTCTGGGAAACTTATGGTACGAATTGCATAAAAATTTGCTTTTAGGCTAATTAAAGGATGTAGATTTTATTTATGCTGTCAGAATTGTGTACTTCTATTGAAAAAAAAAAAAACAAAAACAAAGTTATGGTTTGTTTTAATATGTAGTTTGCCCCCTAAGCAAATTTAATATACATAATTTAAAAGTAGACTTTATTTCCAATCGTTCGGTATCAGTAACTTTCTTCTACGATAATTTGTTCAGGAGTTAGTAGGGAGTGTTTACCTTTTTTTTTTTCCACGACTGTACAAGCAGGGTTAGCATGGTTTAAAGTAAGTGGTTTTAACCATGGTTTAAACCAATTGATTAATTGTCAAAAAACATTGTTTTCTTTTCTATAGAACAAATCTAATCTAATAGTTTTTTTTTTTTTTTTTTTTTTTTTGTTGTAATTTAAGTGTATTAAATTATCTATAGAAGTAATTTCTACTTTTAACACTTCATCTCAGTAGTCAACATGACACATAATGAGTCTAGGTCATGTTTCCATGCAGGTAGAATAAAAATTAGCATGTGCTAATGAACACGTCAGGCACCCTAAAGATTTATCTTAAAACATGTGAAATTAGAAAAGATAAAATAGATAAATATTCAATATTTAGCATAAAATATTTTCATTTAGAAAAAGAAGATTATTTACAGCAGTTAATAACAAAATACAATGATCTTTAAGATTTTGATCAAGCTGTAGAAGAAAATTTTCAGGATTGTGGAGATTATATTTAAAGCATTATATGAAGTTGAATAACATAGCTTGCAAAAATTAAGTACTAGTTATAGCATTTCATAATAATCTTTTCTGAACTTGCTGAATCTAATGGTAAAAAATGTTGACTTGGACACTTGGAGTTATCACTCAGAAAACAAAATAACCAGAAGTATTTGGATTAAAAAAAATATATATATATGTATTACAATCACAGAATAATATATTATATTCATGAAACTACATCAAATATTTATTGATAATTATTTTATTAATCAAAAGATTCTTCATATGATTTTCAAGGTATCAATGTTTCACTGTGTAGAGCAGTTTATTCTTTGAACATAAGAGATAGCTGTTGCTAGTTTAAATTAGAAATTATTTTAATTTACTACCTAATTGACACTAACTATTTAATTAGAATATTTTCAAATGAAGTTATATTACTTATATTTGATATACAACAATGTTTATTTTTATCAAGAGATATGCATCTGTAAGTAATAGGAAATGATATTTTAAAAAACATGATTTAAACAAAAAACCTGCTTACTTACAACTATAGCTCTTTTTATTGGAACCATGAAATTTCACACTTAAGACAGAATTCTATACAGGTTCCATTACCACAGGTTTCACTGTATTAATGAAAATTATTAGATTAACCCTTTCCAGGACAAACTTTTGAGTTTCTAAAGTGTTGAATTCACACAGGAATTTTCGAAAAAATTTATTACAAAATAGGGAAAAACAATTTTTCAGCTTTTTTTCCACCAATGTTATAAAAGTAAAATTTAATTAAAAGTTTCTGGTGCAAATCTTGATTAAAATTAGGTGGAATATAATATATCCCACCACCCCTCAAAGGGTTAAGTTAATAGTATGAGCAGTGGTAGCAGTGACCAATCCATAAAATATAGGACATTTTTCGCAAAAAATATAGGACATTTAGAAAATTACGTTATCGGTAATATTTTGCTATAAAAAAACTCTTTTAACACATGATCCATATTACTTTATAAATTTTCACTAATTAATGATTTTAAATCAAGTTACAATCTTAAAAAACAAATATAAAACCAAACTTACCTCTACAATAGCAAGTCTTTAATTTCTGAAACATACTTTTATTTTTAAGATTCTTGTTTAGTTCATAAAAAATTAATTAAGCAAAATACCTAGGATTTTCTTTTTTCTATTTACACTTTTTCTAGATGAGCATGAATATTTACAGGTGATCATTAATATGAATTTTTACAAATTTATGAACGTCACAGATTTCCTGGAAAATATACATTGTAGGTTTGGAAAATTTCCATCTCGTCAAGAAGCCTTGAAAACAACAATGGAAAAATTCAATTCAGATTTTGCGGGTTGCTGGTTTGTAAGCAACCATTGGCTAAGTATAGTCCCACTTTCATAAAGAGCCCTAGAATTGCTTCCGATACTGAAAGCATAGTTTCTTGAAGACTTGCCAAGAGACAATCATAGACTGTTAAAAAATGATAGGTACATGAGTATTAAAAAAAATGTTAGAATCTCCATTGACACCTGTATATTTGAGCTTCTTGATTTGTATAGGGGGTGTTTTTGAAGGAGTTTTGAAATTATTTCAAGAGAAGACTACACTGATCCATATTTTGTATGAATTTTGAATTATCAAAACTGTTATTAAAGCTTATGAGACGTTTTGTGATGAGTCAGCATTGAATAATAAATATGGTGAGGAGTTAGTAGATATTGATATTCGCAAAAAAGCAGTTCCTTTGAAGTTATTAAATGTAGGAAATAGTACAAAGAATATTTTGCTGCCACTGTCTGCAGACTTAAAATCGGAATTTTTAGCAGATAATAGAGCATTTTATATAAATGTCCCCAAATATTTGCAAAAGTTACCACTGAAAAATAAGTTTTTTAAAAATTTGTAACAACTTGCGAATTTGTCCGGAGTCCGCCATCTTGTTTCTTTGTTGGTCATTTATAACCATTTTATGTTTAATTTTGGAAAATTTAGAGATTAAACATAAACAACAACAAGCATAAGCAACAAAAAAAGTAGTAAACAACTTGCGAATTCGCCTGGAGTCTGCCATCTTGTTTCTTTGTTGGTCATTTATGAATACGCAAGTAGTACCATAAAAACTGTGTATCGCAACTGCATACACGATAAAAGACTAAAATAATCGCAATAAAAGAGAGCACCACGTTGAATGATAGAAATAAATCAGTGAGTGAGCGAGCATGAGCAAGCAAAGCTACACGCCACGCACGTGAAAACATCAAGTCATTCAGAAAGATTTCTTTCCTGATGCCATATCCAAAAGAGAAATAAACGGACAACGAAGCCAAGGAGATTAAGCAGTCTCCACGTTGAATTTCCTGCTTCGAAGGCGTGTTTAAAAACCTAGCGATCTATGTCACACCCTCCTTCTCGTTTGTAAATGGCTGAAAGGGGGAGCATCGTGTGCAGGATTGAGCTATTGCTCTTGTATTGAAATACGGCAAAAAACAAAAGAGCAGAAACGATCGTAAATGCTAGCGGCAGCGATATTAATAGCAAATATATGAGAAAGTAGGAAAATATAGGAAATATAAGACAGTTAGAGAAATATAGGACAATATAGGACATTTTTGAAGGTTATTTTATAAATATAGGAAATATAGGACAACTGCGACCCTTGTATGAGTATGCAGATATTTTCTTCAGTAAAAAAAAGATGCAATTAAACTACTCAAAAGAGATAGGAATAAAAATGACAAGTATTCAAAAGCAAGAACATTAAAAGTTTTTTTAAATGTGAAAAAGAAAATATATGTATCTATTTTTATTTACTAATACTCTTTACAAATACCTAACAATATAAATGTATTTGACATTTTCTAGAATCTTCTGGTTTCTTTTATATAATATATAAAGAGCAAAGTGTAGTAACAAATTTTATCATCCATTTCCCATTGTAATAAAAAATAAAAACACTTAACAAGAATGATACATTTCAAATATTGTATTGGTTTATTTATTTTTGGTACCAAGATTTTAACAAAGTATGTATAACATGAATGCTGAGACTCATGCAAGGGATGGAAGAGGATTGAATATAACAAGTCATGATAAAGTTTTCAGCAACAGATCATAGGGCAAAAGTATTGTATTTTTGTAAGCCTGGATAAAAATGGAGAGAAATATTGTTGTAAAGCAAGTAGGCAGGAGTTATTCCAAAAATCAGGAGTCTCTGTCAAAATTGATACAATAAGAATCCGTTTCTACCACCCCATTTCAAAAGTGGATGTTTTTAAAGATTAAAAAGTATTAAGCAAAAAAAAAAAAAAAGTATTTTATAAAAATAATAAACAGAAATGTATAAATATATATATATATATATATATATATATATATAGAGAGAGAGAGAGAGAGAGAGAGAGATCATAAAATCATAGGGATAAATATTTTTTACAAAATAAAATGAAAAGCAAAATGCTTGAATTTTTTTAAAAAAGTGCCATTTGAGGTTAGTAAAAGTAGTATTGCATTATATGTTAAACAAAAAAATAAATAAATAAATCTTACCACTATCAGGATCAACAGCTGCACCACCTTGAACTGTAACCTTAACTGTATGAGATTTAGATTGAGAACTAGTAGATTTTGAAGTACTTGCAGCAACAGCTAAAAAACATATATTAAATAAGGAAATAGTTCACACCAAAAAGATAAAAAATTTTTAAGAGAAAACTTTAAATTACTCTAGATAATGCTTTTTTACAAAAACTTTCGCACATGGATTATTTTTTTTATATTTAAAGTGAATGTTTTGTCCAATCATTGAACTATTTCAGATACTGAATATTAGGTAAAAAAATATCCTCATCTGTATTTGTAGAAATCATTTGTCATTTCTAAACCTTTCATGTTGTTTGTTTGTATGAAGTCTTTTGAAAATGAAACGCAGATCAACATTCCGGCATTTTTGATGGTGGTTATATACTAGTTTTCATATACTAGAACAAGAACATAGCATTTTCAAAAATGAAAGAGATAAAAGGATGATGTTGATAAGATCAACAAATATAAAATAATAATAATAGCAATAATAATATACAGTGGTGAAAAACAGTAAAAAGAAGTGTATTTTAAAACAAAAAAGTGAAAATGATTGCAATTTGAAAAAGAGTCTGGAATCAACAGTTCTATTGATCCTCAATCTGACAAGTAATCCTCTACCCCAGGAAAGCTGAGCTCAAAAATTTCTCTTACTTGCACTTACCCAGGTAATTTTAAGGAACAGGAGTATCAGACAGAAGCAGTGCAGTCTTATATAATTAGCAATTGTTAGTCGCCAAATGTAACTAAATTATTGCATTTGATAAGACTACAAAATTATTCCCACACGCCAAATTTGAAACTAAGCTTTTTTAACACTTATGTTTCTTTAACTTTGGTTTCTTTAACTTTGGTTTCTTTAGCTCTGGTTTGTACTTTAGTTTTTTTTCAGTTTTTATTGCATTTGATAAGACTACAAAATTATTCCCACACGCCAAATTTGAAACTAAGCTTTTTTAACACTTATGTTTCTTTAACTTTGGTTTCTTTAGCTCTGGTTTGTACTTTAGTTTTTTTTCACTGTCGCACACAGTACTTCATAAGCAGATTACTTGCTTTTGAAAAGAGTGGAAGAGATGAAGGCAGGGTTAAAAATCAGCAGTCGTTATTCATCAACCGCAGCTAAATTATTGGATTTCACAACCGCAAAATTGTGCCCAGTCGTCAAATTTGACGCCGAGCTTTCTTTCACTTTAATTTTTGTTTAATAGTTAAAGGCCTTTGAATTCATATATTAGCATATCTCCCCCACCATATGCACTTCAAGAGCACCTATTTGCATCAAGAATGTTTTAAAATTTCAGCAATACCCCCCTTATATATACAGTGTGTCCACATATAACCTGACCGACCTTTATTTTCGCAGCCGTTGGTCCTGGATGCATATTTCCAATTACAAAAATGGTTTAAATAACATAAAGAGCTATTTTTAAAGCGATTTGGGTCAATAAAAACATTTATTAAAAAATTACGAAATTTAAATTTTTATACAGTCCCCTGGTCCTATAAGTTATATTTAGTAAAATTTTCCCGTGACACTGACAAGTAAGACAAAAAAAAAAAGTCCAGTTATTCTGCGATTAAAAATGACTCAGAAATAGCTGTTTAAAGTTCGAGCATATTTTTTGCAGTAAATTAGGGGTCATTCACAAATTTAGTAGAAATATAATTCCGCCAGATATATTACAAAAATGGTTCACAGTAAAATTCACATTTCAATATAAATTTGAAATCTTTAATTATTCTGAAATATTACTGCAAAATATACAATTTGCAATAAACATATAATTAGAAAAAAAAAATACAATTTTTGTTAAATAAAAGGATGAAAAACAACAACAGCCGCAATTCTTTACCAAATGATACATATTTTAAAATGCTGTTAGATTACACTGTCTTTCAAATTTTGGGTCGTGCCATGTTTTTTAGCATTTGAAAATTGATTCTCATATTTTTTAGCTCTGAATCCCAAAATGACCTTCATTTTAAACCATCACGTAAAGATTTTTCTCAAATCGCAAATTTCAAAGTTTAAAACTTTAAAGTTAAAATTGATTCCCCCACCCTCTCCTCATCAGACCCCTGAGTTATTTAGTTGTAAGAAACCCAGTATAAGTCAAAAAATTGAATACATTACTGAATTAAATAAAATTAAACTGAATTAAAAAATCTCATATCTATTTTATAGCATTAGATTTTTCGCTATTTTTTAACCTTGAAATTTACGACTTGCGAAAAGTCATGACATGATGGTTAAAAGTGAAGGTAATTTTTTTATTCAGTGTTAAAAAATAAAGCGTAATTATAAAAGTTAAAAAACACAACCATTGCAGGTTTATGTTATCTAATCTAAAACTCTTTCTTAAACTTGTTGACGGTAATCTATCCGAATTTTGTGTTATCCTCTAATATAAGGATGTATAAGATGGCAAGTGTCGAAAATCATAATAATATAGCATTGTTATCAGATTTAAGTCAGTATGTAAAATTTAACTTTGATCGGACATTTGAAAGTAAGTTAATGTTTGAGTATAAAATTTAAACTGGAATGATGATCATTGCAAGTTAAATAAAACCTTATGAAAATAACATAGTTTTTGTTAAAGGAAATCATAGCCTCAAATCCTTACAAAATAAAACATATGTTAAAATATAATTATTTTAACTAATCTGAAACTTAAACTAATAAAAGTTAACTCAATCATAATAGTTGTACATTTTCTTACAAAGTGCAGATACCTTGAAATAAGTTTAAGTATTTTATATATGACCCCTGAAAGCATGGCTGAAATCATCTGTTTTGATATGCAATAAAGTGATATAATTCATGCATTTCAAAATTTCATAACTCGGTCAATTTTAATGTTAGATGAATGGGACTTTTTTTGTCTTATTTGTTAGTGTCACAGAAAATTTTTATTAAATATCACTTATAGAACCGGGGGACTGTATAAAAATTTATATTTCGTAATTTTTTAATAAATGTTTTTCTTGACCCAAATTGCTTTAAAAATAATTCTTTACCTTATTTAAACCATTTTTGTAACTGGAAGTATGAATCTAGGACCAACGGTTGCGAAAATAAAGGTCGGTCAGGTTATACGTGGGCACACTGTATATATACATACATATATTTATGTAGGATGTGAATATTTTTAAATGCTTCACCATAATTTTTATCCAAAGGTTCTTTTATTTGCTAAATTTTTGTTTTCTGATTATACTTTCAGTCGCAGGATTTTTTAAAAACTAGGCTTATACCTATTTGTATCTAAAAATTCAAATTTTCTTTCAATGGGTATAATTGCTTGATAATCTGTTTTGTATGTATATTAGCTTTACAAAAAAAAAAAAAAAAGCTAAACATTTTTCTAGAATCCAAATATTGTAGTTTAATCAAGATTCACACTTTTATAGAAAACCATTTTTATTTTGTTTTAATGATTAATGCAGATATAAAGTGTTTAATACGTACAGCCTACTCCCTGCCTTTAAAACATAAAAATAGAAATAATAATATTGTTAACTTGGTTGCGAAAAGAAATGAGAAAATACAATATAACAAAAAATTGCAACCATCAAATGGAGTTTGGCACCTAGAAAAAAAAATTGCAGGTGTCACAATTTCTAGCCCTGGATGAGGAGTATGTGTTGTAAGTAACAATCCCCTTGCACTTATCAATCATCATCATGGTAACAGTAACCAATGACTGACAAAACTGACCTCAGAGGTTACACCCCTAAAATTCTTGTACCTGTTGTTCGAAAACTTGGTTAAAATTTGCACAAACCAACGAAATTTGTGAATTCCCATTAACCATCTGACTGCCTAATTTTTTTTTTTTTTTTTTTTTTCAAAATCCTTTTGACCAGGGACCCGGAGCTGGAGCTGGAGCCCGGAGCCGGAGCGCTCCGGAGCTGTGTTTTCCCTGGAGCTTGGAGCTCTAAATTTTCCCCAGCTCCAGGGCTGCTTTAGTTTTTAATATTCTTTTAAATCTTTTTTTTCCCCAGTCTTTTAAATTTCTAGGCTTAAAATATTTTAATTACATCATTATTCAGTATTTTAATTATATCATTTTTTAGGTTTTTATTATTATTAGAGAAGGAAACCTTCTCAAAATATGGTAACACTACTTTACTTCAACTTTCTACTTGAACTAAGTGACAACACTATTTGAAAACAAATATGGCCGCCTGTTGTTTACATGTGTAGTTGTACAATTTTGGCTGTTTGAAAAGTGTAGAAGAAATTTAAGATTTTTGTGTTTAAATTCCACCAAACTTTCTATTTTAAAAGCAAAAGCTAAAAGATGTCATATTTTCTGAACAAACATTTCAAGTTTGATGAGAAGTAAAATGCATTTTGTCAGATCTTTAATGAAGGTAGAAAATATTTGTGAGCAAAAAATTAAATGTGTAAATTAAAATCTGCAACTCAAAAGCGCGAAGTCGGAGCCGAGTCGGAGCCGGAGCCACAGTATTTTCTCTAGGAGTGGAGCTGGAGCTGGAGCATCAAAAATTGTTCGGCTCTGGGTCACTGCTTTTGACCAATATGTCCTCTATTATTACATATTTCAGATCATCATGTATTTGAAATATGTAGTATATTTATCATTCACGTTCTTAACCTTTGACTATAGAATTTTTAAAACAAAATTGCTTATAAATTATATACATTTTTCTACAAATGTCTTGCACATGGAAATTGCAGGATAATCAGTGAGTTAAGAATGGCATTTCTTAAAAGTTTCAAGGTTAAAACATGCACAACAGCAAACAGAAATATATACATATATATAAACTAAAGTCAAGTGTAATAATAGAGAATTTAATATCAGCTAAATTTTGAAACTTTTTTTATGAAAAATTTTACATAATAAAGTGATTTTATCAAAATGATAGTAATTATAGCACTGATATGAAAGAATATCATTGTCTCAAAAGATATTGATTTAAAATGAGTTACTTTTATTAATATTTGCTAATAAAACATCTCTGACATTTAAATGCCGACCTACCAACTGCTATGAAAAAATCGTAGTTGCTACGATTTGAACCTATAAACTACGATGCTACGAAAATCTGTCTTAAACTACGATTTTTTGCAAAAAACACAAAAGCATTTTTTGTTTCTAGTTGTGATTTTTATCCCGCACAGCATATTTTTCAGGAGTGATTCTGTTCCGAAATTTCCAAAGTATTCATTTCCGAAAGTTTTAAAAAATTGGACATTAGTCCGAAAATTCGGACATTAAAAAATGCTCATGGGGAAAAAATCTAGACTACAAAACAAACTTCTTAACATAAAACCCTCTTTATGTATATTAACTATGAGTGAATCGTGTTTCTGTAAATATTTATACGGGAATTCTCTTCCTTAGAAACAGGGATGCCATTTTAAGAATTTCTGGAGGGGGGGGGGGGGTTCTTTGAGAGGCAAGATTTGAAATAATGGGCAAAATATCACGATTTGCACACGCAAAAGGAAAGTCCTGCATAATGAAAAATGCTGTGCAGTATTCCCCCTGCAAATTCTTCCACAGACCTATTATTGTTTTGCGAGTATATTTTAAAATTTCTTGGAAGTCTGCACTTTTTTTTTTCTTTTATTGAATTTCTCCAAATTAATTCGTGAATCGATCGCAGAAAAAAAATGATAATTTCTTCAAATGATCGTGTAAAAAAATATCGGGTACTTCGTCAAAGATCTCAGAAACAAATAGTGATTGGCTTCAATTGGTCGCTGAATAAAATCGCTAATTTCGTTAAGTGTTCAGAAAGAAATTGAAAATTTCGTCAAAATTTACGGCACTGGGCTAAAAAACTGGAACCAGGCTCCTTTTACAAATGTATAAAAAAAAAAAAAAAAAAAAAACGTTTTGAAACGAGAAGAAACTCTAAAAATTGTATAAAAATTTTCTGTATTGAGTTCAAAGACTGAAACCTTATTCCTTTTACGAATGTCAAAAGATGGCTGCGAAACACAAAAAACCAACCAACCAACCTCCAGATTAATTTTAATTTTGTGTGCTACAATTTCTCATTTTCAAAGGTTGGCAGGTCTGTAAATGCCATCTATCGGAAAATTTAAATCTAGTCATTTGTAACACTTTTCAACATAGTTGAAAATTGTTTATGAATTCGGTTTGTCTATCCATGCTCTAACTTGCATAAATATCTAGTCAGATTACCATGAAATGGATATATGCAGTGATGGAACAGCATGGACCTCATTTTGGAGCAGCAAAAAGCCATTTTGGAGCGGCAAAAACGCTCATTTTGGAGCAGCAAAAAGCCACTTTGGAGCAGAAAATAACTATTTTGGAGCAGAAAATAACTATTTTGGAGCATCAAACTGTCATTTTGGTATTCTTTGACGAAATTCCCGTTTTTTTCTGCAATTCTTTGACGAAATTTGCGTTTTTCCTGCGATTCTTTGACAGAATTCGCATTTTTTCCGCGACTCTTTCACAAAATTCACTTTTTTTCGCAGTCCTTTGACAAAATTCAATTATTTTTCATGAGTTATTCGGGCTCTTAGTTGAAATCAGCGTGTTTTTTGCTATCTTTTGATGAAATTAGCGTGTTTTTCAAAATCTTGTAACTAAATTTGTGGTTTTTTGCGACCTTTTGATGAAATTTGTGTTTTTTCACGCTCTTTTAACGAAATTTGTGTTTTTCCTAATTTTTTGAGCTCGTTTTGTTCGTTTTTTGACGAAATTAGCGATCCTTTGACAAAATTCACGTTTTTTTTGGCAATATTTTGACAAAATTCGCGTGTTTTTTTGTGACCTTTTCATGAAATTTGTGGGGTTTTTTCCGCGACCTTTTCATGAAATTTGCAGGTGTTTTTCCGTGACCTTTTCATGAAATTTGCGGGGTTTTTTCCGCGATATTTTAACGACAGTGGCGTTTTTATGATTTTTTGACAGTGTTTTGTTCTTTTTTGATGAAGTTTATCCTTTGACAAAATTCACGTTTTTTACGTGATCTTTTGACAAAATTTGTACATTTTTCGACATCTTTTGATGAAATTTGCGTTTTATTCGCGATCTTTTGATGAAATTTGCGAGGTTTTTCGCGATATTTTTACGAAAGTAGTGTTTTTTCACGATCTTTTGACTCCTTTTTGTTAGTTTTTTGAGGAAATTAGCGATCTTTTGACAAAATTCACGTTTTTTTTCGCGATCCTTTGACAAAATTCGCGTGTTTTTAGCGATCTTTTTACGAAATTCGCGTTTTTTTTGCGACCTTTTGATAAAATTTGCTGTTTTTTTTTTCGCAATATTTTAACGAAAGCAGCATTTTTTCACGATCTTTTGACCATGTTTTGACAGTGTTAGCGCTCCTTTGACAAAAATCAAGATTTTTTTCGCGATCCTTTGACGAAAATCGCGTGTTATTCGCGATATTTTGAAGAAAATCGCGTGTTATTCGCGATATTTTGAAGAAAATCTCGTGTTTTTCGCGATCTTTTGACGAAAATCTCGTGTTTTTCGCGATCTTTTGACGAAATTTGTGTGTTTTTCGCGCTCTTTTGTCGAAATTTGCGACTTTTTGATGAAATTTACGGTTTTTTCACTATCTTTTAAATAAATTAGCGTTTTTTCACGATCTTTTGACCTTTTTAGTTTGTTTTTGGACGAAATTAGCGATTCTTTGACAAAATTCACGTTTTTCTCGCGATCCTTTGAGAAATTCGCGATCTTTTGTCGGAATTCACGTGCTTTTCGCGATCTTTCGACAGAATTCGCGAGTTTTGCAAGATCTTTTGAAAAATTCGCGTGTTTTTCGCGATCTTTCGACAAAATTTGCGTGTTTTCGCGATCTTCTAACAAAATCTGCGTTTTATTCGCGATCTTTAAACGAAATCAACGTTTTTCCGCGATGTTTTGACGGAATTCACGTGTTTTTCACGATCTTTTGATGGAATTCACGTGTTTTGCGCGATCTTTAGGAAAAATTCGCGTGTTTTTCGCGACCTTTTGGCAAAATTCGCCTGTTTTTCGCGATCTTTCGACAAAATTATCGTGTTTTTGCAATCTTCTGACGAAATCTGCATTTTATTATCGATCTTTAAACAAAATCACTTTTTTCCGCAATCTTTTGAACGCGTTCTGTTCGTTTTTTGACAAAATTAGCGATCCTTTGTTAAAATTCACGTTTTTTTCCGTGATCATTTGAGAAACATCGCGTGTTTTTCGCTTTCTTTTGACCAAATTCGCATGTTTAACGCAATATTTTGGCGAAATTCGAGTAGAAAACGATCGATTTGGCTCAAGAATTATTATCGAATTGGCGCAGTTGGGCGCAATTTTGTTGAAAAATGATCGTTTTGGCACAGAAATGCGCAGCATTATCGATTTGGCGCAATTGGAGCAGCTGTTCCATCACTGATATATGTTATTGGGGTTTACTATGGCATGTTTGGTATTGAAAATGAAGTGTGTAGAATTTTCGGCTCATTTACAGGGTCAATGAAAAGAATTCCATTACATTAAGGTCTGTGAGGAAAAATCATTTGCAATGTATTTTAATGATATTAAAGTATTTTAAACATACTGAAATTGATATACATCACTGAGGTGTACAACAAGGTCCTTACTATAGAATATGATGTGCATAGAACTTATCGTTTACTTACAGGCCAAATGAATTTGGCTATAGAAGAAAATGAGCAATAATTGAACTATTGAAGCCTACAAACAATAATTGCTGGAAGTGAGTTTTCTATTGTAGTATGTATTTTTAAATGTAACAATTTTTTCAAATATTACTTCGTGTATATAAATTCTGTAGATCATACACAGGGTCGCACAAAAGTTATCAACAACATACGTTTATTGGCGGAAATTGCTGAGTGGAAATTTTCAACTTTGCTATGCATTTATCTGAACTTTTAACTTTTAGCATACTATGTAGTATGCATCCATATCTGTAGATCGTATACAGGGCTTATAAGAACTATATATTTTAACAACTATTCATGGTAATAGCAGAAATCAATAAGTGTTTCTTAATCTATGCTGTATGCATAACTTTTCATTCTTGTTATTGCATAACTTGTTTTCTCATACTCTAAAAAGGTATAAACAGCAAAGTTTTTAAAAATATTACAAATAGTTTAACTTGTAGGGCTCTTCAAACATGTGCACCTGGCCACCCTCTCTCTCTCTCTCTCTCTCTCTCTCTCTCTCTCTCTCTCTCTCTCTGTGTGTGTGTGTGTCTCATTTGAGCCAGTAGAGCTCAAATCATTGAGTAATGCTGAAAATTTTCAAAGGAAGAAATGAGATTTTTGGAATACAGTTAGTTTCAGTCGAGTTTCGATCCGGCTGAATTTTTAGTCGATCTTTAATTAAAATACAAAGTTTTAAAAATATTTTTTACAGATTTATATAACAAAAGATTTTTATATAAATAATAGCTATCATTATAATTCTGCTTCACAAAAAAGAAAAAGAAAGAAACCCTTTTAAAAATAATATATATCTACCCTATATATATAAAATCCTAATGAAACAAATATTATGAAACGACTGAATTGAAACAAATTTATGAAACGATTCTATGAAATAACTGATTAAACAACTGATTATGTTTCACAACGATTTCTCCTACAATATGGAATACTTTATGATGAAATTAACACCAAAAATCCGTATTGATCCACAGATCTCAAAACTGGTATTAGAATTTTTAAATTTGAATTAGTTTTTGAAATTATATTTTTTTTCAAATTTTAAATACTTTTCTCTAATGATGACAACTCAAATTTTAATCATAACAGATATTTTTTTTCATATTTTAGAAAAGGTTATTATTTTAAACTAATTTGGCAACCAGTTTGGCCTCCCTTAAATGTATGCTAAGAACAATGCTTTTTCTTTTTTTGTATATCATTATCATTTTATTTAATACAAAATTTTCATTTAAAATTAATGTCTTTCCCTTCTTTCTTTTTTTTAAAAAAACGAAATGAAAAGAAAAATGTTAGGCTCAGATGTCATATACGCACCGGGGTACCTAATTGGTGCCAAAATGGCATTATTTTGCCTGACATGGTAGCCCGGCTATTGTTGCTTATTCATTAATAAATGTTTATTTACATTTATCTTCTTTTTATCTCTCTATTCTAAAAAAAAGTAACTACCGCTGTCACCGCCGCAGGTTTTGAATTTTTTGTGACCGGAGGTTTTTCTTCGTTAATATTAAGAAAAATAATGCATACAAAAATATGAAAATCGGTAGTGTTATACAGAAATGTTTGATAAATACGCTGATGCAGACAGTTTTCAAATCGAAGAATTATTTTAAGAGATATTTAATGCTAAAGTTGGACAAAATCGTTCCACTAAAAAAGTTTTATAGCAGCAAAAACTATACATGGCAGTGTAATCATTTTTAGATCATTTTATGCGTTAGAATTTGCCGGAGTGCAGATTACATTCATTTTTTTTATTTTGACTCTGTTTGCTTCAAATTAAAAATTTATTTACACGTGACTATTATAAACAGAAAAAAACATTTGGAATTAGAATTAAATAATTATGTACAAAAAGCAGGAACTTATTACGTCATAAAACGTATACACGTGAATTTTAAAAGAGAAAGGATATTGTAAAATAATAAATTCATTAACATGCGTTAGAAGTCTTAAATAGGAGAAATTACGTCATATTTACGTCACATTATAGTTATTATATAAAATGAACACAAAATAATATTGCAAAACAGTTTAAATTTAGAAATTGCGCTAGACATTTATTTGATATTTTCAACTATTTTTGTTAGGAAAGAGCAAATAATATTTCATTTCTAACAAAAGTATTTTCACGTGAATATTTAAAAGAGAAAGAATAAGCTTGGTGAAAATTATGTCAGATTAAAAACGATTAATTTAAAATGTCTCATTTAAAATAACTTTCTTTTCGCTTTGTTAAAAAATACCAGGAGACAAAGACTCTGTTTACTTAATTCCTTTTATATTAGCTTATTTTGAAATGTTGTTACACGTGTCTACGTCATCAAGTTATTTTTATTTCGACGTTTTATTTGTATTTTTATTAATGTTGTACAATTTATTTGTTCCTTCGTTATTTAAAATAAAAATTATGTCCATTTGTATAATTTGGCGAGTGGTTTGGCGATTTATATAATATGGCAAAATTGGTCGACGGGATAATCAAGTTGTACCGCCGCGGATTTGGCGTTAAAATTCCCCAATCAAATAAAAATAAATAGAAATTCGTTTATAGGGAGATCGCCACTGTTTTTTAAATTATAATTCAATCTTTCAAAATCTTTTTACAGCCAATCAAATTAGCGTGCATTTAGAGTCTGCGGTGTCTGGACTGGGGTTGGCGAGCGTAGCTCGTAGGGGGCCGAGCCCCCTAGTTTAAAAAAAAAAAAAAAAAAAAAAAATGCTATAAATTGTTTTGTTCTATAGTTATTAATTTTTTTTTATTTATTGTTATTTCATTTTAAAATTAATAGATAATTTAAAAATACACATGTAACTGGTATTCAAAAACGAGGTTTTTACCAAATTGTCGTAAAAAAAAATCACGCCAAACCCGGTGCTTATATGACATCTGTGTTAAATATTAAATAATACAACAAATCATGACATTTAATTTCAAATTCAAAGCAAATGGCCTATATCACCAAATTATACAAGTTGACGTAATATTTATTTTAAATAACGAAAGAACAAATAAATTAGTATAAAAATACAAATAAAGCGGCGAAATAAAAATCACTTGATGGCATAAACGTGTGTAACTTCCTTAGAGTCAGTCAAGTGAATGTGACATTTACGATCAACCATTATTGGCATTTAATCTTTTAGTCTGGCGATAGATTTTTGGTCGATGGGGTAACCAAGTAGTACCATTTTAATTTACTACTCGAAAAATAAAAAAATGCTATTGGCGAGATTTTAACCCGGCTAACATAAAAGTACCAAGAATTCTTTGCGATTATGGCAACTTTTATGTAGTTTTATTTGAAAAAATAACAGATTCTTTAATCAAAATGGAAACCTTTCTTATGAAAAGCAAAGGAACTCTTTATGATAGTCACATGACTTAGGCTATTATTATAGAGATTGTTTTTAATTCTAAAAACAGCACAGAAATATTTCCTAACGATTACAAATTTATTTACACATGCCTATTAAAAACAGAAAAAAAAAAACACCTTTAAAATTACTATTAAATGAGTATGTGTTAAAAACAGGAAAATATTGGAAATTATGCCTTGAAAATTGTATTTACACGTTAATATTAAAGAGAAAGGAAACTTAAAATAATAAACACATTATGAGTTTAACCCTTTCAGGGAGAAGTTACTTCTATTCGTAAAATGTTGAAATCAGTGAATGGCACCAGAATTTACAATCAAATTTTGAAATACGAAAATGCTTTTGTTCACTTATTTAATAAAAGGAAATTTTTCATTCCAATATTCTGGTGCCAATGTGGCATTTAAGAATTAAAATTAAGTGGTCCAAAAATGAACCATCGCCCTTGAAGGGGTTAAAGCAGTAAATTCTAGTAATTGTATTATGTTGATCATTTTATAACGCTGTTAAAAAATACCGGTCGGCAAAGTCTCTACTTAATTCATTTTATTTTAGCTTCTTTTCAAATGTTTAACTCCTCATCTTTAATAAAACACGAAAAAAAACCATTGGATGACTTAACAGCAACTGATTTGACCTTAAATTTTCGCAATCAAAGGGAATTAAATGGAAACCTGTTTACAGGGAGATCGCTATAGGTTTTTTCATTATAATTCAATCTTCTCTAATATTTTAAAAAACGATCAAATTAGCGTTTTAGATTCTGCGGTGTCTGAACGGAGGCTGGCGAGTGTAGCTTGCAGGGGGCAGAGCCCCCTAGTATATATATATTTTGTAAATTCTCTTTGATCAAATTATAAAATTCAAGATTCTTTGCTGTTTGCTTATAATTTTAACAATTTCCACAAAATCGAATAATAAAAGTGAGCAAAAAAGTGAAAGCTACACAAGTTTGAGGGGAAAATATAGAACTGTTTTCTTCTTTTTCCATTGGTGAACAGGAAGGCAAATTTTTTTAAAAAGTTATACTGTTAGAAATCGTTCTGTTGCCAGTCTCTATGAGGGTGCGCTTTCCATTTTTTTTTTAAATTTATTAATTTGGAGAGTTTAGGTTCATCAGCCATATGTTTCTTGAACTAATGAAGGTGTTGATATCTAATCAACAATTTTTATTCTAATTAGATACTAATCAAGAGAAACAAATATAAACAAAATGAAAAATTTTAATTGCATAGAATTATTTTTCCTTAGAGCTAAATAACTAAAAATAATTGGCAACAATTAAAACTGGTACAGCAGATGAACTGAAGGGTTTATGAACATATCTTAAATTATCAGTAAAATCCAAATAAAAATTAAGTAAAAAAATTTTGCATACCATCATTTCTAGCATTTTCTTCTTTTATTCCCAATTTTAATAAAGGCTACAAAAAATAAAAGAAAATAAATAAAACAAAATAAAAGAAAGAAAGCAAACTAAATTTGATTAAAACAGAATATTTTGGCAGTTTTCACAGTACTGCAAAAGAAATCTCCCCCCTCCCCTCCTTCTACAATTTACATTTAAATAAACTCCGACCTCAGTATGTTAAAATGTACACAAACAAAGGAGGAGGGGTGGGGGTTCTTTAATACAATTTTTTAAATGTAAAAGTTTAATTTAAAATAAATTTACAATGACAACACTAATGATAGTGAGTGATAAATACATTGAAAATAGGAAACATAATAAAAAAAATAAAATACTGACAATACGCAATTTTTATTTATTTATTTTTTACATAGTTTAAATTTTATGACATAGTCAAGTAAAAGAAATATGATGCATATTATAACACACCAGAACAAAATTAATCTGTTAACAAAATCTGGTATTTAGATCAACATAATTTAACCTCTTTTATGTCATGGCACACATGAATAGACATTTAAATTTCTGCAGCAAATTTGAGCCCATAGCTAAACTTATGTGGCACACTTATATTATGGTTATGAAAAAAAAAACTTATGAAAGGAATATATATGATTAAACAAAAACATAATTTGCCGAACCAATTAAAAAAAAAAAAAAAAAAAAATTATTTTTTACATTATTTAAGCCCGAGAAGGGACAGATATTAAGATATTTCATTCAGTTAGTTCTACACTTAATGTTAAATTTTTGTAACAAATTAGTTAAACCAAGAGAAAATCAGAAAGTAAAAATGAAATTCAAACAATATGATACTTAAACAGCCTAAAAAACTTAGATTCCATTCAAACGAAATCAAAATAAATCTTAGACTTTTATCCAAATTTAAGTTACAAATATTTGTATTGTTGATTTTGTATTATGTTTACTGTAGGCGAAAACAAATGATTAAAGACATCTAAAATACAAACCTCAAAAAAAAAAAAAAAAAAAAAAAAAAAATCCAAGATTTATTTCGATTTTGTTTGAACAGAATCTAAGTTTTTAGGCTGTTTAAGTATAATATTGTTTGAATTTCATTTTTACTTTCTGATGTTCACTTGGCTTAACTAATTTGTTACAAAAATTTAACATTAAATGTAGAACTAACTGAATGAAATATCTTAATATCTGCCCCTTCTCGGGCTTAAGTAATGTAGGAAATAAATTTGCTTTTTTAATTCGTTCGGCAAATTATGTTTTTGTTTAATATGTCAAGTTTTTTAATAACTACTGCATTCAGACGAACTCATTTAAAAATTAACCAGATGTATCATCATCAGGTTTGATCTACAAGGTATCACATCACAATTTGTGGTGTATTTACCAATATTTAATCCAAAATGTTTCATTTGTGCAGTAAAGCAAAGTTTGGACAAAATTTTCCAGTCTGAGCATAAAAAATCTTTAATAAAAACATAAAAAAAAACAATTTTACTTAATTTTAGTTACCCCATTTTCCCCTCTGGTACGCTATGAATGCAAAATAATATTATAATAACAGTAATAATACTAATATTATAAAAACAGTATAGCTGTTACACAGTAAAACATAAAAAAGGTTTACTTAAATTTCGATACCTTATTATACCTTATATTTTGCCAGGGGGCGATGTAAATGCAAGATTAAATAGTTACCTAAATTTAACTTGGCGTAATTATTTTTAATTTGCACTGCCACGCAATACTTAATTTTTATAATACAAACAGCTCTTTTCTGTGGAAGAAAATAAAAAACAATATTAAATACAAAACATTTCAGGTAACCTTTTCTCTTTTGCAATATTTAAATCTGCTGGTGTATGTATGGTGAGATTGAGCTCTGTTTTCAGATTCAGAGACAATACCAAAAGAAAGCAGTAAAAAATTGTTAATAACATTTTTAAATTGTTTCATAATTAAATTTGTCATATAAATTATGGATGCACTGAACAGTGATTTTTTATTTAAGAGGATAGTCTAAAAAACTCTTTTTAATTAATAATTTTAGTCATACAGTGTTTTATTTGTGAGAAAAGGATGAAGTAAAAAAACTTTTCAAATGGTAGAAATTTAGCTAGAATAACTACCCTACTCCTTGTGATTTAGCAAGGAAATTTTTTAACCCATTTATGCCTAGCGTCCCATTTTTGAGACGTTTCAAATTTTAATGCATTTGTATAATTTTCTTCTTCTTTATAACATGAAAATTGCATGAAACCATTATTTATAAATGTCTTTATCTATAACCGAGAGATGACAGCACACGGTGGATATTTATTTGCTTAAATTAAGGCCTTTTTCGGTGCTTATAGATTTTTAATTTTTCAAGAGGGCGAAATGTAAAAAGTAAGTTTATTTGTATTTTTTCTATCATGGACCCAAAATCGAAAGCTATAATCTTAGCTTGTGGGCTTTTTTGAAATACGTATTTTTTTAAATTGCAAAATTAAATGTACAAGCCTATTTTTTATGCATCTTTGTAATGTACAAAATATACGGTTCTGGGCACAAATGGGCACATATTTTTGTTAGAAATTTAGGAGACATTTATGCAATCTTCTTTAAAAGATATTTATGAAATAAATTGTTATTAAGTCTGCAATACGATTTTATTATTAATACTTATTTTATTATTAATAATAGTTATAACGTTATTAGTCTCTGCAAAGAAATAAATATATTTTTTTTGTAGTTCATTAAAATACTAATTATAATACATAATATACAATTTAAAAACATTTTAAATATAAATATAGGCAAAATATATAATTATGCATATTATTCTACTAGAAATACTCATATTTAGTTCTTATCAAATAAATACAAAAAAAAAAAAAATTAAGCTTAATTTTTTTTAGTATTTTTCCAGTTTATTTTGCAACATTTTAAAGTGATTTTACCAAAAAATTTGAGAAAACAAAAATTCAGGCACAAATGGGTTAATGTACAGATCACACCGTCTGTAGTGAGCAATTATTTTTTAAGCTAGAAAAATAAGAGAAATAATGTGGTCAAGAAAAACATTTTTTTTGCACAGGAAAACAGCATCACAATCCACTTATTCCATCAAAAATACAGGGTATCCCACTATAAGCTAAAACTGAATTTACATTCACAACTTTAATAGAGAAGATAGAGTGCAATTTTTATCATATTTGCTTTGTCTGAAATGTGATGATATTATTGAAAGTAACTGAATTTTGGACAGTGGAACAATATATGTACTACCCGCTGCATTCTGAGTAATAGAATGCCTAGTTCAGTATTGTTTGGATGTGAAAGGTACAATTTCCAGTGCTTCTTGTCATGTCATTATATTTCACAAAGCAAAGTAACAGGGTTCGTGAAGACTTCAGAAAAAAAAAAAATCCAAGGAGACTAGAAGAATTCTAATGAGTCTAAGAATGTTAAATGATTTATTATTATTTGTAGGGTTTACAATTTATTTTTCCCATCCCTTTCCACTCTATTACATATTTATTGCCTACTGTAAACTGGATTCCCGTATTTCTTTTCTTTCTTTACTTTGTTTTTCAGCTTGCTCATTGAGTATTTGTTTACGTTTGGGCATCGCGGATCGCCACAGTTGAATGTCAGCATGCGTCTTCCTTTTTAACATGCAGCCATTTTTGAGTTGGGATCGCATTCGCTATCTCTTTATGTTTAATTAATTATTTAAAGTTATTTTCAAGTTCATTTCAATTTTAAATTGCATCTCAGTTATTTTTAAGGATATTTCTATAAGTTAATAGTTTTTCATGTAATTTAAAATGTTTAAAGTAAAAGTAAGAAGCTTCTGAAGTATGCAAATCACATGCTTCATTTTCATTGGCTGTCGCCACGCCGCTCGATTTAAAGGTCTGCGATTCTGTGAGTAGGTTGTCTGTTGTGTCTTCTGCCGTATCCTGATGTTTTGATAAAGTATCTCCATGGAATTGCCGGTGTTTCGGATAGATATTTATGGAAAGTTTAAATATTAGTATTTCGGCGATATTTATAAAGTTAAAGTGACGCATCTTGGAAAGTTAGATGATTATTCTTATATTTTGATGAAGTCTAGAAATACATTGCCTAAGAGCAGTATAGTATAATGAAAGTGAGAATAGGACCATTTAAAGGGTGGAATCTTAACCATTTTAGTAATTATGAAAGTAAGCGTCAGTCCGGCGTATTTTAGAAAGTTTGTGTTTTGAAATGAAACTTTGCTGGTTATATAATCTTAGTTTAGCACTTCTAATACTAATTTGTTTAGTTAATTATGCATTTTATTCTGCTTGCATCTCAAATTAAACGGCGAAGTCAGTGTATAAAATAACGGAGTCCAGTAACGTTCCTCACCTGTAAAGTTATAAGTGACAAGAGACCGAGATGGTTTCGCCCTGTTAATTTATGTGTCAATAAAAATATTCAAGGATACTTCATTGTCTTCTAAACATCTAATTACAACACCAGTATTTATTATATACTCTTTTATGTTTCTTTTATTTCAAGAAGATAATTATGTTTGAAATGACACCACTCCACCAACCACCACCAACCAACTCTACGATGAAAAGGGATGTTGTTTGTAAGTGAATACTTAACTTATATACCTACTGAATTTAGAAAACCAAACACTTACAAATTAACATTATTATTATTTTTTTAAGTACACTGTCCTCTTATGTAACATGCACAATTTTTAGTAAGAAAAAAGATTAACAGAAAAGTATTCCAAAAAATCTTGCATACTATTAGAATTTAATGTCAGTGCTACAATTGCACAGTATTCACAATGTATTGCTTCATACATTTAAATACAAAATTTCGAGTCCTTTATTTTATGCAATTGCCAAAATGGTTATATACAAAGAGGGCAGTCAAATCCCAAATACTGACCATGCATCACATGAATTTAAAATTTTAAAGTAAATTTTGGAAGGGAAAAACAGATGGAACATATGAAAAAATAAGGTAACTTTCTTTTTTATCTTTTGAATGGAAAGAAAATAGCTTGTAATCACACTAATCATTTAAATTTTACTTTTGTGAACAGATTTCTTTTTTTGTTTTTACTTCCTTTAAAAGTGAATTGCTTTCATGACATATCTAAGAAAGACGATTAATTAAGGATATATTTTTCAGTGTATGAGGTAGTGATGGGCGATTCTCGAGAATTCGACAATCGAGAAAAATCGTCATCGTAAAAAATCACAATCGATAAAGCCATCGATTAATTTCTAGAATCTACAATCGAGATGTTTTACAATCGATTATAACGAGAAAAGCTAAAAACAGTTATTGGAAAACTTAGCTATTATTCTGGAAGACAATTTCATAGTAGTGATAGGGCTTAGTGATGGGCGATTCTCGAAAATTTACCAATCGAAAAAAATCGTTATCGTAAAATACACAATCGATACAGTCATCGATTACTTTCGATAATCTACAAAGGAGATGTTCTAGAATCGATTATTGAAATCATTGTTTTTACATATATACAAGGCAGATTTTATTAAATATAGGGTAACTGAAAACAGATGGAATAAAAAAACAACAAACCAAAGGGAGGCTATAAAGGAATCATAAGACTGGAAAAGTCTTGTAAGGGTGCCCCCTGGTTGAAAAAAGCTGAAAAAACGCGAGTAGCTATGAAGTGTTAAGGGGAGTTTAAGTATCAAAATTTAGAATTTTTCGTCAATTAGCACCAAAATGGCCAAAGAAATAAGAATCAAAAACACCCCCTAGTGGCAAAAACATGAACTAAAGGATGATAAAAGGGATCAAATTTTTTTATTGATTTTTCTACGTCATTTGAGATTGGATCTTTAATTTCCCCATTTTTAGAAAGTCTCCGACTGGAATACATTAAACGAACCCCCGCGGGGAGCAAAGTAGTGGGGAGGGGCAAGGAAAGTGCATAATATGAATAAGTAGTCACGGGACTTTCCAACGATATGTCACATGAGGGGTGTCGGCTAAATTTAGAAAAGTGCCCCCGCGCGGGGGCAAAGTAAGGGGAGGGGCGCGGGCGATATATAAAATGAAATAGTAGTCACAGAGCTTTCCAATGATATATCACATGAGGGGCGTCAGCAAATGATAGAAAAGAGTCCCAACTCCCAGGATTCCAATTATCGTGCCCCCCTCCCGAAATATACCCTGCCCATCCTTCTCTTTGAAATTTGCATATATTAAAAATTATTCATCGGAGGGCTCCGTAAAAAAATCCGATCTAAAATGTTTAAAAATGCTACGATTTCAAAAAAGTTCAAGTGCCTCTCTCGGGGCGCCAAACTAGGGAGGGAAGAAGAAAGGTTCATAATATGAAAGAGTAACTTTCCGATGATATACCAAATGACTGGTCCAAAAAAAGTTTGAAATCTACCCCTCCCATGTGGGTTCCCTCTTTTATCCCAGAATATACACGGAAATCACGCAGCCCCACTTTTAGAATTTTATATTTAATAAATAATATTTATCGGAGAGCTCCATTAAAAAACCTCATTAAATGATATTTATTGTAGAAATCTCTACAATTAAAAAAAAAAAAAAAATTCACCCCCGCACAGCTCCCCCCCGCCCCCTTCCGTAATTACACTCTGGGAGGAGAAAGGTTCATAATATAAAAGAATGGTGAAAGGACTTTCTGATGATATGTCAAGGAGAGGTTTGGTAAAAGTTTGAAAATTACCCCCCCCCCCCCCCTTTGTCCACTCTCACGCCCACCAGAATTCACTCACCTTCCTCTTTGAACTTTTTGTATTTAATAAATAGTATTTATCTGAGTCTCCAGGTATGGGGCAGCTTGGCAGAGCTAAAATAAGAGAAACATTGAAAATTCGGGGCAAAATGACACTAAATTTAACAGTAAAGTTTGAAACTAGGACTATACAGAACTGAATATATAAACCACTATGCTTCATAACCCACATCGGTTAATAGCAATAAAAAGATAAGTGCCAGTTAAACTGATGGCATTGAGCTCACAGGTTATTAACACTAATTGTATATTATACTCTTATTTCAAAGAATAATGTCCCTCAAAAAATAAATGAAGGGAAATATACCCCGTTTGCCCCTTTTATACTTAACCAATGAACCTCCAAAACTAATCAGGGAAACTATATCAAATCAACCTTCAGTATATCAAATTTGAAGCAAATCAGATAATTCTGCATGAAAAAAAGAAACATATCGCTAAATTAAGGGTGGTCTAACCAATTTAACCCTGTTATACTTAACTAATGAACCTCCAAATCTAATCAGGAAAGCTCCTTATCAGAATGAACTTAGAAAAAAAAAATTAAAGTAAATTGAATAATTCTCCATGAAAATCCATTTATCTAAATTAAGGGGAGGGGACTTGCCCCCTTTTCGCCCTTGTATACTTAACCAATGAGCCTCCAAATCTAATGAAGGAAGCGCCATATCGGAATAAATCGGTATCCCAAATTTGGAGCAAATCGAATAATTCTGCATGAAAAACCCATTTATCTAAATTAAGGAGGGTGTCTACTCCCCTTTATACTTAACTAATGAACTTCCAAGTTTAATCGGGGAAGCTCCTTAACATAATAAACCGGTATACTAAATTTGGAACAAATCGAATAATTCTGCACGAAAAACACATTTATCTAAATTAAGGGGGGCGCACCAGCCCCCCTTCTCCCCCTTTATCCTTAACCAATGAACTTCCAAGTTTAATCAGGGAAGCTCCTTAACATAATAAACCGGTATACCAAATTTGGAGCAAATTGAATAATTCTGCATGAAAAGCCCATTTATCTAAATTAAGGGGGGGGGGGGGGTCCAGCCCCCTTCTCCCCCTTTATACTTAACCCGTAAACCTCCAAATCTAATCAAGGCAACTTCTTAACATAATGAACCGGTATACCAAATTTGGAGCAAATCGAATAATTCTGCATGAAAAACCCATTTATCTAAATTAAGGAGGGGTCTACCCCCCTTCATACTTAACTAATGAACCTCGAAGTTTAATCAGGGAAGCTCTTTAACATAATAAACCGGTATAGGAAATTTGGAGCAAATCGAATAATTCTGCATGAAAAACCTATTTATCTAAATTAAGGAGGGGGGTGGGGGGGGGTGGGCAGCCCCCTTCTCTCCCTTTATCCTTAATCAATGAACCGTCAAAACTAATCAGCGGAACGCCATATCAGAATGAACATAAAAAAAATGGAAGCAAATCGTACATTTTAATCAAGAGTTATCGCGTTACGTACATACATACGTACGTATGTATGTATGTATGTACATGCATACACACAGAACCGACGGGCATATTAGCTCTCAGGCTTAGATAGCCTGTGAGCTAAAAAGAGATTGGATAAGCAGATGGACTCCTTTGAGAAATTATGACTTAAACTAGAAATGCGGTAAGTTTGACTCTGAAAGCTTCATTTCCATCTCGCATTACGGCAAATCTCATCTTGATGATTTTTCCAGCATTTGGACGCTTCCAGATGGGATTCTCGGTGGTTGGTTCTCTCGCGGTTTTAAACCTTTCGGGATGGGAAGTCTCTCGAGAGTTTATCTCGCCGTTTTCAACCTTTCCCGATGGGAAGCCTCTCGCTGGTTTCTCTCGCCGTTTTCAACCTTTCCCGATGGGAAGCCTCTCGCTGGTTTCTCTCGTCCTTTTCGAAATCTCCCAATGAAAAGCCTTTCGAGGATTTCTCTCGCACTTTTCAACATTTCGCTATGAGAAGCTTTTCGAGGATTTCTTTCGTCCTCGGCAGAGAAGAAAAGTAAGAAAATTTATCGAGAGTACCAAGGGACGAGATAGAGAAAGAGGCATGACAATGAGCTGTGAAATGAAGCCCTAATTTTCAAAGTTTCTCTTATTTTAGCCCTACCAAGATGTCACATACCTGGAGCCCTCCGATAAAAATTATTTATTAAATATAAAAATTTCAAAGAGGAAGGTGGGTCGGGTGATTTCGAGGGAGGAGGACGTGAGAGTAGAGTCATGCAGGGTGCAATATAAAAAATTTTACCGAACCCTTCCTGTGGCATATAATCGAAAAGCCCTTTGACCACTCTTTCATACTATGCACCTTTCTTCGCCCAAAGGGGGATGGGGAAGGGGCGATCAAATTTTTAAAACCGTAGCCGATTTCTATAATAAATTTAAATATCACTTTAGATGTGGGTTTTTTATGCAGTCTTCCGGTAAATATTATTTATTGAACATAAAAATTTTAAAGTGGCGGCTGTGTGAATTCCGGGGCGAAAGAGTGGGCCCACGGGGGTAGGGAGGGGGAGCAATTTTCAAACTTTTTTAGGACCAGTCATGTGATACGTCATCGGTAAGCTCTCGGATGACTTTCATATTATGAGACTTTCTTCGTCCCCTCCCCAATTTGGCCGCCACTGCAAGGGTAGTTTTTTCTGTTTTTATCATTTTAGATCGGATTTTTTTTTATGGAGCCCTCCGCTAAAAATTATTTATAATATATGAAATTTCAGGACACTTTTCCAAATTTAGCCAAGACCCATCATGTGACATATTGTTGGAAAGGTTTGTGACTACTTATTGATACTATGCACTTCCGGTCCCCCCCCCCCCCCCTCCGAGGACACTTTTTTAAATTTAGTCAATACCCCTCTTGTGAAATATCGTTGAAAAGGTCTGTGACTACTTATTGATGTTATGTACTTCCGGTGACAGTCCCACCCCCCACTCTTTGCCCCCCGGGGGACACTTTTTCAAATTTAGTCAAGACCCCTCGTGTAAGATATCATTGGAAAGGTCTGTGACTATTTATTGATGTTATGCACCTCCGGTGACAGTCTCCCCGAATTTGCCCCTCCCAGGGGACACTTTTTCAAATTTAGCCAAGACCCCTGATGTGAGATATCGTTGGAAAGGTCTGTGACTACTTATTGATGTAATGCACCTCCGGTGACCGCCCCCCCCCCCCACTTTTCCCCCCATGGGGGTGTTTTTCTAAATTTAGCCGAGACCCCTCATATGACATATTGTTGGAAAGGCTTATGACCACTTACTCATGTTAGCCACCTCCCGCACCCCTCCCCCCCTTTGCCCTCATGGGGAGGGCATTTTTATAAATTCAGATCCAGACTTCTCATGTGACATATGGTTGGAAAGGTCTAAAGACCTGTGACAACTTAATCATATTATTCAGCTGCTGTGCCCCTCCGCTCGCTTTGACCCCTCCCCCAAGAGATCTGGTCCGAGGTTCATTCGTTTCGATATTATATTTTTTACAAGATTTTGTAGTGTGTGCACACCACGCCCGCCTGCTATCATATATCAGTGCCGTATATAGCGGGTAACCTGTTCGTGATTTCATATTACAAGATTACGTATAAATTAGGGGCCCCGATTAAAGGAGGGGCCCGCTAGCGGTCGAAGTCACCTAGTCTTTATTAACATCGACTCATTCCAGTTCACCCGCAGACGATTCTTGATAAATGTATGGCGTATATAATACATAATATATGATTTATAAAAGAAATTTGCAAACTGTAGTCATCGAGAAAAAATTTACACAATCGAAAAATATCGAGGTGTCCATACAATCGAGAAAATCGAGAAAAACATCTCGTTATCGCCCATCACTAGTATGAGGTATGTCTCGATTTTCTAATCTTGTATGCTTCCATTAAGTGCATGAAGTAACTTGATTTTGCTTTTTGAAATTCTATGGAGTATTTTGTATGTCTAAAGCGGCAATCACACACACTATTTAAGCAAAACTTTAAGCTCAACACGAATCTTTATCTGCAACTGTTGCTCCAAAAACGCCGTGTGATTGGGATTTCCTACGTGAAACATTATCTGCAGCATTTTCCACTGAACGGGACTTTGCTTCGTGCTGCGCTTAATCTGATCAATAGCGTAATAACAGATTGCCTGTGTCACTCCCCAAAATTGCTGTCGAGAATAAGATCAAGATGGCTGCCGTTAGTGTTTACATGCATGTGGATGTTCTTAACTTTCGATGACTGCAAGATACAAATACTCATAAGTAAATTTTTATAAAAATTAAAGTATTTCTAATTATTAATCTTATATTTTGTTTAACGATAAGATTAATTGCAGCATTAAGATATTTTTTAAATATTTTTACTGTTTATGAGCTTTGATAGTGCTTTGTCTTCTTGTCGCCAAATTCGCCAATGTAAACAAACTCAAACTTTTTCTGTCATCCTGAATGTATTATTACAAAAAAAAAAAAAAAAAAAAAAAAAAAAAATAGATGAATGCTTCTGTCTGTGGTATATTATATCATATAATATATTCGATTGCTTAATTTTTGACGTGTCAAATTTTTAAAAGCTTTGCAATATTATCTTTATATCCTGTTAAATTAGTTGACTGATTGTATTTCCTACAAAAAAATAAAGCAATGGGAAAATGTTTATCCGATACTGCTTAAATCTGTTCCTGAAATTATTTTGAAATTTTACAATTAATAATTATTAATATAAACGTTAACTTAATTTCTTTATTATACAAAATGTCTTTCCTTTGGATTATTGAGAAATTTTGATACTAAATTCGAAAGATTTTTGAGTATAGCCTTATAAATGTACATGGAAATTCAAATTTACCTATGAATAAAATTTAACAAATTCTATATTTTAAAAATTATTAAAAGTTCGTCAGTCATTTAAGCAACAATTCTCTTTACCAATCAGTTTAATTAATGTAGTAATTCTGAAATCTAGAAATTTTCAGTTATTCTAAATTATCCGTTAAAGATTTTTTTTTTTTTCAAATGTGTGTGGGATAGAGATGAGGAGTACGCCATTTATTGTATTTTCATGCTTCATATTTCATTAAGATTTCTCTGAAAAGGTATGTGTCTGCGTATATGCCGACTATGCCTAAAAACAGAAAAAAATATAGTTTTAAATAGTAGGTGCGCTTATGAGCCGGAATTCAGGGGATTAAAAAACCTTGAAATGTTTAAATAACAATAGCGAATAATTCATAAAAAATTATCCAGAGATATTTTTATATATATATATATATATATATATATATATAGGATGACTGTGCCAGTAATAGACATCCTTGCACAATTTCTTTAAAAATTATTTTTCAAATTATATTCCAGTTTTTCTTACTATTATATTAGTCTATCAACAATTCTTTAAAGTCAGTTTAAAAGGCATTTTAACTATTTTTGATAGAGTAAAAGGTGAATCGTATCTTTTCATCTAATGCTGGAATCTTTACACGATCACAGTTAGTAGCACGAAGAAGCCGTGGGATATCCCTTGTCTATCCTTGCTTTATGTTAGTCCTTTTTTAAAATTAATGGAAAATAGTATTGGTGTCTTTCTGCCTAGTTGTGCAATGATATTTTTAAAGAATAAAAAGTCCTTCCGGCCAGTGCCGGGAGGAAGAGGTAGCTTTCATAATCCTTATTTAAAAAAAGCCAACTTATATCATGCAAACACATGAAGCTCAATTTAGTGGAAACCGAATATAGGAGATTCAATACTAATTTTTATCAATATAATGAATGAGAATTTCGCGAAATTAGTCAGCTTTATCCAAGCTGCTTTTCTTTAAAGTAACTTATATTTGGCTGCCAAATTCGGCAATTTCTTAAAGTGCCTGTCATTTTAAGACAACATGGTGGATGAGGCTAAGCAGTGAACTTGGTCGAGACCTTAGTAATTGCGGTGCACATGCTCACTCACATCGGAATCGGTTAATATATAGGAGTGCTGTCGCATGCAAAAAATCAGATTTTTCAAAATGTCACCCACAATAGAAATTGAAACTGCTATATCTGAGCCATTTTTTAAGGTAAAGACAAACAAAAAATGCTCCTGAATCCTTATATCAAGATCAAATACTTAAGAAAGAAACCTTTTTCAATTTCTAATTTTTTTGCACCTCACTTTAAATATATATATATTTTTTAATTTAATGGCCGCCATTTTGAAACAAGATGGCTGATTAATCTGGCCAGCGAACTTGGTCGAGGTGTTGATGTATACTATCCACATGCCTTCTTACATCGAAATAGGCGAAAACGTGTGTTATTGCGTGACAAATACAAGATCGTTTCAAAATGTTAGCCATACTAGAAATTCAAAGTGCTATAAATCAACCATTTTTTAAGATATCAACAAAAGAACAAATTTTCAGAACCAAAAACTGCTCCGGAATCTTTGTATCAAGGCCAAACACATAAAAAAAAATCTTTTTCATTTTCCAATTTTTTAACACCTCATTTTGAATTTTAAATTTAATTTTTTTAAATGGCAACCCTTTTGAAACAAGATGGCGAATGAAGCTGGCCAACGAACTCGGTCGAGACATTGGTATGTACTGATATACAAAACCCTCTTTTCTCATCACTGTCCACTTATTTCCCTACTTTCACTTTCATTTTATTTCTTTATTTACGTTACTAAAGTACTTTATTTAGTTAAATATCTACTTACCTTTTTACTTTATTCAGTTTCTTTTACTTTACTTAAATCCATCTTTATTTATTTCAATATGTTGAAATATGTTTGTTTTCTGTTTTAAGATATCTTTTATGTTTCTATCTTCTTAAATCCCCATTCATTTCTTTATTAAAGTTTCGTTCAATATCTCTTAAATTCAGCTTCCGACATCGTTTGTTTCACTTTCCATCTCGGCAGAAACAGCTTCGAGTTTCTCGCTGTTTTGCCGTTGTTTTCTACTAGATGGCGTTGTGTGTCCGGAGTGTTAGCGATCGTCGTCATAGTTACCGACTTCACGTGGTTCTTCTTAGAAGCCGGTTGGAGGTTGGAGTGACATGCGTGGATGCCGTTTTTCGGTATACCCTTTTGGAATAAATCGCGATGCTTTCGTGCCATCTTTGCCAGTTGTAGTTGTTCTCTGTACCTGGAAGGTGAATAGATGGTTTTGTTCGTTCTTCATTATGGATTCACTCGTTGTTAATAATTGTTCATATGTTTCCGAATTAATGCAGTTTTATTATCGTGGACAGATGGCCGTTTAAATAGTTATGAATGCTTACCCGTGAGACTTTTACTATCTTTTAAAGTTATGATTGTTTCGGATGAGACTTCATATCCATGTGGCTGTGTTTCCGGAAGTGAGCCTTCTATTCTATCGTGCTACCATCTTGCGTAAAGTTGTTTTTCCATTTGTCATATCAGCCGGTAGTAATGCTTGGGTATACAAGTGAAGTATTGTCAACATCTTCAAAGACGAACTTGATATTTTGGGTGGTTTCTTCTTTGGTGAATTGAGACATTTTCCTATCAAGTGAAATTGACTTTGTTATATCTTTGAGAGTTTAAGACTTGCTTTCGCTTCGAGCCCTACAGCACTACTGGAGCTGTTCATGGATGTAATAACTGAAATGACTTCATTACTTTGTCATATTTGAAGGTAATCGGTTTTTCACTTGCTGTCATGATGATATAAAGCTGTTATAAAGATACTGAGATATCAGATAAGTTGTTTTACTATTATACATTTGTTATTTGAATACAGGCTGATAGTTGAGAGATATTGTATTTTTACTTTTATGTTTTTATGTGTCTTTTAAGTTTAAATAAATTTAATTACGTTTTTAATACAGTTGTCTTTATTTTTCCACCACTTATTAAAGTTAGTTTACTTTTCAGATGTTTAGAGATTATGAAGTTTAGTTTTAATATCATAATTAATAGATCATTTTTCTTTCGGGGTTTTAACTCAGCTTTATACGTTTCTACTGCTCACTAATGCACTCTGCTACCCAATTTAACCCCTAAGCACTATATATATTTTTATAGTGCTTAACAAAAAGGTTATGGGCTGTTGTTTTAGTTTTAATATAGTAAAGAAATATAAATTTTTATCTTGTCTAAAATTTTAACTTTTGCAGAGTTGGCAGAGAACGTACTGAGATGGTTCAAAATTTAATTCAGAGTTATAAATTTTATAGTTTAAAGTTATAATAAGTAAATTTAATGTAATATAAATTAGAAATTTTAAAGATAAAACTTAAATATTTTCTTGTGGTGGAAAACTTTTTTTTGGTTCTTCCCGATGTTTTCGTCGGGGGGGCCAATGTTTTGATAATGCTTATTTAGTTTGAAAATATTATATTATGTCTTATCTGTAATGGCTTAAGTTTTTAATCATGATTAACGATGTAAGTTGAACTATAATGAATTGTTTAAGTTCAATATTTATGGCATTTGAGTAATTTTTCAATGCATTTTTGAACTTAAAAATTTTTTTTTAATCTGAAGCTTTCTTAGTTGAATGTTTGAAGAAGTTCTTTTTGAAGTAAAGTCAGCTAAATATGTAAATTTTGTGATCTATAATGAAGTTTAATGATATCACAGTCAGCAATTTACTGCAAGGTCGTTGGAAAGTTATGAATGGCATAAGTTATATGCAGTATAAGCCTGTGTACCCATGTTTTTGATGATTTTTCGGAGTTGTTGTGGGAGCAGTGCTGGTGCCCTCCTTTTTGCAGTGAGGGAAATTTAATTTACTGTAGACTTTCTGAGTTTTTATTGACTTTTGAGTATAGAATGCTGACTTGTACAAATTTTTTTAAGGATGAAACTATCTTTAGTCTGAGGACGCTTTCCCGGACACTTTTTTTTTTTTTTTTTTTACAAAGTTATCGTCCAGTTATCGTTTTTCTTTTAGTTGTGCTACTATATGTATTTTTAAGATTTTTGATCATTGTCCATCTTTGGATATTTCCTGTATATCTATTTCCTATATCTGTTATATTTACATATGTTTAATAATTGAAATTTTCATGTGATATTTTGAATATGTTTAATGTGCTTAAGTGTTTTAATAAATGAAGGGCTGTGGAGTATTTATCTGAGGACCTGTTTCGGGCTTGTATGACTGGATTCAGAGGAGTGTGTTTACTCAGTTTAAACTATTTAAATAGGTTAAAACGATTTGAATTTTATTAAATTACTGAGTTTGGTAATGTTAAAAATATTAATGAATTTTCCAGTTTTTTTTTAAACCTTAATATTTTTGAGTTGGAGCTGGGGGATTCATTTTTGAAATGGTAATTTTATTTAGAGCTTTAAATGAAAATGGTTTTTAAGTGTAAATTTTAACTGGTTTTTATGATGTAACTTAAAGTTTAAATGGCTGGGTCTTAAGGAAATTGGTATGTAAATTTTATTGATATTTTTCTTTGCCACTATATTTCGGGGGTTTGAGAAAAAGAATTTCTTTTTGGGACTAGCTCAATTTCCCGAAATATTGTTGGTTTAATTTTTTTTTTAAAGGTAAATTAAATGATTTCTGCTTTGAACTTAATCATGTTTACAGCTGTTAACTTATTTCGGATGTACGGGGGTTTCTGGTGCTTTCTACCTCAGTTTACCTGGAATTGTTAATAGCTCCTAATGATTTTTAATTACTTTATGCTTCTTGGTATCTAGAGTATCACCCTTTCTCTGTGTGTGGATGTTCTGGAAGGTGTGTGTGTGATCCTTTTATTCATCCTAGTGGTGAATACGTTTCGAATGACTTTGTCTATAAGGGCCGTTGTGCTGTCATTTGATTCTAGATGCCGGGAATTAAAATTCTTTTCAGTTACAGGAAGCTAATAGTTTTGAAAAGTTAAAATTCTCTCTTGACCAGTAAATTATAAATTTTTAATATCTGGTTTGCCTTTATAAAAATTAATTATTTAATAGTTTTATTTCTTTTAACTGGTTCATTCATTTAAGTAATTGGTTTTGACATAATTGTGTTCGATCATTGTCTAATTTGTAAGAGGTATCTGTGAACAGTATCCAGATACTATATTAGTGGGTTATTTTAAACGACCAGGTGGTCGAATTCATTGTGTAATTTCAGGTTTGTTAGAATTTAGCACAGTTTATCTAATGAATCTCACCAATTGCTTCAGCATGCATATTTGTGTTAATTTATATAAATGAATCTGTTTTAAATATGCTTAGTTTATTTTCTAGTTATTGATATGGCCAAACAGTTTCCTTTTTGCAAGTTATATATCATTATTATTTTTTTTTTTTTTTAAATTACCTGTTTTTAAAGTAAACTTTTTTTTTGTTTATTCTGAGGAGTTCAATTTTTGGATAATTGTTTTAATGCTTTGGGATCAGTAATAGCGTCAATTTTTTTTAATGAATTTAAGATGCGTTACTTGCCTGGTTGCAATTGCTTTTCCTTTTTGATGGACTCTGAGGATTTAAATAATTATATTTATGATTTATTTGAAAATAAAATAAAAAAGGGGTTTATCTGTATTGCTCACCATTTTTTAGTGCTTTTCAATAAGGTTTAAGCCAGCTTAAGTGTTCTTGGGTTTTTCTCATGTTTAAAAGTGTCTCTCATAATTAGCTATGCATTTGTATAGTTGTTCACTTTAAGTGTTTTGAGGAGAGGAAACTTGATCTGGCAACCCATTTTTGAAATGTTTTTACAGTTTTATGATCTTAAGTGAGAGTTTTGATCTTTATTACTGTTGGTTAATTAAAGTTTATATGTAAAAATCCTTTATTTCTATCTATTGGAGCATTATCTTATGATATACTATATAAAAGGTTACATTTTTGTTTTTGCATTTATTATGTATTTAAATATTGTATATTTTTATATGTTCAATATGTAAAAATTTGGTCATTGATAATACATGAAGTTTGGACAGGTGTTTTTGTATATTTGCTCCGCAGTTTTTAAAGTTGAGTTTTTAAGGAAGGAATCTTAAAGTTGTTGAATTAAGATGTCTGGCACATCTGCTTTTAAAATTAATTTAAAGTTTTAATGATGTTTTTCTAGTTAAGAGGTTGAGGTATTGAGATGGAACAGCAATGTTTAACTAAAGGTTTGAATGGCTGTTGGGTTTAATAGTTGGTTAAATTTTAGAAAAATTGGTGGAAGATTTGGAGTCATACTTGACCAGAATTTTTAACGTTTAAGTTAAAGTTGACTACTTGTTAGAATCCAGCATGGAATCTTTGTTTGGTAAAAGATGTCCGACCTTTTTGAACCGTATGGCCTTCGAAGTTTAAATATACCTTGGTGGAAATGCATAGAAAATCTATTTGTATATTGCTTTTTCCTGAAATGGGGTATATGAACTGAAGATGAAGATTCATAGAGGTGTCTATTTCTTGTAAGCTGTTTCTTTCTCAAATTGAATTTATCTCCCTGGATTAGTGTATCTGATTATATAGTTTGGTGAATGTTTGGCAAACATTGATGGTTTCTGTTGAAGAAGTATGAAAAAGGAGTTTATGTATATATCCAGTTTTAAATTTTTGGATATAAAATCTTTAAGAAATCAGGTTTCAAGAAGGATAAGGGCCCGTCCGTTATTGAAACTTGTCTGATACCCTCTGAACTTAGATGGTTGTCTTCATGTCTATTTATAGGTACTAAAATGTTTTTGACTCTTAGTGGCAATTTCTTTTGGCTAGTGTAGAGAATTGTGTTTTTGTTCCCTAGTTGATTATGGAATGGTTCAAGAATCATTTATGTTTGCTGCCTACATCTACGTATATGTTTATTGTGAGAGAATGGTGTGAAAGACTTTAGTATGCTTTAATGCTAAGTGAATGCCGGTATCCCTGGATTGACAGTTTGCATGGCGGAAGTTGCTCTTGATCCTGGGATTTCAGTATTTGTATGAGTGTGATGTTCCAATAATATATCCTCTTTTTATTTGCTTTTCCTCAAGTGTTGGGAAGTTATACTTATTTCGGTGTTGTCCCACTTGTCAGGATTCTTGGATGTTGTCGCAGCAGGGATAAAATTGATAAAGGGAAAGTTTTTCTTTTCCAGTAATATAACCTTTATCCGGGGGGGACTAGGCACGTGTTCTCTTGGTCATTCGTGGATTACTTAATGGTGTAAAGTTATGCTGTTTTTACTTGGTTTAAAGAGGGGGGAACTTTAATTATGGAATACCATCAATTGTAACTGTCATGTTTTTGAATTCTCTTGATCAGATATTGCTGAATTTGACTGTAACATGTAGATTGAATTATCGAATTAAAATCTTTTAATTTTTAATATTGTACATCTATTGCTGTAATATGATAATGTGAGATTTGATAATTTGAAATAGATCTAATGTTCTTAAGTTATCAACTTAATGTTTTTTTTATTGCTTGAATTATTATGTCTATTTTTATATTTAATGCTTGATCATATTTCGTTATGGTATTTGCCAATTAAACTACACTTAATTTGAATTTTGTATATTTAATAGTGAATTTATAACTGGAAATGTAATCTCTTAAGATGGGTGAATTTTTATGATTAAATCTGAATTTGCATCTGCATTTGCATTTGCCTTTGAATCTGAATCTGTATTTGACATTAAATTAGTCTTTATAAGAATTTGGATTTTTAAAGATGAGAGTACTTGTTTTTTTTAGTAGCGCAACATGTTATGCATAATCTTTTAAAAGTATCAAATGGATACTTGTGGATTTGTAGGAATTCAAAGTAATACAAGACGAATTGGATGATATACTTGTGTGTTGTATATTTATTACTATATGTTTTTAAATTTTAATTTTTATCCTTCAGTGTTTTGGGGCTCATTATATCTGTTTCATTTCTTTGATCTTTTAGTTTTTTTTACTTTTTAATTTCTTGTGATTGTGGGTAGGAACTTTTGTATTTTAGGAATTTGATTCGAGATCTTATGGAGGTGTTTTGTTGGTCCTTGGAAATTAGACTTTCAGTGTCTATGTGCGGCCTTTTTGGAGCTGCTGGTTGTTTTCTTTGGGCATCACCCTTCGTGTCCAGTTGATGAGACGGGGGGGCATTTGATATACAAAACCCTCTTTTCTCATCACTGTCCACTTATTTCCCTACTTTCACTTTCATTTTATTTCTTTATTTACGTTACTAAAGTACTTTATTTAGTTAAATATCTACTTACCTTTTTACTTTATTCAGTTTCTTTTATTTTACTTAAATCCATCTTTATTTATTTCAATATGTTTGTTTTCTGTTTTAAGATATCTTTTATGTTTCTATCTTCTTAAATCCCCATTCATTTCTTTATTAAAGTTTCGTTCAATATCTCTTAAATTCAGCTTCCGACATCGTTTGTTTCACTTTCCATCTCGGCAGAAACAGCTTCGAGTTTCTCGCTGTTTTGCCGTTGTTTTCTACTAGATGGCGTTGTGTGTCCGGAATGTTAGCGATCGTCGTCATAGTTACCGACTTCACGTGGTTCTTCTTAGAAGCCGGTTGGAGGTTGGAGTGACATGCGTGGATGCCGTTTTTCGGTATACCCTTTTGGAATAAATCGCGATGCTTTCGTGCCATCTTTGCCAGTTGTAGTTGTTCTCTGTACCTGGAAGGTGAATAGATGGTTTTGTTCGTTCTTCATTATGGATTCACTCGTTGTTAATAATTGTTCATATGTTTCCGAATTAATGCAGTTTTATTATCGTGGACAGATGGTCGTTTAAATAGTTATGAATGCTTACCCGTGAGACTTTTACTATCTTTTAAAGTTATGATTGTTTCGGATGAGACTTCATATCCATGTGGCTGTGTTTCCGGAAGTGAGCCTTCTATTCTATCGTGCTACCATCTTGCGTAAAGTTGTTTTTCCATTTGTCATATCAGCCGGTAGTAATGCTTGGGTATACAAGTGAAGTATTGTCAACATCTTCAAAGACGAACTTGATATTTTGGGTGGTTTCTTCTTTGGTGAATTGAGACATTTTCCTATCAAGTGAAATTGACTTTGTTATATCTTTGAGAGTTTAAGACTTGCTTTCGCTTCGAGCCCTACAGCACTACTGGAGCTGTTCATGGATGTAATAACTGAAATGACTTCATTACTTTGTCATATTTGAAGGTAATCGGTATTTCACTTGCTGTCATGATGATATAAAGCTGTTATAAAGATACTGAGATATCAGATAAGTTGTTTTACTATTATACATTTGTTATTTGAATACAGGCTGATAGTTGAGAGATATTGTATTTTTACTTTTATTTTTTTATGTGTCTTTTAAGTTTAAATAAATTTAATTACGTTTTTAATACAGTTGTCTTTATTTTTCCACCACTTATTAAAGTTAGTTTACTTTTCAGATGTTTAGAGATTATGAAGTTTAGTTTTAATATCATAATTAATAGATCATTTTTCTTTCGGGGTTTTAACTCAGCTTTATACGTTTCTACTGCTCACTAATGCACTCTGCTACCCAATTTAACCCCTAAGCACTATATATATTTTTATAGTGCTTAACATGTACTATGTACAGACCAAGTTACATCCAAATAGGTTCATAAATACGCCTGTTATCGCGTGACAAAAATCAGGTCGTTTTAAAATGTCAGCCACAAGAGAAATTCAAAATGCTATTACTCAGCCGTTTTTTTTTTAGATATTAGCGAAAGAAAAACTGTTCCGGAATCTTTGTATTAAGGTCAAACACATACAAAAAAATCTTTTTCATTTTCCAATTTTTTGGTATCTCATTTAAATTTTTTTATTTTTTAATTTTTTTAATTGGCCGCCATTTTGAAACAAGATGGC
Source organism: Maratus speciosus (assembly GCA_963932465.1). NCBI lineage: Eukaryota > Metazoa > Arthropoda > Arachnida > Araneae > Salticidae > Maratus > Maratus speciosus. Next base: position 550,969,343 of record OZ010794.1, read on the forward strand.
GGATGAAGCTGGCCAACGAACTCGGTCAAGATATTTGTATGTACTATGTACACACCAAGGTACATCCAAGTCGGTTCATAAATACGCCTGTTATTACGTGAGAAAAATCAGGACGTTTCAAAATGTCAGCCACGCTAGAAATTCAAAATGCTATAACTCAGCCATTTCTTAAGATATAGATGAAACAAAAACTGCTCCCGAATCTTTTTATCAAGGTCAAACACATAAGAAGAAAATATTTTTTCAATTTTCAATTTTTGGTACCACATTTCAAATTTAAATTTTTCTTAAAAATTTAAATGGCCGCCATTTTTAAACAAGATGGCGGGTGAAGCTGGCCAACGAACCGGGTCGAGACATTGGTATGTACTATGTATAAACGAAGTTACATCCAAATTGGTTCATAAATACGCCTTTTATCGCGTGACAAAATTCAGGACGTTTCAAAATGTCAGCCACGCTAGAAATTCAAAATGCTATAACTCAGCCATTTTTTAAGATATAGACGAAACAAAAACTGCTCCGAAATCTTTGTATAAAGGTCAAATACATAAGAAAAAAATATTTTTCCATTTTCAGTTTTTTGGCACCACATTTCAAATTTTAAATTTTTAAAAAAATTTTAAATGGCCGCCATTTTGAAACAAAATGTCGGATGAAGCTGGCCAACGAACTCGGTCGAGACATTGGTATGTACTATGTACACACCGAATTACATCCAAATCGGTTTATAAATACGCCTTTTATAGCGTGACAAAATTCAGGACGTTTCAAAATGTCAGCCACGCTAGAAATTCAAAATGCTATAACTCAGCCATTTTTTAAGATATAGACGAAACAAAAACTACTCCTATATATAGATATATATATATATATATATATCAATTTTGAACGGAGGGTGGTTTCGAGGTCTGGGGGTCATGATCGATGAAAATATACCAAAATTTTTTGAAATCGCTTTCCTCCGAACGGCTGCAATAGGTAGCTTTTTTGTAAAGAAAGCTACCTAAAATTATAAATTTTGCATATTTCTGCCAGTGGCCCACAGAAAGGAATTGTCTATCCATGGATATATATATATTTTTAATTTCTATCTAGGCAAATTGGATGACAATTTTAAACTATGAAATATCCAAAAAATATGAAATGACCTCCACAAAATAATTTAAAAGATACCTATTGATAGATACCACACACCTTTTTTTTTTTTAATGAAAGTTATCGTTGAGAGCAAAAATGAATTTGTTGTAAACGGTTTATTTAATTGCTATCTGGGCCACAAGGATGGAAAGTTAAAACTGCAGAACAAATGAAAAATATGAAAACGACCACCAGAAAATGTTTTCTGAAATATCTCTATTCTGCAAAAAAGATAACTAACGCTGTAACCGTCATTGCCACAGTAAATGAGTTGTTTGTGACTGGAGATCATTGTTTGCTAAACTTTTAAAGAAAACTATTGCATAAAAAAACATGAAAATTGGTAGTATTATAGAAAAATGTTTGATAAACATGCTGAAGCAGACAGCTTTTAAAGTAAAGAATTATTTTAAGAGCTATTTAATGTTAAAATCGGTCAAAATCGTTCTATTAAAAAAGTTTTACAGGAACAAAAATTATGCATAGGAATTTAATACTTTTTTCTAGCGATATACTTCACAAGCTTGCGGTGTGCAGACTACACTTATTTTTTTTATTTGACTAATTTTTTTTTTTTTTTTTTTTTTTTTTTTTATCATTTTAAGAGATATTTTTTTTCATGTTTATAAAACGACATTTTTTTTTTCCATATTGATAGCAATTTGTAAAACAGTGCAAAGTATTATATTTCCTCTCAAATAAAAATTGAAATTATACATGACTATTAAAAACAGAAATGAAATTTTAAATTATAATTAAATGATTATGTGTTAAAAGCAGCAAATAGGGAAAATTAGGTCATAAAAATCATATTTACACTATGTATTATAAATATTAAAAAAAAAAAAAAAAAAAGAAAAACTTTAAAATTTAAATTATAATGCCCAAAATGCATTTAATGGAGACAATCACAAAAGGACACATTACCATGTTTTTAGAGGTTGTAAAGTCAGAACGGAGGATGGTGAGCTTAGCTCGCAGGGGGCAGAACCCCCTTGCAGTAAATATAAGTATTCTTTTAAACGTTTGTTACAACCAGTAGGCACCATAAACATGTATTTTTTTTTTTTTTTAGAGAGAGAGAGAGAGGTGGGGGGGGAGGCATACCTCCAAAGGCGCAAGATGATTGTGATTTCAAAATGTAAAAAAAGCTGAACGCTAACTACGTCTGAGTCTCAGGTGCACTCAAATCTGTCTTCACCCTATTTGTATCCAAATTTGCAGGTCTCTATGTGCAACAGATTTCTCTAGCTATCAACAACAAGCAAATAACCACAGAGATAGGCAAAAAATTTCTTTTATCAGGCGTCACTTTGGTTGAAAACACTTGATCTAGATATGTTTTTAAAGCATATTTTCAAATGAACTACAGTTCTATTGCTATGCTAGAAGAATAAAAAATTTAATATAGATGGTATTCCAGACAAAATGCCTCGAATTAGTTTTGGAAAAATATAAATCAATTTAATACTAAAAATATAAATATATATGTTTTTGTGATACCAATAATTTTGATATAAACATAAAGACCTCTGAAATATTAAGGTCTGACTATATTTATTCATAATGTCCCTCCAAAGTAACAATAAAGTGCATTAAAAACAGTGGTGTAACATAACTGCAGATATTTAAAGTCTAATTTAATTTTTATTTAATTTAAACATAGAAAATATGATTCTGAGCATATGCAACATATCTTTTAATCAATTCAACTTAATTTTATGGTTAACAGTGATTAATCATACGTAATCAGATAAATAGCCAAATGGCATATTTTAGCAAATGTGATTTGGTACAAGAGTCTTTACTTGGAAGTGGATCCATTTTTATAAAAAATTACAGGAAAAATTCAATATTTATACACCAATATATTTTGTCACATTAGAAAATGTCATAACTAAAAATGCCTATATCAATTAATAACTCACATCTCCACCCCATGTACAAACGAGATTTTCTTTAACTGCTTGTACAGGCACCATGCCATTTTTTACATCATCAATAAACTTTGGAGAAACAATGTGAATATCAAGTTTCTGAGCTTGCTTGACTTTGGCACTTTCTTTAGCAACTTCCTCTACAAAACAAAAAGAATTTAAATCTCAAACTTATCAAACTTCACTAAAAGAGGTTAGTTATATAATAAAAAAGAATAAACAATAGCACAAACTAACAATTAATAAAAAAATTAAGCCGAAAAACACGTATCTATTATTAAAAGTAGATGAATAATGTTTAAAATTTTAAAAAATGCAAAAATATTGTTTTTTAAATGATTCACTATATGCTGGGAAAAAAAAAAAAAAAAAAAAAAACCCTTCAAGAAATATTTACATACCAAGGTAATAGAAAAAGGAAAAATTGAAATTTCTAATCTGAAGCTACTTTCTTTGTTGGAGATGACAAATTAGATAAAATGTCTTGTTCAAAAAGCATTCTCATATTCTTATTTAAAATAGTCCAAAATATACTTTGAAAAGAAAATTTTTAGGTTTTTAGCTTATATGATGTAACTCATTACAATTCTTTTATTCAGTAAAGAATGTTCAAGGACACAGCTTTTACTTCTTTAGGTGGGTTTTTCTGTAGTAACACATTGTCCTTTCCAGTTGGTCATTTTTTTCATGCTGCATTTGAAAAGTCAAATGTAGCTCCAACTCAAGAACATTATAAGGGTAGTTAGATAAGTTCTGTAATCGGCCCAACTAAGGTTATGTGTCTACAACGAGTCTCATATCAATTTCCTACCTTTTTTAATGCAAGTTCTTATAGTGTCATAAACTCAACACTAGCGGGTGTGTATTGTTGTTCATTCATTATTGTACACAAACACACACAATCTTCAATATAACATCTTTAACCATTACTATAAATATTTCTGAACTTTTTACAGACCATTCATATTTCAGACCATTCATTTCATATTGAATTGTTTAGGACTTAAAGAATCCAGTCACTTAATTTTGTTTGCATAATTTACAGAACAGAATACACATGCATATGTTCATTAAACCTGCATGAGATTTTTATATCTTCTTTTTTTCATAATGCATTATCACTTAGTAAATATATTTTAATTATTCAGTCATTATATTTATTTACTATTCAAAAATTCTGATAACATTGATAATTAAATTAATTTCTATTACTACTCTAATACAGATAAATTTAATACAGCATAATCATATACAGTCACCTCTCACTTATACGCGTTTGAAGGGATTGATTTAAAATCACGCATAACTGAGAGCAGCGCATAATTGAGAGGATGTTGTATGTAATAATTCTTTATACATATTATGGGAAAAACATTTTTTAAATATAAGAATTATGATTTATAACATTTTATAAAATAAAAGGTGTAATATTAGTATAGTGTACTTAAAATCCTTACATTTTCCTTATAAAATTTAGTTTAAAAAATACAATAAATGTAAAATTTTATTTTACATAGAAGATATGCTAATTAGTCCTCTTTTAAGAAGACATTGATGCTAGTTTGTTTTTGCTTAATCCGCGTTTGTACAACGAGCTTTTCTAATGCCTTAAAGTGCGTCATTTTACTTGATGTTACATCAGCATATCGAAGGTAACATCTCAAAGCGTCCAGAACTCCAAAAGCAGTAGCATAAGATGGGACAGTTACAATATCAGTTTCATCATTATGTTCTCCTTCTTTTTCAGCTGTCCTGTTACTGAAAACAGTTTAAATATCTCTTACTGCCGATAATATCAACATTGCCGAAATCTTGGCTTATGCTGTTCCATTCTTCTTCCTCTATTTTAAAATCATGGCTGTTGTTTTCATTTTCCTGCAATGGAATAGCTTCAGCATCATTTGAATGAACAAATTCGCTTTTCTAATTAGTTAGAAGTTGTTGTGGCTGTTACGTTTCTCCAAGAGGAAACGAACATATGCATAGTACCCAGAATCCAAATTTTCTTGAATTCCTTTTTCTGCTCTGTGATATAAACATTCTTCGCACCAAATCTTTCCTATATTACGCATTAACTGACCTTATTATTAATAGATCTAATGGCTGGAGTATGCTAGTACAATATACAGGAGAAAATATAACTCGTGTATGTGTCAGAAATGGTAGACATGAAAGATGGGCGGCACACTAATCCATAAATAGCAGAAGTTTTTTTTTTTTAGCCATCTTCATATCAAATTCCTTCAAAAAGTCTAAAAATAGTCTGTTATTTCTGCGTATAACTGAGAGAGACAATTCAAAGTGGCGCTTATAAGTGAGAAATCTACAGTATTATTTTCCTATTCCTCGTGACAGGGCCTTACGAAGATTGCGTATAACTGAGAGACGCGTATAAATAAGAGGCGCATAAGTGAGAGGTGACTGTATATTAAAACACTAAGGAAAAAAATCAGCTCACTGCAAAACTGCCACATTTGCGCACACGTTAAATTAAATCTAGAACCTGTTCAATTGTAGAGAAAAGTAGGACAAGATCCAGTTAGCACATTGATTAAGGCATCAGTTTAAAGCTGTGAATTTTTGTAGAGAATGCGGGTTTGTCCCAACACTGGGCAGAATGATTTCTGTAATGTTTTTGCCGACTGTTCATTTCAAGAATAGAATATTTTTAGATAGGAATATTTTGCATTAAATATATATTATTATACGCAATTAAATATATTGAACTAATCTACAATTTTTGCTATATTTTCTGACTATTATCAAGAATATCTATATATACAGTGTGTCCCCGTATAACCTGACCGACCTTTATTTTCGCAACCCTTGGTCCTAGATACATACTTCCAATCACAAAAATAGTTTAAATAAGGTAAAGAATTATTTTTAAAGCGATTTGGGTCAAGAAAAACATTTATTTAAAAAATTACGAAATTTAAATTTTTGTACGATACCCCGGTCCTATAAGTGATATTTAGTAAAAATTTACTGTAACACCAGACCTGCCAACCTTTGAAAATGAGAAATCGTAGCACACAAAATTTAAATTAATCTAGAGGTTGGTTGGTTGGTTTTTCGTGTTACACAACCATCTTTTGACATTCGTAAAAGGAATAAGGTTTCAGTCTTTCAACTCAATATAGTAAATTTTTTCATCAAAAAATTTTTATACGATTTTTAGAGTTTCCTTTCGTTTCGCAGCGTTTTTTTTTTACATTTATAAAAGGAGCCAGGTTCCAATTTTTTAGCCCAGTGCAGTAAATTTTGACGAAATTCGCAATTCTTTTTCCCGCGACCATTTCAGGATATTCACAATTTTTTTCCCACAATCATAATTCACATTTTTTTATCACGATTCTTTGTTGAAATCTGCACTTTTTACCATGAACTTTTGACGAAATTAGTGTTTTCTTTCTGCGATCTTTTGGTGAAATTTGAGTTTTATTACTGGTCTTTCGATGAAATTTGCATTTTCTTACTGATCTTTCGATGAAATTTGCATTCTCTTACTGATCTTTTGACGAAATTCGCGTTTTCTTTCTGTGATATTTTGACAAAATTCACGTTTTTACCATGATCCTTTGACGAACTTTATTTTCTTCTGCGACCAATTGATGAAATTGATCTTTTTTTACACTGTCATTTGTCGAAATTTGCGATAGTTTATCGCAAATCATGCGATTTTGCACTATATTTCAAACTTTGCCCCTCAAAGAATACCCCCCCCCCCTTCCAGAAATTCTTAAAATGGCACCCTTCTTTCTAAGGAATGGAATTCCTGTACAAATATTTACAGAAACACGATTCACCCCAGGTTAATATACATAAAGAGTGTTTTATGTTAAGAAGTTTGTTTTGCAGCCCAGATTTTTTTTTTTTCCATGAGCATTTTTTAAATGACCGAATTTTCGGACTAATGGCCAATTTTTTTTAAACTTTCGGAAATGAATACTTCAAAATTTTGGGAATTTTGGAACAGAATCACTCCTGAAACATATGCTGCGCGGGATAAAAATCGCAACTAGAAACAAAAAATGCGTTTGTGTTTTTTGCAAAAAATCGTAGTTTAAGACCGATTTTCGTAGCATCGTAGTTTATAGGTGCAAATCGTAGCAACTACGACTTTTTCGTAGCAGTTGGCAGGTCTGGTAACACTAACAAGTAAGACAAAAAAAAGTCCCATTCATCTAACATTAAAAGTAACCAAGTTATGAAATTTTGAAATGCATGAAATATATCACTTTATTGCATATCAAAACAGATGATTTCGGCCATGCTTTCAGGGGTCATATATAAAGTACTTAAACTTATTTCAAGGTATCTGCACTTTGTAAGAAAATGTACAACTATTATGATTGAGTTAACTTTTATTAGTTAAGTTTCAGATTAGTTAAAATAATTATATTTTAACATATGTTTTATTTTGTAAGGATTTGAGGCTATGATTTCTTTTAACAAAAATTATGTTATTTTCAGAAAGTTTTATTTAACTTGCAACGATTGTCTTTCCAGTTTAAATTTTTACTTGAACTTTAACTCACTTTTAAATGTCCGATTGAAGCTAAATTTTACATACTGACTTAAATACGATGACAATTTAACATTATTATGATTTTCTATGCTTACCATATGTACTTATATTAGAAGATAACACAAAAAAATTCGAACAGATTACCATCAACAAGTTTAAGAAAGAGTTTTAGATTAGATAACATAAACCTGCGATGGTTGTGTTTTTTAACTTTTTTAATTACGTTTTATGTATTTTTTAATGCTGAATTAAAAAATTACCTTCACTTTTAACCATGTCAAGATTTTTCGCAAATCGTAAATTTCAAGGGTAAAAAATAGTGAAGAATCTGACACTATAAAATAGATGCAAGACTTTTTTTATTGTGTTTAATTTTATTTAATTCAATAATTTATTCAATTTTTTGGCTTTATACTGGGTTTCTTATATCTAAACAGCTCGGGGGTCCGATGAGATTGGGAGGGGAGGGGGGATCAATTTTAACTTTGAAATTTGCGATTTGAAATAAATCCTGACGTGATAGTTTAAAATAAAGATCATTTTCGGATTCAGTGCTAAAAAATACATAAGAATTTTTAAAAGCTATAAACACAACCATTACATCTATTTTATAATATCAAATTTTTGTTATTAATTTATGATTTGCAAAAAATCTTTACGTGATGGTAAAAAAAAGGTCAATCTTGGATTTAGTGGTACAGAATACATAAGAATCAATTATTCAAAGGTAAAAAAACATGACATAACCCAGCTTTTTCAGGCTAGTGTATTCTAATAACATTTAAAAATATGTACCATTTTGCAAAGAATTACGGCTGTTAAATTTCATAATTTTATTTAACAAAAATTCTGTTTTTTAACACCTTCCAACAAAGTTGAAAAGGTGTTTATGATTTTGGTTTATCTGTCCGTCTGCCCGTGCTCTAACTCGTAAATATACTCGGAGTGCCCTGAAATTTTTGGATGTTATTAAGGTTCACCATAGCACAATACCTATTTCAAAGGAATTTTGTAGCATGTTTAGTTCATTTACAGGGACAGTCAAAAGTATTCTGTTACAGTACGGCCAATGGGAAAAAATCATTTGAAATGATTTTAAATTATGTTACACGCTTTCAAACATAAAATAATTGATTAAGCATTCTGAAGAATATGCGGTGCAAAGAATACTTATTATTCATTTACAGGGCCACATAAAAGAATTCCGTTACTTAATGATATGTGAGGGGGAGGCGGGAGTGTTTGTGGCATATTTTAATTATGTTTAACTATTTCATGCATAATAAGAAGTGCATAGGATTTAGAGAGACACACAAAACATTTCAGATACTATATTGTGTCGGAAGTACTGTAGATAAGCGATGATTGCTGGAAATGCATTTTTAATTATGATATGCACTTTATTTTTTCACTATATTTATGCATACTATACGGTGTGTATAAATGCTATAGTTCATATACATGGCTACACTAAAGAATTCGTAAAGGTTACTGAGTATGAGCGTAAATTGCTTAAAGATGGTTTTTAAAGGAGTTATGCATTTTTACGCTGAACTGCAATTAGTTTACTAAGAAATGTTTGCAGAATATAGATAAATATACAGGGTCACGCAAAGAACTGGATACATAACCATCTATGGATGATCATATCTGGTAATGTGATTTCAGTGGTTTTAAGAGTGTTTTAGTTTAAATTAAATTTTAGACAAAAAGTGACGTGTAATAAAGATACTATTGGCTATGGATTGAAAACTGCTAAAATCAATTTTCAAAATGTTTTATGCGTTTTCTAAAATGTTTACTTAGTATGTATGGAGTATGGTATATATGGTATGTATTACTTACTTTATATGGAGTTTCTTTACCTGCGGTTTATTCTGTTGAGCTGTCTACATGACAGACCAGATGTTATTACCAATAAGGTTATCTGAGTGAAATATGTTCACTGGTTGTCGGCCCAGTTATCTTAAATGGTAGAGCATTGGCCTTGGGATCTAAGTTTGATTCCCTGCCGGGGCATTTTTTTGCTCAGTTGGAAATATTCAATTCTTACAATTCGACCTAAATCTTTAGATTGTAAAGCTAAAACTTACAAGTTGGCCTTTGCATACTAAAAATTTCAATGATACAGAAATTATCATTTTACAATTATAGAGCAAGAAATATATGAAAACTTTTAGATACAGAACTATTGGCAAATTATTAAATGACATAAAGAAGCATTAAACATAATAATAACTTACTTTCTGTACTAATGCAGATCTTGACAGAGGCGTCAACTTTTTGATTGACAGCAGCACCCAATTCTATAAGCTTTTTCTCAATATTAGATTTTGTTGTGCTAAACTTTCCAAACACAGCAACTATATAGCCAGATAATGGACCCCTAAGGAATAAAACAATTTTTCACAGTGCAAAAATAAAATGCTTCATTGTGCAGTAGAATAACAAAATCACAAAATTGTTAATAGATTCTATTAACTGAAAATCATTCTTGCAAAGACAGAAACTATATTAATAAAAGAAAGCCGCTTGAGTGTGTATATTCCTATGCTATATAGCTAAGGAAATTTATTGCACATAAAGGTTTTTCAATTTTGTTCAAAATAGACAAAGACAAGTTTGAATGCATATGGGTCTCAGATTTGATTTTTTGCTATTTTATATTGAAGGGAAAAAATTACATATTTCTTCAATTCTCCAAGTTTGCCAGCAATTTTGAACCAGTCATAAAAGCAATCCAAAATCAATCTTTAATTCCTGTATAGAGCATAAGGGCCTTGGCGAGGTGGAGAAAATGAGTTTGGCGAGAGAAATAAACTTTTCTTGGATATTTTCTAATAACCTATCCATTGTTTGATATACCCAAGCATTTCTTTAAACATTTATGCAATTTATTATGTAAAAAAGTCATTTACCTATTTTAACATACAAACAGAAGTAACTTGTATATATACAAAACTAGTTGGATGTGCCAATCCCAAAATTTTCTTCTATCTTATACATCTTAATATTTCAAAAACTAGTTACACATGTTAATACTTCAATATTATTAGTTCATTACTATACCAACTTTGATTTTCATCTTAAATTTCTGCTTCAGTCAATTAAATGAACTAAAAACGAGTTAATCTATATCATATTTGTTAACATTAATCGTTTTTCCTTATTCTGTTGTTATCAGATGTTGTGAATAGCCGGCTTAGCAGGAAGTGAGTTCCCGCCTTTGCACGAGCCACCGATGGACAATAGAACTACGAAAAATCAAGAAAAGTATACAAAAATCGCCATCACAGAGCCCCATTACCGCGCGATATTTCCAAATTCAAGGAGGACCTGTTGGCCAAAGCCAAAAACATGCACAAAAAATTTGGTTCAATTGTATGCATATTTTATACAATTTTCGATTGTACAATAAAGAAAATGGTACAGACATCGTAATTATAGTGCACCCTTCCAGCGGAATTTTTCCAAATTCAGGGAGGACCTTCATGCCATGAACAAAAAGAAACACAAAAAATTTGGCTCAATTCTCTGCATAACTTCATACACTTTTCGATGGTATAATATTCAAAATGGCACGAAAATCGCTATTACAGCGCCCCTACCTACAAATTTTTTCCAAATTAAGGAAGGACCTGCTTGCCATAGCCAAGAACTTAAAATAAAAATTTGGTTCAATTCTATGCATAACTTCATACACTTTTGGATGGTACAATATTCAAAATGGCACAAAAATCGCTATTACAGCGCCCCTTACCGGTGAGTTTTTCCAAATTAAGGAAGGACCTGCTTGCCATAGCCAAGAATTTAAAGTAAAAATTTGGTTCAATTCTATGCACAACTTCATACACTTTTCGATGGTACAATATGCAAAATCGCTATTACAGCGCCCCCTAGTGGCAAATTTTTTCCAAATTCAGGGAGGTGCTGCTTGTCATAGCCATAAACTTAAAATAAAAATTTGGTTCAATTCTATGCATAACTTCATACACTTTTGGATGGTACAATATTCAAAATCTCTGTTACAGCGGCCCCTACCGGCGAATGTTTTCCAAATTCAGGGAGGATCTGCCTGCAAAGGCCAAAAACTTAAAATAAAAATTTGGTTCAATTCTATGCATAACTTCATACACTTTTGGATAGCACAATATTCAAAATCGCACAAAAATCGCTGTTACAGCGCCCCCTACCGGCGAATTTTTTCCAAATTCAGGGAGGACCTACCTGCCATATCCAAAAACTTAAAATAAAAATTTGGTTCAATTCTATGCATAACTTCATATACTTTTGGATGGTACAATATTCAAAATCGCACAAAAATCGCTATATCAGCGCCCCTACCGGCAAATTTTTTCCAAATTCAGGGAGGATCTGCTTGCTATAGCCAAAAACATAACATAAAAATTTGGTTCAATTCTATGCATAACTTCATACACTTTTTGATGGTACAATGGCGACAGACACAGGGACAGACAGAGAGACATTTTCTATTTCTATAAACATGTTTTTTGGGATCTCTGACCCCTAAAACATGTAAATCCGTCGAATACCGAAAGTCGAAAAAAATTTCGATTACAATACTTTCTTCTATTGAAGATAGAAGAAAGTAAAAATACTATAATGTATAAATACAATGTTTATATTTATATGTAAAAATAAGCATAAATGTTCGTCAGGTTTTTTACATGTATGTATATCATTTATAAGTTCAAACTGCACTGAGTTTTTAAAATATGCCAAAAGTATTAGTGGAAAAGTACCATGAAATTAGTTAAAATCATATTTTAAATCAAGGGAATGGAAGGTTTATGTTTTAAATGAAATGAATGCAATATGAATATGGTATGGGAAAAATTTTTTGGCCATTTATCACCTGCATTCGGCTAACATAAAAGTATCAATATTGTCACTGGGGCACAGATGTCATATACGCACCACGTTGGTGCGATTTTTTTTTTCAAATGCCAATTTGGTGAAAACCTCGTTTTTGATTACCAGTTACATACATGAAAGGATAAAAACCCTTTAAAATTCAAAATTCCAAATTAAATTTCAAAAATTTAAATTAAAATCCGAAGTTTCTTTCTCCTAACTTTAAATCTCATTCTAAAACCAGTTTTACCCCTTGTAACTTTGTTTCCCAGCAATACATCTTATTACTTTCAGATATCATTTTCGGACAATCTTTAAGAGTAAAAACTTGCTGACGTTTGGAATATTCTCATTCAGTTGTGGTTAAGCTCATCCCCGGGCGAGCCAAGCCAAGCCTAACTCTGGCATCTGATCCCGGACAGTCAATCAAAAGCTAATCAGCCAATTAAAGAAATGTTCCTTCCAATTTTACAACTGTGCCCTCTGCTGGAAAATATGATAAACAATAAGATATTAGCTAAAACCTGCGCCAAAAACGGGAGATCTTGCCATTTTGAGAGGCCCGCAAAACCTATGACGATGTAGCTCCTGAAAATCATCACATACGTGGCTCGAGGGGCCTCCGGCCGAACTCGCGGATCGGACTATAAGATAAGCGGCAAAATAAATGAGTTCGGTTCCAATTATTTATCCAAGTATGACACCCCAAGATGTCCTTCTATATGAGAAACCGGCCGCACGGACACATGCCGCGAAGTGCACGGCCCGCAACTACCCAATACAACAGTTACCTACGATTCCTCTGCCTTGCCACAAAAAAGTTCGGCTAAGAGAAAATCGATATTTTTCTAACATTAATCAATGGAAAACGTCGTGATCAAAGGACACGATCCCTCTCCCACTGAAATATGGTTCCATCGGCAAAAGAGAAAAAAAAAAAAAAAGTCTTTAGCCAGCCTGCACTCGGAAATTTTAGAAAGAAAAGAAAAAGGAATGACCTTACATCAGTGCCGAGAAAAACTATGCTCCCTAAGTTTCAACCGAATCATCAAACGATCGTGAAAAGAAAGAAAGAAAAAAAAATTATTCACTCAGATTTATCCTCCAACAATCTTTGATTAAAGAAAAGAAATGATACTGTGATTTTAAAACCTCTATTTAATCGGACTCTCTTCAAAAAGATAGCAGAACATTTGTGGTTGTGCTAATGATGACTGCAACTCAAAGTGCTTCATTAGGAATGCTTTTTCTCTTATCAACTAACTCTCAGTGAAAAACTGTGTCAAAAACTTTTCAAGGCTAAAGGTCGCGAAGAACTGTTTCATTCTCGCAAATGACTGACTCATCAATGAAGAACTGATTATTTTTATTTTTTCAATGGATAAATGATGAGAAATAGCCAGAAAAAATTGACTGAAGTCTTTATCGTTAGAAAAATTATTTGAAATGAAAAAAAATAGCAATTAAGTAGGGTTTTAATTATTAGTTTTTCATTCTTTTCTGTAAAAATTCATTGGATAATCTAATTCACAGGTATGTTCCTTTTTATTTATTTTTAGTTCAGATTGATGTTTTTCAGTTTAAAAGTAACTATAATTGGAAAAAAAAAAAATACGCGGACTTTATTGGGAAGGCTAAGTATATTCCTTTTAATTTTTTTGTGAAATAACTTAACACTGCAGATTTCTCATGTTCATTATTTATTTTATGTAATATTTTAGTTACAAGAAATCAGTTTTTTATATTAAACAATGTTCTTACTTATTTTTATTTTGTGTGTTATTTTATTTTAATCCATATTTTAATCATTTATGTGTAGAAAAGAGTTCCTTTTTCTGCATAATGAGAAAAGCTCAGTCTGATTTTCAAGTATTTGTTTTTATATATAGAATTTTATGCCAATTATTATTCATTTTAGAGTTTTGTGTATAGCTGAATATTATATTTTATATTGTTAAATTTTAATATTTGAGTTTTTAATTTTTAATATTTATATCCAATATATATATTTTTTTATAATAATAAATTTAATCAAATAAAAGGGCCCCAGTGAGTTGGCTACCCCAACCACTTTTAAGAGACAAAATGGAAGGTCACGTCCTTACCATTTCAGAAAAAATATGAGCAGGTATTTAACCCTTGTAACTTTTAGAAAACGAGTGAAGGTCCCGCCCCCACCTTGTTCAAAATATTTTCCATGATTCAATCATTGGTTTGGACATGACCTTGGTAACTCCACTTTAACCGTGGTAAATCCAATAGTGTCCAAACCCAAACATACAATTTTTAAAGATGACCATGGTTTCACCCCAGTAAGTCTTTATATCAAAGTTTTTTTTTTTATTTAACTCCCACTGAAAACACCCCTCTTACAGACAAACGGGATTCAGTTACCTGTATAATCTGAACAAATGTGGCAACTGTTGATAAAATAAATGTCCGGACAATAAAAGCTAGCTAACAAAAATTTGTCAACGGGTTGCCATGCACTTAGAAGTCTGTGTCATAATACTGTTTGTTTGAACCAGGGTCTATTATTTTATTAATTTTTTTTTTGTTTGTTTTATTTAGTTTTTTTTTCTCTTTTCTGTTTTATTTATTTGTTTTATTTTTTTTTTTCCCTTTGCCAGTAGTAAAACACTTGAAGATTAAAAGATTTTTACTATTTGCATAAATACTAGCAAGGAAAACTCAGAACGTTCTGGCCTTCATCTTGAGGAAAAATGTTCTTTGATTTTATTTTACTTGTATAAAATAGAAAATTTTTATGAGCTAACAGTGAGATGTAGATGTAGTTTATTAAATTGTGACTTGGATTTATTAATGCCACTGAGAGAAATAAATACCTCAGTCTGCAAAATAGTAAATACCTTTGGTTACCAGTGAATTGCATCTGCATCTTCACTCAAAAAATAAACTTCAAGCTCATTTTTCTTTTTTTTTTTTTCTTTTTGCTAAAACCTCCCTGAGGTTTAGGATTGCTAAAACCTTCAAAGGTTTAGGATTTTGCTAAAACCGTCAATGGTTTATGATCAATACTACTTACCTTACAAGTAGGCTTCCATGTAAATAGACTTCAAAATATTATTTTTCTTTATTTTCATATTTATATCAATAGTGTTATTACATTATTTAATATTTACAATTTACCAATTTTATATGTCAATTTTTCACATTTTGAAATAAAAGGTGAAGAAATTTTCAATTTCTTTCATAAGTTTACATTTCTATTTCCCTAAGTTCAATATTTTTATATTTTGCTGTACATTATTTTTTCATTTGAATACTATTTACATATTTTGAAAATATATGAGGAAATGTTTTCAATTTTTTCATGTTTCCAAATATTTCTATTATATTGTGTTTGTTCTAGCATTATGGAAAAGAATTTTTTTTTAAAGTTTTCCTATGTTTATGCCCAATTTCAATATTATAGTTGTGTATAAATTTATATTTTTAGAGTTTCATTTTATATAAGAATGTGACAGTTTGTGCTCAAAGACTTTAACTAAAAAGAACAAACTCATTGGCCAGAGGACTTGCAAACAAGAAAATTATGGTCAATACTTAAACTGTATTTCTTTATTATTGTGTTTTCCCATATATTTCTGATATTATTATTATTGTTTATGTTTTTTCAGCTTTCCTTTATATTTTATGGTATTCTTATATTTTATGTCATTAAATCTTTCAAGTACTATGTAAAGTTCGGTCAGGTTGTCCCAAGAGCCAAATCCTAAACTTACGATATTTTACGTAAAAATTTAAAATCTTTAAATTTTTTCCTTAAGGTTTACAACTCAAAATTAAAATTTTAAAATATGTTTTCCAGCAGTAAAATTCAGCCCTCACGTCTTAGCAAACTTAACTTTACCATTATATTTACTTTAAATTTACCTTTAGATTTAACTTTAACCCTAATCTGTAGGTCGCACTTATCTGTTTTCGTATTCGCCATTCTCCGTGCGAGTACCCCCCCCCCCGGATTTGCAGGCAATTCCGGGTGGACCTCTTCTTGGAGGGGGTGATATGAAAGGATAAAAACCCTTTAAAATTCAAAATTCCAAATTAAATTTCAAAAATTTAAATTAAAATCCGAAGTTTCTTTCTCCTAACTTTAAATCTCATTCTAAAACCAGTTTTACCCCTTGTAACTTTGTTTCCCAGAAATACATCTTATTACTTTCAGATATCATTTTCGGACAATCTTTAAGAGTAAACTTGCTGACGTTTGGAATATTCTCATTCAGGGGCGAGCCAAGCCTAACTCTGGCATCTGATCCCGGACAGTCAATCAAAAGCTAATCAGCCAATTAAAGAAATGTTCCTCCCAATTTTACAACTGTGCCCTCTGCTGGAAAATATGATAAACAATAAGATATTAGCTAAAACCCGCGCCAAAAACGGTAGATCTTGCCATTTTGAGAGGCCTGCAAAATCTATGACAATGTAGCTCCTGAAAATCATCACATACGTGGCTCGAGGGGCTTCCGGCCGAACTCGCGGATCGGACTATAAGATGAGCGGCAAAATAAATGAGTTCGGTCCACCAAAAGGTTCCCGAGTCCAATTATTTATCCAAGTATGACACCCCAAGATGTCTTTCTATATGAGAAACCGGCCGCACGGACACATGTCGCGAAGTGCACGGCCTGCGACTACCCAATACAAGTCCGGAACGCTCTCCCGATATTCGCTACATATATATTTTTAAAAAGGGAATAATAATAAATAAAAAAAAGTTTAATAATTACAGAACAAAAAAAAATTATATAATTTTAGAAAATAAAACAATCAATTTATAAATAAATAAACAACAACATCCGGGTTGCCATATCGAGCAAAATAATGACATTTAGGCACCAGTTAAGTACCCCGGTGGGTATATTAAATTGGCGTCAGAATAAAATCGTGCCAACATGGTTCGTATATGACATATGTGCCAATTCAAATACATAGGCAAGGTTGCTGTCAAACAAGAATAATACTAACAACAACATTGTAATAACTATATGAGAGTTATAATAGTGATATAAAATTAGCTTTGAGCATTGCAACCTCTACCCCCCACCACCAAAAAAAGTTACTGTAACGAAATTAACTTGCTGTTAAGCGATGCTTTTTAAAATACGACGTTAGTTGCAAACCAGGTTACGGAACATTCCTAAAACATTTGGAGTAATCACGGTACTTTATTTTTAGACGGATTAAAATTTAGACAAGAGCATTTTTTTTTTTTTGTTTTGTTTTCGCATGTGTAATTCAGAAACAATTCTTTGATGTTGGAAGAAAATGTTTTGATTTATTACCTCTTATTACTATTTTTATTTATTTGTATTTTAAAAGGAGTCAAAGTCGTGTTTTTTAAATGTATTTAATTTATGTATTTCAAATGAGAAGAATGCATTACGAAAGTTGGTGATTTATCTCCTGTATCCATCTAATTACCCATATGTCTAATACCCTTCACGATACTTCACTGTTATATGGGCCTTGGCGTTTTTTAAAAAAGTTTGACCCAATTCGGGTTTAAAAAAGTTAGATGTTTTTGCCAAATCATATAAGCGACTATGAAAATAAAATTGAAGAAATATTAAACTGGTTTATGTATGTATTTTAAAAAATACATCTGCTAACGCGTATTAAATAAATTATCTGTTTTCATATAATAAAAGTTAAACGGCTCCTGTATCTACATGTATGCTAATATTATAAAGCAGTAACGTTTGTGTGTTTGCAGAGTGTAATCTCTGAAACTACCTAGCCGATTTACTAAATAATGGTTTGAAAATGCTGGTGACCATCTCTGCTCCAGCAAAGACTATATTTTATGTCGGTACAACAATCACCTCCATGGGTACAGGAGCAGAAAAATTCTAAAATTGCGAATTTTGTGATATTGTTTGGACTAGAAATTTGAAATTTTGTGCGGTGGTTACTTTAAAAACGTAAATAAATACTCATTATGAACACTTTCTACAAGGTTGAAATTTTAAAGTTAGAAATAAACGTAAAACGTTCTAGAAAGTTTCTAAATCACGATTTTTTTGGAATTGTTAGAGAAAGAAATTTTGAAATTTCACATGGCTAATTCTTTTAAGATGTAAATGCCAGTCAGTTAAAAAAAAAAAAAAAAAAAAAAATTAAAAAGGTGCACCATAAAAAAAGATCTAATCTGCAATTTCTGTTATACTGTTGGATCTAGAAACTTAAAATTTGGCATGGTTTATAAGATCTAAATGCTCGTTATAGAACAAATTCAAACTGAAATACACACATTAGAACGAATTCTAAAAAATTTGAAATTAAGAAGACCAAATAAAGTGGAAAAAATTACCTAAATAATGAAGCACATGGAATTAATAGGAATATAAAGATAAAAAAAAAAAATTGCATGAATGTTGCTTTTAAGACGTAAATACTCGTAATAGAACAATTTCTAAATATTTTGCTATATACAATGATGCAGGAGCAAAAAACTTTCGATTTTTTTATTTTCTGTGCTACTGCTGACCTATAAACTTTTAATCAGATTATTTTTTATTGAAATTTTTTAACATGATACTTTCAAGATGTAAATGCTCTCTTAAGAATGGCTTCTAAAAAATACAAAATTTAAAAAGATGAAATGAATGGCAATGATCTAAATTACCATTCATTTGCATTGTTAGGTATAGAAACTTTAAATATTTAATAATACAAAATACGATCTGTTATCCGGAATCCTTGGGACCTGGTGCATTCCGGATAAGGGGTTTTTCCATAATTCGGAACACTACCACAAATATTTTAAAATGTACATAAATATAAAATACAGGTTAGCATAAATAATATTAAAAATACTGTATTAAACATTTGTTGAATTAGTTCAATAAAACATAATTAAGGAAAAGTTTAATTAATTTTTATTTACAAAAAAAAAATAAATAAATAAAATAAATACATAATAAATTATAATAAAATTTACAAATGAACAAGATCAAAAATAAAATTTAGTTTTGGGGTTCAGGTGCAGATGCTTGAGAATTGAAAAATTCTTTTATTGTGGGCTGCTTGTAACGTTTCTCTTTTACAAGCTGCTCTTGAATTTTATACAAGGACATTATTTGATGTTCGTGGAAATAACTTCTTTGTTCCATGCTTTGAATTAATTTTTCAGTGTAAAATATCATTTGTTTATTAGATATTTTTTCTATCTCCTCATTCTTGTCATTATCATCACTATCATCATCATATGCATTTTTACTCATCATTTGACAAATTTCGCCTGTCTGTCATCTGATGACTAACTGAAGCATTGTTATCTATATTGAAGCTATCTTGAACTGCTTCTTCATCCGATAATTGGGCTTCTGGACATGAAAGACCTTTTGCATAATCCATTAATTCATTCACAATTTGTTTTTCTTTCGAAACTGTGAATCCTTCAAATTCTGGTTCATCATCATCATCATCTAAAAATATAGTAGATGGCAATAAATTGTGCCATCCATGGATAAGGGTGTTTTTGTCAACCTCATCCCATGCTTTCGCAGCATTCCAAATAGCATCTTTGATAGTAAAGGCTTTTTGAAATTCCTTGATTCCAATGCCTTTGTTGCACTCAATCAGCATTTTCTTCAGAAACTCTCTTTTGTATTTATTTTTGAATGCCCTTAGGATATACCTTGGTCAAGAGGCTGAATCAATGATGTGCAATTCGGGGGAAGAAAAACTGCAAATACGTTATCCTTCTTGAGAAACTCTTCATCTGGGTGGGCTGAACAGTTATCAATTTCCAACATAATTTTTGCATCATCTGGAAGCCCAAATGATGTGCAGTGTGATCTAGCTTGAGGAATGAGTTGGGCTGATTTTTGACGGCCAATTATCTACACGAGGGATATAGGCCCGGGAGGAGTGCCCTCCGTGGGGGTCTTTCTAAGGGAACCTAATCCGTATTAACGCATGGAACATCCACGGCTCGAAGAAAACCACGAAAACTCCGAAAGATTAGGCCGACGGGCGCGATTGGGATCGAACCCAGCACCTCCCGTCTACCAGCTTCGAGAGCAGAACCTCTCGGCCACTGGTGGGGCCTTGAGGAATGAATTTGTTTTCAAACCATTCCTTAAAAATATCCTTCGTTATCCACGCAGTCTTATTTGATGTGTAATGAATGTGTAGGCAGAACTTTAACACCTTTTAATGGGCGAGGATTTTTACTTTTACCCATATCTGCCAACTGCTACGAAAAAATCGTAGTTGCTACGATTTGGACCTATAAACTACGATGCTACGAAAATCGGTCTTAAACTACAATTTTTTGCAAAAAACACTAGCGCTTTTTTTTTTTTTTTTTTTTTTTTTTTTTTTTTTTTTTTCCTAGCTGCGATTTTTATACCACGCAGCATATTTTTTAGGAGTGATTTCCGAAATTTCCAAAATCTTAAATTATTGATTTCCGAAAGTTTTAACATATTGGTCATTAGTCCAAAAATTCGGACATTAAAAAATGCTCATGGGAAAAAAGAAAAATCTGGACTGCAAAACAAATTTCTTAACATAAAACCCTCTTTATGTATATTAACCTCGAGTGAATCGTGTTTCTGTAAATATTTATACAGGAATTCCCTTCCTTAGAAACAGGGGTGCCATTTTCAAGTGTGCAAATTTTTTTTATTTTATGGAATTTTCCCAAATTAATTTGTGAATCGATCGCGGAAAAAATTGAGAATTTCTTCAAATGATCGTGTAAAAATATCGGGTATCTCAGAAACAAATACTGATTATCTTAGGTCGCTGAATAAAATCGCTAATTTCGTTAACAGTTCAGAAAGAAATTGTGAATTTCATCAGAAGATTGCGCAAAAAATTACGAATTTCAATAAACCATCGAGGAAAAAATACTGCAAATTTCGTGAAAAGGTCGTGGAAGCGAGTAGTGATTTTGCTAATTGGTCATGAAAAGATATCGAAAATTTTGCCAATCGGTTGCGATAAAATATCGCGAATTTCGATAAATGACCGTGTAAAAAAAAAAAAAAAAAAAAATAATAATAATAATATCAATTTTGTCAATTAGTTGCAGAAGAAAATAAATTTCATTAAAGGACCGTGGTAAAAACGTGAATTTTGTCAAAATATCGCAGAAAGAAAACGCGAATTTCATCAAAAGATCAGTAAGAAAATGCAAATTTCACTGAAAGATCGCTTAAAGAAAACACTAATTTCGTCAAATGGTCGTAGTAAAAAACGCAAAATTCGTCAAAGGATCGCGGTAAAAAATGTGAACTTCGTCAAAAGTTCATGATAAAATGTGCGGATTTCAACAAAGAATCGTAATAGAAAAATGTGAATTACGATCGTGGGAAAAAAATTGCAAATTTTGTCAAAATTTACTGCACTGGGTTAAAAAAAATTGATACCAGGCTCCCTTTACAAATAGCAGAAAAAAAAAAAATATGCTGCGAAATGAAAAGTAACTCTAAAAATCGTATAAAGATTATCAGAGGAAAAAATTTACTATATTGAGTTGAAAGACTGAAACCTTATTCCTTTTGCGAATGTCAAATGATGGCTGCGAAACACAAAAAACCAACCAACCAACCTCCAGATTAATTTTAATTTTGTTGCTACGATTTCTCATTTTCAAAGGTTGGCAGGTCTGTTTTACCCACAATCAGCAATTTGCCCTTATGTGTTCCTGCAGCATTAGAACAAGAAATTACAGTCATTCTTTCTTTGCTGTCTTTAAATCCACTTGGTGCAGATTCTTCTGCTGTCACAACTGTCTTTCTGGGAAGATATCTCCAATGAAGCGAGGTTTCGTCTGCATTATAAATCTGTTCTGAAGACAGAAGTTCTTCTGAAACAAGATTACTGAAAGTCTCTGAGTAAGCATCTGCAGCTTCATAATCAGAAGACGCTTTCTCACCACATATTGTTAAAATTCTCAAGCCATTTCTTTTCTTAAATTTACCATACCACCCTGAAGAATATTCACAAGGTGTTTCAATTTGTAATTGCTCATGAAACATCTTAGCTTGAGCCATAATTAAAGTACGTGTGAGTGGGATCTTTTCACTGTGCCGTTGTCATATCCATTCCATAAGCACTTTGTCTACTGTTATATTTTTTGTTTGGTGCAGTGTCTTTCTGGAAGCCAACAATTTGGGGGAATCAGTCTCCATAACACTGCAACAATTTTTCTTTCTGATTTTTAACATCATATATGGTTGAGAGACCAACACCATATTCTTCCACTAAGAATTTAGCTGAGGTGCCATTATCCAGTTTTTTCACAATTGCTACTTTATCCTGGATACTAAGTGCAGTTCGCTTCCTTTTTGGGTTCACACCATTGGATGATCTTTTTGACATTTTCAGTTTAAAGAATAAAAATGTTTAACACGAATTGAATAAAATTGCAAAACTTTAACAATTTAAAATAAAATATAGAAATTAACTAATAAATTTAAAATTAAAAAAAAAGGGGGGGGGAGCATTCCCCCACCTGGCCACCCCCTGAAATCAACACTGCGTTTTTATCATGATCCTTTGACGAAATTAATTTTTTTATACAGCATTTGTCGAAATTCGTGGTAGTTTATCGCAAATCGTGCGATTTTGCACACTATTTTAAACCTTGACCCTCAAAGAACCCCTTTCCAGAAATCCCCTTCCCCGCTCTTTTCCAGAAATTCTTAAAATGGCACCTTGTTTCTAAGGAGGCGAATTCCTGTATAAATATTTACAGAAACATGATTCACTTGTGATTAATATACATAAAGAGAGTATTTTATGTTAAGAAATTTGTTTTGCAGCACATTTTTTTTTTTTTTTTTTTTTTTTTTTTTTTTCCTATGAGCATTTTTTAATGTCCGAATTGTCGGACTCTCTAATGGCCAATTTTTTAAAACTTTCGGAAATGAATGCTTTGAAATTTTAGAAATTTCGCAACAGAATCACTCCTGAAAAATATGCTGTGCGGGATAAAAATCGCATTTGTGTCTTTTGCAAAAAATCGTAGTTTAAGACAGATTTTCGTAGCATCGTAGTTTATAGGTCCAAATCGTAGCAACTACGATTTTTTCGTAGCAGTTGGCAGGTCTGTATTTGAACGCCCGGCTGATATAAATACAGATCCATTTTCTTTTCTCTTCACCTCCTTCTCAGTTTTCACTAACAGTGTTTTGTTTTTTTGGAGTCTCGGTGGCGGAAGACGTTTGTTTAGAAGTTCTGTTGGTTTTCAATAAATCGCCATTTTACTTGTTCTTGCTTTAACCTGTGTCAAGCCATTTACGAGGTTACTGATAGGAGTTCGATAGTATTCAACTTCAACTCCGGTTTTAAAGTATGGACTCTGTTTTATCTCGACAACAAGTAAATGCCGAGTCGTGTGTCATGAAAGGCAGTTGTTAAAGTGAAGCTTGAAGTTGATTTATTTATCAATCGTTTTACTGCATCCATTTTTAAGTGTCCTTCAATAAAGTGATTTCATCTGTAAAGAAATATTTTCCCGGTGTTATTTAGCATGGATATATGTGAATCATAATAGGCCATTGGCAGTTCATGGATATGTCTAAACAATACGGAACCTTTAAGGAATGATGGTCACTCAAGCGATTTCATCTTTTATTTCTTTATGTGTTGTGAGGTCAGTTTTCCTTTTATCATGGTTAAATATGTTTTCAGATATGTATAATTTGATAGCACAAGGCACTTAACAGAATTTAAAGATTTGTTTATTGTTTGAAATATATTTAATCATATTGTTTTATACTTTATTTAATAAACGTTTAGTTTGTTTTAAACTTAATTTGTTTTCATTTCGCCACCATACATCTCTTATCTTTTTCACTACTATTTAACACTGTATCAGGACTTTGCTTTAGCTTTCATTGTGTATTATTTTAAACTCTGCTAATTTAAATCCTTGTCGTTAATTTAATGACATCAATAATTACTGTAATATTCCATTAATTCGCACCTCTCAATTAGCCCACCCTTCCCTATTTTGTAAACAAATTTGATATTCAAAAAAAATTCCACGAAAGCATCCCCCCCCCCCCCCCCCTCCTTCCTCACCACCACAAAAAAATCGCATGAAGTACCGTATTGCTTTTCTATTTTATCCAATTCCGAACTTCTTTCCTACCGTTCCATGGGTACAGCTGATTACAATAAAACCAATGTTTCTCTCATTCTCTTGATTGGCCAAATTGTGGGTGCGCCTTTAGATGACGTCAAAGGTCGGAGCATGCCGAGATTCTAGCCGTTGTCATGAAAAACAGATTTTCGATCGCGGAAGTGTTCAAATTCTAAGTGATGTTTCGAAAATATTTTTTTTTTTTCAAAAGGTTAAAATTAAAATTTTTTATAATGAATTTTAGCATTTGAAACAGAAAAATATTAAATTTAAGAATATGTAGTTAGTTTTCTCATATTTCCAAAGATTACGCCGATGTGAAGTCATAAAAATCCCTGCTGGCCCGGCCTACAGGCAGAGGTAGATTTCGAAGTTAAGTATACTAATTTCAGCAACAAAAACTAAATCATTATTAGATATAAATCCACTTTAACAGTTTTATCTGTCTGCTTTTGGCGAGTTTTTATTTCCTGTTTATAAAATAGCTGGTTTTATAAGAATCATGTTAAGGCAATATTAAAAAAATATTTTTCCATACTCAACAACTTGAAATTTTCTGGCACATTTTCAGATTAATTTTTAATTAAAAAAAATATATGAAACATGCTGACGTGATTTTTGAAAAGATTTATAAGCGACCTGTGTTTTTATTTTTCTTTCAATTAATTAAAACTTCATTAATAAACAATTATTTTCTCAGTAGGGCAATATTTTTCGTTTCTAACACAATCGTTTCGGGAAATTCTGTTCAAAATGCCCACTTTGACATCATTTTTTGAAATATATTCTGCCTCTATCAAAAAATCGATCATTACTGTACATTATATAGTTTCTGAATAAGAGAATCTAGCAATTGGATGCGTTTGAGAGTAAAAATGAATTTAAAAATGAATAAGAAAATAATAGACAGTTTGGATTTGAATGCACCCTTAATAAGATGATTCTTTTCTTCAACTGCTATGTATTTTTAATTTGTTTTTGCTTTAAGAATTGGCCCTATCAAAAACTTGTCTATATAAATGTTGAAGACAATATTAAGAAGATATATGATAAATTCATGGAGATTTTATATCTTGTGAATTGACGGAGTTATGAAAATTTTTCTTCTTCAACCCCCCCTTTTATGTTTTGTTTTTTTTTTTGGGGGGGGGGGGTACGAATTGGTCCTACCAAAAACTTGTGAATATAAAAGTTGTAGATAATATTAAGGAGATGTATAATAAAATTATTGGATTTGATATCTTGAGAATTGACGAAGTAAGGAATTTTTTTCTCCCAAAAACCCTATTTTTTGCGCCCCTTGAGCCTATTTTAAATTTTATCAAAAATCTGTGATGCATGAATTTTTGGCACTATTTTTAGAAGTAATAAAAACTTTAAACTGATTTGATATGTACAAAAATTAAGAAGTTATGGGGTTTTTTCGGTTTTCACAAACCCCCTCCCTATTTCCATCCCCTTTGTCCGCTTTTGCACATTAACGAACTTGACCAAGATTTTATGTAGTAGTTTGGAAGAGATTTGTGCAGAATTGCAGAAGTTATCGTGTCCAGAAGAAAGTGATAACACAATTGCTTCGAGAAATTACGTTCAAAATGCCCACTTTGACATAATTTTTTTAAATATATTCTGCCTCTATCAAAAAATCGATCATTGCGGTACATTATATAGTTTATGAATAAACGAATCTACCAATTAAATGCGTTTGAGAGCAAAAATGAATTTAAAAATGAGTCAGAAAATAAGCAGTTTGGATTTGAGTGCATTCTTAATGCAATGATTTTTCCAACACAATCTGCTTCGGGAAATTCGGTTCAAAATGCCCATTTTAACAGCATTTTTAAAAATATATTCTGCCTCTATAAAAAAATCGACCATTACGGTACATTATATAGTTTCTGAGTAAGAAAACGTACCAATTGGAAGCCTTTGAGAGCAAAAATGAATTGTAAAATGAGTCAGAAAATACACAGTTTGGATTTGAATACACCCTTACTCAGATGATTTTTTCCTTCAACCGCTATGTATTTTTAATTTGTTTTTGCTGTAAGAATTGGTCCTATCCAAAACTTGTCTGTATAGATGTTGTAGACAATATTAAGAAGATATATGATAAATTCAAGGGGATTTTATATCTTTTGAATTAACAGAGTTATGGATTTTTTACTTCTTCAAACCCCCTTTTTGTTTTCGTTTTTATTTTATTTTATTTTTTTTTTTTTTTTTTTGCGGTACGAATTGGTCCTATCAAAAACTTGTGAATATAAAAGTTGTAGATAATATTAAGGAGATTTATAATAAAATTAATTGGAATTGATATCTTGAGAATTGACGAAGTTATGAATTTTTTTCTCCCAAAAACCCTATTTTTTGCACCCCTTGAGCCCATTTTTAACTTTATCAAAAATCTGTGATACATAAAATTTTGGCCCTTTTTTTAGAAGTAATAAAAACTTTAAACTGATTTGATATGTACAAAAATTAAGAAGTTATTGGGGGGTTTTCGGTTTTCACAAAACCCCTCCATATTTCCATCCCCTTGGTCCGATTTTGCCCATTAATGAACTTGACCGAGAATTTATGCCCTTTGATTTTATGTATCAGTTTGGAAGAGATTGGTGCAGAATTACGAAAGTTATCGTGTCCAGAAGAAAGTGATATATAGATAGATAGATAGATAGATAGATAGATAAAGTTTTTTACTGAGGTTGGTTTTGGGTTCTAGGAGTCATGATCGGTGTAGATCTGCAAAAATTTTTCAGAAATTCCAACATAGGAACGATCCCAATAGGTAGTATTTCATACGAAATCTACCTAAAAATGATCCAAAAGAGAACGTATGTCCGATGATTGCGTACATTCATTTTTTATCTTTCAAAGGAACGTCATTAGTGGGCTTGCAGGGAGAGCGTGGTTCTCACGCTTTTTAGGTTTCTGATTTTTAATTATCTCGGTTAACAAGAAAAAAAAAAAAAAAAAAAAAAAGATATCTGAATATCAGGGCAGGCTTTGAACTATTGTTATACACATTTTCGGATTTCTACAGGCGGATTTCGATAGCCACTTTTAGTCCCTGTAAGCATCTTCTCCGATTACTTTATGATTTTTTGCCGCGTTTGGAGGGGGTGGGGGAAAAGATTAATGGGATATTACAGTACCTTGAGATGTACGAGAAAATGTTTAAAATATTCAAAATATTGATTTATAAAGCACGTTAACTCTTCAATAAAATCTTGGGAAAAAAAAAAAAAAAAAAATATGAAATGAAAGCTTTCATTAAGTTTCGGTTCGTTTAGCATTTCCGGCTAAAGCGTTCCGGATATCGGGACGCCGGATAATAGATCCTATACCTTACAACCTCCCCCCCCCCCCTCCCCAAACATGCAATTTAATTAAAGAAAACGGGTAGCTAATCACTTAGCATTAAATAAATTGTGTAAATATTGAATAAATGTCGATACGAAACAGCGAAAGTATTTGTCAAAATGTTAATTTTCTGGACTTTTCTCTCTCTCGCCAAGGCCCCTAATAGAGGAAAGGTTTTGTTTAAATTTGATAGATTTTTTTTTTAAGCTTCATTAATCTAGAGATTTTATCTTAAGGTCATTTTCTCAATTGTCATTAGATAATTTTTTTATATAGTAACTTATTCGGGTAATTTTTTTAAATCGGGTTAATATTGACGTATTTTAGATTGCATGATTTGTTGAAAAAATATGTACGGTTTTGAAAATTACTCAAAATGACATTTTCACAACTCAAAGGTTATGCAGACGAAATATTCCAGTTCTTGTGTCATTACTTACGTGGCAGTCAATGCCGATTTGTTTTATTTAAAGTATGCTAACTCGTAATACAGCTCACCTTGTCAAGAATATGTTTGAAAACAAAACAATACAACGTATGTAGTGACCAGCATGTACTCGTAATTTAAATCTGGTCAAGCATATCTGTGAAACACGCGAACGACGCATAGCATCCCTCTGTTGATGTGTTCGGGACTTTGATATATCACTTTTTAAAGATACAATTCCCTAAACTCTTATAGACAACCTCATCGCATACATGGAAAAAAGATATTCAAGAGTATTTACTATTCGAGGGGGCCACACACCATATAAGTCCTTCATTCTCTTCAAACTTTTTTTTTTTTTTTTCATTTAGAGGTAGTCAAATTGGTGTGGAACGTCAGTTTATGTTTTTGACATCATTTCAAGGAGTAAAAATTCCAATACAGTACCGAACCTCAAATCCGGAATGGGAAAAAAAAAAACTGAAGTTCCACGATGATCTCGAATAAATATTTCGTAAAAACGTCCATAGATGGCGCTACGTGCGCACGTAACACAGTGCTGAGCCAAACTAGACTCAGCAATATATGTTTTTCATTCATTAGTTTTAATCCAAATTTTCTAACAGAATTATCGTAGTTAGTGTGTGCACACATTTTAAATTTATTTTAAAAAGAAACCCTTTTCTTCATTTCTATAGAAAATGTAAAAAGAATAAATAACCAAATTATTTTTAAAAAGGTTCGTAGAATATATTTATAATATTTATATGTAAAAATATTTTACAATGCCCTCCCCCAACTTTTAATATGTTCAACAAATTTCATTTTTCGAAAAAATTCTGTTTGTAAGCACCGTACCAAAAAATTCTTTTCTTTAACTCAAAGAGAAAAAAAAAATCTACCCAAAGTACCTTTCTCCATAACAAAACAAGCTGTCCATCGAAAGCTAATGATCTCATTCTGATAACGTTGACTTTCCACTTCACGCAGTTAAATAAACATGTTGAATAGGCAAAACAAACAGCGGATAGATATGTCGTTTTTCTTTACTTTCTTTTCATCTAGTGGCCTTTTTTTTTTTAGAGGTACCCTAGCTGTCTAATAACTTATCATATTTTAATAAAAATTTGTTACACAAGCTAATTCACTATTATTGTAACTTGCTGAAAATTTGAAAGAAATTCGTCTATTAGCAACAGAGATAATTATTTTTAAGGAAAGAAGCTGTGTCGCTGGGAGCTCGTTACTATAGTTTCAGAGCAAACTTAGGGACAAATGGCGGTTAATAAAGAGCCTAATTCGGCTCTCGCAAACAACGATGTATTTTCATTTTCTAAAAAATGTTTTTATGTTCCTAATAATGTGATGTACAGGATTAAAAAAAATTCTTATCCTTATTTTAAATTATTTTTTTTAAATTTATGTTTATGTTTGTTTACTTATACCTCATACGGCAATCCGCGATATAGATTCCTAGGCCTAATTCGCGAGCAACAACGCATTTTCATTTTCTAAAAAATGCTTTAATATTTCTAAAAATATGCAGTAATAGTATATTTTTTTAAAAACTTATTTTTATTTTGAATTACTTTTTGTAATTTGTATTTTTGGCTTTATTTACACTAAGCCTAACACGGCAATTCGCGGTATAGATTGCTTCGTGGCATGTAAAATTTTGCCAAGGGCATGTACTGTATCTGTTTATTTATTTTGGTAGAGGACCTAAAATCCGGAAAATTCCAAAATCCGGAACGGCCGTGGTCCCGACCAGTCCGGATTTGAGGTCCGGTACTGTATAAAATATTTAGTATTTTATTTCCTCTATTAATCTATTGCGCACTTTCAATTTTATACCCATGGACAGCTGTCTAGCAGGTTTGCTTTGCCATTTTTTAAACACTGTATATTATGTGTGGCAGCGCAAGGGACCTACCTCAAAAGGAATAAGGGTACCAATCCTGTCAAGTAACTTACGTATTTTTTTTTCGGACAAAGGTTGAATACTTTTCAGACAGTCTACGTATTGTCAATTAGAGATAGCATCTCATTTTCTATTCTTGTCACGAGTTATTATTAAATTGATGTTCTCAGTAACATCGCTCAAACTAATCCCTCTAAGGGAAGTCCTAATTAGAATAAATATATATATTTCAAAAATTTATTACTATTATCTTTTAACCCAATATCATATATTTTTACATCTTGTCAATAAAACTTATAAAACAATTTTTGAATTTTTTTACAATTAAAAAAAATAAATCCTTCCATTGAAAATGAGGACTGTGCTCTTTATAAGAAACTAATTTCTATTCAATATTTCAGCCACCCAATGCTATATTTTACAGCCTCATGTGAAGGAAGTCTGCAGGAATATTAAAATATATATATATATAATTATTATTCCAATAAAATAAAAAATAAAAAAATTAAGAAAATGAGAAATTCTTGATTGTGGTAAAGAGGATAGAGTGACGACAGAGTTTTTCTGTGTTGATTCGCTACAGTAACCTTTTATCACCAAAATCTTAAGGGTTTTTTTTTTTTAATTGACAAAGATAAATAATTTTGTTACATAACTTTACATCAGCTTTTTTCTTTCTTTTCTTTGTGTGTGTGTGTGTATGTGTGTTGGAGGGGGCGGCTCAAGGTAATTAAAATTTAGATTGAAATGATACTCATTCCGCTATTTCTTAAAGCTGCTTGTTACTTGAGGAGAGTTTTGTTTTTCTCCTTGGTAAAATATCTCCATGGGCACGGAAGTGGCACAAAGACCAAACCATGAACGGCTTGCAGGTCTATCTTGGGCCAATTTCTTCTAGCAAGCTTGCTAGCAAGAAAATAAAAGAAGCACTACTAATTCTTTTACTACAGAAATGCCTTTATTTGGATGTGCAGTTTTTTACAGGGTAGGATCCGTATCTGGAATCCCCACATCCAGAATACAAAATGATAATTGAAACTTAATCTGTTTCATTTCAAAAACGTAAAATTTAAAGATTTATTTTACGTGGAACATGAGATGCAACAGACAGAAATACACTCGTTCATGGGAGATACAATTTGTGGCCAACTGCAATATTTTTTGATGATGTGAATGAGCCTGAAGTTGATGATTCTGAAATTTCCCAGATTTGCTGGATTAGGCTAAAAGAATTTCATGTTCAGAAGCTTAACTGTTGGATCAAGAGGCAGTGGAAGATTGCCTAAATGCTGCTGAAGATATTCTTGAAAATCATCAGATGACTGGCAGTGAGATTTATGACATAGACAATGACAAATGATTTGTCTAATTAAATTGATAATGATAACCAGCAGAATGAGGTGGGTCAAAAAAAAATTTAAATGAGCAACTGATATTTTTTAACTGAACAACTGATTTGTAGAATGCAACAAAGAAGCTACTTTAACGGGAAATTAACAAATTTATAATTATGTATTTACACATATTATTAATATTTTATACATTCCATACAGTTATTTTGCACATTTCTTAATACTTATAGTAAAGTGTTCCCAATTATGGAAAAAACCCTTATCCAGAATATCTCAGGTCCCAAACATTCTGGATAATGAATCCTCTATATTAGAATGAAAAATTTCATTGCTCATTAAAATGTACATTCAAATTACTATAACATATCTAATTAAACATATATTTTAAACAAAAATTTTACATCAGTGATGTCGCTGGACTTCAAAAAATCCTGGGTCCCTTTTTTACAAAAGCGGGTCCCCATAAATAATAATTCATATTTTAAAGGAATAAATGAAACTTGTTTATTTGGAAAAGATAAATTAAATGCATTAATTATTGTTTTAATAATAATTAAATAATGAATTAAAACCAGTATTATTTGCACTCAAATAATACATTAAAAAATATATTAAGAGAAATTTTCTTTACTTTTTTAAAAGTAATAAAATAATGCTTATTTGAGAGTAGAAGATCACTAATGTTTGCATTTCTTTTAAAAAGTTGCTAGACGGATTTATTGAAAAATATACTTTCTGAAAAACAGAATACTTTTGTTGACTAAAGGAGTACTTTTTGTTGTGTGAATAAGTGCTTTCATTACGCTTCCCATTGAATTATTTGTCAGCATACATCTCTGTTGGAATCGGACATTTTCCTTGGAAGGGAAATTCACATCTAAATCATCAATAATCATCAAATTCTAAATCTTCTGAAGGTGGGAGACATTTTAATGCAGTGAGAAGTGGGGGTGGGGGGGATTTTTCACGGGTCCACTCCCTGAATGCATTATCAAAGTATGAAATCATGCTATATTTTAAAGAAACTCATAAAAAATTTAAGTCCTATTTTATGAATGTTCTACATATAAGTTTCGTTTGCACACTTTCCACCTCTTCAACCCCCCCCCCCCCCTTGTTTCAAATTTTTTATGCCTAGTGCAAAGTCTCATTATGCATTGAGTTGTAGAACAACAGACAACTTAATGTGGAAGGAACCTATAATAATAAAGATAGAATCTGTGATCCTCTGACGAAATTCGCAATCCTTTTACATACTTGCCAACTAAATTTCGGTAAAACTCAGAAGATTTTGGACAAAAAATCAGAAGAAATCAGAAGATTTTGGCGAAAAATCAGAAGATATTTTAAGTTTCATAACACTTTCAGCAAGGATTAAAAAACAGCTGAATCCTTATAAATAAACAAATTTCAAAGAAAAACTCTAATAAAATATTTACTAATTTTCAATTACACAATATATATTAGGACATGAATGACATACATACTATGACTATATATGAATATATATTATGACTTGAATATATTAAAAATTACTTTTTTTTAAAAAAAAATATTTATAGATATCCTACCTTTCACATTAAAACTTTTAATTTCTTTTTAACTATTTTGAAAAATGGTTATTGTTCTCATCAGGATGGTAAATCAAAAGCATATCTGAAGGTTTTTATTGGTTTAATCCGCATTTTATTCATTTTCTGATTGGTCTATACAGTAATATGTATTTCACTTTACTTTCAACAGAGATCTGTTGCCACTATGACAAAAAATTAACAAAAACTACAAAAAAAATTAATAACTCAGAAACAAATTGAGATACAGCTTTCAAACAAATTGCATTTAAAAGTACAATTTTTTTTTCTCTATCCGATGGTGTAAAAAGTAATATTGTCGGATGTTTAGAAGTTTAAGAATGAAATTTCATTTAAAATGGGTTGTCAGATTTCTTGGAAATCTGACGATGGAAAAGCTTTTCCCGGACAGCCAATGAAATGCTTGGATAATACATAAGTTTCAGGTGGATTAATAGGTACGAGTCGCAGGCGATTTCCGTCGCTTGCAATTTTTACGTGTAATAACACTATTAATGTTTAATTCATGGCGTACGTAATATATGATCAACTCCGTGCTATTTTTTATGTCTTAAATTTTAGTCATTGAAAAAATCATTTTCCAAATGGTCGTTGTAATTTGTTAAATTGCATTTTATTAATTTTTTTTTTTAGGGTGATTCTGAGTAAAAAATAAATAAAAATTCTGAAATTCACAGCAAATTTTCTGAAAAGTTACAACAGGGAGGGGGAGATTTCCAATTCAACACTAGCTATGCGTTTTTTTCCGCAGCGCTTTAGCGAAATTTGCAATCTTTTGACGAAATTTGTGTATTTCGCGATTTTTTGACGAAATTTCTGTTTGTTTTTTTCGCGTGTTTTTGCCTTTTTTCGCAATCTTTCGACGAAATTTGCCGTTTTTTCGCGATCTTTTGACGAAATTTGTATTTTTTTGCGATCTTTTGACGAAATCTGCCGTTTTTTTTGCGATCTTTTGACGAAATTTGCAGTTTTCCACGCGATCTTTTGACGAAATTTGCCGTTTTCCACGCGATCTTTTGACGAAATTTGCCGTTTTCCACGCGATCCTTTGACGAAATTGGAGATTTTTCTGTAAACGATTGACAAAATTAATTTTTTTCAGCGAAGATGTCGAAATTCGCGATATTTTTTATGTCCGAATTTTCGAATTGGTGGCCAATTTTTTTTAATTTTCGGAAAAATCGGACCAAAATCACCCCTACGCGTTGTTTACGCAATCTTTTGACGAAATTCGCGTCTTTCCCGCGATTGTTCGGCGAAATTTGGGTTTTTTTTCCGGGATCCATCGGTGAAATTTGAGTTTTTCCGCGATCCTTTAACGGAATTCACGTTTTTACGCGATCTTTTGACGAAATTCGTGTTTTTACGCGCTCTTTTGGGGGAATTTTCGTTTTTTTTTACGGGATCTTCCGACAAAATTTGTGTCTTTCCGGCGAACCTTCGTCAAAATTTCGAGTTTTCCCGCCATTTTTTGACGAAACTTACGTAAAAAGCGTAAGAAAAGGCCGAAAAGCGGAGGAAAATGACGAAAAGCGGTAGAAAACGCATTACGCGCGTAAAATCGGAAAACATGCCGATTTTTCGGAAGAATTCTGAAAAAATCGGAAGAGTTGGCAGCTATGCTTTTACGAAATCCGCTATTTTTTCACGACCCTGTTATGAAAATTGTGTTTTTTCTGCGACATTTTGATGAAATTTCAGCTTTTTTTGCGATCCTTTGACAAAATTCGACCTTTCCCCCACGATCTTTTTACGAAATTCACTATTTTTTTTCGTCGCCCTTTTATGAAAATCACGTTTTTTCTGCAATATGTTGATGAAATTTCCTTTTTTTTTTTTTTTTCTTTTTTTTTCCACGATCCTTTGATGGAATACCGCTTTTCCCCCGCGATTTTTTTGCGTCCCGTCTCCGATTTTTTGCATAATTTACACGCTATAGTGCATCCGTGCTGTTACATTTAATGTAAATGTATACATATTTCAAATATTTATTAATTATATTTTATTATTATTATTATTTAATATTTATTTTATCCATTCCTTTATTCTTTGAAACATTATAAATTATGTACTTCAAGTTTAATAATTTGTTACTTTCATCGTCACATAGATATGTAAAATACCCAGGTATTTATTTTAAAGATTTACGTGGATATTTATTCTCAAATTAAATACAGCTGTGAAAAACTTTATATTGCTATTAGTTATATACTGATAGGAGACAAAATACTGATAGGAGACAAAATGGGATGAGATTTGTCCTATGCATGTACATGTAGTAACGTAATAGAAACGGGCGTATGTACTGACAGGTTAAAAAAAAAAAAAGGACTTTGATAAGGGAGAAAGTAAGACAATACATTTTGTGAATTCATGAAACCAAATTGCCCATTTCTGTCCAATTGGATTCTACAGATTCTTATGGACCTTCAGATGTCAACACCATATAGCAATAATATTGACAACACATGGCAAGAACTAAAATACCACCAAAACATTACCAGAGCTACACGAAAGAGGTGCACACATGGATGTAAGAAGTCCATTTCAAGCCAAAACTGAAAACTTTTTTGAGTTTCAGGTAAAACGAAACAAATGGGCTTGAAGATTTCCATCTCTTGCATTATGGCTAAAAATTGGTCTATTACAATAAAAGAAAGTGATTAAAAGTTCTTGGTAGTAAATTTGATGTTATTTCAGAATCTATATATATATATTAAACAAAAACATAATTTGCCGAACAAATTAAAAAAATAAAATTTATTTCCTACATTATTTAAGCCCGAGAAGGACAGAAGACATTTCAGTCAGTTAGTTCTACATTTAATGTTAAATTTTTTTAACAAACTAGTTAAACCAAGTGAACATTGAAAAATAAAAATGAAATTCAAACAATATGATACTTAAACACCCTAAAAACTTTAGATTTCGTTCAAACGAAAACAAAATAAATCTTAGACTTTTATCCAAATTTAAGTTACAAATATTTGTATTGCTAATTTTGTATTAAGTTTACGTTAGGTGAAAATAAATGATTAGGGCCATCTAAAATACAAACCTTCCAAAAAAAGTTAAGATTTATTTCGATTTCGTTTGAACGGAATCTAAAGTTTTTAGGGTGTTTAAGTATCATATTACTTGAATTTCATTTTTATTTTTTAATGTTTACTTGGCTTAACTAGTTTGTTACAAAAATTTAACATTAAATGTAGAACTAACTGAATGAAATGTCTTAATATCTGTCCCTTCTCGGGCTTAAATAATGTAGGAAATAAATTTTATTTTTTTAATTTGTTCGGCAAATTATGTTTTTGTTTAATTTCAAGTTTTTTAATAACTACTACATTCAGACGAACTCTTTTAAAAATTAACTGGATGTATCATCATCGGGTTTGATCTACAAGTTATCGCATCACAATTTGTGGTGTATTTACCAATATTTAATCCAAAATATTTCATCAGTGCAGTAGTGCAAAGTTTGGACAAAAACTTCCAGTCTGAGTATTAAAAAAATCTTTAACAAAAACATAAAAAAAAAACCAAATAATTTTACCTAATTTTAGTTACCCCATTTTCCACTCTGGTACACTATGAATGCAAAAATATCCTTAAATCTTGACTGCTAATATTATAACAGCAGTATAGCTGTTACACAGTAAAACAAAAAACAGTTTTACTTAAATTTTGATACCCTATTTCCTGCCAGGGGGCGATGTAAATGCAATATGAAACTGTTACCTAAATTTAACTTAGTGTATGAACATTAGTTGGTGTATCAGCATCAACATCAGTCGTTTTCGTGCCACCAAAAAAAAAAAAAAAAAAAAAAGAATAAAGAATAATTTTAGATGAAAATTGCGGTAACATTAAACTTACTTAATGTTACTTCGTTAAGTTTACTTAACGTTAAAAATTTCTGTCTTTTTAAAATTTACAAATAATTCTTTTTTACTTCTTAATACCACAAGAAGAAATTGTATATGAACAATATACCGGGTGTCCTAAAAAGGACTGGGTAATTTTAAAATTCAATAACTTGCAAACGGTGACAGACATTTAAAAAATTCTTGCAGGAGCGTTATGTATAATGCCAGGATTTTTTTTTACCGTGATTCTCGAATTTAGTTCAAATTACAAACAATAGGTGGCGCTGCGAGTAATATGTGCTAAATCCAGGCCCGATTTTCGGTACTTTGGGACCCATTCAATACATTTTAATCTCCTTTTTTGACATGGGAGAAGAGAAAGCCCAAAAAAATCCAGGTTGCATTTAGCGATTATCGCTGGCAACGCCATCTATTGTTTGTAATTCGAACTAAATTCAAGAATCACGGTAAAAAACACATGACATCATACATAACCCTCCTGCAAGAATTATTTAAATATCTGTCACCGTTTGCGAGTTATTGAATTTTAAAATCAGTCAGTCCTTTTTAGGACACCCAGTATATATATTACATGCCCGCGTGTAATGCTGACAATATTGATGAGAACAAGAACAAAAAATCTTCTTAAAACACCATCAAAAATTTTTAAATGCGCTAGGCCTTTCGAAAGATCTGAGTCTTTCTTCGTCAGGCACAAAGAAGACGTGCTTCTACTATGAAAGCAAAAGCAAGACATATTGATGATGAAAACTGTAAAATAAGTTTTGCTTATTTGCAAATTTATTAACTCCTAAGCATCTAACGATTTCAATTTTTATATAGTCTTAAAACAATATAAATAGTTCAGTATTTTTTTCCGGCTAGTATTCCTTAAGAAAATTAAAACTTCACCTTCAAATAAATAAAAGGGAAACATAAAAAAAATCAGAAAGTTAACACCTTTTTAATCGAATACGCACATTTGTATGTAATTGATATTCATGCTTAAAAAAAGTATCGGTGAAATATGTTGTATCTTTTGACGTCATAGTCACCTGCTTTCTGTATTTACTCTTATTAATGCTTCTTGTATTACACTTGTATGTACTGACAAATGTTTGAAAATGTCAGTTTTATTTCTTCTATGACACCAAAATCATCATCTTTTTAAATCGTAAAAAAATATTTCAGATTTCATCGATAATTTAACTAAAAATTAATTCATATAGATAAATTATTATTACGGCTTTTTTTGCAACAATAGAATTTTTTTTTTTTTTTAATTTTATAGCAAAAATGTCCATTGATTCTCAATGATAAACGCGAAATTTGGAATTATTAAGAAAAATATTTGAATAATATAAATATAGCTTAGGTTATGTTTCTCTCTGGGTTATAATTCACCCATATGCAAAGGCATTTTATCATCCGTTTTGAACCTGACGTCAGGCAAATGTTTTTACACTTTAAATATCATTAGAATTAGTAAAGAATAAAAAATGAGTGGCACCAGGGACAAAAAGGTGGGAAGAAAAAACGAA
Organism: Maratus speciosus; assembly: GCA_963932465.1. Classification (NCBI taxonomy): domain Eukaryota; kingdom Metazoa; phylum Arthropoda; class Arachnida; order Araneae; family Salticidae; genus Maratus; species Maratus speciosus. The sequence continues at coordinate 551,008,021 of OZ010794.1, forward strand.
AAAGGTATGATTTCCATAGGCTTTTTCTACGTTAAATTAACATTGAGAAGTGACACTGGAAATAAATAAGTATTGCGCTACAGCACAATACTTAAATTACGTTAACGTACATGACACAGAAATCGTGATTATTTGTTATTGTTTAACGGCAATGCATCTCATTGGTTATTGTGTAAAAGTCATTTGGCAGGACTTAGGCGGAGGTAAACCGGTTTATTTACGTTCTCCCTTTTGCTGCAATTATGGAACTTCACAATATCATTAGAAATGCCCATTAAAGATCTCGGCGAATGCTTGAAAATGAACAAGAAGCCATATTAAGAAGAGAGATCGAAATACATTGGAGAACGGCGTCAAACACAGAGCATAAGCGATCGCCAAAATAAGCTTAATAACCGTCGCATGGGCGAACGCGTTGCTTCTGAAGTCCAAATTACTGATTTAAACGTTCCAGAATATAACTGTGGATGCATAGTTATATTGGTGTGGTGTGTATATGAAATCTGTGCCAAATAAACATTATTCAGTGTTTTTTTATTTTTATTTTTATGAAGTCCACTCCAGTGTTATACTTTTCAATGACAGTCCCATCACAGTTTCTGCCCGGGCAACACCAGGCAGGTCAGCTAGTATAAAGTAGAATTTACTGAGTCAAAAATCTCTCTCAGACTGAAATCAGTCCTGAGACTGAAGGTCTTGCACCCAAGGTTTTAAAATGTTTACTTGCAAACAAAACAATTTCCTTAGAAAGGAAAACTTTAGAAGGAATTAAAGTTTTTTTAAATAAATGCTTGGTTTGAAATCAAATAACAGAATTTCATCTTTCATTACAAAATGTTATTTTAAAAAATATATATAATAATTTCACAAAAATAGCTTTCACTTTTCACAAAATGGACCCCAAGAAAATAACTATGGATCGACACCGGATTTCATTCTGTATAACTTTTTTGATAAAAAAAATACTACAAGAAATTATTCATTTTATATGCATCCATAAAAGCACATAATAGGTGGTGGGATAGAAGCACTTACTTTGGGATATCGGCCTCAGTATCTTTTTTCTCAGGAAGGATTCGATCTCTCTTTATGTATTTATAGTTATTCCTAGAAAAAATCATTAGCCTTTAGTTTTGCTTTATTACAAATCAGCATTAATATGAAATATTTAATTGTTAGGGAAAAATTGCTGATGTCCCAAAACTTACAAAAACTCAAATTCTTCTTTGTACTCATCAGGAATTTTAAAAGGTTGTCTTTCAGGGTTTCTGGTAACATATTGGCATTTAGTCCATTCTGTTAAATTGCCAGAACATCTATATGCGTCGATTCTAGAAGGAAATTAAAGCAACATTTTAAATAAAGAAGCAACTTATCAATTAGATAACACTATATTAATAAAATTGAATCATTTCTGGCAACTCTTTGACAACATCACCACAATAACTAGAAATAAAAAGATTTAGAAAATAAAACAGTACACCTTATAATACTAATAATATTGTATACACACATTGAATCAATTTTTTTTTTTTTTAATACTGATTCAGTTAAGTTTTTTTTTCTGGGTTCAGTTTTTGAGTTGTTTTGAAACTCAAGATTTCAATAAATCATCAAAAAATGTACACAGATAACTTAATACAGAGTATCATCATACTAAATTGTCTCTATTAAAGAAGTCTTTACTTTCTTCCATCTTAGTTTTTACACAATTTTACAGAATCTTTGCTTTATTATATAAGGTTAAACATTCATATTCAATTAACGACAATCCTACATCCTAACTTAAAACAATCTCTAGTCTTGAAATTCAAGAGAAATTTTTTTTGTTGTTGTTGTTGGTATTTTAGGTTCAACTTTCAGGTTGGCACATTGAGCATTAAGATGGCACAGTTCATTTTGAAACCTTAATAAGTAGTTTAATTTTCAACAGTTTAATTACTTTCAGATACGTAATTCCTAATTTAACTTTTAATATGCCTTATATTAAAAAATTAAATGATGTCAATGGCTTGTATTTTAAATTTATCTTTTAAAGAGACTTGGTATCCTTTAAACTAATTTTTTAATTTGCGTGTTTAATATACCTTTTTTGACATAATATTAAATAATGTAAAAAAAGGGAGAAAAGGTAATTATTGTGGTAAAATAAAGAAAAAAAAAATCTTAAACCCCTGTTTATCCTACAATTTTACACTCACCCCCCCCCCCCCCATACTTTTCTTAGAAGTATGTTTGCTCTATAACCGCAGGGATCAAATTTCCAAAAAGTTAATTTAAGAAAAAATCAATGACATGACATACATAAAAATACAGTAAAAATAACTATTTACTTAACATTTTAATTTTTTTTAAATGAACTATTTATATTAATTGAAATCCCAATTCCTAATTTTATGAAACGGATTTTAAAGACCATTAAAAGGAGGAGGGTGGGTAGCAAGTCAATTGAAAGAAAAGTAAATAATTGAAAGCTGTTTTTATGGAACAGTTCTAGACCTGGGAGGGGAGGGGGGGGGGGTCAATTCAGTTCTGGATCACAAAGTACAATTTCAATTCAGTTTTGTTTTAAAGCTTTGATAAATACAAAGAGCCAAATGGAGAAATAATTAAACTAGAGAACAGGAATTCTGCTTTTTCAGAATTTAGTGTCGCCCCCGACATTTCCATTACTTCATTTTCTTCTGATGGACTGGTGGTTTCTATTATTATGAAACAGCCATTATAAATGAAGCGTTAGGTGAAGATGAAAGAGCAGTCGTAAAAAGTTAGAACTCTGATTTTCTGGTCAGAATGGGAAAAAAAAATGGCCATAATTTTTTTTGAAAAAATAATTATGGCCATTTTTATCCCCCATTCTGACCAGAAAATCAATTTTTACGACTGCTCTTTCATCTTCACCTAACACTTCATTTATAATAGCTGTTTCATAACAATTGAAGCCACCAGTTTATCAGAAGAAAATAACTCAGTTAAGCAAGACTCGGATAATCAGGACTCTACTGTAGTGCAAAATATATTTCAATTTTAAGAATTAAAGCACACGCTTTTATTTTATATAAAATGACGTCATTTTCATTAATATAGATACTTAAAATTAAATATAGTTTATAATAGCTCCATGTTTTATGATAAATCATTCATTTATATTTTTCTCAAAATAGCCCATATTTTCATTACATTTTTTCAGTTTTTATGGGGAAATGGCAAGAAGAAGATATAATTGCTATTTTTCAACTATTTTTTTCTTTACTTTCTACAAAAATGGAGTACTTGAGTTGCCAAAATGAAACGAATGTCGCTAAAAACTACAAAAAAAATTAATATTTCAAAAATAAATGGAGATGCAGTTTTCAAACAAATCGCATTAAAGAGTACTTTTTTTTCCCAATACGACAGTATAAACAGACCAATGAATAGCAGGCTAAACTAGTTTGGCCTAGGAAAAACTAGTTTATCCTATGGGCATTAGGAGTTAGGATAAACTAGTTTGGCCTAGGAAAAACTAGTTTATCCGATGCGCGTTAGGATAAACTAGTTTGACATAAAATCGGTTTGGCCGGTAACATATATATATATATTAAAAATGTATATTAATAGTAATTATAATATTTGCTGCACTTGAACTTCATAACTATTATTGCTCAAATGTCGTTCGTGCACTTTTCAGCTTTTTTGCCAATCTCATCCCTGTAACCCCCACTCCTACCAAGCATGCACAAATTTTATTAGAAATTTGTATTGGTCTCAGATATGGTCATAATCAAAGTAAAAAACCCAAAAATCTGGGCTTCTGCAGAAAAGTGTCAACATTCAGGATTTCTCATAAACAATACAATATCAATTAAGATCACAGAGTATTTGTTGCCAATTATAATTTACTGAAAATTGTACCAGAAAATGAAACCTTTAACCGGCTGGCCCGGCTTTTTCTGTGCCTAGAAATTATGTAAAAATGGCTGTAGACAAGTTCTCTCTTTGTGAGTGTTCATCTGCACATTTATTGTGAGGAATTTCTGGATTTGTTCAGGAGGAATGACCAATCCATTCATTGTAGGGACACCGCCAGATTCTGCACACATTGACATAACATATCAATCTATAGCAGAAAAGACACATGTCGAAAGTGAAAGTACTTGGCACTGTGTACTAACTGCACTTACAACCGAAGTAAATATTTTGTTGCGAATGGCTGCAAGTTTGGTATTTTGATCGATCAATTTGGAAATTTGGAATGTCAATATAGTACAAAACTAGTAAAATTTCAGAAATTTTAGGACATTTTTATTATTTTAGGAATTTCAGGACAAGTACGACCCATAATAATGTAAAAAAGAGTATTTATTCAAAAGTTATGAGCACACACACATACAAAAAAGCCAATTGTATAACCTCATTTATGCAAGTCTTAAAAATTATAATGCTTGGCAAATTTGCATTAAATAATTAAAAAATATCTATTTCACCTCCTTATAGAAAACAACAGCATAAAAGAGATGTTGAAAAAAAAAAAAGTTACATTGAATATTTTCACAGCAATTTATCAACATGATATTTTCAAAGAGTTATGATAACCAAGATGAATTGCAAGATAATTAGGAAAATATTAAAATACTTACTTGTAGCGTGGTGCGGCAGTTTTACATTCTGGGCACATTTTGATGGCTCCAAAAACCAAACAATCTGATAAATGGTCACGCAACTAAAAGAAATAGATATTTTTACTATACGTTTTATTTACCATTAAAGATCTAAAAAATAAACAAGAATGTTTATTAAAATTTGAAATATAAAGCTAAAGAATTGAAAAAAAAAAAAAAAAATGAGTCAATATTTCAGAAAATTAAAACTTATTAAGAGCCTACTTCACTCAATTGGAAAACCGAAATCCCATTTTACAGTTTAAACGTTGCCACATGGGAGGCGTATCCCAATCATAAAGATTGGCACCTTAAAAGACCAATGATATTTTCTAAGCATGTAATTGACAAACAAAATGGTCACCCCACAGCATAAAAATAGGCTCTCTTTGCTTCCAGGCAAACTGGGGGGGGGGGGGGGGGTATTTTAGACAACCTGGCCGGGAAAAAGTGATTAGCAGGCAGGAATGAAGACAGGCTTCCAATTACACCTTCTGAGAAAGCAGATCTCGAGACAGGTTTTTATTATTGAGACCCATTTTGTGGAAAATAAAAGTTACTTTTGGGAATTTTATTATATTTTTGTGAAAAATAACATTTTGTAACGAAAGTTAAAATCCAGTTACTCAAATTTGTGCCAAAAACTTCTTTAAATCCTCTTTCTAAAGTTTTTGTTTTTCGCGATCTAGTTTCATTTACAAATTACAGATTTTAAAACACTTTTTATGAAAAAGAATTTTACAAAGGGGTCTATTTTATTAAAAGGAATTTTATGCAGGGGCACGTTTTATTAAGTTCATTTTTGTGAAGGGTCCCATTTTATTAAATTTATTGTGAGGAGGCCAGTTTTATTAAATTCATTTTTGTGAAGGGTCCCATTTTATTAAATTTATTCTTGTGAGGAGGCCAGTTTTATTAAATTCATTTTTGTGAAGGGTCCCATTTTATTAAATTTATTTTTGTGAGGAGGCCAGTTTTATTAAATTTATTTTTGTGAAGGGGACTATTTTATTGAATAGATTTTTGTGAAAGGGCCTTGAATAGGCCCCATTTTCTATCTGGATGGACCCCTGGAAAGTTGTTCTGAAGTCTAAATAGGTTATTCACCAACACATTTTCAAAATCATATGCATATTTTTAAGTGCACGAAATTTACCGATATTCTTATTCAGATATTAAAAAATCAAATACTTTTTCTCTTTTCCTCATGGAGGCAAAAGACTTCTGAAAACAATGTCAAAGTTGGTATTTTGAGTTGGTTTTAAACACAGAAATCAGGAAACGTTTATCATTGGGAAGCAATTCTATTATAATTCCAAATATATTTAATATATATATATAAAACGATATTCGAGTGAACATTAAATGTCAGCAAATTTAAGGTTTTTATGTTAGAATGTATCGGAGAGATTCACGTTGTTGAGGCATTTATTTTTTACATTTTTGAGGCATTACATTTATTTTTTATGTAATTTTTTAACAGCTTTAAAAAATGTAATGAAACAATAAATTTAGAAATTTCCTTTTTCATTGAGGGTGTTATTGACATTTAGTGATGATCTCTATTGAAATTGAAACATTCGAAATTTGAAATATGCAGTTACATTACGGTCAATGAGAAAGAATCAACTACATTTTAATAATGTTGCACAATTTCAAACATAAGAAAATTGATACGTATTTATGAGGTGCAAAGCATTTATTACTCATTTACAGCACCTCACAAACGAATTCCATTACATAATACATAGTCTACTTAGAAAAACTGTTTACAAAATATTTTAATGATGTTACACTGCTTCAAGTATAATGAAAATGATATACATTACTGTGGTTTCACGCCATAACCATATACTTACTGTAGAATGTGATGTGTGTATCATTTATCGCTCATTTACAGGAACACACAAAATTTATCGGATACAACACAGAAGTACTGTCTATTAGCTGGAAAGTACGGTTTTCGTTATGATACACATTAAGTTACAAAGTTTTATACACTATTGGGTAAGTGTGAAAGCGGAAAGTGGGGGGATACGGTGTGTCATATACAGGGCTGTACAAATGAAATAAAAAATTTTTAGCCTATTGATGAAAATTAATCCAGCCGAAATTTGCCGAAAACGAATTTTCGGCAAAACTCAGCCGAAAAAGTAAAAAACGGCCTTTGTGCAGATCAATCTCACCTATCCAATGCAAAAAAAATAAAAAAAATAAAAAAAAAATAATAATAATAATAAAATAAAAAAATAAAATAAAATAAAAATATTGAAATGCAAACGAGATATCTTTATAAATTTCTTCCATAGGATTAGAATTAGCGAACGGATCTTTTCGCTTGACTAAAGTAGCCTCTTCTCGGTTGCATTTTAATATTTTTAAATGATTTTTTTGAATTGGATACCTGAGATCAATCTGTACCAAGGCCGTTTTTTGCTTTTTCGATTTTGTTTACAGATATTTTTATTATTATTTTAATTAATTTATTATTAATTTATAGTAAGGAATTATTTAATTATTATTTTAATTAATTTATTAATAATAAGGAATTATTTTATTAATTGAATTCCTGGTTATTCCAGTCAATCTTTCTAAAAAAGGAAGATATATTGGTGCTTACCCACATCAAATATGCTGCTCTGTTGTACAAAAATATTTATAACTATCATAATTATAGTAAAATCCCTGTTAGCTTGGGCTACAGGCACAGGTAGATTTCAAAGTTAATTCACCAACAATTTTATGGATTAAGAGAAATGTAATTTTTTTCTTATACACACACACATACATTTTTTTTTTTCTTTTTGCCGTAATAGTTGATCTTATCAAAAACTTGTCAATATAAAAGTTTTAGATAATACTAAGAAGATGTATAATAAATTCAAACGGATTTGATATCTTGTGAATTGACGAAGTTATGAATTTTTTTCTTCTTCAACCACATTTTTTTTTTTTTTTGTAATAGTTGGTCCTATCAAAAACATAACCAAATTTTATGTTTGTCTTCATTATAATGATGAAAATTATGTCGAGTTAATCAATTAATTCTATTTATATCTATAAATTGATTTTTTTTTTTTACTTTAGTCCTTTCTTTCTCTAATTAATAATTTTACATTTTTATAATTTCATGACTTCATTAAGGAACGTTGTATGGTAGATATTCTTTAGGCTATATTGTGTTTTCGTTCGTACGAAACAAAAATTAAGATTCGGTAAAATTTTGAACATTTCTTAAACTTCTGCACTATCAGAACATTAAAAAGTGACATGGGCTAATTAACCCCGTAATCGGGGCAGGTTGGCCCAGGTGACTTGGTGTCAGTTTGAGCTTCTAAATTAATATTTATAATTAATATTTTCAAGTTATACCATTGTGACTTCTTCCTGAAAATACACTGATAGTGGTAACATAAAAAGAAATTTAAAACGTTGAATTTTATTTTTTAAAAAAATTAGAAGAAAAAGCGGACCAAGAAAGAAGACTGGCAGAGCATTAACAACTATTTATTTTACATTTTTTTAACTTATTAAAAACATTAATTTTCTGTCTCATATGTGATTTTAACATACTCTTATAAATGAGGCGATACATCTTTACTTTTTTGCCAAAAGCTGATTTGTTGTGTCTTTCCAACTTACCTGAATATTTAACAAAAGTGTTACAGAGTCGGCATTCTTATCTTCGTAAAATGCTTCTAGAGACTACTCTTACATTTAGCATTAAGATGCATAAAATTGACACATTTTATAATTCTTAGTAACTTATTAAAAGTGGGTCAAATTTTTCAAATAAAATATCTCGGTTGCATTTCAATATTTTAAAATTGTTATTATTGTTATTATTATTATCATTATTATTATTTTGCATTAGATTGCTGCGATAGATCTGCACGAAGGTCGTTTTTTACTTTTTCGACTTTGTTTATTGGAGATATTTTTAGTGAGGACACTTTTATTTTCGAAACCGGTTTCGAAAGTGAATGCATCCCGAAAAAAATAATCTGCAGTCAAAATCGAAAAAGTAAAAAACGGCCTTTGTACAGATCGACCTCAGGTATCCAATGCAAAATAAACTTATAAAAAATATTGAAATGCAACCGAAATATCCTTATAAATTTTTTCCATAGGATTAGCATTCGCGAACGGATGTTTTCGCTCTGAAGTAGCCATATCTCTGTTGCATTTCAAAATTAAAAAAAATTTTTTTTTTTTTTTTTGCATTGGATAGCTGAAATCGATTTGTACAAAGGCCGTGTTTTGTTTTCGATTTTGTTTACAGATATTTTTAGTGGGGACACTTTCATTTTCGGAACAAGTTTCGAAAGTGAAAACACCACCATAAAAAAATCTGCATTCAAGATCGAAAATGTAAAAAACGGTATTTATGCAGGTCGATCTCCACTATCCAATGCAAAAAAAATAATTTAAAAATATTGAAATGCAACCGAGATATCTTTATAAATTTCATCTATAGGATTAATATTAGCGAACGGTTCTTTTCACTTGGCTAAAGTGGCCTCCCCATAAAAAATTCTGCAATCAAAATCGAAAATGTAAAAAACAGCCTTTGTACAGATCGATATCAGCTATCCAATGTAAAAAAATAAATAAATAAATAATAAAAAAAAAAAGTAAAAATATAGAAATGCAACCGAGATATTTTTTATAAATTTCTTCGATAGAATAAACATTAGCGAACGGGTTTTTTCGCTTAACTAAAGTACCTCTCTATAAAAAATTCTGCAATTAAGATCAAAAATGTAAAAACGGTCTTTGTACAGATTCCTCTCAGCTATCCAATGCAAAAAAAATCATTTAATTATATTGAAATGCAACCGAGATATCTTTATAAGTTTCTTCTATAGGATTAGCATTAGCAAATGGGTCATTTTGCTTGTCTAAAGTTGCTTTCCCATAAAAAATTCTGCAATCAAGATCGAAAATGTAAAAGACGGCCTTTGTACAGATTGATCTCAGCTATCCAATGCAAAAAAAAAAAAAGAAAGAAAGAAAAGAAAATTAAAAATATAGAAACGCTACCGAGATACTTTTTATAAATTTCTTCTATAGAATAAACATTAGCGAATGGGTCTTTTCGCTTGACTAAAGTAGCCTCCCTATAAAAAATTCTGCAATTAAGAGCAAAAATGTAAAAAACGGTCTTAGTACAGATTCATCTCAGCTATCCAATACAAAAAAAATCATTTAAAAATATTGAAATGCAACCGAGATATCTTTATAAGTTTCTTCTATAGGATTAGCATAAGCGAACGGGTTTTTTCGCTTGACTAAAGTAGCCTCTCCATAAAAAGTTATGCAATCAATATCGATAATGTAAAAAAACGGCCTTTGTACAGATCGATCTCAGATATCCAATGGAAAAAAAATCATTTAAAAATATTAAAATGCAACCGAGATATCTATATAAATTTCTTCCATGGGACTAGCTTTAGCGAGCGGGTCTTTTCGCGTGACTGATGTAGCCTGTTCCTGGTTGCATTTCAATATTTTTAAATGATATATATATATATATATATATATATATATATATATATATATATATATATATATTTTGGCTTTGGATAGCTGAGACTGATCTGTACAAAAGCCTTTTCTTGCTTTTTCGTCTTTGTTTACAGATATTTTTAGTGAGAACACTTTAATTTTCGGAACCGGTTTCGAAAGTAAAAGCATCCCCATAATAAATTCTGCAATCAAGATCGAAAAAGTAAAAAATGGCCTTTGTACAGATTGATCTCAGCTATCCAATGCAAAAAAAAATATTTAAAAATATAGAAATGCAACCGAGATAATTTTTATAATTTTCTTCTATAGAATAAACATTAGCGAATGGGTCTTTTCGCTTGACTAAAGTAGCCTCCCTATAAAAAATTCTGCAATTAAGAGCAAAAATGTAAAAAGCAGTCTTAGTACAGATTCATCTCAGCTATCCAATACAAAAAAAAATCATTTAAAAATATTGAAATGCAACCGAGATATCTTTATGTTTCTTCTATAGGATTAGCATTAGCGAACGGGTCATTTCGCTTGACTAAAGTAGCCTCCCCATAAAAAATTCTGTAATCAAGATCGAAAATGTAAAAAACGGCCTTTGTACAGATCGATCTCAGCTATCCAATGCAAAAAAAAAAAAAAAAAAAAAAAAAAAAAATCATTTAAAAATAATGAAATGCAACCGAGAAATCTTTATAAATTTCATCTATAGGATTAGTATTAGCGAACGGTTCTTTTCGCTTGACTAATGTAGCCTCCCCATAAAAAATACAGCAATCAAGATATAAAATGTAAAAAAATGGCCTTTGTAGAGATTGATCTCAGCTATCCAATGCAATAAAAATCATTTAAAAATATTGAAATCCAACAGAGATATCTTTATAAGTTTCTTCTATAGGATTAGTATTAGCGAACGGGTCTTTTCGCTTGACTAAAGTAGCCTCCCCATAAAAAATTCTGCAATCAAGATCGAAAACGTAAAAAACGGTCTTTGTACAGATCAATCTCAGCTGTTCAAATAAAAAAAAAAAAAAATCATTATATTGAAATGCAACCCAGATATCTTTATAAATTTCCTCCATGGAATTAGCTTTAGCGAGCGGGTCTATTCTTATGACTGAAGTAGCCCCTTAGCACTGCTGATTTGAATTGCTACAAAATATGCTTATTATTTAATCAAAATGTTTATAATAAATTTAAAAATTATTAGATTGCCTTTCAGGAGGGAAAAAATAAAATAAATGCAAAACAACATATTCAGTAAGCAGAAATATATCATCTGTGTATGCTGATTTCACTGCAACAGAATTTGCTAAAGTATTTGTAAATTAGCCGAAATTTTCGGGTTGTGTTGGGTTCATTTTTGACGGCCGATTATCTACTCGAGGGATATGGACCCGAAGGGGGAGTGCCCTTCGTGGGGGTCTTTTTAAGGGAACCCAATCCATATTAAAGCATGGAAATCCAAGGTTCGAAGGAAACCACGAAAACTCCGAACGATTAGGCCGACGGGTGCGACTGGCGTCGAACCCAGCACCTCCCGTCTACCAGCTTCGACAGCACAATCTCTCTCAGCCAAAAACACTCAAAGAAATCTTTCTTAAAAGTTTCAGAAACACATTTCTCAATTTTAAACTAGCGTAATTTAATAATGAAACTTTACTGTAGTTATCTTTTAGTTTACTATGTAAAACAAATGTTTAATATTTGTGAAAGAAACAAAATCCGCAAGAATTACCTTATCAATTATAAAAAAAATATATAGAAAATTTAAATACAAATATATTTTTTTGCCGCATATATGTATTCATTTTTAATGACACTAGTCAATTATTATTTTTTCTCTTACCCCCCTCCCCCTGTCGAGTGCGAATGACGTATTTCTATTGAATGAGAGACTTTTGCCTTTTGACGTTTACGGAATAAAAAAAATCTATCCGGCATTATACTTCAGAAGTGAGAAAGAAAAAAAAAAGATTATAAATCTGTTTTAATTCCTAATCAATAATAATTTTAAAATTTATTTTTGGAACAGGTTTCGAAATGAAAACACCCCATAAAATATTCTGCAGTCAGGATCGAAAAAGTAAAAAGCAGCGTTTGTACAAATTGATCTTAGCTATCCGATGCAAAAGAAATAATTTGGAAATATTGAAATCCAACCGATATATCTTTATAAATTTCTTCTAAAGGATTAGCATTAGCGAACGGGTCTTTTTGGTAGACTAAAGTAGCCTCTTCTCTATCGCATTTCAATATTTTTAAATGATTTTTTTTTGCATTGGATAGCTGAGATCGATCTGTACAAAGGCCGTTTTTTGTTTTTTCGATTTTGTTTACAGATATTTTTAGTGAGGACATTTTCGGAACAGGTGCGAGAGTGAAAACACCGCCATAAAACATTCTGCAATCAGGATCGAAAAAGTAAAAAAACGGCCTTTGTACAGATTGATCTCAGCTATCCACTGGGAAAAAAATCCTTTAAAAATATTAAAATGCAACCGAGATATCTTTATAAATTTCTTCCATGGGACTAGCTTTAGCGAGCGGGTCTTTTCACGTGACTGACGTAGCCTGTTCCCGATTGCATTTCAATATTTTTAAATGACTTTTTTTTGCTCTGGATAGCTGACATTGATCTGTACAAAGGCCGTTTCTTGTTTTTTCGATTTTGTTTACAGATATTTTTAGTGAGGACACTTTCATTTTCGGAACAAGTTTCGAAAGTAAAAACACCCCCATAAAAACATCTGCATTCAAGATTGAAAATGTAAAAACACCCCCATAAAAACATCTACATTCAAGATCGAAAATGTAAAAAACGATCTCCACTATCCAATGCAAAAAAAAATCATTTAAAAATATTGAAATGCAACCGATATATCTTTATAAGTTTCTTCTAGCATTAGCGAACGGGTCTTTTCGCTTGACTAAAGTAGCGCCCCCTTAAAAAATTCTGCAATCGAGATCGAAAATGTAAAAAACGGACTTTGGACAGATCGATCTCAGCTATCCAATTCAATAAAATTTATTAAAAAATATAAATGCAACCGAGATATCTTTATAAATTTCATCTATAGGATTAGTATTAGCGAACGGTTCTTTTCGCTTGACTAATATAGCCTCCCCATAAAATATACAGCAGATCTCAGCTCTCCAATGCAATAAAAATCATTTTAAAATATTGAAATGCAACCGAGATATCTCTATAATTTTCCTATACAGGATTAGCATTAGCGAATGTCTTTTCACTTGACTAAAGTAGCCACCCCATAAAAAATTCCGCAATCAAGATCAAAACTGTAAAAAACGTCCTTTGTACAGATCGATCTCAGCTATCCAATGCAATAAAAATCATTTAAAAATATTGAAATGGAACCGAGATATCATTATAAATTTCTTCCATAGGATTAGCATCAGCGAGCGGGTGTATTCGCGCGACTGAAGTAGCCTCTTAGCATTACTCACTGCTGATTAGAATTGCAACAAAATATGCTTATTATTTTATCAAAATGTTTAGAATAACCTTAAAAATTATTCGATTGCTTTTCAGAAGGGAGAAAAGAAAAGAAAAACAACATATTCACTAAGTAGAAATATATCATTTGTGTATGAGGATTTCGCCGCAATGGAATGTATTTGCTAAACGATTGAAAATTAGCCGAAAATTTCATTAAAACAGTGAAAAGAAATCTTTCTTTAAAGTTTGAGAAACACATTTCTAAGTTTTAAATTAGTGTAATCCAATTTAATAATGAATTGTACAATAGTTATCTTTTAGTTTGCTGTATAATTTTTGTTTAGTTTGTTTAATTTTTATGAAAGAAACATTTAAATTAATTCAGTAAGAATTACCTAATAAATGATAGAAAAAAAGGTATTATAGGCAATTTAAATACAAATGTATTTATTCGCCGCATATATCTATTAATTTTTAATGACACTAGTAACTATTGTTATTTTCTTTCGTTCTCCCTCTCTCTCACCCCCCCACCGCCCCCCCCCCCCCCCCCCCTGTTGAGTGCAGATGACAAAAAGATATTTCTAGTATCTTTTGAGAATAAGCAACTTCTTCATTTTGATGTTGTATGCAATTAAAAAATCTTTCGGAAATTAAAATTCAAAAGTAGGAAAGAAAAATAATAACAATGATAAATCTGTTTTTATTCCGAATCAATAATGCTTATCTTTATCTTTACTATTAGATTAAATGCCTAGAAAAACAAACCGTCTGAAATCAACATCTATTTAGAACATTTCAGGAGCGTATTTTTAATAAAACTTCGTTCTTTGCGCACGAAAAGAAAATTGTTTTTATCAGACACCTAAAGTTGCTTCCAGTGCAAAAAATAGCCACAGGCAATATTTCACACTATAGGAAGACTTTCCCGTTTAGAGATTCCCCGCTGATTAAACAGGTGTCGTCTGAAACCCCCCTGTATTAAGCCGTTAACCTTGTAGAGGCGGATCTTGGAGCACTTTCGTCTGTTTAAAATGAAAGTGTTTCAACTTTTTATAAATCTAACATAGATTTAAATTTTTTAAAAATCAAAATAAAAAGCATTTTCGGAAAGCTTAATAATTAAACTATGCATGCCACTTTACCAAATCTTAAAATGTCCAACAGATTTTTCGCGATAAAGTACTAAAGGCGAATCTTTATCAACCAAAAATAAAACATCTAGAACGCCTTAAAATTAAAAAAAATAAATAAAATTTTAAAGTGGCCTGCATAGTTTAAGAGTACAGCTTTTGAAAGCTACTAAAAATATCAAATTCGAGCAAAATGCAAAAAAATAGTAGTTATAAATTTCTCCCATTGAAATAACATTAGCCGCTCTATCTCGGAGCGTTACTGAAGTAGGGCCTTAATGAGGATTTGGAGAAACCCATGCTGTACAGAAGCTTTGGGATTTCTGTACATTTGTACTGAATAGTCCGGATGGCAGTTGGTGTTGATAAATATGGGAAGCAATATTAACAGAACGAATTAATCCATATTGCAGATAGAGACAAGCCGAATGTTACAACTAATTCTTTATTGACCAAATCGGACACCAGGTTCTGGATGTTTTCTTTCGCAAGGCGAGCCCTCGGCCGGAGCCGGGCGTTGGAGAGAGAGTCTCGTTACATTCTTATGCTCAGAGCATGCGAGTTCAGAAGGAAGTCACAATTACATTTTCTCGAAATGCTCGAGTATTGGCAGGAGTACATACACAATTTCGCCAAATACATATGCCATATGGCAAAATTACAGAGAAGAAGGCATGTGGTCAAAGTACGATAATTGAAATTGAATGGGGAAGTAAAAGAGTAATAATAAATATTTAACGCAAAATGATTACTTAGAAATTATAGCACATAAACCGCAAAAGAACATTCTATAGTGGTTTGCCACATTTCTCATGGGATTGAAGCGGCAGAAAGCGCATGTTAATAAACTAAAGTAAAATAAAGACAGGGTTAATAACTGAAATGACTCATATCTCTTACATCTGGACCAACGACTAAAAATGCAGAAGTAATATGTCTGACTAATTTCTGCATATCATCAAAACTAAGGCAGAAGGATGAAAATTAGAATCCAGTTGCTAGGCGAGAAGAGGAAATTATTTCTTTTCTTTTAAATGCAGTGCGCTGCAGTTAAAATCTTACAGATACAGAAAAATGATTGCTGAACTTAAGAAGGGAAAAGAGCGCTAAAAACAGATTGAATCTGAATGCAAACAGATAATTAAATTTAAAGAATTCGAAAAAATGTAATTTTAAAGTGGGGAAAGGAGAAAGGTATTAATATTAATATGTGAAGGTAGGCGCCTTCACACATGCATTCGGAGAAATCCTCCATAATGCTTTTAAAGAAGACGCCAAACCTCGACAGAGAGTGGTCGATCGTTTTCGATTACCTGAGCACATCAGGAACTTGAAAAGAGTCAGAAATCGTTTAAGACGGGACTGGCAGACGTCTAGAGACCCCCTGCTAAAACCCCAAATTAATCGTTTAAATCACGATATTAGTGCTGCAATCAAGGAGTTCAGTATATCACGCTGGAACACATATGCTGAGTCTCTATCGACTTCTGACAACACAATCTGGTCGGCGACGGCCCGCATACGTAGGACACGGACCCACGTTCCGGCCCTAATAATACGATGGTCTATAAAAATTCTGATAAGGCTGAGCAAATTGCTGACAGTCTTAGAAGTCAGTTTACACTTAATCGAGTTGTCGTCAATCCCAGGATGACGGACATAGTCAATGACAAAGTTGAAGAGTTTCTTAACACAAACCATAATAATACTCTTACTCCTGCAACCCCTTCTGAGGTTGTAGCTTATATTGGGAATCTGAAAAAGAATAAATCGCCTGGCCTCGACTGCATTTCTACTAACATGTTAAAATATCTCCCCATAAATTTTATATTTTTCTTACTATATTAATTAACACTATGCTTAATCTATGCATGTTTCCTGATTTCTGGAAGCGAGCACTGGTAGTACCAATCCCAAAACCTGGGCAGGACCACCACGCTCCTTCTAGTTTCCGTCCTATTTCTTTACTTTCCTGTATTTCTAAAGTCTATGAATACATACTTTCAAACCATCTGAAAGAGTTTGTTACTGCCAATTCGATTATTATACCGGAGCAGTTCGGGTTTCGGCCCAAACTGTCTATGCAGCACCAACTTTGGACAGTAACTGAACTCATTCACGAGGGTTTCCTCAGTCAACAAAAACCTGGTGTAGTATTCATAGACATTGCAAAAGCATTCGATAGAGTTTGGCATGAAGCTCTAATCTATAAATGAATTCTTCTTAAAGTTCCCCCTTAACTAATTCTCATTATTTATAAATATTTAAAAAATAGATCCTTTTCTGTCAGAGTTCATTATTCTATCTCCTCTTCTCGCAATATCAAGGCGGGCGTACCCCAAGGGGGACTGATCAGCACCTGACTCTTCAACCTTTATATTAATGACATACCCAAGATTCCCAACACCCTCTTAGCATTATATGCGGATGACACGGCCATCCTCTACAGAAACATCTCACTAAACATTGTGATTGAACAACTCCAATAATCCCTTTCTGATAGAGATACCAAACACTGGTTTTCTCATCGCCTCCTATTTCCCATTTATCATAATTTCATACCACAATCATCATTTTTTATTTACAAATTCATATTTTATTTTTCATTTATTACTTCATTATAATATCTCATAATATCAGCAATAAATGTTTCCAAAACTTAACTTACCTTTTTACTTCATTTCCGGACTTTATCTATCAGTTTTACATAATGTATTAGTCCTGTAACGTCAATAGCTATCTATCTTTTTCCGTTCACAAACTCAATTTTCTTTGCAACCTACATCGGCAAAACCACGTTCCAAAGTGATTAGGTTTTTCCGTAACGATATTTTCCCCGCCAGATGGCGACTGACAATATCGTATCTATTATCGAATCCAGTTTTTGCATCGATTCGATACCGTTCCATGATTGGCCCATTTCGTGGTCTCTGCTCCGAAACGTTGATTTCAATCCTAGCCATTTCTTATAAATAAAGGATCCGGACATCGTTAGTTTGCATTTTTATCTTCCTTGAAATGGAAGTAACTTCTCTAGATACTTACTGAGTGTTGGCTGGTCCAACATTCTGGAAGTATTAATTAACATACTTGTTATTTTAACTATGAGTTTATTTTTAAATAGTTTTAAATCTTAAAGTAATGTTTGTAAAGTGTATCTTCAAGCCATCTGCAAACCGCCATTGTTATAGTGTGTCTTTCTATGTACAAGAACAACTGCTGTGATAATCTTCATATTGATTACTTGCTGTATCATCACCTTGTGTCATCAAAGTAAAATAAACATTTTTCGTTAATCCTACTATTATGCATCTGTTTTATTATCCTAGTTAAGAGATCGTTTTTCATCTATGCTCATTTAAATATTTCACTTCCAAAACGTCCTATTTACCAGCATATACCTCCACTGGGTTTTTCTGCATGTTTAAATTGACTCTGTTACGTATATAAACCACCAAAGGTTATATTAAGTCTAAGACTTTCTGTCTGGCTCAGGAAATGGCGTATTAAAGTGAATGCTGCGAAAAGTGCTGCCATGATTTTCTCTAAAAAATCTATCACCCCAGACATTAATCTCTCTCTTAATAATGAAGATATACCCTGGGTCAACAATTATAAAAATCTAGGAATTTAACTGGATTCTAAATTACTCTGGACAAGACAGATTAACGATGTACGTTCTAAAACTACTGCTGCCAAGTCCTCCCTCAAATCTTTATTAGCTAGACATAGCTATCTGTTACTCTCCAACAAGTTATTGCTCTATAAATCCTTTATCAGATCCACCATGACTTATGGGTCAGTTGTTTGGGGATCCGTGTGTGAAACTAAGATGCAAAACCTTCAAACACTTCAGAATACTATTTTAAGACAGGCTGTTAATGCAACTTTGTTTGTCCGGAACGATGTCATTCACAAGGATTTCAATATTCGACCTATTTCACAAGTTATTAAAAAACTCGCACATAATTTCCACAGAGATTGTATTCTTATACCAGGCATGAGAGTGGATAAAGAACAAAAAGTCTGAAAATATGCGTACGCTAAAATTTGGTAAAAAACTAAAAAAACATGCGCAAAATCATATTTTCCACAAAACAGGCAAAAAACACAAATTGCTCAAAAACAATCAAAGGGCTCGAAAAAAAATGTGGATTTCATCAAATGGTTGCTGGAAAAACACGAATTCCGTCAAAAGATCGCAGAAAAAAAAACGCGCGTGAATTTTGTCAAAAAATCGCAAAACGAATTTTTTCAAAAGATCACGGAAAAACACGAATTTTGTCAAAAGATCAGAGAAAAACATGAATTTTTTCAAAAGATCAAGGAAAAAAGGCGAATTTCGTCAAAAGATCGTGAAGAAAAAGGCGAATTTCGGCAAAGGATCGCGGAAAAAACGCGAATTTCGTCAAAAGATCGTGAAGAAAAAGGCGAATTTCGTGAAAGGGCCGTTGAAAAAACACGGATTTAGTTAAAGGATAGCTGGAGAAAAAAAAAAAAAAAAAAAAAAAAAAAAACATGAATTGTCAAAAGGCTGCAAAAAAAGCGAATTCCGTCAAAGGATCGCGAAAAGAAAACGCGAATTTCGTCAAAGGAAAGCGGAACAAACGCGAATTTCGTCAAAGGAAAGCGGAACAAACGCGAATTTCGTCAAAGGAAAGCAGAAAAAACGCGATTTTCGTCAAAAGATCGAGGAAAATACGCTAATTCCGTCGAAAGATCGAGGAAAATACGTGAATTCTGTCAAAAGATCGCGAAAAAAACCGCTAATTCTGACAAAAGATCACGAAAAAAGCAGAAGAAGAATCTCATTCCTGTTATACCCAACGAAGCATTGCAGTCAATAAAAACTTACAGTATTAACAAAAGACCACTTGTCATCCTTAGTCGAGATGAAGGTTTTGCCCCACCTTCCAAAAGAAGGAGGCAAGAACCACCTTAAACGCATCGTTGCGATTTTTCTAAATTCTAACCATGTTTTTAAATTTTTCTCTTTTTTTTAAAACTCTATTCTCTTATTTTTCAATTTATTACTTCGACATTGTTCCTGCCTAAGCATTTGGCACCAGTAATCAATCATCCACTTTCTATCCAAAATATCTTAATTTATCTTGTTTTCATGTATTCTCATGATTCCTGCTCCGATGAGGAGCAAAATGCCCACCTTTCCTCATTTTTTGAACGAAGGAATTTGATTCGTTGCAACTCGCTTCCTCATTGTCTGCTGAAGTTTGCCGTCAAATTCAGAGGATTTGTCCCATCCCGACCCGCTCGTCACCTGTTTCTGACGTAGTATTGCACAGAACTTGCTGATTGGCGGAACACATTTTTTCTTTACTGCTCTGGCAGTTTTGATTCGATGCACTTCGCTTCCTCATTGGATGACGAAGTTAGCCGTCAAATCCTTGCCGTTTTCTTTTCAAAATTCGTTATTTTTAACTGCTAACTTCTATTTTATTAACTTTTTCGATTCCTATCTTTATCATTTTGATTTAACTAATTTATATGTATATATTTAAAAAAAAATGTATGGCTCTGGGGCTTTTTTCCATCTTTCCCCATGATCCCTGGCTACTTCTACCATCCCAATGCTCTAGAATTCATAAGGAATTTATTACTGCTTAACATCGAAGCACTCTGTCAAATTCTATCTTTCAGAATCCGATTGAGATAAACAGAAGCAAGACAACTTCTGTAGGGACTCAATAACAACTGCATTGGTGTATTAATGAATGCAGGGTTCCTATACAATTCTGGTAAAAAAAATTCCCTGACTTTTCCAGGTTTTCCCTGGCTTTATTAAAAAATTTCCCTGACCTTTCTCAGTAAAAATTCGGCTTATATACTGTTGTAAAATCCTCCATAATGGACTTTAATTTAGAAAAAAGTGATCGTTTGATTAACACTTCGATTGTAAAACTTGCAACCCGTCAAACCTGTTTTACCTGCAGATTATTTTCTGCCTCTGAAGTATCTGTTGCAGACACTTGGAGGATTTTCTGCTATTGGGTCAACTACTAAAAGTACACTTATTAAAAGTATGTACTAACTTTATTTGGTGAAATTGGTTGTCGGGATAATCAGGTAGTACCAAAAGAAGTAGTAGTATGAATTTCATGCCCTGTCAATTTTCACACTGATCACACTGCCAGTACAGATAAAATTATGGGGGGAAGGGACAAGAAGGGTAAGGTAATTTCATATTTATTAATTAAACAACAATAATAATAAACCAAGTTTTAATTTGTATGAATTTACAAAACATTTAATTTTTAAATAATTCTTATTTTGATTTCATTTTTTCCAATTTACTATTAATAACTAAAAGTATTGATGGGCAATTTTCAAATTAACAAGCTAACTGATAAGCATTTAACAGGGTTCCTACGCAATTCTGATAAAAAAATTCCCTGACTTTTCCAGGTTTTCCCTGACTTTTCTCAGTAAAAATTCAGCCTACATATTGTTGTAAAACCCTCCACAATGGACTTTAATTTAGATAAATGCTAGAAAAAAGTATATGCTGTATGAATTTCCGATTTTTTGATTATTTTTCATATTGTTATATAGTTTGCATAAATTTCATATGAAAATTTTTGATTGGATGAATAATTAATTCAAAATTTCTTCATTTACAGCGATAATAGAAATTCCCTGACCTTTTCAAATATTAAAAAAATTCCCTGACATTTCCCTGACTTTTTGCCTAAATTTTTGAATTCCCTGACTTTTTCCTGACCCGTAGGAACCCTGTGAATGTGCATTTGGATTTGTACATTTAAATATAAATGTGTATTTCATTGCTGTGACTTATTTCATTAAGCTTACATCATTTTTCTTTTAAGAAACATGAGTTTTTTAAATGCTAAGATATAATTTTAAAATAAAACTTTTTTGAAACCAGTATCTCTCAATTTTAACATTCATTCATGCATTAATAATGATAACTCATTTTGTAGGTGCAAAATATAAACAAATGACCTATAATTAGGGTGTCAACAATTTAAATCAAGTGATTTTTTAAAAAAAAATCATTGATTAAAATCAAAAATTTCCTAAATGTTTAAAATGACATAAAAATGTATTCAAATCTAAGATGAACATAATTTGTAAAGTTTCTACAGGTATTGTGACTTATGAATACACAAAACAAAGCTTTAAATAATTGTTTCTAAGCGTAATTCCTGAGTATTGTGAAAAATTTAAGTACAGTAAGTTTGTAAAAAGCATGGTTTTTATCTAACAAACATAAAAAGCATTTAATTTAAAAATGATATTTAAATCTAATATAACTTACAATGTCATCTATCTATATATTTAAAACGCTAAGGGTTTTCTTTCGACAGCCCATGAGAAGAAACTACTGCATCAAATTACACCAATCTTTTTTTAAACGAAAGATATTTGGCCACAGATTTGTTATCGTTCATTCGTTTGTTGAAATATTTTATTAATTAGCCGTAATTTTAAATTAAAATTCTACAGTTGCACATGCGCAGTATATAAGTACAAGTCTGCCTTTGGAGTGATGCACTGCACATGTGCAAAGATGCTTGCTCAGTTGAACCATCACGTCACAGGTAGAAGTTCTTTTAAGTTTGTCTGCTATTCGATCTTACTGTAAACTAGCTTTTCTTTCTTTCACAAAGTTAATATTATTTGGCTCTTTTAGCATTATTAACAATTCAAAAATTTACTGTGCGAGCTAGATACGATTTATTTTGAGAGTGCCATGTTGTTTTGATCATATTACACACAGAAGATAAACACAGTGACTTGAGGCTAAAAGTTATATCCGTCTTATGAATTGCCAATAGTTACACACGAAGATTGGGAAACTAGCACGTTAATTTGTAGCTGCTTCTTTGAAAAAGTAAGGTATCATAAATATTAAAATGCAAAAGTTTTTCTGTAAGATCAAAACTCAAATTCGAGACAATTATGTATGCATCAACTGTTTTTCGAACTTCTTCAATTTAGAAGGGAGAAAAAGGAGTTCCAGTTAGCGTAGTGCAGGCATGCAAGTGCAATAATGCTTCCAAAAAAGTGAGAAAAGTGACAAAAAGATCAAAATAAGTGACAAAAAAGTGACTAAAGCATGTCAAAAAAGTGATTACAGCGAGTCAAAAAAGTGACTACAGTGTGTGAAAAAAGTGATTAAAGCGTAAAAAAAAGTGGCATGAATGGTACATGACAATGATTTTTTTTTAATCAAATTGTAAGTTAAATTATATAAATAAAACACCTTTTTGCTTTTAAGATGACAATCCTCTACGAAAATGATAGATAAGATAAAACCTCAGTTTTATTTAATCATAAAAAGTACAATGTTATCATAATAAACTTTTAAAATTGAATTATAAATAGTAAGGTCACCTTTTAATTACCACTATTTCTAAAGAACAAATCCACCGTCAGTAAATAGTGATATTAAAATAGGTCACTGGTAGGATCCTTGCAATATTTTTGCGACAAGCTCCATTTTATAACTGTAGCTAACTATACAAAAAGGAACTAGATGTTTAAGAAAAAATGATGGAAAAAGAAAAATTAAAATTTTATTGCTAAATTCACACCAAGTAAATAATTAAAACTCTTAGAAAAAGCGCAAATAAAATGTACCAAACTGCTTACAGTGCACACATCTATCTCTACATCTATTGCTTGCAGTGCATCTCTCTCTCTATATATATAAAACAGTTTTTCCTGACTGATTCATAATCAACGCACAGATGAAACTACTGAACCTAGAAGCTTGAAATTTGAGGACAAAATACTTCTTATGACATAAGCATGCACTAAGAAAGGATTTTTGAAAAATTTTAGAACTCCTGGCCATATCTCAGCAGCCATTTTAGGTGGGAGTGTGAAATTCCAGAAAATAAATATACTAAGCAAAATAATTAAACAAATATTTCAACGATTTTATAAATTCCCCTCCCCAGGGTAGTGATGGGCGATTCTCGAAAATTCGACAATCGAGAAAAATCGTCATCGTAAAAAATCACAATCGATACAGTTATCGATTAATTCCTAGAATCTACAATCGATTATAACGAGAGAAGCTAAAAACAATTGTTGGAAAACTTCATAATTTCATAGTAGTGATAGGGTTTGCTCGATAATTCTGCTATCGCAATTATTTTCTCCTGATTTAGGCTTAAGGGGTTACTTCAGTCAATTGAAAAGACCTGCTCCCTAATGCTAATCTTATGGAAGAAATTTATAAAGATATCTCATTTGAATTTCAGTATTTTAAAATGATTTTCTTTGCATTGGAATAAATTCTCCTTTCTTCTTTATGAAACTGCAATGTCCAAATCGCGTAACTATGGCGCATTTGATGAATCAAATAACCTTTCTACTTTTTAGATAACTCCAAAAAGTTTGATACAGTTTAAAGTTCCCCTAAATGTCAAATACTGTGGAATTTCACCATTGATCGAAAACAAAAGTTTCTTTCGAAAAACGTAAGGATAGTAAGATAAAGATACCTGCCAAGAGGGAACCTGCCTAACACGGAAACTGTTTTCCAGTTCCTAGCGATTCCAACATGACTCTTTAAGTCTGTATCAAAATCCAAAGTAGCTACTTTATGACACATTTAAAAACTCATTTTTTATTTTAGACGCATTAGCTAGAATCGATTAGCATTTCCCTCTTTTCGATAAAGGAAAAAGGTTTGATACAAATTAAAGTTCCCTAAATGTCTAAAGTGTATCAAATGCTGTGGAATTTCTTCGTTTATGGAAAACAAGACAGCTTTATCGACAAACGTAAGTATAACCAGACATATATAACTACTGAGAGGGAACCTGCCTAACACAGAAATTGTTTTCCAGTGCCTAGCGATTCCAACATGATTCTTCAAGTCTGTATCGAAATCCAAAGTAGCTAGTTTCTGACACATTTACTAGCTCATTTTTTATTTTAGGCGCATTAGCTAGAATCGATTAGCATTTTCTTCTTTTCGATAAAGGCACAAGATTTGATACAAGTTAAAGTTCCCTAAATGTCTAAAGTGTGTCTAATGCTGTTGAATTTCTCCATTTATCGAAAACAAAGGAGTGTTATCGAAAAACAGAAAAGTAAACAGTAAACAGAAAAGAAAATATATCCGCTAATAGGGAATTCTATAACTAAAATAAAACTTCAATGGACTTCATTTTTGGTATTTTGGATAATTTTAATTTTCCAATCCTTACCAACGTGTATTAGATGATGGGTCTGGAAAAGGTAGAAGAAATGCCCCCCCCCCCCTCCCAAAAAAGGGGGCATTAGGCCCCAAATTGACAGTAGGGTAGACCAAGGATGAAAGTTAATTTCATGTACGAGAGGACTAGGGGAAGTTGAAAATGATAAAAAAAACAAAACCATTGAATAAGAAAAAAATTGAAGAAAAACAAAAATGGTAAAAGAACAAGTGAAGTGTGTGATTAGAGCCAGACAAATGAAGAGGGGGCCGATGGGCCACAGCTGGTTCAGAATGAGTGCCCAAGTAGTCAGAATGGGTCAAGAACTTGGAGAATAGTATCTACAATGAAGAAAAACAATGAGACAAAACATTATGAAAAACAGATAAAAAATACCAATAGCCTGAGGCTAAAAGTAAAATTTTTCACTGGGCGGCATCCCCTAGTGGTAGTAAAAATAAAATTGATATGAGAAGATAGGGGAGAGTGAAAAAACTTTATTTTGTGAATTTTATAATTTTTGGACAAACAGTATACTAAAGGTTTGAAGAAACAAAACTCTAAAGAGCCCTCTTGAGGCGAAGAAGGGAGTTAAAATTAAGAAACTTATGTCCATATTTTTTATTCGATTTTAGACACAATTTGATGTTAGTCTTATAATTTTCCTATGAGTGCAAGATACCGTACCAGAGTACGAAAAAAACCGCCACTAAGTATATTCCTTTAGAGCATTTTAAGCCCAGGGGTCTAAAATTAATGGTGGATTGACAAAAGAAAGGTAGATTTAGAAAGGTTATAAGATTACCCTTATTTTAATATATTACATGAGTGGGGTAAAATAATTTTGAAAAATCCTCTTTTCTGAGGCGACACTTAAAATCTTGAAAACACATAATTTGCAGTGCAGTTTATTTTTAACAATAGCATTCTAATATTAAGAGATATGGGACAGCTTAGGAGGGCTAAAATAAGAGAAACATTGAAAATCAAAGACAAACTGGCGCCGCCAAATTCACTAGAAAACTTCTATATCAACAACTGAAACCCGAACTGATAACTTAAACCACTATGCCTCCTAACCCATATCGGTTAATAACAAAAGTGAATGGAAAAGAACATGCACTCCTTTGGGAAATCATGACTTACACCAGAAGCGTGGTAAGTTTGACTCTTCTGAAAGCTTCCTTTCTCTCGCCCTCTCTCTCGCATTTCGAGATATATTTTCTGCTGCTGCAAACTGCTCGAGGAGACATCCCTGCTCGAGGGCAAACCTTTCGCTTACTTCGAGATATCTCATGGATTGTAACTCATCACTTCCCATTGCCATTCTCGTTTCTCGCTCTCGGTCTCTGTTCAACATTTCATATGACATCGTCGAGAATGAGAAATCAGTTTTTGTCCTTCCTCGAAATGTTACTCTCGATGATTGTCATTTCACGCTCGGCCAAGAAGGGCCGAGATGAGATATCGAGGGGCGAGCTGGACAGAGAAATAGGCATGACAATGAGCTGTGAAATGAAGCTTTAATTTTCAATGTTTTTCTTATTTTTAGCCCTACCAAGCTGTCACATACCCGGAGCCCTCCGATAAATATTATTTATTAAATATAAAAATTTCAAAGAGGAAGGTGGGTCGGGTGAATTCCGAGGGACGTGAGAGTGGGCGGGGCGCAATTTAAAAAAAATTACCGAACTCTTCCTGTGACATATCATCGAAAAACCCTTTGACAAATCTTTCATATTATGAACCTTTCTTCCCCCCGAAGGTGAAATTCGGGGGGTGGAGAGGGGCGAACAAATTTTTAAAACCGTAGCCGATTTCTATAATAAATTTAAAAAATATCATTTTAGATGTGGGTTTTTTGTGCAGTCTTCCGGTAAATATTATTTATTGGACATAAAAAGTTTAAAGTGGGGGCTGCGTAAATTCCGGGGCGAAAGAGTGGGCCCAAGGGGAGGGGAGCAATTTTCAAACTTTTTTTGGACCCGTCATGTGATATGTTATCGGAAAGCTCTCGTATGACTCTTTCATATTATGAGACTTTCTTCCTCCCTCCCCAAATTGGCCCCCACTGCGGGGGGGGGGGGGGGGGGGGGGTAGTTTTTTCCGTTTTTATCATTTTAGATCGGATTTTTTTATGGAGTCCTCCGATAAATATTATTTATAATATATGAAATTTCAGGACACTTTTCTAAATTTAGCCAAGACTTCTCATGTGACATATCGTTGGAAAGGTTTGTGACTACTTATTGATGTTATGCACTTCCGGTGGCCGTCCCCCCACTTTGACCTCCGGGGGACACTTTTCCAAATATAGCCAAGACCCCTCATGTGAGATATCATTGGAAAGGTCAGTGACTACTTATTGATGTTATGCACCTCCGGTGACAGTCCCCCCCCACTTTGCCCCCCCCCCCCGGGGGACATTTTTCCAAATTTAGCAAAGACCCTTCATGTGATATATCGTTGGAAAGGTCTGTGACTACTCATTGAAGTTATGCACCTATGGTGTCCGTCCCACCCACTTTGCAACCCGGGGGGCACTTTTCCCAAATTTAGCCAAGACCCCTCATGTGAGATATCGTTGGAAAGGTCTGTAATTACTTATTGATGTTATGCACCTACGGTGTTCGTCTCCCCACTTTGCCCTCCCCGGGGGGGCACTTTTCAAAATTTAGCCAAGACTTCTCATGTGAGATATTGTTGGGAAGGTCTGTGACTACTTATTGATGTTATGCACCTCCAGTGATAATCCCCCCCACTTTGCCCCCGCCGGGTGACACTTTTTCAAATTTAGCCAAGGCCCCTCATGTGAGATATCGTTGGAAAGGTCTGTAACTACTTATTGATGTTACGCTCCTCTGGTGTCCCCCCCCCGCCCCCCCCGGGAGACACTTTTCCAAAAATATAGCCAAGACCCCACAAGTGAGATATCGTTGGAAAGGTCTGTGACTACTTATTGATGTTATGCTCCTCCGGTGTCCGTCCCCCCCACTTTGCCCCCCCCCCGGGAGACACTTTTTCAAATTTAGCCAAGACCCCACATGTGAGATATTGTTGGAAAGGTCTGTGACTACTTATTGATGTTCTGCACTTCCAGTGACCCGCTCCCCACTTTTTCCCCAGGGTGGACACTTTTCTAAATTTAGCCGAGACCCCTCATGTGACATATTGTTGGAAAGGCCTATGACCACTTACTCATGTTATCCACCTCCCGCACCCCTTCCCCCTCTTTGCCCCCATGGGAAGGGCATTTTTATAAATTCAGATCCAGACCACTCATGTGACATATGGTTCGAAAGGCCTAAAAACCTGTGACGAATTATTCATATTATGCATCTACTGTGCCCCTCCGCTCACTTTGACCCCTACCCCAAGAGATCTGGTCCGAGATTCGTTCGTTTCGAGATTATATTTTTTTACAAGATTTTGTAGTGCGTGCACACCACGCCTGCTATACGGTGTCGTATATAGCGGGTAACCTGTTCGTGATTTCATATTACAAGATTACGTATAACTTAGGGGCCCAGATTAAAGGAGGGGCCCCACTAGCGGGCAAAGTCACCTAGTCTTTATTAACGCCAACTCATTCCAGTTCACCCGCAGACGATTCTTGATAAATGTATGACGTATATAATATATAATATATGATGTATAAAAGCAATTGGCAAACTGGAGTCATCGAGAAAAAATTTACACAATCGAAAAATATCGAGATGTCCATACAATCGAGAAAAACATCTCGTTATCGCCCATCACTACCCCAGGGTGTTAAAAGGTGAAACCAAAAATTTTAGAACATCTGCCTCAGCATTCGTTTAAGTAGGAGCATTAAATTCCAGAAAATAAATTTACTAAAAAAATAATTAAACACATATTTTTCAGAAATTAATAGAAATTGCCCCCCCCCCCCCCCCCCGGCCAAGCAGATTAAAGAAGAGTCAAAATTTTTAAAACATTTGGCCATATCTCAGCAGCCGTATTAGGTAGAAGCGTGAAAGCCCAGAAAATAAATCTACTAAAAAAGTAATTAAACATATATTTCAGTGATTTTAGAAATCATCCCCCCCCCCCCCTCTAAGCATGTTAAACGGGTAATCGAAAGTTTCAGGTCATTTTGCCATATCCCAGCAACCGCTTTAGGTAGGGGCGTGAAATTGCAGAAAATAAATCTATTAAAAAATAATTAAACATGTACTTCAGTAATTTTAGAAATTCCCCCTAAGGTGATTAATGGGGGGGGGGGGGGGTCGAAACTTTTAGGACATCTCAGCAGCCGTTTTAGGTAGCAGCATGAATGTCCAGAAAATAACTGTACTAAAAAATATTTAGACAAGTATTTCAGCGATTTTTGACCCCCCCCCCCCCCCATGGTGGTTCAAGAAAGGTAAAAAAATTTAGAACATTTGGCCCTATCTTAGCAGCTGTTTTAGGTAGGAGTGGAAAATTCCAGAAAATAAATCTACTAAAAAATAATACTAAGTATTTCAACAATTTTAGAACGGTAGAAAATTTTAGAACATTTGGCCATATCTCAGCAGCCGTGTTAGGCAGGAACCTGAAATTCAAGATAACAAACCTATTAAAAAAATAAACATATATTTCAACGACTTTAGAAATTCCCGCCTAAGGGGGTTAAGGGGGTGGTCAAAAAATTTTAGGACATTTCGCAATATCTCAGCAGCAGTTTTAGGCAGAAACGGGAAGTTCAAGATAACAAAGCTACTAAAAACATAGTTAAAAACAGGTACTTCAATGATTTTAGACCTATTTTGTCTATCATGTTGCCAACATCGACATTGAATTGGATAATGTAAGATTATATGAATAAGACAACAATTATAGATATTTGATTAGACAAAGTTTTTTTTTTTTTTTTTTAATTTCAATCTTTGCTATATATATTTCGTTTGATTAAAGATTCTTTTAGAGAAACCGACCAGTATAGTGGGCTATATATATATAAGAATTTGTCCTGACTGATGCATAATCAACGCACGGCCCAAACTACTGAACCTAGAAGCACGAAAATTGAGGAGAAAATACCTATTATGACATAAGCACGCACTAAAAAAAGATTTTTGAAAATCCCCCCCCCTCACCCCAAGGGGGTTAAAGGGGGTGAAAAATTTTAGAACAACTGGCCATATCTCAGCAGCAGTTTTAGGTAGGAGCATGGAATTCCAGAAAATAAATCTACTAAAAAAATAATTAAACACGTATTTCAGCGATTTTACAAAATGCCTCCCTAAGGTGGTTAAAAGGAGGGCTCAAAAACTTTAGAACATTTGGCAAATCTCAACAACCGTTTTAGGTAGGATCGTGAAATTCCAGAAAACAAATCTACTAAAAAAAAAAAAAATAAACAAGTCTTTCAGCGATTTTAGAAAGTCTCCACCTAGGGGATTAAAGGTGGGGGCAAAAATTTTAGAACATTTGGCATATCAAACTTGTATAAAACCAAAAACTTTCCACGCACATAAATATTGGGTCAAAAATTTTCTGCAAATTAATTTAATGTTTAATAAAATTACATGTTATATTATTTTGACAATATGAATTAAAAACCGTAGTTTAAAATAATTGCTATTTAAATTCAAAATTAATTAATATTAATTAATGAATAATTATTTTAATTAAAAAATAAAGCAAAAATCCATGATAGGAAGGGGTGAATTCTTTTCAGTTACTTTGTCAGTGCATTTAGAAACAGCCCAATCCTTAATATTGTGATCTCTTCGCACAAAATGACAGTCACTCTTATAACACTATGAAATTATTTGGTTTAACTGCCTTTGTCGGGCTAAAAAGTCACTGCAGCGCCGATGGAAAACCAATCGGGTGTGCGGGAAATAGAAATAAAAGGATCTGAAATGTCGCAACAATGTTTTGAGTATTTAAACTTTAAATTTTGGACAAACAATATATAAATCATACATAAAATTGGGGAATATTTAAAATTTTTGGTATTAAAAAAAGTTACAGAAACAAAAAATAGTTTTTCTTTTCCACGCACGGCGTTCGCGCATGCATCTATATTATACAACTCTGTGGCATATCGCATATAAAAAATAAAGATGGAATTGTGACTAACTGAAATTCAACGAAGAATGTGCACGCTATGAATCTTACAGTCATATGATGGGATTCCTTTATTAATTCTACCCTACTTTTTGATGAAACTCAAATGCAACTGAACGATGTTTTACTCATACATCCTACTTTTGTAATTCATAAGAGTTGGGCTGGGTTGATTTTTGATGGCCAATTATCTACTCGAGAATTATAGGCCCTAGAGGGAGTGCCCTCTTTGGGTTTTTTTCTAAGGGAACCTAACCTGTATTTATGCAATGTTTCCCAAGGTTAGAAGAAAACCACAAAACTCCGAGCGGTTAGCACGACAGGCGCGATTGGGTTTGAACCCAGCACCTCCCGTCTACCAGCTTTGAGAGAAGAACCTCTCAGCCACTTGTGGGGCCATAATAAGAGAGAAAATCATAGTACAATTTAAATGACAAACATTTCTTAGTGTCCAAATTGCTTGTTTTAACCGTATCCTCATATTAGCCGGTCTGATATTAACAGAGTTCGACTGCATTTACAAATGGATTTTTGTGCAAGAATACCAGCAATTATTGATGCTGAGGATATCGACAAATCTGAAAGATAAAACTGTCGATTTTAGTTACACTTTTTTACTAAAAATGAGCGAACCAGTTTCCGCAGCTTGCTCACTTTTAGAGACTTCATCTCCTTTAGTCAAAAAAAGTGACTAAAAGTGACAAGTTTTAAAAAAAGTGACTAAAAGTGAGAAAAGTGACTAACTTGCATCCCTGCGTAGTGGGTTAATGCAACAGTCTAAAGCTCAGAATTTTTGTAGCGGGTGCAGGTTCGAACCCAAGTCTGGCGTAATATTTTTGTCGATAACTCCTTTCAGTAATGACATTTTATTAGGAAGAGAAGTTATAGGATTTTTATTATTATTATAAATGCTTTATAATTAAATAAAATTTAACACTCAATAATATTTTGAAAAAATAATGATTTTATATTTAAAATATTTTGCATGTAATTATCAATTAAATAAATTTAACTGATCGACGATTTTCATTATATTTTCTGACCATTATCAAGAATATATATATATGTGTGTGTCAGAAAGAAAAGTTTGTCATTCTTTTCTGTAAAAAATAAAACGGAAAGAAAGAAAAATATTAGTATAAGAGCTATAAAAGAAATCCCCTTGATATCCAGGTTTAACATAAAAATGTGATGCATAAAAATGTGAAATAAAATTCAAGTAATAAAAAAATGTATATTATAAATCGTTAGCTGCATCAAGTTTCAAAATTAGGTTTTTAGATAATGAGACAGATAACAATTAAATTCATGGCAGCTCTTAATCGGCTTGTAGTTTTAAAAAATAAATAAATAAATGAAAATAAATATTGTTATTAAAAAAGAGGCCGTAGTAAGTGAAATTAAATTCTCTACCCGACATTTTTAGGTAAATTTCTGATTAAAAGCAAGCATAATTGGTTGTAAATTATAAACTTAAAATTCTTTCACTTCATTGAATAGGTTAGACTGACAGCACCATCTATCGCCTTAAAGAAATAGGAATCACTTATGCAATATAAAAATTCGCCACATAATTCATCATTCAATAATTAATTTAAAAGCAACTAATTAAAAAATTCAAGAATTTTTCTGATGAAACATTCAAGTTATTTACCTTTGACGGGCACTATCTAGTAATTTATAATGTTTATAAGATAATTTAATTGCTGAATAAATAAAAGCTCTTTTAAAAAATAAAATTGTTTAATATTTTAAATAAGATATTTCTTTAAAAATTGACAAAGTTTTTATCATAAAACTATTTTATTTAAGTGGATATTTTATAATTTCTACATATGTTTTCACAACTTCTTTTGATTAGTTAAATTATTCCTTCTACTACATAAAATAAGTGCAATCTATTATTTTCTGTTGATAAATGAATTAGACGAATTTCTGTGTAAAATTACTGTCTGCTTTATCAATTTATCAAACTATTATTTATCACTTTTTTCAACCACTTTTTCAAAAAAGTAGATTCTGTTCTTAATTAAACAGTTAATTGTTTAATAATTGAAAATTTAATCTGCATCATCAATTTAAAATTAAATGCAATTTATCAATAACTTAAAAATATAAGCAGTATTTAATATTGGTTTACATAATTATTAGAAAATATTAATGCACATAATGTTGTATGTTACTAAAGAAATTTTTAATTTGCAGTTTTTTTTGTAATTTCTATAATTACATAAATTAAAATTTTATTAATTAAAGCAAAAAAACAGATTATGTTAGTAATTGGTAGGTTATTCATTTTTGAAATGCTTAATTCTTAGTAGATGTTTAATATTTTAACACAAGGAAAAAAATTTAAAAAATCCAATTTAAATTAAAAAAATCTTTTTTTTTTTATATAAAAAAAAAAAAAAAATCATGATTTTTTTTTACACCCTACCTATAATCTAAACAACCTTCGGTACCAAGTTTCTCGGATTAGAAGAAATTGACTGTACATTATTGACCTTTTACGAGAAGACACAAAAAAAGAAAAAACAAAATATGAAATTAAACATTTTAACAGCTACTTTCATCTAAAGCTTATGTTTAACAAATTTACATATGATAAATGCCAATTTAAATATATTTCAAAAGAACCAGTTTTAAAGAAATTTGTAAGCAGAGATGAAATGACCAAAAACGAAATTAGCTGAAAAGAAAGATTTTCATGCATGTAATCTAAAATGCACCCAACAGCTTTAAATGCATGCCTAAAGATTGATGACTGATCTGACTGAAAAGATCTGCTGACTTTTATGACAATCTGATTTACCATTTAATACTACTGAATTGTATACATAACAAATGTTGCTAAAATTCTCAAAAGTATTATTATGAATCCCATTTTTTTTTTCAAAAAAATAAAATAAAATAAATATATGTAAACACAAACAACGGATTTCTGCTTGAAGTGAATGAAAGCAACTGTATAAATTTAGTCTGTTTAACTTAAGATAAGAATTATATAGAGAAATACAGTTGTAGTTGGCTTAATATATCCTTAGAGCAGCAAACTACCACGAGATACAAATTTACCTTTTATATTAACTTGATTTTTTTCTTTTTATATACTTATTCTTAATTCATAATTAATGCAAAATTATACCCAGGTTTCACTGATAAATGAAGAATTTAGGTATTATGCATATGAAAATTAGAAGTTTAAAGAGTTCTCTTAAAGAACTCACTAAAACCCGAAAAAACCTAGGTTTTTGACAAGTGGGCCCAGTGGGCTGGGTTTTTTCAAACGCTGGCTAATATAATTATTAAAATACTGTTTTCACCATCAGAAAGTAGATGCCAGATGCCTATAATGTTTTTTTAAATTATCTCCGTAATTTTTAACTACATAAAAAATCCCTATACACTTTGAAATTTCCATTTGATTAAAATTTATCATCTTCTTTAAAATACTTAAAATTTACGTAGACAATTTAAGAAAAATGCACATCATTGGCATCTCACGTCTGCTTTCGGATGGTGAAAACAGTATTTTAATAATTATATTAGGCAATGAGTCATTTCACTGCACTTTAAAGTTTTCCCATAGGCTAACATGGGATTTCACAATCAGGGAGTTTCAGTGCAGCGAAGCCTATGGCTAAGATGTTATATTGTTTTAAATTATTATGATATTGACGATAGTTAATTATTTATGTTTTAAAGTAATATTTTATTAAAAAGTTTGTAAAAAAAAATATACTAATTTTTTTTTCATTTCATTTAAATGTCAAAGAAACAACAATATAATACAAAACAAAATAAAATACTATTCTCTGCTTTTCTGAACTTGCGAACAACTAACTAATCAAAGTAGATAGATTTTATATGAAAATCCATTATTCCTGAAAAAAATACACAAATCTTATTTTTAAAACTAATTTAAGTAAATCTAAATGTGGAATCTATGAATTAAAGAAAAGTATGTGTACAATTTAATGAATTTTAAGGCAATTCTCAAAATAATATTTTTCCCCACTCAACAATGTGAAACTTTCTGGCTTATTTTCTGACTCATTTTTAAACATGAAAGTATGATACCAGCATGATTATTGAAGTGATTTGTAATGGAATTTTTTTTTTTTTTTATATTTCTGATATATTACACCATCTTGAGTTATAAGCAATTGTTGTCTCGGAAAGCATTTTTTGTTTTCTGCGGTGTTCCATCTGGAAATTTGATTCAAAATGGCAACTTTGACAGCAGTGTCAGAAAAATCTTATGCTATTACAAAAAAAAAAAAAAGAGTTCGATTACATGGTTTTCGAATAAGAGCACCTGCTACTTTGACGCTTGTGAACAAAAATAAATCAAAACATTATCAGAAAGTAGCCTGTTTAGATTTGAGAGCAGTCTCAATGTAAAATTCCTCCTTATTTTTTATTTATTTTTGCAATTTTAGGTCTTTAGGTCTATAGATACAGTCACCGATAGAAAAATCTAGGGAGGGGCAAGATTATAGAACAGAATGTATCTGTATATCGCAGCCCAGACAAAAATTAAGAATATGAACATGAAATATGATTTAATTAATAAATACACATAAAAAGGACAGGAAGAGGAAGGGGAGGGGAGGGGAGCCCCCTGACAAAAAATTATTTCTTTTTTCTCTTAATATTAAAATTTTTTCATCTACCCATGCATAAAATTTTCAGGTAATTGCTCTGGATTAGCCAAAACTTCTTTCTTTATTCTCTTAATAGTACTGAGGAATACTCCAGCACGGTTCCTACACAATTCTGGTAAAAAAATTCTCTGACCTTTCTCAATAAAAATTTGGCTTATACAATGAAATATCTTTAACATGAAACTGGGGGGACCAATTTTTTTTTTTTTTTTTTTTTTTTTTTTTGTTAAAAGCTTCATAAAAAAAGAACAAAACTCACAAAAATTTTCGACATCATCAAATTTTATTTCGATGTTAAACTATTAGTAAGTTGCATCCATTAGGATAAAAAGCAAGTAAAAAAAATACTGTTTTGGAGGAAAAAAATCAGATACCCCCTTTTTTTTTTTTTTAAGTGCCTTTTTCTGCATTCTGAGCTTGTTTGAACTAAATAAGTAAAGCTGTCTCTAAATCTTCGTGTTTATCAGCTCTCATACGTTTTCTCTCTGGCTTAAACATACTGCACTCAAACATTAACATAATGGAATCTAGAGTCCTGCATTGGGTCTGTTTACTTGCTTTTACCCGAACCCGACCCGCAGTTCGGGTCGGGTTGGAGCTATATTTTCCCATTGCGGGTCGGGTTGACTTTAATTTTTTTTGGTGCGGTTCGGGTTGGCTTTTTTACTTTTGCAGGTCGGGTTCGGGTTGACCTGCTTTTTTAAAAGAATGTGGAAAATATTTTTTCCGTTAAAAGCCTATATAAACCGCAGATCAAAGTTTCACAAAAGCAAAATGTGTGCCTGTCTGTTTTGTATTTAGTCATCCTTTCACCAGTCTTCGAAATAACAAACTGCATTATATTTTTATCGTACTTTAAAAATACAATATACAGCAAAACTCTAAATGGTCCTTCCTGTCTATCAAGTGAATAATTTAATTGTGGTCATACGCCATGCAGTATGTTAGACAGGAAAATTTTCAAAATAATAACTGCTGATGCTGATAAACTAAAGGCAGATTGCCACTTGTGTAAAACAAGGTGTATCGTTATAAATGGAACTTTTGAAACCGCAACTAATTTTAAGGCATACTTAAAGATTAGATTTTTTGGTTTATACCGTTTAGAGTCCTGCATTGGGAAAGGTCAAAGGTTTTACTATAGTTGAATATTAAAGAATATAGATTTGTTCATTCTTCTCTGTAAAACATAAAAATGATATTGGAGAATTAGAGGTCTGCACAGGCCGGAATTACCAGGCCCAGAAACGGCCCACCCCGTGCCGTCCTGTGTAAAACTTAAAAGTTTGGCCCTAGCCCGGCAAAGCCCGTTTATAATTTTATCGGCTTCGTCTAAATATTTATATTGGACCGGTAGACTGGCTTAATTGTAGCTATCGGGCCGGCCTGGCAGGGCCGTTCATTTTTTTTGCCCGTCCAGACCGTTTATTTTGTTCATCAGCCCGGCCCGTTGAAAAAACTGTCCTAATAAAGCGGCCTGGCCAGTTTGAAATTTTGCTGACCTGCCGCGGCCCGAGGGCCGGACCGGTGCAGACCTCTATTAGAGACACGTAGATAATTTTTCATAATGGTATTAAAACATGATTTGCTTTCCTTACATTGCAGGTTGATATACTTTGGGTTCAGGTCGGGTTGCCTGAAAATAATTTTTGCGGGTTCGGGTCGGGTTGCGAGTTGCCAAAAATTATTTTTGCGGGTTCGGGTCGGGTTGCAGGTTGACTTAAAATGGAATTTGCAGGTTCGGGGACTCTAATGGGATCCCTGTTTTTTATTATTGTTGATAAAGTAAAATTGACTATGCCAACTTGTACTGTAATGTTTGGGCTTAATGAATTGGAGAGTGGAATTCAAACCAAAGTTTGAATTGAACAAAATTAATCCCGATTCATAAGCTCAAAATTACACTACAGCCGATGACGTAAGTGGTAGACATTGCTTAATGTGTTTATTAAGAATTATTTTAAATTATTTAAGATCAAATAAAATTATATTTACTAGTTATCGTAGCTAAAAAAAATAAAGAAAAGAAAACACTCACCCAAGTACTTGAACACAGAAAGATAATTCACAAATGACGTTTATTTAAACATATATAAAATTTGCTAATTTGAATGCATTCTTACATTATGAATTATGAAAAGATTATCAAAATGAATGTAAAATTTAATATAACTTTAGATAATTGGAGATATATTATCATCTGAGAAAAAGCAGAAGTAAATTGTTAAAATATGAGATTTAAGTTAACATAATAGAATGTGAAGTTCTGATATCGTGATGTTATAGAGTCTGATTATTTACGTAATATTTCTTTTAGTTTTAAGGCCTCCAAAATGAATAAAGTTCAGGAACGTAAAGTCAAACTAGGGAATAAAGTTCAGGAATGTAAAGTCAAACTAGGGTCGTAGAAGGACTCTTGTATTTGGAGAACTGGAAACATGCTGTTGACAAACTTCCTTCAGGAATGTAGATTCTATTTCTTTTTATTAAATGCGAATCTGAACCGAATGAGAAGTTACGGATTTGGAAAATTGGAAATAGGATGTTTGAGAACTTCCTTCAGAAATGCAGATTTTGACGATTTCAGTTCGTTACAAAGGCAATTTACTATTTATTGCATCGACAAAAAAAACAGATAATCAATTCATATTTTTATAGCAAAGAAGTATGGTTGATCGAAGAATAATAAAATGTCGATGAGCAGAACAACAATTCAAGGCTTCCAATTAATGTTCTATGAAATTTACTTAGAAATGCTTCTTGAAGAAAAAAATATTATATTTCCTTTAGATGATATACGGCCGCCAAGGCCTAACAAAACGTCGATCTCTTCTCACTGGCTAGCCGAACTCTTCTGCCGCAACAGCCGGCTAAAAAGGCACGGCGTCACAGCCCCCACAAGTTACTTGCTTTAACGGCTCCCTGGTGAAGAATGATGACTTCCAGAACCCAGAGTTTCAAACATGAAAAGCCATTACAGAGCGCGCCAGCCAATTAAAAACGCCTATCCTCCCCGCGCCTGACGTCACACACAACGTGCGTGTTCCAAAAGGAATGTTAACCCGAGAGTAGTCGCGACATTTTTTAGAACGTTAGTAGTCGCGTTCGGTCCATTTGCCGCCGTTACCAGCAGGCCGAAAACGAAGGGGAAACTTGCCGGTGTTATCAGATGATCGAAAACAGATAACGTAGGTTGAAAATATTGACTGAACTTTAAAAGATTACAGCAATTATTCATTTTACAACCTTTTACAGCAAATTATTTATTTTGTTTAAGTATATATTCAGTTGGCATCTAGATAAATGTTTTTAATAACTCTTTCTTCGTTTTGCATAAATACTTAAAAGTAAATAGTAAATGATTTGATTGAATTTCTGATGTTACTATGAATCAATAATTAGTAGGAAAACAT
The DNA here is from genome assembly GCA_963932465.1 of Maratus speciosus. Classification (NCBI taxonomy): domain Eukaryota; kingdom Metazoa; phylum Arthropoda; class Arachnida; order Araneae; family Salticidae; genus Maratus; species Maratus speciosus. Next base: position 551,047,125 of record OZ010794.1, read on the forward strand.
TTACGAATATGAATCTAAATTCGTGATAGGGTTTTTTTTTTTTTTTTTTTTTTTTTTTTTTGGGAAGGACAGAATCAGAGTCAGGTAGAATTTTATGATACACTCCGGCACTCTATATCCATTTAATAAAATAAAATTAATAAATTTAGCATCAATATATTACACTGACATTAAATTGGACAATTAAACTGAAAATAAAAATGGAACCTATGACATGCAACAGCAAATCAAATACAATACCACTAATTCACCAGCATATTATATATATATATATATATAATAAAGAAAAAGGTAAAAAATACTTAATTTCGAAATTATAAATGTAAATGTTGTAACTACGTTTTATTTATTTATTTTGTGGGGTGTCTATGTGTGTATGAGGGGGGAGAGGAAGGGGGGGGGGGCTCTCGAGATTTTATGATTAAATCAATTTTTCAAATGAAAATGCACGATTTGTAGTTTTTCTACTTATTTCAGGGTGGGAGCAGCGCCCCTGAATAAAAACTCTGGATACGAACTTCGCTTATATAAAGTAAATAATAAGTTATTGAAACTATATATTTAATTTAAATACATTTGCAATTGCAGATTTAAATCCTAAGATGGATAAATTATTTTAATTAATAGAATCACTGAAAGGTTCATCTTATTAGGGATATATTTTACAGCAACTATTTAATTAAAATAAATATTCAATTGTACATTTCATAATAAGGTATTATTGTTATAATTTATTGTTTTATAATAACATTCATTAAAATAATAAAAACAATAAGAAATTTTTCTCCGAAATTATAAATATGCAGCAATAATTTTATTTAAATGAATTTTCTCTCGTATTCTGAAAAACATTATTCTGAAAAATAGTTTGAACAATTGATGAAGGACAACAAATTTAAATTTGTTAGATACCGTCTATTGGATTTCAATAATAATAAAAAAACATTTTCTGCGGCATTGTTAAAAAAAAAAGATGTGTTTTTACTGACAGTAGGAAAATTTAAAAATAGATAAATTTTAGAAAAATACTTAAAATATTTTTTTTAAATCATAGCATAAATATTCACTGAATTATCCAAAAGAGATTTTTATTTGCGCAATTTCTAACCTACATTATAAAATTCTCATTATTGTGCAAATAAATTATATGTATGTTCTTCGCAGATATACATACTACATTTCTGAGAAAACTGTTTTATCTTTCGAGTTTGTTTTATTGTACAAAAACGATACTTTTCAGATTTTGGAGATACGGCAATTTTTTTACTGATTCCACACAAAATTCTCTTCTCTTTTTTTTAATGGTTTGGCTGTGTTATTGTCTGTTTTTTTTTTTTCATTTATATGTTCCGGTAATAAATGGAAAGCAACTTCTTTCAAATAATGATGATGAATTTCCCTTTTTTTCCATATTTAAACGATTATCAATTTGAGAATTTATCCCCGCAATGTTTGACAATGAAAAAAAAAATGTAAGTGACAATGAATCAGTTTTTTGTGCGAACTGACTTCACAACTAATATAATAAAACAATTTTAAGTAACATTCTAAAAGTAAAAAAAGTACTCTATGAACGAGTAAAATAGCAGGAAGAAGAAAGACGAAATAACAACAGACAGAGAGCCGTACTTCGAAGAAACTTTCCCCCGCAGATTTCGCGGAAATGGGAAAGGATGAACACGAGGGGGAAAAATTCAACTAACACAAGTGGTCGCAACGCGGTCATTTAGACCGATTGAAACTTAAGAATGCGATAAAATGCTAAGAAATAGCAGGAATGACTTGCAATTTCACTACACAAGAGTGTGAACACTCAAGGTCGGCTACACGGAATTTAGCTATCGTAACTTTAACAGGAAATGAGTTACAGGAAGATAACGAATTTCGGGCGGGGAAAAGACCAACGCGCGACTACTAACGGGTTAAACGATTTAGCAAACGTCCGGTTTTGAACTAAGCGTCTGTTTGGCAAAGGGGAATACCCTTCTTGTTGGAACTTTCAAAATGTCGGAAAGAATGATCTCATGGCGTCGCGCGCCGAAATTAAAAATGAGAAAAGATAGAAAATACATTTTTGCGTATTTCTGCCAAAGTATTTATCACAAGTCACTGAAAATTTTGCAATCGGCTAGAAATAAATATTTCTATCCACATAATATAATTTAAAAGGGAAATATTGATAAATAAAAGATTTCTATTTTTTATATTTTAGACTTAGAAAATTCTGATGTGTTTACACATTTCGCGATGTATGTTGAAAGAAATTTGAAAGTTAAATTACTGAAATATAATAAAATACTAATTGCACTTAAATAATCTTAATAAGAGATAATGATTACATTGAAAAATAAGGAAATATTGAATTATTTATCATTAAAATTTACATTATGAGTTTAAAACTTGTGATTAGAAATTAGGTGTTTAAAAATGTTAATATAAGTTGTAAAATTGAAATAAATTATATTATTTAAATTAATTTGAATGGGAAATGATGCATTATATTTTTTATGATGCAACATTTTATCTCCCGGTAGCAGAAAAAAAAAGGATAAAAAAAAAATTTTTAGCTGACAGGTTCGAAAAGATGAACCATCTGCAGATAATTCTATGCAAATTTAAAGGTAAACTACACAATATTAAACAACAATAAACACAATACAACAAAACAAATATATAAACACAATACCAAACAAGAATACACAGTACAAGTAGAAATAGAATTGTAACACAATATCAAACAATAACAAACATGGTACAGGTAGAAACAAACCACTAAAATTTTATATATAAACAAAACACTGCATGGGTGAGGTTCCAATTGGCCTATAAAAATGTAATCTTTTCATGTGCAAACCCCTAACAGTAGACATATTGCAACTATGATAAAAATAAAATTATATGTTTAATCATATTAAAAAAAAAAAAAAAAAAAATGCTGCATAAAGTTTTCAAGTATTGCAAAATCAAACCAATAAAATTAAAACAGGATAATACTGCAATTGTGATGTAGCTGAGACAACTGTATATCATTATTTGTAGTATTTATTTTGTTTACATTGTAAAATACCATCAATTTCTTGAACAAAAAACAAATGTACATTGTTCAGAATGATAGTTGTGCCCATTAAATTAAAAAAAATTTAAGACATTAAGCTGTGAATTTTAAAATAGATCATATGTGATCTTGGACACTGAAATTTACAATATAAAATGTTATTCCCTTTAAATTATGAATAGTTGCACCTTGAAGGATTTATCGGAAGGGTACTAATTTTGTGATTATTTTTTGCCCCAAGCTATGCCGAATTTACCTTCTGTGTGTGCTCGCTATAAATTTGTTGGGAACTGAAAGAAAAAGAGAAATAACTTAGAGCAGTTGCTCCATCGTATTCTCATAAAATATCTCCACTAGTATTCAAAGAGCTGCAGCTAAGAGATTTGAGCATTGATAATTTTTCATATAATTTCTGGAACATATATAAATTTTCATTTGTATTTTTTATTTGTAAATTATTAAAGTTGTCTCAAAAATATATTAATTTTTTTTTATATATATTTTCTCATAATTTTTAATAATAGTTATATAGGATCCTATAATTAAATTTAAAATAAAACATCACATGGATAAGCAGTAAAAGTTTATATGTTGAGATCACCCTTCAATTTCAATATGATATGGATATATATTGTTCAAAAATTAACAAAGATGAACATACAAAAAAAAATCTGTAGCAACATAATATTGCATTCCCATCATTTAAATTAAGGTAGAAAAAAAAAATTTAGATGAAGGATAGTACCTATTATAAAATATAGAATGGTAAAATAATGAAATCAATAAATCAGTATGCTTAATCAATTGTATGAGTGAACAGTAATGGACAGTACGTAAGCGCTTACATTCCGTGACCACTAGTATTTCGCCAGCAAAATATTGAAAACTCATAGAATTGATACAGATGTTACCACTGTATTGTTTAAAAAAAAATTGTAATTCAGAGAGATATATATACATATGAAGACACTAAAATGGAAATTAGAAAAAATGGGATTTACATTTGTAGGAAGATTGTAGTGCCATAAAAAAAATTAAAATGTCCATAACAAAAGAAAATTAAGCGAGTAGAAAACAAATAAAACTAACATCCTGTTGAGATGAGTTTTGATACATTCACCGTCATAATTCTGATTGTTGGATCAGTCATATGTTGAATTTGATAGTTATCGTTATTGCATATTTGGATAATTTTAAAAGGACCTGAATTTTTTGCATGGAAAGTATTAGTATGATTGAAATTCTTTAAATAAACTTTGTCGCCAATTTTCAACTTTGGAGGAGCCTTTGGAACCTTTAAGAAATTTTGCATTCATTTTAAAATATTTTTGTTCATTAAGTTTAACTAATTCTCTGGTTGTTTTGATATGTTCTTGTTGTTGTTTAAAGTATTGGGAAGGTTCTTCAGCATCTTTAGGTGGTAAGAAAGTATCAATAGGTAAGTTTAAATCTCTGCCAAAAAATAAGTTTGCAGGACTAAAATTAGTTACAGAATGTTTAGAATTATTGTAGTGAAGCACAAAAAATTTCAATCTATCAGACCATTCAATTATTTGATCAGATAGTGAAGCAACTGATTCTTTCAGGGATCGATGAATACGTTCAATAACACCGTTCGACCTCGGGAAGTAAATGGACGAATTTCTACGTTTGATATTGAGAGATTTAAGAAAGGTTAGAAAGACATCAGAGGTAAAGTTTTTGGCGTTATCAGATAATATAATTTTTGGTATACCAAACCTCGAAAAGTAGTCGTTTAAAGCTTTAATTATAGATGGGGAAGTAGCATCTCTAAGCGGAATAGCTTCCAGAAAGCGTGAATAGTGGTCAACGATGGTGAGAATAAAAAATTTACCGTCATGTGACCTGGGGAGTTTACCCACAATATCTATCGCAAGCATCTCTCCGGGAGCTAATTCACACTTGGAAATGAAGGAAGGTTTTGTGTTGGTTTGTTTACTTTTGTAGGGAAGACATTTATCACAGTTATTTACAAAATTTTGAACATCCTGAACCATTCCGTGCCAGAAATAATTCCTGGAAATTGTCTCAACCGTTTTTATCATTCCAAAATGAGCTTGGTGAGCAAGGGCAATGCAACTATTGATTAATGTTTTAGAATAACGATTTTCTTTACTCTATTGACATTACCAGATTTCTTTTTAGCAAACATTAAAAGATCGTTATTAGGATTGATTGAGTAATTAGTGTTAGAACATGTTTTGGCAATTATTTTTTCTCGGATTTCTTTAAGTTTTTCATCATTTTGCTGCTCTTTTAGTATATTTTCGGTAGTTAGTGAGTCGTTAGTAGGTATAAAAATATTTAATGCATTTACATATAAATTAGGGTTATTAGGAAGGTCCACGACACGAGAAAGAAAATCGGCTGGATTAACAAGCCCAGGAATGTGCTCAACCTTAAAATTAAAACTCTGCAAATATAAAAGCCATCTAGTTATAATTTCAGCCTGTTTTTCTAGGTTTAAATGGTAAGTTAAAGCTTTAGCATCTGTTAGAATTTTGAATTGTCTACCGTACAAGAATTCAGAAAAATGTTTAACAGAGGAATAGACAGCATAAAATTCACGTTTGATTGAAGGGTATTTAGATTCTGCCTGATTTAATTGCTTGGAATAAAATTCAATGGGGTAGAATTTGTCATTGTGTTTTTGCATAAGAATTCCGCAAATTGCAACCATAGATGCATCAGTAACCAAATAAACATCCTTACTATCATCAAAATTTTTAACTGTTGGATTAGTAAGCAAAATTTCCTGAATCTTGAGAAAAGCATTTTGACAGTCATTGCTCCAGAAGAATTTTACCTTTTTTCTCGTTAAATTTACAATAGGTTGTACTATTTTTGCAAAATCGAAAATTAAATGACGGAAATAATTTATCATACCCAGATAACTTTGAACTTGTTTCAGGTTTGTAGGAATGGGAAATCTATTGATTTTGTTTACATTATCAGTAGAAGGAGAGTGACCGTTTTTGTGTAATTTAAAACCTAGGTATGTTATTTGTTCTTTACATATTTGAAGCTTTTTAGGGTCTAAAGTGAGGTTAAATTCTCTCAATTTGTCAAAAACTTTCTGCAACCATATTAACATTTCCTCCAACGAATCAGCAGCAACAATTATGTCATCTAGAAAATATTGAACATTTTTACCTCTTAATGAGCTAAGGCAGTTATTTATTAAAGTATGAAAATAAGAAGTTGAGTTCACACATCCAAATGGCAGGCGTTTAGGTTGATAATTCCCATACTCCGTTGCAAATGCCAGTTTGGCCCTATCCTTCTGTTGAAGAAGAATTTGAAAAAATGCGGCTTTTAAATCCAAAACAGTATAGAATTTTTTGCCAGATATATTTTGCATAATGTCGTTGATTTTTGGTAAACAAATTTTATAAGGTTCAGTTATTGCATTAAATAATCGATAGTCGATAACCATACGAAATTTAAGTTTGTTAGGGTCATCAGTAGGTAACGTCTTCTTTTTAACAAAAATGACTGGAAAACAGTAGTTTGAGGTTGAATTTTCTATAATGCCAGCCTTCAGAAGATCAGCGATTTCATTTCTAGCAAACTCCTTGGCAATTCTAGGAATGGGATATGGTTTTGTTTGTAAAGCAAAATCATGCAGTAAGTTAAACTGAGGAACAACTTTATCTGTACATCCCAGTGTACTGTATGAAGAAGAAAAAACAGCTGAATTATTCATAAGAAGTTTGAGAACTCTCTTCCTATCTGATTCAGGTAAGTGATCAACTTGAAAATTATTAGCTTTTAGTTCATTTTTACGAAGTTCTAAAATATCATCACAAATTAGCGAATTTACCTGGTATGTTTTACTGTTGTCATGCGCAGAAATTTGATCTTTAGAAATTTGTTTTAAGTAACCTAATTTAGTATTTTTGTTGAGGACAATTTTTTGACTATTGTTGTTGAATACATACAGAAGAATAGAATTGTTAACATTTGCTTCATGAAGACTAAGATCTAAGTTTAGTGGCAATTTGGTAGTTAATGGAACAAATAAATAGTTAAATGAATTGTTAATTTTATGTAATGCTTTAAGTCTTATAATCCTGCCATGATTTGGCCGAATAATGACACGGTTAGCTGGTGTGACAAAGTTTTTGGAATCTTCATGATTAATATCGTTAGAGAGAGAATTAATATTTTCATATGATTCAGCATTGGAATTTGAAATATCATGAATAGTATTATTGTCATTGGAACTTACGATTTTCATTGTTAAAATTAGAAGTTTGAGTAGAATCAGGATTTTTATTTTCGAAAGGAAATGTGAGGTTTCCCATGATAAGTTGAGAGTTGGCAGAGTCTAACAAAACTTTATTTCGGTTTAAAAAATCATAACCGAGAATAATTTGGTAGTTAGAGTGCCAATTATCATGGGTAACGAAAAACACATTGCTGAACCATTTATTACGAATTTTAAAGTTTAATTGTACAGCAGAAAAATAAGGAACACTGGAATTATTGATGGTCTTGATGTTTACAGATTTAGATAAAAAGTTAAGTTTATTGTTTTGTTTAAGTAAGTTAATAGTTTTAGGTTGTATAAGAGAAAGATTTGCACCAGAATCCAGAAGACCAATAAAGTTATGTTTTCCAAATGTTAATTTAATTAAAGGAAGTGGAGAATCATCAGAAAAACATGACATAAGTGATTTGGGAATGTTAACAGCAGTATCAGAATAATTCATACCCTCGTGCAAAAATTTATCATCTAGGGCTCTGTGAGATTGAGGGGAAAAATTGTGCAAAATATCATCAGAACCCTCTAGAAGTTTAAATTATTTCTTCTGCCTCTGCCACAATATGGTCGATAATTATTTCTACCTCTGCCCCTATTGAATCTCTGCACATTGTTATCGCTACCTCTTCTAAAATCTCCAGCAAAGTTTCTGCCCTGATTCTCAAAATATCTATCATTACTTGGAGAATTACTGTTAGGACTTAAAAATTTACTTGCTTGATTAGCAGCACTGTTACCCTGACCAGAAAAATTTTGCTGCGGCGAAAAAAAATCCCCTATTTTGCAAAGACGGAAAAAACCAGCAATCGCGCGTATTATGCTGATTGTTACAGATATGGCAAACAGTCCGCTCATCTTTTAATCCTTTTAACTGCTCCGCCATACTCTGCAATAATTTATTTGAATTTTCTTGTTGTTTCAACAAAATTGTAATCAACGAGTCCCGACTGCTGTTGTTGAAACCTGCGTCGCGTTGATGGTGTTGACTGAGAAAGAGCATTGCTGCTCCAAAGCTTTTTCGCAATCCATAGCACTAGAGACCAGATCATCGAAATTTTCCTTTCCAAGTTTAAGTACCTCTGTTTTAATATCCGGTCTAAGAGCTTCGAGCAATTTATTAAACATCAATTTTTGCTTTAGAATGACCATTTGAGGAATATCCTCAGCGTTCGGAACCAATCGATTGACTAATTTTTTTACTACCTCAGCCAACTCCTTCACTGTCTGTTTAGGTTTTTGTCTTGTATTTGAGAACTGATAAGAGGTTTCCTGGAAATTCTCTTCTCTGCTAAATTTTTCTCTAAATAAACGCACAAAATTTTCAAAATTATCAATATTGTTAATTTCTGGATCGCTCGCAACATATTCCTGCGCCTTGTCTCTACAATACAGGCGGAAGAGTAGAATACGATTCTCGTCGTTCCAATTCTGTATGTTACAGACATCACTAATGTTTTTAATGAAAAAATGTACATTTTCCCCTTCTTTTCCATGGAAAGTGGGAATCGCTGCCATAAGCGCGTTTAATTGCAAATCATTTACCATGTCGTAATAATTTGTATACACGTGAAAAATCAAAAGGTATACTAAAACACTGATGTATGACAAATAAATTATCTTAAAGCAAAGCAAATAAAAAAATAATAATGGAAAAATTTGTTAAAATGATGAAGGAAAGAAAAAAAATTATAAAAAAAAATGGAAGATTACTTTTTTAAAAATTTTTCTAAAAATGCATATTAATGTGCAATACAGTTAAACTAAATAAATATATGCAAAAATGTACAAATCCCCCAAAATAGAAAAAAAGGAACACAATAACTACAAATATCAAAACATGCAACAATAAATCATTATAAATTCAAAGCGTAATATATAAAGTTTTCGTTTTTTCAATTTATGAAAAAATATTAGCAAATAAATCTTTGAAAAATCAAATTTCTTTTCTTTACATATATTTATAGAATCAAATCTTAAAAGAATATATAAGAAAAGAATATAGAAATATAAATCATGTATATTTTAAAAATATATTGCACCAATATGGGGTCCGCACATGAAATAGAGAGAAAAAAATATATATAAGTTTAGTGAGTATTATTTTTAAAATAAATGATTAAATAATTAATAAGTTAATTAATAAATATGCTTTATCTATTATCATGAAAAAGTAATGAAACCCGATCTCCGATCTTTAAAGTTATGGCATCAATTAATGCCTATGAGTGAAAAGAAAAAATTAATATTAAAAAGGCTTAAAACAATAACTCCAAGAATGAAATCACTAAGTTAACGGCACCATAAATGTACTGTAATGTTTGGGCTTAATGAATTGGAGAGTGGAATTCAATCCAAAGTTTGAATTGAACAAAATTAATCCCGATTCATAAGCTCAAAATTACACTACAGCCGATGACGTAAGTGGTAGACATTGCTTAATGTGTTTATTAAGAATTATTTTAAATTATTTAAGATCAAATAAAATTATATTTACTAGTTATCGTAGCTAAAAAAAAATAAAGAAAAGAAAACACTCACCCAAGTACTTGAACACAGAAAGATAATTCACAAATGACGTTTATTTAAACATATATAAAATTTGCTAATTTGAATGCATTCTTACATTATGAATTATGAAAAGATTATCAAAATGAATGTAAAATTTAATATAACTTTAGATAATTGGAGATATATTATCATCTGAGAAAAAGCAGAAGTAAATTGTTAAAATATGAGATTTAAGTTAACATAATAGAATGTGAAGTTCTGATATCGTGATGTTATAGAGTCTGATTATTTACGTAATATTTCTTTTAGTTTTAAGGCCTCCAAAATGAATAAAGTTCAGGAACGTAAAGTCAAACTAGGGTCGTAGAAGGACTCTTGTATTTGGAGAACTGGAAACATGCTGTTGACAAACTTCCTTCAGGAATGTAGATTCTATTTCTTTTTATTAAATGCGAATCCGAACCGAATGAGAAGTTACGGATTTGGAAAATTGGAAATAGGATGTTTGAGAACTTCCTTCAGAAATGCAGATTTTGACGATTTCAGTTCGTTACAAAGGCAATTTACTATTTATTGCATCGACAAAAAAAACAGATAATCAATTCATATTTTTATAGCAAAGAAGTATGGTTGATCGAAGAATAATAAAATGTCGATGAGCAGAACAACAATTCAAGGCTTCCAATTAATGTTCTATGAAATTTACTTAGAAATGCTTCTTGAAGAAAAAAATATATTTCCTTTAGATGATATACGGCCGCCAAGGCCTAACAAAACGTCGATCTCTTCTCACTGGCTAGCCGAACTCTTCTGCTGCAACAGCCGGCTAAAAAGGCACGGCGTCGCAGCCCCCACAAGTTACTTGCTTTAACGGCTCCCTGGTGAAGAATGATGACTTCCAGAACCCAGACCCAGAGTTTCAAACATGAAAAGCCATTACAGAGCGCGCCAGCCAATTAAAAACGCCTATCCTCCCCGCGCCTGACGTCACACACAACGTGCGTGTTCCAAAAGGAATGTTAAACGATTTAGCAAACGTCCGGTTTTGAACTAAGCGTCTGTTTGGCAAAGGGGAATACCCTTCTTGTTGGAACTTTCAAAATGTCGGAAAGAATGATCTCATGGCGTCGCGCGCCGAAATTAAAAATGAGAAAAGATAGAAAATACATTTTTGCGTATTTCTGCCAAAGTATTTATCACAAGTCACTGAAAATTTTGCAATCGGCTAGAAATAAATATTTCTATCCACATAATATAATTTAAAAGGGAAATATTGATAAATAAAAGATTTCTATTTTTTATATTTTAGACTTAGAAAATTCTGATGTGTTTACACATTTCGCGATGTATGTTGAAAGAAATTTGAAAGTTAAATTACTGAAATATAATAAAATACTAATTGCACTTAAATAATCTTAATAAGAGATAATGATTACATTGAAAAATAAGGAAATATTGAATTATTTATCATTAAAATTTACATTATGAGTTTAAAACTTGTGATTAGAAATTAGGTGTTTAAAAATGTTAATATAAGTTGTAAAATTGAAATAAATTATATTATTTAAATTAATTTGAATGGGAAATGATGCATTATATTTTTTATGATGCAACACAACTCTTTGCAGATTTCTGTTTTCGTCCTTCTTTTTCATCAACTGCATTATGCAGCTTCATCTTCATTTGAAGCGAAACAGCAGTTTGTTTTCGCACCGATTTCTCAGTCACTGTATTCATAAAACATAAGCTAATTTACAAAAAACACAAAATTCACTGATTTTCACCCAAAATTCAATGACACAAAATTCACCAATTTCAACTGCAACTAGCTAGATCGAAATCGAATTTTTTTTCGTGCTAAACAATTTTTGTTTTGTGTTTAAAAAAAAAAAAATTATTAAATTGCATAGTATACTGTCCAGACCTCTAAATCATTTTGTGTTAACCGATTTTTCATGTTGAGTGTTTTCGTGTTAAACGTATTTCATTGTATTATTGCTGTAAAAACCTCCACAATGGACAACTTTAATCTAGATAAATGCTAAAAAAAAAAGTATGTGCTGTATGAATTTTCAATTTTTAATTATTTTTCATATTAGGCTATAGTTATATAAATTTTATGTAAAAATTTTAGATTGGATGAATAAATAATTCAAAATTTCTTCATTTACAATGATAACCGAGACTCTGATGGAAGTAGTACATCAAAAATTCCCTGAATTTTTCCTGACCACTTCAAATATTAAAAAAATTCCCTGATATTTTGCCTACATTTTTTAATTCCCTGACCTGTGGCAGCAGCAGCCAGCTTCTGTGTCTGACATAAGGGAAGCAAAAGTTTCCAAGCATTTGCTTCCTTCTAAAAAAATCATTATCTTTGTTTACAATCATTCTTTTTACCCAACTGCCAAGAAGAGGTGTTTGACGCGTATCTGGGTATGTGGATTTCTTTGTACCCTTGAAACATCCCAATGGCTGGATGGATTTTAATGAATGAGGTGTCTATCGATTCGTCTTAAGCAAGGTGAGTAGCAACATTTTAATTCTAAAAAATAAGCACCTGTAAGCACATTAGGGAAAAATAAGCACCCATTTATGTGCACATATGTGTCATTATCTATTTAATATTGATGGAAAAACTTAGCATAATATTTTTTTTTATTAGCGATTAATCAGATTTGCCAACCTTTCAGTATGATAAACAATAGCACGGCAATTCTTTAAGGTGGAGATTCATTCAATTCTTTGACAAAATTCGCGATCCTTTGAAAATTATCGTTTTTTCACGATTCTTTGATGAAATTATCGTTTTTTCATGATCTTTTGACGAAATTCGATTTTTTTTTTTCACGATCTTTTGACGAAGTTTGAGTTTTTTTGCAATATTTTTATGAAATTTTCGGGGGTTTTCGCCACCTTTGAAGAAATTTGCGCTTTTGACGAAAGTTTTATTTTTACGAGATCCTTTGACGAATTGGCAGGTTCTTTTCGCGATTCTTTGACAAAATTAGTTTATTTTTTCGCAATCTTTTGACGAAATCATGAGTTTTTTCGCGATCCTTTGATGAAATTTGCATTTTACTACAATTCTCTGAGACGTGGCTATAATATTTCATTCTGCTGGGTACCTGGGCATTCCTGGTAATGAAAAAGCAGATCAGGCGGCAAAACGTGCTCTTAATCCATTACACCACACCATAAAGTTCCTTTCTCAGACGTTAAACTACTTATAAATATTTTTATTCAGAATAAATGGCAAGAAAGTTGGGATTTAGAAAACAATAATAAACTGCACCATATCAAACCTATAATAATGACCTGGCCTCTGAGTTATCCAAGAAAAACGGATGTTCTACTGACTCATCTGAGAATTGGACACTCTAGGATCACTCATAAACATCTCTTTCTTCAGGAGGATGCACCCATGTGTCCACACTGTCATTTTGATTATCTGACTATTCATCATGTTTTAACTGACTATCCGGGCTTCCGGCAACTTGTACAGAATTTACTTTAATTCATCATCACCAATCTTGACAATCCTCATTGGGGAAACACCTCATGGGGCACTTTTTACTTTTCTAAAACATGCCGGATTTTATTTTGAAATATAATTTTTATTGCTTTCATTGTTTAAATGACCCAGTTTTATCTTTTACACTTTTGTGACATCTGGATGGGGAGACTGCACTTGCTTTGATTTACTTTAACTTTTCTTACACTACTGTTTTTAGATCTAGTTCTTCTACACGTCTCTGACTACATCTGGATTGGGTACCCTATCCAGACTGCTTTTCTCTTTGCTTTCCTTATTTTACTTACATTGTGTTTTTAGTCTATTTTTTGGCGCAGCATTGTGCCCTATGGGATTTTGCACCATAAAACCCTATACAACCAACCCGCAATTCTCTGACGAAATTAGAGTTTTTTTTTCGTGATCTTCTGACTAAAGTTTTTTTTTTTTTTTTTGCGATCCTTAGAAGTTTGCGTTTTCCTGCAATTCTTTGATGAAATTAATGTTGATTTTCAGTCAGTGACTGACTAGCAAAATTTCCCCGCAAGTTTTTGACAAAATGAGAGATTTTTTCCCTGCGATCGCTTGACGAAATTCCTAATTTTTAAAAATAATTAATTGACAAAATTCTCAATCTTTTCCCGTAACCGATTGATAAAAATAGCTATCATTTAACCAAATTCGCGATTATTATTTTCAATGACTTACAGATGAAATTCTGATCTTTTGAAAACATTGTGATTTTTCCCCCAGAGATCTTTTGACGAAATTCGCGATTTTCTTGTGCAACCGATTGCCAAAATTCTTTTGTTTTCAGCCATTAATTTACGAAATTATCTATTTCCGCGATGTTTCGACATCGTTATATATTTTTTCAAATTCGCAATTTTTTCTGAGAATTTTGACGGGTGCCGAAAATAAGCACCTTGCAAAGACCTTATAAACTTTTTTCGAATGTAAGCACTTATAAGAAGAGCCGTACCGAGTACTTGGTAAATACTCGGTACTCGGCGAAATTTTGGCCGAGTACTCGGCCAATACCGAGTAGTTGTAAGAATTTCATTTTTTAAGCATATGATATGAATTTAAAACTGATCTGTAAAAAGTTATTCGAATATCAATGCATAATATATGGAATGATTCATAAAACTATTTACTCAGTATTTAACAATATGTCTACAAAATACAGAAAAAGTTAAGAACAAAAACCCTCATAAAATAATTCCAGATTAAAATTTAGTTTCACATTTATACAAAGAAAAATAAGTTCTTTTTAAATATATAGGAAAACAGAAAAGACTATTATTTTGGATAAAGAAACTGAAAATACAATAAATGTAATAAAAAAATAATAATTAAATTTATTACATTTAAAATAATGCTGCAAAAACACCAAATGTTCTACATTATCAGTAGCCAGGGCATTTCTTTTACTACTATAAATTTGGCTTACCTCTGAAAATATACGTTCAGAATAAACAGTGGTTGAAGGTGCACATAAGAATTTTTTTGCAAGGTTGCACATAATCGGAAAAGTCCCCCCCCCATGCAAATGGATCATCAGTTTTACATAAGCCTTCTGTTAAGAAATCCTGTATCGCTTTTTGTACCGCTCTTTGTATTTTTTCTCTCTTTTACTTTTAATCAAAAGAAAATAAGGTACAGTTACAAAATAAATATGAAATGTTTTGCATTATTCAATGAATTGTTACAGTAACCAATAAACATTTTAATTTTTGATAGACAGATTTCAGGTATCGGGATAAATTAGAGAGTTGAAGAATGTTTTAATTTTATATTGGTTACTAATTGTACTTGACGTGTCAATTCTCATTTTTCTGCTAATGTTTTGAATTGTCAAAAATTGTTATTTTTTAAACAATTTGTCAAAATTTATTACACAAATAAATTTCAAATTTAATTACTTAATTTATATATACTATATATTTATATTATATATATGTACACGCAGGTGCCCCAAAGCAGAATACTTTGCAATGTTCTGCAACGGAATTTCAGATGATCAAAAATGTTCTGCAAGCGCAATGGGGGAAAAAAAAGGGGGGGATGTTTATATACATATGTAAGGATGTAATTTCATCTTTTATGAAAATGCTAAAGATGTGTTTTGTAAAACACTGTCAAACAAAAGAAACATATTCTGGAGGCAAGATTTATTTCTAGAACCATGGCATTGACACAGAAGTTACTGACTTTGGAAGTGAGATATTTAGACATATTACTTTTATGAAGAAAATGTCTTTGAAAATTTGGTCCATACATAGTTATAAGGCCAGCTTTTACAAGTTTCCTAACAGATTTATGTTCAGATGGAGGTCCATTCGTATAAATAAACATATGTTTGTCTGTTTCTGTTGTACCAATGGTCGTTTCGTTCCCATAAGCTGTATTTGGCCTTTTAGAAAATTTTTATCGATTGTAGACCCCCCATGATTCGCAAATAGCTTCAGATACTGAAATAGACAAAATTTTAGTTAGAAAACTGGCTAATTTCAGGATCTCTGATTTTAAAGTATTCACAGCATTTTTTAACATGGTCTTATTTTGAAAATATGTTTCACTCTCCTGGCACTCTTTGACAGTTTCATAAACCCAATCAAGAAATACAGTGTATTCAAAATACAGCTCCTTCCCTTCCTCTTTGGAGGGAGGAACACAAGGGAGTACATTCAGAATTTCTAAAAAATTGGAAAGATCCAAGATTTTGTTTGTCACATCTGAACGTGGAAAAATCAGATATTCAAAATTGAATAAATATTTTGTTGCTTTGACGATTTCATCAAGTTCTGTGCTTTGTCCAAAATAGACACTGTATTGATGCAGTGTATCAATATTAATATATTGCACTATATCTTTGATGTCACTGATAAAATACGATATACTAGAATTATCAGTAGTAGACCTTAACATTTTGCTACTTATTGGAAGGTCTGGCAGAGGTACTCCTTGGAAAGTACTTTCTCCTGAAAACATGTGCCATGAAAGTATTGTATTTTTGAAAAAAAAACATTTTGGCAATGATCTGACAATATCAATAAATTGTTGCACAATCTCACAATTATGAAGGCTTGTCAGATGGCATTTGATGTTTAGCAAATAACAGTTTAAACTTGTAATTAAATCTGTATACTCCTAAGGAAGAAGATCTGTTACCTGAATACATTTTAACATGGTAGCAGGTACCGAAATTATATCAGCTATTATACTGAAGATATTTCTTTTTGATAAAAGTTTGTCCCTCAGACTTGCATTTTCTGTTTTATCAGAGGCTGCGACTAATGCCTTGAAGTCATTTAGGAATGTTTGAAAAACATTAAAAGCATGAGAAACAAATTTCAAAGTTTTAAAAATTTTAGGCTTGCAGAGAAACATTTGCAGTTCATCTGCACATTTATTTAGACTTTCAAATGATTTACCCCACATGAATTCTTTCATGCAAGTATTCATAAGTGCTAAGGAATCTTCCACAATTTTACTATCTGAATGTACCTGAACCAACTCTAGTCTGTGCATAGGGTCCGAGGATGGTGAGGTACCTTTTTCGCAACTGAAAGGGAAGAAAATATGGGGAATCTTAGGGAAAATCTTTAAGATACTGATAACAAACTTTGAGAGGCACCCATTTTGATGCTATAGAGTAGAACTCTTTCCTGCTCCTTGAGATCGGTTATCGGTTTATCTGTAGTAGAGCGTGGAGCATTTTACAACACAACTAACTGGTATCTGAGATCAGTTTACGATAAGGATCTGAGGGGAGTGAAGGGGAAGTGATAGGCAGGGGAGCAATGGGGAGTGAAGTGGGGTTGAAATATAGCGATTAATGCTCATAATGTTTTTTTTTTTTTTTCATTTTTTCTTTTAAATCTTTTTACAAATTTAGGTTTTTTCTAACAGTTTTTCTATTTAGACGTTTTTTTAATTAAACTTGTCGGGTGAGAGAAAGGTTTGTTTCTTTTGTTTAATAAAGTGTCAGAAAGTTTCGTGTTCTTGAGCGGAGAAAAATACATTTCTCAGGACAGCCTTAAAGGACTTTTCACCTTAAAACCTTATTTAGCTGTGAATAAATATATTTATTATGAAGGACTTTGCTAAAATTGTGTAAACAAGACAACTGGATATAACAATATAAGCTCAATTCCTTTTAAAAATTGAAATAAATAAATGAAAAAAGTAATAACACATCTTACAATGCATGTTAAAAATGTACCAATCTAAATGTTAAATTGTGTTATTTTACAGGGGCGCGCCAATCCAGTGTTATAATATGTGCAGCGAACACAGGCGTCAGGATAGAGGTCTGAAGAGGTCGGAAATTCCGCGCCCGGGCCGGACTCGACTCAGTGAAAAAAGTTCAGTCCGGCCCAGTATAAAAGTTAAAAGTTGGGACGAACTTTTAACTGTTATAAGCCTAGACCGGTTTAAAAGGTTTTTTTAAAGCCCGACCCAGTATAAAAGTTAAAGACTCGACCAGAGCCGAACCCGACAAATACAAAAAAATATTAATGGCACGGACTGATAAAAAAAAGCTAAAAGTTCGGTAAGCCAATTACTTTGTGCGAGTTTTAAATATATAAGCTTTTATTTTCCTCTTTTTACAATGTTCAAACGCACAAATACGTTTCAACGTTGTAAAAAAAAAAAAAAAAAAAAAATCTAGCTTATATCTAAAACTTCGGGAAAAACGTTAAAATCTCGGCCCGAACCCGGCCCGATTGAATTTCTACAACAAATCTGGATTTTTCCGTCCATATGGTTAAAAATTGTTTCGTACGATACTTTCACAACAAAAATATTTATTTTAGCTCGTTTAGTGTGATTTAAAAAAAGTAATTGATTTTTGCAAATTTTCCTTCAAAAATAGCATTTTCCCTTGAATAGATCATTTTTTCTTTTTAAAACCATTTAATAATATGTCAGTGAGATTTTATAAAATAAATTTTAAAAATGTTCAAAGAATATACAGTCCTTAAACGCTAATACTTGAAAAATTATACAATATTATGTCGAAATGAAACGGTGCTGGTCATTTAAAAGATGACAAAAATTATCCAAGATAAGAAATTAATTGTTTTTTATAGATTTGGAATAAATGGTGGATTTCCCTTATGATTTATTAATGTAAACTTTGTCACTATGATTTCTGTATGGGAAATAAGCCAATATTAATTCCTTTTCATAACCACCACCACATTTTGCTTCTTATTTTTTTTATACTCTTCAATTATATTTCTTAATACTAAGATATATTAATGTACTTATAAAGATTTAGATTTTGGCTTTAAAGGTGTTCCCAAATCCAAAAGAGCAACTTTCTGAGATAAGTTTTAATTTATTTTTGTTCAGAAATGCATGAAACTAGCTGGTGTTGTTGTTCAGAAACTGTGTAATTGAGGTATTTCCACCCTTTTTTTTTTTTTTTTTGGTAAACGCAATAAATTTTTCAGAAAATAGTGTCAAGGTGGGCGTTTTGAACCGAATTTCCGCGTGAATGAAGAAAGAGCACTCAAGAGCGGGCGAACAACGTGTTTGTCACGTGATCAAAATTGCTTATAACTCAATAGGTAATTGATTGATCAAAAAATGAAAAAACTGTTCCATTCCAAATCGCTTCCATGGCCAGGCTTTCTAATTTTATACCTTTCCGTTAAAAAATGAGTTTGTAAATGTGTCAAAACGTTTTGCACTTGTTGAGCAGAGCAGTTAAGAACAGCCTTAAGGAAAAATTTTGAAGCAAAAGAATGATTTGTGTTCTATGGTAAATAAGCGTGTTATTTGTTAAAACATAATGTATGAAAAATGAGATATCGTATTATTTTGAAAAAAAAAACTTAATTTATTTAAATTTTACAAAAAAATAATAATCTGATTTATTTTATGCTATCTCTAGCGTTTAAGACAAATCCATCCTAGATGATGCAATTGTCTTGGTGCCACTGTATGTTCAAATTCAAATTCGCATTTGCTGAGACCTATTCATGAAATTCTGAAGAGCTTGCAACTCTAGTCTATGTTTACATTCAACTTTTATTAAAGTGTATGGAATACTCAGAGATTAAAAAAAAAAAAAATTTTTTTTTTTTTTTTTTGTAACTGGGCATAAAACAGCCAAGTTCAACGCATTATTAATAGACTCATAATGATACCAATGTAAATAAATGCATTTTAACTAAACTTTAAGATATTCATTCTTTATATATATGTTACTGTGAAAGACCGAAATTGGAGAATGTCGACTTTCGCCGGTGAATGTCAACGCAACGCATACCAAAAACGTTGGTGAAAGACCGAATATGTTATTATATTCTTGTATATTCGGACCATCACCGGTGAATGTCGACAAACACAGATATGTTCTGGAGGAGGTCGAAAAGAGAAGTGGTGTTTAAGAAATAGGCTACAGTCTGTCGTCAAATTCTTTGTTCTACTGCGAGTCACTTAGCTTTGTCAGTTTTATGCAAGGTTTGATGATGCGCTCAACGTTTTCTTAAATTTTATTTTTTTATTCGATACCCAAATTTATATTGAATGAATACTGCCGAAAATCGTGATTTTTTTTTTTTTTTTTGAAAAATTAATTACATTAATTGAGAGGAAACGAGAACACTTTTTTTTTTTTTTTTCATGAACAGTACTCTACTTTCTGAAGTGTTTTCTGCTAAAACTAAGTGCAAGCACACATATTCACAATACCTACTCTTTTCAGATTCGACACTGGTATTTCTCACTATATTTTTCTGGTATGAAATGTTGAATATTCTAAATCACTTAAGTTTTGTTACTATTTTCGTATATTAATAAAAGTACTCTAATCCTAATAATATTATAAACGTGGAAGTGTGAATATGTTTGGCTAAAGTCAAAATCAAAAACGTTAACTATGTTTTCATGTATTTATTATCCGTTATATATTGATTTTTTTCCAATGTTTAAAATTTCCCTTAACTTACTAAAATTTAAATATTTTATTTGCTTGTAATACATAAAATAAAAGTTATAAAAATAAAACCTACTTTCAATCAAATGTAGGAATAGAATATTCTGTTGGGTTTGTAATATTGAGGCATTTCAAAGAAACAAATATGAAAATTGATTTGACATTAAAGTAATAGGTACAGCAATGTTAACCTTATTAAAAAATGCACCTGATGCTAAAATGCATTAGTGATTGTGTTTCTGGATTTTTTATAATCACTATTTCATTCCAATAGTAATATTCTCCTTACAAATTACGAGATTAAAGAATGCGACAAGTACTATTTGGAAATAGCGATTTAAAAAAAAATTTAAAAACCCAATTTCCCTGAAAACCAGTATTAGTTATGTTGGCTATATTGTGCTAATATTTTCATTCATCGCTATCAGTGTTTTCAATTTAGCGGAATTCTGAATTCGAAATCTCTACCAGTCATTTTACATAGTATTTTCTCTTTATATGACCGGCGAAAGTCTACCATTAAAAAAAAGCGAAAAGTACTATTAAAAATTTCTGATATATATTTTCAATACAAAAATACGTTTAATTTTAAACACTTATCCCTGTCACTGATACTTGAACTATAATATCAATATTGGCAAAATATTGGATTTACATTGGAAATATTTTTAATAAAATGTCAATATGTTAAATTGTAACTATCTGCTGCTAAATGTCAATATTGTGAAAATATTTACTTTATGTTGGAACCAAAACATTTGTTGCCAATTTACAATTTGCACATATTTGAGCAATGTTGAAAAAATACATTTTGCAATTTTACTATTAATATTTCCTTTATAAAGTAAATATTTTTGCAGTTTGGTTGTAACTTTCATTTTCAAACAAATAAAATGAGTAAATTTTATTAAATTAAGTGAAAATTTTAGACATTGGAATAAAATTAATGTAAATGAACACAAAGGCATTTAATTATCCATTTTGACGCTGACTTCAGCCAAATATTTGCACACGTTTACATTTATAATATTAGAAAAACTAGGATACTATCATTATTACATAGAGATAATAACAAAACTAAGTGTTTCAAAATATTCAAAATTTCATACCAGAAAAATATACTGAGAAGTACCAGTGTCGAATCTGAACCGAGTAGGTTTATTGAATATGCATGCAGCACACCTTTGGATTATAGGCGATTGAAGCGTTTTATGATTTAAAAATTAATGATCGAACTTGAAACACGAAGAAGTAAATGCAAATTTCCGACATATTCAACATTCACCATTAGTGCATGGTGAATGTCGACATTTGCCGGTGTAAGTCAGAAATAAGGATATTTAACAAATATTTCGAACATACACCAAGCAACTATGTGAATGTTGACATTCACCAGTGAAAGTCGATGTTCTCCAGATTTCGGTCTTTCACGGTAACATATACATTTGACATTATACATCATTAGGCCTTCCTTAATGCGAACTTTCATAATTCGAAATGTTAGTTCATTTGAACTTGAGTTTATTCTTTTGAAAATTTAAAACAATATTAAAAACTCATGTAATTAGAAAGAAGGACAGGAAAATTTAAGAATGAAATAAATTAATTATTTTCTTATGTAAAAGCACACAAAATATATTTTTTAACCGTATAAAAGACTCTACTCTTTAACCCTTTCAGGGCAAAGTACGGCTGTTTCTAAAATGTTGAAATGATTGAACGACAGCAAGAAATTACGAAGAAATTTATTTGAAAATAAGTAAAAGCTTTCCTTCTCGTACATTATAAATGAAAAATTTTATTTAAAAATGCTTGTGCTATTTTGGCATTTGGGAATAGGCATAAAAATGTACCACCGCCCTTCAAGACAGACGTATATAGACTTATCATTTTTGAGATGGCTGAGATATAGAAAATGTTTCTGGAATCGCAAAAAAAGGGGAAAATTTCGTTTTAAACGGGTTTTTACCATAACAGGTAACGCATCTATCATACAATGAAACCTGCTAAGATGGAATCGCATGAGACCGGGAACTGTCGTTTTAGGCAGGTTTTTATCTTAACAAGTATAATTCCATGATTACACCGCATTTTTTAAAACGGAATTTTGAAAATTATGTTCTAAAATGTATCTCAATAAATAGTAAATGAAATCGACGTAAACAATAAATTTAAAATTATTTAAGGCTGTTCTCAAATCCATATGGTCAACTTTCTGACATAAGTTTTAATAAATTTTTGTTCGGAAACGCATGAAACTAGAAGGTATTGTTATTCAGAAACTATGTCATCGAACTGTTTTTTCCGTTTTCTTGTAAACGCAATAAATCTTTCAGGAAATACTGTCAAAAGTGGCATTTTGAACCGAACTTCCGAATGAAAGAAGAAAATCTAGTCAGTAAGGGGAGCAAAATGCCGTGTCACGTGATCAAAATCGCTTCTAACCCAATAGGTAATGGGTTGATCAAAAAATGGAAAATACAGTTCGATTCCAAATCGCTTCCATGGTCAGGTTTTCCAATTTTCTATCTTTCCGTCAAAAAATGAATATGTAAATGTGTCAAAACGTTCTCACTATAAGCCTCCCTCCCCACACCTCATTCGCGGGCTTATTTTGGAGCATACGTGCATGGCATTTACAATACTTAGAGTATTGAACAGCGTTTTACATTTTCTCATAAATTGGATACATTTGGAATTGCAGTTCCATGTTGATGACTTTTCTGAGAATGCCACGTGCCAAAAATTTGGTTAAACTGCCCAATATGACAGAATTTTTTTTATTTATTTTTAATCGGAAATTGTGGTTGATAAGAAACTTTTTGTATATTGGGGATTCGGAATCACTCAATTAGATTTATGTTGTATTTTAAATGTAAATAAAACTTATTTCTGATGAAAAAGTTACACAACCTTTTTAATATTTTGTAATGCTGTTGAAATAAAATACACATCACACTGCTGTAACGATCTAAGTAAGAAATCTATAACGTACCAAGTATTTAAGTAAATTTTTAAAAAAGGTTCAAGGCTTTGCAGTTCATATACTGACAAGAAATCTCAATCAATACATTACCTTAAATAACAGAGTTTCAAGTGATAAATTAATGTTTTTTTTTTTTTAATAATTAAAATTAATAATGCCTTTTTAGTCACCACATATCATATTTTACACAATAAAACGCGGTGCAAAGAGAGTCTGTGTATAACGGAAACTTGACTTAAATGGTAAATTTCGTGGTCTCTGCAAAATAACATAAATTACGTATAAAACGGAATATTTTCCAGCTTCCTTTTGAATTTCAACTTAGCCGGTTTCCTTATATTTCGCTAAACTTTTGTAATTAAAAATTTTAATGCTATTATTGCATAACAAATTTCGGAGGTGATGGCTGCAGCCCCATCAATCCACTCTCTGGATACGCCACTGTATCAAGACAAATACATTGTTTTCTTTTGTCTCGATATTATTAGTTTGAAATATGCGTTATATTTTCACGATTTTCTTTACAATGCAAGTTATCAATAATTCTGATTTTGGATAACTATAACATTTTACGCGACTCCATGGAATTAAAATTAAAATTTATTTTCTAAAGTTGTATGAAAAAATTAAACTTCACTTCAAAATATCTAGACAAATTAATTTATATTTTTCTTAATATTTCTTCATTTTCTTGTAATATCTTAAATTCAATCATAAATTTTATCTAAGACAGTAAATTGTGTAAAAAAATTTCATTGTAATTTGTTTTTACTTTAAAATCTGCTAAAACAATTATATAATTTCAGTTATGTCTCTATCTGTCAAGCTTTCCCGCGCGTTCTCATTGATATGCTTCGACTGCAATGAATTTTGTATATTTTTTTAAAGATTTAGTATAATATAGTTTCAATTGAAAATAACTGAAATACACAAAAGAATTCGTATACATTACAATCTACGTTTGGTAATTGTTTGAAGCACATCTTTATTTTACTTTTTTTACTTTTTTAGAGTACTACTGAAAATGGCATGCATCACATTTACAGTCCATTTGCAGGGACACAAGAAATGCAAAATGTTTGGATTATAAGCCATACAATTTTTGAATTTTTTTTTATTATTTTTTTCCACTATCAAGCAGGACGGTCATTCTGCCAAGCCAAGCTGAAAAAAATGCTAACCCCGCCAAACAAACAAAAGCCAAGAATAAAACGGCAAGACACCGTAACTGCTTATTCTATTGAAGCCAACTTCTCCATGTTAAATCGACCAAACATGCCAGCGTAAAATTTCCCACATCAAAGGAACTAATCATCGCAGAAAAATAAAACCATAACCAAAAGGAGCTAATGAAAAAGATCTTCAATTTGAGACCAAATGCATCTTCGTAAATTAATTATAAACAGGGATATAGATTTTTTAAAATATCGTCGAGATACTGAAATTTACCGATTTTTTTTTCTTCGTCACACCTTATGTTTAAATAGAGGTAGAGACTTAAGCAATGGACAGAAAAAAGTAAGGATTGCATTTTTGGACAGATATTTACTCAATCTACGTGCTTTTATAAAATTCAGCTTTAAAAACACAAATTTTCTATTCTTAATTAGCGAAAAACTGTTAATTAATTCTAAAGTTTACAAATTATGCCAAACAGCGATAAACCCGCCAAAACATTTTAAAAATATTATACTATTCTTTTATATTATCCTTTCCATTGATTTCATCGAAGAAAACTACGGCCGAGATCCAGATAGACTTTTCGCTGTTAGCGAAATGAGTTTGACCAATCAGAAGCCAGCATGTTTGAGAATTTTTGCTGTTTCTGGATCCCAGCCTATGTCATAAAAGTTTTGAGTCATTTTCTTAGTGCCATGGATGAAGTACAATGTTTGTAGAAATGTACGCTGGGATCCAGATAGATTTTTCGCTGTTAGCGAAACGAGATTCACCAATCAATAGCCTGCATTTCTCCAAACAGCGAAAAGTTCGCAAAAATGCAGGCTTCTGATTGATGAATCTCGTTTCGCTAACAGCGAAAAATCTATTTAGATTGCAGCTATAGCGAATAGAATACATAGTGTGGAAATCAGCTATCTCTGTAATACTTAAAAAAGCGCTAAAATATTGTATCTTTTAAATATGCAACGATGCTGCTACAATATACATCTCACAGCGACATCTGCAGGATATTTTCTACAACTGCAAGGTATTGCTAGTCTATACAATGTAATACAGTAATACGAAAATCCCGCAGATGTCGCTGCGATCGACACTTGGAATTTTAGCAGTATTGTCGCACATTTAAGGGATAAAATTCTTCAGCACTGTTTGGATAGCATAATTCCACACTAGGTATTCTAGATGCTGTACCTTTGCTATACAGTTCAATATTAATGAAGTTGTTGTTTCCATAGTAACAGTACTTTTCTCTATTGCTCACTCTAAAGCACAAATATCGAAATTTAACCAACAGCGCTCAGAAACAACAACATAACAGACAGCCTTTATACATAAGAGTGGTGATATATGCACAGGAGGCATGCTCATTTCAAGTTTTTGTCGAAAGTACGGCAATCCACTTTCTTGAATAGAGGATATTCTATCTACGTTATGAACACGTGGTCAAGGCAAGAACGTCTAGCGTAAAGAAGGGAAGGCTCCGTCTTAGAGGTCTGCACGGGCCGGAATTTCCAGGCCCGGGCCCGGCCCGGCCCGAACGAAAGCTATCTTGGCCCGGCCCGGTGTAAAAATTGAAAGTTCGGCCCGAGCCCGGCCCGTTTGCATTTTTACAGTTCTCGGCCCGGCCCGGCCCGTACAAAAATCAGTGAAAACAGGCCCGGCCCGACACAATTTCTACAAAAAAAAAAAAATCCGTTTTTTCTGAACATACAATTAAGATTCTTTTAATGAATACTACATACATATTTATGGGAACATTTTACAGTATATTTTACATTACTATGATGTTCGCAAAGCAGAAAACACACAATAGTTAACATTAACGATTACTTACAGTGTTTTAGTCATCGTGTCTACAGACATTTCAAAATGGAAATAAGGATTCATTAAAATATTAATGTAGTTCAGAATAAAGGATTAAAAACATGATAACTTTTGAAGCTGTATAATAAAAAGTAGATTTGTGAAAATATTTCTTTCATTTTTAAGGCTTTTCTTAAATCCAAAGGAGTTACATTTCGACACATTTAGGAATTCTTTTCTTTTCGGAAACGCGTAAGATTGGCAGGTATTCTTATTCAGAAGCTATGTAAATGTCGGGTTTTTTTTCATAGTTAAAAGCGATATATCTTTCTGAAAATACTGTCAAAGTTAGCGTTTTGAATCGAATTTCCGGAAGCGATAGCACAGGAAAGGAGAAAAACATACAGTCACGTTACAGGAATCTCTGTTATCTCTGTAAGTAATTTATCAAATATGGGAAAAGCTATTCGTTTCCAAATGCCTTCAATAGGCAGGCCTGTCAATTTTATGCCTTTATAGTTAAAAATTTTGTCAGAAAATGTGTCTGAAAGCTTCGCATTGTTGAGCAGTGAATATGAGAACCACCTTAAGGTATATTTCCAAAGATACTGTTAAGAGAACTTCATTATCACTATTAATACTACAAAACACAATGACTTTTCTACACATCCTGAGATCGATTAAGACTAGTTCCGTCCCGGCACGAGTCTGCTGAAAAAAAATTAAACTCGGAATCAGACACCTTGTAACTGTACGATGCCGATCTCTTCGACGGACATGTTACATTTCTGTATTGATGCTGTTAAACTCGCATCGGCTCTTGCCGCACATTTATACTTCTCGAGAAAATCATATTCATTGAAAATGGCTCGTATTCAATCTGCTTAGCTTAAATTCTTATATCGGGCCGATAGGCCCGATTAATTTTTTTGCCGGCCCGGCCCGGCCCGTTGAAAAAATTATCCTAATTCTGCCGGCCCGGCCCGCGGGCCGGGCCGGTTACGGGCCTCGGGCCAAGCCCGGGCCCGTGCAGACCTCTACTCCGTCTACGTAATGTAAATCCCCACTAGCCAATGCAACAGTTCATGGGAGAAAGCAGTAGTAGTTTCCTGTTTCCATTCTTATCAGTTGGAAGTTCTTTGGGAAAATTACCGGTCCACGTGACTTTTTCAGCCTCGAACCCATATTTGGAATATCCTCCATTAGACGATATGCGCATGGACGATCTCTATTAGACTAGGGAAATAATTCAACATGCATTAGCCTGACGATAATGACACGCTCGCAAAGACCTTTAACGATTTGTTTTTATCACTTTTACCAATAAACTTTTATTGGCCGTATGCAGCTACTTCGTTATAGAGACATACTTGTTCCTAATTAGATCCCGGCTTTAATGTATCAAAATACGGAGTTTGCTTTCTGTACTATTCCTGAGCTCAGTTATAGTACAGCGTCTAGAATACCTAGTGTGGAAATATGCTATCCAAAGAGTGCTAAAAAATTTTATCCCTTAAATGTGCGACGATACTGCTAAAATGCCAAGTGTTGATCGCAGCGACATCTGCGGGATTTTCTTATTACTAGTATTACATTGTATAGAGTAGCAATACCTTGCAGTTTTAGAAAACATCCTGCAGATGTCGCTGCGATCTGTATATTGCAGCAGCATCGTTGCATATTTAAGAGATACAATATTTTAGCGCTTTATTAAGTATTACAGAGATAGCTGATTTCCGCACTAGTCGCTATAGTTATAGTGTCAAGAAATATAGGCCGGGATCCAGGTACATTTTTGCAAACAGGGAAAAGTTAGAAAAAATTCTGGCTTACTGATTAGTCAATCTCGTTACGATAACAGAGGAAAATCTACCTAGATCACGGTCATAGTGCGGAAACCGGCTATTCCAGTTATGCTTTAAAAAGTGCTAAAAATTGAATCCCATAAATATTGAAAAATACTGAATGACAAATATCGATTGCAGCAACATTTTCTAGATCTTCTCTGAGCGAAACGTTTTCTAAATTGATTTCTTTTGAAATAGTTACATTGGAATTATCATATGTCGCTGCAATCGACATTCGTCGTTCAGCCTCGTTCAACATTTATGGGATAC
The DNA here is from genome assembly GCA_963932465.1 of Maratus speciosus. Taxonomy (NCBI): domain Eukaryota; kingdom Metazoa; phylum Arthropoda; class Arachnida; order Araneae; family Salticidae; genus Maratus; species Maratus speciosus. Next base: position 551,075,533 of record OZ010794.1, read on the forward strand.
AATTTTTTAGTACCTTTTAATAAGCCGATTTTTAAACTATATCTTCTAGAAACTATAGCTCCGTTATAGCATCTAGATTATATGTTGTAGAAACCGACTATCCCAGCAATACTTAAAAAAGCGCGGAAATATTGAATCACTTAAATGTACAACGATGTTGAATTCCAAACAGCTATTTGCATCGACATCAGCAGGATATTTTTTTAAAGAAGAAAGAGACACGTGTAATGCACCGCTACAGCGTCTAGAATACATAATGTGGAAATTTGTTATCCAAGAACCACTAAAAAGATGTATCCCTTAAATGTGCACTGACGCTGAAATCCAGGGAGCTGATCGCAGCGACATCTGCGATATATTTTGAAATTTCAAAGTAAACATCGTATTATTACAGCGGGTTTGACGCCAAGCACACAGGTCAGATGTATGTCAATAAAATGTAAAAAAAAAATGTTACAGCGTCTAGACCAAATCGTCTTGGAGTTTTGGGAAATATCATGCAGATATCGCTGTGATCGACTCATTGGATTTCGGCATCGTTTGAAATTTAAGAGATCCAATATTTTAGCACTTTTTTAAGTATTACTGGGATAGCCGATTTCCACACTATATATTCTAGACGCTATAGCACCGCAGTATAGCGACTAGAATACATAGTATGGAAATCAGCTATATCTGTAATTCTTAAAGCGCTAAAATATTGTATCCCTTAAATGTGCAACGATGCTGCTGCAATATACAGATCGCAGCGACATCTGCAGGATATTTTCTACAACTGCAAGGTATTGCTAGCCTATACAATGAAATACTAGTAATACGAAAATCCCGCAGATGTCGCTGCGATCTACACTTGGAATTTTAGCAGTATCGTCGCACATTTAAGGGATAAAATTTTTTAGCACTGTTTGGATAGCATATTTCCACACTAGGTATTCTAGACGCTGTAACCGCAGTAGCCTGTCTTTTTCGTTTGTCTCGGAGTAGATACGAGGCTAACAAGAAAGACAGGCTACCGCGGTGGGTCCGATTCTTCGTTTTTTACAGACCGCTGGAGTCACGTGATGCTCTTTTCGCACACCTTCATTGGTGCATTCGAGAATCACGTCACTCCAGCGGCCTGTAAAAAATGAAGAATCGGATCCGCCGCGGTAGCCTGTCTTTTTCGTTAGCCTCCGAGTAGATATAGATGATGTCATTTGAAGCTGTTCCTAAACTGTGGACAGCTCATCACGTCACACGAAGTTGATTATCAGTACACGGCAATGAACACAAAAAAATCGGCGCGCCGCTTTGTACTAATCATCGTGTAAAGATGATCCAACTCCGTGTGACTTTTAAACGTCATGAACTGGCCTATAATGTCATTGGTCACGCTAACACCCTCCCTCCTGCATTCGCCATATATTAGCGGCATCTTGCACTGGAGACTGCAAAATGGGCTGCTATCGGTCAAAATCAAGAGAGAAAAGGGCAGAAGAGCGGGAAAGAACTCGTTTTTTTGGTATCTAGTTTTTCACACGGGAAGATTGACATGTCTGCACCTCTCCTTTCATGGCTTCATGGTGGTGAAATAAGCCAACGCCCCCTAGACATTTGAGAATGTCTAGACGCGCGTCACAAAAACATCATACAAAGCAGGCAAAGCAAAGAAACAAAATCATTCATTGGCTCGTGGATATGAAGAAGCCAATGAATGATTTTCTTCTTTGTTTTGCCTGCTTTGTGTGACGTTTTCCTGACGCGTGTCAAGGCTTTCTCGAATATTTAAAGGGCGTTGAATAGGCCGGGATCAGATAGATTTTTCGCTATTAGCGAGATGAGATTGATCAACCAGAAGCCTGCATTTTTGCGAACTTTTTGATGTTTGCAGTAAACACCGAAAAGCCTGCAAGGATGGAGGCTACTGATTAGTCAATCTAATTTTACTAACAGAGAAAAATTTATCTGGATTCTGGACATTAACTTTGGTTGGTTAAGACGATTTTGAATAAAATAGCCAATGTTTGTTAACTTTTCTGGTTAGTTTAATCGAAATCTTCCACGTCTATTACTGAAAACTGAGTTACTGTACTTTGTACAAAAACTTGAATATGAGTACACGACTTGTGCATATGTCACCACTCGTACATATAAATGTTCTCTGTTATGAGCATGATTCTAAGCTCAGCTGGTTAAATTTGAGTATCTGATTATTAGAGAAAGCAATAGTGGCCCACCGTGGCTGAGTGGATAAGACACCACGCCGCTAATCGCTTGAGAGCGTAGGTGGGGGCGGGTTCGAATCCCGCCGTGATCCCCACGTGATCTGATATATGTGTTCAATAAAACAAACAAGCAATAGTGAAAGGTACAGTTGCCATGGAAACAACGACTTCCTTAATTCGTATAGAAAATTAATGAATAGTTGTAAATGACTCAAGTTTAAAATGTAGGCAACTGCTCTGGAAATATCAATGGCTCCCATCTAGTATTTTACAAAAGTAATTTAATAGATTCACATGATGTATAAGTTGATGCAACTCTTAGCTAATGAAAATTCTGCAACAAGACTTATGTAGGTAGATCTTTTCAATGATTAATTCAGAATTCTAAGAACAAAACGAAGTTCTTAAGCGCTCCCCCCCCCCCCCCCCCACACACACACACTCAAAAAAGGAAATACGATAGAAAGATATAAGTATTTGGATAACTTCAGTGTGTCTGTGATCTTTTGTCTTTGTTTATATCTTTAAATTTTTAGATTTTTTTTATCAAAAATGTTTCATAATCATGTCTAGAATTGCTAGATTTACAGATGTTGGAATAGATCTTCGATTCTTTAGATGCCTACGGGGTTTAATTCTCGGATTATCCGTAGGTATTTGTAAAGGTAAATTTATTTTACAAAACCGTCAGCAAGAAAAAGTTAGAACAAACAATTAACTGACAGACTAACTATATATATATATATATATATATATATATATTATTTCGACTATCTGTTTTTTACTAAATTTTCATCCTTCATAGAAAATTTTAAGGAGATATAAATTGAGAAAGACTGATACTTTGAAAGAAGAAATTGACTTTCCTTACTTTTAAATTATTAAATACTCTGAAAAATGAATGATAAGTAAACAAAATGTATACTACTGTGTTTGTTCCCTGCTTATAAAGGCTATACAAGGACTAATTTTAGCGAGTAGAATTATTTTAATTATATATAATCTGTTTAAAAAAAAAGAACTGATATCTACTAAAAAACAACTTTTCAAAAGTAAAAAAAAAAAAAAAAAAAAAAAAAAAAGAAAAAAAAGAAAGAAAAGAAAAGAAAAGAAAAAAGGTGAAAGTTGTGGCTAAAAAATAGTGTGATATTAAATTTCCAAGCTTATATTATGGTACTTATTTAACATTTTTTATTTAAAATTTACCATATGTAAGTCGAGTACCTAAGTATGCGTTGATAGAAAGCCTTTTCTCCTTTACTAAATACACAAATATCTAAGCAGACAAGCTCGTAATATGTTTGCATTATTAAGAATTTTGAACTTCTAGTTTTAGCTACAGACAGATAAATTAATGAAAGTCTTTTATATTGAAAAAACAAATTGATTTTTACTGCTTTAACTAATTAACCTCTCCGAAAAAAAGAATCATAAGATGAAACCTGAAGTTACTTCAGCTTTATTTTAAGACACAAATTTCTAGGCACTCATTTCCATAAATTAAAAGCCTAAAATGTTTGCTTTAGCAACAATTTCGAACTTCCGATCTTAACAACGCACTTGTGTGCTTAGAAATTTGTGTAAAATATGGAAAGATGGCCGCCAAGCCCATCATGCATAATTTAAAAAAATTTAATTTTCAGAAACACGTTATGATGTATTTAGTAAAGCAGAAAAGGCTTTCTATCAACGCATACTTAGGTACTCGACTTACATATGGTAAATTTTTAATAAAAAAATGTTAAATAAGTACCGTAATATAAGCTTGGAAATTTGATATCACACTATTTTTTAGCCACAACTTACGTTTTTTTTTCTTTCTTTTTTTTCTTTTTTTTTTTTTTTTTTGCTTGGCTTTTTTTTACTTTTGAAAAGTTGTTTTTTAGTAGATTATAATAGACTATTGGCATCGATTTTGTAAGTAGAATTTTATGATATCTACAATTTTGTCTTATCAATAATAAATAAATGTAATTCTGTTACATTTTATCACATTATCTGTTAAGCTTTTATAAAGAAACACATAGACCAGAAATTGGTACGGATATATTGAATTAGGAAAATATGTTGGGCAACTAAAGCTTGATAGGAACTTTCACAATTATTTGTGATTTGACACTTTTGTTGTCAAATACTTATTTTGAAAGTGGCAATTTATTTTCTTTTTTACGATCCAAATGAGTCGAATCATTCCAAATTATTGCTGATAATGTTACTGCTAATTGTTGTTGTTCAACAAATTTATTATTTAAACAATTCATTTATATCCAATGACTTGTATAAAGTAATTTTTTGGAGAAGTAAGGAGGTACAATAAAGAGCTAAACGACTTTTGCACAAAAGCTCTCAACATTGCTACCGCGCCTGTACACACAAGGATGATTTAAACATTGAATGCATAAATTAAAAAAAGATTTAACCCTTAAAGTTGTAAATGGAATTTGTCGTCATTTTTCTAAATATATTTATGCATCTACTTGGGAACATTTAAATATATGTAAGATTTATGTAGAAGAATGAAAATATAGATGCAATATGCATAGCTGCCAACGTCCCTGTTTCTTACCAAATTAAATAAACATATTTTCAACCAGAAAATTTAAGGAATAAAAACGTTTTTTATTTTTAATTACAGATTCTTGTTTGATTTCAATCATTACCGGAAATTTTTTGTCGAAAGTAGGTTATTTGATTTTTTAATTATCGAAAGGATGGACAGTTATGCATGTACAATATAAAACCTCTTTTACGTTATTCATTTAAATCGCGTTTTAGCTTCTCTTGATGTGACTATCTAATTCAGATACATTGCATAGAATGCGGGTGATAATGATTTTATGTATATTTTAATAGTATCATACAACATCTAACATAATGAAATTGGTATGCGTTATTGGGATGAACCATAACTTATTTTAGAATAGAAAATGATGCTCATAAAGTTTATCTACTTATTTAAAAGACTTTATGAATCATGGTCAGTAATTGGATAAAATGCTTTTAAAGGTTGTTCTGAAATTCAGTCTAACCACTTTATAATACATTCCTCTTTTTCTTTTTATTCTGTAACGCATTAATTTGAATTAGTGTATTTAAGTCCAAAAACAATGAAATTGAAAATTAATTTCGATTTTGCGAGAGTGGTAAATAATCTTTCCGAAAATGTCGTTTCAAACTGAAATTCTGGATGCTACAGCCCAATAAACGTCGTCATAAGACAGCGATAATTTGTAACTGAAGCTATAATATATTTACTAAAAACAAAAGTGCTATTACATTCTAAATCAATTCAATTGTCATGTCTATTAATTACATGATTTTACGCATAAAAATGAGTCCGTAAATGTATCAGAAAATTTTGCATCGTTGAACAGAGAAAATAGTACGCAGCGCTTATACATTAAAAAGTAATAATACCGATTTACAATTTTCTGACGTAAAGATATAATTTACTTCTAACAGGAAATTTTTTATAATTTTTTCAAAATTAACAGAGATGAATAAATAAAAGCACGTACGAAATACCTTTGAAATGCCTTGGCAACTCGCAAAGAGTCTATCATTGGTTTTCTATTAAAAAAAAAAAAAAAAAAAAAAAAATAGATTTATCTATATCGTTTAAATTGGATCAATAAATAAATGACATATTTTCTTGAAAAATATTTATTTGTTTATTTATTTTCAAAATCAACAAATCGGTGATAAAAATGTCAAATGTAAATTTGCAATTTCCATCTCGACCTACAGTTCGAGACATTTCTTTAGTCTTGATTGGATTCTAGTAGTTGTTATTTTATATCATTTTAAAATGAAAGCTAAAATTTTGTTCTTGGCTCTATACATAAAGTAAGTATTAAATGTTTTAAAGAATCTATACTTATTACTTATTTTTGACCTTAATAGTTTATCACGTAACTACTCCTCATCGATTACATGAAAAGAAAGTTTCCTGAATTTTTTATCCACCATTCTCATTCCACTTGTAAATAAAATAACAGAATATTATAAAGAGTATTAGAAATTCAGAAGCAATACAGCCAAAATCAGGAGTGTGCTAACTCAAGTAAAAATCAGACATCCCACATTAAAAAGAAAAAAAAAATCTTGGCAAGTCTGCACATAAATATATTATATATATATAAACTGTTTTTCATTAATATAAATAATGAACCTAATATCATTTAAAGATAGTTTGAAGTAGTTGAAATTTTAGTCAGTTTTTTAAACTTTTCTTTTACATAATTTTTACTTTCCCCTGTCTTCAATAGAAGAAAGTATTCAAATCGAAATTTTTTTCGACTTCCGGTTTTCGACGAATTTACTCGTTTTATGGGTCAGAGATCCCAAAAAAAACATGTTTATAGAAAATGTCTGTCTGTCCGTATGTCGCCATTGTACCATCAAAAAATGTATGAAGTTATGCATAGAATTGAACCAAAATTTTTTGTGTACGTTTTTGGCCATGGCAAGAAGATACACCTGAATTTGGAAATATTCCACCAAAAGGGGGCATTATAACAGCGATTTTTGTCTAGTTTTCTTGATTTTTTGTAGTTGACACCGGTGGCTCGTGAATCGACGGAAACTTCCCATCCTGATAAACCTACTATTCGCAAACAGCTGATATACAACAGAATAACGAAAAGCTATTGCTTTTAATAAATATCATGATCGGAATTAACTCGTTTTCCTCCGATTAATTGACTGACGCAGAAATTTAAGATGAAAGTCAAAGTTGATATAGTATTGAACTAATAAAAATGAAATATTGGTATTTGTAGCAACATTTTGAAATATCAAAATATCTGAGATAGAAGAAAGTTTTGGGATTGTCACATCCGACTAGTACTACATTATTATTTGTTAATCAAATATCTACTATCTTATATCTATCATAGATTCGTGGACAAGAATAACTGAATAAATGGATTGCGACTTGGTTTTGTATACAAAAATTGTTAATTGTAGCGTACTCTGCCACTTCTTTAAGTTTGTCACTTTTTTTAAACAACCTGTATATGCCTATATTTAAAATCAACATTATAATTGAAAAAGCATGCATACTTTATTTTGTAAAATTTTACGGTATATTTATGAATATTTTTATTTCTGTTAGTGATACCTCTGATATATATCATAATAAAAAAATTGTTTTGTTTTTCTACAAGATTTATTACATTTATAACTAGCAGGCTTCGCCCGCTACGTTGATCGATTTCTCGAAACGAACCTTGAATACACCGAAATATATCGGTGAATTTCATCTTGTGCTTTAACGCAACATGTGCCTTTATCTGGAATGTCCTTCCACTTTGCTGAAACCGATACGAATTCCATTGCGCTATTATATTTTCTAATGTATAATGTATATCTGAGAAAGTTTGGGCAGTTAAGAACCGACTCTTTTAGTTGATCATATACAGCAGGATTGGTAAAAAAAGATAGAACGATATGAAATGTGCTAAAACGCATCCCTGAAAAAAAAAAAAGTCTTTTTACCAGTGCAAGTCCGAACAAAATCTGTTCATTAGAACCTTTTGAAAAGACTAATCTTTCATAATCGGGTTCACCGGATTATAGAACTTTCCTTCATAAATCATAACTAAGAAGCGTTGAATATTATGCAATATACTAAAGCCTTCTCTGAAAAAATATTTAACTAACAATGCAAGTCTCATCAAAATTGCCCACTTTCCATATAGGCGAATCTTTAATAATCGGTTTCATCTGATTAAAGAATTTCCCCCTATAATTTTATAACTAAGCAACGTAGAAAGACTAAAACCTTCCTTGAAAAATTATGTAACCGTGCAAATCCCATCAAAATACATTCAGCGGAACTCAAGTTATAAGCAGACGTAACGAAATTACAGTTTGCACATTTAAAATATAGCACTAAACCTGTGCGAGACTTTCACATTTCGCAGTGCAATTTTTGAAAAAAAATTTCCTGATTCTTTTTTCATTAATTTTTAATTAAGAGCTTTTTTTTAAAAAAAAAAAAATCAAGTAACGTATTTTAACGAAATTTGAGTGTATTATGTCAAAAAAGTGTTAAGAAACTTGTCGTATGATACGTCATTCATCGTTGTGTGTTTTGTATGTGCGTAGAAAAAGGGAAGTTGACATCAGAAGTAAAATATATGTCAGTGAACCCAATTCACATGTTATTCTAATATTTTTTTAGCAATATCTAATATTTTTTAGGTGCAGGTTTAAACTTTTAAAAGAGAATTAATGATAAAAATATGTGCAAGAAACATTAGACAAACCAGAATATCATCTCATTTATTCAATCAAAGTTATACAGTAAAATATAATCGAAGATGGCAAAAGGTACGCGAGATAAAAAAAAATTAACAATCGTATTTTAACTGCATTAAAACATGATGTCATCGCTTCGTGAAAAACCCGGGACAAAGAGAAATAAATTTAATAAATATAAAGTACAATTTAATCTGATACAACAAATGCTTCGGTCGATCGATGGTATCTATTCTTCTAAACATTTCACTTTCAAATTTGCTTTTTAATCATAAATATAAAATAAATCCACCCGTACGGAGACGTCACACTTTTTATTTATTGTACTATTTATTATTTTCTTTTAGAATGATTGCTGAGTATGAAATAATGCGGTATTTTATTTTTGTGGCAACATTGATTTGAGAAAAACCTCTGATTTTATTTGTGAAAGCAATGCTGATTTAATTTTTAATTAATTGCAATTTTAATTAAAAACATGTTTTAATGAAATGTAACTGAACTATGCCAGAAGCCGTTTCAAAGTCCTTTCGAATGATACCTTATTCATCGTCCTGCGTTATGTAAATGCTTAGAAAAACGGATGTCGGCAACAGAAATAATTAGCGTGTATAAATTTGAGAAAATGTTGAATAATAATAATAAACAAAAATCTAAGTATGTTTCAACTCAAAGAACGGCTTGTAATTTTTTTGTAATTAAATCTTTGTAAATTTACCACCAATATTTAAAATTTGCATGCGTAAAATTGTAAGGAAAATATTTCACATAAATTTCTTTGAATGTCATTTCTGCAATTTCAATCTCATAGAGCAGTTGGAATAAAAGTAAATGTCCGACAAGTACCGAAACTAGCCTTTTTTCTCCCGGGGGCAAACTTAGAATTCGTCGCCCCCCCCCCCCCCCCCCACGGCCTCCGCAAAGTAATTTTACAAAGAGAATTTCACTGAGTTTCTTATAACCGACTTTTTTTAAATTTTAAAGTATGTAATAAAAAAATACGTAATACTGAATTACGCAATCAACTTTGTCAAATAGTGATTCATTAAAACACTGAAAACGAAATCCAAAGGAACCGGAAAAAAATCCGCTTTATACAGGTTTCTGTCTTAGCAGGTATAATTGATGGTATTCTTTCTGTTGGGAACGCGTAATTTTTCCATCTAAGACAGGATTCTGTTATATAGATTTCACAGATTTTACGGTAGTTGTAAAATTACAAATGAGGCGGTTAAAGTGACAGTGACACATTGATAGATAGCCACATTGTCTTAAAAGACTACACTAGTAAGGTGAAGAAACTCGCTAGCTAGTTAAACCTATGTGAGCGTCCTTTCCAAATTTCTATTTCTCGCTTGCATTTTAATATTTTCAAATGATTTTTTCTGTTTGGGATAGCTGAGGTATATCTCTAATCGGGTAATCTTTACTTTTCCAAATTTTGTTGCAGCTTTTATATATATATATATATATAAAGTTACTTTCACTTTGGAACCGGTTTCGAAATTAAAAGTAGCCTCATTAAAAAAAAAAAAAAAAAAAAAAAAAAACGCAACCAAAATCGAAAACGTATAACGTATACAAACTAACAACTTTAAAAATCAACCTCATCTATCATAAGAAGAAAAATAAATAAAAATATTAAAATGCATGCGAGAAATTTGAAAAGGACGCTTCAGTACATTTAATATTAGGCTAGTGTTGGTTCTTAAGAACTCAAAAACCAATCTTCATTTGGCGCCCCGTATGTTTTTCGTTCTGGAGCCCGGGGCACATGCTCCCTCTGCCCCCTCTAGTTTCGACCCTGCTACAAATTTTTTCAACATTAATATTGTTATAATTGAGAAGGGAAAGAGATAACAGCTTGTCTTTTTTTATTTTGACTGACATGCTGGGAAGTATACGTAAATGCCTATAAAAATGCATAGTTTCCTCATGAGATATAAATTTCCAAAAACTGACATTTTGACTAATGTTTAACTATACTAATGCACTCAATTTCGAAAGAATGCAGATAAATCCCCGACAATTACTTGATATAATGAAAATAAATGCGTAAATTTGTGATATTTTTATTCAATCTATGTGTGTAAAAAATGTGTAAGATTTTATGAACCTTTGAGCTTTGTATAAACATACAAAATCGCAGCTCTGGGAGGGGTTTTAATCACAAACTCTTCCCCCCATCCTTCGCTGCACCAGTGTGGTTTGAAACACATTTGTAAATTTACTTTTAGCTTCAATCTGAATTAGAAACCTTTCATGTATTGAAGATACATTTTTTAAAGTTTGAAAATAAAAACAGACAATCCTAATTACATTGTTTTATTGAACTCAACTTGATTTGTGTATGTGATTCAAAATTTTAATAGTTTTTTAAATCATATCCAAATATGCTAGAATTAAAAAAAAAAAAAAAAAAAAAAAAAAAAAAAAAAAAAAATATGTACAAAGGTGTGCTTCCGATGGCAGTTCAATGTTATAATTTTTTAATGACGTAATTTTTTTTGCATATAATGTTATTCTCACATTAAAATATAATTATTCTAAAGTAGTCTTTCTGTTTCAATACTCGTGTGTAAATATCTTTGTTTATGGAAAGGAAATATTATTATTAGTGCTTTTTAAATTTACGGAAAAATTGGTAACTAAATTACTTTTTTTAATTATGAAGTAAAATGAATTAAGAGAGTGCAATTTTAAAATAAAATTGAATATAAACTTAAAAAATGCGCCTGAAAAAGGTTAAAATGCTAGTTTTTAATACTCTAAAACTTTTTAATCGAACTATATTACCTTTTTCAACATTAAAGAGCATTTCTTCGCATTAAAATCTGTTTGCTTCAGCTAACTTATTGTACATTTCACTGTAAAATTTCCAGTTTTCATATTTTATATGCAATATTTTTCTTATTATAAGTCAACAAAGAGCCCCGGATACAATTAATTTAATTACTGAAGAGCATTTCTTCGCATTAAAATCTGTTTGCTTCAGCGAACTTATTGTACATTTCACTATAAAATTTCCAGTTTTCATATTTTATATGCAATATTTTTCTTACTATAAGTCAACAAAGAGCCCCGGATACAATTAATTTAATTACTGAAGCGACAATGATCACAATCCTGAATTGGCAGCATCTTTAAAACTGTAAAATGAAATGCCCTGTAAAACACGCATTTCCTTTCTTGAAAGAGGTTCGAAATGATTAATTACACTTTTGACATCTGCAGAAGTTCCAGTTCAACAATCAACCGACCGCCTGTTACCCCCAACAGCGCAACCGCGGGGACGTAGATATGGGATAAGGGGTTTCCTTGTTCGATGGTTTTAGAGATAAATTCGAGGATAAATTTCAGCAAAGATGGAGTATTTTGGGGTTTGGCTTTTCAAATCATCCGTAGCCGGAGACTGGAAGAAGGGATTTTGTTGCGTTAGAACACCCAAACCCCGAGGATACAGGAATATCTTCTCTAACCAGTATAGGTCAAAATTAACATTTTTACCCACTGGCCAGTACACAGATTTTTTTCACTGGCCAGTAACAAAGTTATGTACGCTCCATACAAAATTGTGTTTTTTCTAACTATCAACATTGTAATTTACTAATATATATTACTTACCATTCGATATGATTACACTCAACGGAAAAATTTTATTTTTACTATTAATTGCAATGAAATAAATTCACAGGAAATTTTCAGAAAGGTTACAGCAGAGGGGGACCCCCCCCTTCGGCACTAACTAATATGCATTTTTCTGCGACCATTTAATGAATTTTGCGATCTTTTGACGAAATTCACGTTTTTTCGTGACTTTTTCCAAAATCTGCGTTTTTTCACTATCTTTTGACGAAATCTGCGTTTTTTCCACGATCTTTTCACAAAATTGTGTTTTTTTTTGTAATTTTTTAACGACATTTGTGAGTTTTGCGCCATTCTCTGAAAATATTTGCATTTTTTTCAAGATTTTTTGACGAAATTTGCGTTTATAAGCGCTTTTTTTCACGAAATTTCCGTTTTTTCTGCGATTTTTTGATGAAATTTGTGTTTTTTCCGCAATCTTTTCATGAAATTTGTGTTTTCTTCCCAATCTTTTCGTGAAATTCGCGTTTTTTTCACGATCTTTTGACGAAAGTTGCGTTTTTTCCGCGATCTTTTCACGAAATTAGCGTTTTTTCCACGATCTTTTGACGAAAGTTACGTTTTCTCTGCGATTTTGTCACGAAAGTTACGTTTTCACCGCGATCTTTTGACGAAATTTGCGTTTTTTCCGCGATCTTTTCTCGCAATTTGTGTTTTTTTCCGTGATCTTTTCTCGCAATTTGTGTTTTTTCCGCGATCTTTTCATGAATTTTGCGTTTTTTCAGCGATCTTTTCACGAAATTTGCGTTTTTTCCGCGATCTTTTCACGAAATTTGCGTTTTTTCCGCAATCTTTTCACGAATTTTGCGTTTTTTTCTGCGATCTTTTCACGAATTTTGCGTTTTATACGCGATCTTTTTTACACGAAATTTGCGTTTTCCCGCGATACCTTGAAGAATTTTGTGATTTTTTTTTCGCGATTCTTTGTCGAAATTTGTGTTTTTTCCGCGATCTTCTCTCGACATTTGTGTTTTTCCGCGATCTTTTCACGAAATTTGCGTTTTTCCCCCATGGTTTTGTCACGAAAGTTGCGTTTTCTCCGCGATCTATTCATGTTTTTTCCGCGATCTTTTCACAAAATTTACGTTTTTCCGCGATACTTTGAAGAATTTTGTGATTCTTTGTCGAAAATTGCATTTTTCCGCGATCTGCTCACGAATTTTGTGTTTTTCCGCGATACTTTGAAGAATTTTGTGATTCTTTGTCGAAAATTGCATTTTATCCACGATCTTTTCACGGAATTTGCGTTTTATCCGCGATCTTTTCACGAAATTTGCGTTTTTCCGCGATACTTTGAAGAATGTGATTTTTTTTCGCGATTCTTTGTCGAAAGTTGCATTTTCTCTGCGATCTTTTCACGAAATTTGTGTTTTTTCCGCGATGTTTTGACGTAATTCGCATTTTTTACGTCCTTGGGCGAAATTCACGTTTTTTCGCGGTTCCCAGCTTTTAAGCTTTAGAGAAAAACTTTCCCAGCTTCGTTCTTTGACCACGCGCAGAAGAAAACTCCAGTTCGGAAAGAAATCGCTAGTTATTCAGAAAGTAGGTGATGAAATAGGAGGGAGGGCGAAAGATTGATTGCCGCGCGACATTCTTATTTCTTCCTAAATAGATTCGAACACAACGAAAGTAGTAGCCCCCCCCCCCCCCCCCCGAATTCTTTTTGCTTTGCTTTGTCGAAAATTGAGTTTTATCCGCGATCTTTTTACGGAATTTGCGTTTTATCCGCGATCTTTTCACGAAATTTGCGTTTTTCCGCGATAATTTGAAGAATTTTGTGATGTTTTTTCGCGATTCTTTGTCGAAAGTTGCGTTTTCTCCGCGATCTTTTCACGAAATTTGCGTTTTTTCCGCGATGTTTTGACGTAATTCGCATTTTTTACGTAGTCCTTGGGCGAAATTCACGTTTTTTCGCAGTTCCCAGCTTTTAAGCTTTAGTGAAAAACTTTCCCAGCTTCGTTCTTTGACCACGCGCGGCAGAAGAAAATTCCCGTTCGGAAAGAAATCGCTAGTTATTCAGAAAGTAGGTGATGTAATAGGAGGGAGGGAGAAAGATTGATTGACGCGCAACATTCTTATTTCTTCCTAAATAGATTCGAACACAACGAAAGTAGTACCCCCCCCCCCCCCCCCCCGAATTCTTTTTGCTTTCACATCAATATGCAATTTTTTTTTTTTTTTAAACAAAAAAAAAGGTAACATTTGTCTTGAAATGTTCTGCAGCACATCTCATTGTTCTGCGACGTACGTCGCACTTTTAAGCATATTCTGCTTTGGGGCGCAGGTGTGTGCACATATATATATGTACACCTAAGCTCACACTATGTGCACATCAGGGTTTTGTTCCTTATTACCCAACTACTCGGTACTCGGTCGAGTAGTCAATGGCCGAGTACTCGGTACTTGGCCAAAGCACTACTCGGTACACCACTACTTATAAGCACTGCTACACACCTTGGTCTTAAGTGTCTGATAGTTATAGGCTATGTTTTGTATTTGTAAATTCAAAATAGTCGTAGAGACGACAATTTTGAAATTCAGTGGCATATCATTGGATAGGTCTTTCAAAATGAAGACAATGTTTCCTAGACTATTTTACAGTCAGAAGCTCCATTTAAATATTACACAACCTGAAAGTTGTGTAGGTAGGATCTCTAGCTTAACTGTAACTCTAACCTTCATAGACATCTATAGGCCTCATCAAAACAGTGTTTATAGATAGGAACAAACAATTAAACACAACTTAAAAGTCATCAATACAAGTAAATAAAAAAAATAGATAAGAATATAACCTAAAAATTCGTCAATAAAAAAATTAAAAAACCCGATAGTGTAAAAAGCAAACTAAAAGTAGGGAAACAAGATGACGTAGGAAAATAGTAGAGTGTGTAATGGAAATCCTTTTTTTTACTTAAGTAATTGCAGTTGGAGGCAAACATGTAGGTAGCAGGAGTCACAGTACATACCTAAACATGAATCCGATGCCTCAGACTGCAATTATATATATATATATATATATATATATATAAAAGATTTCCATTACATACTCTACTGTTTTCCTATGTCATCTTGTTTCCCTCTTTTCAGTTGACTTTTTAAGCAGAAGGTCTTTTGATTTTTTAAATTTATTTTTTTATTTATTTTAGAATGGGTTATTTTTTCTTTTCGGGACATGTTTGTTAATAAAATAATTTGTTTTGAAAAAAAAAAAAAGTTTGTACTGCAAGATAAATTAAAAGACAGAGAGAAAAGTAAAACACAGCTAACCAAAGACGGGAAAAAAGGTTTCTTTGGAGATCTAAATTAAATATTTGTGTTGTTAAAATATAGTTTTCTCAAAAAAAAAAAAAAAAGAAGACAGTTCACACTATTTATTACTATTATCACATTATTTATAATTTACTTACATTCTGTTCTCCCTTGGATATATGTTGATTGTTGTATTCTAACAATTCAATCATTTGTTTCTTTGACAAATTAGAACGCAGCTTATCCCTCATTGCAAACAGAAGTTCGTTTTGAGACTGCAAAATAAATAAAAAACCAATCTTAAATATAAAACTCAAAATAATGAGAAAATTTACCTATCACAATTATGTGAGGGATAAAAAATTAATTGATGTAGAAAATAATCAGTAGCATTAACTTTTCAATGAAAAAAATCTAAAAAATAGCAAATCTTAAAACTTGCAGCTAAATTTTAAGGTATGGCATACAAGGTATAAAGTAAAATCGGTAAACACTCAAATAACTACTGAACGAATAAAGCTAAAGCCAGGGGCTTGATTTGTGCCAGAGGCATGGGTGCAAGTTTGAAATTTGGCCAAGACTGAAAATATTTTGACCCCCCCCCCCCCCCCCTTGGTAATAGGATGAAAAAACAACAAAGAAATTTCTCGTGTTTTTGGACAATGCAACTTCTCATACAAAACATTTCAAATTCGACAATGTTAAAATTAATTTTTTTTCCCCCAAACACAACTTTAGTATTGCCAGCCACTTAATCAAGGCGTAATACATAATTTTAAAGCCTGGGACAGAAAGCTTATTACGCCACATTCCTTCTAAGTTAGATTCGATGAACACACTTGAGAACTGCCTAAAATTAGTTAATGCTCTTGATGCTATAATTTGGATTTCCTCAACTGTAAAAAACATAAAACCGGAAAGTGTAAGACAATGTTTCAGAAAACCAGGCTTTATATTAAAAGAAAATGAAACACACATTTCCGACACAAATTAAGAATTAAGCAAAATAAGTGAATTAATAAAATTTATCAGTAGTGAAGAAACTGCCGAAAATTTCATTAATATTGATGATGAGTTACCTACTGAAGAAGAATCAGTTTATGTATACAATTATATTCCTTCAAAAGTTTCGTTTTTATCAAATAAAACAACATTATTAAGTACTTTTTGAACAAAAAAAATACAACAGTGAAATGTTTCTTTACATATAAACATACATGGATAAAATCTTCTTGGCTATCAATTATCATACAATATTTATTAGATTAATTATTTTCATATACAGTGAGTATTCTTTAACTTGAATTAACTCCTTTCTTCACCATCCAATGACCTTATAGTTGAGGGAAACTCTAGAGTTTAGAAGCTTAGAATCGAAACCAAAACTTTTTAGATAAGAACAGTTTTGGTTTAGATTTGAAGAAATTAAAATTGTAGTTACATTATATCTTATTTCTGTTGTTATAGAGCAGTTCACATCATGTGGCTTTTAACGCTGAACAATAATTAGAACAAGCTGTAGGACACACACATAGAAAAAAGCGTCGATAAAGGTAGCAATAACTGTCCTACAGCAGAATCAAAAACCTGTTAATGATGTCACCTTACACACATCTCTAAAGAAAGTTTTGGCTTAGAGGTTTAAAACCAAACCAATACCAATATTTTTGTAGTATGTTTTGAGAGTACCTATTTATCTGTCTATATCATTCCTTTTTACACCTAAATAAAAAGTATATTGTAAAAATAGTTAACAGAATAAATTCCTATATTTAAAAGTTTTTGTTCTCCCTAATTCGTTTTAATATTTTTTATTGCATTGTGAAACTGCTATCTTGGTTTCTCACATGAAAAAACAAAAAAGTATCCACATATTCAGAGTACCTTTCTGGCTTTAACAGTATCTTTGATTTCAAAAATCTTTTATTTTCTGCAGTTTTAAAATGTCATCCCCTTTCCCAGTTCATTATACAATAAAAAAGAGCTGTATTTCACAACAGATCTAACTTACTTTCATTAAAACTTCCTCTTTGGTCACTTTTTTAGCTGGAGGAGCATCATCAGCTTTTCGTTTTCTAAATATATATATATATATAATGAATATAAATAACAAAATTCAATATTAATCAAGGTAATATTACTATTGACTTTAACTCACATGGCAAGTGCTGCAATTTTTTGCAATAACATCTTCTTATCTTCATCTTCCAGTTTATTAAAACCAGGCAATCTAAAAAGTTCAATTTTGAGTTAGATTCATCATCACTCATATTTTTATATTATTTTTGAGGTTTAATAAATATA
Source organism: Maratus speciosus (assembly GCA_963932465.1). Lineage (NCBI taxonomy): Eukaryota > Metazoa > Arthropoda > Arachnida > Araneae > Salticidae > Maratus > Maratus speciosus. The sequence goes on from OZ010794.1 coordinate 551,093,199, forward strand.
ACCTACTTAGCAGCAGAATCTGGAAAATCAAGTTCCAATCTGTCTTTTACAAAGCAATCAACATGACGCCAGCCAGGCATAGGGCCATATCGCTTAGCCTCGGGAGTATCCGTGATGAGTTTTGAAATTCTTATTACTGACTAAAACAAAGATTTAAAACATTCAATTGCAACACAATTCAAAACTATATGAATAAACTGAAAAAATAGCTAATTTAATTATACAATAGAAGACCTTTACAATGCAAGCCTTATAATTAATTCACAAACATATGAATAAACTGAAAAAATAGTCAATTTAATTATACAATAGATCTTTATAATGGATCGCTTGAGATGAGAGGTTGTGCATAAGTAGACGATCTTTATAACGTAATTCCATATAGCGCAATTCTCCATATAATGCACAACTTCCTCAGATGTAAACAATGAATTTTGCAGTTCAGAAGCCCATATTATAATAAAAAAGTGACTTTCTACAGAACTAAATTTGATACATTTTTTTCAACTTTGTATCCTTAATTCAGGACTTTTTAATGAAAAATTTGCTACTATTACAATAAATAGTTTTGAAAATGAGTTATATAATGAATGATTTGGTCCAAGTATACTTGGATCTTATAAAGTAAATTTAAGATTGTGTGGAATGATCTATATTATGCTAAAAATTATTATCTGGATAACATCTGGTAACAAGGAAAGCAGTATAAAGATACTCTAATGTATTTTGATATGTTTCAGACATATTTGCCCATGTTTACAAGGTAAATTTAATGATATGTGAAATGTGATCCATATAACGCAAAATTCTATATAACGCACAACCTTGCGTTTTTAGGTACTACAGTTACACTTACAGAAAAACTGACATTTTATAACTTAACTCTAGATTTTCAGAACCTGTTAATTTGAAGTGTTTCTAATTTTATGTTTTTTATAGAAAAATTAATTTGAGGGCTGATGCAAATATATATCTTAGCCCATTTTCTATGTGAGTCTGTGTTCTAATTTCAAGTATCTTTATAAAATGCACGAAAGTTAATACAAAAATATGCAGTTTAAACTGCCTATCAAAATGACCAAATGAATCTAGAGTTAAGTACGATACAAAATCATATAGGGCTACTAACTTACTTTTTGTATCTTTTCTCCACAAGTTCTGCAGGAAGCACGAGAAGACTTAGAATACTCCACAGAAAAATCAGTGTCTCCAACAGGACCATTTTTTTTACTGGAAGCCGTTGGACCTTCAGCTAAAAAGAAAATATTAATCAATCAATAGTACTAGTGCATAATAAAAATACATGATTTTGTGTCACTTATGTTGTTATTTCTCATAGCCTACTTTAAAATTCAATGTTAATAATTATTTTTTTATACACTTATAAATATTTTCTACTAAAATAACTATAAATTTCTATTAAATTTTGTCAAATAAATAAGACTTGACTGCTAGAATACAACAGTGAAGGCATTATATATATATACAATACACTGCTCAAAAAAATTAGGGGAGCAAGCAAAAAAGTGAAGAGAACAGTGCAAGACAGTTTATAGGCATAAAATGGATAGTACACGTGTATCAATGTGCAATACAAAAAAAAAAAAAAAAAAAAAAAAAAAAAATTGTAAGGGAGCTTTTATTCTTTGAAAAGATGGTTTAGGGCAACAATTTGTTTTCATGTAAATGATAAAAAAAAAAAGTATTGTTTAGAAATGATGCAAGATTTTTAATATGGCGTGTGGTCTCCTCAAACAGCTAAGACTGCTGCACACCTGTTTTCCATGGATGTGATGAGGTTATCGATAAGACTTTGGGGAATACTGTTCCACTGCCCAAGAATTGTTATCCCCAAGTCCCGGACAGTAAAAAGAGGCCTCGGTCTTGCAGCAATGCGTCCTCTGAGTATGTCCCAAAAATGCTTGATCGGATTTAGGTCAGGAGAGCATGCTGGTCATTCCATACGCTGTATTGTTTTAGTTTCAAGCTTGTTTTCCACAAGACGAACTGTATGAAGTCTAGCATTACCATGCATGGGAAAAAAAAAGAAATCACTAATTTCTGCAACATAAAATACGACACGAGGTCTCAGTATCTTGTCTGTATAACTTCGGATCATCAAAGTGCCATTCTGAATTATATGCACGCTCGTACGTCCACCTATGCTGATTCCAGCCAATAGCATCAACCCACCTCGTCTGTAATGTGATCTTTCACGAACGAATGTGGGATTATTTTGAGTGCCTCTTTCTCTCCATGCCAAAACACATCAGATGTCACATTCAGACTGAATCGGGACTCATCTGTAAACAGAATTTGACTCCAACAACGTAGCCTTCAAACTCGATGCTCAGTTCCCCAACTTCTTTGGGCCGCACAGTGGCTTGAGGTCAACGGTCTATATTGACCATTGGCTTACGCGCATAGAGACCACCCTGATGAAGCCTATTTCGGACAGACTGTTTGGCTGGACACCAATCGTCCTGTGGCCAAGAACAACTGTGTTTGCAGCTGAGTAGTATTGTACATTCCGTCTTAACGAGCTGTTAACAGGATATATCGGTCATCAACTTCTGTGTTAGCACATTTTCGACCTTGCACTTGTCGATGACTACCACTCCATGTGTCTTGGAATCTATTCCACAGCCTTTCATGGACACTTCTTGCGACTCCAACAGCGTCCACTACACTTCGTTGTGTTTCCCCAAATTCAACTGTCCCGATAACACGCCAAGTCATGGATTGGGGTAAATCATGTTGTTGTGACATTTTCAAGCCACCTTTTCTCAAAACACAAGCTGAGCAATTGAATTTTACAACTGAGGCAGTGAAACAGACGTTTCTGCAAAATCCAGATTTCTGCACTTATCTCATTTTTCTCGTTTTTGACGTCATAAACTTTAATTTGCATGTGAAGTTTTCTTTATCTGTTTCCTACAACACTTTAAATTATGGATGTTTTCTTTTACGCTTACTTATCGGTGTAAATATTTGCGTAATTTCGTTAAAACCATGTGCTCCCTTAATTGTTTTGAGCAGTGTATATATATATATACACAAAAAAATAAATAAATAAATATTGAAAAGAATATAAGTAAAACTTTAAAATGGTGTTTTAAAATTCTATATTACATAACCCCACATATACTATACATTTTAAAGATTATGCTTCATTAAACAATCACAAAATGTAGCACATCAAAATGGAAACATTCTTTAGAGTCCATATGGAGAGATTACGTTATAATCATAAAAAGAGAAATTAGAAAAGGGTATAATATTTAAGGAGAGTTTGGTATGTAAGTGTATAAAAATAAATCTAGCAATTACACAAATTAAATAAATAAAATACATTCTGTAAGTAAAATTGAAATAAAATTTTGAAAAGTTGGTTGCTATTTAAAAGAGTGCATATTCATGCATATGTTGTTCATAAAATTGTTTTTAATAGTTAGAAATTGTATTTTTATTATATGATTATGTATGATTTTAAATATTAATGAGAAATAAAATAGACTTGTATATTAATTATTAATAGCTCTTAAAATTTGTTAAGTACCTAATAAAACATGTAACTTAGTAATCATTGTCCTCTTTAATTTTATAAAGCAGTAAAAATGAAGAAGAAAAGGGGGAGGGGGGGTAAATGTCAGTGTAAACCAGATAAAGCAGTTGGTATGGCTCTTTTAAAATTTAGCTGACACTATTCCAATTCTCGCTTCAAATCACTAGCAGATCTATGGATCTAGCAGATCTTTGATTCTCCACGCAGTGGTAGTTCAGGGGTTCGGTGGTATTGTAAGATAAAAAAAACTCCAACATTATAAGTGAACGAAGATGCAGTCAATGTTTATTCATTTTCAAATGAAAACAGACAATTCATAAAAAGCCTCAGATATGAAGAATGAAGATATATAGTTATCCATGGCAAAGTGCTCCGTAACATCAAAAAAGAAAAAATAACAGCGGCCCTTTATCGAATCTTACAGCATAGGGGTAGGGAGCCAACTCAACTCTTTGCGAACTGAATCACATGACTTGGCGTATTACATTATCACCAATTTACAAAGTTTTTTGATGCCGGAATTACAGAGACAAAGCACTGGCGGCAGGTTTAGCAGAAAATAATATGGCAGCCCCCCTTTCAGCACACAGACAGGATGTAAAGCAACCATACTGTACTTCATGAATAAGAGCGACGTGAAGTCTGGTTTTGTTTACTTTAACAACAGATTGCGCTTAAATGTAATTGTGAAATCCTTAACGAATGGATGCAAAATGCAGAAGGCATATGTGCTAAGATAAATGAAATATAATTTGAAACCGCAATTCCCATAAAATAATTTATTTTTTTCTTTATTTCTTTTTACCCGTCAAATTCTAAAAGCAATTAAGAGTGAGTTATTGAAAATGCAGATAAAATATGATAAAAGAAAATGAACGTTTGAAAGTGCATACTTAGGTTTATGTGTCCTTGATTACTTTTAAATACAGACCGTTAAAATAAATATGCAAGAATGGGAATTTTGAATAAGTGGAAAAAAAATGAAATTATAAATCTTTGTACGTGTTGAGTTAAGTTCGTTGTGAAAAGGAGAGAGAAAGAATATATATATATATGAAGGTAGAACTACGTATTGTTTTAAAAAATAATTTAATGATTTTTACTTGTTCAAAGTAGATTTTGAGAAACGGGAGTAGGGTGTGTTACGTATTGTATTCTAAATCAACTAAATGTCATCAAAACTAATTAAAAACACTTTAAAATGTGTAGTCTACAATTAAGATGCTTCATTGTGTAAAAGCCAATTTTGGCCAAAATAAGCTGGTTAAAACCAGAAAAAGCCACCGGCGTGGCTTTTTGCAACCCTGGTTTTAAGAGAACTGCAGTAGCATTCTCTTAACTGTTCTTCAACCGATATGTCGCAGAGAAAGCTGCCACAAGATCCATCTAAGTTTTTTTTTTCAGTACTATGTCTTCATTATTGAGAAATTGTGTTACTTATTGTATTCTAAATCAACTAAATCTCATTAAAACTATTTAAAAACACTTTAAAATGTGTAGTCTGCAATTAAGATGCTTCATTGTATAAAAGTCAATTTTGGCCAAAAAAGGCCAATTTTGGCCAAAATAAGCTGTTTAAAACCAGAAAAAGGCCACCCGCATGACTTTTTTGCAACCCTGGTTTTAAGAAAATTACACTAGCGTTTTGCTATTTTAGTTTTAACAATGGCAGATCTCATTTCATGTTTTAAAATATGGCAAGAGATTGAATGGTGGGATTTTTTTTTTTTTTTTTTTTTTTTTTTTTTTTTTTCCACTGCTATGTTAACAATGTCAAATCATACAATATGAGGTACATTTGCAAAAACAGATGTAAGGCACAAAAGGCGCGGATCCCCAATCCACATTCTTTTGGATACATTTTTATTTTAAAATATCATATCAAATTTGTGGTTGTACAGTACTAAAGGCAGCAGGGCCCCCATCTAGTACTGCTTCCCGTGTAAATCGAGGCTCCAAATGCTCTGGACACCACTAATTTGTTACAGTTTATTTTGCATCTTTAATCACATTCTGCCATTAGATAAGGCGAAGAGAATTTACTGGTGTCCAGAGCATTTAGAGACAGTTTATGCAGGACACCTGGCCACACTACTCTCAACACAAAATTCCCTCTAGAGAAAAATGTCTGAATTCACTGACATGAGATCTTTTCCGGACCCGAGCAACACTTGGCAGGTCAGCTGCACATAATGAACTTTATACAAGAGGCAGGCTGAGTTATGGTATTTTTCACACAATTTATGAACATTTTAGTACTCAAATGTGGGTCAACCTCCCCCCCTCCCCCTAATATAGCACACACATTCATACACAGATGACAACTAGGGATGCAACGGATGTCCATTTGGCCGGATACCGGCTACAATTTAAGCCGGATATCCGGCCGCAGTATGTTTATTTTTCTACCCCTTCCTCCCAAATCAGATTAAACATTTTTTTAAAGTTATTACTTTAAGATAAACAATTAAAAACTTATTATTTCAATTTCTTATTTAATAAAAAACAAAAATATTAATTTTTTAATAATGATAATTAAATTCATTATCCTTAGTTATTTAATTAGTACTATTTTAATTAAATAGTAATAAATAACAATAATAATAGTAAAATAGCAAAAAAAATGTAAATCATGTAGGGTAGATGTAACAGTAATAGATACCCTTCAATGTTTTTGGTTTATAAAAAAATGATCAATAAAAATTCAGCTTTTATTATTTTTTTCATAACTCCCCCTTGCATGTTTTATAATCTGTGATATTGTTCACACTTTTAATCAAGCCAATCAGAATTCCACCATTATTCAGGGAAAATCTTAATGAACATGCTAAAAGACATTTAATAAATTTATATATTTATTATTTTCTTGCAAAATTTGCATGTTTTTGTTTTGATAGTAATTTGTAATAGAAAACATTGAATTTTATACACTAATTTGATTACTTACAAAATTTCATTTATTTTAAAGGTTTTAAGAGCCGTGTTTATTACTGGAATGCTTAATTAGTCGATTTTCAGTAATGGACACCCTCATGTAGACATTGTTAAAAATGTAATTTCAGTAACGTTCATAGTGCATAAAATCTTTTGATTTAACTGAATACTTAATTAATCAAATTTAATTTTAAAATTGCATTTACCAGAATGTAATAACAAACTTTTAAAAAATAGCTGCTTTCTATGAAGGGGCCCTAAATAGGCCCCAAATTTTGCCAGGGTCGACCCTTGATAGCTATTAAAAAATTTTATCAAAGCAACAGACATTTGAAATAAATATTCTTAAAAATTAAATTTAGTTTAAAAATAATAATAAAATCCTTTTTTTTTAATATTATTAGTTATTCATTTATTAAAACCACGTTTTTCATCATTGGGAACATTTATTTTAAGCCGGATGTTCAGTCGGATAATTATAATATCCGGCTACTGCCAAATATCCGGCATGTTGGCCGGATACCCGTTGCATCACTAATGACAACCTCTGGAATTCTTTTTTTTCAGTAATTAATTAATTAGATCTGTAATTTTAAATATTTTACAGTATTGCTCACTACAATGCTGTAATCGATTCTTAAAAAATATATAGCAATTATTGAGAATCCATAACAGATGGCATCTCTGTAGGGTGATTCCACACAAATTCAACCATTGGGTGTTGCACCATAGTGACTTTTTTTAAAATTATTATTTAAATCATAGACATAGTAGAAAAACCCTCAAATCTGAAATTTAAAAATAATTTTTGCAATCCTGGCTTAGATATAGCTTTTTGAAAATTGGTCATTTTAACCAAATGGTGGCCATCTTGGATTCTATTCCAGGGTGTCTACAGAAATTCTAAAAAAAAAGTTCCCTGATTTTTCCATGATTTCCCTGATTATTTTTATCACTTCCCTGATTTCTATTAATAACAATACACATACAGTATTTTTTCATGTATGCAGATTCCTCGTATAACACACTTATCCAGCTTGCTAATATCTCATTTGGGAGAAAAAACAAGAGAAAAACATCAAAACTGCCTAATATTCATTAAGTATTGGTTAACAGTTTTATAAATCCAAACTCAACTAACTTCATAGCGTCCAACATCATATAGAAGCCAATGGATATAGGGTGACTAGAAAATTTCCTCATTTTCTGAAAATATTCAATTCTAAGACTTATCTAAATCTGACGGTATAACTAATTGGATTAAGCTGGCCACCTGGTCAGACTATGCTAATGTATCATTTAAAATTTTCGAAAATGGGTATATTGCATTCAATATAAATGCTATGTACAGAAAATTAGGACATCTGATCACCTTAATTTACGTTAAATATCAAAAACTCATACCATGTGCATCTTTTAAAAAATATTGGGAAAGATTAATCAGCATCTGAAAAAATATGGTACATAAAATAGACGAATCAGTCTCGTTGGCAAGGTGAAAATGCCAATATTTTTGCAATATAGACAAATTTCCCTGATTTTCCAGTATTTTTACAAAGTTCCCTGACATTTCCATGATTCCTTGATTTCCAGATTCTGTAGACACCCTGTATTCCAATGTCTATATACGTCCATAACTCGGCAACTAATGGCTCAAATTCTATATTTTTGGTACCAATTTGAAGCTATTTGTACTAAGAATGCACATATGATATCAAAACAACAGTAAATTTTTATTTTAATGTTTTTTATTACATGCAAACTGAAAACATCACCCTAGAAAATGGCTTACTGTAATGGGCCATTAAAAAAATGGACCATCATTTTTTTTTTTTTTTAACTTGGTAAAAACATTGCTCCATGTGTTTGCTTTAAATAAAACAAAAATTACAGAGATAAAATTTTTTGTTTTTAAATAAATGGCTTTTTACACATAGGATGTCACTTACCAAACTGTGAGCAATTTAGAACATGTCCACAATCCTTGATTTAAGAAACAATGACCAAAACAAAATTTTTCCACCTCATTTATTTGTTTTTCGTAGGACCAGTGAAAAAAAAAGCAAAAAATATATAATTGAAAAAATTTAACTCTAAAGAAGATAAGAAAATAAGGAATATAATGTATAATTGTCAGGGGCGGGGATTTTAAGAAAATCTTACTAGCCAAGGACATATTTTACCAGCCAGCAAAATGCAATGTGTACAGTTGAAAATTGTTATGACAAAATCAGGGTTGTAATTTTAACAGGTCAAAATTGATTTTGACCAGGACACTGGATAAAAGTGGTTTTAACCGTCCAAAAGTGGTCAGAAATGGTCAAAACTGCTAAAAATGGTCTTAATTTTAATATTTTTTTCTTTCCAATTAAAAGTAACTTAATAAGTAATAAAAGTAACAGGCAGTTAAAAAAATAATACACTGATAAGTTAAGGAGGCTCATTAGTAAAATATGCTTATGCAATACAATAAGAAAGCTACCGGGTGTCCCAAAAAGGACTGACTGATTTTAAAATTCAATAACTTCCAAACGGTGACAGATATTTAAAAAATTCTTGCAGGAGGGTTATGCATAAAGTCAAAAGTTTTATTACAGTAATTTTCGATTTTAGTTCGAATTACAAACAATAGATGGCGCTGTAAGCAATAGTCGCTAAATACAGGCTCGATATTTGGTCCTTTCCGTTGTTCCATGCAGAAAAAGGAGATGGAAATGTATTATACGGGCCACGAAGTACCAAAAATCGAGCCTGAATTCAGCCTCTATTGATCGCAGCGCCATCTATTGTTTGTAATTCGAACTAAAATCGAAAATCACTGTAAAAAAAACTTTTGACTTTATGCATAACCCTCCTGCAAGAATTTTTTAAATATCTGTCACCGTTTGGAAGTTATTGAATTTTAAAATCAGTCAGTCCTTTTTGGGACACCCGGTAGATCCATAATTGCCCTTTCATTGTTAATTGCGTATCAACAGGGAAAAAGTCATTCTTCCTTTCAGCTGTCGATACTAGGGTATCTAAAAAAACTGCCCAGTATTGTTTAAAACTAGCAGCTGATGCTAAAGAAGAGGTAGAAAACAAGTTTGTAAAGTAAGAAGTTTTGTAAGTGACGATGAAAACAAGATTAAACGCATGAGAGATGATTTTAAAAATGCATATACAAACGAACTGTTTATTTCTTATGGATGTGCCGCACATTATTTGAATCTTGTGGCACAAGATATTACAAACACAAACAAAGTTAGTTCAATAATGAAGATGTTATTGAAATGAAAAATTGCAGATGAGCATGAAGAATGATATTGATGCTAACATTGTTAAAATCATTAACAATGTACGCATATACAAAGAAGTAAAATATTTACAAAATCAATTTATTTCCCTTGCTATAGATAAATTTGAAAAAGAAGATGCTACTACACTATGACGCAAAAGTTTAGACAATGACGTCATTCAGCTTTAAAATGTAGAATTATGACGTCAGAATTACAAAAACCTGTAAATATATTCAAAAACTGATTTAAAATGCTATGTACAAAAGACAGTCGTTTTATTTGCTATAATACTAATTTTTTTCATAAAAATTCAAATGTGCTTGTCGCAAAAGTTTAGACACTATTCTAAATTTCTTTGAATATTCGCTGGCATATGCAAATTTAGAATCGATGATGTCACAAATTTGGAGTACTTAAGTTCTGCAAACGATTGCGCTTCATAGTCGACATGCCGAGAGCTAAAGAAATTCAAGTGAATGAGGTTTCAAGGATTTGGCAGTTGAAAGGTGAAGGGAAGAGCATTTCTGAAATTTCTGCTATTATTAATAGGTCAAAAAATCTATGGTACTTTTCGGTTAGCCGGGCGCCAGTGTTTTATATACATATTTATATACATACATATATGTAAATATACACATATATTCACATATATATATGTGTGTATATATACAATATTTGTATATGTAAATATATGTATATTTACATATATGTATGTATATAAATATGTATATAAAACACTGGCGCCCGGCTAACCGAAAAGTACCAAATCTATTTATCGAGTTTTATCGAGTGGTTCCCAATATAAAGCAAAATGTCGGTCTGGGAGGCCACGTGTGACAAATGTACGAGAGGATCGCCTGATACAAAGACTAGCGAGTACTCAACAAATGAACGTACGTGGAGTTCAAAGCTCATCGGGACTCTCTTTTTCAAAGGATACGATTCATAGACGAATTTTGGAAAAAGGAACAATCGTTTATAGCAAAATGCAGAAGAAACCAGCTCTGAAACCACATCATAAGTTACAAAGACTTATGTGGGCTCGAAAGCATATGTCATATGGAGAGAAATGGCAGTCAGTCATATTTAGCGATGAAAAAAAGTGGAATCTGGATGGTCCAGATGGTTGTTTATCGTATTGGCATGACTTGCGGAAGGAACCTCGACGTTTTTTTAGTCGCAGACAAGGGGGGGGGGGGGGGGGGGCTCGGTGATGGTTTGTGCAGCCTTTTGCTATAATGGACAAGTATCTCTGACCTTCACCAGTGGTCGTCAAACTTCACAGCATTATACACAGACATTAGAAGAAAACCTACTGCCATTTGCTGAGCTTCTAGGGGGTCCTCAGTGGGAATTTCAACAAGACAATGCTTCAATTCACACTGCAAAACATTCAAAATCTTGGTTTAATTCCCATAATATAAGAGTTCTCGACTGGCCAGCATGTAGCCCAGATCTTAACCCTATAGAAAACCTTTGGAGCATCATGTGTCGCAAAGTTTATAGCAACGCTAGACAATACTCTTCTGAAAAGGAACTTAAGACATCTATTTAGAATGCATGGTACGATATCGATCCACAAACTATGCAAGATTTAGTTTCTTCCATGCAATCTCGTGTATATGACGTAATACATAAGCATGGATGCGCAACCAGGTTTTAAAAATTGTTTATTTCGATTTTATTTAATTTGTGTCTAAACTTTTGAGACAGCAGTTTATTTTTGTTACCATTTAATTTATTGCAATATGCACAATTCCACTTTTCTTTGTTATAAATATTGTTTATATGTACAGCACATTAATTTCAAGCAGTGATTTGAAAATTGAATAAATATTTTTCAAAGTATGTAAGAATTTCTTCATTGTCTAAACTTTTGCGTCATAGTGTATATCTTATGCATGTGACGAATGGTTAAGATTGCTAAAAGAGAAAGATCTTGAAACTTATTCTAAAATGATAGTCTCAATTTAATGAAAATGTTACCCCAGTTCATTATCTGGCTTATTATGCTTAATCCTGCCGACATGGGTAAAAGTATTTATGAAGAGAAGCAAGAAATAGCAAGGCAATGGTTACACAATAATATTGATCTGCCTCTTGTGATTGCATTTCAAGCAGAACCCTTACCATATCCAAAATCCTGTTTTTCTGAAAGTGTAAAAGATACAATTGGGCCTGATATCTGGTGCGTAGCAATGAAGAAGGTTAAAGGAATTGATATAAAATTTGTTGAATTCACATTACATCTAATGAATTGTTGTGCCAGATCGTCATCAATTGAAAGATTGTTTTCTAAATTTGGAATAATCCAAAATAAATTACGAAACCATCCAAGTTTAGAGACAATCGCAAAATTTGTTACTTGTAATCATTTTTTAAATTCAATACAAATTACATAAAAACGTAAAAAAGCTTGTGTAAAAAAATAATTAAAACATTTGTGATGCATGAGTATCTTGGTGTTATGTTATTTATGTTATGACTTTTTAAATTTGGTATTTGCTGGTGTTATGTTACTTATATTATGACATTTTTAACAAATGTTAACTTAGTTTTTAACATATGCTAGTAAAACATATTTGATTAGTAGTAAATAAATTGAATAGTCAATTTCAGTGGTCAAAATGGTCAAAATTGATTTTGACCAGAACGGTTAAAACCGGTTTAAACCACTGGTTAAAACCGCCATGGTTAAAACCGAGACAACCCTGGACAAAATAGAAGCGACTGCATAAATAGTTAATTACTGTTACTACAATGCATTTTCATATTTTTTTCCTAGAAATTTAACAAATGTATACAACAGGGAAATGTTGAGTATAAGATAGAACTTAGTACCATGATTACATGGCATGGAATTTGAAATGTTGCAAAGTATATTTAACAAGTTTTTTATATATCTCTATAGCCTGGAATTTTCCAAAAACTACCTACAACTTCACTAGCCCTGTCAGAAAATCCACTCGCCAGTGGTGAGTAAAATGCTATATTTCCCCACCCTTGATAATTGTGAAAACATAAATGCAAGACATATAAATGACGCTTTACTGTATATATACAGTGGAACCTATTTAAGACATTTTTCCACACAAGAAATTCTAATTTTTATATCCAAACTTCTATTTCTTACTTTAAAAATTTCCTACTTAAGAAGTTTCTCATTTGTGTACGATCCTTTAGAAACCTTCTACTGTATAGTATGTTATATATATATTTAAATCATTCAAGCTGCATTAAATGCTCCGTTATAATTATGCCAGTTTAATTTTTATTTCAATACATTTACATACTAAGAATGATGAATGACGGTAGTGCAGTAAAACCAAAACTAACTAGTCTCAATGAAAATCTTTTTTTTTTCTTCTGAAATAACACTGGCAGCCTACTTAAAGGTTGTTAAGTGAGATTCCGGGATATGTAAATTGAAACGAAAATTCGAAAAGAAAATCTGATAGAAACAAATTCAATTCACATTCCCCGAAATCACACTATGGCCGTACGTATAGTGGTTATGTAGTACGCGATGTAAATAAATTTAAATAAACTAGAAGATAATGAATTTCTAAATAAATAAGAAATGATAATTACTCACCCCATGTTGAACATCATACATAAAATACACTCACAATTAAAATGAATGAAATCAATTGTATAATCAAGTATTTTATTGTATAATAGGAGACACATTGAAATCTATCCGGATCCGGAACATGTTATACTTTATGTTGAGAATAAAATTTTAATAAATTATTGAAAAAGGTTAAACGTTATTTCGTATTATAACAGTCTTCTTTATATCAATGTTGATTCTTGTAAATAAAAACAGTTCTTGAACGGAATACAGTTTGCGAAAGTTTATAAAACAAAGTCGGAATAACTGGATGGTAAAGAGTTCTGTAGGTAATAGAAGTGATTACACAATATAATATTGTTATGGCATTATGATGATGGTTGAATTTAGATGTATAAAAGTGCAATATCAAAAGAATAAAATTCTAATTAATGACGAAGGATGTAAGAGATGTATATTGATGATGGAGGATGCAAAAGGAGATGTATATTGATGACGGAGGATGCAAAAGGAAACGTATGAGCATATTCACAATTCGTTGTAAACTTGATGCGACGCTGGTTCTCTAGTTTTAGATATTCCAGCAATTAACGGATGACGGTGGAAACTTGACAATGAGAACAGGAAAAATTCAATCTTCTTTTCATTCAAATTTTGAGAGATAAGAATTACTTAATTATGGTGGTGGTTAATAAATTAATATTTCACACGGATATTTACTTTGCAATATCTAAATCTCCTCCTATGGTGCGCTCACCGGGGCTTACGCCCAACGGTGAAAAAAATTAAAAACAACTCCCGATTCGAAAAACGGCCTGGAGTCTTCAGATAAAATTCTAAAACTGACTCTTATTTGAAAAGCCTGCGGAAAATTGGAGTATGCTTTCAGCGAAAACAGCCAATAAGAATGCTCCAAAAGACGATTTATCGAATCGAAGAGGACGATCTATCGAACGTGAACAGGGGGAAAATGTTTTAGCGGCAGAATAATCACCGTGGAATGGCAACACTCTAACGAGCGGGAAAATAAGGAATGTTCGCTACGTGGGAGTTCCTGTGACGTCAAAAGGAATTTCCTGTCTGTTTTGAGATAAGAGAGAAATCTTTCTTAAAAGTTGCTTCTATTGGGGTACCAAATAAATGCAAGGCAATAAAAATAAGGGAAAGTGTAGAAGTTATAATTTCGTTTCTCTGGCAAACGATTTCAGCAATTGTTATGAAAGTCAATCAGAGAAATGGAAAAAGATAATAGAATATAATAAATGTAATTTTAAATGAAATAATTAAGAATAAAGATTTAGGATTTAATATTTTAAACTTAGTAACAATTGCTGTCAAAGTTGAAAGATTGTAAATGGAAGTAAATTATTAAAATTAACAAAATATACAAAATTAAATTAAATTTATGTAAATTTAAGAAGGGGAATGTTATGTAAAGCTTTTACAACATAACATTTTATCTCCGCTGCATACAAAAAAAAAAAAAAAAAAATGCTAAAAAAAAATGTTTAGTCAACGGATATTTAAAACCAGAAGTATTGCAAACATTTTTTTAAATTGAAACGAGGAAAATCATGTGATTTGCACAATAAATATAACCTCACAAAAAGAGAAATTAAAATTTTAAATTATAGCTGCAGAAGTTTTAAAACCGACAAAATTTGGATTTAAGAAGGAACAAGCTATAAAAACAGCACCTAAAAACATATAAATTTTAAGCATAGTACATAAAACACAACATATATATAGTACATAACAGTGACGGTGTAAATCAACATATATTAAATGTCAATGAAATGTATTATGAAATAAAACTATAGGTACAAACAGTTATTTCTCTGCAAAACACAAAACATTTCAACAGATGCAGGATATACATATTATAGGGGAGAGTTGTGAAATAGAACACGAAAACCTATGACTCTCATGTGCAGATCACCAGTATACAAATAAAGCAAAATAAAAGTGAACCAAAGTAATAGTTAACAATTTTACCAATATTTCATAACTGACAGTAGCATAACAGTATTTCTATGTCAACCATAGTAATACAGAAAAAATTATTTATAATGTTTTACCACATAAATATAAAAAACCAATATATTGAAATTTGTAGCTTCTGTTCCAATTTAAATTAATATCATTACTATTATAAGACATCAGTTTTTTACTTATATTAATAACACAATGAAAGTTAAATTGTTATACATCAGTGCAAAATAAAAAATATAAATTTCAAGGAATTTATGAAGCCTTCAAAAAGTATTGGATGCAAAAGAATATTTAGGACATCAAAAGGTAAGTTTATCAGTTATAAATCTCTTAAATTTTTTCAGAAAAATACAGAAATTTTATTTTATTTTTTATTTTGTTTATAAAGTCTACTGAGCTAATATATGATTCTTATATTAAAAGCATGAAACATTCTCACAAAATAAGTTAGCAATAGTAATATTGATTTTGTATCAAATATTGATTGGCAAATGCAGATATCAAAATTTTCAATTTATTTTAAATAAT
This sequence comes from Maratus speciosus, assembly GCA_963932465.1. Classification (NCBI taxonomy): domain Eukaryota; kingdom Metazoa; phylum Arthropoda; class Arachnida; order Araneae; family Salticidae; genus Maratus; species Maratus speciosus. The sequence continues at coordinate 551,109,070 of OZ010794.1, forward strand.
TTTATTTAATTATTTTTTAATAATTCATTGAATATCAAATATTTAAACGTTAAGTGCTGAGGAGTATACAAAACGTAAAAAAAAATTACTAAGATGAAATCTAAGCAATGCGTTTGTCAACCAAAGCACGTAGAGAAGTTTCTCCATAGTATTGGTGACACACAATGCCCTATAAAGACTACCGATTTCCAATATGTGTTTACACATATTTTTCATATGTTTATTTACATATGTTATCATTTATATTTTTATATGTATACATATTACTCACTCATTCCATTCATACAATGTGTGTTAAAAAAAATAACCAAATGTCCACAAAAAGAAATAAATTGATCAGAAATATTAATTAATGCGACACCGGTTGACACCAAAAAAAAATTATTTTCTACCCAATTCATAGTAACTACCAAGTAGTCCGTACTATCTACAAACCGAAAGAATTTATCTAACTGGATGAGTTAGCCTGGGAGAGAATAAAAAAGAAATAGAAAAAAAATGAAATCAAGGTAAGTCTTTATATATTTCTTATTTTTATATATTTAATTTTCTTTCTTTATTTTTTCATTTCATAATTTCATTTCATATTTCTTTTTATTTTTGTTTCATTTCTTTTTATTATTTTCTTATTTTTTTTTATATATCATTTTTCTTCAATTATATTAAAGGTTAGATTTATAGTTATAGGGCAGGGTTGTAAAAAACCCGGGTTTTTTGTTAAAAACCCGGGTTAAATGGGCAATTTTCCCCGGGTAAATTGGGTTAAAATGTCAATGTGGACTATGATTCCACCTTCCTCATAAATAATAATCTTTAGGGTTGCCACTGTATAGGGAAAACTAGAAAAACTGAGGGAATTTAAAAATGAATATTAAAAACAAGAAATTTTACTAAATTTTGGTACTTTGCAAAATTTATCCTTTGAAATTTTGAAAATTCTCAGAGGAATTACTCAAGAAAAATTTAATTTTTTTCTTAGGAAAATGCAAGGAATTTGATTGCCGAAATAAGTGGCAATCCTGATCTCAAATACAATCTTTGTGAACACTTCATAGTCTAATAGATGGAAATGACTTCATAGTCTTAATAAGGATCTCAATATTTTTCTCTGTTCTTAAAATACATATATATATATGATCCCTTTAATTTAAATAACAAACAAATTTTAAATTGCAAAGCTATCAATTGTGTGTTATTTAATAAAATTGAAATATAACTTTAAAAAAACACTTGCTTCTTTGAAATTATCATAAGACAGCAAATGTTGATTAAAAAAATATCTTACAACAAAAATTTTTCTTGTATGTATTTACAGGGTGTCCACTCTCAACGGTGTCCAATGGCTAATTCCTAAACCGATAGTCATAGACATATAGTTCCAATTACACAAAATGTTTTAAATTGAGGGAAAGAAATATTTTAAAAGCAATTTGTGTCAATAAAAACGTTTCTTAAAAAATTACGAAATTTAAGTTTTTATGCGGCCCCCCGGTCCTATAAGTTATATTTAGTAAAATTTTCCTATTACACTGACAAGTAAGGCAAAAAAAGTCCCGTTCATATAACACTAAAATTGACTGAATTATGAAACTTTAAAAATGCATGACTTAACCACTTTTCTGCATCTGAACACAAATGAGTTTGGCCGTGCTTTGAGGGGTCATATACCAAGTGCTTAAAATATTCAAAGAACTTTTCCTGCATATCTGCGCTTTGAAAAAAACAGTACAAGTGTTACAATTGAGTTAACTTTTATTAAGTTTCAGATTGACTAAAAATTATTGTATTTTAACATATGTCTTAATTTATAAGGATTTGAGACTATTTCTTTTCATGATTTCTTTTAACAAATATTATGTTATTTTATTTAACTTCAACGATCACATGTATGTTTTCCCAGTTCAAAATTTGTACTCGAAATTTAACTCACTTTCAAATATCTGATGACAATCTAATATTATGATTTTCGGTGGTTACCATTCATACTTATTTTACAGGATAACGCACAAAATTTCGGACAGATTACCGCCAAGAAGTTTAAGAAAAAGTTTTAGATTAGATAACACAAGACTGTTATGGTTGTGTTTTTTAACTTTTTTGTGTTTTTTAGCACCGAATCCGAAAATTACCTTAATTTTTAACCATCATCTCAGGATGTTTTGCATATCATAAATTGTCAAAGTTAAAAAATAACAAAAATCAGATACTATAAAATAGAGGAGATGGCCGAGTTTTTTAACTTTTGATAATTGATTTTTATGTACTTTTTAACACTGAATCTAAAAATGAAGGTCATTTTCGGATTGAGCTGCAAAAAATACATAAAACAATTTAATAAATATAATAAGTTTAGTAAATAAAATACTCTAGAAGCTAAGTGAAAAGCTTAAATTTACGTTTTAAATTAAAAACGAAACTTTTTAAAATTATAGGGTTTCCAATCTAAAAGTGCAAGTAAATTAGTACAAATATATTTTCTAAGATTCAAAGAAGTGAATAAATAAAACAAAATATCCATAAACTGTTAACAGATACATCATTTGTCCCTTTCCAGAAATATATTTTAAAAAACCCGGGTTTTTTACATGGGTTTTTTGTAAAAAACCCAGCCCGGGCTGGTACCCGGGCAGCTACCCACTACAACCCTGGTACCCTTTATTTTTTATTAATAAAATATTAATGTTTTGATATCCTCAGCAAGAAGTTAAATAATTCTCACAGTGCGAAAAAATCTATTATAAATAGAAATAACATAGAAAAGATTAAATTTTGACTATAGCATATAAAGCCAATATTGTAAAAATAAGTGATATCTTATCAGAGTTTATAAATTATCGCACGAGACGAACCGGAGGGGGGAAAGAAAGCTATTTTCTTTTGTGATCCGACCCCTATGGAAGCCGGCAAGTAAGAAATACTTTGATCTCCGAGCAAATACCAAAATAATAAAATAAAATGGACTGCTCTATGATAAATATAATCTACTGACAAAATAAGAAATTACAAATTTATCTATTGAGTACAGAAAAATGGGCGTAGAGCATCACAGCTGTCTGAGAACCAAAAATTGGCTAATCTCAAGAGCAAGATCTTGTTAACTTGTCTCCGTAACAGTTGGAAGTCCCACATTCTTCCAAATAAAATGAAAAATATATATATATATCTGGCTGGTAGACCTGTACACCATTTACGGCGATTTTTGGGTCTATGCACAGGAAAATCTACAGAAACCTTGGGTGACAGCTCTAACCAGTGAAAGTATCAGAGATAACCAAAGATACCTTTAAACATGGGGGGGGGGGGGGAAGGTAAAATAAATGCTATAGTATGATAAAAAAAAAAAAAATCTTTTAAGGGGTATAAAAAGCACAGGAAAATTGGGAATGCTATGAGATAATTATCAATTTCTAAAACTTAACAGGAGAATAAATTTCATGTCTAGCAACATATAAAATTGTATTTATAATAGAATGTTATTGGTATAAATAATTTCTTTATTTAATAATTCTCAAATTACCAATCAGATTGTTTTTTAAAAGAAAATAGCTTATTTGCAATTTAAAAGAGTTACAAAAAATTAATTATTATGATTATTATTATTAAAAAATTTTTTATTTTTATTTATTTATTTATTTTTTTATTTATTTATTTTTTTTATTTTTATTTATTTATTTATTTTTTTTTTTTTTTGATAAAATTGAAAGGTAATTATTTCAAAGTTGTATGTGAGTGAGCAATATGATTATATATATTTAAAAACCAATTCTAGGTGAATGTCAAGTAGAACAACTCAGCAAATAGTACCAATAGACCACAATGTACCATGTTACGCCTAGCACACTGTTGCGCCGCCCGCAGTGCATGGAATACAGATACTAATCGACTAAATTAACCCACAAAAAAAACATCCAAAATTGACAGTAATAAAAAAAATCTGTGAAGAGTGGCATTAAGATGCCGTATCATACAGCAAGTAATAGAGTTCACAATGCGCTGATGAACTCCGATAGTCACTGCATGATATGTACATGTAATACTACTTAATATTCCAATGAGATATGAAAGTTAATAATGAATAAAAATTTAGAATCTTGATAATCATAAAAAAAATGCATTGTAATTGAATAAAAAAAAATGTTTTTGAACCAAAATTTATGAGTTTCTTAAAATTATTCAATAATAATAAGTATAAATCACAATTGTATGACATAAACTTGTCAAACTCTATAATATTTAAATATAATAAATCATTGATATTAAATTTTATATAATTATTTTAAAATTTTATTAATGCATTATAGCATAAAATTATTTAGATTTCATAATATTAAAAATGTCACTATATTTTTTATAAATAACATCACTTTTAATTTTTATAAAAACACTATAACACTGTGAAATAAATTGTTTAAAAGAAAACTGTAACAGAAAATTGTACCATCTTAATTTTAAAGGAAGCATTTATCAAAATTTTATCTTGTATATCAAATAAACACAAAATTTGAACTTCATAAACATATTAAAATAATGACATTCTGTACAATGTCCTTGAAGATAGAAGTATTGTTCAATCAGAAAAAGGCATACATAATATAAAAGAAAATATTTCTCTTTCAGAATTAATATAAGTATAGTACATGAATATATCCAAAATCAAAATAATGTCTGTCTGCACATGAGAGAAAACGTAGAGATTTAAAAAATGTTGAAGTAAATAAAATTTTTAATGTTTATGTACTTGGAAAACGTAACTTTTAAAGAAGTTAATTGCAAAAAAAAATTATAATAAAGCATTATAAGAATATTTTTTAAGTCATCTATTTATAAAAAATATTTATTTAATAATTTATTTATAGGAGTTTATAAGAGAAAGTAAAAAATATGCAAAAAGTTAACTATGCAGTAAACCCAAGAGCGTTTCGCTAACGTCAGGGCACCAAGAATGTTAAGTGAGATTCCGGATATGTAAATTGAAACGAAAATTCGAAAAGAAAATCGGATCGAAACAAATTCAATTCACATTCCCTGAAATCACACTATGGCCGTACGTATAGTGATTATGTAGTACACGATGTAAATAAATTTAAATAAACTAGAAGATAATGAATTTCTAAATAAATAAATAAGAAATGATAATTACTCACCCCATGTTGAACATCATACATAAAATACACTCACAATTAAAATGAATGAAATCAATTGTATAATCAAGTATTTTATTGTATAATAGGAGACACATTGAAATCTATCCGGATCCAGAACATGTTATACTTTATGTTGAGAATAAAATTTTAATAAATTATTGAAAAAGGTTAAACGTTATTTCGTATTATAACAGTCTTCTTTATATCAATGTTGATTCTTGTAAATAAAAACAGTTCTTGAACGGAATACAGTTTGCGAAAGTTTATAAAACAAAGTCGGAATAACTGGATGGTAAAGAGTTCTGTAGGTAATAGAAGTGATGATTACACAATATAATATTGTTATGGCATTATGATGATGGTTGAATTTAGATGTATAAAAGTGCAATATCAAAAGAATAAAATTCTAATTAATGGCGAAGGATGTAAGAGATGTATATTGATGATGGAGGATGCAAAAGGAGATGTATATTGATGACGGAGGATGCAAAAGGAAACGTATGAGCATATTCACAATTCGTTGTAAACTTGATGCGACGCTGGTTCTCTAGTTTTAGATATTCCAGCAATTAACGGATGACGGTGGAAACTTGACAATGAGAACAGGAAAAATTCAATCTTCTTCTCATTCAAATTTTGAGAGATAAGAATTACTTAATTATGGTGGTGGTTAATAAATTAATATTTCACACGGATATTTACTTTGCAATATCTAAATCTCCTCCTATGGTGCGCTCACCGGGGCTTACGCCCAACGGTGAAAAAAATTAAAAACAACTCCCGATTCGAAAAACGGCCTGGAGTCTTCAGATAAAATTCTAAAACTGACTCTTATTTGAAAAGCCTGCGGAAAATTGGAGTATGCTTTCAGCGAAAACAGCCAATAAGAATGCTCCAAAAGACGATTTATCGAATCGAAGAGGACGATCTATCGAACGTGAACAGGGGGAAAATGTTTTAGCGGCAGAATAATCACCGTGGAATGGCAACACTCTAACGAGCGGGAAAATAAGGAATGTTCACTACGTGGGAGTTCCTGTGACGTCAAAAGGAATTTCCTGTCTGTTTTGAGATAAGAGAGAAATCTTTCTTAAAAGTTGCTTCTATTGGGGTACCAAGTAAATGCAAGGCAATAAAAATAAGGGAAAGTGTAGAAGTTATAATTTCATTTCTCTGGCAAACGATTTCAGCAATTGTTATGAAAGTCTATCAGAGAAATGGAAAAAGATAATAGAATATAATAAATGTAATTTTAAATGAAATAATTAAGAATAAAGATTTAGGATTTAATATTTAAAACTTAGTAACATTTGCTGTCAAAGTTGAAAGATTGTAAATGGAAGAAGATTATTAAAATTAACAAAATATACAGAATTAAATTTATGTAAATTTAAGAAGGGGGAATGTTATGTAAAGCTTTTACAACATAACAAAGGTGATCAATATGTTGCATGTACATATGGTATTATTTGGTGGGATTTTGGATTACTGCAAGGAATTCAATGAATACAAAATTATGTTCATGCATCCTCATGGCTCTAGTTCATTACATTCATGGCCAAAATCTTCAGATGTTTGTTGGATTCTATATGAACACAATGAAGGTAGTGTCTACTCCCGTGACTGCTACAGGAAGAATGTATGCTGTAGCACCAGAGGAACATCAAGCAATTCAACTGTTATTCTTAAACTTCAAGACAAATTAAATCTTTGGTTGGTAGTTTTAGATTTGACTGTGAATAAAAAAAATCTGCAGAAAATGCAAAATTTAAAATCAGCATTAAATGTACAATTATAATGACAAAAGTCAAATTTGTACTATACATTATTTTTTTATTACAAAATAAAGTTGTTTTTATGTTTACAATGCATTCTAACTGACTTAATGCTCTGAAATGACACAGTTTAACCTTGCCTTTCAACATTATATTATAAAGTTATATTCATTTAAGTATTCTATGTTCTTATTTTGCATAGATTTGTCCATGTAAGTTTCAACTACAACTTACTTTTCTTCACATTTAATGTTTTGCTCTACATTTGTATTATACAAGTTTTGTTTGTTTTCATTTTGTCTAGATTTGTTAATATAAATTTTAACTCAATGTGTTGATATCATATATGCATTCTTAGTACAAATAGCTTCAAACTGGTAGAAAAAATATAGAATTTGAGCCGTTAGTTGCCGAGTTATGGAATATATAGACATTGGGATAGAATCCAAGATGGCCACCATTTGGTGTAAAAATGACCAATTTTCAAAAGGCTTTATCTCAGCCAATATTGCAAAAATTTTTAAATTTCAGATTTGAGGGTTTCATTAAGTCTGTCTGTCTATGATAAAAAAAAATAAGAAATCTGTCACTATGGTGCAACACCCATTCATTGAATTTGTGTAGAATGACCCGGTATTGCTCACTACAATGCTGCAATCGATCCTTAAAAATATAACAATTATTGAGAATGCATAACAGACGGCATTTCTGTATTCAAAAAAGGTACTTTTTAAATTTCTAATAAAATAACTTACCCATTTTTTTCTTTATTTTCTCTTGGTCATCCCATCGTAGATTATCAAAATTAGCAATATCAGACACATTTTTCACCCTTAGTTTCTTAAAGAAACAAGCAACATGATGCCACATTGGTACTTTCCCATCAAAATGAGGAGACTAAAATTAAAAACAAATTAAATTAAATCCTTTTTGTTGTTGATTTTTCTCAATCTAGCTCTTAATTTGAGAAAATAATCAAAATTAATACAATTTTAATGAATTACACGAAAAAATTGCAAAATATCAATTTTATTTGAAACTCCAGTAGATTTAAAATAATTATCTTGTTATTTAGTAGTTTGAAGCTGTTTTCTGTTTTGGACTCTTAATTGCAATTTTTTAGTGTCAAAGCATACAATTTTTAACACTTCCCAATAAAGGTCAAAATTAGCACTAGTTACCGGCCACAGGGTTAGTAAATGAAAAAAAGTGGCTAGTAAAAAATTGTCTATCAGCAGCCACTTTTTTACAAGCAGATGATAAAATTTTCTTGCATTTCATCAAGGATTCTACTTTTTTTGGTTCCAATATATTTATATTAACATATTTATTTGGGCTACTCAGTTTTAGATTAATACTTATAGAAATTTTACTGTTTAGCATTTTGAAATAAAAAAAGTGGCCGCTAGTTTAAAGAAAGTGGCAACTTAAAAATTAGTCCTACTGGCCAGTGGCCGCTAATGAAATTTCCCAATTTTAATCTATATTTCCCAATAAAGGTTAAAATTCAATATTTGCATTAGTAGCCACTACTGTCCAGTTAGTGGCCACTTATTACCATAGTTTGTAGCAGGGTTAGCACGGTTTAAACCAACTGGTTTTTTTCTCAAAAAAACCAATTTGTTTCTTTAGAAGAAATTTAATGACATTTTCTCTTTTTTCTTTATAATTTAAATGTTTCAAATTATTGGATATATAAAATTTCTACTTTTAACATTTTATTTCAGCAATAAGCGGTGGGTCTAGGTCATATTTACATGTATAGGATGAAAATCAGTATGTGTTGAACATATCTATTGCACTAAAGAAGAAAATTCAAAACCTGTGAATTTTTCAAAGTTAAAATAGATTAAAAATATTCAATATTTAATATAAAATATTTTCATTTAAAAAAAAAAATGGAGATTATTTAAGGCAATCTGTCATAACATGCATGCGGTGATTTTGAATATGCAGCCACATCTGCACATAGCACAATGATCTTTAAGATTTTCGTCAAGCTGTAAAAGAAATTTTTCTTGATTGGGGAACTTATCTTTAAGAATTAAAATCAAAATATGAAGTGGAATAAGAGAGTATTCAAAAATTGGGTGCTAGTTATAGCATTTTAATAATACCAATCTATTGTGTATATATATATATTTCTGTTATCTGCTGAATCTTACAATTAAAAATGTTGACTCCGAATTGTAACTCAAATTGTCAACCCCAAGAAGTATTTGAAATTTATTTTTTTAATAACTGTGAAAAAGAATATTATATTCAACAAACTACATCAAATGTTTTATTACTAGTCAGGGCTTGAATTTCAGGGCGGGATGGCGGGATTCGCACCCAAAATTTTGAAATCCTGCCCAAAATAATATCGTGGACGGGAGACTCCCGTCCAAAAAATTTCACCCTTTTCCTGAAAATTTTGCATTTTGAAATTATGATTAATTTCCGCGAACACCTTGCAAATTTCCCGATATTTTTGCACGACTAATTAACATTTTTTTTTTTTTTTATTTACCGCGAAAGATTGTTGAAACTCACGAATTTTCGATGCGACCGATAGACAAATTTCATTATTTTTTTCTTGAGATCAGTTGACAAGTGTCTGCGACCGATTGGCGAATTCAGGGGTGATTCTGTTACGAATTTTCCGAAAATTTAAGGCATTAGGTTCCAAAAATTGTGAAAAATCAGTCTTCAGTTCAACAGAAAAATATCGTGAATTTCGACAAATGATCGCCGAAAAAATCAATTTTGTCAATCGTTCGAGAAAAAAAAAATCGCCAATTTCGTCGCAAAGAATTGTGAATAAAACACAAATTTTGTCAAAAGATCTGCGGAGAAACGTGAATTTCGTCAGATTGCGGGAAAAAAACTTGAAATTCATCAAAGGATTGCAAAAAGACGCAAATTACATCAAAGGACAACAAAAAAAATCATAAATTTCGGCAAAGGAACGCGGAAAAAATGCGAGTTTCGGCAAAGGAACACGGAAAAAGAGAATTTCGTCAAAGGGTCGCGGAAAAAAACTAATTTCGTCAAAGGTTCGCAGAAAAAAGCTAATTTCGTCAAAGGATTGCGGAATAAACACGAATTTAGTGTTTAGTCAAACGGCCGCTGAGAAAAAACTGCGAATTTCATCAAAGAATCGCGAAAAAAAACCGCGAATCTCATCAAAGAATCGCGAAAAAATACGAATTTTGTCAAAGGATCGCGAAAAAAGCACGCAATTCGTCAAAAGATTGCGGAAAAACACGCATTTCGTCAAAGCATCACGAATAAAACACGCATTTCGTCCAGAGATCACGAAAAATCCCCACGAATTTCGTTAAAGAATCGCGCAAAAAACTCGAGTTTCGTCAAAGGATCGCGGAAAGACGGCAAATTTCGTCAAAAGATCGCGAAATAACGGCAAATTTCATCAAAAGATCGCGAAATAACGACAAATTTCATCAAAAGATCGCAAAAAAACGGAAATTTCGTCAAAGGGCACAAAAAAACACATAGCTAGTGCTGGGAGTGATCGCCCCCCCCCCCCCTTCATACCCTCTGTTCTAACCTTTCAGAAAATTTGCTGTCAGTTTCAGATTTTTTTTTTTTTTTACTCAGAATCACTCCTGCTTTCTTACTTTTTTAAATAAAAAAAACATTTTGCATCATTATTCTGAGTTGATTTAAATTGCTTCAATGGTATTCTGTCATGCCTGTATTAATACAGACATGACAAAATAATTAATGCAAATCTTTAAAAAGCATGTAAAATAACAGTGGGTTTCATATTTTTTTCTCCCTCCTAAATAGCTCAACTCCCCTCCATTTATAAATGTTGGTAAGGAGACTCCCCTCCTATGAAAAATTGAATTTCAAGCCCTGACTAGTAATAAAAAGATTGTTTATATAGTTTATCAGGGTATCAATGTTTTACTGTGTAGAGCAGTTAGTTCATTGAACCTAACTGTTTACTGTTACTGTTTAAATTAAAATATGATTTTTTTCAATTTTCCACATAAATTGACTGTAATTATTTGATTTAAATTATTTTCAAAGGAAGTTATACGACTTATATATCCAACAATGTCTATTTTATCAATAAATATGCATGTATATGTATTAAGAAAAGATTTTTTTCGAAAAAAACCTGGTCTTTTGCATAAACCTGGTTTGTAGATTTAAATAGTTTTACAAGCAGGGTTACCCCAAAAAACATGGGTGTTTTTTTTTTTTTTTTTTTGGTAAAACCCACTCTAAAAAACCCAATAAATGCCGCCTAAAATTTGTAAACCTGGTTTTTTTGCCAACCCTGGTTTGTAGATTTAAATAGTTTTACAAGCAGGGTTGCAAAAAAAAAAAAAAAAAAAAAAAACCACCTACCCCAAAAAACACGGGTGTTTTTTTTTTTGGTAAAACCCACTCTAAAAAAACCCAATAAAAGCCGCCACGTCAAAGTAGGGTGTCAACGATTTTAATCAGTTGATTTAAATCAGCAATTAAAATCATGATTTTAATCAAACGATTTTTTTTTTTAATCATTGAATTAAAACAAAAATTTTCTAAATGTTTAAAATGTCAAAAAAAGTATTAAAATCTAACATAAACATAATTTGAAAGTTTCTACAGGTATTTCGACTTATGAATAAACGAAAAAAGAGCTTTAAATAATTGTTTCTAAGCTTAATTCACGAGTATTGTAAAAAATTAAAAACAGCTGAGTTTATAAAAAGCATTGTTTTTAAGTTTTTATCCAAATTAAAACAGTTTCATTTAAAAATTATATTTAAATCTAATATAATTTGCAATGTCATAAATTCCTTTGGGTAATCAATTTATGCATTATTTTATATAAAATTACACATAGCAAGTGTAATACATTTCTACAAGTAAAAGAATAAATAGTAATTAATAGCAATCTCAAGTTAAAGAAGAATGAAAGAATGACATCTTTTCAAAGCTAAATTGTAAATGAATGTATAAGAGAAAAAAAGAAATAATTGGCACAAAAATGCTAAGCTCAGCAAGAGCTTCTTCGGTATAGGTTGAATAAATGTTTTTAACTTTGTAACCCATATACTAAATAAAAAATAATAATTAGGGATTGAAAAGGCAGCAAAATTTTTCTGAAAAAGAAAAAAAAATGAACCATTGAAAGCTAATAATCCACACTGAGAGGTAATGATGCTGTTACTTAAATATTTTGAGGATTTCAGATATAAGTGGTTAACTTAGGTTTTTACTATATGTTTTAACTCATTTTCATAATACTTTTGGTTATCATACACATACATGTGTGTAAGTTTAGATTTTGGTGGTTTACAGTAATTTTCCTAAATACAAATGCAAAACTAGTATGTTGTGGCCATCACAAAACTTTCTTCTATCTCATACTTGTCAATACTTCAAAATTCATTATCACAGTGCATATATTCTCATCATGAGGATTCTAAAAAGATGAAATTCCGTGCATTAGTTCTTGAGATATTACTGTCCCTTAAATCGTATAAATCCATCAAAATGCAGCATAGCAGCGCCACCTATTGGGTGATTTACACCAGAACCTAATTATCATCAACTTATGTCAATGTCTAACTGAATATGAAGTTTGGGGAAAATCTGTGCATTAGTTCTTGAGATAGAGTTATTACGCAAATTATGACAAATGCAGCATAACAGCGCCACCTGTTGAGCGATTTACACAACCACATAATCAGCATCAACATTTATCAAGGTGTACTTAAATCTGAAGTTTGATGAAAATTCGTGCATTAGTTCTTGAGATAGAGCTATTGAGGAAATAGTGCAAAATTCAGCACAGCAGCGCCACCTATTGGACGATATTCACAAACATGTGGTCAGCATCATTTCATATCAAAGAGTAACTGAATCTGAAGTTTGATGAAAATGTGTCCATTAGTTCTTGAGATAGAGCTATTGCAGAAAACGGGAAAAATGCTGTATAGCAGCGCCACCTGTTGAGCAATTTACACCAAACTGTACAAAATGTCAGTTCATATCAAGGATTAACTGATTCTGAAGTTTGGTGAAAATTGTTGCATTAGTTCTTGAGATACAGCTATAATGGAAATTCTGAAAAGTGCAGCATAGCAGCGCCACCTGTTGAGCGATTTACAACAAAATGTTCAAAACTTCAATTCATGTCAAGGACTAACTGAATCTGAAGTTTGATGAAAATCCGTGCATTAGTTCTGGAGATTGAGCTACTGCGGAAATCGTGAAAAAGGCTGCATAGCAGCGCCACCTGTTAAGAGATTTACACCAAAAACTAATCAGCACCAATTTATATCAGGGACTAACTGAATATAAATTTTTATTAAATTCCGTGCATTAGTTCTTGAGATAGAGCGCCCACAAAATTTGTGTCACATACAGACAGACAGACAGACATTTTGTAAAAACATGTTTTTTGGAATCTCTGACCCATAAAATGTGTAAATCCGTCGAAAACTGGAATTCGAAAATTTTCATGAAACCAATACTTTCTTCTTGTAAAGATAGAAGAAAGTAAAAAGTTGAAAATAATATTTGTTAGTTTTGTTATTATTTGTGTTACTAACTAATGAAATTACTTATTTGCAGTTATTATTAATCCTGTAATTACTTATACTATTTCTTTTAGGACATTTTTTTTTATGGTTCCGCACCATCTCAAATCCTATCTTTAGTAAACCCTATAACTCCAACAGGGAGAGTATACAGATTGTCAGAAAATGAAGTTTTACAAATAAATAAAATGTACAAGAGCTTCAAGCAATAAATATGTGATCTGATAATTATTTGCTATTTATACAAAACCAATGTTATTACTTTCACCTCTTAAATAAATTTGTTTTTTAACCAGCAATGAATTATGAATTATTCAAATATTCTAACCAGAGAACACATTACACAGTTTTTAAATTTATATATATATGTGATTAATCTCAAATATTAAATTATTCTTTTTAATGTTTTCTAGGCTTTAAAAGATGTTGTATTATGGAAATTGTGTTTTTTAATCAGGAATGCTTTATTCAATGTGCAATATTTTAACATGAACCCATAAAGATCCCACTTTCAAACTCATACAATCTTTTCAGTACTAAATAAAGTATTATTCAAAATTTTTTGAAAACGCGCATTTTGAAAAATTCAAATTTTTCTAAGCCCTAACTGTGTTATATATCATTGAAAAGGTCTTGAAAATTGCTGTAAATTGGCATCAATTTTAGCTTTCTAGCTTAATTAGGAAAGTTTCTACATCATTTTGAAAATTGGTCTGTCACGGTTTTTTGACTGATTTTTTGAATATTCACGGGGTATATTTTCAAAACGGGTTGATATTTTTTGATAAAAATTTGGTATTTTTCTATATCTGTATGAAAAGTAACTATGTGCCAAATTTCATTCAAATTTGAAATAGTGAAGTAAAATCAGTGTGTTGATTTGACATGGAATGACCCAATTAATATACTACCCTTAAAAATATTTGCATTTTAGCAATTTACATTCATCTTATTAAAAAAAAGGAATTAGACATGTCCCATTTTTCCCTTTCCTGGCATGTCCCATTCCTCCTTCTACCTACTTTTATGTTAAACTTCTTGTATAAACAAAAATGTTGTTCCATAAATAGGGAAACTATTATATCTACACATAAAGAAGGCATTAATATACAGAACGCATAAAAGGTATTATATGAAGAAAATTTACTTTTGACGAAATCTGCCATTTTTCGCGCTCTGTTGAGTAAATTTGCCGTTTTTTCGTGATCTTTTGAGTAAATTTGTCGTTTTTTCGTAATTTTTTGAGTAAATTTACCGTTTTCTTCATGACCTTTTGGCAAAAATTACTGTTTTTTCGCGATCTTCTGACAAAAACTGCCATTTTTCGTGATCTTTTGACGAAAATTACCACTTTTTTGCGATCTTTTGACGGAAATTGCCGCTTTTTCGCAATTTTTTGACGAAAATTGCCGTTTTTTGCGATCTTTCGACGGAAATCGTTTTTCCGCGATCTTTTGACAGAAATTGCCGTTTTCAGCGATCTTTTGAGAAAAATTGCCGTTTTTCGTGATCTTTTGACGAAAATTGCCGTTTTCCCTGACCCTTTGACGAAAATTGGCGTTTTCTCTGATCCTTTGACAAAATTTCTTTGAACGATTTGAATTTTTCTTTGAATTTTTCTTTGAACGATTGACAAAATTGAATTTTTTTTTGTGACCATTTGTCATTTGCGTTACATTTTTATGTCCGAATTTTCAGATTTATGGCCGATATTTTTTTTAATTTTCGGAAATGACTGCCGTAATTCTTCAGACTTTTCGGAACAGAATGATCCCTGGTTCAGCGATCACGATGAAATAGCATAACCACAGCACGCGATAAATGACTTCTCGTAGTTGCAGTATTGAAATATAAGCATATTTTGATGCGGATTAAAATCATTTTATGATTCTTTTTTTATTTAAACGAATAAAAAACGGATGTCTGCACGAAATAAATTCTTGAAAAATAAGAAATTAAAAATCGAAAAAAATGGCAAAAGAAAAAAAAAATTTAAATTTAAAAAAAAAAAAGACAACATTCAAAAATGACAAAAAAGCTGAAAACCGCGGATCCGCGGAAGAATCTCATGCCTGCTCATTCCACCCCACTCTCCCCTACTCGGTACGGCTCTAACTGACAGGGCCGGGGGAATTGGGGGGGACGAAGGGGGCAGTCACCCTGGGCACGAAAATTGAGGGGACCTCTTTACATTGCATTCTGAGATTTTGGATAAAGTTCGTTTTTTGCCACTTTCTTAGTAATTTTTCTTGCATGTACTTCACTAAATATTACCAAGAGGGTACATTTTTTAGAAACAGCATCTTAAATACATGTAACTTAAAATATATATATAGATATTTTAAAAATGGTAATTTTGTAAGTAACTGTAAAATATTATGGAATTAAAACTATTTGGAACAGATGTCATATTCGCCCCATATTGGCGTGATTTTTTTCGGTTGCCAATTTGGTGAAAACATCAACAGCATAAACAACATAATCCGGGTTACCACATCAAGCAAAATAACGACACTTTGGCGCAAGTTAAGTACCTATTGCATATATGATATTGGTGACAGAAACAAATCGCGCCAATATGGGGCGAATATGACATCTGTACCAACTATTTTTTAAGCTTTTTGGCGACCTCTAAATACTTTTTGTTTCAGCTGAAATTTTACTAGAGATCTTAAGTATCCCAAAGGAAACTTTTTAGGGGGCGAGAGTCCAAATTTTAAAAAATTTATTTTTTTGGGACACCCTAATACTGGCATAGGCGTAGAGTTTTCAAAATTGTTGGAGGGGCTCAGCCAGTGGCGCAGACAAGGGGGGGAGGGGGTCTACACCCTCCTGGAACAGGGAATTAATTTACTAAGTAATGAATACAAAAATAGTAAAACCTGCTAAGACAAAATTATAAATAACCGCTGAAAGTTTCCGTTTTATACAGGTTTTTGTCTACCTTAGCAGGTAAAAATTCAAAATGTTCCTTTCAATGGGATCATGAAATGCCTTCCATTAGAGAAGATTTCGTTGTAGACAGGTTCCGTTTACACAGGCTAACCGTATATCCATACAGTACCTTTGTAAGAGCAATCGTAAGCTACCGAAACAATATTCCGTTTAAGACAGGTTTATAGTTAATTAAGTAAAATTGTACGGCAATCTTTTCTTCTGGAGCATGAAAAGTTTCCATTTAAGACAAAATTATGCCATAGACAGGTTTCGTTTTAACAGGTTTTACTCTGCATATATCATAATCTTATAATAAAAGACAAGATCGCTTGTTGTGTGTGTTTATTGTCGATGGCTAGGAAAATCTACTACCCGCAGAGGTCTGACAATTTATATGAGAATAGTTCAATGCAGGCATGGATGCCCCCGAGGCTCACATTATTAATTTTTTTTATAATTGGCCGAGATATTAATTAAAAATTCATCAAAAAAGAGACTTTTTTTTTAAATTGGCTGAGACGCGCTCGTGCATGATCAGAACCTGCTTTTCGAGCGGAAAGGAAAGAACTAAATACATTTTTTTTTCTTTTTTTGCCGTTTTGTTTTAATGCCCATCAGCCGTGCCGTTTGAAATACGGATGACATATTCTTATAGTTCATACATTTACGTCTCAAACGCCGCAATCAGTTAAACAAATATGGTTCTTAACTCTTTGAAAAAATTTTTCAAAAAAGGATTTCTCAGTCGACTTTTTCTCCCTTTCGCCAACGCTTACTCAGGGCTCAATTTTAGAGGTACCGATTCACAAAAAATACGTATTTAAAGCTAAGATCTTCTTCTCGTCGCTGGTTTAATCGGTTTTCTAAAAGACTAATTTTAATTCGTTAAACAAATTCGCGACCGCAGATCGCTTCGCGCCTCACCGTGACGAGACTTTTTTCCACAATCTTTTTAGAGCATTTCGACCGACTGGATTTTACATCTATTAGAACAGTTTCGTAATGTTAGAACAAGTAGAAGTATTTAAAAATAATAACAATAAAATCTTAGAATATTTCGGCGAAAAAGGCTAAAAAACGGTTTCGGCGCGGTTTCGCTTGGCTTCGGCATACGTTTCACTATTAAATATGCATATTTTTCATGAAATTTTATAGAGCACTCGGGTACAGTTGTATTTATAGCATATTAAAATTTCAGATAGTTCAGATGACGAAAACTATTTTTTTATGTTAAAGAACCCGACGCGAAAACAAGAAAAACTAGTCGGATGTGAGAATCCCAAAACTTTCTTCTATCTCATACATGTTAATACTTCAAAATTCATTATCACAGTGCCAAAATTAAATGACAATCTATAGATTGTCATGAGGAGCATATATGCTCATCGTCATTTCCATCATAAGGATTCTAAAGATATAGGTTCATTAAATTGTGTGCATTTTAAAAGGAGATATAAGAATCGCATCTTTGAAACAAACAATTGAATTTTGGCATCCACCATTTTAGATGTCTGCAAGAAAATTTCTCAGCTCAAAGAGCACAAAAGCTACACCTGTCGCGCTGTATACACCCAAGCTTAAAAAGAGATCTATTTATATGAAAGTGTAACAGAATATCTAGTCTGATTAAATTCCGTGTATTAGTTTTTGAGGCAGAACAATTGCGGAAATCGTAAAAAACGGAGCATAGTAGCGCCACCTATTGCGCGATTACACCAAAACGTAATAAAGAATAACATATATCAACGTCTAACTGAATTTTAAGTTTGATGAAAACTTGTGCATTAGTTTTTAAGATAGAGCTGTTGCGAAAATCATGAAAAATTCTGTATCGCAGTGCCACCTTTTGGGCAATTTACACCAAAAAGTAATCAGCACCATTTTATATCACGGACTAACCTAATCTGAACTTTGATGAAAATGCGTGCATTAGTTCTTGAGAAAGAGCTATTGCGGAAATCGTGAAGAATGCAGCATTTCAGCGAAACCTGTTGGACGATTTACACGAAAACGTAATCAGCCCGAAATAATATCAAGATATAGCTGAATCTGAAGTTTGATGAAAATCTGATTATTAGTTCTTGAGATATAGCTATTTCGGAAATCGTGAATAATGCATCATAGCTGCGCCACCTATTGAGCAATTTGCACCAAACAATATCAAGGACTAACAGAATCTGACGTTTTATGAAAATCTGTGCATTAATTCTTGAGATATAGGGCGATTTGCACCAACAACTATTCAGTATATCAGAGACTAATTGAACCTAAAGTTTTATTAAATTCCGTGCATTAGTTCTTGAGATAGAGCACCCAAGAAATTTGTGTCATATACAAACTCACAGACAGATTTACAGATAGACATTTTGTAAAAACATGTTTTCAGGATCTGTGACCGCTAAATGTGTAAATCCGTCGAAAACCGGAATTCGAAAATTTTCTTGAATCCAATACTTTTTCTTACAAAGATAGAAGAAAGTAAAAATTAAGAAGAAAACATATTTCTTTTAGAAGTAGATATCAATATTTTTTTACGAAAATTTTACACGCGCTGAGAAACGGTTATATTTATAACGATAAAAATTTTAAAGAGTTCGGACCAAAAGAAACTATTTTAAAAAAATTATGTGTAAAAAACAGAAAATTACTTCTTACGAGCGCTTTTACCATTAAAAGATCAATATTTTTTGGAGATTTTTTCATTTAAAAATATAAACTCACACAAAATCGGATTAAAGGATATAAAATCATACAAATCTGAGCTTTATTAAAGGTCACTATCACGGGCCCGGGCAACGCCGGGCGGGTCAGCTAGTGTATAATAATAAAGAAAGAAGTTTGTCTGTCTGTCGGCTATGTTTTGAAAAAAAAAAAAAAAAACGCTGAACGCAGAGCTACAAAATTTCGTATGAAGGTACCTCTATGTATTTAGTTATGCACAACAAAGCCCGATTTTGGGCTTTTTGATTAGACTTTTTCAATATAATTTTTAATGCAATTTTTAACGTTCTTCACGGTTCGAGGCGATTTTTTTTTAAATTATTAAAATAAATGAGGTTTCAATCTTTTAGCGTATAATATAGTAAACTTTGTCGTCTTTTCAAAAAAGTTTATTCGGAATTCATACATCGATTTTTGAATTTTTCGCAAATATTTTCATGCTATTTTTAGCGTTATTTCTTGTTTCGCAGCGATTTTTTTTATATTGATAAAAGGAATTCGGTTTAAATCTTTTAGCATTTTACAGTAAGTTTTGTGAATTTTTAATTCGAGATTTTACGATTTTTCGTAACGAGTTTAGTTTTGACACTCGTGACAGAATTCCTGTTAAAATGTTTTAGAGCACTTGTAGTAATTTTTGACCTTTGCGATTTTTGGAATTTTTAGCGCTTTTTAATGCAATTTTCAGCGATTTTTCGCTTTCCGCAGTGACTTTTTTACATTGGTAAAAAGAATTCGGTTTTAAACTTGTAACCTAATGTAGTAAATTATTTTTCACTTGGAGCGATTTTTTGCATTCCGTGGAGATTTTTTGACATTCGTGAAAGAATTCCGGCTAATGTTTTTAATCCACTATGGTGATTTGTGTTCTCAGCGGTTTTTGAATTTTTAATGTTCTTTTTTGCGTTTGTTTACAATTTTTTTTTCGTATTCCATAATGATTTTTGGCATTCATAATATTTTTTCAGTTTCAAATTTTCAGCCTAATATAGAAAATTTTCTATTTCGCAATTTCTGAAAAAAAAAAAAAAAAAAAAAAAGAAAGAAAGAAAGAAAAAAGAAAAAATACGCATTTCAACATGATTTTTAGAGTTTTTACGCGTTCCGTGCCTTTTTTTAACATTTATAAAAGAAATTCGTTTCAAACTTGTAACACGCTGTAGTAATTTTTTTCCTCTGCGATTTTTGATTTTTTATCGATTTTTAATGCGATGTTTAGCGTTCCGCTGCTATCTTTGGAGATTCGTAAAAGGATGTCAATTTTTAGTCCAATAAAGTTTATTCGAAATTCGTACAGCGATTTTTGAATTTTTTGCAGCTTTTTATGCATTGTTTACAGAATTTTCGCATTCCGCGCTGATTTTTCTACTCTCGTAAATGGAATCCAGTTTTAACCTTTTAGCCCATAATAACAAAATTTTGTCATCTGCGATATTTGAATTTTTAGCGATTTTTAGAGTTTATTCGCTACAATTTTTCCAAATTAGTAAAAGGAATCCGGTTATCTTCTAGCCCAAAATAGTAAATTTTGTTTTCTTTTCATTTAAATATATTTGGTATTCATGCAGCTATTTTTAAAAATTTTTCTCGATTTGTTGAGTTTTTTTGTGTCATGTACTGTTTTTCGACAGACCTGACGACGTCGGGCATGTCAGTTAGCTAGTGTATAAATGTATAATATAAATACTACAGGGTTGCGCACAAAAAAGCGGCCCTGCTGTGCTTGTACAGATAGATACTTTTATATGAACGTCTAAAAGCTTGAAAATATCACGAAAATCGAATCAAATGTCAGTGCAAAATGGAATGGAAAAAAATTAAGTTTAGGCCTGGCCCGGGTTTACAGAAAAAATTAGACCCGGTCCCTACTCAGCATGATATTAATGAAAGAAAATGGGTCTGAGAAAGGTTTTCTTGCTTGGCCTGAATAAGAACAATTGAATATGTACGTTTACTGTTACCCTGGTGAATCGTCATTTACTACAGAAACACCGCTTGGTAGATTTGGACTATTTTAATAAATATGAGCTTTATGCATGATTTAGAGACAAAGAATGTCTCCCTTTATATTCTATGCATTGGAGACACTGCTGATTTTTCCTGGCTTCTAGTTTCATCATTTGCAACAAAACTTAACTCCTCTCCCCCCTCCCTCCCGAGTTCTTCAAAGCTCGTAAATTGGAGTCACTTTCTTTGTAGGTTCGGGAAACGGCGAACCATCTTATTTGTGCTCTAATCAGATCATATCGGACACCATTTGTTGTCCGTTAAAAACGTGAATTTATTGCCCAATGTCCATGACGCCGAATTAGAAAAAAAATTCTTCCCAGAAAGTGTGCCCAGTGTCCAAAGAAGGAAGAAAAACACACATGGAGTGTGCTTAGTTTTTTCCCATACGCCACGCAAAAATTTCCCAGTTGTTTTACTTGTTTACAAAGAATAAAAGTAAATAGCGAATTTAGAGAAAGAACAATTATCCATCGAAAACATTATACGCTAAAAACTTTTGTAAATTGTATGAAATTACAAAATCTGAGTTTTTTCGATGTCAGTTGGCGTAAAAAAATATAGCCCACCTGAAAAAATTATTGGAGGGGCCCGAGCCCCACGGGCCCATATAACTCTACGCCTATGAATACTGGGGTACAATGAAACACTCCAAATGATGGAAGCAATTTTCACCCAGTATAGTAATATGAAAAATAATAATATAATAAAATAATATGAAAAAATGAGATAAATACAAAAACAAAACTTGATTAATAAGGAACTTGATAAAAATATTATAGTCTAAGATGAAAAATAAGAAAATTCTGTTAGTTTAAGAAATACCTTTCATTTTATATTAAATTGGCTCAAGCCAGTTTCAAAAGTTAGCATTTCTGCTTATATTTCAGTTGCTCCTGAAGGAATATGGGGTGGTAGTTTCAACACAATGAGTTTTTTTTTTAAATGTAAGTTTCTAAAAAAAAAAAATTAAAACTAGGTTGGAGTCTTTTTATATCAAGTACTTCACATTTTACTTCATTTAAATGTATGATTTCTCCAACGGTATATATTTCCTTATGTTTCCATTTATATGGATACTGCTTGTGCCATACATGTTGTGTGTGGATAGGATATCTCATTCTTAGTACCTCGATGACCAGCTGGGCCTGGAAAAAAAATCTGGATCATTATCAGAGTCTGTAGCAGGCAGAGTTGAGTTTGTTTTCAAAACAATCCCTTCTTAGCTTTTTTTTTCTCTTTCTATCTTTTAATTGCTTAACAAGAGTATTTTTTACTGACCTGGTTAGAACAAAACTTTTTTTTTTTTCTGTTTTCCTACTTTTACTTCTAATATGATTATATAATAATATATAAATATATATATAAGAATATATAATAATTTACTACTTTTATTACTATAATGAAACATGTTTCATTGTACCCCGTCTGCAAGTGTTTCATTGTACCCCGCACTGATGTTGCTAAATAAAAATTTATTTTCAAACTTCTAATATTTTTTTTTTTTAGTTTGGTTTTGGAGGTATGAAGACAACAACCCAAAGATAACAATGTATAGAGAAAATAATTATTACATATAACAACAAGGAAAAAGAAACAAAATTACTTTTAGTAAAGAAAGTTACTTTCAATGGTGTAAAAGCAATAATCTTCTATTGCTACTGTTGTAGAAGTGTGAATGTATCCAAATCACATCAGTAATTGGAACATATAGTTGTTCAACATATATATAAACTGCAACTCTCTACGGCAAATTTGATTGATTTTACAAGTAATGTTTCATTGTACCCCGTCTTCCCCTACATTTTTCGTCGAAAAGTTATTGAATTGTCCTTAACCACCCCCCACTGAAATACAAATTTATGAATAAGGACTGTCAAAATAGCACGGGGTTTTTTTCTTGGAAATATAAATGAGTTTCAAACTGTTATACTGTACTGGAATCTAGGAAAAAAGGTGACCGGAAAAAACGTGACAGAAAAAACAAGAGCGGAAAAAACGGGACACGGAAAAATGGGACGAAAAAACGTGACAAGGAAAAAAGGTGACCGGAAAAACGTGACAAGGAAGTGTTAAATATTGAACTTGTCGATAAATAAATGCTAAAAACTAAAGTAAAGTTTTTCCACTGTCAGTTCTTACAGCGTAGGGGGGAGGGGGGCAGAGTTAATGGGTGAGTTAGACAACTTTAAGATTTGGCCCAAGAAAGTACAATTTTAACATTTCAGTAAGAGAAGTTTAGTATGACTTCTACAACGGACAAGTTAGTGCTTTCTACGGAGGTGGGGGGGGGGGGTATTAACGAAATAGAATTTATTGATTCTTTCAATTCGCTATTGATAGTTTATATATGAGCAAAGATGTTTTATAAGGCGGAGGGGGAGGGTAAAATTACGTACACAGCTTGTAAAGGGAATAAAATAAAGACGAAGAGAGGAGGCATTTTCTTTAGAGGAATTTTTTCATTATCCTGCTATTTAGCTCACAGGCTATCAAAGCCCAAGGGCTAATGTGCACGCAGGTTCTGTATGTATGTATGTATGTATGTACGTAACGCGATAACTCTTGACAGAAACATCCGATTTGCTTTAATTTTTTTTCCAGGTTCATTCTGATAAGGCGCTTCCATGATTAGTTTTGGGGGTTGTTGGTTAAGAGTAAAGGGGGCTACTATGGGTTTTTCATGCAGAATTATTCGATTTGCTCTAAAATTGGTATACGATTTATTATGTTAAGGAGCTTCCATGATTAAATTTGGAGGTTCATTAATTAAGTATACATGGGGGAAAGGGGGCTAGACCCCCTTAATTTAGATAAAAGGGGTTTTTCATGCAAGAGTTATTCGATTTGCACCAAATTTAGTATACCGGTTTATTATGCTAAGGAGCTGCCTTGATTAAATTTGGGAGTTTTTGGTTAAGTATGAAGAGGGGGGGCGGGGCTAGTCCCCCTTAATTTAAATAAATGGGTTTTTCACGCAGAATTTTTCGATTTGCTTCAAGTTTGAT
Source organism: Maratus speciosus (assembly GCA_963932465.1). NCBI lineage: Eukaryota > Metazoa > Arthropoda > Arachnida > Araneae > Salticidae > Maratus > Maratus speciosus. Next base: position 551,133,213 of record OZ010794.1, read on the forward strand.
ATATCGGTTTATTCCGATATGGCGCTTCCTTCATTAGGTTTGAAGATTCGTTGTTGAATATAAAAGGGGGAAAGGGGGGAAAGTCCCCTCTTCTTAATTTAGATAAATGGATTTTCATGCCGAATTATCCAATTTATTTTATTTTTTTCTATGTTCATTCTGATAAATGGGCGGGGCTGGTATGGACAACAGGGATAAACTAGTATTAATATATAGGTACTCATAATATAATTCCATAAGTTTTAATATTATAACTAATAGTTATTTATAATTTATTTAATTTTATTAATATTTTGTTTCCTATCAAACAATTAGATCGTTTTAAAGAGAGGGCAATATATTACATACGATTAGATTTGGTAATACTGTTTAACTAACTTTACATGACCTCAGGGTTAAACTAGAGGGAAGCTAGGGGGCGTATACCCTGGGCTACCGGGTAGAAGGGGAAGGCATTAAATTTGGTTCGTTTTCCGGTTCAAAAACAAATAACGAAATTAAGTTAAAAATGTCATGGAATCGGACAACCGAAAATAAATATATATACATTTAGGCGGTTCTCAAATTCTCTACTCAACAACGCGAAACTTTGACAAATTTTCCGATTCATTTTTAAACGTAAAGGCCTGGCTAAATATAAAAAATAAATAAAAAAATTAATAATAATAAATAAATAAAAAAATTCTATAGCTTACTAAAAAATATATAATTGAATAAAATTAAAATATTTCAAACTAAATAAATATGGCTATTAAGAAAAAATGTACCCATATTTTGAACTTTAATGAAAAATCATGCTTTCGAAGCATGGGACCCCCCAGGTTAAATACTTAATCCTTCAGCAAAGAGAGTGGTTCCTCTTATTATTGATTGACAATCATTCAAAATATTTTGCTTTCTATTTGATTGTAACAGGCGTTTTGCAGATTGTAGTTTTAAAAGAATGATAGACAGGTATTATGTTGACGAAAAATACATTGGAATTTTACAACTCACTTCAATATACATATTTGAAAGTGATAGAAGATAAACCTTAGTTTTCCAGAATGGTTTTTGTTGAATGATATTAATCTGACAGACGAATAATGTATAATAAAAGGGTTGTTTCTTCTGTGAAATTTTTATGTGCCACCCATCGTGTTTTATGAGATATTTTCATGTAAATAATAGGTAATGGTGTTGATTTTAGATATTTCACACAATTTGAGATAGCGTATAATGAATAACTTTGAACCGGATTATTGGAACAAATACTCAGCTGTATTTATCTTTTTTAAATATTCCCTGAAGTGCCATATGCTACATTTCTAGAGACCTCACAAGTTTAAAGACTGAATTATTTTTTGCTTAACTATTGCAGATTGATGTATAATAATTTAAGAGATTGGTTCGTTGTGTTTATGACGGCCAATTATCAACACGAGGGATATGGGCCCAAAAGGTGGGGGTGCCCTCCTTGTGTGTCTTTCTAATGGAACCTAACCCGTATTTACGCATGGAAATCCATGGTTCGAAACAAACCACAAAAACTCCGAACGATTGGGCCGACGGGTGCGATTGGGTTCAAACCCAGCACCTCCCGTCTACCAGCTTCGAGAGCAGAACCTCTCGGCCACTGGAGGGGCAATAATTTAAGAACTCACATTGTTTTAACCTTGTTGTAGATTTAGGAAATGTACAAATGTCATGTTCTTACAACAGAATCCACCCCCCCCCCCCCCAATCTTTCAACATCAAGAAAGCTGAAAAGATGCAAAGGCAAAGAAATCATCATTTTAAAAATACTTTTGTTTTGTGTAACCAATAATGCTTTCGAACATGATAGAGTAAAGCGTCTGTAACTCATTCTAAATTGTACTACCACTAATCGATGTATTAAAGGAATTTTATAAACAGTTATTTTAATGGTATTTTGAAGAACTGTCGTCACATAAAGGGTTAATGTATTATTTAATTGCTAAGTTTCATATTTTCCGTTTCCACATTCGCTAATACGATTACGAAATATTTTTTATTCCTATATGTATGAACATTTCCAGAATTTTTTCTCGATCAGTTTCCACAGAATTGATCAGAAATATAAATCTTAATTTTCCCATGCGGTTTTTTTTTTCTGCCTACCAAATTAAGTTTAGGTACATAAAGATAAGTGAATACAGTCAAACCTCGTTAACATGAACCTCAAGGGGAATTAAATTTTTGTTCATGTCACCCGTAGTTCATGCTATCAGTATAACAAAAAATCCAGATAACAAATAGAGGAAAAATACATATAGGGGAGACTGGGGGCTAATGGGACATAGGAGCAAATGGAACAATAGGGTTTTCTTGTAAAATATAACAGTATAATATAATCTTGTAAAATACAACAGTATAATATAATCTTGCAAAATATAACTTTCGAAGAATATGCACCTCAAAAAAAAAAAAAAAAAAAAAAAAAATGAAGGGGATAGCCTCCGCCCCCCTCCTTATACTTAACCAATGAACCCCCAAATCTACTCAGGGAAGCTTCTTAACATAGTAAACCGGTATACCAAATTTGAAGCAAATCAGATAATACTGCATGAAAAAAACATATCGGTAAATTAAGCTTTATACTTAACTAATGAAGCTCCAAATCTAATCAGGAAAGCGCTTTATCAGAATGAACATAGAAAAAAATAAAATAAATTGGATAATTCTGCATGAAAATCCATTTATCTAAATTAAGAAGAGGGGACTTACCCCCCTTTCCCCCATTTTATAAATTTAACCAACGAATCTCCAAACCTAATGAAGGAAGCGCCATATCGGAATAAACCGATATATCAAATTTGAAGCAAATCGAAAAATTCTGCATGAAAAACCCATTTATTTAAATTAAGGGGGGGACTAACCCCCGCCCCCCTCTTCATACTTAACCAATAAACCTCCAAATTTAATCAAGGCAGCTCCTTAGCATAACAAACCGGTGTACTAAATTTGGTGCAAATCGAATAACTCTGCATGAAACACCCATTTATTTAAATTAAGGGGGTGGGGGGGTCTAGCCCCCTTTATATTTAACTAATGATCCTCCAAAACTAATCATGGAAGCTCCTTAATATAATAAATCGGTATACCAAATTTGGAGCAAATCGAATAATTCTGCATGAAAAACCCATTTATCTAAATTAAGGTGGGGGGAGTAGCCCCCCTTTACTGTTAACCAATAACCCCCAAAACTAATTAGGGAATCGCCTTATCAGAATGAACCTGGAAAAAAAAATGAAGCAAATCGGATGTTTCTGTCAAGAGTTATCGCGTTACGTACATAAGACGTAAGTGCATACATACATACATACAGAACCTGCGTGCTCATTAGCCCCTGGGCTTTGATAGCCTGCGAGCTAAAAAGCAGTATAATGAAAAAATTCCTCGAAAGAAAATGCCTCCTCTCTTCGTCTTTATTTTATTCCCTTTATAAGCTGTGTACGTAATTTTTCCCTCCCCCTCCGTCCTCCACTGTACCCAAAAATCATTATTGATTAAAGTTTTATAAATATATAAAACATCTTTGCTTATATATAAGCTATCAATAGCGAATTGAAAGAATCAATAAATTGTATTTCCTTAATACCCCCCCCCCCCCCCAACGTAGAAAGCACTAACTTGTCCGTTGTAGAAGTCGTACTAAACTTCTTAATGAAATGTCAAAATTGTGTTTTCTTGGACCAAATCTTAGAATTGTCTAACTCACCCATTAACTCAGTACCTCCCCCCCCCCCCCCCATCTCCTACGCTGTAAAATGCTGACAGTGGAAAAACTGCACTTTAGTTTTAATTGTTTATTTAAATATGGCCTTCATGTCGTTAAAAAATATATAAGGTTTACTGTGTTTTAAAAATATATATTAAATTCCTTAAAAAACAAACTTCATATTATATTTTCTGTTATGTATACAACTTAATAAATAGAATACTTTCCCGTGGTCTTTTATCCGATTTGTTTTTTCCTACGTGCGCTTTTTTTCCGTGATTCCAGTATCTTATAGAAATGTTTATTTTAATTTATTTTGTTTAGTTTAAATGTTTAGAATAATATATCTGGAAATTCCATGATGAAACCAAAAATTGCAAAAAATTTGACTTCAATCAATTGCTTAATATAACAACAACAAAAAAAAGTAACAAACTATGCTAATTTCTAATTTTAGGCATATCTTAACAAAGATATTTATTTATTATTATTTTTTCTTTATTTGTTCTGCTAATATCTGAAAATACTAATGCCACTGATCGGGACATAAAAAATTATAAATTGATAAGTGATTCAGAAAGTCTAAAAAATATTATTATTATTATTATTAATATAATTTTATGTTAATAAACAAAAAATTCAAATAGCGTTAAATAAAATAAAAATAATAAAAATATAACTTTCCAATCGAATCTCTTATAACTAACTTCTTTAAAATTAAAAAAAATAAAATAAATTTTATATGATATTATACATGCGTAAGTCGAAAACAAGTTGTTATGTAAACGAGCATTCTCGTATGCGAACATTCACAACATTTTTCAATATTTGCATTCTAATTATCAACGGAAAGCATTCTTATTCACATAATGTCCAAATTAAGTAGTAGTGTAAATGTGAATTTTCATACGTGAATATTCAGGAATTTTTTTTATAATAGCATTCTTAAACATCAACGGAAAATATTGGTATTACCGTTCGCGAATATCAAATATCAAGTAGTGATGTTAATTAGAATTGTCGTAAGCGAATTTTCAATTTTTTTCAATATTAGCATTCGTAGACATCGATGAAAAATATTTGGATTCGAGTTCGCGAATCTGCTGTTGAAAGAATCTATAAATTGTATTTCCTTAATCCCCCCCCCCCCCCCCGTTAGAAAGCACCAGCTTGTCCCTTATAGAAGTCATGTTAAACTTCTCTTAATGAAATGTTAAAATTGTGTTTTCTTGGACCAAATCTTAGAATTGTCTAACTCACCCATTAACTGTGCCCCCCCCCCCCCGCTGTAAGAAACTGACAGTGGAAAAACATTAGATTAGTTTTTAACATTTATTTATCGACAAGTTCAATATTTAACACTTCCTTGTCACGTTTTTTCCGGTCCCGTTTTTTCCGTGTCCCGTTTTTTCCTTGTCCCGTTTTTTCCGCTCTTCTTCTTTCTGTCCCGTTTTTTCCTGTCACCTTTTTTCCGTTTACCACTGTACTGTTAGATACATTTTTTCTACACCCATTTTTCAGATTTCGTTTGCCAAAATATAAGCACAATTTTCTCTTATGTTAGATATGTATTCAGTAAAATTTGTTTCTGTTTCTGCACTTTTTTAATTTTTTTACACCTGTGACAAAGAAAAGTTTGGGAGAGGGGGGGGGGGGGGCGCCAAATTGAAACTTTGCCCCGGACGCAGTTTTCTCTTCGCACGCTGCTGTTAATAGAAATATTAAAACAAAGCTTTTCACACCTCTTTTTTAATAAACTAATAAAAGTATATTTTAAGAAACAAATTAAGAAATTTACCTGCACCATCACTCCCATTCTGAGACAATCTTTACCGATGTTTTCCTTACATGTTTTACACGATGCTCGACTGCTCTTGGCGTATTCAACAATATACGGTAAATCAGTATTCATTTTTATATTATTATTATTTTACAAAATATAGCAATAAAATTAATTGATTAAAAAAATTATTTTAATATTCAACAACGGGCAAAAAAACACTTGCATGAGACCGGTGTGGTCAGTAAAAAAATAAACAATGAAATTCTCGCGCACTTCCCGAAAAAAGAATTCATAGGTAATGTTGCCAACGGATAAAGTAATATCAAATATATTTAGCTCTCACGGTTAAAAAAAGAAAAACAACTTAAACATAGTTTAAGAAATTGGTACTTTTTAGAAAAAATATTTTGGTTTAATTTAAATGAAATGAGTGACTACATCGGTGACTACACAGACTTCTTATATTAGAAGTTTGTGGGTGACCAGGGTGACTACTGCCACTGCACGGAAAAATGAAAATATATTTATTACATTATAATAAATGGCATCAACTAGCTTGTTTATCAGTGCGTGCGGCAAATTTACTTTTCGTTTTTCGATTTCCTAATTTTATCGTTAAGTAGAAGATAAGCGATTGAGTCTGTGATTAGAATAAGATTAATCGTTTAACAAGTTTTTATTTTTTACTGACCTGTCACGCTCTGTGGTTAAAATGCTCTAGTTTTAAAACTATTAACTCTAAACGTTTTCTATATAATTTTCAATTTCCAGAATGCTCTCGAAATTAAGTAAATGTCCAGCTGTCTTTCGGCGTTTTTTTCAGCCTGGATTTATAAATAAAAAGCATAATTTTTCTTCTTTGCCTGTTGGAATAATAGGAGCTCCTTTTAGTAAAGGCCAGGTTTGTATTTTAACTTTCTAAATTAATTATTAAAATAACTGTACGATAGGGTAGATGTGCCAGTAATGGACACCCCTTGATGTTTTTGGTTCATAAAAAAATAACTAATAAATATTTAGCTTTAATTATTTTTTTATAATAACCCCCTTGTATGTTTTATAAAACTGGGTTATTACTGACACTTTTAATCAAGCCAGTCAGGAAGCAGATATATAAATGTTTCAAAGTTTCGCTGTTTTTCTGTGAAAATCTTAATGAAGAGGCTAAGAGCTGGCTTCGTTTAATTAATTTATATATTATTTACTTTCTTGCAAAATTTGAATGTTTTTGTTTGAGTAGCAATAGAGAACTTAGAATTTTATATACTAACGGCCATTTACAAAATTTCATTTATTTTTAAGATTTTAAGAGGGGGTGTCCATTACTGGGATGGTTAATTAGTCATTTTCCAGTAATGGACACCCCATGTAGACATTGCTAAAAATGCAATTTCAGTAGTAGGGGGACACGGGGTAAAATGGGTAGCTGGGGTAAAATGGGTATATTTTATATATTATTTTTATTATTTTACCAGGCAAATGTTTTTGAAAAATTTAAAGTATGAATGAAATGCTCACATATCTGGCAATATTTAAATTAGGTAAAAACAAACTAGCATTTTCAGAAGATAGAACAAAGTATTTTTAGGGGGTGATAAACTTCTTTCCAAAAAAATATGCAGGAAAAATTTTAAAAATAAGCTGTTTGGATTTTAAAGAAGAAGGATTTTTCTAATAGAAAACTCAAAAAATGAGTAAATTTATTTACTCACAAAAAATTTATACCACTTTTTATCACATGGGGTAAAATGGATATAGGCCATCTTTTTTGTGCGAGTTGAGGTCAATGTATGAATGTTGATCAAAATTGAAAGACCTTTGAGAGCAAATTTTTATTGATCATATGTTTAAAACTCAAATTATTCTTTGTTATATGAAATTAGGCTATAAATTAGTCGCAATCATCAGTTATCTGCGCTACACGTTAGAATGTAAATATTAAAAATCGCTGTTAACAATTTCTCAAAAATCGTGTTAAATCGAAGTGTATTTTCGGCCATAAATTAAATTAAAACACATGTGCTATCTATACTAAATTATTAAATTGGGTGGATTAAAAGAGGACAAACAGTAAAAGAGTCGAAGCAACCCATGGAAGTTAAACCAGAGGTTCTCGCTGCAGTGAATCAAATGATTGGTGACTGGGTCCTTGTGAAATTCAGTGTAAAGAAGTCTGATCAAGAATTCACAGGTCTTATTATTGATATATCCCTGATGAAGATGAATACACTGTGAAGTTTGTAACAAAGTCATCTGCCAGATTATTTTATGTCTTCCCTGAGAAAGACGACATTGCTGATGTGCAGGCATTATCGAATTGTCAGGAAGTCTATCTCAACCAAGCTGCACCATTCGTTGCCAGTATACATTTTGTGCATAAATTTTCATTCAGTTATAGCTAGTTAACTTTATAAATTGCTTTTGATAAAAAATATTTTTCAGTTAACTTAATTTCTCATTTTTTCCTGCAGATACTCATGTTGATATCTATCTGATTTTGAACTGCATTAAATTAAAATAAAAGTTTTAAAATGAAACACTGTTCTAAACATGATTCAGAACATGGACGTAAATTGATGTAGTGAAAGTTGGGAGCAGTTTGGGGCAGGGTTGGGTTTAAGCTGTCAAAAACCAGTTTTTGACGTGACATAGGTTTAAACCATGTTTTAAGCGGTTTTAACCGTCAAAAACACCAATATTTAAATATGGTCAGGACAACAACAGAAACTGCTGTTATAGCAAGATACAACATTGCTTTTATTTAATGATAGTGCACTTTATTTTTAACATTTATTTTACTGTAATCAAATATTAAATTATAATTTATTTCTTTGTTTGACTAAATTGATAAATTTTTTATGTGTGTTTTGTTGTGGCTTTTCAGCATACTTGGTTGCATTTCTTATTTAAAAAAAAAAAAATATATATATATATATAACCATTAATTAAACATTACTGACCACCAACAAAAATTGTGATAGTATGAATAAATTTACAACAATACAGTGTCCCCAAACATACTGAATGGATACCGAAAACATAATATACAAGCTGCTATGTATAAAATAAAGTCCCTTGTACTACATAACAAGAGTTAATAAGGAAGAAAAAAAGAATATGGATTTCGATAAAAATAATTGCAAAGCTAATATATTGAATTACGTTATCAAGAGTACAGAATTCAATTATATAAGCACAATTAGTCGTTTTCTGTGAGAAAAAAGCTAAAACTTTTTGTGATGATAAGCCATTATAACAAATGAAATCAATCATGATACCATAAAAATAGATTATATTAAATTAAACAAAAACCTAATTTGCAGAACAAATTAAAAAAACAAAATTTATTTCCTAAATTGTTTAAGCCCGAGAAGGGGCAGATATTAAGATATTTCATTCAATTCGTGCTACATTTAATGTTAAATTTTTGTAACAAATAAGTTAAACCAATTGAACATTAAAAAATAAAAATGAAATTCATAAAATATAATACTTTAAACACCCTAAATACTTAGATTCCGTTCAAATAAAATCAAAATAAAGCTTAGATTTTTTTTTAAAGTTTTGCATTTTGCATGTATCTTATCATATTATGTACAATCATCATAAACATAATGCAAAATCTGCAGTATAAATATTTACAACTTAAAAATGGAAAAAGTCTATGATTTATTTCGATTTCATTTGAACAGAATCGAAGTATTTATGGTGTTTAAAGTATTATATTGTATGAATTTCGTTTTTATTTTTTAATGTTCAATTGGTTTAACTTATTTGTTACAAAAATTTAACATTAAATGTAGAATGAATTGAATGAAATATCTTAATATCTGCCTCTTCCCGGGCTTAAACAATTTAGGAAATAAATTTTGTTTTTTTTATTTGTCTGCAAATTAGGTTTTTGTTTAATATGTCATGTTTTTTAATAACTACTGCATTCAGACGAACACATTTCAAAATTAATGGAGGGTATCATCATCAGGCTTTGATTTATGCGATATCGCATCACAATTTGTGATGCAATTTACCTATGTATGATTCAATTCAAAATGTTTCACCAGTGCAGTAATGCAGGTTGCTGTAGTTGGGTCAAAAAATTACAACCTGAACTTAAAAAAATCTGCTTGAAAATGTCATTTTTAAAAATTATCAAGAATTATTCATTTTTATTTCCACTATGACGCCATATTCATCTTCTTTTTAATTTTTTTAAAAAAACTATTTCAATTTCTCCAGTTTCATGTTTCATGTGAAAATCATTCAACTAAAAATAAACAAATTATTATTACGGCTTTTGAATTACTTACAACAATGAAGGAAAAAACATTAAATTTTATTAGAAAATGTCTGTTGATTCTCAATGAAAAAAAGCAAAATTCGGGATTATTAAGAAAAATATTTGAATAATGTAATAAAAATTAGCCCATGTTCCTCTCTAGATTATAATCCACCTATATGCAAAGGCATTTTAAAAAGGATATTTTAAAGATGAAAGGCGTTTATGAAACTTTAAAACTGATATATATACGTCAAATATTCAATGTCGAGCATAAAAATTAAATTCAGTAATACAGTAGACTCCCTTAAATCCGCGACCCTAAAATCCGTATATTTTTTCAGATGTAAACAATGAAATTTACAGTTAAGTTGAAGGAACAAAATTCAAGATGGCGCTGAAATCAGCGACTACCTCAGTGTTTTTTTTACTACATTTTTTGTTAATCATTCACTTTTGGCTATTACAGCTTGTTTATTACTAAATAAATTTACATTACTTTTGATTTTGATATAAATTAGCATATCTATATCAAAACTTCCAGGGTTCGAAATGGAAAAATCCACGAACCGGAACGCTATTTTAAAATGATTTTTCGCGGATTTTTTTTTTTTTTTTTTAATTATAGACATATTGATTTCTAAACATACAAAGCAGTATAAGAAAAGCATTCAAGACTAAATAACAATGAAAAAAGTTACAGTGAGTGCAATAAGCTATATATACTGATAATAGCATTAACACTGTTCTCCTTGCTATCACTAGATGGCAGCATAGGACTTTTCGAATTGATTTTAATCGATTTCATTCGTAATAATTTAATATTTTTCTAAATTTTTAATAATTACTTATGTTTAAACTAATAAATTATTTTACTTATTTGAATTAGTGGTGTACCGAGTAGTACTTTGGCCGAGTACCGAGTACTCGGCCATTGACTACTCAGCCGAGTACCGAGTAGTTGGGTAATAAGGGGAAAAAATGCTGATGTGCACATAATGTGAGCTTAGGTGTACATATATATATATGTACATATATATATGTATACACAGGTATATATATATATACCTGTGTATACATATATATAATGTACATATATATATATAAATTAACTAATTAAATTTGAAATTTATTTGTGCACCTTTCAAAGACAATTTTTGACAATGCAAAACAGTAGCAAAAAAAGGAGAATTGACACGTAACATGTACAATTATTAACCAATATAAAATTAAAACATTCTTCAACCCTCTAATTTATTCCGATACCTAAAATCTGTCTATCAAAAAAAAAAAAAAAAAATGTTTATTGGTTGCTGTAACAATTCATTGAATAATGCAAAACATTTCATATTTATTTTGTAACTGTACCTTATTTTCTTTTGATTAAAAATAAAAGAGAGAAAAATACAAAGAGAGGTACAAAAAGCTATACAGGATTTCTTAACAGAAGACTTATATAAAACTGACACTCCATTTGCATGGTGGGGGGAAAAGAACTTTTCCGATTATGTGCAACCTTGCAAAAAAAATTTTATGTGCACCTTCAACTACTGTTTATTCTGAGAATATATTTTCAGAGGTAGGCCAAATTTATAGTAGTAAAAGAAATGCCCTGTCTACTCATAATGTAGAACGTTTGGTGTTTTTGCACCATAATTTGAAAGATAATAAATTTAATTATTATTTTTTTTATTACATTTATTGTATTTTCAGTTTCTTTATCCAAAATAATAGCCTTTTCTGTTTTCCTATACATTTAAAAACAACTTATTTTTATTTGTATAAATATGAAACTAAATTTTAATCTGGAATTATTTTAGGAGGGTTTTTGTTCTTAACTTTTAGTATACAGTAGCCTCTTGCTTAACCGGCCTAAACGGGACCGAGGGTTAGCCGGTTAAGAGAAAAAATGGTTAAACTGGAGAATTTTAAAAATTTAAATAAATAACTGCATATTTAATTAATTAAAAATGTAGGATGCATTTAATTTTTTAATTTGTAGTACATATTTTCTATAATTTGTGAAATTAATACTAATAGTAAGTAATTTAATTGTAATAAAAGTTATCACTAATAACAAATAATGAACAATATTTAATACAAATTAAATTGTTGAAAATCTTGTCACATACCAAGAAGTTGAAATTATTCTACATTATGTAAATTATTATAGTTAATTAACCATAAAGAAATGAGAACCGAAATTTTCCTTTATGAATTTTGCCGGATGTTGGGAAAAAAAGCTGGCCGGTTAAAGCAGAGTTCCGATTAAGAGGAAGGCTACTGTATTTTGTAGACATATTGTTAAATACCGAGTAAATAGTTTTATGAATTATTACACACATTATACATTGATATTCGAATAACTTTTTACAGATCAGTTTTAAATTCATATGCTTAAAAAATGAAATTCTTACAACTACTCGGTATTGGCCGGGTACTCGGCCAAAATTTCACCAAGTACCGAGTACTCGGCAAATTGGCCGAGTAGGCCGAATACCGAGTATTTGGTACGGCTCTAATTTGAATGTTTCACTTTATTGTAAGCATTCATTATAATTTCCCTTGCTTAACTACCAATGAAATTAATGTTTCAAAAATGTAAACAAACCAATGACCAGAAATCCGCAAAATTCTAAAATCCGCACAACCTCTGGTCCCAAGCTGTGCGGATTTGAGGGAGTCTACTGTACTTTAAAAAAGTTAATTCAAAAGAACAGAATCTGTTTAAATTTTAAGGAATTCTTGCTTATGCCATATTTTCCTTATATAAATATGCATTTAAAAGTTATTATTACTAGTAGAATGCACATGTATGAAAATTTGTATTGTCTAAAGTACAATATATTATGCTTTAAGGTTGTACTCAAATTGAAAGTGATAGCTTTCTGCCTCATTCCTGAAGTTATTATATTTTTTTTTGTGTGTAAACTTCAAATTTGTAGGTGTTATAGCAGTACTAAGAAATTGAATAGCGTTTCTCATTTATTTATAAAGAAAAAGGATTTTCCAGAATTTCAATTTTCAACAGGTTTTCAAGTCAAGACAATCAATAAGATCGTCATCTTCGAGCAATTCATTATAACTCAAGATCCAATCTTTTTATCGAAAACATAAAACACTTTTCGATTGACGCATGTATGCTTCATTCCACTAAATCACGCTCTTTTGTATAAGCCAGAATATTGTCTACCACGGAAAATTTTCTCAGTCCCAACCGATTCCGCCTTAGAGTTTACTGTATTAATTTTTGTTAGTGACTGTTACTGATGAAATTATTTATGGAATATCTCCTAAAATTAGGGACAAAGAATAATTCACCATACCAATAAGAAAAAAAAAATACTTAACTTAGTTTGAAACCTGTTCCAAAAGTGAAAGTATCCTAATAATAATAAAAATAATTGCAAGTGAAATCGAAAAATTAAAAAATGCCTTTTGTAGAGATCGACATTAGTTATCCAATACAAAAAACATTTAAAAATATTGAAATATTAAACAAAATTTCTACCATAGAATTCACATTATTGAGTGGGGGTTTTCATTTCTACTTTGAAAAAAAAAAAATCATTAAAAAGTATGAAATTTCAAACAAGATATTTAAAAAAAATTACAGGGATAGGATTAACATTAGCAGGCGGGTGTTTTCACTTTAGTGAAATAGCACTTTAAACAACCCTATTTATAAGAACATAATAGGGGGAAAGCAAGAAAAATTGGTTTTGTTGCAATAGCAATACTGTTTTGTACTGGAAGGGAATCTGTGATTTTGCTGTATGCTAAGGAAAGTAAATACGCTCATTGATACCAATTGTGATAGTGCAATATATATATATATAGTATATATTTTTTTAAATAGACCTCTGTGCTTCTAGCCATAAAAAAAAAAATGAAAAAAATCTAAACAATTTCTTTATCTCTGCAAATTTAGATTAAACCTATCTAGTTTTAATGATTACAAATAATTAAGGATTTATTAACTGTTCATCTTAAAGGCATACATTAATGATAAACTAAATCATTAAATAAGAGTTAGGTAATTGTTATTCACAAATTGTTTAAAATAAAATCATGCAACAATCAATGTGCAGTTTACCATATCCTATGCAAATAGGTTTCAAGAATGTATTTCTGCAGTTTACACACCACAATTTTAATTTATTTATGCAGTTTTAGTTAGAATTTATTGTTTAAAGCACATCTAACTCTGCTAAATAATTCTTTTGGTATTATTTTTATTAAAATTAGGTTTTTGACACTTTGTGACATTTTTGACAAAAAGGTTTTTGGCACGACGGTTTTAACCGTTGCATGTCAAAAACTTGCCAACTCTGGTTTGGGGTGGGAGGGGTGTAGAATAGGATTTCTCGGTACTTACATGTTATTTCTACTAGTTTCATGACAGTGTTTTTATTTGTCAAGAAAAAAATGTAAACAAACTGAAAGTGGCGGGTTTTTGCCCTCCCTCCTCGCCCCACCTTATATATATATGACTCAGAGGATGAAGGTACAAAACTTTTAAATGGTTTACACATTAATTATAATGCAATTTAACCAGCATATACCCATTTTACCCCGGCACCTACCCATTTTATCCCGAACCACGGGATAAAATAGGTATAGTCTTTTAGACAAAAATTATGTTTAATTTAGACCTAAGATACATAATGTAAAAAATATTGAACAAAAACATGATTATATTTCATAATGTTTCTGCTATGAAACATTAAAATTAAAAAAGCTGTTTTTTATACCCATTTTACTCCGGGTGACCCTAATGTTTATAGTGCATAAAATATTTTGACTTAACTGCAAAACTAAATAATCAAATTTAATTTTTAAATTATACTTACCAAAATGTAATAACACCATAAACTTTTATAAATAGCTGCTTTTAAGTTATTTTATGTGATTAATAAAATTTCGATATTTTATTTTATTTATTTACTTTTAATTTAGTATATGTACCTTGCATATATTTTATAATCTGGCAATCAAACCAGCCAGGAAGCAGAAAAGTTGTTTAAGAGCACAGTCAAAGAGGGGCTCATAGGGCTTAATCCCTCTCCGTTTAAATAAAAACAATTAAGTTACAGAAGCTATTAAAAATCTACTTTGTCTTAAACGTTTCATTATTCACCTCTGACTAAAAAAAAAAAAAAAAATGTAATGAAAGTTATAGGTAATATTCATGAAACTAGTAAATCTGCAGATCAGTGGCCTCAAGCATCAGTTCTACAGTTTTATTTTGAAATTATTTTATTTAGTATTTAAAATATTCAATTCACAATGTCATTTCTTTCATATTTGTAATATTAATTATTATAAATGATATATCAAGTAGTCTCTGGAAGATTAATTGTTAAAAATAGTGAGACAAAACTAAACACTAATATTCCAAAACTTTTTTTTTTTAATTATCTTTTAAATCACCCACCATTTAAATACTTTGATAGCTGTAATTGCCTGATATTTAGTATTTTAAACTATCCATCTAAAATAATTAAAACATCGGTCTTCTGATAATTACAATAATTGATGCAAACAGTAAATGATTGACAAATATTTTATTAATTACTGGTATCCTAATTGTTAAATTTATTTGAATATAACTATTTTGTTTCATTACTATATGTATTCATTAAATTCTGGTTCTAAATACAGTCATAAAAACAATTATATTTATTACTTTTTATGGGGTGTCCATTACTGGGCCAGAAAGTGTCCATTACTGGGCTTTTGCGTGTTTTGATATATTTCTGTTATTTAAAATTACAGGGTGGCTACTAAATACTGTTACAAATATTCAGTTATTTTATTTTACAAATATAAAATAGAAAATGATAACTACACTAACATGATGAACATCAGAGATGAAAGTTTAACCGGAAATAATTTTAATCAAATTGACCGCCATCTTTATCGATTGCCATTAACATAATCTCTTATGCCATTGTCCGACTGCGGCACGAGTCATTTTAAGAGGTAGTCGGTACCATTCACGCAATATGGAAGCTTTGAGAGAGTCCAAACTTCTGTGTTTGTTGCTATTTACCTTAGCCTCTTAAATCCCCAGACGCAACCTCCTAAAGGATTTAGATCCGGTGAAGAAGGTGGCCAATCTTCTTGCATGATAAAGTTCGGACAGGTGACAGAGAGCCAACCCTGTGTTGATTTATCTCGGTGTGAAGATGTAAAATCTTGCAGAAATATCCAATTCTTTTTGGGATACAACCTGTCAGCATGTGGTAATAAATGTGTAGCCAATATGTCCTGTTTGTAATATTCGCATTGATTTTTATTCCTTTATCGATGAACTTCAAAGGCAATTTTCCATTGTTTGACACTGCGGCCCAAACCATAACAGAATTCTTGTTCTGAAAGCGTTTAACAATTCGAAAGGTTTCAGGTATATCCTCGAGGGTTGCTAAATATACGATATCATTTTTAGCATTATAACACTGTTAAGAGCAAAATAGCTTCCCATCAGAAAATATTATTCTGTCCACACTTTTCCTACCATGCCGCTTCATCAATTTTTTTCTTCTTTGTAATTTTTTTATACTTTGTGCAGCAGTCAATCCTTGAATTTTTCTTTTGCGATAAGGGCAATAACCCAGATCTTCATTTATAATAACTTGCATAGTTCTGCAATTCACGTTCTCTTCTGCAGCCATTTTATTTGCAGAACGTTGAAGATTTCTTCACACCTTTTCGCGAATTCTTTTGATGCGCTCTATTGTGAGCACTGAGCGTGGACGACCAGACCTAGATCGATATTTACATAGCTATTAGTATCCAATAATCGATTTATAGTTTTATATAAAAATGTTCCATAAAAACCAGGGCATTTTAATTGCTTAAAGGTTTTACCTGAGGAAAACCTGCGATCAAAGAGCTGTTTAATCATCATTCTTTTGGCTTCCCTCTTCAACATAATTTTAAATATTCACTTTATAACCAAATTCGTCTGCACTAATAGAAGCTTGCCAAACCCTAAAATAGAGAAATAAATTGTTTTCCCAAACGATTAAAATTAATTCGTATTTTTTGGAGTGTAACAGTATTTAGTAGCTACCCTGTAAATTTCCATTCATATTGGGAAATGAGACTATAAGAATGCAGGGTTTGAAATTCAATTTTTCCTAGGAGGGGAGTCTCCCTACCAACATTTTTAAATGGAGGGGAGTTGAGTTATTTGAAAGGGAGAAAAAAGTCTTTAAAGACCACTGTTATTTTACATGCTAATTAAATAATTACATTAATACAGACATGACAAAACACCATTGAAGCAATTTAAATCATCAACTCAGAATAATTATGCAAAATATTTTTTATTTAAAAAAGGAAGAAAGTCAAGCTTTTACACAGACTATTTTTCAATTTTTAATTCAACCAATTGTCATGAGTCCTTAACAATGGGGGTTGTTAAATGAAATTCTACTCTCTTAAAAAAATTCAGCGATTTTAACTCCGACTGAGTGTATTTTCACTCCTTTCCAGTATTGAAAATGCACTTATCCTATACAAGTGAATTTCATCCATCTTGCGGAGTGGTTTTTTTTCATTCCTTTTTGATAAGCTGTTTTCGCTCTTTTTTCAACTAAATTAATAGGCAAAACGAGTGACTGCACTCATTATTGACAAGTCATTTTTAAACCCCTTTTTTTTGTCAAATTTAATAGGCAAAATAAGTTATTTCCCTCTTATTTTCAGAATTTTTTTTATAATTTTATTTTTTAACATATATAACTCCCCAGTTTGCAAAATGTATTATTTTTAAAACTCCATTTTGGTTTATTTTAATCCAGATGCAGAAGAACAGAAGAAATTTTGTTTTTCATTTCCGAAAGATAAATTAAATAACAATAATAATAATAATAATGAAAGATGGTTCGCGATATAACAAGACAAGATTTTTAACTTGTCAATAACCTGAAGTACGCTGTTTTTACTTTATCTTTCTTATTATGGTTTTCTTCTTTTTAGTATTTTCACATTGTATATATAATTTTAACGTTATTAGTTTTAATCCGGAAATGTCGATTTCTTTAATTATTTCTGATATTATTATATGTTCTTAATATATTTTGCTTATGACACAGATAAATAATTATGGAATATAGAATTCATGTGTTACATAACTGCAGACTTTTTTTTAGTTAAACTTTTGAATATGAACAGAGCGAAGTATAACACAAAAATAAAAATTCACAAAATCATAATTTTAAAAAAAAACTAGTTGTGTCATAAAATAAATTAATCATATTTTTTACTAATCTATTATTTTCTGATACTTTTTTAAATTATCTTTTACATTTCGTACTATCTACATAATACTGTGTCAATTAAAAAAATAATAAATAAAGTGTAGATGTGTACAACTATCTAACTGAACACAATTTATTAAATACTTGTACTTACTGAAACATAAAAAAAATAGAACATATATTATAAGTTAATAATAATTTAATAATTTTTATAATCATGGGCTGTGTTCCGCAAATATTTCTGAGTGTCATGAGCAAAGTAGTATATTAGTAATCAATAATATAAGCACAAAATGATATATGTTTAATAATGTAAATACCAATTAGTGTAATTTTACACAATTTGAATACGAGAAAACTACATATCTAAGCGCATTTTACTGATTATAAAAATTATAGAACAGTTGCATTAAAAAAAAAAGAAAAAAAAAGTAATTTAAGTAATTCATGTTTCCGGTTTTAAAGTAATAACGTTAAATAACGCAAAAATCATACATACAATGTGAAAATACAACAAGGAATGGCGAAGGAATTACAAGAAAGATGAAGTAAAACAGCGTACTTTACCTTAGAATTTTCAGTACAGTACAGGACCTATTATCCGGAATCCTCGGGACCAATGGCTTTCTGGATTTTGGAATTTTCCGGATTTTGGGTCCTCCCGAATTTCTCATTTTCCGCAATCCTTCGACGAAATTTGCCTTTTTTTCTTCACGATCATTTGACGAAATATGCGTTTTTTCCACGATTCATTGACAAAATTTGAGTTTTTTCATGATTCTTTGACAAAATTTGCGTATTTTTTCTACGATCAATTGATGAAATTAGTGTTTTTTCGCGATCATTTAACAAAATTTTCGTTTTTTCTGCGATTCTTCAACAAAATTTGTATATTTTTCCTACGATCATTTGACTAAATTGATTTTTCCACGATTCTTTGACAAAATTTGCGTTTTTTTTCTTCGATCATTTGCGAAATTAGCGTTTTTTGTGATCCTTTGACGATATTCGCGATTCTATGAAAGAAGTTCGTATTCTTTTTTAGATTCTTTTACGAAATTCGCGTTTTTTCTGCGATTCTTTCACGAAATTGGTGGTTTTTCTCACGATTATCTGACGAAATTAGCGTTTTTTTTTTGTGATTCTTTGACAAAATTAGCGCTTTTTCTGCGATTCTTTGAAGAAATTCATGTTTTTTCTGCGATTCTTTGACAAAAATAGCAGATTTTTTTTCGCAATCCTTTGACGAAATTCACGTTTTTCTGCGACTTTTTGACAAAATTTGCATTTTGTAAAGATCCTTTGACAAAATTTGCGTTTTTGTTTCTCGGTCATTTGACAAAATTCTTGTTTTTTTTTTTTTTTTTTGCAATCTTTTGGCGAAATTGGCGGTTTTTTTCCGCGAGCGATTGACGTAATTGATTTTTTCGGTGACCATTTGTCGAAATTCGCGATATTTTTTATGTCCAAATTTTCGGACTGAAATCCAGTTTTTTAAAATTTTCGGAAAATTCAGAACAGAATCAATCACTCCTGATGAAATATCTGACAATTTTCTTTTTTTAACGAATCTTAATATAAATTAATTTTATACTAAAATTGGAGAGAAAAATGATTTTTTTCCTAAAGTCGGGGTGGGGAGGGATCCACGTCCCCCGGCGGCTGAAGTAACGTATTTTAGTGGTTACACATTGAAGCACAATGGATTAAAAAAAATTAAGTATCTGTAAATTTTCAAAAAATTTCAGAAATTTTAAAATTTTAGTAAAAATCTACAAATTTAGAAAATTTTCAAATAATTTTTTTTTTCGGATTTTGGGTCCTTCCGGATTCTGGAATTCCGGATAATGGGTCCTATACTGTATTAGTAAAATCCTAGAATCGCCGGTAGCCATCTTGGTTTTAGCTGGGAAACAAAAACGAAATTTATTCAGTTATTTGTGATGATTGCCCCCTACCCCCTGCTTTCATAGCATAATCCATCTATCTTATTCTATACCATTTTTAAACCAATCAAATTATAATTGTAATATTGTTTTTATCATGTAGGTAACGCTAACCTTTGACGTTTGAAACAAACAAGCGACACTCTCTTTTCAAAATGGTCTCCCTTTGCCAAACTATATATCGCGTTACACGATTTCAACCAATGGGGAAGCTTCTTAAACCGCTCTTTTAGAGATATTTTTCTGTTCCGATCTGAAATGAGCGGTCCTGGGGATCTACTCCTAAAAAGGTTATTTGGCAAACCAGTTTTTTGTGGAAAATGTCTCTTTTTGATAAAACAGATACTCAGAAAGAACAAAAACACGCGTAAAACTTTTCGTCCTTTTGTTGAGTTAATAATTCGTTCTTTTGAATTAAGAGTGTAAATTTAGATTTTATATTCGATTTTGGTCACTGAATTCTCTTTCACAAAATAAACTTGTAACAGATAGCACAAGCCCAATATTTATAACTTTGGGAATTATTGGAAATGTATGGTTATGATCTCTTAAAAAATTTTCAGAAAACTTTGCTATTATCTGACTTGCCCTCATTTTTAGCTATTTGCATGAACAATGTAAATTCGGTGAGGCATCAATGTCCATTTCTGAACGAAATTGTTTTATTATATCCTTAATGGAATTATTGTCAAAACCTGAATCCCTGATATTTTCTTTTTTTGAAAAAGCTTCTATGCATTCAATTCATGTTTTTTCAGCGGCCTTTCGCTAAATTTGCGTTTATTCCGCGATCCTTTGACGAAATTCACGTTTTTTTCGCAATCCCGTGACGAATTTCGTGTTTTTTTCGCGATCCCGTGATGAAATTCGTGCTTTTTTCTGCGATCCTTTGGCAAAACTCGCGCTTTTTGCGATCTTTTGGTGAAATTAGCGTTTTTTCGCAATCTTTTGACGAAATTCGTTTTTCTTCTTGATCCTTTGACGAAATTTGCTTTTTTACTTTGACAAAATTCGCTATTTTGAGATCCTCTAACGAAATTTGCGTTTTTTGCGATCCCATGATAAAATTTACATTTTTTCGCGATCATTTGCTGAAATTCGCGTTTTTTTCAGCGGCCCTTTGACTAAAATCGCGTTTTTTCCTCGATCCTTTGCCAAAACTAGCGTTTTTTGCGCGAACCTTTTCTAAAATTTGTGTTTTTTCGCGATCCTTTGGTGAAATTTGCGTTTTATCACGATCTTTTGATGAATTTCGCGTTTTTTTCACGATCCTTTGAAGAAAATATCGATTTTTTGCCCGATCCTTTGCCGAAAATTGCGTTTTTCCGCGCTCCTTTGCGGAAATTTGCGCTTTTTCGCGATCCTTTGACAAAATTCGCATTTTTTCGCAATCCTTTGTCCGAATTTGTGTTTTTCCCGCGATCCGTTTTGAAACTCACGTTTTTTCCACAATCCTTTGATGAAATTTGCATTTTATCACGATTTTTTGATGAATTTCGTATTTTTTTCCACGATCCTTAGAAGAAGTTAGTGAATTTTTGCCCGATCCTTTGCCGAAAATTACGTTTTTTCTGCACTCTTTTGCGGAAATTTGCGATTTTTCTGCACTCTTTAGCGGAAATTTGCGATTTTTCGCGATCCTTTAACGAAATTCACATTTTTTCGAGATCCTTTGCCCGAATTTGCGTTTTTTTCGCGATCTGTTTCTGAAACTCACATTTTTTCCCCGATCCTTTGCCGAAATTTGCATTTTTTTTTTGTGATCCTTTGAAGAAATTTAGCACTTTTTTGTGATCATTTGACGAAATTCGTGTTTTTTTTAGCGATCCTTTGACGGAATTCACGTTTTTCGCCATCCTTTGACAAAATTGGCGTTTTATTCGCGACCCTTTGATAAAATTGGCGTTTTTCCACGATCGTTTGCAACGAAATTGACGATTTTTTCTGCAAATGATTGACGAAATTGATTTTTCAGCGAACATTTGTCGAAATTTTTCTGTCTTTTTTTTTTTTTTTTTTTTTTTATGTCTGAACTTCTGAAGTGATGACCGTTTTTTCATAATTTTCGGAACCGAATGCATTAAACTTTTGGAAAATTCGGAACAGAATCACCTCTGAATTCGCCAATCGGTCGCGGAAAACAATGCGAAACTTGTCAACCAAAAAAAATTGAAGCAAATCGGATATTTCTATCAAGAGTTATCGCGTTACGTACGTACATACATACAAAACCGACGGGCATATTAGATCTCAGACTTTGATAGCCTGTGAGCTAAAAAGTGCCAAAAGCGTGTAACTAGTGGGGGGGGGGGGGCAGAAAATAAAAGAGGACATTAAAAGCTTTCCAACAATATGTTACACGAGATGGTTTGGAATAAACAGTAAATATGCCCCCCAGGGGACAGGTAAATCTCAAATGGTGGGAGGGGTGACCTCAAATGTATCTTTGGTCAAGGTTTCAAAATGTGGATTTATAATAAAATAGAACGAGAATTGGGCATTTTTAAAATAGCATGCATATTTTGAACGGCCCTGTAAATTAAGATTGGGGATGAAGGGGGGGGGGGAGGGGCGGAAAGGATTAGAAGGTACGAACTTGAAAAATACAACATAATAAACTAATAACCCAAATAACTAGGCTTCTAAACAAAAGTATAACGATTTAACCTAGTACTAAATTCAGTGGGTGACCCGGGGGAACATTGGAATGTCCCTCCCGAAATTTTTGAGATTTTATGCTTTTTAATGGGCAAATGTGCATCCCCCCTTACGGAACTCTAAAATATCCCAACAGGAGCAGTCTAGAAATCAACCCGCCATTCAACACTGAACCTAGAAAGAAAAAAAAAAGGCTCTTATACAAAATTTTACAGCAATTCTGCCACTAAAACAGTAAAATTGGAGGAATCTATTCAACCCGAATCGTGGATCATGCGCAATGCGATTTGAATTGAAGTAAATCAAAAAATAACAATTTCACCCGCATCTAAAAATCGGCATTGATTCTGAGCTGAATCGATTCGCCTGAATCTAAAGAATTGAAGTAAATCAAAAAATAGCAATTCTGCCCGCATCTAAAGATCTGCATCGAATCGAAACTGAATCGATTCGCCATTTCTGATCTTAATTTACGGGCAGAATCGATGCATTAATTTTTTCTTGCTTTCTTTTGTCTTTAGAAAAAGAAAGCGTTGGATTCGTGAAAAATTTCGACTTCTGGTTTTCGAAGGATTTATAGTTTTAGAAGATCTTGTCTGGAATACGATTTGACTATTTTTATACATTGTCTGTCTGTCTGTTTGTCTCTGACAAAAAAATTGTGGGCGGTCTATTTCAAGAACTAATGCATGGAATCTGTTGAAACTTCAGATTCAATTAGACTTTCATATCGATTGATGCTGATTACTTTTTGATGTAAATCTACCGGCAGGTGGCGCTACTATGCTGCATTTTTCCCGCTTTTCGCAATAGCTCTATCTCAAGAACTAATGCACGGATTTTCATCAAACTTCACATTCAGTTAGACTTTGGCATAAATTGTTGCATATTAGATTTCGGTGTAAATCGCCCAACAGGGGGCGTTGGTATACAGATTTTATCAGCAGTGTTGAATTCAGACAAATTTCTGCGGATCCAGAGAGGGACAGTTAAGAGAGGAAGGGGACTGGATTTTTGTGCATTAAGCATAAAATCTCAAACCTTCTGGGGGGACATTTGAATGTTGCATGGGGGGGGGTGTCCCTTCGGACTACCCCCGAAATTCAACACGTTTTTCTGGATTTAAACGATTTTAGGGATCATATCTCAAGAACTAATGAACAGAATTTCATCAAACTTAATATTCTGACATAAGTTGTTCATGATTAGGTTTTCGTGTAAATGATATAACAGGTTGTGCTGCCATGCTGCTTTTTTTAGCAGTCTTGAATTCAGACATTTTTCTCCGGGAGGGATTTCTATGGTTCTGGAGAGGGACATTCTAGAGTTTCGGGGGGGGGGGGGGGGAGAAGAAATGGACTTTTGTCCATTAAGCATAAAATCTCAAATCTTCATGAGGGATATTTCAATGTTCCAGTGGGGGGGAGGGAGTCCACCCGTACCAGCCCCTGAATTTAACACTGTTTTTCAGAATTTACACGATATTAACGATAATATCTCAAGAAGTAATGACCGAAATTTCATCAAACTTAATATTATGTGTCATTGACATAAGTTGTTCCTGAGTTTTTCAACTTAATCATGTTACAGGCTATACTGTTTATTTATTTTTTTTTTTTTTTTTTTTTTTTTTTTTTTTTTTTTTTTTTTTTGCATGATATTCGTGATAGCCATATCTCAAAACTAATGCATGGAATTTAATCAAACTTCATATTCTGTTACACTTTCAGAAATAGATCCTTATTAGGCTTGGGTGTATACTGCCCAACAGCTGCCACTTTTATGCTCTTTGAATTGGGATTTTCCGTTGCGGACATCTAGGCTAATATCAGACGAACGTCTTTTTGCACGCTTTTTTTCCGCTCTTACACCGTCCCTACACATGATAGCGAAGGCGTAAGAGCGAAAAAAGCGTGCAAAAAGACGTTCGTCTGACATTAGCCTAAGAGGGTGTGGGCCGAAATTCAATGATTTGTTAGGAAAATGCAATGCTTATATTTTCTTTTAAAATGCACATACTTCAACGAGCCTATCCTTTTTGAATCCTCATGATGCGCATAGGTTATCATTTAAATTTGACACTGTGATAGCGAATTTTGAAGTTTTAACATTTATGAGGCAGATGAAATTTTTGGGATTGGCACATCCAACTACTTTATCTTCAATTTTTGAAGGAAAATGAAAATGATATTGCCTTATTTTGTCTTAGAGACATCGATTAAATAATTCATAGTATCGATTAAACCGAGTTGGCCATAGTATTGATTAAATCGATTAAAAAAATCGAAATCGCCCATCACTACATCTACCCTATGTGATTTTAGAATTTAATATTTCTTATACAATATTATTCCAAGACTTAAAGACATTTCCAACACTTTGGACCTCGGGATAAAAAGACATCTCTTCCTTAAAGGTTACCAAAATTTTGATCTGGCATGATTTTGAGTTGCATAAAAAATATACAGCTATATACCATCATATTCATCAAACGTTTAATTGTACCATGTTTAAATGCTATTATGGCTGTATAGTACTAATTAAAGGAACCAGCGGAATGATTTTTGATATTAGCTGATACTGCATTTTGTTAGTTATTTTTAACATCAGGGCTTGAAATTCAATTTTTCCTAGGAGGGGAGTCTCCCTACCAACATTTATAAATGAAGGGGAGTTGAGCTATTTGGGAGTAGGGTGTAAAAAAATCATGATTTTTTTTTATTTAAATCAGATTTTTATGATTTTTTTCCCAGCGTTTAAATACTGAATAGCTACCAAGAGTTTTAGGTTTCCAAAACAATTAAACCACTAATTGCTAACATAATCTATGTTTTTACACTTTAATTAATAAAATTATAATTATTAGTTAGTAATTACAGAAATTATAAAAATTCATACATAAAGTCATTTAATAAAAACATAATTTGTATTATAACAGTATTATGAATAACATATGCATTAATTTATGCATGAATATTCACTATTTTAAGTAGCAACTACCTTTTTAAAATTCTAATTCAACAAGTTTTATTTGGAGAATTTTTTTTAAATTGTTCTCTTTATTTTATGCACTTAAATGTACTAAAATTTCTTCAAATGTTATGTCCTTCCTAATTTCTCTTTCAGCATTGTTCATTCTACGATTTTAATCTGTCCATATGGACATTATCTGAAATAAGTTACATAACAGCTTAGTAGCAGAAGAACTTTTTACATATATCATTTTTATAAGTTATCAGAATATCAATTGCTTATCACTGAGTGTTCTGAAGTATTATATAAGATAATTCTAGTCAGGGCTTAATTTCTAACAAAAAAAGTACCGGAGCCCTAATATTCTCCTAAAACCGTAGCGAGCCCCTCCCCCTTCCCACCATCACTCCAATCTATTTCATATAATATTTGCAAAATTTAAAGCATCTTTTTTACTTTAGCAAAATAAAAGATTTAAATTTAGCTATCTGCATATACTTAACTGTCAACTATTTCACTTTTTAGTTTATCACTCCTTCCAAATAGAAATCTTTGCCTAATTTAAATGTTAATTAATCGCAGAATTCTGCAATTAAATACGGTAAGGATTATGATTCGGAAATAGTGTTAAGACAAAACAGGAATTGTTCGCAGATATTATGCATATATACATATAATGAATGAACAACTAGCAAAAACGTTTATAAGAAAAAAATTCAGAAAACCTTACACGCCATTTCCTCTCTATCTCCTACGTGTGCGACACACTACGTCACATATAAGTGTTTTAATAGAAAATAATGTAGAAACTTCTAGCTGTGAGGGAAAGAAAAGGGTAATTTAGGCTTCGTTTTTTTCGGAATCGCTGTTGCACTGGGCTCCGGAGTCCTATATTTATGAGTTCCGGTAAATTCAGACCAATATTTAAATATTTACTAAAAACAGAGAAGTACCGGAGCTGAGCTCCGGTGGAAATTAAGCCCTGATTCTAGTTATTAAATACATATATATGCTATTTAGTTTTAATCAATTTTAAAAGTAAATATCAGTATGTAAGAATGTTTCTATTTTGATGTGTGATATTTCTTATTCTTTCATATAATCTTTAAAATGTGTGGTATGTGTAAAGCTATAATAAAGAATTCCAAACCAATATTTTAGAGTCTAATGTATTCTTCTGAATATTTATAATTTTTTTTCTGATATAATGCCTTCACAGTTGCATTCTAGCAGTTGTAAGGACTTATTTATTTGACAAAATTTAATAGAAGTTTATATTTTTTTTAGTAGAAAATATTTATAAGTGTATTAAAAATAAATTAATCCAAATTTTATATGAATTATCTATAAACTACCTTTTTGAAAAATAAAAGCCGGCTTTTTTCAATTAGAGCCGGCTTTTTTTTAGTGGTTAAAACCAAAAAAAGCCGCCCGGCTTTTTTTGGTCTGGCTAATAGCCGGCAACCCTGATTAAACTTGATACCAATTGAAGGTATGAATAGTTTCTGACTTGTATTTTACAGTATATGGCTTACGCGAATGTTTTGAACGAAAAGTTGTAACGAAAAATAATTACAATTGAAGTATTATGTATTGTGTGCATAAGTATTTTTTTTGCAGGCTAATGTTATTAGAGAAACTTAGCATTTTATGCAGTGAAAATCTGTAGAATATTTTATGAGAATTTTGAAATAATTGATTTAAATGAAAAGAAAGAATTTTTTCATAAAACAAATTGAAAGTGTATGTTTAAAAATCATACAGTAAAAATATTAAAAATAAATAATTCATTATTGTATTTTGAAAACAGTAGGAATTTCTAAGTATTTTTGATAAATGTTGTAGTGTTTCATGTATTATTGAGAATTTTTGAGAAAAAAATTCTACATTTGATAGTAGAAAGAATTTATTTTGTATGTTATATGTATATTATCTTGTTTATTTTGGGGGGAAAAGTGTATTGTATTTCTTGTATTCATGTGTATAAGAATTGTATTAGGATTTTATTTTATGTCGAGAAAAAATAAGCACAAAAGTAACTCAAATTTGAATAATTTAGGAGCGCATACGCGGAGTAAATTATGTGAGGCAGCTAAGCAATTAGAAGTATCAAATATGTCTCAAGAAAATGAGAAAACTTCATTATCACAGGTGTTGAATTTAATCACTCCTTTCGATATAAAAAAGATTCCAAACGTAAAATTTTACTTAAAAGAATTTGATGAATTTTTGGATAGGACAGAAATTAAAGATGATTTCAGGCTTCAAATTTTGAAAGTGAAGTTTGTCGGAATAGCACATGAAAAATTGGTGCTAGACGAGAGTCTAAATTGTGAGAAGGATTATGCTAAGTTCAAAAAGAAAATTTTGGATATTTTCTCAAAAAGAGAATCGTTTACTGATAGTCAGACTAAATTTAATCTAATTAAGCAAAAACTGAATCAATCTGTCAAAGAATTCATAGAAGAATTCAATATTTTGGCTTATAAATATTTTAACATGACAGGGTATGAAAATGATAAAGGTGCAAAGGATTTTTTTGATCTTATTAAGATAAACAAATTTCTTGACGTACTTTCTCTGGTTATTGCACTAGAATTGCGAAAGTTGGATATAAAAGAGTATTCTAAATTGTGCGAAAAAGCATTACAATTAGAAAATGCTTTTAATTCCACGATAATTGAGCAAGTAAACAATGTATCAAAAAATGTAGAAAATACAGATACAGTGTATGAAAATTTGTTGAAGCAAAATAAAGAGCAGTTAGATTATATTTCTAAATTATCAAAGCAAATAAATGAGTTAAAAGTAAAGAAATTTAGTGAAAGTAAAAAAGAAAAAGTTCAGGAAAATTATTGTAATATCTGTAAGACTAGCAAACACGATTTGCAAAATTGTTATTATAATGGAAAAAATAAAAACAGAAAACCGAATTTTCTGAGACAACATAATTTTGAAAATTTAAATTCCTGGAGTGGTTCTAATAGACCACATGTAGGGTTTGGTTATGTATCTCCAAATCACCAGGGCTACCCTACCTTTATGCGAGATTTTGAACAGCAGACAAATACTAATTATGATACTTATGGTAATTTTCACAGACAGCCTAATTATAGTGATCATGGTGACTTTCAAAGAAAACCAGATTTTAATAGTTACAATCATCGTTATTATTTAAACGATAGGTTTCAGGACAGAGGTTTGCATTATAGGGAACCTTTACTGCAGAGAAATGGTAATAGGGATGCTAGAGTGAGGGGCAATAGGTCACAGGTGGAATTTTTCTACGGGAACTTGGATTCTCATCAAGATAGGATTAGGAAAGATGGTTCGCATGGCAGATATAACATGGGTCGTACACACAATAGTCAGCAGAGGAAAAATAGCTTCATGATAGCTAGTGTTAATTTAGATAGGGATGGCAGACTTCCTATTATTCATTTAGACGTATTTGGGGTTAAAATTGCCACCCTCCTCGACTCGGGAGCTGCGGTTTCACTTTTGTCCCCAGATATGTTAGAAGAGCTTAAACATACCAAGGCAACAAATTAAATATTTAGGAAATAGAGTAGCAAGTCAAACTTTCGATAATTCAATTATTCCATTTAAACAATGTATCAAACTAACTTTTAAAATTAATAATGATTTTGTTACCGGTACTTTTTACGTTACTACGCATAATTTTCAAGGGGATCACCAAATGTTATTGGGATTCGATTTTCTAAAAACAAACAAAATGATTTTAGACTTTGACAAAAAAAATGCTAAAATTTTAAAATACTAAAATTTGTCTTGAAACACGGGATTCAGGTAAGGTAGTGAAAAAAGTGAATAGTTTAAAGTGTTCTGGGGTGAACGTGGTAGATAAGGAAAAAAAATGAAAATACAAGAGTAAAGAATAGCGAAAAGGAAGTAAAGGATATTTTTGCCTTTATAGATAAGGATACACACATTCACCCGGGGCAAACACGAATTGTCTCTTTAAAGTGTCCAGAAATAATTCAGCCCAACCAGTTGATTCTTTTAGAGCCAAAAGTGCAGTTTGAGGATTTAGTCCCAGATTGCTCGATTCACGAAGTTAAAGAAAATAATAAGATCAATCTGTTTATGACAAATAATTCCAACAGGAAATAAACAATTGAATTAGGAAATTTAAAAAGAGATATCTCTATAATGTTAAATTATGGAAAATGGTAGAAAAAAGGGGTAAATAGTGATCTGAGGATTTTTTAAAGTAGACAGCAATCTTTTCCACATTCTAAAACGTATGTACACATCTAGTTTCGTGCAAATCGGTCAAACATTGAAGATTTGTATAAAGGACATACACTCAGAGAATGGCTTTTATATATATAGATATATACATAAACATTTATTAATTTCCAGCCAAAACATGGAGTGGACTTAGCACCTGATGCTCTTAGAAATTATGGTCTTCTGAAACAGCTTCAAACTTTAGGTAACTCTTTTATTTTCTCTCCTCACCATCACATTTTTTATTGATACACAATTTTTAAATACTAATTTTCTTTTCTTAGGTTTAGATATCAAAGATTATGGAGATGTGAAATTTGATATAATAAGTGACCCATGTATGAATCAAAGAGGAATGCTGAAAAATCCATTGGAAGTTGGTGCTGCATGTCAAAAGGTGATAATTTTAGTTCTGTATGTTATCAATTTTTAATCTTGTTCTTTTTGTTAAAAAAATGTCAGGTAATTCTTGTAACAGAATTGCACCAACAATGTCGTAGTACGCAAATTTCTTGAAGAATGACTTTTTATTTAGGAAGCAGAATGTGCCATTTTTTTCTAAACATCTCTGTATTCTTTCTTCAAAAATAACAAATAAACTTTTATAAAAATAAAATAGAATACTAGGTGTTAAGTTGAAATATTTAATGGGTGCTTGTAATATTTCTAAAAAGGTTCTCTACTGTCTTTTACATAAACTAGAAATGGATTCATTAGAATAAATGCGATTGTCCAGTTGCCTCAATCAATTATGCGCTGTGAATGTAAATGAATAACCTGATTCTAGTGGGTGATCAAGCTGAGAAGGAAAAAAAATAAAAGTACAATACCTCCACTCTTGCAATAAATGAGCTAACTCTTGTACTTGTTTCAAAAAGGGAAGATTTTTATTCTTTCAGTAATGAAGTATGCAGGTGAAAGGTGGGGTCCACTGTTCGGTATCCGATGATCTCCATGCATCTGTGAGACTTGAAATCAATCTTGATTTACACAAAGGATCTTCTCAGTAATTCTTATGAATGTACGTTAAAACTAGTTGATTAAATATACTAAGAAAAGGTCCCTAGGAGAGGAAACTTAGCCTTGTTACAAAAATATTCTCTAGCAAAAAACCACGGCATTTATTTCCAACATTACGGGCACATTCGGGGTACGAGGTCCGCGAAATGCACGGCGAACTAAACCTTATCACGCTATACCAGTAACTGCACTATGACTGCCTGCCAGGATCGAGAGAGAACGATTTTAAACTCACATGCGGCAGCTAAACGGTTGCCGTAAAAAGGCAACAGCGTGCCAAAAAAGCCAGGAGCAAGAAAACATCGTGAAAACGACGCAAAGAGGATCGCTAAATGCGATTTATGAAACATCGCGTGATGAAATGGAAACAGTGCTGAACTTATAAATGGGAAATGAAACCAGTAAATATAAAACAGAAAAGGTTAGATTAAATAAATAAGAGATGTTTAAAAGTAAGATTGATTAAACTGCCTGGGGGAAGTAAACAAAATATATTGCTACACAATATATCACACCCCGACAAATATTGAAAAAGAACTTTTAGTCCATAGCTATAAGAGCTGAAGCAAGGTCTGAAACTCCAATGCTTTATTGCAGAAATAAAGTTGATTTCTTCACACTAAGAATTCCAAACAAGGTGCAAAAATGAACAAAAAAGACTAAAAGTGACTGATATTGAACTAAAGGAGACAAGCAATTAAATGAAATAACCGAAAAAGAACTTACCTAAAACAAGGTACACAACAAACACGAAAAAAAATTATGAGGAAGATGAGAGAATATCGGAGATCATCAGTGTGAGATGAAATCTCACGTTTTTTTCCACCTATTCACCAGTCTGCATCTGTGACGGAGTCGCGGCCGTGCTTTTGGTTTTTTTTGTTTCTTTTCTTTTTTTTCTCCCGTCTCTCTCGCTGACAACCTTAGCGTAGACCTGTAAATTGGCTTTTCCCCAGTGCCTACAAATGCGCATCATTCATTATTCCTCCCTTCCTTTTTTCTCTCCGTGTTTCATCCGAGGCTGGAAGTGTGCGCATGCTCAGTAGAAATGGGCGCTTGCTATGATTTCAAACGAGTGACGTTTCGTTTCACGAACGAATTAGATTGCGTTACTTTCGGTTTCGCTTTCTCATTTGTTTTCCGAATACCGGTGGCTTTTGAATTTGGTCAATTGTTTTAAACCTCTCGCTTAATTACTTTTGCGGGCTCTGTAGCGATGTTTATATACTGTCTCCCTTAATATTTTTAGTCAGTTAAAAGTTCTGACGGGATTGTTGAAACAACGATGCCGATATTTGTTTGTAGTTGTGCCATTTTTTTTCAATGGAGTTTCTGTTCTTCAGTTAAATATTAGATATTCCCTCGGGAATTTTTGATCTAAGTGCCGGTATTTTTTAAGAACTATTTAGGGGTGATCGAGGAGGAAATTTGTTCTTCTTCATCTAAAATTATACGTGAATAAAAATTGATTTAGTTTCAAGAAAGTGTTGTTCCTGTCTCTTCCTCGACACTGCTTGTTCCAAGTAAGATCGTTTTTGACTTTTCTCCTTTTAAAATGACCTAAAAGAACTAAGTGTAGGGTTATTGTCTCCTTTTTTAAAGGAAGATTTTTTTACAACAAAAATAGTTCTAAAATACGATCAAGACAATTTGTGACTATTCTAATATTCACGTCACAATTCTTGGTGCCGATATGGAGAAATTAAAAATGCACCCTGGAATTATACGAGAGACTGAAATACTTATTTAATTTATTAAAAAAATAATAATAATAATATGTTATAATGCTGTGATATTTTAATATTTTAGTCAGAAGCTGTTACTTTTTGAAGAGTTTATTTCAATATATAATTTTGTTGAACTTGTATTTGGGGAACAAATTGCTCATTTTTATGTATTTTGAAGAGATTTTTTTTGTTCTGAGAAGTAAATGGTAGGAAATATCTCCTTTTATTTTTGCAGAGCATGATTTTTCTTTCGATTATATGAAGTGATAGAAGATTTTTTTGTTCTTAGTGTGCAAATATTTTTACAATGACCTATAATTTTACATTGTTTGAAGGGGTATATGGCAAATATAAAGGCACAATTTATTAGAACTAGTGATATATTTATATATTGTTGAGATTATTAATTTATTTGAATGCTGTTTGTTTGAATTATTGCATTTATTTTTGAATTTTGTTGTATTTATTCATCATGACGTCAAAAATTAAACCTCTAAGAATAATAGTGACACCTTTTTCTGGTGATTCCGAACTTTTAGATTTTTTTGCTGAGCAAGTTAAAGCGACCATTTCTTATTCTAACTGGAGTAATGAACAGGCATTTATTTTCCTCAAGTCTAAACTCTCTGATCAGGCATTAAAATTTTATGTTTCCTCTACTGCATGTAAAAAGGCAACTTCTCCTGAAGACTTGTTTGATATTTTTAGAAAACATTTTAAGACAGAGTCAGCTACCTCCATTGCTCTTAAATACAATAGTATAAAGTTTCTACCTTCAGAATCTATTCGGAATTTTGCTACAAGGTTAGATGATGTTGTTCGTAAACATTTTCCTCAGTTGCCTGATCCCTCCATTGAACAGATTCTAATATCAAAATTCACTGATCTCATCCCTAATAATTTAAAAGTTCACATTCGTACACAACACATAGATTCGTTTGACAAAATGATTGAAGCTGCTGCTTCATATCAAGAGATTCTTGATTCTGTTCAAGCACCTATAATTTCTAATTCGGTTCCACCTTCATACAGTATGTTACATAACTTACATGAACAACCTGATGATTCTCTGTCTCATAATAGTCATTCTGCAGACTCATCAGAGGTGTGTAACAAACCTCACTCAGCTACTTCAGGTGATAACTCATCTTGCGATACAGAGTCCAGGCACAATTCTTCCAGAAACATAAGACTCAGTCATCATTTCAAACATTTGTATAAACGAATTATTTGCCAGTGGTGCACAAGACCTGGACATTCAGCAAACAAATGTTTCAAATTGAAATCAAATTTAACTTCCAAATCAAAACAAGCATCTTTCAAAAAACGGCATCACAACTCCTCAGATGATAAACCACATTCATCCGACTCTCGACATTCTTCCTCTAAATTTTCGACCTCCCGTCAGAACTACTCAAATAAAAATCCTCATAGGTACTGACACGATTTGGGGAGAAGTGGGTGTGGAGCTGCTTCACCCCTGTGTCATTTTTCTCCACAGTATAACTCTCAAGCTGTCTCTTTCAATAATGTAAATTCTGTTAAAGACCTTGCTGTTCCCGTTTTTCAATGTGAAAGAACATTCTATAATTCAGACATAACTCTTGAATGTTTTCAAGAGTTATCTCCAGACACAAATACTCAACTTCCGTCCTTTAATGATTTTTCTGCCTTAAGTCGTGACTTTACGCCTTTTCAAATCCAGAATGATATTATTGTACCGCGGTCTCCATTGACTAAAATTAACTATCCGATTTCATCACAGAGACTTGTAAAATCAGTTGCTAGTCAAACAAATAAAGAAATTCCTTTGCAAACTCTGCTATACAAACAACCTCATCTGAAAATGACATAGTCTTTGTTGAGCCTATCGAATTTCTTCTCCATGCGGAAGTTGATCAACCTACTCAACCAATTATTCAATTAACTATTAACAAGAATCCTGCAAATTTTCTTCTCGATTCAGGTGCAAGCATTTCTCTATTATCAAAATATTATTTTCAACGTATAAAACAACATGTACATTATACCCGATTGCATCAAATGTAAAAATTACCACTGTAAATTCTGCTGTTGTTTGTTCTGGTTGTATAAACTTGTCATTTAAGATAGGGAAATTTTTCTACAAACATTCTTTTTTTCTCATTGATATTCCTGAAGATTCTAAGTTTGTTGGTATCTTTGGCTTTGATTTTTTGAAATCTCATAGAGTTGTTATTGATTTACATAATAGCCAAATTAAGATAAATAACAACCTACTTGACATCTTAGACTCTGTTTCTGCTCAAGAGGTTGATCAAACACAAGATTTACAAGTCAACAGTTTAACTCAAAAGATATCTCTACCTGAATCTTTCAATAAAAATGTATCAGTGTCTGTTAATTGCAATAATAAAGTACGTAGTTCTCTTCCTTCAAATAATTCTTGTTATTCGAGAAAGAAAGTCGTTATTCCTCCTGACAGTACTGTATATGTACCTGCAGTGTCTTCCTTTCATTCTTGTGATCAATTTTTGTTTGAACCAAAGGAGTATGAATTACCAACTTGTACATATCAATCCATAATTTCTGCAGAACTTAGCTCGAAATCTAAAAATGTTGAAAACCTCAGTAGTTACTTTTATGTTCCTATCACTAATAATGCTGAAGAACCCATTCACATTAATGAAGATTCAGTTTTGGGAACAATTCATGAAATAGATGAAATTCAAGAAGATTTTGATACTCAAAATATTAGTTCTTCCCATGAAATTAATTTAATTCAAGCTTCTACTGACATTTTAAAGTTAAGAAAATCAGAGTTTAAACCTAGTAATTTTAGCCTAAATCATCTGCTTCCATATCAGAAAACAGAATTACAAAATTTATAACTAAATATGATACAGTGTTTTCTTCTTCCTTGAAATCTTTGGGTCAAACGGACAGAGTTATACCTCATATCCAGTTTATCTCAGATGTTCCTGTTAAGACCTTGCCCTTCCCTGTGCCACAATCTATCCAGGAAGAGGCAAAACAACAATTGGACACGTTAGTTGATGCAGAAATTATTGAAAGAAGTATTTCCGAATGGGCATGTCCAATGCTTATGGTTAAAAAGAAAGCATCCTTTCCACATGAAAAACCTAAATTTCGAATGGCACTTGATCTAAGATTAATTAATACCATGATTCGTAGTTCTTCTTATCCATTACCTAGAATTGATACTATTATTAACAATATTTCTAAATTTAAATACTTCACCACATTAGATTTTCCATCTGCATATCATCAAATAAATCTCCCTGAAGAATTTCGCAAGAAACTCTCTTTTACCACTGAATGGGGTACTTATAGTTTTTCTCATTTAATGTTTGGACTCAGATCCGCAGCCTCTTCATTTCAAATGTTAATTGGTGCAATAATTGAAGAAAGTAAATTACAAGGTGTTTATGCATATCAGGATGACATTATTGTTGCTGGTGATTCATTTCAAGAAATGATTCACAAATTAGATGTTTTGTTTTCGATTTTACAGAAACATAACCTTACCTTGTCTTCTGCTAAATGCAAATTTCATCAAACAGCCATAGATTACCTTGGTTTTCATTTGCAAAATCATACTATCCAACCAGTGTCTTCTAATATAACCAAAATTACATCTTTTCCAGCTCCAAAAACTAAGAAACACTTAAAAAGATTTATTGGTCTATGTGGTTTTTATCGCAGACTTATTCCCAAATATTCTAAACTTATGGATCCACTAATTAAACTTACCTCTCCAAAGGTTCCTTTTACATGGACGCCCGATCATAATAAAATTTTTACAGAAGTTCAAAACATTTTTTTCTCAAAACCTTTTCTCTCCTTGCCTGATTGGTCCAAACCATTTTACCTCAATACGGATGCAGGTGGTATAGCTGTTTCCGGTGTCCTTCTACAAAAGCGAAATGGTCATCTACTACCTGTGAGTTATTTTAGTAAATCTTTATCTCCTTCAGAAAGAAAATATCCTGCTCTGAAGCTAGAATTGATGGCAATCGTGAAATAAATTAATGCATTTAAATTTTTTCTGTATAATAGACATTTTACGATTTTAAGTGACAGCCAGGGGCGTCGCCATGGGGGGGGAAATTTGAGCTTAGAGTTGGAAAATTCTAGACTTTTGAGACATTTTCTTTTTTAAAAGTAATAGTAAAAAAATTACGAAACTTTTATTGTTTTGGTGATTATTTTGAGTACTGCAACAGTAAACAAGTTAAATTATCAAAAGAAATACAAAAAGAAATCAGCCACACTCAATCTATCATTGTATTTTTCAGTTCTACAAAAATATTGTACCAGACCTAACTTTCTCTACTCCTGTCCATCAATAACTGACTAACCAGTTCCTTTATTTCCTCCAAAACTTTGTTCCTTTCTGAAAAATTTCACCCTACCTCCCCTTCTCCTCCCAAAAGAGAATTCAGCTATTTTAATCCAAAGGGGTTGCAGCTTCTTTTGAAAATTGGAGATCACTTGTAGCACAACAGAAAGGAATGTAGTAACCTACTTGAAACACAGCTATGGGCAAGAAGATTTGATGAGTTTTCACAACTTTTTTGACTAATTTTGCGATTTTTGGACAATATTTTACTCATTCACGTGATTTTTTTGCCGCAAAAATTAGTTAACCCTTCGCTGTCAAATAAAATGCGTTATATGAGCAAATGCGGATATAAGAAGTCGTTAGTTTAGATAAATTTGTCACATTTTACTTTTATTTGTGTGAGGAAATATATATCAGTCCTGTTCGTTTATATTCACACGTGTTTATAAAATTTTAAACCAAAAGTCCAGTGTTCTGTGTTTAAAGCTGTTCTAAAAAGTTACTATAAATTTCAGCACGAAGAAACCCTTCATAATAGAAAAAGAGTTTTCGTGCAAGATTTTGGAGCATCTAAAAATCCATTCGAGGATGAAAAAGGTAAAAAATGGACGATTTTAATTTGGAACAGAAATATGACCATGAAAGCAGTCCATCAACTGAAGAAAAAATCGACATGCACTGTAACACTGACACGTTGCGCTTGAATAAAATTTTGAAGAAATAAAGATTTCCTTAAAGAGAAGCTCACAAACAATTATGAATATTAGGATGTGACTGGAGAAGCTGAGTTCCGAAAGCACCGTAGGAAAACGGTTTCACCAAAGGCAATAGATAAAAATAATAGCACAGCAATGGACATTGATACACACAAGTTTTACAGTGAAGAATTATAATAAATACAAGAAAATTTCGGGAATTTAGTAATGGGCTTAAATGACATTGTTCCCTATATCAAGAGAATATTGCAGCAATGAATTCCATATTTAAATTACAATTTTGCAAGGGAAATGTTAATAATGTTTCCACCTGGATATGAGAAACTGGATGTACATGACTTGCACAGTCAAATAGAAATAAACCAAATCCCAACTCACTTAACAAACCTTATACTCATGCCATGAAATTCAAAGACTATTTGGGTCACGCTGTGAAACTATATACTCGTACCTTAACATTCACAGCAGCTTATCTTTATGGCGTTGCATCTAATGAAAGAATCTTTAGTCAAATAAAAATTTAAAAAATATATATTGCAAGCTACAATGAGGGATGACAGACTTGACAGCCTAATGCTTTTAAAATATGAAAGTGAAATAGGGAATTTTATTAAACTAAGCGATGTTATTAACAAGTGGGCTTCTTTGAAGACCACAAGAATTAATATTAAGTGAAAACTAGTCAGATGTGCCAATCCCAAAATGTTCTTCTACTCCATACATGTTAATGCCTCAAAATTTGCAATCACAGTGCCAAAATTAAACGACAATTCTTTGCCTATAATAACAAACTCTAAAGGTATAGATTTGTTGAATTGTGTGCATTTAAAAAGGAGATATAAGCATAGCATTTTTCAAACAAATCATTGAATTTTGGCACCCAGCCTCTTAGATGTCTGCAACGAAAATTCCTTACTCAAAGTACACAAAAGCGATAGCTTTGGACATATAGACCCAAGCCTAATAAGGATCTATTTATGTGGAAGTGCTACTTATGTGGAATATGAAGTTTGACTAAATTCCGTGCATTAATTTTTGAGATACAGCTATTGCAAAATCGTGAAAAATGCTGCATAGAAGCGCCACATGCTATATGATATACATAAAACGCTAATCTGCATCAAATTATGTCAAGGTTTAACAAAATATGACGTTTGATAAAATTCCGTGCAATAGTTTTTGAGATATAATTATCGCTAAAATCATGTAAATCGTGAAAAATGCCGCATAGCAGTGCCACCTGTTGGACGATTTACACCAAAAACAAATCAGCATCAATTTTTATCAAGGTACAGTCAAACCTCGTTAACACGAACTGTTTCTGATTGCCTTGTCCAGTTGTATGTAATGTAGTTAAGTTCCGATAACATGAACTACTTTTAATACGAAGAAAAATAGTTTTCCCTTGAGTGTTCGTGTTAACGAGATTCGACTGTATAAGTGAATCTCTAAAGTTTTATTAAATTTCGTGCATTAGTTCTTGTGTTAGAGCGGCCACAAAATTTGTATCACATATAGACACAGATATTTTCTAAAAACAGTCGAATCATGTTCAGGACTTACTAAAGCGTATAAATCAGTCTAAAACTGGAAGTCGAATTTTTTTCACAAATCCAATACTTTCTTCTTGTAAAGATAGAAGAAAGTAAAAAGCGTATTTATTTTTTTAGTAAACAAATCCATAATTAGAATTTTTATGTTTTCAGTATCAGAATTTTTCTTTGGAAAGGAATATTTTATGTAAAAGTATCATTATAATTATTACACACGTTGTGCATATCATTTTAGTCGAAAATTGGAGCAATTAGTTTCAAGTTGGGAAATTTTCGAATTCCCCCCCCCCCCCCCCCCCGAAAAAATATCTGTGGCTACGCCCCTGGTGACAGCAAACCTATTGAACATTATAAGTCTACTAGTTCACCAGTTGATCTGACTGCGAGATGGTTGGTTGACCTTTACAATTATGATTTCACCTTTCAATATCTTAAAGGCGAGAGTAATGTGTTAGCAGATTATTTTTCTCTCGTGAAGATTTTACAAATAATTCTCAAGATCTTAACACTAACCCTGCTTTAATAAGAGATAAAAATATTCTTCCAGTCACTACAAAGTCCAACTATTGAGTTGCATCACATAGATGATCAAAACCAACAATCTCAAGACCCAAAAATGGAAATTTCTGAGTCCACATTCCTCTGTGAACAACGTAAGGATCCTAAAATAATGAAAATAATTGACTCCATAACTTCAGCTAAACCTAATCCTAAGTTCAAAAATTATTTTATTCATCCTGATACAGGTTTACTTATGATAAAACGTAAATTCTTACAACCTGAAAATTCGCCACATATTAAAATTATTGTGCCTCATATTTTAAAGTCAAAAATCTTGCATATTTGCCATATGCCTCACTTCGGTATTGGAAATACTTATAGAAGACTACTCAAGAAATTTTACTGGTCAGGAATTTATAAAGATACAAAAAATTTTGTTTTGTCCTGTGAGTTATGCGTTAGACATAAACCACGAAGAATGCCTGCAGCACCATTACAAGAGATGTTCATCCCTTCTAAACCTGGTGAGCTCATCTCAATGGATTTCCTAGGCCCGTTTTTCGA
This sequence comes from Maratus speciosus, assembly GCA_963932465.1. NCBI lineage: Eukaryota > Metazoa > Arthropoda > Arachnida > Araneae > Salticidae > Maratus > Maratus speciosus. Next base: position 551,173,520 of record OZ010794.1, read on the forward strand.
ATAAATTTTATGTGCTGACATTCCTGGATCATTTCTCAAAACATATAGAGTTATACCCGATCAAGATTGCTACTGCTCAGTCTGTTGTTAAATCCCTGACCAACTACATCACCACCTATGGTCGTCCGGCTTCTTTAATGTCTGATCTGGGACCTCAATTTAATTCACAAGTATTTGATAATTTTACGGAGAGCCTCAAGATCAGTATTGTTCATTCATCCTCTGGGTGTCCTCAAACGCAAGGATCATCAGAGAGAATAAATACCAGCATTAAGTCATCAATTGCTACATTAGCTCAGGAGGGATATAATTTTCAACAGTCCCTAATGATACATAAAAGCCTCTATAACGACACAATACATTCTTCTACTGGATACTCACCATCTTTTCTGCATTTTGGCAGATCTATATCCAATATTTTTGATCTCTTCAATTATCCTGATCTGGAAGCATTATCATATCCGTACGATTACTATCAGCGTATGTCAACAATGAAACATGTGTACCAGAAAGTTTATGGCAACATGAAAGAAGCTCAACAGTTACGTAATCAACGTCAACATAAACGTGCTCATCTACGAAAGTTCCAGTGTGGTGACATTGTTTACATTAGAACTAATGATGCATTTAAGCCAAGAAACATTGGTCCTTATGTTGTGATAAATGTAATTTCTGATGTGCTTCTTTCTGTTAGGGTTTTAGAAGATGAACTGGACAAGCCTTTTACAATAAACATTAACAGAGTAATACCTGTACAGAAACGCCAATAACACTTAGTGTTGCAAAGTCCTCATCCAATTACGCCTCTACCCCACAGCTATAATTTACGAAAAAGACATTAATATTTGCATTTAAATATGTATTTTCATAAATATTAATAGTTAATTTTTTTTATTTACTTTTAGGTTTATGGGTAGTTGCACCTGACAATGTGATGATGTTATGACAATAGTTTGTTCATCTAATATTCTAAGTTCTAGTAAATTTCATTTAATTTTAGCAAAAACATGTTGGTAATATCTGTTCCAGGTTATCTGTCTATTCCTTTTTTATTTTATTTTTCTTTTTGGTACCATGTTTCTCATTTATAAATTGACATGATCAAGCTTATTACATAGAAATGCATAATGATTTTGATAGTATATTTTTAATTTTTTTTCTTTTTGGAGATCTCCACTTTTTTTTTTTTTTTTTCATGCAGCAATATATATATATATGTACCATACCTAGGTTGATGAATTTTGAGTAATTACTTATGTTAAATATTTTTTGAAGAGTAATTTATTGATGTTGACTTTTTTTTATTTTAGAGGTTATACATGTTGTTTACTGTTGTTGACATTATTTTGATATACATTTTAATTATTATGTTAATGGTAGTGAGCAGCTATATAAATATCTTCAATGAGTAAACAAATTATACTAGTACTCTTGATTTATGAGATACTTTGATTGATGAAAACTTGAATAGCTGAAGATGTAAGTTATTCTATAATACTCTTGAATTTTGGCTTTTGAATTTGGTCAATTGTTTTAAACCTCTCGCTTAATTACTTTTGCAGGCCCCGTAGCGATGTTTATATACTGTCTCCCTTAATTTTTTTAGGCAGTTAAAAGTTCTGACGGGATTGTCGAAACAACGATGCCGATATTTGTTTGTAATTGTGCCATTTTTTTTCAATGGAGTTTCTGTTCTTCAGTTAAATATTAGATATTCCCTCGGGAATTTTTGATCTAAGTGCCGGTATTTTTCAAGAACTATTTATGGGTGATCGAGGAGGAAATTTGTTCTTCTTCATCTAAAATTATACGTGAATAAAAATTGATTTAGTTTCAAGAAAGTGTTGTTCCTGTCTCTTCCTCGACACTGCTTGTTCCAAGTAAGATCGTTTTTGACTTTTCTCCTTTTAAAATGACCTAAAAGAACTAAGTGTAGGGTTATTGTCTCCTTTTTTAAAGGAAGATTTTTTTTTACAACAAAAATAGTTCTAAAATACGATCAAGACAATTTGTGACTATTCTAATATTCATGTCACAATCAGATGCCGTCACGACTACACGGGGAACAGAAGTTACCCTACAGGTGGGTAGCTTTGAAAAAACAATTAGCATATGTACACAAATGTTGAGAAAAAATTACAGTTATACCTTATTAAACCTATATAAAAATTACATTATTATAAGTTAAAAGAAAGAAAAGGGGCAGTGGTACCACAAAAAAAAATAGGAAAGGTCAAAACATTATACACATAGTACTAATCACATGAAAAAGACTACTCACAACATGGGCAAAACTGCATAACCCTAAGAGCGTGCTTCCTATCAAAAAATTTTAAACACATACAAATATAAACACACTGCTATAGCAATAAAATTTAACATTAAAAAGTGATAATCAATAAATAAAAAGGTGTGTGTGAGCTCACAAATTGTAAAAATATGTACGTACACAACAATTTAGTAGTTAAACCATGGTAAAAATTGATATACTAAAAAATTTTATAAACATATATGTTTACATGAAAACAAATATTCATATAGAATATTCTTGTTTCTGTTTAAATCTCTATTTTAAGATTATGCTAGCATGTCACTATTGTACACTGAAAAAAAAATGTAAAATGTAAGTATATCTTTTTTTTTTTTGTTAACCACAAATTTGAATATTTTCTTGTAAGTACATTCTAGAGAAAAAAACACAACATGAGAAGAACATAGACACGTAAAAGAAAAATTAAACTTTTCCTTTTTCTTTTGAACAAATCCAAGAAAATTTTGAAAATTCAAAAAGGTTTTGAAAATTCACTAAAATTTTGTCAACAGACAAACACTGGTAAAAAAATTCTAAAATATTATTACAATACTCAAAGCATTCTATTATGCCCATACGTATCATTGACATGATATATAAAAAAATGACAAAGTTATTCGCAAAGAATGGTTGAGAAAAAAATGATACCCGTAAACTATCGTAAAATTAAAAAAAAAAATGTAAAGGAAGTGAAAAATGTGAAACAAAACCTGTTTCATAAAATATTAGTCTAACGACTACAATGTGACATGAAGTCACCACTGGAATGTTGCTAGAAATTAAATCTTTTAAAAATTGAGAATGATACCAAAAATGTATTAAAAAATTTTACAGCCTACTAAATAACTAACAGTGTGACACGAAGTCACCACTAAAATTTATTGGAAAAATTAACTTTTTGAAAAAAGTCAAAATGTAACGTACAAAAAAAAATTCATTTTATTCTTTTTTTTTTTTTTTTTTTTTTTTTTCTTGTACTTCAAAATGTGACACAGTCACCACTAGTATATTGAAAAAAAATTGCAAACTCGAAAAAGAGTCAAAATTGTTAAAATGTGCCAAAAGATGCATTTTACTACAATTTTTTGGAAAACGGTATGACCACTACAGTCACCGCTGGAATTTTAATTGTAAAAAAAATTTTAAAAAACCAATTATTGCTACATTTAAAAACGCATTTGAATCTTATATCACTACATTATAATCGAAATGTGACAAAGTCACCACTAGAACCTGTTGAAAAAAATGCATTATAAACATAAAGCAACAATGTATACATATGTAGTAAAAAAAGCTGAAAAAATTCAGAGCATAAATTAATTTAAAAGAAATACTATGACAAAAAATTCTGCCTGCAGATGTTGGATGTATTGTGACGAACAGTATCTTTAACTATGTCAAAACATAAGGAAAGCTGAAAAAAAATCAAAAAAATTATTTAAAAATTATAAAACAAATGTCCTTAATTTTGTAGCTGTAAAATATGCTGGTATCAGTAGAAGGTATCACTGCTTGTAGGATTTTATGCCGAAGAATAAAATGTTCAGTTATGCGTGAAAGAGTTTATGCTGTGCAGATAAACTAAATACTGGACGTACAAATCACTATAGTTTCATTATTATTGTTCTGTGTTGTATCACAAAAAAGTGGTTATAAAATGTACTTGAATTTTCCACAATATGTCTTCTCTGAAATGTTAATTTTGAATGATGACTATGAAATGGCATGGAAGATACACTGTAACATAACACTGATGGGTAGAAAAAAAAACACAAATTGATGAAAATACTTGAAGATGCTGAGATGAAATTTTAACACTGTAGAGCCAACTTGTAGCTTAAAAAATTTTTGGAATGTATAGTTTCGTAAAGAAAAACTGGATACAGTTCCATATGATATGATGTGTATGCCTTTCACTTATTAGGTTTTCACAAACTATGATAACTATTTAATTTTTATAAACATGGATAAAACATCCAAGTAATTAAATCTGTGTCATAATGGTTGCATACACAAACAAAATATCTGTATAAGAAAATACAGCTTTATGTGATAAATACGTTTTGTGAAAATTTGCACTCAACCTCCAATGGTACAAACATAGAATTCAGACTTCACTTAACCCGATCATGTAATCTGAACCTATACCACTTCACACGTAGGTCACATATTTTTTTAAATACAATTTCAACATTGACACAAAATATAAAAATCTTGAAATTATTTAAACCGTTCCTTAAAATAAAAAAAATGACTATTTAAAATTTTTGCTATAAACATGGATATGTTTTGAAGAAAATAAACTGCATCATATGATGGCTGAATACACAGACCACAACAAATTCTGTATTAAAATACAGCACTCTAATTTTCTATTGTAATGGAAGAATTCTTGCACGTACCCTCATAATGCAAGAAAAAAATTTCATGCCGCACATAAACCCAATAGTGCAAAACATGAAGATAAAAATTCCATATGAAATGGACACCTAATATGTATGTGAAATTTGATGCAATCTTGAATTCTTCTACTTATCTGCTTATATAAGTATTCTTTAAAAAATCTTGAGAAAGAAATGCAATTAATACTTAAATTCATGAAAAATAAAACTTTGCACTGAATGCTGTAACAAGATCTGACTGCTCTCTATAATAGATTTAAAACACTTGAATTTTGTATATCTTTCACATCACATGGTACAAAGCAACACTATTAAAATTTTCTTTAAAAAACAAAATCTTCTTACTTGAGGCAAAAATACAGTACTTAAAATGTAAAACTGATATCACAATTCTTGACAGAGCACAACGTGCTAAAATAAGGCATAATCTTGTATTACATTTCTATCTATTATCATCCATCATTTAAATTATTAAATCTCGAAAACAGAGATATAAATATCTTAAGAGACATCATATTTTCTTACATTTACTAAAATTTTCATTACAAATAAATATTTAAAAGAAAAAAATGGACTTAGAACAAGTACTACACGTGCACAATATTTCATCTTATTCAGCAATTATCTTCATTTATTATTTATATTTATATTTTCACAAACTGCCACAATATTATTTTATTTATTCTTTTTACTATTGTTACTTCGTTTCCTTTTTTTTTTTTTTTTTTTTTTGAAAAGTAAAAAAAAAAAAACTGGATCACGTGGTCGCCGAGAAAAATGATGATGCAATCGCTATAAGACTGAAATCCGAATGCATCCATTAAAATACCCTTGTAAACATGAAAATCAGTAAAAGAAAAAGCTGGAGTATATATGATTAATCAGTAAAATTTGTTATTTACAGAAAAGTCATTGAAAAACTTATGCTTCTATATTTCTGCTCGATCACTCAAATGGCCTGACACTAGCACCATTTGTTAGATTGCAATGTTTAATGGGTGCTTGTAATATTTCTAAAAAGGTTCTCTACTGTCTTTTGCATAAAATAGAAATGGATTCATTAGAATAAATGCGATCGTCCAGTTGCCTCAATCAATTATGCGCTGTGAATATAAATGAATAACCCGATCCTAGTGGGTGATCAAGCTGAGAAGGAAAAAGAATAAAAGTACAATACCTCCACTCTTGCAATAAACTAACTCTTGTACTTGTTTCAAACAAGGAAGATTTTTATTCTTTCAGTAATGAAGTATGCAGGTGAAAGGTGGGGTCCACTGTTCGGTATCCGATGATCTCCATGCATCTGTGAGACTTGAAATCAATCTTGATTTACACAAAGGATCTTCTCAGTAATTCTTATGAATGTACGCTAAAACTAGTTGATTAAATATACTAAGAAAAGGTCCCTAGGAGAGGAAACTTAGCCTCGTTACAAAAATATTCTCTAGCAAAAAACCACGGCATTTATTTCCAACATTACCGGCACATTCGGGGCACGAGGCCCGTGAAATGTGCGGCAAACTAAACCGTATCACGCTATACCAGTAACTTCACTATGACTGCCTGCCAGGATAGAGATCAGGAGAGAGAGAGAGAGAGAACGATTTTAAACTCACACGCTACAGCTAAAGGGTTGCCGTAAAAAGGCGAGAGCGCACCAAAAAAGCCAGGAGCGAGAAAACAGCGCAAAGAGGATCGCTAAATGCGATTTACGAAACATCGCATGATCAAATGGAAACAGTGCTGAACTTGAAAATGGGAAATGAAACCAGTAAATATAAAACAGAAAAGGTTAGATTAAATAAATAAGAGATGTTTAAAAGTAAGATTGATTAAACTGCCTGGGGGAAGTAAACAAAATATATTGCTACACAATACTAGGCAGTTTTAATTCATATTATGTTTGTGTAATGGGACCAAATATTATTTATATAGGTTACTTTAATGAATTTCTTTGTCTAATAAATGTTATATTATCCTGTGTGTCCTTACCTCCGCCATAATACAAAACTACAAGGGTGTACAATAAGTTTTTGCCCTCATATAGAAATAATTGGGTAAAATTTATGAAATTGCTACTAGAGATGCAACGAATATTCAGCCTGTCTGCCTAATATTCGGCTTCGGCCGACTATCAAGTCCATTATTCGGCCTTGGCCGAATAATACTGTAATAAATGTTTTTATATTTACACAGTATAACTTTTTAATTTGACAATTTATATTCATCATGTATAATGAAAATTTTATTTGAAATTAACACTTTTTTTTCCATTAACTTTTATACCCTGGATGGGTTTCATCTACCCATTTTTATATAAGAGACTAATTTAGGAATCATGTTAAAAGATTTTTATGCTGTATTTGTAATAAGCTAACATAATCTGTTAAATTAAAAATTAATCTATTCAAAATTGTTTTAATACAGCTGTACAAGCAAATTATTTTTTTTTTTTTTTTTTTTTTTTTTTTTTTATATCATAATGGGAAGTTTAACATTTATCCCTTGTTACATAAAAAAATATTTCTTAAATAATATTTTGAATTATACCTATAAAGAACATAAATATATGATTGATTAGATATAGATGTATTATATGTATAAGATATCTAAGTCGTATATGTTGCAATACTTAAAGGGGGTTTTTTAAGTAAAATACGCTTAAGAGTTAAATATAATTTAAGTGATTTTATTTAAGTGTGTTCCTATTTCTTATTAAATAATGAAAGTAATGTAAGTACTAAATTCTTTTAATTAGTATGCATTTCCGTTTTAGATATTTTTTCAAGAATAGCATTGTAATGTTTATATTTGCCTTAAAAAACAGTTAAAATGTTTTCAATAAACGTAGATTGTGATGCAGAAATAATAATAATAATTCAGCATTCTCAGGTGATAGTCTATTTCTTTTTTTTTTTTTTTTTTTTTTTTTTTCGTAAATGTTATCTGCTTCTGAAAATAATCTCTCACTATATATGCTACTTCCTGGTGCAGAAAGGTACTTTTTGGCTAATTGTGAAAGGTTTGGAAAGTCTTCTGAATTTTTCGACCACCACTCCAAATGACACTGTTGTCTTTCTAGTAGTGGCTGGCAAAGAAAATTACTAATTTCTTTTACTTCTTCACATTGAAAGGAACTTTCTATAGACCTTCACTCTGTGATTGGCTTGCAATTTCATTAAAGCATGCCCACAAAGAATTTTGAACTTGTGAAGATGGAATGGTTATGTTGGAAATATTTTGTTCACATTCTGTTACTGGTTTCATACTAGCCTTTCTTAGTCTTACTAAAGCAGTTAATTTGGACTTTCTCCTACATCCTTTGCTTCATCTTTGTTGAAAAAGAACACTTTAAATCTGGGGTCCAAAACCGTTGCAATGGAATAGTGTTCATTGTCTTGAATCGATGCAAAAGGCTTCTCCAAATTTTGTAGAAGAGTGTCTTTCATGGTGCCTACACCAAAAAAAATCTCAAAATTTAGGTAAATATGATTTTGATGCTGTAACTATTGGGATGACTTCAGAAATTAATGATCTCGATGTGGCAATTTGTTTTGTTATTTCTTCAAATGGTTGTAATAGATTGAGCAAGTTTTCTAAAATAATCCACTGGTTTGCTGTCAGATTATTTATTTTTACAAATTTAGTTGCATGAGAAAGTGCATTTTTTTGTTCCAGTAATCTCTCCAGCATATAATAGGTGCTATTCCAACATGTTGCCACACTTTGAACTAATTTCTTCTTAGGAATTTTTAACTCATTAATTTGTATATCAGTTAATCTTGAACATGCTAATGGCGAATGATTAAAATGTGTAACGATTTTTTTACCTACCTACAACAATTAAATCATTTATTGATCTTTGGTATATTAGAGCATTAGATATTGTTAAATGCAATGAATGTAATTTGCTTTTCTTTATAGATATTTCCTTCCTCTGAATCTGAAAACATTCACTATACACTTCTTAATAGTGCTATCTGCTGACAGCAAAGAAAAAAAAAATAATGATAAATTTTTTTTTGTTGTTGTTAATTGTGAGCTTTATAAAGTCTACAATGATCTCTTTCCACCATTTTAGAGGATATTTCTTTCATCCTTTCTATCACTGGTTTTTCTTAAGATATTAAGATTTCTTATTACTTTCTTCTATCTTCAATAGAAGAAAGTATTGTAATCGAAATTTTTTTCGACTTCCGGTTTTTGACGGATTTACACGTTTTAGGGGTCAGAGATCCCAAAAAACATGTTTATAGAAAGTGTCCGTCTGTCTGTCGCCATTGTACCATCAAAAAGTGTATGAAGTTATGCATAGAATTGAACCGAATTTCTATTTTAAGTTTTTAGCTGTGGCAAGCAGATCCTCCCTGAATTTGGAAAAAATTCGCCGGTAGGAGGCGCTGTAATAGCGATTTTTGTGCGATTTTAAATATTGTACCATCTAAAAGTGTATGAAGTTATGCATAGAATTGAACCAAATTTTTATTTTAAGTTTTCGGATATGACAGGTAAGTCCTCTCTGAATTTGGAAAAAAATCGCCGGTAGGGGGCGCTGTAATAGCGATTTTTGTGCGATTTTGAATATTGTACCATCCGAAAGTGTATGAAGTTATGCATAGAATTGAACCAAATTTTTACTTTAAATTCTTGGCTATGGCAAGCAGGTCCTTCCTTAATTTGGAAAAACTCACTGGTAAGGGGCGCTGTAATAGCGATTTTTGTGCCATTTTGAATATTGTACCATCAAAAAGTGTATGAAGTTATGCATAGAATTGAGCCAAATTTTTTGTATTTGTTTTTGGCCATGGCACGAAGGTCCTCCCTGAATTTGGAAAAATTTCTCCAGAAGGGGGTGCTATAATTGCGATGTCTGTACCATTTTCATTATTCTACCATCGAAAAGTGTATGAAGTTATGCATAGAATTGAACCAATTTTTTTTTTTGTATGTTTCTGGCTATGGCAAGCAAGTCTTCCCTGAACTTGAAAAAATACCGCCAGAAGTTGGCGCTATAATTGGATCTCTGCACCATTTTCATTATTGCACCTCGAAAATTATATAAATTTATGCATAGAATTGAAACAAATTTTTTGTGTACGCTTCTGGCTATGACAAACAAGTCCTCCCTGAATTTGAAAAAAATCTGCCGGAAGGGGGCCACTGTAATAGAGATATTTGTGACATTTTCTTTATTGTACAGTCAAAAAGTGTATAAAATTATGCATACAATTGAACCAAATTTTTTGTGCATATTTTTGGCTTTGGCCAACGGGTCCTCCTCAAATTTAGAAATATCGCGCGGTAAAGGGGCTCTGTGATAGCGATTTTTGTGTACTTTTTTTGATTTTTCGTAGTTCTGTTGTACATCGACGGCTCGTGCAAACGCGGGAACTCGCTTCCTGCTAAGCCGGCTATTGGCAAACATCTGATAACAACAGAATAAGGAAAAACTATTTATTTGAAGAAATATCATGATATAGATTAACTCGTTTTTAGTTCATTTAATTGACTGAAACAGGAATTTAAGATGAAAATCAAAGTTGGTATAATATTGAACTAATAATATTGAAGTATTAACATGTGTAACTAGTTTTTGAAATATTAAGATGTATAAGATAGAAGAAAGTTTTGGGATTGGCACATCCAACTAGTTTTTTTTATTTCATCTGAAAGCTGAAACTTATGTTTCCTAGTACTTTTAAAATTTTGTCATTATTTTAAAATGTAACAACACGCATAATATCTATTAAAATGGAACTAGACAGTACCTGATGAGGAACTTTTGCTAAGAATTTCTTTTTTTGACTGAATTATATTATTGAGGCAATTTTTAGGCCAAACATAGCCGAATATTTTTTCAGAGTAAAATAATGCTTTCAAAAATTAAAAATTTGTATATAAATAATTTTTTAAAAGAAACAATACATTTTAATTGTCAAATATACAAGAATTGTGCATATAGTGCATACTATATTTTGTTTTTAGGCAAAAATAAGTTCATTATTCGGTGGCCGAATATTCGGTATTTGGTTATTCAGCCAAACCACCATTTGTTGCATCACTAATTGCTACTTTGTATTAGTCCTTTTCTATATAGTCACTGTGCACAGTAACACATTTCTCTAAAGAGTATTTTAAAGAGAAGGGGAGGATGTATTCCGGGAGCCGTGATAGTAGACCCGAAGGGGGGTCATTTTTCTAACTTTTGCCGACCCTCACATGTGACACATTGTCGGAAAGGCCATGCTATACACCTCTTGAGCCCTTCCCCACTGGGGTCATGAATAATGTCCGCAAAGTTTAGAAAAGTGCGCCCCAGAGAGCAAATTTGGGGGGAAGGGCTCAGGAGGTGCATAGCATGTGTAAGTGGTCACAGGCCTTTCTAACAATATGTCATATATGAGGGTTGGTAAAAGTTAGAAAAATGCCCCCCTTTGGGTCTACTATCGCGCCTCCTGGAATACATCCTCCCCCCTCTCTTTGAAATAACGGTTGCACAAATGTGTTACTCTGCACACTGACTATATAGAAAAGGACTCCTAAAATGTAGCCATTTCATAAATTTCACTCAATTATTTCTATGTAAGGGCAAAATCTTATTGATACACCCTCCTAGTTTCTAAAAGTAAAACATCCAAATATATTTTTTAAATAATATGTTGTTTAAATTATTAAAAACTATTAGATATTAGTGAAAATTAAAAAGTAAAGACTTCTCATGTTTTGTATTATTATTATTATTATTATTATGTTCTTTGGTTAAAAATCTGGCATAATAAAACAAAAGTCCTTCAGAAGCAGCTACATGAATCATACTTTCATTTTATGACAGGGGAATGACAACTAAACCAAAAGAAAATTTTTTTTATTCTTTGTAAACAAATATCAACCATGAGAAGTCTTTACTCTTTGCTATTATCTGACAGTTCTTAATAATTTAAATGTATCATATACAATATAACATCTTTAATCTGAAAACGTGTAATTCAGAGATTTTAGAATGTTTTATTCTTTTCTTTGTTAATATTTTCTGTAAAAGAGGATGGCACCACTACACTATACAAGAATACATTTCAGAATTTTTTTTTTTTTTTTTTTTTAACAGCCAATCATATTACTTAAATTGTTAACGTAATAATAATAATAAAATCCTTGATTCAAAAATGCATTTAATTCTGCTACATTTTGCCAATTTAAAAATTAATTGTAATAATTTTCTGTTTTATGCAATTTATAAATTTTCATTGCCTTGTGTGTCATTGTTAAATATCTTAAAGCAATAGTAATAATAAAATATAAATTCAATAGTATATTTAGTTTTACTGCATTTTTCAGATTTTAAAATTTATTGTAATACCTTGTGTTTTATGTGTATTTTATACACATGCTTTTTTTTTTTTTTTTTTTCCATTAAATACTGTAAAATCCCAATTGTAAGCTTCCCTTTTCTGAAAGCAAGAACAAAGGTAAATACAGGAGGAATAATTCTCTGCATTTCAGCAGATTTCCACTTTTAAAAACTCATCCAAACCTCCTCTCCTCTGCACACAAAATTTAAAATCTTTATTTATTACTGGATTGTAATAATAATCATCTGAATTTCAACTGTCCCCCCTCACATACACACACATATGAAATTATCACTTCTTTTAACCTCCTCTGTTACCAAACATGCAAAGTTTAACCTTTATTGTTTATCTTATAACTCGTTAATTAAAAAAAATTTTGTTGACCAATTTGTTACTCTACAGTAACCATAAATAAACAATCACAGATCTACTTCAATTAGGGCCCCCAAGTCCAGAAGCAGAATTTTCTGCAGCAATTAAAATTTATCTGTGACCCAACAATGCTGGACTAAATGTACTATCTTAAGAAATAATAGCAATCCATAAAAAAGGCAAAATTTGCATTTATAAAGAAAATTTATTAAAAGGGTACAATAATTCTAGTGACTTATAGTAAATTTTATCTATTTTTTAAGGTCAGCATTTCTTTTTTAACTGGTACAGAATAATAGAAAGGACTGTTGTACTTATTTGATCTGCTTGTATATTCAGCCACTAGCTGAACCCACCTAGCTTTGCCCATGTTAACCATGGAGGCCTTCCGTGTAAAATAAATAAAAATGCAATAACACGGCAATTACAGCAACAGGTCTCTCTGCATTCACTGCCATAGGTTATTAAAAAGACATCAGAAAAAATTATATTACTTTGATGCAATCATAGTAAAATCTCCCAGCTTTATAAATAAGAATGCATGTTTTCTTTGTTATGTGTGACAAAAATAAATATGATTTCCCTGACAACCAAATGGCATAGTATTTAATCAAATTCTATTTTGTATAGCATTATTTTTAAATAGAAACTTACATTTTCATCTATAAAAACTGAATCTACAATGATTGCATGTGAAAGACTTCAATTTGTAGATGCTTTCTGTCGTAATGTCAGTCAGGAATGTTTGTTTGAAAAGAAAAAGAGCCAGACTCTTAAAAACGGTCGCTATACTTCATTTCCTATTTAATATAAATCATAGAAAATGTTACTACTAGAACACTAGCTATATAGCTAGTGTTATATATAACACTTAGCTATAAGATATAACTGTAGTATTCAAACGAATTAGGAAATAAAACATAGCAACCATTTGTTTAAGGTAAACTTGACATCACACTAAGAGTGTCTCGTACAAAATGACATCATATTTAGGATATTATTTTAAACTTTTTTCCAGAATATTTTTATTGAAAATGAAATGTTTGTATTATAGTTGATTTTTGAACTCCAAATTGCATTTAAAAGGAAATGGTACTACATCCTTTTAACGTACTTTTAGTGAAAGTTTTAAATTTTGTATATGAAAAATCTGCATTAACTGTTCAGAATGATGTCAATTTCAAATGCAAAAGTGTATGAATTAGCCTGAATTTTTATTTGTATAAAAGATACGAGCTCATATGAGTTTTTCTTTATAGCTGCAGGAAAGAAAAAATTGCATTAGAAATTCTTTTAAATATTTATACAGTACCCACTGCTATTAAAATCACTGGTTAGCATAATCAGCCACTTATTAAAATAAAATTTAAAGAAACTGATACAAATCATTGTAAAATCATCGCTTTATAAAATCAATACTGCTACTTTTAAAAATCAAAGTTTAAATACTTTAATCTGTTACCACGTAAAATGAGTCATGATCATGATGTACTTTCCATTTCAAAACATAATTGATGGTAACAGTGCTAAGCATTTTCTTTTGCGAACGATATCAGACCTAGATGCAGAACAGGATTCCTGGAAAAAGAATAAAGAGCGATTAGTACTTGCAGACAATAGAAGACTAAAAATTTGCAAACCTTAAACTAATGTTGATTGATCTGAAAGAAAGTAATTCGTTTCGTGTTAGATCTCTAAAAAAAGCAATAATAAAACATTCCAATTGAAAAATATCCTAATGGTGTCATACCAACAGGTCATCGCTCGCTGCCAATGTGAGACATAAATCTACAAATATCATAAGTTTTCTTTTAAAATAGCATTCTACTACTACTACAAAAGGAAAAAAAAATATGTTTCTTCCATTCTGATAAAAATAGTATTAAAATGGCTTGAAATGGAATACGTAATTTTTAAGAGGAAAAAAAGCTATTTTTAATTTCTATTTCTATAAGAGAATAAATAACATCTTCGTTTTCAGAAAGAATGAGCCCGAGCCCGAAGGTTAGTATAAAAATAGTCCGATCCCCTGTGGGGCCCGGGCTCGGGCTGACCCCGTCTCATTCTAGTTGCCACAAGTTGTTGCTAATTATGTTTTGACGTTAATCGCCCAATAGGTGATTTTGTTATGCTGCATTTTGCAGGATTTACATGATTTTAGTGATAGTCCTATCTCAAGAACTAATGCATGGAATTTCATAGCTTTAGAATCCTCATGATGGGCATAGATTGCCGTTTAATTTTGGTAATGTGATTGTGAACTTTGGAAGTATTAACATATATGAGATAGAAGAAAGTTTTGGGATTGCCACATCTGACTAGTTTTAAGAGTGTTAAGAAGCTTCCTGTCGATTATGCACACATTAGAAACTCATGAGCAGTGGTGTAGTCGTAAAAAAAAACAGAAGGTATACGCTCTAAGCAGAGGGCCGAGGCTCAAGGCCGAGAGTATAACCTAGTGTGTATATACTATAGCTTTCTTGGGAAACAGAGGGTATACGGTGTTCCTTAAAAAAATCCAGAAGGTATACGGCGTATACCCCCCGTATACCCTCCACTACATCCCTGCTCATGAGTGACCACAGTCATCTATACAAACTTTCTCCTTAAATGGACAAACAACCACAAAATAAAAAGAAAACTACTCTTGTTAGACAATAGTTCCTCTCATGCAAATGATTTGAAATTTAAAAAAAAAAAGTAATTAGTTTTCCTTCCCCCAATTACTACAAGCATCATTCATTCTTTGGATAAAGGATCATACTACAACCATTTAAATTTTATTACAGAAGGAAACTTGTTAATAAAATTATCAAAGAAATTCATTCCTGCAGTTATTCTAGGTTCGACTCAATAAACAAGATCTCGCTGTCAATCAGTCTCTTGGATGCAATCCATATCATTCAAATTTCTTGGGAAACTTATATCAACTAGAATATCTAACTGTTTTAAAGTTTGTGGCTTCAGCATTCAAAATTGTATCATATAGGAAGAAATTTCAGTTGAGGAAAATTTACCAACTGAAGAATTTTTGAGATTTGTTTCTATTGACGATTATTTGAAAACATCAATTGAGTCATCTGATTTTCATATTGATCAAAAGATTCACATTCTAATTACAATTAAAAATCCGAAGATGAAGAGAAAAATCACCCCATCATCATAAATTACAACTGAAGCCCAATGAGCGTTGGATGTTTTCCGTTGAACGTTGTAGCTAAAAGGTGGAGATAAAAAACATTATGGTAAATTTTATGAATTTGTTACATTATTCAAAATTTGATAGCTGATTCTTCAAAACAAACTACAATTAGCAAAAAAATTGTAAGCAAAATGTTAAATGTAAATGAAATACAGTCATTTCTGTGAAATCTGCCAATGTATAATCCACAAACGTCTATTATCCTCACTATGCATTGGAATTTAGACAATGAAAATTGGCATTAACAGTTAAACTCATAAAGCTAAATTTGGTATATATTTTTTTCAGTTATCAATTTTCCAATGAATAAATATTTAAATATAAATTGGATATAAATATTTAAATTTTCCTGTGACAAAATTTTATCTTGGAGCAAGAGTGTTCATAGACCACATTTTTTTTTTTTTTTTTTTTTTTTTTTTTTTTTTTTTTTTTTTTTTGACAACAAACCAAAACTGAAACTACTATTGTGTTGTATCAATGTTCAAAATAATGAATAGTCAGTAAAATTTGTATTGTATATAAATTTATTTTTTCTTTAAATTAACTTAGTTATTAAATATGTATTAAAGCAATGTTGCATTATGTTTTAAATATATATTAAACCAATGTTGCATTATGTTTTTCTTTTCCATTGTAATTATTATTTTTGTGCAGTTGTCCCTAATTTATAGTCAGATTTAAAAAAATAAAATGTAAACAAGGGAATGATCTATAATCAGCAAAAGTGTATAATCCACAAAACCCTCGGCCTTTAAGTGTGCGGATTTCACAGAGTTGACTGAAACTATAGTATAAATATAGTGTATTAAATTTAAGTGTCTTTTTCACTATTATTTAGGGACTAATCTAGTAGGAAATATAAAACTTATTTTAAAAAAATTAAATTTTGAATTGTCGTTTTTTAAAAACAACTGCCAAATAAAATAAAAATTTTCAGGAGAAATGGAATTTTATAAAGTGGCGAATAATGTAAAGGTAACTTATGGCAGCTGGTTGAAAAAAGGATTAGAGTGGTCTGATAAAGTGTTAGTGACCAGCAATTTTACACCTATTCTAAAATGCATGTATTCTAAAATGTGTAGTACAAATCGGTCAAGAATTGTAGATTTGTATAAGGAACATACACTCAAACACTAATTTACATACACAGTATAGGACCCATTATCCGAAATTCTGAAGAAAAAAAAAATTATTCGAAAATTTTCTAAATGAGTAAATTTTTACTAAAATTTTACAGATTTTTATTTATTTTTTCTTTTCACTCCATTGTTTCAATGTGTAACCACTAAAATATGTTACTTCAGTGGTGGATGAGCACAGAGCACCTCAACGCCCAAAATTAGAAAAATGTCATTTTTCTGTCAAATTTATTTATATTGCGATTCATTTTTTTTTTTTTTTTTTTTTTCAATTGCAAAAGGTAAGTTTTTATTCATATCTTACATGTGATTGTTTAAATTTTGTTATTTTTATGTTTTTGAAAAATACTGGTGGAATTCTAGATTTTTTTTTTTTTTTTGGGGGGGGGGGGGGGGGTAATATTTTCTCATCATGGTATCCAATGAGCTGAAATCATTTTAGATATGCAAATGAAATCGATTCAATTCGATTCTGTACCCAAGTCGCCATCTAGTGTGGAATAGATCGTTAATTCAACACGTCACTAGCTTCTTTTATAATTATGTGGACAGTTTTAGATACAGGAAACGGCAAAGCTTAACTATGTTTATACGAGATAAACAGATGCTAAATAAGTTATCCAAGAGATATTTAAAGTTGAATTCAGTCTAGAAAGGGTAAGTAACTATTATATTTAAGTAATTAAATGTAAATAAAGATAAACTATTAATGCTATTGTTATAAATATGATATGAATAAAGTAACCAATAGACTGGTAATTTAAACTGGTAAAGCTTCTTGAAATATAGGTAAGAGGCAATGAGAACAGTGTTGATGTTCCCATCACTTATTATAAACGTGAAAATACAAAAATCTGCTATACAAGTCTCACTATTTCGCCCAAATGGATTAATGAGAGTTAAAGCCATTTTAATAAGGTTAAAATATGATCATTTTATCTAGCCTTCAACTTTTGAATTAATATTAATTAAAATATTTATGTATTTTGTGATTACCTACTAATTATGTCAAAAATGCATTATATTTAGTACATATTGATGTTTCATGTATTTTTACAATTTTTTATGGAGAAAAAGAACAAAGATTTTATATTAAAAAATTTGTTTATCATCATATGTATAAGGAATATAATTTTACTAAATTCTCTGTTTTTGATCCTGAACTTATCAAACAAATCAGTTACATGTCTTGAAATAAATTTATGATTTACTAAACAATATTTTTAGGTATCTGAGGCTGTAAAAAATGTTCTTTATGAAAAAAGAAAGTGTATTACGATTGGAGGTGATCATAGCTTAGGAATTGGCACTGTACATGGGCATTCATTATTCCAAGATGATATATGTCTATTGTGGGTTGATGCTCATGCTGACATCAACACTCCAGCAACAACTTATACTGGTAATTTCTATTTACTATTATTATCTTTGAATGTATAACTTTTTCAGTTAGTGCTATTATTAACCTCCTGGTCTGGTACCTTAAATTTACGGTTTAAGTCTGGTGAAGTCTATGGAACCCTGTGGTCAAAAATGCATTATATTTAGTACATATTGATGTTTCATGTGTTTTTACAATTTTTTTATGGGGGGGGGGGAAACAAAGATTTTGTATTAAAAAATTTGTTTATCATCATATGCATAAGGAATATAATTTTACTAAATTCTCTGTTTTTGATCCTAAACTTATTATGTCTGTCTCTACCTCATTGTAAAGAACTAGCAATCTAACCTGCTTTCTCAAAATCTCCTATCTTATATTTGAAAATAAAATAATATATTTACTTAAACTCATGGTAAGAACATATTACTAAAAAAAGTCAAATATTGTGAAAGCTGTTCAATAAATTACAAGAAAAAATCTAACCACTATAGTTCCTTAACCCTTTAGATCCGAAACTGCCCAAGTGGCTAGAATCCCATAACACCCAACATACGGCCTTGTTTATTTCTCCCCCCTCTTTTGGGAAATGCAAGCCATTGAACATGGATTGGACGTGACTGCTTAATCCGTTTAACGAACAGTAGATAGGAACACAATGAGAATAAGGGCCATTCAACAATAGGTATTTGGAGGTGTTCGCTATTGACAGATAAAAATGTACAAACATATGGAGATCGGAAAAGCGTCATCTAAATAGAAAGATTTAAACTAAAGATAATAGCTTGTCTACAGTAGAAAAATCATATTAAATAATAAAAAGTTTTTATAAATATTTTTGCTTCTTTTATAATTTTTCACTTTTTTTTTTTTTTTTTTTTAAATCTTCAAGTAATCTACTCTATATACGGTATAACCTCAAAAATCCGGCATCATAGGGACCGAGACTATGCCGGATTTTTGAAAATTCCGAAATTTTGAAGGAATATCAAAAGAGTAACTAAGAATATCAAAAGTAGTACTATATTCTTAATGGTGACTTTAGCCATAATTTAATTCATTATTAAGTGATAATTATGTAAGAAAACGAGAAAATTAAATATAAAAAAACTTATCTTAATTGATATTTTTTATGTTACAGAAAAAAAATCTAATAAAGAGTGAAATTATTTCTTCTTTTGTAATTTCGGAAACATCGATGTCAACTTTGTTTGCTTAACCATTAACGACGAGCCTCCTTTATGCTTGTTCGCTTTACCTGGCAAGTTTTCTTGCCAACCGGCTTTAATGAATTAAATTATTTTGGCCGTTCTTTAACAAGTTTTTTTTATTTTACTAGGGGGCTCGGCCCCCTACGAGCTACGCTCGCCAACCCCCGTTCAGACACTGCAGTCTCTAAAAGCACGCTAATTTGATCGGCTTTAAAAAGATTTTGGAAGATTTAATTATAATTAAAAAAACAAAAGCGATCTCCCTATAAACGGGTTTCTATTCATTTCTCTCAGCTGCTGTTAAAAGGTACAATGGCATTTCAAAATCATCTAATATAAAATGAATTAAGTAAACAGAGTCTTTGTCTCCCGGTATTTTTTAACAAAGCGAAAAGAAAGTCCTTTTAAATAAGGCATTTTAAATATATCGTTTTTAATCTGACGTAATTTTCACCAAACTTTTCTTTCCCTTTTTAATATTCACGTGAAAATGCTTTTATTAGAAATGAAATATTATTTGCGCTGTCCAAAAAAAAAAAAAATAGTTGAAAAATTCATCTCAAAATATCAAGTAAATGTCTCGCGCTATTTTTAAATTTATACTGTTTTGCAATATTATTTTGTGTTCATTTTATGTAATAGCTGTAATGTGACGTAATTGTGATGTAATTTCTCCTATTTAAGACTTCTAACGCATGTTAATAAATTTATTATTTTACAATATCCTTTCTCTGTTAAAATTCATGTGTAATTATAGATGAAGTAATTTTCAATAAGTTCCTCCTTTTTATAAGTAATTATTTAATTCTAATTTGAAAGTTTTTTTCTGTTTATAATAGTCACGTGTAAATAAATTTTTAATTTGAAGCAAACATTATTGTTTCCGTTGTTTATAAAGTTGGCAACAGGTTAAATTAGTACAATTTTCTGAAATAAGAAAAAAATATCTCTCGAAATGCTGAAAATTTGAATTTAAAATAGAAATGAAACCTCGAAAAATGAGTCAAATTAAAAAAATAAATTAATTCTGCACACCGGGAAATTATAACGTATAAAATGATCTAAAAATTATTAAATTCCGATGCATAGTTTTTGCTCCTATAAAACTTTTTTAGTGGAACGATTTTGTCCAACTTTAGCATTAAATATCTCTTAAAATAATTCTTCCATTTGAAAACTGTCTGCATCAGCGTGTTTATCAAACATTTTTGTATAATACTACCGATTTTCATATTTTTGTATGCATTATTTTTCTTAATATTAACGAAGAAAGACCACCGGTCACAAAAAATTCAAAACCGGCGGCGGCGGTGACAGCGGTAGTTACTTTTTTTTAGAATATAGAGATACAATAAATAAAAAATGTCCATTTCGAAAATACGGTCTTGGTTCTCTACAGCGATATTAATTCTCTAATCAAATTATGCATTTTTCTAGTGACACCTTTTCTTCTGCTGGTTGTTCATCCTCGTCTTCTGAGTTGCTACTAGCATTATCGTCAGTTCTATTTAGCACAGCATGAGCAATCTCACTGTCTGTTAAATTGTTCATTGTTGATGCATTTTCGTCAATGGCTAGCCAATCATATGTATCTTTTTTCGACACTTAATCCATTTTCAGATTTTCCACGTTCAATAAGCTCATAAATTGTGCTTTTTTCACAAATGTGAAAACCTGAAAATTCTTCCTCATCATTGATGTCGCCGTTGCCGAAAATTCATTAAGGCCGCCATTTATTCATACTGTTCCATGCATTCGCCAAATTTGTGTCCAAAGTTGTTTCCTTGTTAAGCTCCCAGAAAATTTGTTCAGAAAATATTCTTTCTTCTTTTCTTAGTCAAATATTCCTTTTTTTTTTTTTTTTTTTTTTTTTTTTTTTTTTTTTTTTTTACTTTCAATCTTTAAGTTTTTAATTCATAAAGAATTTGTATTTTTCTTCACCCATAAGTTGAAAGTGAAAAGAAAAAGGAAGGAAAAAAATGGTTTTGATACCGGATTTTTGAAGTCATACTGTATATATAAAATCCTTATGAAACGACTGATTTTATTTCACGGCGATTTCTCCTAAAATGTGGAATACTATACAGTAAAATTAACACCAAAAATCCATATTGATCCGTAGATTTCTAAAATGGTAATAGAATTTAAAAATTTAAATTAGTTTTTGAAGTATAATTTTTTTCTAATTTTAATTACATTTCTGTAGTGAAAATCTGTAATTGCAACAAAATTACTCCTTTTTTTTTTTTTTTTTTTTTTTTTTTTTGAAAAAAGGAGACAACAAGAAAAACTATAGGGATTATTAGATTTCTTGTTTTTCGTCAATTTCAAATTCATAATTGAAATTATCATTTATTTCAACCGATAGTGAAATAATATTATGATTAAATTATGTTTTTCAGGTAAATTTGAAAAAATAAAAATCAGATTTGTTTTTTGTCGTGAAAAGTGAAATTATTAATATAAGAAAGAAATTCTTAAGTAAGAAATTAATGATCACGTGTCAAAACCAGAAAATAAGGAAAATTACATCAACATATTTACGTGTAAGTATTAAAGATGTGCGAAAACTTTTAAAAAGAACTAAATTATTTCACATGAAACACATTCAAAGGAGATAATTATGTAAAAATTCCCAAATATTAAATATCGTCATAATTAAAGTGAATGAACCGTATCCTTCCATTCGGTTCGAGGCTATAAAATTTACCAATTGTGACGTCACAGGAATGTTGTCCATTATTACGTGTGTAAAACTTTTAATGTTGAATATTGGATTATATTTGAAAAGCTCAAGTAATCATATTCCGAAACACTTTTAAATTAAATAATATATGTGTCCGTGAATTTTAAAAGTGAAAAAGTTTAAAAGAAATAAATTATTACATGAGCAATGCATTTAATAGTGAAAATTGCGTCATATATTAAAACGATGCATTTAAAACAATTTTCATTCCAAAGAATTTTAATGTGACATCAGATGGTATAAATGGAGTGTGACTAGCAAATTTGTTTATATATTACATGGTTTGATGCAGCGTAAATACAGGTAAATGTATGTGCAAAATACTTTCGTTTTATTTTGTATGAATTACTATTTGATAAATATATTTTTGAAAATCCGGATATTCATATTAAATTATATAAACAGTATACATTGCAAAATATACATGATGGTGTATTAAAATAAAGAAAGAATTTATGAATAAGCTATATATCTGTTCCTGAAAATATCTAAAATTCGATCAAAACATAAAATATAAGGTTAAATATTTAAAAGTACAATGCTTTTCAATACCGTAGTTCTGAAAGATATTCCCAAGCAGACAGAGTTTTTTAACTTTGAAACTAAAAGAAGGATATTGTCCATAGTGTCGTTATAAAAGGCAGAAAGATAACGACATTTTTAACCTAACCTTTTATACAAGCTGATTATCAAATGTGTAATTGATCTTACTTATCAATCCTGAAAACTGCCATCAGTTGTTACAACAGTGATGGATAAGGCCATTGTAATAGAAAAATACCCCATTCAAATGGAAAATACTAGCAACTCTATTATAGAAGATAGCCAACACTATATTAATATCATTCAATCTTCCGTAACCTGGTAATATTTTTTAAATAGGGCACTTACCATGTTTTTGGAGTCTCTGAAGCCTGAACAGGGGTTGGCAAGCGTAGCTCGCAGGGGACAAAGCCCCCTAGTAAGATATAAAATTATTAAAGAAATCTTATTATTATGCCAGTTTATAACACCAAATCTTAGGAATCTTAAAAATATTTAACAGTTTAATTCTTACAGTTAATTCTTTAAATTTTTGCATCCCCTTTTTTTGTTTCACAGTAATCTATTACATGCTGCAATTAAATCATAGGTGTTGTTACGGACAGATGCAATTTTGATCTGTTTTAATACCACCAGCTGTAATCATTAGAGAACCTTTTTTAGTAATTTTTTATTTTGATGATTAAATCTGATTATATTTTGAATTAAAAATTATTTAAATTCATGAATTAGTTAAGGGGCTATTCAAGTATTACATAAGCATTTTTAATCATAGTCATTTTTAGTCCTCCTCTTGTAAAGAAAAATAAATGAATGCTTGACCCCCCCCCCCCCCCCCCACCTTTTTTTTTTTTTTTTTTTTTTTGCTTATGTAAGATTTTATAATATTTTGTACATCAACACTTTTTCCAAGAAGAAAACAATTACCAATAAATTATAGTATTAATTCTATAAATTTAATATAAATAGCCATGTATAGTATTGTGGTATCAAAATAATAATAATGGTTTTAATATATCGTTAATAATGGTTTTAAAATGCTCATTTTCCTCCATGATTTGTTTGCTTGTTGTTGTTGCATTATAGTTGCTTCATTATCTAAAGCTTAAATAAGAATTGTAAGTAACACCACCTCCCCCTTATCAGAAAAAAGTAGATCCTGGACACTAATATTAAATCTATGGGAGAAATCTAAGCAGAATAGTTGCAAATTTCTCGCTCACATTTTTTTTTTTTTTTTTTTTCACGGAATATTTTAGGTCTATATTTATTATTGTGTGTTTATACTTTTTCGATTTTGATTATAGTTTTTATTTTCTTTGTAAGAGGATAGTTTAATTTTCAAAACGGATGCTAACCAATTCCAAAGATGAAAGTACTGGCATCCAGAAACTCTGATTGAAATGTTATTATTATATTAGAATCAATATTAACACAATGATAATATTTTGTCTATACCAGAAAAATGAAATTAAATTTTTGCATCCCTCTTTTTTTTTTTTCTTTTTTTTTTTTTCTTTTTTTTTTTTTTCACAGTAATTCATTACATGCAGCGATTAAATCATAAATGTTTTTATGGACACATGAAATTTTGATAATCTGTTTTAATACCACCAGCTGTTATCATCAGAGAACCTTTTTTAAGTGTTTTATATTTTGATGATTAAATCTTATTATATTTTGAATTAAAAATTATCTAAATTCTTAAATTCATGAATTAGTCAAGGGGCTATTCAAGTATTACATTAAGCATTTTTAATCATTGTCATTTTTATTCATTTTGTATCCCCTCCCTCCTCTTGTAGAGAAAAATAAACAAATGCTTGACACCGCCCCCCCCCCCCTTCCCCTTTTGCTTATGTAAGATTTTATAATATTTTGTACATCAACACTTTTTCCAAGAAGAAAACAATTACCGATAAATTACGTTATTAATTTTCGTAACCCTCCCTCCCCCTTGTCGAAAAAAGCAGATCCTGGATATCCCCCCCCCCCCCCCCCCACCACCACCACCATCTTCCATACTGCTTACATAATACTTGAACGGCTCCCAACAGGAAAATGACTTTTTCAATTACCTTCATAAATAAAAACTATAAGTGGACGAATATTAATTAATAATTATATTATTATTTTGAATTAAATAATAATTATTTTTTTACATTGCCTTTTTTAAATATAGTTATTTAATTGACCGAATTATTTATTAAATTTATTGTATCCATTGTTATAGGAAGGAAAAGCTACCTAGAAAAAATTGTATGAAATAAAGTAAAAAAAAAAATTCAAACATATGAATATTTATTTAATTTATCACATAATTTAAATTAATGTAATGTACAAATGTTTCATTATTAAACATTTTTTAGCATATAACTATATTTGGAAAAAAATAGATATCTCTCTATTCTAAAAAAAAGTAACTAACGCTGTCACACTGCCGCCGCCAATTTTGAATTTTTTGTAACAGGTGGTCTTTCTTCGTTAATATTAAGAAAACGACTGCATACAAAAATATGAAAATCTGTGGTATTACAGAGAAATGTTTGATAAACATGCTGATGCAGACAGTTTTCAAATCGAAGAATTATTTTAAGAGATATTTAATGTTAAAGTTGGTCAAAATCGTTCCATTAAAAATGTTATATAGGAGCAAAAACTATACATAGGAATTTAATAATTTTTAGATCATTTTATATATTAGAAGTTCCCAGTGTGCAGACTGCATTTATTTCTTTAATTTGACTCATTTTTTGAACGTTTATTTCCCTTTTAAATTCACATTTTCATCATTTCCAGAGATATTTTTTTCATATTTTATAAAACATTATTATTTTAAATTGTTGCCAAGATTGTAAAAACGCCTCAAATAATATTTCCTTTAAACTGAAAATTTATTTACATGTGACTATTATAAACAGAAAAAAACCCTATGAAATTAGAATTAAATAAATACGTGTTAAAAGCAGGAAAATATTAAAAATTACGTCATAAAAATTGTTTATACACTTGAACATTTAAAAAGAAAAAAAAAAAACTATAGAACAATTAATTATTTAATGTGTGTTAAAAGCAGTAAATGCAGGTGGAATTGCGTCCTATTTCAAATAGCCAAATAATATTGCCAAATAGTTTAAATTAAAATATATATTTACATGTGCACATGAGATTTATTTCATATTTCAAGATAGTCTTTTTAACTACTGTTGCCTAAGACAGCGCAAATAATAATATTTCCTTTTTAACAATTGAAATAGTTTCAGGTGAATATTACAAAAAGAAAAGTTTGGTTAAAATTAAGTCAGATTTAAAACATGTGATTTAAAATCATTTTCTTATAGCTGTATTAAAAAATACCTGGAAGCAAAGACTCTGTTGACTTAGTTCATTTTACATTAGCTAATTTTCATATGTTTAACTAATCTTATTTAATCAAACATGAAAACAGCAATTCACAGCAGCTTTTTTGGCCTTAAAATCCTTCATTAAAAGATAAATAAATGGAAACCCGCTTACAGGGATATCGCCACTGGTTCTTTAATTATAATTCAATCTTCCGTAATCTTTTTTAAATCG
Organism: Maratus speciosus; assembly: GCA_963932465.1. Classification (NCBI taxonomy): domain Eukaryota; kingdom Metazoa; phylum Arthropoda; class Arachnida; order Araneae; family Salticidae; genus Maratus; species Maratus speciosus. Next base: position 551,199,755 of record OZ010794.1, read on the forward strand.
ATCAAATTAACAGATTTTTAGAGTCTGAACGGAGGTTGGCAAGCGAAGCTCGTAGGGGGCAGAGCCCCCTAGTTCTGTAAGAATATGTTGTATAAATGGTTTAAAAATGCATTAAATATTTTGATTTTTTTTTCGAAAAATGTAGCAAGCATAAATTTTAAAATTTAAGTTCTGTTTTTCTACTAATAAAACAAAAAGCTTTTAAATATTATTACAAATATATGATTCATTTACAAGTAAAAGTTATGTTTAGAAAACAAAGAACTAAAAACCTTTAGCTTATGATTATGGGATGTCATAAACATACTCTTAAGTCTTAAAATAATTTATCACTTCACTTAGCAGAAGATAATGGGAAAGCAAAGCTCGTGGATTTATAGTTATTGGGAATAAGGGGGAATCCAAAGGTAATACAATAGCTTCTTCTTTGGACAGATACTACAGCAAAGAGATTGAACAATAGCACATTCATTTGAATAGCTAAAGCGTGCCGCTACTTCTTTCTTGGGGGAATGAAATCTCAGGCGGTTGGCTGGGATTCTAAGGAAGTTAAAAATTTCTCAGCTGTGGGACATAACGAGTTAAAACTATGCTTATTACAAGGCACAAAGTGTACTTTATAAACCTGTGGGTCTGCCAGACTGCACCAGGCTACTAGAAGGTGAAATGTTTTTACTATAGAAAATATGTTTTTTATTTTTTTCTTAGACAAACCACAAGTCATAAAGAATCGTATAAACACACCACAAGGTTACATACAACAAAACATTTTCCACAAACACAAAATAAAATTATTCTACAGTGACATGTCTAATGAAAACAAGTGTGACAACTTTGATTGCAAAGATTGAGTAGTAAAGATTTCTTTTTTCAAATGCAAAACCTGATAAATTTAGGAAGCTTACAGTTGAGATTAAAAGACAATTCATTTAACAAAACTGTTTTCAATATCTATATTATAAAGGACAAACATATCTGACTGTAACACTGACGTCATTTTGCGAGTGGCAACACTTACGAATAAAATTTCGCTACTGCAATTTTTTTTAACTTCTAAAGGTTGTATATTTTCAATTTTCACACCTTCGTAAAGCAAAAAACTCTTTTTTATGTCAATTTTTAAAAAACTGTATACTAATTGACTGATTTATTATGGTTTTAAAAATAAATTTCATGCATTAATTTTTTTAATCTATTTGTATCGTGTGCCGGCTCTATTACGGAAGAATTAAATTTGCACTTAAAATAATATGAATAGTTTAACTTTTTCCTCTGGCTAATTTTTCGTAACGAAATTAAAACTTCACCAGTCTGTTTTATTAAAAAGTAACTGTCCGTTTGTATTTCACATATTCAAGCTTCAGGAATCTGTTTATTTTAGAAAGCAAAAAATCGTCAGTCAACTGGAATATGTAAATAAATTCCATTGGCATAAAAATTTTAAAAATCCATCATAACTTTTAAAATTTAATTTAAAGTAGTAAAGCAGATTTTCAAATATTTCCTTAAGATGGCGATTAAAACTTTTCTCAAAAGCGTTAAAAGCAAAATGTTTTAGCGAGAAAAAATATATTTCTCTATTTAATTCATGAACATAAAATGCTTTTGAATAAATTCGCCAAAATAAAATCTGAAAGATCAAGTCTGACCAAATGACGTTATTTGTACCAGTTCCAAAATTAGAAGACAAATCTTGGCAGAAAAAAAAGCTTTTAGCAAGTAAAGCTGTATAATATGTACATTCTTATTGGGAAAGCTTTTGACTTAAATTGTAAATATAATTTTTTAGTTGAAATATTGTATTTAATAAAATTAATACTATAATTGCATTCTAAATATACAATAAAGCTAGATTCCATTTTCCCCCAAACAATCAAATGATCTCACTCAATTCAAGAGCAACACATTGGGTTGCCACGCAACTAATTAGTTTATAAATTAAAGTTAATTTAAAGTATGAAAGGTAAATAAAAACAGAAAGCTTTGAAAGAAAATCCTTATTATTATACAGGGCTTGAATTTCAGGGCAGGATGGCGGGATTCGCACCCAAAATAATATTGTGGACGGGAGACTCCCGTCCAAAAAATCTCGCCATTTTCCTGAAAATTTTGCATTTTGAAATTACGATCAACTCCCGCGAACGGCTTGGAAATTTCCCGATATTTTCGCGCGACTGATTGACACATTTTGCGTTTTTTTTACCACGAAAGATCGTTGAAATTCACGAATTTTCCATGCAACCGATAGACAAATTTCATTATTTTTTTCTCAAGATCGGTTGACAAGTGTCCGCAACCGATTGTCAAATTCAGGGGTGATTCTGTTACGAATTTTCCGAAAATTTAAGGCATTAGGTTCCGAAAATTATGAAAAATCGGTCATCAGTTCAACAGAAAAATATCGCAAATATTCGACAAATGATCGCCGAAAAAATCAATTTCGTCAATCATTCGAGGAAAAAATCTCCAATTTCGTAGCAAAGGATTGCGAATAAAACACAAATTTTGTCAAAGGATCACGGAAAAACGTGAATTTCGTCAAATCGCGGAAAAAAACTCGAAATTCATCAAAGGATCGCAAAAAAAATGCATATATAGAGTTTGTGATAGTCTTTGCATACACCCGTTGTATGTGTGTAGATTGGAAGGGCCCCATATGCAGCGATATAAGTGTATAAATATATTAAGAATTGAAAAAGTATTCGCTGAATAGATGTGTACTTTTCGGTTATATCCATAATGAAGATCTTATTGTTTATGGATTTTGAATATAAAAAAATTATTTTTGGCATTCTTTTAAAATGTTGGGTCAAACCGAACCCGACCCGCAGTAGTCTAAACCAATGTCTAAACAATGAAAGTTGCAGAACCCACAGCAAAAAAGTAGAATTCAACCCGACCCGCAACGAAAAAGTATATTGCACACCCGACTCGCAGCTGGGTTTGGATAAAAGCGGATAGCCCGAGCCGATGCCGGACTCTACTAACTCACAGGAAGGGCCTCACCAGTGGCCAAGAGGTTCTGCTCTCGAAGCTGGTAGACGGGAGGTGCTGTATTCGAACCCAATCGCGCCCGTTGGCCTAATCGTTTGGAGTTTCGCGGTTTTCTTCGAACCGTGGATTTTCATGCGTAAATACGGGTTAGGTTCCCTTAGAAAGACCCCCACGGAGGGCACCCCCCCCCTCAGGGCCTATATCCCTCGTGTTGATAATTGGCCGTCATAAACACAACCAACCAACCACAGGAAGGAAGGATGGGGGGAGGGGGGTTGATGGGACAGAAGCGGATTTTCCTATATCAAAATCACATGTATGTTAATCCAGTAATCGAAAAATAACAATACAAATATATAAAATTTTTTTAATAATCTAGTCTGTGTTTGTTTTAACTTTATTAAACTTTGAACTTTTAACAGAAAGTCTATTTACCAGATTCTTTTGCTTAAATATAAATAAATTATTTTTCATTAAGTTATTGATACAATTTCATGTTTTATCAATTTCATTGTTCACTATTCATGTTTTATCTGGTGTGTATTATTTAATATGAAAAACTCTACAAAAAAGATTATTAAAATGTTCAAACTAAAATTAGATAAAGTCTTCAGGTAAAAAATTCTTTTAATTTCGTTTAAAGTATCATTGATGTAAAATCTCATAGATTTTATTCTGCAAAAGGATATCTTAAAATTGAGGAAAAAATATTTATCTAAATTTATTTAATTGTAAGGTTCTGGTTCTCTTTAAAGAGCATTTTGTGTTTCACTTTCTGCCATGGTTAAATTTTGACAGATAATCTCTTTATATATTTATATATATACGTTTCTTAATCACCAAATTTCACAATGACACAACAAAACGGAGGAGACAGCTTTTCTATTGTAGAAATCTTCGTGTTATTGGCTTTCAAACTACATGTTATTTCATTGTGGGAAAGGGCGGACAAACGTTTACATTCAAGCTGATTATTTTCGGTGAATTCTTCCCAAAAGTGCAAAAACAGAACTCAGGATGGGTATAGAGCCTCGAGGTACATGATCTTCGGGGCCTTTGATTGTTTGTAACTTCATCTGTGTTCTTGATACACGGGTATTATAAAACGTAGTGATTCTACCTCCCTGGCACCGTGACGATTTTCGAGCTGCGGGAGGTCATAGATAGCTTTTGTGACAGCACTATCTCGCCAATTCTGCATACCCCTTATTTAAACAATAAAAGCAGAGACTGAGAATTGGCCGTATACTCTCATGGATTTTACAGTAACAAGAATATCTTTAAAATAAATCTTGCATGAGCCAAGGGATTACAAATCGATACATGGAATTTGATTTAAAAAACTGCATTAATTTTAACTAATATAAAAGAAAGAAAAGAAAAAAGAAATATAGCGTCTTTTCAAAGAATCTTTTCTTTTTCTTTTCATTTTTTCTTTTTCTTTCTATTCTATTCCTTTTCACAATTTTTAACACAGTGATTTAAGAAATTAAAGATATAAATTGAAAGATAAATAAAAATAAGTAAATTACTGCCTCAAATGTCTCTGTCGTAAAAAATATAACAAAATAGAAATAAATGCATTTTATGAAGAATGGAGTTGAGATTAATTTTTATCCCATTTAATTTTAGAAAGCAATGACCCGAAATCTGGCCCATAGATTGTAACATATGACCAACTGTGTAAAATTTATAAACCTCAGAACATCTAATATATTTTAAATTAATGAAAGCTGTAAAGAAACTTAAAACATGCTAAAGTTTTTCCTGATATATATATATATATGTATATGTGTATTTCAGTAATAAAATTTCAATTGCTTATAAGCAAAAAAAGAAAAAGAGAAATCCTTTAAGAAAATTACCCAGAAAAAAAAAGTTAAAGATATTCAATTTCTGGTGCAATATATGTATATATATTTTTTTTAAATGCATTCCATGTCAATAGGTTTAACATTAATGAAGAGAATTTAAGATCTCACTCACAAATACCCTTAAACAAATAAGCTTAAGAGTAAAAATAGTTTTTTTATATAAACACTTTTTTATAAGCATATAATGCTCATCTTGAAAGTTAAGCCTTATCTTTTGACAGCAATTCATGTTCTTTCCTAAAAATTTCCGTTATAATACATTAATTTGGCATGGGCACCGAACTCAATTATGAAAAATTCACCCTTATTTTACGTGCTTGGTGGAAAGCGCAAGCAAGTGAATTTATTGAAAAATATATGATTTTACTTGTGACTTTTAAGGCTGTTTTCCAAAGGAGCTACTTTCTGTGACATTTCTGAAATTTTTTTTTTCGTAAATGCATGAAATTGGCTAGTGTTCTTGTTCAGTAATTATGTAAAGGAATGACATTTTTCATTTTTTGGTAAAGCCAGAATATCTTCCAGAAAATACTGTCAAAGTGGGAGTTTTGAACCAGATTCCCGGCACAGCAACGAATGAAAGGGAAAGAACTTGTTGTCACGTCATAAGAATCACTTATAACCCATTTATGAAAAAATGAAAAAGGCTATTCGATTCGAAATCGCTTCAGCAGTCAAACTTGCCAATTTTATGCTTTTACTTTTAAAAATTAGTAACAGAATGTGTCAGAAAGTTTCGTGCTGTTGAACAGGGAATTTGAGAATGAGTTAAAATAGAACAATAAGACATAAACATTATTTAAACTATATTTTTAGGATATCTAAATTGATTTCTCAATGTGCAATCGTAAATTAAATAATGGTAAACTGTGATTATTAATAAAACGATATTATTATTATTAAATCACAAACTTCCTTTTTTTATTTATAATAATTTTTGTTACTTTTAATTAAGCCTTTAAAATGTTTCATTGTTGCAAATTGACAGTCATTCCGTATAGTTTGAATTTTATTGGCGCATAACTAAATTTATTATTGTTTCACCTCGTATAGAGTAGATCCGTAGGCAATTTTTCTTTTGCCCCGTTAAAAATGTTCAAGTTTGGCCAAAACTGCTCCGAGCACAACTCGACCCGTTCCAAAAAATTATTGATCAAACACGGTACAAAAACTAAAACTTCAGCCTAGCCTGCACAAAAAATTAATTGGCTCGGCTAGACACACGCCTATAAGGTTAAAATTGTTTTGTACGAGAAGTCCTAACTAAAAATACTTATTTTATCTTTTTACATCATGTTTTTATTCTTCATTTAAAATAAAGTTTTCTGAGCTGTGCTATTTATTTTTTAATACATCTGGTTATATGTGAATATCAGTTACCATTAATATCGTTAATACACATTCTATGGCTTGGAGATTTAAAAATTTTAAAGTCTATACAATAAAATGTTCTAAGACGGAATTGCATAGAAAAAAAAGAAAAATCCGTTATGGGTTGATTCCCCTATGAGCATTGTCTGTTGTAAATGCATTGCATTCTTTTCACAAGTACTGTTATTCTAATTTTAAATAGATCGACATTTTTATTTTATTTCGTTAAACACGGGGTTCCGTCACAGGCAGTTTTTTTTTTTCTCGGGTTTTACCGTATTTTAATTTTATTGCCTAGAATTGCATCTACCCACCTTAAAAAATAATAAAAATAAATATATCAATTTTAATTATGGAATAATAGCGATTTAAAAATACGTGCATTTAAAAAAAAAAAAATGGGCAGGTCCAAATTTTACTGATATTTTTACTGGACAGGCCAGAGCCATGCCGGTGCAATGATTTTCATACGAGCTGTGTTGGAACTGGGACTGAAAATTTCTGCCTGTTCAGACCTCAAGACGAATTCAGTACAGCCCCGACTTGGGCCGGAAAATAAACCCAGTCCCGGCCATCTCGGTCTGAAGCTTTAGAAAAAAGTAATCCTCAAACCCAGCTCAGACAGAGTGTCGGGAAGGAAAGTTGGGCCGGGCCCATGAAGACACTTACATCGAATAACCAGAAGATTACTCATAAAATTTTGTAAATTTGGACAATAAAGTTCTAATTAAAAAAAAACGAGTTTTTAGTGAACTTCGCTCACTTTCATAGATGAGTTTGAGTTGAGCGAGTTCGTTTGAAAAATTTTGAATTTGAACGTGAACTTGATTCACTTTTGAGAAGTTGAGTTTGAGTTTGAATTAGTTCGTTTTTTTTGTGAGCGTGCCCAACACTGGATATGCTATAAAGTTATAATAAAACTTTACTGCACACACAATACAATAAAACACTCATACTACAATATGCAGTTGGCATACATACTCCATAATATGCATACATACTCCAGTTGGGTTTATTGTATTTATTGTATGTATGTCTGTAAAATATTTATATATACCTTTATGCTATAAAGTTGTTTAAAAAAAAATAAGGGTTACTGTAATTAGTATAATTGGCACAGTTGCATCTGACATGGCCCGCATAATACGTAAGTACCGAACAATCTTATATGTTTACTAGCAGAACTACCCGGCTTCGCCCGTGTCAATTATAAGAAGCCTTCCAGGTAAAATAAAGTAAAACGAAATTATACGGCAATCACAATAACTGAAATTTGTGCATTCCCATCCACAAATTGTTATAAAGACAACCAAAAAACATGGCGTTATTGTCTTGCAACCATAGTAAAATCCCTGAGCTTTAATAACAGAATGCACATTTTCTTTGGCGGGTATAAGAGAAAAATATGTGATTTTCCTGACAATATGAAAAAAAGAAATTCCTCCAAATCGCGCAGCACTTACTGAAATTCTCGTTTGTATGGTATTATCTACATTATAAAGTAAAAACACTATGTCAGTGCCCATAAATTGTGCCGCATAAATTGTAACCCATAAAATGTACCTTTACTGCAATTTTTCTAACTTTAAAACATCACACAATTTCATTTCTTACAATATCGAATAGAAAAAAGTTCTCTCAAATGAAATTTGTTTGAAAATTGTACCTCAGTTTTCTGATTTTAATGGATTTTAAAGTAATTTTTAAGCATGGATATTTTTAAAGTTGAGTGCAACCCGATTACAAAAGATGAACCTGTTTACACCTAATGCAATAGTATAAAGAAAAGACATGTCTATGAGTAACATTGGTATCATATTTTCGGTGGCAACAACCAACACAACAAATTTCCCTTTTATTGCAGTTTAACGTCTAAACATTGCACATTCGATTGTTCCAACGTATTATAGAAAACAAAAGTACTTTCAGTGATATTTGTTTGTAATGTTTATAATTTACGAATTTTTTATGGCTTTTAAAATAATTTTTAAGCATGCATATTTTTTAAATGCTTGCAACCCAAATACAAAAGATTAACTCAATTGTTCAAAAACATTGTAAATAATTCAGAATTTGTTTGCTTTCGCGTAATATTCAATAACTAAATTGGCAAACAAAATTAAAACGCCAAAAATAAAATACGAATTTAGCAGATATCAAATCAAACTACTCAAAATAACCTGATAAGTATATAAAGATCAAATGGGAATTTCGTTCTGGGTGCATGTAACTTGAATTCTTCTGAACGCATTTCCATGCAACTTGCACTATTAGTTTTTTAGGGAAGATTTTAGTGCATAACATATTGTTTTCGTTGCTTAGTCATAGAATTATAGGGGAAAGTTATATAATCATGTGAACCCAATTATGAAGGATTAGTCTTATTAGCTGAATGAAAAATGAAGAACTATTTTTATCTCTAAGTATATAAATGGGTTTATCTTCAGTAATGGGGCTGTGCGCTAGGGTATTCTTATTTTAATGAGTGTGCCTGACACCTATTATGGCATGCACCTTTGTTTAAAACAATATAGAATGACTTATGTTTTAAGCGACTATCTGGCATGCAACTTGATTACAAAATACTAACCTGCAAATGTTTAAGGTGCTTCTCCAGTTCCCTGCTCAACAACGTGAAACTTTCTGACACATTTTCTGACTCATTAAACGTAAAGGCTTAAAATTTGTAGGGCTGACAATTAAAGCGATTTGGAATTGTAATGAGTTTTCCTTTTTTCATAAATAAATTACTTATCGAGTTATGAGCAATTGTGATTGCGTGACGGCCAGTTTTTATCCTTTATTGCACTGTTGCGTCCGAAATTCAGTTCAAAACACCAACTGACAGATCTTATACCTTTACCAACAAATGGAAACTATCTTTCGATTAGATAGTTTCTAAATAAGAACTCCTGTCAATTTCATGCGTTTCCAAACAAAAATTAATTAAAAAATGTCAGAAAATAGTTCCTTTGGATTTAAGAACAGCCTTAACTTGAAGTTTATGAAAAAACTCACATTTTTAGTTTTAATTTTGGAACTCGCGAAATTTAAATTCAGAAGAAGGATGTTCTTTTGACACATTGTGGTAATTTTTTTAACTTTTAAAATTAAAATACATATTTTCTTTGGTGCACGTAACAGAAGTATACAATATCTTCACAATACAGGGGAAAATGCAAAAAAATACATCCAAATGAGGGTAGTAGTTACTAAAATTTTATTTGGAAAATTTGAAATTTTATTGAAACGAAATCTACAATGATTAGATATGTCATTTTCCATAAATTTTAAATCAAGACATCTGTCAAGTTTTTTTTTGAAAATGTAAATAACCACTCTCTTTTTGCTATAAATCACAGAAAATGTTAGCACTGAATCTAAACCAATACAACATATAGCTATAAGATATGGCTGTAGTATACAATCGAAGTAGTAAGCAAAATATAAGAGCCATATGTTTACAATTAGTTTGATTAAGCGTTGAAAAGATCTGATAGAATGTGACGTCATATCAAGCCTTTTTTTTTTCTTTTTCTTAAATTGTTTTCATGAAATTTGACTGTTTGTATTAAAATAGATGTTTTAATTAAAAAAAAACATTCAAATTGAGGTGCTACATTATTTTCCCGCTCTTATAGCTAAAGTTTTTATTTTATATACAAAAAAATGTAAATTTTCTGTTTAGAATGACGTCAATATCAAACACGCACAAATATAGCAAGAAAATCTGAATTTTTATTGGTAAATAGAAACAAAATACACGCGTTATCCTTATTTTTTTCACATTATTGTGTCATTTTTTAGGGTTTGGCAACAAGAAAGAAACGTTTGAATTAAAAAAGATTTAAAAAGAGCTATTTCTATAATGTTAAATTATGGAAGTGGTAGAAAAAAGGGATAAATAGTGGTCTGATAATTTTTTAAAGTAGACAGTGCTCTTTTCCACATTCTAAAGCCTATGTAAATGAAGTTTCGTGCAAATCCGTCAAAAATTGAAGATTTGTATAAAGGACATACACACAGAGAACAGCTTTTATATATAGAGATTAAATCACAATCACATGGAATTTGTTATTAATTTGTGTACAGAAATGTATGCTTACTTTTCCAATAACAAGATGAAAATCTCCGATTTTCAAAGAACACACTTCTCTTACCCAGTTGCAGGCAAATTCTTTATAAGATTCAAGACTTTTATAACACCTGAAGTCTTTCTCAGTATAAAAACTTTGCCCACAAACTAAATAGTTTACGATGTCAAAATAATTAACGTCGGATAAATCCGCTACATATTTGTTCAAATCATATTTTTCAAACTGTATGGATCTACAGCAGAAATAACAATAATTTTGGAAGCATGTCACTCCTTAGCTTTAGTATCATTCAATTCTTGGCACAGATGTCATATACGCACTATATTGGCGCGATTTGTATCTGATGCCAATTTGGTGAAAACATCAACAGCATAAACAGCAATATCCGGGTTACCATATCAAGCAAAATATCGACACTTTGGCGCCAGTTAAGTACCCGTTGCGTATATGACATTGGCGTCAGAAAACATCGCGCCAATATGGTGCGTATATGACATCTGTGCCCAACTCTTCATAATATTTTGAAGACATTTTATTTCGTCAAGTTTAAAAACTTGCACTAAATTAGATTGCAAAAGATAGAGAAAGAAAAATTCACTAAACATATACAAAGTGGTTCGTCTTGCGACCGAAGTAGTACAGAAGTACGAGTATGGAGTAATAATGTATTATTATTTGTTTGCCCACCAAAACTGGTTGCAACGGGTTGTTTCCAGGTTTGTGATCACGTGGTTGAAACTGATCTATAATTCCTAAGTTCTGAAATAATTTTATTACACCTTCCTCGTCATCAAGTAACTGCCAAATCGTAAAATCCATGTCAGTCTCAGTAACAAATGTAGTTAAAAAGTTTTACGAGATTACGATGGAATAATACTCATATAAAATATTCACGTTCAATAAATAGCAAATGTTAATGTTTGGCATGGTTTGCAATAAAAATCGTTTGCACGCTAAGTGTAGAAATAAATGGCGCGATACCATACATTTTGGCATAGTGTTGATAGAACGAAAAAGTACAACAGTTTTATTATTATTATTATTATTATTATTTAGTTTTAGTTTTTGAGGCGTTTATATTTTTTTTCCTAACTGACATAGTTGTTTTAAATATTTAAGCAAAAGAATTTATTAAAAAATTATTCAATTTGAATTTCTTCCCTTGCTATAGTAACAGAATGAAGAGAATGAGTTTTTAGAAATTATCACTTGAAATTTTGAGGTTTTGGCGCCAAAGGTAGCGCCAAATTAGAAAAATATGAAATATCTCATGAACTATTAGACTTAAAATATTTTGGTTAGTACCATTCAATTCAGCATACAAAAATACACTAAAATATGTTACCAGTTGAAAAATAACTACAAAATCAGATTTTTAAGGAATTTATTAAAACTTCGTTCTATTTTTTACCCCCTTAGGGGTGGAATTTTAAAAAATCCTTTCTTAGCGGCACTCAATGTCATAAGAAGTATTTTTACCCCAAATTTCAAGATTTTAGGTTCAGTAGATTGGGCTGCACGTTGATTAATACAAAATCCAGACTTTATTTTATATATATAGACTAGCAGCCTAACGCCCGCTACGCTGGTCAGTTTTTCTAAAGAAACCTTGAATCAAACTAAATATATCTCTGAATTTGATCATGCGTTTTAAAGCAATATGGACAAGACATTTACCTGGAATGCCCAATCTAATTGGTGAAAACAATATGAACGTTATTACGCTATTATATCTTTTGAGCCATACAAAATTTAGACTGTTAAGGGCCAACTTCTTTCGTTGATCATTTAGTGTAGTATTCGGTGAAGAACGATAGAACAATATGTACTATACTTAAAAGGGTTCATGAAAAATTTTATCAATGCAAATCTCATCAGAATCTGTTAATTGGACATACTGAAAAGGCTAATCATTCATAATTTCGTTCGCCTGCTTCTAAAACATTCAGCCTTAATTCTATAATCAAGCAACCTGATGACCAAGCAGCACCAATCGAATGATATGTGCTTTATACTAAAACATTCACTGAAAAATTAACTAACCGAGCAAGTTCCATCGAAATCCACTTAGCAGGATCTTTTAAACTGGAAAATGTACTGAATCATTTCATAAAAATAACCTAATTAGTAGTTTAAATCCCGTGAAAATTCATTCAGCGGAACCTTAAAAAAAGCCAATCTTTCGAAATTGGGTTCATCTGATTTAGATCTTTACCCATAATTATTTAATTAAGCAACATAGAACATTATATTTTATACTGACATCTTTTCTGTAAATTCTCTAACTAACAATGTAAGCCCCATCAAAATCAATTCAGTAGAAGTAAATTTAAAAGCGGCCGGAATGAAATTTCTCTTTGCATTTTACATAAGTTAAATATAGCTATTATAATCGCTTTAACCTGATTATATAGAACTCTCAGGGATGTAGTGGTAGGTATACATCGCATCATTTCTGGATTTTTTAAAAACTCTGCACAAACTTCCTATAGCATTCTAGTATATACATCCTTTGTCTGTAACGTATTATCCTCCAATTTTCTTTACTATACCATGGAGAAATTTTTACGCATAGCTTCGTAACTAAACAGTTTTGAAAGATATGATAAATATTGAAAAAATCCCTGAAATATTATCTAACTAACTGGTCAACTGTCATTAAAATCTATTCAGTAAAACTTGAAATCTTTCCTAATCGAGTTCACCTAATTTTAGGACTCCCGTAACTATTACGAAACAACTTGGAACGACGGTTTTTAGATTAAACTATTTATAAACCAAATTTACTATCTAATAGTGTAAGTTTTGCAAAATTATGTCCAGTAGAATCTGAGTTATAATCAATCGGAATGAAATAGGAATTTACGCTTTACATATAGTAGCCCGCTACGCTGGTCGGTTTCTCCAAGCGAAACTTTAATCAAACGAAATATATCGGTGTATTTGATCTTGTGTTTTATAGCAATAAATACATTTATCCCTAATGATCATACGCGTTGCTGAAAACAATATGAACGCCATTACGGTTTTATATCTTCTAATGTCTCAGACAAAATTTGGACTGTTATGAAACAAATCTTTTAGTTGATTATTTATAATTCAATATAAAAAAGAACGGAAGAACAATATGTAGCATATTAAAATCATCCCTGAAAATTAAAAAATGCAAATCTCATCAAAATCCATTCAGTAAAACCTTCTAATAAGACTAATTTTTCATAATCGGCTTCACCAGATAATACAACATTCAGCTGTAATTCTATAGCAAAGCAATGTAGAACAACATGTGTTATATACTAAAATCTTTCCTGAAAAAATATCTAACAACAGTGCTAATTAACTCAGTAGAACCTTTTAAAAAGGCTAATATTTCAAAATAGGGTTCACTGATTAAAGAACTTTCGCACATAATTCTATAACTGAGCAACGTAGAATTCTCAAAACCCATTGAAAAGTACTCAAGTTATAAGCGGTCGGACCGAAATTGCCCTTTTTATTTTATATTTGAAGTTGATAGTTAAATATATCTTTCATAATCAAGTTAACGTGATTGTAGAATTTTTAGGAATGTAGCATAGACTATACGGCGTAGACCTTCTTGTGATTTTTAGAAACTATGCACTCCATACCTTAACATATATACTCTAATATATACCATGCCTGTAGATTTTATACTACTTTTTTTTCAACTACACCACTGAGAACTGTCCTCATAGTTCCATAACTAAAAATGTAGAATGGCATTTCAAATATTGCAACAATCCCTAATATTACCTAACTGTGCAACTCCAATCAAAATACGTTCAGTAGAACTTTAAATAAAAGGTAATCTTTCACATTCGGGTTCACCTAGTTTTGGAACTTTCTCTTGAAATCTAATTTTCTGCAATCTGATTTGTTGCCAAGTTTGTGCTTCAGAAAAACAATAACCCAGAAGAAAACTTCGCTACAGAGAAGTACCATCCATGCAAGAAGTACCAACCATCCACAAAAAATAATCTAACTAACAGTGTAAGTCCCATCAAAATACATCCAGCAAAACTCAAATTATGAACGGGTGGAAGGAAAAGCAAATTTGCATTTTATGTAATTACAGTAGATGTATCTTTCATAATTGCGTTAACCTTTCTGTATAGCTTTTCCAATAGCTCTATAACTAAAACTAAGCAACGTAGAACACCGTGTGTATACATAAAAACCGTTCCAATAACATTACCTAACTAATAGTGGCATATCCTATCAAAATATTATAAAGAATAGGAATAAAATGCAAATTTCCGTTTTAAATATGTAATAGATGATGATGATACGATTTTCTGTAATAAATTCATGATGACGTTTTCGCTTCATACATAAACGATGCTTTCAACATTGCAATTAATACACCGATTGAAGAAGTATCCGATTACGGAAGATTAACCAGAAATTCCATGAACAACTACCCAAAGAAAGGTGAATATATGGCTTTTGTGATACTTTTATGTTAGCCGGTCGCAAGTAATAAATCAACAAAGATTGTTTCCATAACTTATTCTTATTTTATTATTTTCATTCAAAATAAAAACATTTCACTCATTTCATTTATAATACATTCTTTGCACTAATGTCATTGAAAAAGATGAAAAGTAAAACAATAGGAAATAATGCCATAACTTAAAACAAAGAATTGTTTTTAATTTACATACGCGAAATGTAACTACTGCTATTGGCAATTTTAAAAATGCTAATGGCGATATTTACATACGGATACGGCTGACATAAAAGTACCCATTTTTTCTTCTTATCCAGGAGCAAGTGATAAATCGCAATGAATTATTTCAATTCCAATTTCTTCCATTAAAAAAAGTAATACGCATTATTCGGACCATGAGATAGATCGCCAAATATGGTTGACAATTCCCAATCTTGTTTAGCGTTTGCCAATTACGTTCAAAAAAGTAATTTAACATTCTTAAATACATAACCTTGTTAAAAATGACAAATTGTTTTAAGTAAATAAATAAATAAAATATATAACATAAAACTGCATACTATAAACTATAATAAATAAAAATTATAATAATAAAATTAATTTAAAACTATACTAAATAAACTATCAAATGGACAAAAAATAAGGGTTGCTGTAATTAATGTAATTGCCATGCTTGGTGCAGTTGTATCTGACATGGCCCGGATGTAAGTACCACAAAATTTTTAAAGTTGTACAAACATTGCTTTCACTTTTTAAATATTTTCGTTTTATAATGTTAATTTCTAAGTGGATCGCTTACCTGAATTTAAAATAAATTCAATATTTTTTGTTCTTTTTTTCAAGGCGTTTGTATTTATTTTTTTTTTTTTTTCAAACTCATATAGCCGGTTCAATTCTTTAACCAAAAGATCTAACAAAAAGATTTGATTTGAATTTCTTCCGTTGCTACAGTAACGGATGTATAAGATGAATGAATATGGATGAATTATCACTTATAATGTTAGGTATTTCGAGGTTTTGGCGCCAAAGACATCGCCAAATTAGAAATATAGGAAATATCTCGCGAACTATTGGTCTTAAAAGAATTTAGTTAGTACCATTCGATTCAGCATACACAAATACACCAAAATATGTTATCAGTTGAAAAATAGCTATAAAATCAGATTTTTAAGGAATTTTTTTAAAGTTCGATCGATTTTTTACCCCCTTTAGGGGTGGAATTTTAGAAAATCCTTTCTTAGCGGCACTCTATGTCATAAGAAGAATTTTTACCCCAAATTTCAAGACTTTAGGGTCAGTAGTTTGGGCTGCGCGTTGATTAATACAAAATTCAGACTTTCTTTTATATATATATAGATAAATATATATAAAACTTTAAAAAAATAAATTGTTTATTCTAGGTTATTAAATATTATGCAAAATGAGGTTAATGAACAGTAAGTTGTAGAGCTGATATTGATGTCCCTTTGCTGTAAATTTACTAGTGTGATATTCTATTGAAGCAATTATGTGTGTATTAAAGTCAGGGAAAATAAAACCTGAATTTCTGTGAACACCATGTTTAAGTCCTAATTTTTTTCAGCACTCACTCGTGATATTATTAAGAGAATCTTTGAGAGAATCATTATAAAAGTGTGCTGCTTTTGCATTCATTAGTGATTTGTTTCACCTAAGAGTGTGTGTTTTTTTTTTTACATACTTTTAATTTTGATCGTGTATATAAAAAGGGAATTTTGAAATTCATTTTTACCCACTTCTTGATGAGTCTTGATCGATGCTAAAGTTATCTGCAGTTGTATGTTACCAATGGTAATACAATATTTCCAGATTTTCATATCTTAATTATCTGTTAATTGACTAATATTAATTTAATTATGATTATTCGTTGAAAAAATAATTTAGAAACTCTAAATAGATACTTTAAATAATGGTTTATTTCTTTCCTATTGCCATATCTTAAAAGAAACTGAACATTTTTTTTTTTTTTTTTTTTTTTTTGATAAATTCAGTAGTTTGTGTTTTCTATGAAATGTAAATGAAAGTGGTGAGTTTTTCATAACTGGGACCTCATCTCAAATTTACTTACTATAATGCAACTGTTTTTATACAACATGAATTGCAGTCATGAAATTAGCCACAATTTTTAAGATAAACATTAAATCTTTATAAAAGCGTGTTTAAAAAAAATCTTTATTTTAGTATTTATTTTGTATTGCAATTAAAACTATTCTTTATTTTTGTTATTGTTTTTTTTTTTTCATCCATTGGAACTAATTATATTTATTGATTTCAATTTATTTTAATGACAAAAATAAAACGCATTTCCCTTCTCTTTTTTTTAATTTTAACCTACCGTTATTTTAGATGAAATAAGGTTATCTCCTTTTGCTTTAGTTATAGAGCCTGTGGATTATAGTATAATGTTTTATCATACAATTTGCATGTAAATATTTTTGTTATAATTATTTAATTTAGCATGACTTTTTTGGTTTTATTTTTAATTGTATTTATTATACGTAGGCCATATGCATGGATTGCCTGTAGCTTTTCTTATTAAAGAACTAGAGAAATATTGGTGTGATGTTAAAGGCTTTGAATGGCTAAAACCGTGGTTTGTAATTTATTCATTTGTTTATATATTTTAATCTATAATTTAAGTTTGGGTTTTTAAAAGCCTTATAATGGCTGCCAAATCTTCTGATTTTTTAATATAACTATTTCCAAAAGAAATATTTAAATAAAAACCTAAGTCATGTGACTGGATAAAAAAAATACGGGCTGACCGTTTCACTTTACATAATTTACCAAGTGGCCATTTTTTATCAAAATTTTTTTTTTTTTTTTTATAAAACTGCGTAAAACTTATTTTTAGAAAGATTGTTTAAAAAACAGTACTGTTTGAATTATGAATTACATTCAGATATGTATATATTCTGAGATAACTTCAGCTGAAATTAGATTGACAGCCCAATACCTCTTTCCACTGAAGGAAACACAAAAGATTCGTTCTCCAGTGAATGAAAAAATATGAATTTATGGAGGCAATTGTTCAAAAAGAAAGTTCTTCAACAAGGAATTTTGCAGTGCAAAATAATTTGTGCCAGTAAGCCAATCAAAGTTTAGCATCATTCTGTTCGGTGAGGTGTTGTACAACTCAACTTCCTTCAAGATCTTTTCTTGACGAAATGAAATGTAAATAAGACCAACTCATGTAATAATTTAATAAATCAAATTGCAAATCACATCATCAGTTAATTTGGTATTTATGTATTATCCATGGCAGGAAGATAGATCACCGAAAATGATTATTAATCACTCATTATATTTATCATTGTCAATGGCCAATTGCATTCAAAACAGTAATTTAATATACATTCATTAAGTGCATAGCATCATTAAAAATGGTGAGTAATATAGAATCAAATTAAAAAAACATAAAACAATAACTTAGTATACATTTATTAAACACGTAACAAAAATAAATGATCGTGATGACACATTCACTTAATTTCAGATTCATTATATGTGTTTGTTACATCATAAAGTTATTTTTAATTCGACGTTTATCTGTATTTTAATGACATTTTACAGATTTATTATCTTTTAGTTAATTAAAATAACAATTACATCATGGTGACGTTGTGATATTAAAAAAAAACAAGCAGTGAAAAATGTGGTGATGCATTAGACCAGCTTCAACTGACAACGTCCATTTTTTTATCGGGCATTAGAGTTTGGCGATAGTTTATTTCATGGAAAGTCGTTGACGGGATAATGGAGAAGTAGCCTAAAAAAGTATTAGCAACAATATGGATTAATGTAAGTATGGATATCATTAAAGATTTTTCACCAAAAAAAAAAAAAAAAAAAAAAATCATTGACCAAATCCTATTAGCTAAAATATGGCAATTGGCAGTGGACACAATTACGAAAGATTACTTAATAGGTTTAAAAATCTCCACATTAGGGAACATATTGCAACTGATAAACAAACTATCATGAAGCATAAATGTCTAAGTGAGCTAAGCAGTTTTGCTCAAGAAAGATAAAATACATAACAACAAAGTGTATCGAAATGCTTCCAAGATCACAAAATGTTCTTGATTTCTCTATTAGATTATTTCAGTTTGGTGAAGGATTAAGCAAGTAAGTTAAATTATGAATAAAAGTAACAATTTGCATCACATACATTTAAGAGAGACCAAACTGGTCAACAGAGTCAGCTAGTTGAAAATTGTAGAATTAAAAAATTTGAATGTTTGGTAGCTATGCCTTATATTAATGTGTAAGAATAAATAATTTTAGAAATTATTTATTTAATAAATTATTAGGTACTTTTCTTTTATAAAAGTTTTGGCACTTTTTTAAATACTTGGAACAATTTAGGCTTCAAAAAATGAGATTTGTTGAATACTAGTTTAAATAAACATGAAAGCAAAAGTGGTTGAAGATTTATACTTATTTATATGTACATTAAATATTTTGCTTGATTGGTTCACTAGCTATCTTTTGTTATTTTGAGTAAGATATCAAACTTTACTAGAAAGGAATTTGTTATAATTTTAAATGTCCTGTATTCCTTTATCTAAATTTCATTACCTAAGACAGTACATCAAGTCTGTACTATTTGTTAGAGTTACCAACAGATTCTTATCGGCTGATACAAAAGGCTAATTATTACATGCAAAGTAATTCAAAAGGGCTGCAAGCAGTGTTAACTTTTAATCACGTTTCGACCGACATGATAACAACTGTGAAAAATGGTAGAGTTTAGTTGTCGCTTGTTTGCTATAAGGATTGAGTTGTAACTTATCACAGGACTTCCTCCACAAGCTACAACTTACATATCATTAACTTAAATATTAACTAAATTAAATGGAATTACACCTAACAAAAAACACAGTTCTTTGAACCTGACACAGGTCAGAGGTTTCGTCATATCAGCTAGCTGCATCTTTCCGGGAACATATTTGATATGCAGTTCACCTTTAATGAATTTTTCTTGTACAAAATGGTACCGCACATCAACATGTTTAGACTTTTAATGGAACTCTGGATTCCGTGCAAGCTTCACGGCACTGGCATTGTCCACCAACAGAGAAGGAGTTTCTAGAGTTGCTATGTTACCTAGCAACTAAATGCATCTTTTTTATTTTTTTATGTCTGGTATTTATCGTTGAATTTTTTCTTTGGACAGTCTTTACATAAATGTGCACTAGATCTACATTTAAAGCAATGTTTTTGCTTACTAGGTCTAATATTACCTCCAGGAACAGTTTCAGAAATATTTACAATATTTTTCACAGCTTTAAGTGTGCCTTAACTGTTTTAACATTTTTTACCATGCATTTAAAGCTTTGTATAATTGATTTTAAATTAAAAAAATAATAAATTTTAGTTTAAAATTTTGGAATACTGCCACTAATATCCTTATGATGAAATATGTGAGAGATGTTAGGTAATCAGAGTCTGCCGTAGTAACCTACTTTGTTCTTCCACTTGATTAAGGGCAGGGTGAAATTGTAGATGGGGCACAATGAACTGTTTTTGAAGCTTTTATTTTTTTTCTTTGGAAATTTAGAAATTAATCTACATTTTAAAAATCTCCTCAGTTCTTTATTTTAATTTACAGTGATGAAACAGCTGTGCCAATTGCGCCAAATCGATAATGCTGCGCATTTCTGCACCAAAACAATCATTTTCCAACAAAAATGAGCCCAATTGTGCCAATTCGATAATAAATCTTGAGCCAAATCGATCATTTTCCACCCGAATTTTGCCAAAAGATCACGAAAAACACGCGATGTTTGTCAAATGATCACGGAAAAAAAACGTGAATTTTAACACAGGATCGCTAATTTCGTCAAAAAACGAACAAAACGTGGTCAAATGATCGCAAAAAAACTTGATTTCGTTAAAAAAATCGCAAATAAAACGCAAATTTCGTCACAAGATTGCGAAAAACACGCAAATTTTGTCGAAAGATCACAAAAAGTGTGGTGAGTTGCATGGTAAAATATGTTGTACGATGTTCATTAGTTGAATAAAGACTCAAATTAACCAACAACGACAATTTAATAAATAAAATTTAATGAAAAGAATGCCGATCCTTTGTTGCACGGCTTACAGTATAGCAGATGCAGATTACAGCAGCGCCACACTTCTGAATCATAACATCAACTAGAAGTGGAAGTAGAAGTGTTTTTACTGTGCTTGTAGCACCATTTGTTGAACACACCAGGGAGGATGGACACATCACCATAGAGCAGGCATGTCAAACACGCGGCCAGCGGGCCACAACTGGCCCGCCAACCATTTATCTATGGCCCGCGAAGCCTTTGCCATTTTACATTTATTCAATTATCCTTTGCCTAGTGCCTGCCATCAGTCGAGTTTTTCCAGAGACATATAGGATTACATTATTACAAAAATCATGAGAGTAGAAATTTTTTAAAAATGTATTAAAAAATTATTTCAAAAGAAGAGTTTTTAATCATAAAAATCTAATCTGTTTCCTTCACCTCTAATAATTTATATTCAAATTATTGTTCAGAATTTATTACTGCAGCTAATCAAAATTCAGCATGATCCTACATTAGCGCCATGGTAACAGAGTTTCCAAATTGCTGTAATTATTCATCAGTCGACTAATTTTTTGAAATACAATATGCAACCTTTTGTTATTTTTCAAGTCAAATAAAATAATTTGAACCAGAAAATGTATTTAATAAATGGAATAAAAAAGTAGCAATTATATATGACATGTTTATTAAATAGATTTTCTAATTCAAAATATATTTATTTTTATCTTTTTACTTTGAGAAAACACGGAAGATTGACAGCTTTGCCTATGCTAAATCTAGATTAGCGTGTACAAGCAATTTTTAAAATAAGCTCAGTTTATAATATTCAATTATTTATTTATTTTTTTTTTAGTAGATAAAAGTAAATGTGAGTGTTTTTTCGAAAAAGTGATATAAACTTACTATGTACTTAATGTTGGAACTTTTTGTTAAAATTTCTTTAACATGGCTGTGTCTTGTACAGACAAATTTTATTCTGTGCAATGGTAATATTATTACCCTTTTTTTAATATGGCCCTCAGCTTAGTATATAATACTTAATTTGGCCCGTGGCGGTAAATGAGTTTGACATGCTTGCCATAGAGTATCTCTCCAGTGAACAAGGTGAACGATAAAATGCAAAAGAGTAATACAATATATGAAATATTATAAATGCTTGATACAATGCAATAATAATAATACAGAAATAATGCAAAACAGAAATACAAAATCAATATTCAATACAATAATACGAACTATATAAAATATTATGTACAAATGTGTTATATTACATATTCAGTAACCAAATGTTTAGTAAAGGTGACTTTTCGTCCAGAACGAGTAGTAGGTTGTTTATCAATGGGTGTCGGTTCAGTTGGTACCTCTGGAACAGGAACAGAATTATCTGTAACAACAGTGTCTGACAATCGATAGGCGGGTTTCACGCGATCAATTGAAACTGTTGTTTTTCTGCCATTAATGTCAATAATAAGGTTTTTGGGATTTTTATTTATGACAAGATGAGGTCCAGTGTATGGTGGTGTTAGAGGACGAAGTATTTTGTCTGATCTTAAAAATATGTGTGTGCAAGTTAACAATGAGGGATTTACAAAAATTTTTGAAGTGCTATGTGAGGAAGTGGCAGTGGGATTTAATCGCCGCATTGTTTCGACTAAGTTAGACACATAGTTGGGATCAATTGGTTGGTCAATTTGTTCTTTTTCTGTTATGAGATCAGAGGGTAATCTTAATGTTGTACCATATACTAATTGCGCAGGCGTTGCATTAATGTCATTTTTGAGAGCTGAGCGTAAACCTAGGAGAACAATTGGAAGAATGTCAGCCCATTTAGTGTTATTGTATGCCTTAAGAGCATCTTTTAAATGTCTGTGATAACGTTCCAAAATTCCATTTGCCTGGGGATGATATGGCGAAGTTCGAATCCGATTGCAACCTATGATGCGCAGAAGTTCCTAGTTAAACAATATTGATTACCATCAGATGGGGGAAAAGGACCATGAAGTCTCAATGAATGTGGGCAAAACGGGCATCAGGTACGGTGAATGTACCAATAGGAGATTTTGTGTGCTGTGTTATTTTGGCTCTTTGGCAATTATCACAGCTACGAACCATGGATTTAATATCCTTATGCATGCCAGGCCATACAAATCGTTTAGAAATTAAGTTAATAGAAGCTGACATACCGGGATGTGAGAAGAAATGCAAATTGTCAAAAACAAGTTTTCGCATACTTTGGGGAACAAATGGACGGGGATGTTCTTGAGACATGTCACAGTATAAAGAGATATCCTCAAGAGGAAAGTAATGTTTTTCTAATTTTAAGGATGTAGTATTAGATTGCAAAAGTTTTTGAAGTTCCTCATCGTTGATTGAGCTGAAACAAATTCTTTAAAATCAAGTACAGCCGGAGAAATTTGATTAATTTCGATACGAGATAGTGCATCGGCAACATGATTTTCTGAACCTTTTGTATACCGGATATCGGTAGAAAATTGCGATATATAATCTAGGTGACGTAGTTGTCGAGGACTGCATTTTTCAGGATTTTGTTTAAAGGTATAAATTAAGGGTTTCTGATCAGTATAAATTATAAAATTTCTGCCTTTAAGCAGGTGTCGAAATTTTCTTATACTGGAATATATGGCATATAATTCGCGGTCATACGTTGACCAATTTTTCTGAGACTTATTTAGTTTGCCTGAATAAAATGCTATAGGTTCCCATTGGTTGTCAGACATTTGCATGACAGAGCCACCAACTGCGACATTTAATGCATCAACGCATAAACTTAATTGAGCACCAGGAATAGGATGTCGTAGAAGCGTTGCCCGAGAAATCACTTCTTTAGATGCCGTAAAGGCAAGATTTGCTTCCTCGTCCCATTGTAATGGGTCATTTAAAACCTTGGAACGAGGCTGTTTCTTTTTATTTTTGCGGCCTTCTAGAAATTTGACTAGGGGTGCTAAAATGTCAGCAGCTCTGGGAATGAATCGCCTATAAAAGTTGAATATGCCTAAGTATCTACGCAGCTGAGTAAGAGTTGCAGGTCTTAGAAATTTTAAAATGGCTTCAAATCGATCAGAAAGAGGTGAAAGACCATCTTGAGATATTTTAAAGCCTAAAAATTCCAATGCAGGTACGCCAAATGTGCATTTAGAAGGCTTAATCGTAAGACCATAACTATCAAGTCTAGAAAATAGAGCCTTAAGATGTTCAATGTGCTCTTCAAGAGATTTTGATGCAATTAAAATATCATCAACAAAAGCATAAATACCTGGCAAATTCCGAATTACTTCATCAATAAATCTCTGAAATGTGCTCGAAGCATTGCACAAACAAAATTGCATTCGAGTGCTCTTGAAGAGTCCGAAAGGTGTACAGATAGCCGTTTTATGAATATCCTCGGGAGCAATCGGAATTTGATGAAAGGCTTTAACCAAATCTAAATTGAAAAATATTGTGGTTCCATGCAGTTCACTAGTAAAATCAACGATGCTGGAAATGGGATATTTATCTTTTTTAGTTTGGGCATTTAGTGCTCTAAAATCACCAACTGGACGCCAGTCATCGTTGTTTTTCTTTGGAACCATGTGCAGTGGCGAAGTGTAATTGCTGTTGGATGGGCGCATGTGTCCTAAATCCAACATGTGCTGGAATTCAATTTTTGCTATTTTTAGGCGATCAGGAGCAAGACGACGTGGTTTAGTATATACTGGAGGGCCAAAAGTATCAATATGATGCATAACTGAATGTTTAACAATTTGGTTTGGGCAAGGAGATTTAATGATGTTTGGGTATGCACTTAAAATTTTAGAAAATACTAGCTGTTACCCGTGACGTCGTTCACGTAACATAAAAAGAAGAAGAAATGAATTAATTAAGCAAAGCATTTCCCCTTCTGATAATTAAAAACATATATAATAAACCAATTTTTTATCACATTTTACAGTAGACAATCTATTTATATATTACGCTGTCATACCTGGCATAGAAATCGTAGTTATTTGTTAATTGTTTAATAGCAACACCCAAATAAAACGCATCTCATTGGTTATTGAACGTATTTGTTATTGAACATTGGTTATTGATTGGTTATTATTGGTTATTTAATACATCCCCATACCTATAAGGGGGGTTATCATAGGGGGGACCCTGTTCTGTCGCCAAAAGTGACGCCAGCATAGCGATATCTCTAATATTTCGCCGAATTCCCATAGACTTCCATTGTAAACCAATTGGTTTTACTTGCTTATAGAAAATCAACAAATTCAGATATTTTAAAGCAACAAAAACTAATATTAGCTTAGGGGATTATATTAATTATAGTTAACACTCTTGCAGCCTAAGGCGAAATCAGAGCTGTCACTGGAGACTATTTTTATAGTTTCGCACCACTATTTTAAGAAAATCAATTTTGCAGTGTATTTTTCATGTAGATGTTGTTAATGTCTATATGGAATTTTTTGTACTTAAAAAGTGGTCCGAGATGAATTAAAAAATAGTCGCCAGTGGAAAAATTGAATCCCCGAGGAAATCTCGGATTGCACAAATTTTGCTACTTTTACGTTTCCCGAGGAAATCTCGAGTTGCGCAGCGAGAGGGTTAGGGAAGTCCAAGTAAGTTAAATTATGAATAAAAGTAACATTATAGAATGCTTAACATGCTTTCCCAAACATAAATTTTAAGGAAACCAAACTGGTCGCCAAGGGCGGCTAGTATAAGATATTTCTTTATTATAAGGTCATTGACATAACTCAGGTTTATACGCTGAACCAGGATGTCTGTTTATATCATGAAGCAATAAGAAAATGGCACAGATGACATATACGCACTGGGGTACCTAATTGTCGCCAAAATAGCTTATTTTGCTTGACATGGTAACGCCGGCTATTGTTGTTTATTTATTAATAAATTGTTTATTTACTTGCGGCCAGTGTCTTCTTTTAACCTATGTTGCGACAGTTCAGGTGATCCACATTCCCTCCTTGAAGCCAAATAAGCAGCGTTATGATGGTGACGCAGTTGGGACTTTTCCGCTGTATCAGCATCTCTAAGATTAGCCTGACGATCGGCTTGTTCATGTCTGTGCAATTCTGCTTGAGGAAAAGTTTCATTAATTTTTGATATTTTCAATGCTCTTGCATTACGTGAATTTTTCGATAAATTTGATTTCGCTTTGATGACATTCCTCTCTTTAAATTTTTA
The DNA here is from genome assembly GCA_963932465.1 of Maratus speciosus. Taxonomy (NCBI): domain Eukaryota; kingdom Metazoa; phylum Arthropoda; class Arachnida; order Araneae; family Salticidae; genus Maratus; species Maratus speciosus. Next base: position 551,225,850 of record OZ010794.1, read on the forward strand.
TAACATTTTAAATTTAGTTAGACATTGTATTAAAAGCTAAGGCATATTTATCTCAATCTATCATACTTCACAAAAGACTATTATCCAAAAGGGCTTAGATGCAGCATATTCCCGCGGCCGCCATCTTGGATGTTTTGAGATTTCTTGGTGAATTTTGTTGGCGATGTTTTACATTTTATTTTCGTTAAGCCTAACATGAGCATAAAACACTGCTTGGCGACATTTACTACTTGGTGGAAAAGGAGTGTTCACGCCAAGAAAAGATCCAAGATGGCGGCCGCTGGAATATATAACATCTGTTCCTAAAAAAGAGCACTAAAAAGAGCTACTTTTTAAAATGTCAACAAATATTTTATCCTTTTAAAGCTAAAAGAAATGTAGAATTAAAATTCAGCTGCCACCCTACGATTTACAAACGTTTCTCCAATAAAAAAATTTATACTGAATGTTACTTTGATGACGCAATCATATTAAACATTTATGTTCTTTGAACAAAAATGTAAATTTCTTTAAAAATTAAAATAACTGTTATTTAAATTTCCTGGAATGAACGCTTTAAAATTGACACTCACAAAAAATCGTTTTATTCAGGTAATCTAGTCAACTTTTTACTTTTTAAGAATGAAAATACATTTCCTGCTAATCATTACGTCATTTTCGACATTGATAATTTTACTGTGCATATTATTGACATTTGCTCTTCAAAAGTTTTTTTTATTTTTAAATTTTAAATTAAAAATTCCATCTTTATGTTAACCGCGCGCAGACGATAACCCATAAGCATTCATAACAATTTTCTTTAAATAATAAGAATTAATACCATAATACAATCTCATTTTATTTTAACATCAAAGCATATCCGTTTTATTTTCCATATATGACGTCACATTTGCCTTCTTCCCGCACTTACTCAAAATCCAAGCACCTTGTATTATTAAAAATACTTGAAAATTTCAGTTTTAATCTTTCAATTGGAAATTAAATTATTTTGGGTTTTTATTTTTTGGCAACGAAAAAAGGACGATGGTTAGATTTTATCAGAAAAATGTCAATTCATTGTGTATGAAAAATAATGAAATTTTGGATTATTAAGCAAAATATTTGAATAAAATAAATTAAACATAGCCTATGTTCATTTCCGGGTTGTAATCCATCTATAACCAAAAATACAAAAGCATTAATTCATCCGTTTAGATGCTATCTTCATTCAAACATTCGGACACACATTGACATTTATAATATTACTAGCAGCCTTCGCCCGCTTCGCTGGTCTGTTTTTCCATGAATCAAACGAAATATATCTGTGAATTTCATTCGTTTGAAAGCAATATAGACATTAACCTGGCATACCCATCCGAATTGCTACAAACGATATGGACGTCATTATACTATTGTATTTTCTATTGAGACAGGCAAAATTTGAGCTGCTAAGGATCAACTTCTTTAGTTGATCCTTTACTGAAGGATTTGGTAAAGTACGATAGAACAATATGTAATATACATATACCCTTCCTCTGAAAATTTATCAATGCAATTCTCATCAGATTCCGTCCAATAGAACATATGAAAAAGGCTAATCTTTCATAATTGGTCTCACCTCATTCTAGAACTTTCATCCAAAATCCTATAAGCAAGCAACCTAGAACGATATGCGTTTTATACTAAAATATTCCCTGAAAAATTAACTAACTGGGCAAGTTCCACCAAAATCCACTTAGCAGAATCTTTTAAACTGGCAAATGTATCAAAACGTTCCCTAAAAATTATATAATTAGCAGTTTGTCTTACCAGAATCCACCCCGCAGAACCTTTAAAAAAGCCAATCTTTCATAATCGTGTTCTTCTGATTTTGAATTTTCTCCCATAATTATTTAAGGAAACTACGTAGAACGATTTAATGTAAGTCCCATCAAAAATCTATTCAGCAGAACTCATGTTGTAAGCGGCCCAAACGAAATTTCTCTTTGCATTTCATACATATTATAGATACTTAAATTTAAATATATCTTCCATAATCGTGTTAACCAGATTATAGAACTCTCAGGGATGTAGGGATAGGTCTACTTTATATCCCACTGGATTTTTTAAGAAACCCTGCACACCTTTATAGAATATATATTATCTAGTATATACACAATGCATATAGCGTACAGCCGTACATCCTCTTATAGTGATTTACTACACCATAGACAACTTTCCGGCATAGCATCAAAATCCATTTAGTAGAACTTTACATTAAAGGAAATCTTTCATAATCGGGTTCACCTAATTTTAAAAGTCCCGTACTTATCACTAATTCAAAGTAGATCTATTTTTTTACATTAAAACACTTCTAAAACAAATTACTTAACTAACAGTGTACGTTCTACAAAATTATGTTCAATAGAACTTGAGTTATAGTCAATCAGAATGAAATAAGAATTTGCTTTTTGTAAATATAGTAGATGATGATGATGAGTAAAATTGTAAGTATTGGTATTTGCGATTTATAAAATTCTATTGGCGAGATTTATGCACGACTAACATAAAAGTATCCATTTTTTCTTTTTATCGATAGGCGCAAATGGCAAATTGCTAAATATTTTTCTAATTAAACCTTTCAATATGAACACATTTTTAAACACTACAAACATGCTTTCATACTTAAATTAAATATTTCCGTTTAATAATATTTATTTCTTATTAAACCGTTTTTCTTTGTATTTTAAATAAAATCAGTAACTGTTTTGGTATTTTTCCGTTATACCAACACCGTTGTCGCCAAGCATATTAATTAGCGCAAAATGAAATGAAACATTTGAAAAAAAGATAATTTTGTTGATACAAAAATGAGCATTTAAAATATATAACATTTGAAAATTACAGACTTTCACCAACTATTTTTTTAAATCAATACAAATCAATACTTAAAATAAAAGACAATAAAATAATAAAATAAAGTCAATTTAATCTGCAGGTCTCGAATTGTAAATGTCTTTCAGGTTATCATTGTAGCGTGGCGTACGTAATAAGCATATCTGTCATTCCAGTAAACATTTAATTTTTTGAATGAAGACGTTCAACGTTTTTAAAAAAAACATTTTTATAGGTATAATTCCTAAGTTCTCAAATGATTTTATTACTCCTTCCTCGTCATCAAGTAACTGCCAAATCGTAAAATCCATGTCAGTGTCAGAAATAAATATTTTCTATTAAAATAATAACAAATTAAAAAGTTTTACGAGATTATGATGGAATAATACTCATAAAAAATGTTCACGTTCAATAAATAGCAAATGTTAATCTTTGGCACAGTTTGAAATAAAAATCGTTTGCACGCTAAGGGTAAAAATAAATAGCGCGATACCATACATTTTGGCATAGTGTTGACAGAACGAAAAAGTACAACAGTTTTTTTTTTTTAATTATTATTATTTAGTTTTAGTTTTTGAGGCGTTTATAATTTTTTTCCTAACTGACATAATTGTTTTAAATAGTTAAGCAAAAGAATTGATTAAACAATTATTCAATTTGAATTTCTTCGCTTTCTATAGTAACAGAATTTTTTTTAGAAATTATCACTTGAAAATTTGAGGTTTTGGCACCAAAGATAGCGTCAAATTACAAAAATGTGTAATATCTCATGAACTATTAGACTTAAAATAATTTGGTTAGTACCATTCGATTCAGCGTACAAAAAGACACTAAAATATGTTATCAGTTGAAAAATAACTATAAAATCAGATTTTTAAGGAATTTTTTAAAAGTTCGTTCTGTTTTTTACCCACATTAGGGGTGGAATTTTAGAAAATCCTTTCTTAGCGGCACTCAATGTCATAAGAAGTATTTTTACCCCAAGTTTCAAGATTTTAGGTTCAGTAGTTTGGGCTGCGCGTTGATTAATACAAAATCCAGACTTTCTTTTATATATATAGATAAGGATATCATCATTTATAATAGATTTAACAGAAAATATATCTGAAGTATGTACAACACAATGCGAATTTAAAGTAGTATTATTATCAAACAAAGAATGTTTTCTAAGATCTGGCTTTAAGTTAAAATAATGTAAAAAATCAGCACCTATAATGGGGGTGGAAACATTACACACATAAAAGGGATAAACAAATTGCTTCCTTAAACCCAGATTTATAGATAATAACTTACGCTTGTACACATTAATTAATGTGCCATTTGCAGCAATAAACGTTTGAATTGGCAGAGTCATTTTGTGTGGTTTTGTTGCTGGTATTAAGGAACAATCACTTCCAGTGTCCACCAAAAATTGTAAATTACTTTTGCGGTCGTGCACAAATAGACGACGAGAAGTGGTAGGCGAGGCGTATGTCGCCGCTACGACTGGCTGTTGTTGTTTCCCGACATAAAGGTACATGGTGGTACACACTTTTTGGCTTTTGAGTCGAATTTCTTATGATACCAGCAAAAGGTTTTAAAAGTGGGGCTTTTCTGCCGATGATGAAGTCGGGATCGTGATTGACTCCTCGAACGTCGCAAAGAACTCACCTCTTCATTTAAAAGTTTCAGTTCCTTTAACAATTCTGAATCTACTTGGGAGGGGCTGGTTTTAACACTGCTTACCTGTAGAGGGCAGGGCCGTAGCGACCGCCCCCCATACCCCCCATTTGGGGGGGGGGCCTGAGCAAAGTTAGGGGCCCAGTAGTGAGCTATTGTACCTTTCAGCCGAATGTTTTTTTAATGTATTTTTAATAACATTTTATTTTGTTTTATCGAAATTCTTTTTTTTTTTTTTTTTTTGTCAAAGATCTTGATCAGATTTAGAAATAGAAAACAGATATGTGCTTTTCTTCTACATCCACCATTCTTTATAAAGGTTTTTGAAGGCTGTAAGTTCTACTTAAAAAATAAAATGGCATTTTAGTATTTTTGGGGTGCACCTATCAATGGGCGAAAAAGGTGAAACCAAAGGTTCAAAACTTCTTTAATACTATTACTTCTATCAAACAAAACAGATATGTGCTTTTTTTCTACAGGAACCATTTCTTTAAAGGGGCCCAGATGAAAGAAATTTTGCAGGCTCTAGATTCTTTTTTAATTGCCTTTTTTAGGGCCCCTATATAAGTGCGAAAAAGTTGGAGCCCAAGATTTAAAACTTTTAAGCCGTTTTTTTTTTTCAAAATATGCTTTTAAATCTCACTTAGGAACCCAATAAGTTTCAAAACTTCTTTATACTATTACTTCCTTCAACCAAATGTGTTTCCTTTGTATAGTCATTATTCTTTTTAAAGGTGCCCAGATGAAAGAAGTTTTGTACGCTCTTAATACTTTTTAAATTGCCTTTTTGGGGGGCCCCAATAAAAGTGAGGAAAAGTTGGAACTCAAGATTCAAAACTTTTAGGCCCCATTTTTATTATTCAAATGTTTTAAAAATATGCTTCTTAATGTCATTGGGAGCCCCAACAAGGTTCAAAACTTTCTTAATATTATTACTTCTTTTGACCAAAACAGATTATGCGCTTTCTTTCTATAGCCAGTATTCTCTTTAAAGGTTCCCAGATGAAAGAAATTTTGAAGGCTATAATTTCTTTTTGAATTGTCTTTTTTAGGGCTCCCTATAAACGGGAGGAAAAGTTGGAGCCCAAGATTAAAAACTTTTAGGCCTCACTTTTTTATTCAAATGTTTAAAAAACATGTTTTTTAAACTCGTTGGGAGTCCCAATAAGTTTCAAAACTTCCTTAATACTATCAGTTCCTTCAAACAAATGTGCTTTCTTTCTATAACCAGCATTTTCTTTAAAGGTTCCCAAATGAAAGAAATTTTGCAGGCTCTAAATTCTTTTGGATTGTCTTTTTTAGGGCCCCCTATAAAGGTGGGAAAAGTTGAGCCTAAGATTCAAAACTTTTAGGCCCCATCTTTTTATTCAAATGTTTTAAAAATATGCTTTTTAATCTCGTTGGGGGACCCCAATAAGGTTCAACCTTTGACGAAAACAGATATGTGCTTTCTTTCCATAGCCAGTAGTCTCTTTAAAGGGTCCCAGATGAAAGAAATTTTGCAGGATCGAAATACTTTTTTAATTAACTTTTTTGGGGCCCCCTATAAAAGCGAGGAAAAGTTGATTCAAAACTTTTAGGCTCAATTTTTATTATTCAAATGTTTTAAAAATCTCGTTGGGGCCCCAATAAGGTTAAAAACTTTCTTAATACTATTACTTCTTTTAACTAAAACAGACATGCCCTTTTTTTTCTATAGCTACCATTCTTTTTAAAGGTGCCCAGATGAAAGAAGTTTTGCAAGCTCTAAATACTTTATAAATTTTCTTTTTTGGGGCCGCTCTTAAAAGTGAGCAAAATTCGGAACTCAAGATTCAAAACTTTTAAGCCTCAGTTTCTTTTTTCAAATGTTCAAAAAATATATGCTTCTTAATCTCGTTGGGGACTGCAATAAGCAGGCATCTATGTGCATTGCATATGCCGCCTATCTCCTTATGTTCAACCTGTTTCGTTTTGAACATTTCATTTCTCTTGTCTCGATAACTTACTTATGTTAACTATACATAAATTACATTGTGTATTTATATAATCAAATAGCAGAGCTTCGCTAATTGCTTAAAAAAAAAAAAAGAACCTATTTTTTGGAGTTCTGCATTGGGAGCTTTCACTGCCTTCCGCAGCACAAAACCTGTTCCGGATATTCCCGCTCCGATCTTAAATCAAACAATCATTGAATTTTTCGATATTTTTCGGATTTCGATGATTTTTTCAATAAAAGTGATAGTGTCCAGATAAAAGTAAAATTTTCCAGCATCGTAGCTCACGTTGCTACAGGAACAAATTTGTTATTTTTCCACTTCAGCTTAATTATAAAAGCAGCAAAATCTACTGGATAATTCTTCAGTTTCAGAAAAAAAAAATGTCAAAAAAACTCCGCAAAACGCGAAAAAAAAAGTGTAAAAATCTTATAAAAAATTGGGCAAAAATTGAAAATTGCTGAGAGAAAATTGATTATATCGAGCCAAAAGATTGTAACTGGAATGTGAAAAATCGCCGTGAAAGACAAAAATATGCTAAAAATCATATAAAACGTTCGTAAAAAATTCAGAAATTTCTATGGACATATTTTCTATATTGAGCTAAAAGACTGAAACCTGATTCCTTTTAGGGATGTCAAAAATCCATGCCGCAGATGGCAAAAATTTTACTATATTGGGATAAAAGATAGAAACTGGGTTCCTTTTACACTCTCTCTCCAAGAAAAAAAAAAAAAAAAAAGAAAGAAAGAAAGAAAGAAATCAGTAAATTGAAGAATTTTTTTCCGTAACTTTTTCTTTCATTCAAACACACACACAAAAAAAAAGCTTTGATTTGATTTTCTCATTTTCTGCGAAAATATAGAAAACTCACCAATCTAACATAAAAATTACCTAACATCCTTACTAAATATGAAGATGCATTTTTGTCAAATCAAATCACAGGAATGTTCCGCCAACTTTGCTGCATTGTACTTTTCCCTATTGGAAACTGAACTTTTATGCATTACGAACTTTTACAACTTTTTTCCTTCATAACACGAAGAAGTCACGAATCAAACATCAAAATTTCTAGAAATTTTCCTTTCTAAAGACGAAAGTTTCTTCAAATGTGAGATAAAATCTCTTCTAATCACAGGGGTCTTAAAAAGGGGGCAAAAAACGTTCGTGAAAAATTCAAAAATCGCAAAGGACGAAATTTAGTACATTGGACTAAAAGACTGAAAAATCACATAAAAAATTCACGAAATATTTAAAAATCGAAGAAGACTACTTTGCTATATTCGGCTAAAATGGAAAGATGGATTTAAAATTGATTACTTTCATAAATGTGGGGAAAAAAGCACGAAACTCAAAAATACAAAAAAATATCGTAAAAAATTAAATGAAAAAAATTCGAATCAAAAAATTTAAAAACCTGTTTCGAGCAACTTCAGGCATACAGGTAACCTTCCTGTCAAATTTTGTACTGAACAGAAAAACATCTGGTCAGACAAAGAAAAACTCTGGACAGACAAACGTTTGTCTTTATTATCAGCTACTAGGAAACCCGTCTTCGTTGCCCAAAGAAAGGTACCTTCTATCTGAAGGTATTTTTTTCTTCTTAAATTTCAACTTGGGTGACAATTTTAAACGGGAGAAAACCGGAATGTATGAAAACAACATCCCAAAAGTATTTTTTTTTTAATTAGTAAATCTGTACATATATATGTATTTAATAAAAGGCACCAATCCGAGCGGGGAAAAAATTGTTATAAGTGAATATTTTCTGCTTAAAGAAAATCTGTCTGGGCCACGCGGGTGGCATTGTCAAACTGAAGAGAAAATTGAAAATACGAAAACGACTTCCATATTTTTTATTTATTTATTTTCTTTATGAGCAATACTTAGCAATTTATAACATTTGTAAAAGGAATTCTGTTTCAAACTTTTTTGCCAAATTGTGTCCTCTGCTGTTTTTAAAATTTTCGAGAATTTTTGTGTGATTTTTAGCTTTTTTTCACTTCCCTGGTAGTTTTTTTAATATTTGTAAAAAAAAACCGGTTTCAATCTTTTAGCCCAATATAAGTAAAGTTTGATCTCTATGAACTTTGAAAATTTTTATGCAATTTTTGGCATTATTTCGTGTTCTTCGGCGATTTTTTTGACATTTTTTTCCTAAATGGAAGAATTCTCAGTTAAATTTTGCAAGTCCTTTGATTAAATTCATATTGTAAGAATATCAAATCTGTTCCTGTAGCAACGTGAACGAAATGTTGAAAATTTGAATTTAATCTGGATCTAAATAAAAAAATTACAATAATTCAAAATTCGTATGATTCGAGATCGGAGCGGACATAGCCCCTATGGGTGTACGCTGCCGAAAGCAGTGCAGCCCAACTGCAAATTCGTTCAATTTGAAGTTCATTTAGGAAAATTCGACCAGCGAAACTGCGCTGGTGTTGTTATAAAATGGAACTTGGGTGGTAAATAAATACAGATATTTCTTTAAAATCTTAGAGGGGGGCCCCGAAAAATATGTTTTGGGGGGGGCCTCTGAAGACCTTGCTACGGCCCTGGTAGAGGGCCTGAGATATCCAGAATTTTGTCAGCAATTTCTGCAGCTTTTACTGGTGTAAGTTCTTGGATGGATGCTAAAATAGACTGCGCATTAGAAGGCAATTGTGACAAAAACAATTCCAATAAAAGTATGTTGGACACTATGTGGTTTTCAGCTCTACGTTGCATAACGCGAAGAAGCTCAGAAGGTTTGCAATCGCCAAGTTGCTCACTAGCTAATAATCGGCGAATTTCTTGAGATTTCGTTTCACCACAACGCAATATGATTTCATCTTTTAGATTCTTGAAAGGATCTGTACCATCGGGAGAGAGGATGACGTCACGAACTATCATTGCTATGTCTGCTGGCAGATGTGAAACACAGTAATTATATTTTGTTTTTGAATCAGTTATTGGTTTCGGCACTGCTAATTCAAATGTGGATTCAACCATAATAAACCACAAAGCAAGATCAGTTGGAATAAAAATAGGGATTTTTTCCGCAGCTACTTCAGCTATGATGAATCGAAACTGGAAACTGAGAAAAAACGAAACTACAAGTTCTTGTCCGGTAGTCACCAATGTGGTGAGTTGCGTAGTAAAATATGTTGTACGATGTTCATTAGTTGAATACGGACTCAAATTAACCAACAACAACAATTTAATAAATAAAATTTAACGAAAAGAATGCCGATCCTTTGTTGCACGGCTTACAGTATAGCAGATGCAGATTACAGCAGCGTCACACTTTTGAATCATAACATCAACTAGAAGTGGAAGTAGAAGTGTTTTTACTGTGCTTGTAGCGCCATTTGTTGAACACACCAGGAAGGATGGACACATCACCATAAAAGCACGCGAATTTTGTCGAAAGATCGCTAAAAACAAGCGAACTTCGTCAAAAGATCGCGAGAAAACCGTGACTTCTGTCAAAGGATCGCTAATTTCGTCAAAAAACGAACAAAACACGGTCAAAAGATCGTGAAAAAACGCTAATATATTTAAAAGATTGAGAAAAAAACCGCAAATTTCATCAAAAGGTCTAAAATTTGGTCAAAAGATCGCGAAAAACACGCAAATTTCGTCAAAAGATCGCGAATAACACGTGAATTTCGTCAAAGGATCGCTAATTTCGTCAAAAAACGAGCAAAACACGTTCAAAAAATCATGAAAAAAAGCTAATTTATTTAAAAGATAGAGAAAAAAACCGCAAATTTCACCAAAATGTCTCAAATTTCGTCAAAAGATCGCGAAAAACAAGCTAATTTCGTCAAAAGATCGCGAATAACACGTGAATTTCGTCTAAGGATTGCGAAATAAAAGTGAATTTTGTCAAAGGAGCGCTAACTTCGTCAAAAAGCGAACAAGACGCGGTCAAAAAATCGTGGAAAAAAACGCGATTTCGTTAAAAGATTGCTAATAAAACGCAAATTTCGTCAAAAGATCGCAAAAAACACGCGAATTTCGTAAAAGGATCACGAAAAAAATATGAATTTTGCCAAAGAATTGGTAATTTCGCCAAAAAACGAACAAAACGCGGTCAAAAGATCGTGAAGAAACACTACTTTTGTTAAAATGTCGCAAAAAAACTCTGCAAATTTATCATAAGATCGCAAAAAACACGCGAATTTTGTCAAAGTATCGCAAAAAAAGTGTATTTTGTGAAAGGAAAGCTAATTTCATCAAAAAATGAACATAACAGGGTCAAAAGATTGTGAAAAAAAGCTAATTTCGTTAAAAGAGCTCAAAAAACTGCAAATTTCGTCAAAAAGTCGCGAAAAACTGCAGATTTCGTCAAAAGATTTCGAAAGACATGCTAATTTCATCAAAAGATAGTAAAAAACACACTGATTTCAACAAAGGGTCCAAATAACATGCAAATTTTGTCAAAAGATTGCGAACAATATGCAAATTTGGTCAAAAGATCACAAAAAACATGCAAGTTTCGTCAAAGGATTGCAAAAAAAACACTAATTTTGTGAAAGAGTCGCAGAAAAAAACGTGAATTTCGTCAAAGAATCGCAGGAAAAATGCAAATTTTGTCAAAGAATCGCAGGAAAAATGCGAATTTCATCAAAAAAATTGCAGAAAAAACACGATTTCGTCAAAGAATACCAAAATGACATTTTGATGCTCCAAAATGAGCATTTTTGCAGCTCCAAAATGAGGTCCATGCTGTTCCATCACAGAATTTATGAATTTTCTTAAAGCTTGTCTGAATAGTTTTTTATAGGAAAACAAAGTGGCTCTGCCGCCTGAGAGCTACATTCACCAACCCCCGTTCAGACTGTGCAGCCTCTAAAAACATAGTAATGTGGCCTGTTTCAAAAATATTACCAGGTTACAGAAATTTGAATGATAATATCACAAAGTGTGATTATATTCTGTAATTGGGTTCAGGGGCATGCCAAAGGCTGTTTTAGTGGGGGTGTGTGAACTGAATTTTGCCGACTGCAAGATCGGGGGTGAGAAAGACTTTGTGATAGCCCCCACCCCCCCCCCAGCGACGGAGTCAACTGTTCTACAATACTGTGAATTTATAAAAATCACTAAAAGTCTTAAGTGGTCACCTGCATTCTCCTTAACCACAGTCGAAATTAAAAGCTGTTATTCAGTATGTGTAATTTTTTTAAAAATTATTTTACTATATAAGTAGAGTTGAGAATCCTGTTATTAATTAGGATTCTGCTTACGATTTAAAAGGAAATGTGTACGGATGTACCGTACATTAACCTGTTCTCAAAAGTAACAATTTAAGAATGTTGAAGTACTTCGGAATTTATGTTTCTATACAGTGCTCAGCAAAAGTTTAGACAATGATCAATTATGCTTCTGTGCTGAGAAGTATGTAACGAATTATTGTAATTCAACTGTCATATATTACTAGGGACTTACCCTTCATACGCAAACAATTAATTTTAATTTACACACTTTACGTAATATATAAGGACAAAAAAACAAATTTAACATTGTTGCAAAAGTATAGACAATCTGTCTGTTAGCAGAAAAATATCCATAAATTAAAATCGAACTGCACCTACATTGTCTGCTATTAATGCAAAAATGTGACTTTCCATCGAAGAAACTAAATCCTGCATCACTTGGGGGTCTATTTCATACCAAACACGTTCAACATCTGATCGAAATTCATTTACAGAGGAGTATTGTTAAAAAATTGCATAAACCGTATGAGATATGATGCCACAAAAGCTTTCGATTGGGTTTAGATCAGGGCTACACTCGGGCCAGTCGAAAATAGTAATATTTTGAGAGTTAAACCAATTTTTTGATTTGTATGCAACATGAATAGACGCATCATCTTGCTCAAATACATACTTTGGAAGAGGTAAAAGTTCATCAAATGGCTATAAATTGTTTTCCAATGTATGTATGCAGTCTTACGCAGCTTGACGACCATTGAGAAACTCCAGAGACTCTTGAGAATTAAAACAAAGTGAGACCCAAATCACCAACAGTTTAGCAAAGGACACGTAATTTTAATTCCAAAAGTGACAAGAATATTTAATTAAAATTTTCCTTTCATAATATATGTGAAAATAAGCAATTTCTTATTTTCTAATAACTTCATTTATAAATTCTGGTATCAGTCCATTATTTCATCAGTTCATAAAAAGAATTACTCCGCGACAGGAAAGGGGTCAATTTGTTGGGAGATTTCAAGGCTGGCTGTTTTATCATTTTCATGTAAACTAATGTACATCTTTCTTTAATGCATCTACGAAATTATCCGTTGACACAGAAAGCTCTGACTCACTTTTAATGCGATTAGCAGTCATCATTTGTCTAGATGCCAGTTTATGGATCCTTCTATAATCTCGTTTTCTGGCCACACGAGTCCTTCCAGATCTATGTTTTGCTTTGAAAGAGTCACCCCTAGACAGTTCTTAATAGACAGACTTCTTTGGCCGATTCAAAGTAGCTGAAATTTCTGCAACAGTCTTCCCTTTCAATTTCAGCTTCCATGCTTTAATTATTTCATCTGACTGAAAATTTCTTGCTTGCGGCATCTTCACTAACCCATGCTATCGCGAGGTGCACATAATGACTACTTTAAACTTAGATCTTTTGTCGTTAGAGTTGGAAGTTCCTACTCTAACTCCCATCCTATCTCTAGCTCTGTGCCCCAGGGCTCTCTTAGCGGTCCCACCCTCTTCAACATCTATGTTAACGATATTCCAAAAATGCCTGATGTCGACTTAGCAATCTTTGCCGACGACACTGCCATGCTTCACAAACACAAACATGCACTATCAGTGTTCTCTAAACTTCAAAATTATCTTGATATTCTTTCGGCCTGGTTTAGAAAATGGAAAATTAAAGTGAACAGTGCCAAAAGTGCCGCCATCTTCTTCACCAATCAACGTACCAACCCCGTTGCTAATTTAAACTTTAAATTGAACAATGAAAATATTCCCTGGAAGACAGATTATAAGTACCTAGGCATTCACCTGGATTCCAAATTATCATGGCAACAGCACATCACGGAAATCCTGCATCGTGCTGATCGTGCCGTGGGCTCCCTTAACCCCCTCTTGGCTTGGAATAGCCCCCTGTCAATCAAGAACAAATTGTTACTGTACAAATCTATGATTCGACCCATTATAACTTATGGTTCTGCAATCTATGGATGTGCTACTAAAACTAGACTTGATAAAATTCAAGTCTTTCAAAATAAACTTCTGCGTAGGTTTGTGAGAGCGACCCGCTATGTCCGAAATGACGTCATTCATCGTGACCTTAAAATTAAACCTATTTTTGCTGAAATCAGAAAACTTGCGATGAAGTTTCACAGGTCAATCCCAGCTGTGCGGAATCCTGCGTTAAATGCCATTCAACATTATGATGCAAGAGTGGGGAGAAACCGGAAACGGCCTCTCGCTATTCTCACTCGGGACGATAACTTCGTCCCACCCTCTAAAACTTCCAGAAGAAATCCTTCTGCTGTCACTTAAACGCAGGATTCCCCGGGAAAAATTTTAATTCCCCTAGATTGAAAGAAATTTTCATCTAGAATTGGCATTTCCCCTTTGACGTCATGCAGCAAACTGTTTATTGATAACAGCCGCGTATGTCAACTTCCCTAATTTCTGTTTTATTTTAATTCTATCATTTTATTATAATTTTGGAACTTCCCTTCCTTCATGCATTTTTGTACTTGGGTGCTTACTATCCTGTTGCAAAATTTCAGTTTTATTTCTTTGTGATGTTACGATACTCCATCTTGGGCGAGGTTAGGCTTGCCTTCCTCGCTCCAGTCCGACCTTGGGGTGTTTGCTCACTGCACCCCGGCCATTTTTATTCATTTTACCCCATGTTTGGACTTTTCGACCAGGAGTTAGAAAAAAAAAAAAAAAAAAAAAATTACCCGGTCGCAAAATTTCATTTCCCAGTTTATAGTTATTTTTTTTATTAGTTGTTTTCAGCTTTTTAAATTTTTAACTTGTCCCCATTTTCGACCTTTGTCAGTGCCGAAGTGTTAATTGCACTAGCGGTGTTTTTCACTCTTGCTCAGACGTAGCCGAACTGGCTGTCCGAAATGTTAGTATTCTCTCACGGGGATCTAAATCCAGGCCTTTTTCAAGGCTTTACCGTTGGTGCATGAGGAATGCGTTTTGAACCGTGATGAGATGCCAGCACTAGGCTGTCAGTGAAACTGCTGATGAGTTTGCAGCTGGGAGACCCACGAAATGTGATGCGCACCAGGCCTGACACTCAAAATTAGTGAGCTATATGGCCCGCCTTTTTTTTTTTTATAGGTTTTAGAGTTAGTTAGGCTTGGCTACCTTATGCTATGATTTTTCTGTGCTCGTTGGTACCCTACTGTCTTTGCATTCTCCGATCTTTACCTACGCCAGTAAGTGAAATGACATCGAAGTGTAGGGCAACCAAATTCATTTGGATGCCTTATGCGCCCCCCTTTTGGTGGTTATATTTAACCCCGTGCTTCCAACTCTGGAATGGCCCTCGGGACTCCTCCAGAGTATCCAAATTATACTTTTAGGCCGTGCATTGTTTCGAAATTCATCTCTAGTTCCCTTTCTCATTTTTAGTTGGAGGTTACGCGCGGCGGCGTTTCACGCCGCGTTGGCACTCCTTAAGCACCGCGATGTCATGTCATTAAATACTTCATGCATGTGACGTCATAATTTGAAATATGCGTTTTTTCCGTAAACAATTGCCAAAAAATCACAAAAGTGTCTAAACTTTTGCAATATGCAAATTTCACTTTTTTCAATTAAATAATATCCTACATTAAAACCATTATTTCTGCCCTAAAACGTTTAAAATATATTTAAAAATAAGTACAGTCATTTGTATAACCCAAGTGTTCGTATTTTTTATTTAAAGGTTAAAAATCACCAGTGTCTAAACTTTTGCTGAGGACTGTAAATAAAACCGCATGCTGTTGTGTAATGAAAGTGTATAAATTTTAAAATACATAAAAAAGACAAATCTTGCATGCTAAAAATAAGATATATATTAGTATAAGAGACTAAAAATTATCCTTCTACATTTTTAAATTATCACGCGCCTATCCTTCAGAATAGCCCATTTTCCAGCTACACTGTCTAAATCCAACATGTAAGTTATGTCTGTTTCACAGGTTAATAAGCATTAGTTCGTCCAGTCGCTCTTCCGACATGGTGGTACGCAAGTAATTTTTTACTAACTTTAACCTGCTGAAACTTCTTTCATTACTTGCCGCAGTTACTGAAAAAATAAAGGACCACTTGTAGGTTGAGTTAACCAAAGAAAGGTTAGGATACAAATGAGCCTTCCCCACAAGTTTTTGCGCTGCTGCGCCAATTGTATCCGATTCAGAACTAGCTATTACTAACGACATGAGACCAATTTCACGTTCCAAGTTATCTACATCTTTGAGATCATCAGGGAATAATTGACATAGTTTAGACATGTCCTCGGTAGAGCTATACTTGATCCTAGATGGAAGGAGACAGGCCAGTGGTTTAACTTTCTCAAATACCAACTTATGAATGTCTCTAAATGCAGTTGTAAGCCGATCTACCACCTTCAAAATTTCTGCTTTAAATTAATTCTCTTGTGTAAATAGAACTGCAGTTTCAGGATTTTCGTCGATCTTCGATGGAGGCCTCCGTCGCCTGTGCCGCAAATTGAACTCATAATCTTGATTTATTCCATATGTCTCGCAGATGTTGTCAGCTTCCTTAATGATGTTCATTATTGCCGCCGCGTCATCATTCCGGAGTTTCTGAATGCTTTCGTAAATTTTCTGCATTATGTCGGTTCCCTCTAAAATGTTCAGGTCTTCACGTTGCAATTGCTCTGTTGCTAACTTGATCTTAAACATAATTGTTTTCATTGCAAGTAAAAAAACAATGAAATCGTATGACATCATTTTGCTTCTTAATCCTGCTGCCTTAGCTCGAGCATCCTTGTCAACCTTCATGTCTTCAGAAATAATTTGCAGAGTATGGATGCGGGCATCATAGGACGATAAAATAGCTCTGACTGAATCCGCTCGCATAGTCCATCTTGTCATCGACAAAGATTTCAAGGTAAGACTCTTCTGAAGAACTTCCATTTTCTCTCTCAGTATGCCGAATCGCTTTGTACTCAGTGAAAAGAAGTTATAGAGATCCTGAATACTGTCGTAGAACAATTTTATTATATTGCTTTGTTCGCACGCATGTTCAACACATAAATTCACTTTATGCGCGAGGCAGGGTATGTATAAAATAGACCTACCAGCTATTTCTGAAAGTTTTGATTGAGAGCCTAAAATGCTGCCGGACATAGATGACGTGGTGTCGTAAGACTGTGCACGAGCTTGGGAAAGCGATATTCCAACTGACTGTAGAATTTCAGAAATAAGCTTAGCCATTCCTTCGCCTGTTTTATCCAGATAATCTTTTAGTTTTAACAACCTTTCTTCTGGCTGAAACTTTGGGGTCACATATCGGATTACAATTGAGAGCTGGTCAAGATGAGAGAGATCGGGTGTGCTATCACCCATAACGCTAAAAAATCCACAATTTTTGACATTTGCAACTATTTTTTTACAGACACATGATCCAAGAACCCCAATAAAGTCGTTTTGCGACCAAGATAGTTGGCATGTTATGGGCGAAGATGATTATCATGAATCCAGTTTTAAAAGTTGGAATCCACCTTGCCATTAATCTAATGAGCTGAATGTAGTTAACGCTGTCACTTTCTCGTCCCCGAAATGCAAGTGCTTGACGACTTAGTTATCTGGTGCAGTCTAGAAGTATATTAATAATCTCTGTTTCTTAGACGAATTTGCTCCGCGTTAGCTGCTGCCTCTCTGTGTTGACTAGATAGAAAGTTGTCAACGCGCTTACTTTTTTGGGCCAAATTATCTAATTTATACACTGCAGCTCTATGAGCATTGTTCGTAAAATGAGCCATTAACTTGCCTTTACGGTTTTTTCCTCGGCCTTTCATCTTATGCCATACACGAATACCAACACTGATCCAAGCTTCTTCTGCGTTTTCAGTCCCCAGGCCATCAGAGCAAAGTGAACAAGCAAAACAAAATGCGGCATTCAGTTGGTTGTTGTATTCTAAATATGGATATTCTTTATACCAGCAGGAGCTAAACTTATTCTGCTTCTTAGGATCTATGTCATGATTCACAGGGTAAGATGATCTCTGAGGTTGATAAAGTCCACGAGACAGGATGAAAAGTTTCTGGTTTTCAGTTAAATTCTTTCCAATATGATCGGCTGGATCACAACTTAGAAAAGTCGAGGTATCTTCCTTTTCAGAAACATTGACATTTTCCATAGAATTGCTAGTTTGGATTTTATCGCATTCCTCAATCAAACTTTCGCTGTAGTGCCGAACCCGGTCTGCAAAAGCCTTAACATTCGCAGTAAAATTTTGTGATGAAAATGATGTTTCAGAAACACTTTTACGAAGCTCTGAATTTTGCATCTCGATGATCTGTTTGAATATGATTATGCAGGCCTCTAATAAAAATGCAGAAATATCTACATATTGTACATTGAATCCGTTTTCCTTTCTGGAGGTTGATGTTTTCATTTGGATGAAATTTTCTTATATGGCGATATAAATTTATTTTTTTCTGTGAAATGTGTATGTACGCGATCACAGTGTGTGCATAAAATTTTCAGTAAATTATCCACCATCATGCGACAAAACCAAACTTTTGCAAATCGCTCTTCTTCTGTGTCCGTCACTTCATCTTTTAAGTGCAGCAACCTCAAATAACTAGCGCCAAATCCAGAGCCAAGGGGTCACCAAATTCTAAGAATCAGTCCATAGCAGAAGGGACCAATTAAAGATGCTACATGGGAAAACTTACAATAGAGATTGCAACAACCCCCTCCCCCTTCCTTTCACGCAAGTCTCAACTTCTCAGAAACGCGATGGCTAAGGAAAGGGCATGTTTACAAACAAACACTTCCGTCAACCATTCTACCAACTACATTTTTGTCATAACGATCATTGTAGGAATAGCCTCGGCGATGTAGGCCAATCATACCAGAGACCTGTTAAACGTAGACCAATCAAATTTCCCTATCTCATGTGTACAGGTAGGAGTCATAATGAATGAACAGGTTTTTCTTGCTGACCAACAGTAATTCAACCAACAGTGACGTCAGCTGCCCTTTCCTTATCACCTCCTCTCTCTGACAACCCCTCCCTCCCACATACACCGTGAGAGGTTCTTCCTTTTCCCCTTTAAAGACGGACAACAGAGAATTGAAATGATACTGATGACGGGAGAGGGGGCTTTTTGCAGGGTGTGTTCTCAACTTTCCGACTATTCTAAATTTTACCAATTCTTCCAAATAAGTGTGTGTGTGTGGGGGGGGGTGTTACACCCCCAACACCCCCCCCCCCCCGCTAGGCACGCCCCTGATTGGGTTGCCATACTTTTTCATTTGAATGGGGCATTTTTCGATTGCTATGGTATCATCAACCACTGTAGGATAGCTGGCAGCTATTTTTGGGATTGATAAATAAAATCAATTTCATGTGGCAACAAAATGAGGAGCTTGTGCTGATGTTCGCAGATTCAACACCAGCATGGTCTGATCTAGGCAGTATGACCATATGCAAGATTTTCAGGGTTTTCCTTGTATGAGAACAATTATTTGGCGTTCAACTGACTTTCAATTCAGAAGTTTTCACCGAAGTCATCCTTCCTATAGCAATATAGGCAACATTGAATGATGCTTAACAAAGATCCCATCTTGTTAGATATTCAGGGCCTAGACTAGCTATTTTTCAACACGTCAAACGAAATAAATCTTAAAATTTGCAAATATATATACAGTAGACTCTCTCAAATCTGCAACCCTAAAATCCGCACATCTTTGCAGATGTAAACAATGAAACTTTCATTTCAGATGTTGCGGCAAATTTACAGAGTTTTTTTTGTTTTATTTCATCCCGTATGTATTTTAACATGTAATTCTTAATAATAAGACTGAACTCGTGGTTTTCCATCAAAGGAGTACTATAGTTTTTTTTTTTGTTTTTTTTTTAAATCAAGATATTGCTAATACCACTGATAATTTACAATCTTTTTACCAAATATATTTATGTATTAATCAAGCTTTTTTGGTTATTATTTTGATGATTTTGATGTGAATTGATAGAGTACTTATCATAAGGAAAATTTCATTGAATAATTCAAGGAAAATGTATCATCTTTTATATGCATATTCAAATATACGTTAATTCTTTTCTTGACCTTTACTTTTAATAATTTAATCATTTTTAAAATTATCTTCATTTTTATCATCTTAGTTTATTACTTTACTTAATTATTTTAATATTTTACTATATTGCAAGCATTCATTATAATTTTGATTTCATTATTACACTCAAATGTTTCAAAATACTATTTAAAAAATGTAAGCAAAGCAATAACCAGAAATCTGTAAGATTCTAAAGTCCGCACAACTTCTGGTCCTAAGCTATGCAGATTTGAGAGAGTCTACTGTATTAACATTTGGTGAATTGTATTTTCCATATGTCAGAAATGAATTTTTCATGACGAAGATACCTTTGGATTGGTAAATGGCCCAATAAAAGTAAATAAAATAATACTTGATTTTCTCAAACCACAACATAAATGGAAATGCATGACTCCAGCTCCGAAACAACATTACAGTAAAAAATATTATTCCTATCTATAGTGAAAGCCCAAGTATGGGAAATTTTATTTTGATGCATGTAGCATAACTTTGGAGAAAGGGACTCTAAATATATTTAAAAAAATATTTAAATTAGTAAAAATTAGTAATACTAAAATAATTAAATTAATTTCACAAAGCTGTTATATTAATTGCAAGAAATCCCCTTGTCTAAATTCATCTTGCGACCCGATCATAAAGCAGAGTGATATTTTGCATTGTAAAAGAAAATTAAACAAAGGTATTAAGCCATCTATAAGAGTCTGACCTGTGCATTAACTGTATGTTTCAAATTCTATAATATATGTATAATGAAAGATATAAATTCACTCACCCATTTCTTGTGTATATTGGTCAACAAATAACTCACCAGAGAAACAATAACACTTATTTTTCTTTATTGAAGAAAAGGCATAAATGGGCTGTGTCCTGGATCCAGTGGGGCGGGGGGGGGGGGGGGGGGTTGGAGGTTATAGTATTTTATACTTTTACAGAAATATAAATAAATAGTAATTATATTCACAAATTATACTACATGACGTTCAAATGTACTGAAATAATATCAATTAACAGTACTCAATCTAAAGGAATTGCTTCAGAGTTATTGTAATTATTTCCTATTAATCTGAAATTTTTAAATATGTATTTAAATGTTCAAAAGGTTTATTGTCACTAATAGTCATTGAATATTGAAAGTTCAATTATTTGAGATTGTCCACAAAAGTTGAAGAATACATCAATTGTCTCTGATAGTTATCGAATGTTGAAAGTTCAGTTATTTGAGATTATCCACAATACTTGAAGAATACATCACAAACAATTTCTAATGTGAAATTACAACAAAGAAAATTTACAAAATTGGTTAAACAGCACTGTAAAACAATTACATTTCCTTTTAAATTAGATCTAATTGAACACTAATTTGAATTTAAAGTTTTAAGGAGTTGAAGAATACGGCATAAATAATCTGCAATAAGAAGTTGCAACGAGCGTTCCATTCAAACAGATGTCACGGGAGCATTAAAATCGGAAGGCTTGTAGGTTTCTCAGGAGGATTAATTCCAAAATTAAAAATTAAAAAATACGGTACAAATAACTTGAAATGAGAATCTGCAACAAAGAGAATCTATAAATTTAGTTAAACAGTGCTGGAGAGCATTGCAGGGATAACTTTTCTGTTGAATTAGATTTGAACATTATATCCCTGAAAACTCAGCATCTCTTTCTAACAGACGCTATGGGAGTGCTAAGATTGGCAGACAGAGAGGCTTGAAATCACCATTGATCAGGCAAAACCATAGCTGGAAAAGTATTTTAGTAAAATAGTTAATATTGAATTTTATATAAATAATGAAAATAATCGTTGATCATTTATCCTTCATTCCATTGATTCTCTTCCATATTCTTCCTCGCTGTCTTTATGCACGTATCTCTCTTGCTGACGCTACTGGGGAGAAAATCCCCATAGCTCGGTATTTAAGGATAATCGTCAGGTATTCCACGAAATTTCACGTTATCACAATTTAAATCCAAGGTTGGGAGAGCTTAATTATAGACTTCACGATTCATGTAAAATCACATTAAAATAATAAAACATATTTCACAACTGAAAATGGCGCTGGTGTTTTTCAGTATAAATCCAAGTCAAGCACAGGATAATTAAAAACTTTGTATATTTACACTTTTAATATGTACAATATTTACAACGAAAACATTTGAATAATATTTGTTAAAGGCATTATTCCTCACTGGGAATCAAAGATTTCTTTTATATATTCAAGAATATTCATTTCTCCCTTTTCGGAAGATCAAGAAATACACAGCCAGCATGCTGCTTTCGAGATTCACATTCAAACTGAACTATAAACAAGAGAAATGCTTTTAAAACAATTAATACTTCAGCAACTATTTCTTCTAACAAGAAGTCAAGCATGATTTCATATTCGGAAATAAATTTCCCCTTTTTTTAAATTGAACATCATTTCTTCTAATAGAAGACCACGATAAAAAACCTATACGCAGCTTATTACCTGCTGCGTTCAAGATTCACTTTCACAAAACCAACTAAACTAAAAAAGGAACAAGAAAGAAAAAATGTTTTTTAATATTAATTCTCTAGTCAGACCACGTGACCTGGGATCACTGGCGCCTAATCAGTCTGGCTGAGAAAAGAAGAGGTTTGCGAAATTTCACAAACTCCCCCCCCCCCCCCCCCCCCCCCCCCCCCCCGATGAACAAGGGTTCATCAAATGGGGATTCAAAATAATTAAAGTAGAAATAAAATTATTCTAAAAAATTATCAGTTACACCATACATAAATACAATACAAATCAAAATATATACTTACATACTGGACTTCAAACAAAATAATAAAACAATTAAAAATATTTGGTTGGCAGGTTTCTGCTACTAAAAATAGAAAGAACAATTTAAATCTATACAAATTTTTCTAGAATATTCAATACAAAAAAAATTAACTAAAAATTAGAAATATTATCAAACAAGAAACATTTTTTTTTTTTTTAAGTGAAAAAAATAATTTTTTTTAAGTCAATAAACAAAAGAGTTCAATTTTTTTTTTTTAAGTCAAATGTCAAATGAGAGTTTTTGAGTCTCTAATAATATCAGTTTTTTTTTTTTTTTCAGTTCTATTAATAAAAAAGTTCAGAGTTTTTTCACTTCTAAATTATACACAAGAATCAATAGGTCTTTTAATGATGGAATTATTTGCATTCAGTTCATAAGACCTCTTTTTTTTATCACTGCCCACAAATACCCAACTTCCAGAAAGTACTTGATACATGTTCATATGCATAAAAATCACATCATATATTTCAAAGTAAGAAGTTTTATTCTGGTCCGTGTAGTGAGCAGATTGTAAGTTGAGAAGATACTCATTTTTCAAGCGCTTCCAAAAATGATTCAGAAGAGTATCGCACAAACGGAAGCGTTTCACTAAGGATTCCTTGGTTGCAGGTAAACACAAGATATGCTCTAGAGTTGCTATAACTAGTTGACCAGGGCGAAGGCTAAATTTCTTGGAGATTGCACGTTTGTTTAGGACTGATTTTATGCACTGTCTAGATTTTAAAATCCAAAACTTTTCACTAGTTCTGGATGTACTGGACACTCTGGAATGAAAAACTTTTTCATGTGCATCTTTCATGACTATTTCAGTAAGTTTGTGTTTTGCAGGAATCGCAACAGGATGTTTTTCATAAAATGAGGAATCAGGCTTTTGTAACCGTCCTCGTACCAACAGCAAAACTTCATCTGACAACATAGTTTTTATCTGTAGAAGATTCGATTCTTTAGGGATACTCTTGTTACATTTCAAGTATTTTGTAACTTCAGGAAAACTTTCTTCCTGCACTAGCTTTAACCAAAAATTTTCAGCATGTAACACTTCCTCAGTTGATAATTCAGAAAATTTTCTTTTTTCTACCTTTAATTTTATATTAGAAATAAATCTAAATACCCATCCAGTTACTCGATACAATTTATTTATGGAGCTATACTTTTCAAGATTAAAAATGGGAATTTCATCAGATTTATTTGTTTGAACAACACAAGAGATGGTGGCTGCTTTTTTATACTTCTCTTCAGAAACATCAGGTAATCGAGATGCAGCAATTTTAACACTAGGCCACTGATTTTCAGGCAAGGAAAGAAATTCAGGAACATACACATTAGGGTTAGCATCAGGAAAAATATGTAATTGGAGATGCTCCTTTTCCATGATCAGGTTGCTAAAATACTGCCAGGGAATTTTCAAGTGAGCGAGATCAGGGATTTCTGAAAGCCAATTTTGCCAATCATTTTCTAGTTCACCAGAAACAAAAGGGGCAATAAATCCGGCTGAATCAAGGAACATAGTTGCAATTTTCAAAACATTGTGTTTAGTAGAAGAATCATTATTAAATTTTTCTAACAAGGGTCGTAATTCTAATCCTAATTTATCTTCCATATTGTTCCAGATCAATCCTAAAATTTTCAAGGAAGTATTTGGGGGTTCGAAACATGAAACGGGAATATTTTCATCATCTAAAACATTAGAATTCAAGTTAGGGACATGATACAAACATTCGTTTAATGATAGAGAACCACCATATTTGGAAGAAGCATCATAGACTATGCGCATTTTTGTTGTAGTTTTGTCGTCACAGATAACAGGTCTGTGTGGCATGTAATAGGAATTATTAGAATCTTTCTCGGTGCACAGTTCTATTACACCCTCATTAAACTGCTCAAGCAAAATGGAGTTATATTCTTTAAATAAAGAATCATTTTTCAAGAATTTATTTTCTAAACTAGAAAACCGCTTCTTTGCTACTTCAAGATTATTTCTAAGCAATTCACGAGAATTTTTCCACAATAATTTTGCTTCATAACGCCCATTTACGAATTTTAAATTTTCTTTAAATTCTTTTATTACCTCATGATCGGTAATGTTCTTTTCATTGCTTTCAGCAATGCCAATTGATTCAAGATCCCAAAATGCTTTCAGCTGAGTATTTATATTTTCAACTGAAACACGCAAACAAGCTACTTCTTTTTTATTCGACTCTATCTGCCCTTGCACCGTATGACCGAAAATAGTTTCTGCAACATATAATTCTTTTGTCAATTTTCCCTCGATTCCCTTTAATATTTTCCACAAAAAGTCAGACCCTAGCAAAATATTTATTTCCTGTTCAAGACCTGTATCAGCAGGCTTAAAGCCTCTTGCTCTCATTATGTCTAGAAGTTCTGGTTCTAGTGTTTTCACAGAAGCTCCAGTTATATTATCAACCACAAGTGCTTCGATATTTATCGAGTTAATAGGTTGCACAACACTGGATAATTCAAGAGAAACTACTTCATAACAAGATTCATAAGGGCATCTCCGCCCAAAAGGATAAACTAATAAATTTTCTCTTCGCAATGGCTTCAATTTTAATTTTTGTACTAGCGATCTCTTCACGAAGCATTTTTCTGAACCACTATCACATAAAACGCGAGCCAAGAAGCATTCCTTACCAGCAGACACAGAAACTGTACAAGTCTGCAATAATGTAGATTTATTTTGTTTATATTTTTGTTCAGACATCATAGATACAATTGCACCTTTCATTTCTTTTTCAGGATTTTCTTTTGCTGTTTCTTTAAAACAAAACAAAGGACCATGGGTAGTGTTACCACATTTGGAACAAGGGTTAATTTTTGTTCTACAGTTTACAGATAAATGTGACTTATTTGTGCATTTGTAACAGCAGCCTTCTTTCTTTAATTTATATCGTTTTTGTTCATCAGTGAATTTCGAACAATTTTGTCCTACATGATCAGAAGATTTGCAAAATATGCAAAACTGTTTTGTAGATGTATTTAAAGCAGCAGCTGAAGGTATATTTTTCTTTTGAGGAAAATTTTGATATTTACTTGAAGAATTTTCATATTTGGTTTTAGGATTTTCATAAGCCTTGGTTTGGGAATTATTTACTAAATTAGTAGCTTCACGACATCTTAATTCCGTTTTAATAAAATTTATTAAATCGGTGACTTCACAGTCCTTATCGGGGTCACGTTTTCGATGGAAATCTAGTATCAAATTTTCGGGTAATAATCGTAATAATAAGGGTAGTAATAAATGGCCATAGGAGCCTGATGTTACTCCTAACGCATCAAGATTTCTCATAGAAGTTTCAATATTATCGTACAACTTCCTTAAAGAAGTAACATTGTTAGAGGTTTTTACTGGCTCAAGATTCAGGATTTTGTTCATATAACAGTTTATTATATTTTCCCGCTTACCATACCTTTCTTCTAACAACTTTAAACAAGTTGAATAATTTTGATCTGTCAGTTCAAAACCAGGTACAATATTATATGCAGGACCAGACAACAAAGATTTCAGGTATTGGAATTTTTCAATTTTTGATAACGATTCGTTTAAATCTATTGCACTATTAAATAAATTAAAAAATTCTAAGAACTGGCTTGCATCACCAGAAAGTTTTTCTATGTTAAGTTTAGGAAGCTTCACTGCCGAAACTGGTTTACTTCCGATTTTTGAATCGTTACTTGATTCTAGTACAACTTTTGGTTCAGTTTCGATTTTACATTTTTTAAGCCTCATCTTAATTTTAAATTTCAAACTTGATATTTTTTCAAAATATTCTTCTACCGCTTTTAGTTCTTTTTCATATTCAGTTTTTTCCTGAATTAGCTCATCTATTTCGGAATCCAATTCCTTTAGTTGAGCTTCCTTTTCATTTACAAGCTCTAATGATTCCATTAAAGAATCGCAATCAGTTTTATCAATATCAACAGATAATAATGTATCACATTTTGAGATTAATTTTGTAACTGCTGCGCGAACGGTAGCTCTTTTACTTTTAAGCTTATCAGGCTTATCCATGTTTAAAATTAAATTTAATTTTCAAAATAAATGATCATGAAAAATGTATATTTTCAAGAAATCAACAGTCATGCAGAATAATAAAGGTATTTCTTACCTTTTTTCCGGGTCTTGAGGCACCAAGACATGAAGAATAATCTTCATATATTCCACGAAATTTCACGTTATCACAATTTAAATCCAAGGTTGGGAGAGCTTAATTATAGACTTCACGATTCATGTAAAATCACATTAAAATAATAAAACATATTTCGCAACTGAAAATGGCGCTGGTGTTTTTCAGTATAAATCCAAGTCAAGCACAGGATAATTAAAAACTTTGTATATTTACACTTTTAATATGTACAATATTTACAACGAAAACATTTGAATAATATTTGTTAAAGGCATTATTCCTCACTGGGAATCAAAGATTTCTTTTATATATTCAAGAATATTCATTTCTCCCTTTTCGGAAGATCAAGAAATACACAGCCAGCATGCTGCTTTCGAGATTCACATTCAAACTGAACTATAAACAAGAGAAATGCTTTTAAAACAATTAATACTTCAGCAACTATTTCTTCTAACAAGAAGTCAAGCATGATTTCATATTCGGAAATAAATTTCCCCTTTTTTTAAATTGAACATCATTTCTTCTAATAGAAGACCACGATAAAAAACCTATACGCAGCTTATTACCTGCTGCGTTCAAGATTCACTTTCACAAAACCAACTAAACTAAAAAAGGAACAAGAAAGAAAAAATGTTTTTTAATATTAATTCTCTAGTCAGACCACGTGACCTGGGATCTCTGGCGCCTAATCAGTCTGGCTGAGAAAAGAAGAGGTTTGCGAAATTTCATACGGTAAAAGCATGTGTTGCCTGCTCTAATTCTGATGAGTGCTGAAAACCAGAAAAATTCACTCTGAATGTCGAAAGCGGTGGTTGATTTAAATTTCAACCAATCCGGAGAGAGCATGTACATCGCATCTTCCTAGAACCACATGAGTTGAATGCCCGCTTAGCGTCCCTTGAACGCAGAGATCTAAATAATGGTGTTTGTAGCATTTTTGCTTAGCCAAGAAAAGATGCACTTGAAAACCAAATTAAGCAATGGCTACTGGCTCTAATCGAATCTGAAAGTGCACGCCTATTTGAACAATCGTCGGAATGAAAAAACATTTTTTTTTAACCATTTGGGAAAATGGTTATTGTCTTCTGTCAGGGTAGGAAATCAAAAACATATCTGAAGCGTTTCATTAGTTGAATCCGCATTTTATTCATTTTCTGATTGGTCTATACAGTAATCTGTATTTTCCCTTTACTTTCAATAGAGATGGATACTTCTATTACCACTATGACAAAAAAGTAATAAAAACTATAAAAAAAAATTAATAATTCAGAAACAAATTGAGATGCAGCTTTCAAACAAATTGCATTTAAAAGTAGATTTTTTTCTCTATACAACGGTGTAAAAAGTAATATTGTGGGATAGTCGTTGAGCCAGGGGCTTGTGTGGTTTCATGTCAGCAGACTTGGTAAACTATATATTTTTGGATTCACCACAACAACAGCACCTCATTTATCCATGATACTTTCGAAACCAGGGTAGCTTATGGGCGCCATATTGGAAAATGGCCGCCATCGTTGAATCAGGGGTTCGAGTGGTTTCATGACAGCGGACTTGGTAAACCATACATTTTTGAATTTACCACAACAACAGCATGTCATTTATCCATGATACATTCAAAACCAGGGTAGCTTATGGGCGCAATATTGGAAAATGACCGTCGTCGTTGAGCCAGGGGCTCGTGCAGTTTCATGTCAGCGGACTTGGTAAACCACACATTTTTGGGTTCACCACAACATCAGGATGACATTTATCCATGATCATTCAAAAACAGAGTAGCTAATGGATGCCATATTGGAAAATGACTGTCTATAAACAGGGTGATTGAGGGATTTTCTTAGTTTTGCATGCTATTAAATTAATTGGGCGATAGAAGAGACAATAAGTAAAGGCATGCAGGAATCAAAAGGTACAACAAAGTCCAGTAAAAGATCTGCCACAGTCGAGAGATATTTTTGATATCAGGGCAGAATTTCTTCACATTATTCGTGAAAGAACCAAAATTAGTTCTACATCCAATCTGTCTTTGAGTAGGATTCAGAAAGACGAACGTGATATCTCATATTTACAGAACATGATTACCAATGAATGGATATATCTAGACATGGTAATTGATACAACTGGAGAGATGACAAATTTAGAAATTGTCGAAGACATGGTAAAAGCTCATGAGATGGGTGAAGAAGCTTACCAAACTTTCATGAGAGAATATCCGTTTGAAGACTCAAAGCCCGACTGGTTTTTCAAACCTCCAAAGATGAAGAAGCTAAAGACATTTTCTGACTTTCAGAAGAAACAGAGTGTAAAATTTAATAAATCAGAGTTTGTTACCTAGGCAGAAAGAAATCTGTTGGCTCAGATGACAATCATTGCAGAGCGAAGAAATATCGATATGATAACTGTCTTTTCCTACCACCTAGGGCCTCTTCCATAGTCCTTAGTAACACTTGATAGTTTAATAAGGAAAACTGAAAAATCAAACTGATGGATGTTATGACAAAATTGCGACTGAAAGAATGCAAATGATGGTGTTGTTAATATCATTCACGGATTGTTCTTTGTTCAAAGCTACCGCAGGAGCTGCAATCATTTGGGCAACTAGCAAAGAATCTGTTTTCTAAAATAATACAAGAATATACATCCTCTCAAAGAATAAATGTTGTATTTCATACATACAGGCAAGTGTCAATAAAAAGAAATGGACGAAAAATAGGAACTGTTTGTAATGCTATAAAAGTTATATACTCCTGGACACCCAGTACGAAAATGGAAGCATTTTTCTATCTGATGAGGAGAACAAGAACAGAACTTATACATTTCATTTCTCAAGAATGGCAAAATGAACATTATCTGAAATACTTGAATACACGAATGATGTACGTTATCTGAAATACTTGCATACACGAATAATGTACGTTATCTACGGAGAAAAATGCTATAAATTAATGAAATAACAAGTTGAAGAATCAAATATATTGACCTGCTTCCAAGAAGAGGTTATACGGGACTTTTATTTCGTGCACATCATGCTTTAGCATCTGGATTTAGGAATATTATCTCTATAAATACTGATGTCGAAGTTATCACACTGTTTTCTTCAGAAAACGATTTGAAAAACTAGAAAGGGTTAATATTTGTAAAATGAGGATCCAGAGACAGGGTAATGCCAAAGTACTACAACTTGGGTGAGATGCATGGACTTCTAGGTAAAGCGTATGTAATGTATTACCTGAAATGCATTCACTGTCGGGTGCGATACAGTAAGTGCTTTTGCAGGCAAGGAAAAATGATGATTCAGAACACTGATTTTCAAAATGCGCTTAAGGCGCTTGATACTGAAGCTGTTATATCAGATGAAACAAAGAAACAGCTTGAGTCGTAAGTTTGCCATCTCTGTTATGGAAAGCACAAATACTCAAACATCAATGAATTGTGCAATATTCTATATATTGTTTCTGTAAAAAATGAGTCTGTGGAGATGCATCGCCTTCTGCCTCTATCTATACGCTCTACCTACGGTCTACCTATAGGTAATGCGAGCTAATTACCGCGGTTTTGTTTGGATGAAATGTCTACAGGCAGATCCTATTCTTCCACCCCTGATAAATATGGTTGGATTTTTGCAATATATAGTGAAGGAAAAGGCTATCTAGAGGTCCAATGGAATTTCAGTCCTCCTGTTCCTGAAGCTGTTTTGTAACTCATGTCATGTTCTTGTTCAAGAACACGTGTTTTGCCATCATATGCATGTCTTTTTAATAACCTCAGATATACAAGCTTATACAGAATATAGAACTGTTGTATGACGATGGAAGTTATTTGGACACAGGAATGTCAACCGAGGAGGATGATGATAGCAGTAAAGAAGACTATGATTTCTGTTATTTATTAACCCATTCGGGACCAGCATCTTTTACACGAATTTTATTCTGTTGCACCACTTTTTGTCAAACAATTAAATTTAACTTATCAAGCAAGAATATATCTTAATTAAATAAGAAAATTTTTACTTTTCTTTTTTAGTGGTATCAAAAACGAGCAATGGAAACACGTTTCCGAAGGTGCATTTATGCACCCGGGGTCCCGAAGGGGTTAATTCTTAACAGACTAAGTACAATAGTTTCACCAGCATTAATTTTTTCTTGAATTGCTGCGTCTTATCCCCATGAAAATAATATGCAATAAAATGCAAAACAAGATTTCGGTTTTCTTTCTTCGCAAATGTCTTTTGAACTATTTATTCATTAAAAATGTTAATAAACGTAAAGTTAAATGTTAAGATAAGCATCACATTAAAATAAAGTCTAAATAAATATATAATTTGTGTAACGTTTTATGTTTAACAATATTTGTTCTTTCTGTTTTTCATTGAAATCTCTTTAATTATGTGATACTGGCAAAAAGTCATATGTATCTATGTTCAATAGATGGGTCTCATCTTTTCAATATGGCGTCTATAAGCTACCACAAATTTCATAGTATCATCATAAAATGAACTCCTTGAATCATTGTGAATCCAAAAAGGTATATATCATCAAGTCCTCAGAGATGAAACCAAAATCATTAATTTTGGTTTCTGGCTCAACGACTAGGATGTTTAGAAGTTTAAGAATGAAATTTCATTTTAAATTGATCCAGGAATATTAATGTTTAATGCATGGCATACGTAATGTATGACCAGCTCCGTAGAAGTTTAAAAATTTACAGTACCAAAAAATGTAATACATGGCATACGTAATGTATGAAATTTCATTTAAAATTGGTCCAGGAATTTAAGTATTGCGCGGCAGCCCAATACTTATTTATTTCCAGTGTCACTTCTTAATGTTAATTTAACATAAAAAAGCCTATGGAGATCATAACTTTTTCATTTTTTCTTCCCACCTTTTTGTCCCTGATGCCACTCATTTTTAATTCTTAGCTAATTCTAATAATATTATAAATTCAAAGTGCAAAAACATTTGCCAGACGTCAGGGTCAAAACGGATCATAAAATGCCTTTGCATATAGGTGGATTATAATCTAGAGAGTAAGATGGGCTAATTTTTATTTACATTATTCAAATATTTTTCTTAATTCCAAATTTCGCTTTTTTCATTGAGATTCAATGGACATTTTCTAATAAAATTTAACATTTTTCCTTCATTGTTGTAAATAATTCAAAAGCTGTAATAATAATTTGCCTATTTTTAGTCGAATGATTTTCACGTGAAACATGAAACTGAAGAAACTGAAATAGGTTTTTTTTTAAGAATTAAAAAGAAGATGAATATGATGTCAAAGTTGAAATAAAAATGACATTTTCAAGCAGATTTTTCAATTCCTACTATTAGTTCACACTCTCCCTATATTTATTTATATATATATATCTAACAAAAACATAGCTGTGAAAAAAGGGAGCCAAGTTCTGTAAAGACAATGGCAAGAAAAGAAGTGATATCTAAGTGGGTGACAAGTTCAAATAAAATTCACTCGAACTTACCTACTGAAGTATTATAGCATTTTTTAAAATTGTTTAGAAATAAAAATTATTGATAGCATATTAATAATAAATCTAGAACTTGGCAAGTTTTTACCTACGAGTCATTTATTTTTAATAATGACATTATTATATCAAATCTTGTTATTTCATGATTGGAAGCCTTAATTTGAGTGAGCTCCTTCCCCTTGAAGGGCGGTGGGATAAAATATATCCCACCTAATTTAACTGCAAAATGCCACATTGACACCAGAATTCAGGACTAAAAAGTTTAATTTTATTAAATACGTGAAAAGAAGCTTTTATCCATTTTGAAATAAATTTGTTTTTAAATTCTGGTGTGATTCAATCATTTCAGCATTTCACGAATAAAAGTTATTTGCACCTGAAAGGGTTAAAGGGGTGCAGTCTCTAGAGTGATGACCAAGAACAAGCGTAAGTATATCTGTCTCTTTGTCAGGCATCTTAGTCTGTTTGCATTGAGGTCTCTGGAGGGTGGGTGCTAGAGTGATAACCAAAGATGAGCGGGAGAGCATCTGTGTATTTAATGGTTTATCAAATCTTTAACACGAGTCATTTGTTTATAATAATAACTATATTAATTTTTTTGTAATGTCATTGAAATTAATATTAACATGACCATTTTATTAAGACATGAAATTGATAGGCATAACATTTATCAAAAACTTGCCAAGTTCTAGATTTATTATTAATATGCTATCAATAATTTTTATTTCTAAACAATTTAAAAAATGCTATAATACTTCAGTAGGTAAGTTTGAGTGAATTTTATTTGAACTTGGCACCCACTTAGATATCACTTCTTTTCTTGCCATTGTCTTTACAGAACTTGGCTCCCTTTTTTCACAGATATGTTTTTGTTAGATATCATTACTTTTTGTAAAGTTTTGTAAAGTATTTAGACACATTACTTAATGCTTTTTAATGTGTTTACATATGACTATTTTATTCACCAAGCAACATTCAATTTTAATTT
Source organism: Maratus speciosus (assembly GCA_963932465.1). Taxonomy (NCBI): domain Eukaryota; kingdom Metazoa; phylum Arthropoda; class Arachnida; order Araneae; family Salticidae; genus Maratus; species Maratus speciosus. The sequence continues at coordinate 551,259,056 of OZ010794.1, forward strand.
AAATTTCATACAACAAACTATTTGGCTGTCAATTTGCGGCAGAAATCTATATTTTAATACTGCTACATTGAATGCATGTTTTGAAACGAAATGTATTGATTCGAAATTTTTATTGTCTCTGAAACACAATTCCTATTAAATTCCTATATTAAATTTTCCTATTAAATTTTCTAATTGAATATCCTATAGCTAAAAAATAAAGTTATGTACTTATGCCACACTATGTATCATTCATCCATGGGTGCCGGCAATGAGGCAGTGCAGAGGAAGGACATTGCCCCTCCCTGGATTTTCAAATTTAAATAACTAAATATCCTTTTCTCTGATGATTTTGAAAATAACAAGTGGGTAAGTGTGATCACAGATCGCAGAGAGGGTTTCGTTTAATATTTCTTTCAAAACACTTTATCCTTTTGAAAAATCTGTTAGTTGCACATTTCGCAACCAGGGGCGCACTCTATACTAAACAAACCTTTATTCGAACAAAACTCCGTTTTACATACTATCCGTAGATATATTAGTTGAGGGGATTGAGCCCATAGCACCCGATATAAGTAGGGGCCCCTGGCGGTAAAAAGTGGAACTAAAATATGTAAGGCTATGGTGCATAATATGAAAGAATGGTCAAAGGGGTGTCGGCAAAAGTTGGAAAAGTGCTCCACGGGTAAAAAGGGCGGAGGTTAGAAAAATTGCTTAAAATACACAAGTTAGAGCCCGGAGGAGTAAATAATATAAGACTTTTTGAAAATTTTATAATTTATCGCGTGGTCTGAGATATTCAGCTATACGTATGCAAGAAGTCATGTCTCCAGCTTAATTAGGGGTTCCCTTAGAAAGAATTGCTTAAAATACATATGTGGTAGCTCAAAGAGTTAAGCGTAAGACTTTTTCAAGATTTTATGATTTGTCGCCTGGCCTCAGGTGTTCTGCTATAAGTATGCAAAATTTCAAATCTGCAATTTAATAAGGGGCTCAGTTAGAAAGAATTGCTTAAAATACGCATGTGGAAGCCCAAAGCATTAAATGTATGACTTTTTCAAAATTTTATGATTTGTCGCATGATGGTGTTCAGCTATAAGTATGCAAAATTTCGCGCCTCCAACCTAATTAGGGTCTCACTTAGAAAGAGTTGTTTAAAATACACATGTGGGAGCCCAAAGGGTTAAATGTACGACTTTTTCAAAATTTTATGATTTGTCATTTGATGTGAGGTGTTCGGCTATAAGTATGCAAAATTTCACTCCTCCAACCTAATTAGAGGCTCACTTAGAAAGAATTGTTTAAAATACACATGTGGAAACCCAAATGGTTAAATGTACAACTTTTTTAAAATTTAATGATTTGTCGTATGATGTGTGGTGTTCAGCTATATGTATGCAAAATTTCAAGTCTCCAACCTAATTAGAGGCTCACTTAGAAAGAATTGTTTAAAATACACATGTGGAAGCCCAAATGGTTAAATGTACGACTTTTTTAAAATTTAATGATTTGTCGTATGATGTGTGGTGTTCAGCTATATGTATGCAAAATTTCAAGTCTCCAACATGTATAGTTTCTGAGTACGGGCTCTGTGACGGACAGAATATCTCAATTTGTTGATTTTCTGTAAGCAAGTAAACCCAGATAAACCCCAAGCAAGTAGATAGGTTTACAATGGAAGTCTATGGGAGTTTGGCGAAGTATTAGAGATATCGCCAAGGTGGCGTCACTTTTGGCGACTAATTTTGGTCGCCGGATTTGGCGATATATTGCCATGTTGGCGAGAAACTTGGCGGTATTTGGCGACAGAACAGCGTCCCCTCCTACGGCAAATTAAAATTTCGCCTAATAGGCGTAATGTTAAAGTAAAAATGGGCACCCCCAGGTGGGTAATTCATCGATTTTCACAATTTTTTTATTTTTTTCCTTAGTTTTATAATGTAAACGAACTTCGCACCAAATTTAAAGTCTGTAGCTGCAGTAGATCTATGAGATCTTTTTGATGAATGAGTCAGTCAGTCAGTGATAAAATTATCGATAATCAGACATTTTCAAATGTCATTATCTCAGAAACTAATTATGCGTTATTTATAAAATTTTGGATTTTAGGTAATTAGGGTGGCCTTACTACACATTTCGTATAACAAGTACGTAGGTCTCATAGATTTTCAGTAGTAGAGCATTGAAATTTGAAGAAAACAGCTCGAAATGGTTCGTGTAATATAACACACGGCTATGTCAGGCGAACTTGGCTGACACAGTCTAGATATATATATATTTATATATCTTGTTCAAATTTTCAATCGTTAATGAAATACTCATTATTCATCCTATCAAGTTGAAATAATTTTTTTAAAACTTGTACTGGATGACAATTGATGTTAATACAGTTTTTTCAAATATTAATTAATTAATTAAATTTTAATTAATTAATTTTAGTTTCGCATGGGAAACAAAATGGCGGCCATTGGTTATTGAAGATCAATGAAAGTATTTTCAATAAGTGGTTACCATAGGGGGGAACCTGTTTTGTCGTCAAATACTGCCAAGTTTGTCACCAACTTGGTGATATATCGCCAAATTTGGCAGCCAAAAGTGACGCCAACTTGGCGATATCTCTAATATTTCACCAAATTCCCATAGACTTCCATTGTAAACCTACTTGCTTGTAGAAAATCAACAAATTGAGATATTTTAATGCAACAAAAACTAATATTAGCTTAAGGGATTATAATAAATTTTTCTTTGATGACCTAAGTAGGAATTGACTTTAAAAACAAAATTTTTATGTTACTTGTTTAAGTTCAAATTGGAATTTTTCGTCCAATCTACAGCAATATTCATTACTGCACTGGTGAAAAATTTTGAATTATACATAGGTAAATTACATCACAAATTGTGATGCAATATCGCACAAATCAAAGCCTGATCATGATACCCTCCATTAATTTTGAAATGTGTTCGTCTGAATGAAGTAGTTATTAAAAAACTTGACATATTAAACAAAAACCTAATTTGCAGAACAAATTTAAAAAAAAAACAAAATTTATTTCCTAAATTGTTTAAGCCCGAGAAGGGGCAGATATTAAGATATTTCATTGAATTTGTTCTACATTTAATGTTAAATTTTTGTAACAAATAAGTTAAACCAATTGAACACTAAAAAATAAAAATGAAATTCATACAATATAATACTTTAAACACCTATATACTTAGATTCCGTTCAAATGAAATCAAAATAAATCTTAGACTTTTTTAAAGTTTTGTATTTTGCATGTATCTTATCATATTATGTACAATCGTCATAAACATAATGCAAAATCTGCAGTACAAATATTTACAACTTAAAAATGGAAAAAGTCTAAGATTTATTTCGATTTCATTTGAATGGAATCAAAGTATATAGGTGTTTAAAGTATTATATTGTATGAATTTCATTTTTATTTTTTAATGTTCAATTAGTTTAACTTATTTGTTACAAAAATTTAACATTAAATGTAGAACGAATTGAATGAAATATCTTAATATCTGCCCCTTCTCGGGCTTAAACAATTTAGGAAATAAATTTCGTTTTTTTTTATTTGTTCTGCAAATTAGGTTTTTGTTTAATATTAATGTTTAATCCATAGCATACGTAATATATGACCAGCTTCGTTGAAGTTTAAAAATTTACAGTACCGAAAAGTGTAAAACTGAAATTTCTTTTAAAATTTGTTCATGATGGGTCCAGGAATGTTAACGTTTAATTCATGGCGTACGTAATGTATGATCAACTCCGTGCGATTTTTTTATGTCTTAAATGTTAGTCTTCGAAAAAATCATTTTCCAAATGGTCGTTGTAATTTGTTAAATTGCTTTTTCTTTTTTTTTTTTTTTCTTTAGCCTATCTAATAAAGTTTTTAATGAATTTTACTGAAATTTTCCCAAATGAAAGAGAAAAATATACTCTGTCTATAGAATATAGATTGAGAACTTCGAGAGAAAACATCAGTTGGTCATAAGTCGAAATGTTTACAAAAAAGTAAATATGACAGCTAAATTGAAAAAACAGAATATTATTATTGCTTAGTTTAATAAATGATGGAAAATGATAGAATTTAACTTTAAATAAAGAAAATTATTAAAATAATGATTTAATTTATTTATTATGATAAAACGTTAATATTTTGAAAAGAATTTTTAAGATTTGAAGTTGAATTTTAAATGATTAAAATGTTTATTTAGATTTTGGAAGATAAATAACTAATAAAATTTAGATTATTTTGTATTAGAAATGTTGTATTATATAACAATGCAGCTTTTATAAATTGGTGTAATTGAAAAAAATAAGTAAAAATAGCATTTCTCGGAATTAATGTAATGTGTAATAGATGTAACTGAACTAAATCAAAGTTCAATTACATCTTTTTCACCTGTAGCATTTTATAACACCAGGGGGCTCTGCCCCCTACGAGCTACGCTCGCCAACCCCCGTTCAGACACCTCAGACTCTAAAAGCATGCTAATTTGACCGGCTTTAAAAAGATTTCGGAAGATTGAATTATAATTTAAAAAACAGTGGCGATCTCTTTATAAACGGGATTCTATTCATTTCTCTTTGATTGGGGAATTTTAAGGCCAAATCAGCTGCTATTAAAAGATACAATGGCTGTTTCCATCTTTGATTAAACAGAATCAGTTAAACATTTCAAAATAATTTAATATAAAATGAATTAAGTAAACAGAGTCTTTGTCTCCCGGTATTTTTTAACAAAGCGAAAAGAAAGTTTTTTTAAATAAGACATTTTAAATGTATCGTTTTTAATCTGACGTAATTTTCACCAAACTTTTTTTTTCTCTTTTTAATATTCACGTGAAAATACTTTTGTTAGAAATGAAATATTATTTGCGCTGTCCTAACAAAAATAGCCAAAAAGACCATCTCAAAATATCAAATAAATGTCTTGTGCAATTTTGAAATTTAAACTGTTTTGCAATATTATTTTTTGTTTATTTTACGTATAATAAGTGTAATGTGACGTAATTTATCCTATTTAAGAGTTTTAACGCATGTTAATGAATTTATTATTTTACTATATTCTTTCTCTTTTAAAATTCACGTGTAAATATAGTTTCTATGACGTAATTTTCAATGAGTTCCTGTTTTTTATATTTTCTGTTTATAATAGTCACGTGTAAATAAATTTTTAATTTGAAGCAAACATTATTGTTTGTGCTGTTTATACAGTTGGCAACAGTTTGAATTAATACCATTTTCAAAAGTATGTAAAAAATATCTCTCTAAATGCTGAAAATTTGAATTTAAAATAGAAATAAAACCTCAAAAAATGAGTCAAATTAAAGAAATAAATGCAGTCTGCACGCCGGGAAATTCTAAAGCGATTATGATCTAAAAATGATTAAATTCCCATATTTAGTTTTTGCTCCTATAAAACTTTTTTAATGGGACGATTTTGTCTATTTTTGCATTAAATATCTCTTAAAATAATTCTTCGTTTTGAAAACTGTCTGCATCAGCATGTTTATTAAACATTTCTCTATAATACCACCGACTTTCATATTTTTGTACACAATATTTTTCTTAATATTAACGAAAAAAGGCTTCCCCGGTCACAAAAAATTCAAAACCAGCAGCGGCGTTGACAGCGTTAGTTACTTTTTTTTAGAATAAAAGATGATACTTTTAACAGTGACTCATATCACTGTAACTAAATGGAAGAAAGAAAGTTTTTCTTCCTTTTAATTATAGGTGTATTGCAAAGATGATGTGTATAAATTTTCATAAATGATTAAAATTTTATGTCTCCAGTCTTTATAAGTTGCCTAATTTATATTGTATGTTTGTATTAAAATATATTTTAAGTCTAATTTTGATTATTGTATAATATGACTTTAAAAATACTTCTGTAAAAGTTGAAGAATGTCTCCCATACAGTAATTGTAATTTTGGTGAATAGTAGTAATAGTAATGTTTTGCTAATAAATACTTACAAGATCTGGCTAATTTGTCATCTAATAATGTAAAATTTTAGTGCGGGCCTAAATGTCTTATTCCTTCAGCCAGTTTTACTATTACCTAAATTCTTAAATCTTCTTTAAATTTCAAAGGATGGCAATGAATCAGGAACAAAATGTCATCAATGCTAGGGCTAGCTTATTTGTTTTGAAGGGAAAAAATGCTTTTGATCACTAATTCCATGGACCATCATTTGTTTCATAAGCGGATCTAATTGTACTTTCAGTGGTCTTGTACCAATAGCTTTCTGGATGATTTCAAATACTGTTTATCAATATTTTGTATCATATTTGTTATTCTTTTATCAAGCTTATTATTTATTTTTGCCTGTCGAAATTAACTTCTCTTTTTTTATTATTTAAAAACAAAATTATTATATTTTTCAGTGTTAAAAAATCTAATGTGGCTTTTATTGGATTACGGGATATTGATCCGCCTGAAAAGTGAGTTATACTGCTTCATTTTTGATTTAGTATTTTTATTGGTATATAATCTGAGATATGAATTATGAATATGTGAAAAATTGCATTTTGACTTATGATTTTATTAAATATTTAATTTAAAGAAATTGAATGAGTTAGTTTTTCATGAATTTTTCAAACACATTTTCTTTTTTCTGTTCCCTTCATTAACTACTAACAGATTTCCTTAGCTTTTATTAGAAATAATTACAGTAGAACCTCTATTATCTGAAGTAATTGGGACTGACCATCTTTCGGAAAATCAAAATTTTTGGATAATCGAGAAAGCTTCCATTTTAAGATTAAGGAGAAATATATGTAATATTTCTTATTATGGTAACAAGTGCTTAATAAAGATAAAGCAGTAGCAAAATAGAAACAAGAATAAATTACCTGGATTTTAATTTTGAAATTAAGTACATTTTGCGTATATCGCAAGGGTTTGAAAAAATATCTTGTTTGTTGCAATTTTGATTGCCTTTGGTTTGAAGCTCTATCATGGACATTCTTAATATTTTTAGTTTACCTGTCTTTCAGCTGCTCCAGCCATGCCAAATCTTTTGCAAAACATTCAAAAGCTTCAGAATTGCTAATTTGTTTGTTTTCTTCGTTCCACATTGCAGTTTACGGGAGCTCAGGTTAAATTCAAAGGAACTCTAAGAAAGAAGATTGAAAATATTTATATGTACTTGTAGTTCAGAAAGGACTGCTTGCACCCAAAGAATATGATAGTTTAAAAAAATAAAATAAAATAAATTCTTTCAAAATGGATTTTGGTTAACTGAGAGTTTCGGATAAAAGAGGTTCTACTGTACTTTTTTTTTTATTATTGTCTTATTTTTTAAACATTCTTGATTTCATTCTGCTTCTGATCACGCAGAATTTTTAACAATAGTGCATTATTTGTCATGATTTTTCATATCACTTGTGTGTTTTATCATTCATACAATAAATCATTTTATTCTCTTCCTAGTTGTATCTTTTGAATTATCTATGAATTATAGATCCCATGTATTCTGTTCTTTTTTCCTAATTTTGTGTTTTTATTTTAGATTCTTGTATTTGTACTGTGGTTCACATCATTTTAGTTGTTATAACAATACAAGTGACATAATTAATTGTATTGTTGTACTAACAATTAAATTGTATAACATATTATAAATCAGCGCCGAACAAATATTTTTTAATTGCCGAAACATCAGTGAAGTTTTACTGTGGAGACACAAAAAATTTTTGGTTTCCGTCAGTTAGTTGTCTGTCTGTCTGTTCTGCGATAACTGCTACAAAAAGCATCTGATTTGCTTGTAATTAAAAGTAGGTATGTTGACGAGGTACCTGGATTTAACAGTATAGCTTTTGGTTATAATTTGTTCATTAGTTCAGAAAATATAGAACTTTTTTTTTTGTGCCATAATGCTTTTCAATGGCAATTCAGATGATTTTCAATTTGTTGATGTTGAAAGAAAATGGTAAATTTTATTAATGGATTTCAGTGGTAAATTATGGATGCTAAAATTTCGCATTAAGGGTCTCAAATTATTCTTATAAATTTGAAATTTTATTAATACATTTGTGAGATTTTTCAGTGAAATAGTTACTAGGCAACTGATAAAATAAAATTTAAAAAAATGATTACTTATGATAGCAAATATATAAAATTAAAAAGTTAAAATATATTATTTTTTTCGAACAAATGCACAAAATTCCATCAAAAAATATATAGATAGTTTAGAATGTTTGACATATTTATTGACAAAATGTCATTGGTAATTGGAGTAATTTAAGACCCCCCACCCCCCATTGGGAAAATTTTAACATTTAAGCCATGTATCCAAATGTGACATTTTCTTTTTAATGAATGGTAAAAGTTGAAATATGCTGAATTTTCATAGAAAAAGTTCTATATTTTGGAGCAAATGAACCAAATTTAACCAAAATTTATTCAGCTAATTCTGTGTACCTCACCAACATACCTACCTAATTACAGACTAACTGGATACTTTTTGCAGAAATCATCGTGAGACATGCCCACAGACAAATAGACGCAAAAAAAATTACGGGTCACCACAGAAAGCCTCGACTGATGTTTGGGCAATCAATCTGTGCCACACATGAATTAAAAATAGAAACAGGTAGCTATATAGAAACTTTTATGGACCTTTGTCAATTTATTTCGCACATGGCTTCAAAAAAAGTTTTATTTTTTATGATTTCGTATGATAACAATTTGATAAGACATGATTTCTGCTGTGAATGAATCCTACCACAAGCTGTACTTTTTCAGCAAAAAATTGTGTTTCTGTAAAATATAGAAATAAATTTTCTTTTAATATGTACTACAGAGTCCTATCAAAATTGCTCTCTATATATGTAAATGAATAACTCTAAAAAACATAAAATCAAGTTTAAAATAAAACTTAAAGTTTTAATATTATTACCTATTCAGCCCCCTGTGCCCCTAAAATAAATATTGAACTCTTAATATTAATACATTGTATGTTAACATCCTCTCTGTTTTGTCATCTGATTCCTATTAGTGATGGGCGATTCTCGAGAATTCAACAATCGAGAAAAATCGTCATCGTAAAAAATCATAATCGATACAGCCATCGATTAATTCCTAGACTCTACAATCGAGATGTTTTACAATCGATTATAACGAGAAAAGCTAAAAACAGTTATTGGAAAACTTAACTATTATTCTGGACGACAATTTCATAGTAGTGATAGGGCTTAGTGATGGGCTATTCTCGAAAATTTACCAATCGAAAAAAATCGTTATCGTAAAATACACAATCGATTATTGAAATCATTGTTTTTACATATATATAAGGCAGATTTTATTAAATATAGGGTAACTGAAAATAGATGGAATAAAAAAACAACAAACCAAAGGGAGGCTATAAAGGAGCCATAAGACTGGAAAAGTCTTGTAAGGTACCCCCTGGTCGAAAAAAAGCTGAAAAAACGCGAGTAGCTATGAAGCGGTAAGGGGAGTTTAAGTATCAAAAATTAGAATTTTTCGGCAATTAGCACCAAAATGGCCAAAGAAATAAGAATCAAAAGCACCCCCTAGTGGCAAAAACATGAACTAAAGGATGATAAAAGGGATCAAAATTTTTTATTGATTTTTCTACGTCATTTGAGATTGGATCTTTAATTTCCCAATTTTTAGAAAATCTTCGACTGGAATACATTAAACGAACCCCCGTGGGGAGCAAAGTAGGGGGGAGGGGCAAGGAAAGTGCATAATATGAATAAGTAGTCACAGGACTTTCCAACGATATGTCACATGAGGGGTGTCGGCTAAATTTAGAAAAGTGCCCCCGTGCGGGGGCAAAGTAAGGGGAGGGGCGCGGGCGATATATAAAATGAAATAGTAGTTACAGAGCTTTCCAATGATATATCACATGAGGGGTGTCAGCAAAAGATAGAAATGAGTCCCAACTCCCAGGATTCCAATTATCGTCAATTATCGCAAATCAGATACTTCTGCATGAAAAAAAGAAACATATCGCTAAATTAAGGGTGGTCTAACCCCTTTAACCCTTTTATACTTAACTAATGAACCTCCAAATCTAATCAGGAAAGCTCCTTATCAGAAAGAACATAAAAAAAAAAATTAAAGTAAATTGAATAATTCTCCATGAAAATCCATTTATCTAAATTAAGGGGAGGGGGCTTGCCCCCTTTTCACCCTTGTATACTTAACCAATGAACCTCCAAATCTAATGAAGGAAGCACCATATCAGAATAAATCGGTATATTAAATTTGAAGCAAATCGAATAATTCTGCATGAAAAACCCTTTTATCTAAATTAAGGGGGAGACTAGCCCCTCCCCTTTATACTTAACCCATAAACCTCCAAATCTAATCAAGGCAGCTTCTTAACATAATAAACCGGTATCCTAAATTTGGAGCAAATCGAATAATTCTGCATGAAAAACCCATTTATCTAAATTAAGGAGGGGGTTTTACCCCCTTTATACTTAACTAATGAACCTCCAAGTTTAATCAGGGAAGCTCCTTAACATAATAAACCGGTATACCCAATTTGGAACAAATCGAGTAATTCTGCATGAAAAACCCATTTATCTAAATTAAATGGGGGACCAGCCCCCCTTCTCCCCCTTTATCCTTAACCAATGAACTTCTAAGTTTAATCAGGGAAGCTCCTTAACATAGTAAACCGGTATACCAAATTTGGAGCAAATCGAATAATTCTGCATGAAAAGCCCATTTATCTAAATTAAGGGGGGACCAGCCCCCCTTCTCCCCCCTTTATACTTAACCTGTAAACCTCCAAATCTAATCAAGGCAACTTCTTAACATAATGAACCGGTATACCAAATTTGGAGCAAATCGAATAATTCTGCATGAAAAACCCATTTATTTAAATTAAGGAGGGGGTCTACCCCCCCTTTCCCCCCCTTTATACTTAACTAATGAACTTCCAAGTTTAATCAGGGAAGCCCCTTAACATAATGAACCGGTATATGAAATTTGGAGCAAATCGAATAATTCTGTATGAAAAACCTATTTATCTAAATTAAGGTGGGGGGGGGGGACCAGCCCCCTTCTCTCCCTTTATCCTTAACCAATGTACCGTCAAAACTAATCAGCGGAACGCCTTATCAGAATGAACATAAAAATTGAAGCAAATCGTACATTTTAATCAAGAGTTATCGCGTTACGTACATACTACATGCATACACACAGAAACGACAGGTACATTAGCTCTCAGGCTTAGATAGCCTGTGAGCTAAAAAGAGATTGGATAAGCAGATGGACTCCTTTGAGAAATTATGACTTAAACCAGAAATGCGGTAAGTTTGACTCTAAAAGCTTCATCTCCATCTCGCATTTCGGCAAATCTCATCTCGATGATTTTTCCAGCATTCCGACGCTTCCAGATGGGAAGCTGCTCGATGGTTGGTTCTCTCGCGGTTTTAAACCTTTCGGGATGGGAAGTCTCTCGAGAGTTTCTCTCGCCCTTTTCAACCTTTTTCCGATGGGAAGCCTCTCGCTGGTTTCTCTCGTCCTTTTCGAAATCTACCAATGAAAAACCTTTCAAGGATTTCTCTCGCGGTTTTCAACATTTCGCTATGAGAAGCTTTTCGAGGATTTCTCTCGTCGTCGGCAGAGAAGAAAAGTAAGAAAATTTATCGAGAGTACCAAGGGACGAGATAGAGAAAGAGGCATGACAATGAGCTGTGAAATGAAGCCCTAATTTTCAAAGTTTCTCTTATTTTAGCCCTACCAAGATGTCACATACCTGGAACCCTCCGATAAAAATTATTTATTAAATATAAAAATTTCAGAGGAAGGTGGGTCGAGTGATTTCGAGGGAGGAGGACGTGAGAGTGGACTCATGCGGGGTGCAATTTTAAAAATTTTACCGAACCCTTCCTGTGGCATATAATCGAAAAGCCCTTTGACCACTCTTTCATACTATGAACCTTTCTTCTCCCAAAGGGGGATGGGGAAGGGGCGAACAAATTTTTAAAACCGTAGCCGATTTCTATAATAAATTTAAATATCACTTCAGTGGGTTTTTTATGCAGTCTTCCAGTAAATATTATTTATTGAACATAAAAATTTTAAAGTGGCGGGTGTGTGAATTCCGGGGCGAAAGAGTGGGCCCACAGGGGGAGGGAGGGGGAGCAATTTTCAAACTTTTTTTGGACCAGTCATGTGATATGTCATCGGTAAGCTCTCAGATGACTCTTTCATATTATGAGACTTACTTACTCCCTCCCCAATTTGGCCCCCACTGCGAGGGTAGTTTTTTCCGTTTTTATCATTTTAGATCGGTTTATTTTATGGAGCCCTCCGCTAAATATTATTTATAATATATGAAATTTCAGGACACTTTTCCAAATTTAGCCAAGACCCCTCATGTGACATATAGTTGGAAAGGTTTGTGACTGCTTATTGATGCTATGCACTTCCGGTGGTCGCCCCCCCCCCCCCCCCCGGAGGACACTTTTCCAAATTTAGTCAATACCCTTCTTGTGAGATATCGTTGAAAAGGTCTGTGACTACTTATTGATGTTATGCACTTCGGGTGACAGTCCCCCCACTCTTTGCCCCCCCCCCCCGGGGGACACTTTTTCAAATTTAGTCAAGACCCCTCGTGTGAGATATCGTTGGAAAGGTCTGTGACTACTTATTGATGTTATGTACCTACGGTGTCCCCACCACCACTTTGCCCCCTCCCAGGGGGCACTTTTCCAAATTTAGCCAAGACCTTTCATGTAAGATATCGTTGGAAAGGTCTGTAACTATTTATTGATGTTATGCACCTCCGGTGACAGTCTCCCCCAATTTGCCCCTCCCGGGGGACACTTTTTCAAATTTAGCCAAGACCCCTCATGTGAGATATCGTTGGAAAGGTCTGTGACTACTTATTGGTGTAATGCACCTCCGGTGACACCCCCCCCCCCCCACTTTTCTCCCCACGGAGGTGTTTTTCTAAATTTATCCGAGACCCCTAATGTGACATATTGTTGCAAAGGCTTATGACCACTTACTCATGTTAGCCACCTCCCGCACCCCTTCCCCCCTTTGCCCCCACGGGAGGGCATTATTATAAATTCAGATCCAGACTTCTCATGTGACATATGGTTGGAAAGGCCTAAAGACCTGTGACAACTTAATCATATTATGCAGCTGCTGTGCCTCTCCGCTCGCTTTGACCCCTCCCCCAAGAGATCTGGTCCGAGGTTCATTCGTTTCGATATTATATTTTTTACAAGATTTTGTAGTGCGTGCACACCACGCCCGCCTGCTATCACATATCAGTGTCGTATATAGCGGGTAACCTGTTCGTGATTTCACATTACAAGATTACGTATAAATTAGGGGCCCCGATTAAAGGAGGGGCCCACTAGCGGTCGAAGTCACCTAGTCTTTATTAACATCAACTCATTCCAGTTCACCCGCAGACGTTTCTTGATAAATGTATGATGTATATAATACATAATATATGATTTATAAAAGAAATTTGCAAACTGTAGTCATCGAGAAAAAATTTACACAATCGAAAAATATCGAGATGTCCATACAATCGAGAAAATCGAGAAAAACATCTCGTTATCGCCCATCACTAATTCCTATCCCAATTTAGAACCTTAAGCTGAACTTTATTTAGAGATCTAAACTTCCATCTAAGCTTCCAAAATGTGAAAAAGCTACTAAAGTGATGCCTGCTCACTTAAAAGCAACATTTGAATGCTGATTCCTTCTTTTATTAACAGCCTGTATAGAAGCAGTAATTTTAACCCTTTCAGAAGCAGAAGGGCTAAATGTTGCTAAAATGTTGAATTATATGAACGTCACCAGAGTTTATGAACAAATTGATTTGAAAATAATTTTCTTTATGAACATTGCAAAAGCAAAATTTTTATTAAAAAACTAGCTGACCCGCCGGCATTGCCCGGGCCCATCATAATATTCATATATAAACCTTAAATTTGTAAGATTTTTCTGCTATGCACGCACTGCTCAAATGGTTTATCAAGCAGCTGCTAGAAAAAAAAACTTGAAAAATTTAAATTGTTCATTAATGTATATTCATTAATTGCGGTCAGATTTCAAAGAAAATTAAATATTTGGATTCATTGTTAAAAAATATGCATAGGTGTGTTAATTCCAAAGCTATAAAAGCAATATTAAAAAATATATAACGTCCCTTAACAATTCCTAGTATGCTTTGAAATGTGGCAACCTGGCGAATTACAAATTCTGGTAAACCCTCCCCCTCTTAAAGAAGAAATTGAGAAAGAATTTTCTTTGCGGGCCAATTAAAATCTATGTTTTTTCCTTCTGCAAACCACTAGCCTCGATGCAATTTCATGATTGGACAATCATGCACAACCCACGTATCAAGGTTCAATTGTAATCAGCTTGTGGTATTGAAGAAAGAAATACTTTTTTTTAATTGGGCCACTTGATGAGTTTTTAATATCCCAGCTAATTATTAGAAATTTAAAATTCTGAGTCTCAGGTGCATTAGGAGAAGCCTTGGACTATCTTCACAAAAAATTTCAGCCTCGTACGTGCCATAGATTTCGCTAGCCATTGCAGACACACACACAGAGCAAAACTTTATTTTATTAGTACTAGCTGAGCCGTCTGTCATTGCCCGGGCCTGTAATGATATTCTAAAATGAACCTAAAATTTGTACTGCAAAATCTCATTTTAAAAAAAACAATCTCGAATTGAACGAACCAAATCCCCACTGCCTGCAGTACCGTTTAGCAGGCGTGCTGTGCACGCACTGCAAAATCTTGCAAAAAAAAAAAAAAAAAAACAATCTTGAATCTTTTAGTTCCATATTCCACCACTAGGTGGCGAACTCTATTCTTAACAAAGCTGTTTCCGAACGAAACTCCATTAAACAACCTACCTGTAGATATATTAGTCAAGTGTGTGGCGGACTTAAGCAAGAATTTAACATATTTGTTGAAATTACTATTCGAAAATAATGGAAAGTACACTTTTGAAATTCTATATTAAATAAGTAATATTTATCATAGGGCTCTGTCAAAAATCCACATCTAAAACAGTACAGTTTTTAATATTTGATCACGGCCCCCTAAAAAAATTTATTTCCCCCATAATTTGATGCCTCCTACTCATTAAAATCTATATTATGTGTTATACACTATCTGAAAGTTTTATATTAAATAAGTCATATTTATTCCAGGGCTCTGTCAAAAATCCGTATGAAAAACAGTAGAAAAGGTACGAATTTAAATATTTGATTGCCCCCCCCTCCCCCTAAAAAATTATTGTCCACCCCACCCCAAAATTTGATGCCCCCTACTCTTTAAAATCTTTATTATGTATTATAAATTATCTGAAAGTTCCAAATCGATTTATTTGTCAGTTTTCTTAATTTTAACAAATTCAAGTTTCAACATTTCTTTTCCTTTCTAAAAATCCAATTTTTTATAAAACAAAAACTTGTGGATCGATTTTTGTAAAATTTACATATTATTAAACAGCGTTTAAAGATAGAGCTAGATACATAACTTTAAAATCTCTAAATGGTGTATTTTTAAAAATTTGACGGTGTTCCAAAGAATCTTAGTATAAAAATCATTTGTGGTTTCAAAAAACTTGCTTTTAAATTGAGAGTTTGAAAGGAATCATCCAATTAATGAAATAATACTTAATATCTAAGGTTATAATTGAGAAACTATGAAGAAATTTACATATCTGAAATCCATGAAAAATTCTGCATCTGGATGCATAAAAATTAAACCTATAAATCCAATATTTCAATTTGAGAAATTTTACAGGTCGTCTATAAATGCTACTAGCCATCGGCACGCCTTTGAAACACCCTGCTATCAATCTGAAAGATTTCTCAAAAATCTGTGTTTCTTTGAATGGAAATAAAGAGATTTTATAAATGGATTTTTAATAGATTTTTCAACTGTTTACAGGAGTATGAAAATAATTTTTAGAATTTCTGAAATAAGAATTTTTTCTGCATCTGGCTGTGTAATTTTCCAGTTTTTAGGATCAGTAGAATTTAAGATACAGCCCTTTATAAAAAAGCCCAGTACATTTATCACCCTGGCAGTGTTGTAATTACTGTTTATCTCAGTTTATAATATGCACTTTTAACTCTAAAAAAATCACTTTATATTTGGTGTATACACACAGAAAAACAAAGTGGTTAATCTAAAATCATCAGAAGAAAACATTCCAAATTTTTAGAGATATATTTAAATGCATGTATATATCAATATAAACAAAGAAACTTACAATATATATATATTTTAACAAACTTAATCTTCCTTATCAGATAACATGAAAAGTTTGTTGTACTCGTCCTTATTTATGTTTTCAGGAATGTAATCTTCTTCCCCACTGCCGCTTTCATGTATTTTGTCCCCACTGTCACTTTCATATATTTTAGTCCCTTTGTCGTTTTCATGTAGTTTAGTTCCTTTGTTGCTTTCAAGCATTTTATCCCTACTGTCGCTTTCATCTAGCCATAAATAATAATCTTCTGTACCGTTAAATTTATTTGATATTCCATATTTTAAAAATGAATTAACAATTATTTTATAGGCTTTAGGATCAACACAATTTGAAAATTAACGGCTTTGACTTAATAAAGAATGAGGTGTAAAATGGGAATTTCCTCTTAGTCAGTTTAGCGCATTCACACAGAATAGGAGGAAAGAAATTTGAGCGCATAATAGACAGAAATTATCTCGAACTAGATCTTTGTGGGATGGGTTATTTAGGTTCTAAAGGATAGGAATTGAGCAGAAACCTTATCTGAAATGGCGAAAGGCTGGTATTTCTGGATTGGTTTTGTGAGGAAAACTTGATGCGTGTTATACAGCAGTATATGCTTGAAATAAAAATATATACTCTCAAATCAGTTATGCGCGTTATACACAAGAGCATGTTATACGCCGGGATATATGGTATATTAATCCCTCCCCCTCTCTTTAACTTTTCAAAGAAATATTCTACATTTTGATAAAAATCAAAGCTTTTGTTGAATTATGAATACTTTTCCATTCTTTTAATTTGGGTTTTTTAATTTATTTCTCAAGTAATTATTAGAAATTTAAAATTCTGAAACTCAGGTGTACCAGGAAAGGTCTTCGACTATCTTCACAAAAAATTTCAGCCTCGTACATGCCGTAGATTTTGATAGCTATCATAGATACACATACAGACAGAGCGATGTGTTCTTTTATTAGTACAGATTCTGTATGCTATTTTGCAGTTTAGAATTAAAATTGTTATAACTAATGTACTATGGTCCTTCAAATGGTTAAATCCATATATATATATATATATATATATATATATATTTTTACCAATTCTCTTGAGTTTGAGAAAAATTCCATAACCAAAAAATTATGGAAGGTCAGACATATATATATAGATTCAGTAGAGTCTCTAAAATCCGCAATCTTCCGAAATCCGCATGCATTTCAAAATGTAAACAGTAAAAATAGTAGTTAAGAAGTATTCTTTATTATCTTTATTACCTTATCACTGATATTTATCAGTGAACGAAAATAAAGTTTTTTTTAATATAAATTTATGAGAAAATAATAATGACACAGGACATTTAAAAAATTAAAAGCTTTTAAAGATCAGGGTATGGATCCATAATGTAAATTGCCAGTACAAATCAATTTATTTACAGCAGCATATTAATGTTGATTTGTCATTTGAAACAATAGAAAAGTTAAAAAAATATTTAACATAAAAGACTGTATTTATTTAATTGATCAATCATGAACTTCTATTACAAAAATCCTTTAATTGATGCATGGCATAAAATAGGGTCTGGCTCTTTATTTATCGAAAATCAGGATGAAGGTACAGATTTTTCAGGTTTTCAGTTAACTTTACCTCAAGCTAAAGCATCTGAACTGTTGAATTGTTGAATTATGCAAAAAATTTCAAAACCGATTCATAAGAGCTTTTCAAAGAAGAAGAAATTGTTGTATGGAGAACAATAAAGATGAAATTTTGGTAAATCATGTTGCAGGTGAAGAAATTATTTCTTCAATAATGAACCCAGCCGAAGACGGTGAAACTGAGTCTGACAGTGACTGTGAGAAAAAAAAAGTTTGAAGAAGGTTTGGTTTTAGGTGAAATTTTTTTAAGTTCTTGGAGCAGCAGAGTTATATAAATCAATAAGAAATAATGGCTTTTTACAAAATTAAAAAAAAACTCCATCAAGATAAAATGAAAGTTCTCAAACAAAGGACAGTACAAGAAATGTTTAAAAGTAATAAAAAGAATTTGGTGTATTAAAATTATAATGTACAGGTAAATAAAAGGCATTCAAGTTTAATTTCTTAAATTGAATTATTACATGCCATAAAGGGATACAGGTAAGTTGAAAAAATAAATCATTTAAATCAGAATTTGCAAATCTCTAAAATCTGCATAATTCTAAAATCTGCACAGGCTCTGGTCCCAAGCTGTGCAGATTTTTGAGACTCTACTGTATATACATATATATATATATATATATATATATATATATATATATATATATATATATATATATAATTTTTTTTTTTTTTTATTTATTTATTTATTTTTTTTTTAACACTTACACTTTGTAGTTATCCTTCTGGATTTAAAGCTGCTTCTCAATATTACTGGCATAAAGAATGTTGACAAACATCTTGTGATAACTAACACTCCAAACATTGAACAGCAATTAGTAATTCTTGAATTTCCTCCAGGAAATCGAATTCAAGTCATTTTAGCTTTATATGATATCTTAGATGTTTGATCAGATCACAGATTTAAAATCTACCTAGTTAATTTTATATCGCTATACATTAAGTTACAGAATTGGTTATAATATTTCTTAGAAACTCATGGATTCCGGAAATATGATTCTGTCAACTGGGAACCTATTATTTAGCTAAATGGATTGCCAAAGGGTCTATTTCCTAAAAATGTATTTATTTAGGGAACTATTAAAATTAACATGAGGGGAAGAGAATGCTCTAAAACATGTTTGTCGTTTCATAATAAAATGTTATACAGAAGCATGAATTTCGTCTGCAAGCTTAGTTGAGAATCCTATAAATGATATTAATTTCTTAGAAAAATTGATTTCTTACAAAAATATGGCAAATCAGTTGCAGAAATAGCAATTACGAAATCTGTTAACTATTTATGGTATTTTACAGGCGAATGTGTAGTTCTAACAATATTTGACGAAAGATAAGTCTTTAGACAGAAAGAACATAGTTTTCAAAATGCTACTTGATAAAGGGGTAAACGAATGTGTGAGTGTCATAAAGTAGGGTTAATGATTTCAATCCAATTTGTATGTAATATGTCAGAATTAGTCATCAGTGCTAACAAAGCATGGTTTGACAATGTTATGAGTTACAAAACAATGTATAGACTGCTTTAAAAATCTGTATGCTGGTAATGTCAGTAACAGTATGCCAAAAGTAACACTAATGCATCTTATCAAGTTACTTTTATTCATAATTTAATTTACTTATTCAATCCTTTGCCAAATCGGAAGATTCTGATAGAGAAACTAAGGACTAAGTATATTTATGTTAGCCGGACACGGGGGATAAATCACTAAACATTGTTCCTGTCACATTTTTTCGTATTTTATTAATTTCATTTAAAATATAATCATTTCACTCATTGCCCCACCAGTGGCTGAGAGGTTCTGCTCTCGAAGCTGGTAGATGGGAGGTGCTGGGTTCAATCCCAATCACGCCCATTGGCCTAATCGTTCAGAGTTTTTGTGGTTTTCTTCGAACCTTGGTTTTCTAAGTGTAAATACAGGTTAGGTTCCCTTAGAAAGACCCCCACGGAGGGCACTTCCCTTCTTAGGGCCTATATCCCTTGTGATGATAATTGGCCGTCATAAACACAACCAACCTTTCACTCATTTTATTTAAAATATGCAACTTTAATTTAAAACTGAAACATTTAAAATTCATGACTTTTACTTATCTCTTAGAAAGGAAAAGAAAAGTTATAAATGATACCATAAACCATGACATTTAATCTGTTTTTAAGGGTTTAATCATACACCTTTTTAGCAATCAGAAATAAAATAATATATCAAAGCATTGTTTTAATTTACCATGCAAGAAATAAAAAATGCTAACTGGCAAGTTAAAAAGTGCTATTGGCAAGATTTATACCCGACCCAGCTAACATAAAAGTACAGATAATTCTTTGTGATGACTTTTATGTTAGTTTTATTCGAAAAAATAATTTTGATTGAAAATGGCTGTGCATATGAAAAGCGTAATTTTTTATGACAGTCACATGACTTGAACTATTATAACATACTTAGATAAAATGATGGCGATGGAACAATATTTGGTGATTCATCACCTGCGCCGAGTACCAAAATGGCCGTCTGGCATATAAAAAGCAAAATGGTCAGCCTGAAACTGTTGATGGCAGTCTCATGACTGTTATTATAGAGATAATTGCTATGGGATTTTAAGTACTACTGTTTTGATTTTCAAAAAATAAATTTGTAGTTGTAATTCAATAAAAAATAGCTTTTCGCTAATTAGCTTATGAAATCCTTTTCTTTTTAGGCTTTTACTTACTAAGGAAAATATTCTACATTTTACCATGCGTGATATTGATAAATATGGAATAATTGAAGTTACTCAACAAGCACTCAAAGCTATAAATCCTAGGTAATTTTTTTTCTTACTTTCTTTCTATAACATAAAATTATATTTGTGTGTATCTGCATTTTCTCATAGTGTTTATAATTTGCTTCAAACTTTGCCTGTATTTGATTAATTAGCTGATAGGTTTTTAAACTCTTATTTAACTTAACTTGGTTCATGTATGTAAAGATGGAATTTTGTAATCTATGTTTTACTGAATTATGATATGCTAAAAAAGTATGTACACAAGTGTTTCTTTGATGACAGTACAACATTTCAATATTTTTAGATCTAAACCTAAACTTGTGACGAAATGATCGATTAAGGATCGAATCAGGGCCGATAGTGCCTAACTCTGTTTTCTTGACTGTGGGCCCTGAGGTGCTATACGGCATATGTCCCGATCATTTGGTCAGCTTAATGTGGTACCCTTAGTGTTTAGTTCCCAAACAACCTTAGTAATCATTTTATCGACCCTGAAGGGGATGAAAGGCTGTGTGAACCTTGTCCAGCCCAGAAGTCAAACTGTAGATCTGTTGTGTGGCAGTCAGATGTGCTGACCACTGCACCACTGGGATATAGCATTTTTAGAACTTAATTATAAATTAATAAAATAAAATAATTTTAGGCATTTTTCTTTAGCTGGATACATGTGATAGATTGTTAAATATTCTTTATGGTTATAGCTGTATATGAGTTAAAACAACAATGGAGTAACAATGGATGTGCCAAACCACGCTCAGTAAAATATGCCAGTTGGCTTTAAAACTGCAACAATGAAATATTTTACACACTAAAAAGTAGAAAATAAAATATAAATATAAAGTAAAGAGTGTAATAGTTTTTTTATATATACGCTTTTATCAATTAATAGAGTAATATTAATTAAATTATGATTATACATTGAGAAAATAATTAAGAAATCTGGAATATGTAGCTTAAATAAAGCCCCCCTTTTTTCCCTGTTGCCATATCTTAATAAAGAATCGGAGCAAAAATTATATATTTTTGAAATAAATTTACTTGTTTGTGCTTTCTAGCAAGAGTAAATCAAAATTGTGAATTTTCCATAATCATGGTCCACTCAAATCGACATATTTTAACAGAAATTTTTTGGAACAAGATGAATTGCAATCATAAATTATCTTTGTTTTTAAGTTGAAAAAGAAAAAATATTTTCCTCTTTTTGCGTGACTTAGAGTCGAGCCTGCACCCACAGAATTGCATGGATCCTCCCTTGGCAAGTTAAATTGAAGTTGAAATTTTATTAATTTTCTCAATTGTAAACATTTAGCAGCATTACAATAGCTATAGATGGCACCAATATTTCTAAGAAAATTCAATTTTCAGATCCAGAAAAGAGCAACTCCAAGCTTTTTTTTTTCGTTAATTTATTTGATCCATAATTACATGCCAAAGCTTTTAATTTAAAATGTTAAATACAAAATTATTAATTTAAAAAGATATTGGGGACGTTCAGGTTTCTTTAATAATTATGAAGACATATTAATTCTCTTCACATGGATACAAGGAGCAGAACCTTTCTAAGAAAATTCCATATTTAGATCCAAACAAGAAAGAAAAATCATGCGCCAAGCATAGATTATGAAACACTTTCCAACATTTCCTGAAATCTTTAACACAACTTTTTTATTGAGAGAAATAAGTTAAGTAAACATTTTAGAAAACAGATAAAACATTTAAAAACTGATTTCAGCAGTTACTGTCCATAGCCAAATATGTATTCCAATTCTTTTGAACAGCCTTGAGTTTGATCTGTAGGTTGATATATATACTACATAATGAGAAATTAGCAATTTGTACTAATTGATGGAAACATACTTGAATACTTTTGTTCAGCCCTGTAATTTACCTAATACCTTTATTACACGCTACTATTTAGCTAAAATTTAATTCAAACTAAAAAACCCTTAAAGCTACTAAAATCACATTTCCAGAAATTATCAGCCATAGACGGCCATGTATCCAAATCTTTGTGTGGCCCTGTATATCATTTTATCTATATTTCTTAGTAAACTAAATGCAATTCAGCATAAAAATGCATAACTTATTTAAAAACCACCTTTAAGCAATTTACGCTCATACTCAGTAATCTTTACGAATTATTTTGTGTAGCCCTGTATATCAACTATACCATTTATACACATCATATAATTTCCATAAATATAGTTAAATTTAAAAGTGCATATCATAATTAAAAATGCATTTCTTGCCATCATCGCTAATATACAGTACTTCTGATACAATATATTATCTAAAATATTTTGTGTATTTCTGTAAATGATATGCACTTCGTATTATACATGAAATAACTGATAGTAAACCTCAGCGACATATATCAATTTCATTATACTAGGGGGCTCAGCCCCCTGCTCGCTAACGCTCGCCACTATTTATGTCACCTCTAGCCAGAATGAGTGCTATCATAAATCATTATAATGTGTTAAATTTACAAATATTTTTAATGTATAAAAAAGTAATGGAAAACTTTGTTGAAAATGTAAATAAAAGTGCATTAAAAAACCTTGGAAACAGAATTAATTTAAATCCTTAGTGAAAACACAATAAAAAATATTTTTAGTTGGACCACTATGCGATCTGAGCAAGCAACATATGAAATTTACAAATATTTTTAATGTATAAAAAGTCATGCAAAACTTTGTCAAAAATGTAAATAAAAATGCATTTAAGTGGTGCTGCCAATGGGTATAAAACATTTTAACATTATGAAATTTACAAATTTTTGAAATCAAAAATAATGCATAAAAAAGTAATTGAAAATTTTGTTGAAAATGTAAATAAAAATGCATTTATCAAAAGTTTGGCCCTGTGACTTGATGATCATCATTGTGAAAGCTAAGCAAACTGGAAATTGATGCCATTTAAATTTAAATGTCATGTTAGTGTCAGATGGGGTCCTTCTTCTTTCATTTTGCCTATAGTATTGAAAATCCCGTCTTAAATTCATTTAAAACTATAATAAGAAGCTTTAAAAGATACTATGTATCACGCTAACGAACTGTAAACAAAATGTTTTCGCCTGTGTCTAAATACAATTTTGGATCAAAAAGCTGACTCGCTGAATTCCTTACGCCATTGTAAAATGGACCAATAACAATTGTCATTCGTGCATTGCTCAAACGGTTTGTGTTAAAAGAGAGATTCTGTCTGGATTTTGATTTGCTGAGTTGGTTGGGACATGTGACCGTAACTTAACCACTGAGAATCGTCGCTGTGGCTGTTGCCAAATAGCAAGCTGCAAATACGGCCTTTTTTTTCGCGCTACGTAAGAGAAATATATGTAGATATGAAATAGTGTAACATATTTAAAGTATGCCGCAAACAATTCCCCCCCCCCCCCCCCCCCCTATACCATTAGGTAATGGAATTCTTTTGTGTGGCTCTGCAAATGAATAATAACTATTCTTTGCACCGAATATTGTACAGAATGCATATTTTAGTGCACTTCACAAATGCATATCCATTTTGTTATGTTTGAAAGCGTGTAACATCTTTAAAATTCATTTGAAACAGTTTTTTCCCATTGGCCGTAATGTAATGGAATACTTTTGAACGTCCCTGTAAATAAACTAAACATACTGCAAACTGCATTTGAAATAGGGATTGTGCTAGGGTAAGCGGGAATAACATCCAAAAATTTCAGAACAATCCGAGTGTATTTACAAGTGTTAGAGTGCGGCCAGACAAACCGAAATCATAAACACTTTTCGAATTTGTTGGAAAGTGTTAAAAAAGAGCCAACTCAGATTTTTTTTTTCCTAATAATTTTACAATTTTTTTTTTTTATTAAAGCTGCATTAGTTCTCAAATATAAAACATTTAACTGCATTACCATACCAATGGATGGCACCACAACTTTTTATATTAATATTTTTCCTTCTTTCTGTTTCTGAAAAATAATCACCTACTTTTATTAGTATATTCTACTGTGATCAAAAAGTACCCAGAATGGTGGCTTAAAACAAAAGGTATCAATTTATTGGTCAAAATTTATTGCTTTTCCTTTCAAACTCCTCCAATTGCAATTCACTTCTGCCCATGTTTTTTTCAATCATCAAAACATGCTTTAAAAAGTTGTATTTGTGAGACTCTTTAAGAGTTTGTAGAGAATTTTCTTTTATCAAATTAATGGACTCAAAATGGTGACCATGAAGAAGCAATTTCAACCATGGAAATAAAAGTCACAGGGTGCCATGGTAAAGTATAGCAAACTATAACTATACAATACTATAGCAATGGAAAAGACATAATAGTAAATGTAAGGACATGTACTATTATTAGCATACCAAACACAAAAGGGTTTAGCATTTTATTGTTGGTTCCCAAGATTAGAATTCCTCTGGCAATCTTCATTGGTGAAGTAGCATGATAGCAAGAAAGATGTCAACTTTACTGATTTTGTTTGTCGTACAAGAATATAAATTTAAAGGAAGATTTAAAATTAAACATTAAAGGTGTATTTTATAAAACTAATAAGATGTTATGTGGCAAAAAAAAAAATAATAATAATAATAATAATAATTTCGTTTTCAAAAGAATTGTAAATTTTAGCTTTTTCAAAATTATCTTAAGGGTGATTAAAATAATAAATTTATT
The DNA here is from genome assembly GCA_963932465.1 of Maratus speciosus. Classification (NCBI taxonomy): domain Eukaryota; kingdom Metazoa; phylum Arthropoda; class Arachnida; order Araneae; family Salticidae; genus Maratus; species Maratus speciosus. Next base: position 551,284,332 of record OZ010794.1, read on the forward strand.
AGGTTATCATATTAAAAATTTTGATTTTTTTTTAATTGCATTATTCTTCATGTAATTGTTATTTTTGTCTAGGGGTGATCTGTCACTACACGTCAGTTTTGATATTGATTCAATTGACAAGTATTTAATACCTTGCACAGGAACTCCTGGTAAGTAATATATATATATATATATATATACACTAGCTGTTACCCATGATTTTGTTCATATAACATTTAAAGAAGAATCAATACAATAATTAAGCAAAAATTTCTCTGGCAATTATTAATAACATGTACAAATAAACAACTCTTTATATTTTATAGTGGAAGATACTTCTGATGATCCCAATTTACATATTTATTTACTTTATAATATATCGGAACTCCCATTTCTTTTTCTGACCCAATATTGACTCATTACTTCTGGTTTCTCATCCTCACACTGAGTTCTTTTGGTGTAATCATGTCACTACAAAAAGAACAAATTCATTTGGGTCCAGACTTTATTCTATTTTTGTTACATGATCATCTTCAGACCCAGCCCAGACTCCAAAGATATAGAGAGTATTTATGAACACATTATAGTAGAAGTCACGCGATTGTCATGGATTATTGTCTCGTGTATATGAATTGTTACTTTGAATTATTCCCAGCAGAGGGCAGAATTATAAAAAAGGTATGTTACTTACTTCTGATTGGTTCAGTATCTTTTTATTGGTGTGGTTTTGCAGGAGCAACAGCTTGACTCTAGTCTGATTGCATCACCAATAATCATTTCAAAATTTAACATTGATTTGTGTTTATGATCTTAAATTACTTTCTTATTTTGACATTTATAGTCTGAATATAATTGGTTAATTTGACTTTATGATCTGAACTTTCTAACAGCTATCATGCTGGAGGAAATAGATTAAATTTTATGATCTAAATGTAATCTTAGATTTCTTATTTGACATTAATTTGAATTTATCTTCTGAAAATAATTACACATAGATTTCTGTTACAACGAACTCCACGAAACCGCTAAAATATTTTGTTGCAATGGAATTACTCCTATTTATCTAATGAATTACATATACACATACAGGTAAACTAATTATGTAAGATAAATTTACTTTTCATTATAGAAGATTTTAATGGAAGACTAGTTAAAACAATATAGAAAAAGTTAGTAAAATAAAATTCAGTATTTAATAGAACAATAGCGAAAAACGAAACTTAAAATTATACTAAGGCTACTGTTCTAAACATTTTATTTAAACTAAATAAAACTACCAGTTTTATATTGAGGGAAAATGGGCCAACTCTCTATTTTATATCACTTTAAATATCTCATCACTTCTTCCACTTGTACATAAAGAAAATTAATCAGACAATGAAAATAGTACTTACGTCTTACGTGGGTAGCCGGCTCGTTCTTCAGGAGAAATAAACACGAACAGTCACAAATAAACTAGACAAATGTTCATATATTCGAACTATGTGTATTAAATATCGGTTAGTTTACACTACAACGGGGACTTACACACAAATCTTCGCCCCATGTATATTTTCACCTTCACATTTTTTACTGTCTACAATATTTCACAGCACAGCAAACTTACTTCTCCAAACCGCCATCTTACTACTACATTCTGCGAGCTAGCAGAAAAAAAAAAACACGTACATTTTTAAAACATGATTCCTGGGCTCGCCAGGCCATCTACCAGCAAGAATCAAAATAATATCTTAAATACTACACAATTATTACATATCAAGGAATAATTTAACAGAATATTAATAATTATTAAATCTACACTGAAACAGAAATTAAGAAACATTAATGATACAATTTGCACACATATACAAAAGATATAAAGAAAGATATAAGACAAACTCAAAATTAAAAGAACTGCAAACTGTAAATATAGTCTAAATCAGTTTTGGTGCTGCCATCTTCAGGCAATAGTTATAAGGAAAACAGTCATTTCACAACACTCCCACCTTTTGATTTGGTGAGAGTCAAATCAAAAACTAATTTCTGTATCTTTAGTACAGGAGCACACTTCTAAAGGATAAAGCTTGCGCACAGGCCGCACTAATGTGCCATTTTTTGTCTTAACTTTAACTACTCTTACCCGTCCGTCTCGACCCGTACACAGTTCTTGTACTGGAGCGATTGGCCAATTGATGCGTTTGGTGTTCTCTGAACCGATAAGCACAATGTCACCTTCGTGGATATCACAGTCCTTTTGACCATGTTTTTATGTCAATTGGCTAAGATATTCTTGGCGAAACCTCATCCGAAATTGTTCACGAAGTTCTTGACATCGACGTTGGCGAACAAGCAGTTTGTTGTTATTGACGAAGTCCAAATCCACTACACCTGATGTTCGAAGATCGCGTAAAAACATCGACGGAGTCAATGGTGCAAGATCTTCCGTATCGTTTGAAACGTAAGTGAGAGGTCTACAGTTGATAACGTCTTCGACATCACAAATAATTGTAAGCAGTTCCTCATAATTTACTGAGGCTTGCCCTAGCACTCTGACAAGTAGATTTTTTGGTGGTGCGGATTAGTCGCTCCCACCATGCGGCAGTAGGCGGAATAAATTTCCATTTTATGGGATTTAAAGTTTCATGAGAGACTACCTTCTCCCAGTCAATTTTCTTCAATTCCGTAGACGTTCCTACAAAATTGGTGCCGTTGTCCGTGTACACAACAGAAGGACGGCCTCTCCGGGCAATGAATCGACGAAGAGCTTGTATGAAGTACTCGGTGCTTATAGAAGTGACAAGTTCTAAATGTACACATCGGTACACAGCACACGTAAAAAGAACTACCCACGCTTTTACTTTATTTTTGAGAATCAGGGGGCCACATAAATCGATTCCTGTTATTTCAAAACTAAAGGCATCACAAACCCTGTCCAATGGCAATTGTATGGGTGCAGTAGTTGGCGGCTTTACTGTAAATCTTTGACATGGTATGCATTTCTTTATTACTGATCTAATAGTTCGTCTAGCGGCTATGATCCAATACTCTTCACGTAATATGACCATAAGAGTCTGAATACCAGCATGAGAATTTTTCAAGTGATAATCTCATATTAGACAGTGGACAATATAATGTTTGGAAGGTAGCAAAACAGGATATCTAAAAGCGTAATGATCATCACGTTCTATAATTTTTGTCTTTACTCTAAGTAGGCCCCTCTGATCTCTCTCCGTCAGGAGACCATGAACTGAATCTCCAGTCTCTGAGAAACTCTCCGTCTGTACAAGTGAAAGAAGTGTGGTTTTAGCTTCTTGAATTTCATAAGCAGGTAGAAATGGTTCTTTATTAATGTTACGTTTTAAAGAATTACTGATAAACCTTTTTACCCAACTTAAAACCCTTATCATCTTTGAAAATTTAGAGAATCTCTCATACCATTTAATTTCTTTAGGATTCTTTATAATATTTAAACTTAAATTTACATTTACCCCTTTCTTGCGTTCAGAAAAAACTAAAGTCTCATCTGGCTCTATTTCTAGCTTTGGCCAGTTTTCTTTGTGCTCTTTTAGCCAGTTTGGCCCATACCACCATTTACATTCCATAAACCGACGAGGGGAGCAGCCGCGAGAAGGCAAGTCTGCCGGATTAAATTGGCTCGGAACGTAAGACCACTGATTTACTTCTGTGACAGCGCAAATTTCCTTCACCCGATTGCCTACGAAAGTTCCCCAACTATCATTTCTTTTAATCCAGGATAATGCGGTGGTGGAATCGGTCCAAAAATATTTTGGGCAGTCCTGTAGCGAAAGAGCTTCTGTAGCATATTTAGAAAGACGGACCCCTAAAACACACGCCATAAGTTCGAGTCTCGGGATTGTAACCTTTTTTAATGGTGCGACTCTCGCTTTAGCCATAACTAAACTTACGACTATTTTCCCTTTATGTTCACATCTCAAAAAAATAACGGTCGCATAGGCGTGTTGGCTTGCATCACAAAAAACATGGAGTGACCAGGAACTCCTATCTCCAAAACCTATGCGCCGCGGCAATTTCAAATCCGTGAGTATACCCAAATTATTATATCACTTTAAGAATTTAACTTTAATTTCTTCAGGTAAAGGGGTATCCCAATCTACTTTTATAGTCCAAATTTCCTGAAGCAATAACTTTGCCGTCAACAAAACAGGTGTCAGGAAACCTAATGGGTCAAAAATAGTCTGCGTTAGGGACAAAATCTCTCTTTTTGACAAATTCTCTGAAATTGGTGAAGTCTTAATACTAATACGCAGGTTATCTTCGTTCCTGTCCCACATAATTCCTAAAACTGATACCGGATCCTCTAACACGGATTCTGTACCCAAAACATGTGACATTGCACCGATATCTGTCCCTACTGAATTATAGGTCCACATGCGTAGCTTCATCTTCGCTTCGGCGAGAACCTGAGTAGAATATTTTATAAAGTCTTCGATTTCTTGCTGATTATCAACGGATGTTACGCAATTATCTATGTATAAAGATTTATCTAGTTTCTGAGCCAAAAACCTCTTTTCGGGTGGCACCTGTGACAAATGGTGTCTTATAACCGCTCCTAATAAAAATGGGCTGGAGGTAACCCCAAAAACTACCCTAGTATGGCGGAGTACTTTTATAACATTTTCTCTCTCCCACCATAAAAATCTCAAAAAATCCCTATCTTCTTTTCTTAATTCTATTTGCAAAAATGCACGTCTAACATCGGAAGTTACCCCAATGCATTTTTCCCTAAATCTCAACAAAATCGCAGGAATTTCTTCAATTAAATTTGGTCCCTTAAATAAACAGTCATTGAGAGAGGGAGCTCTACCCACTTTGCATGACGCATCGAAAACAGGTCTTATCTTAGTTGTGGCACTATCTGGTTTAAACACTGGGTGGTGGGGAAGATAATGCCCTTTCCTATCTAGTTCTGCCTCTGGTACTACCTCAATTACACCCTCTTCCATCCATTCGTCAAAAACCCTATTATATTCCTCAAATTTATTCAAAGATTTAAGTTTTCGGGAAACACTGAAAAGCCTCTTTTCGGCCACATGACGATTTGATGGTAACTCTACATTGGTTCCCAACCATGGTAAACCTATACAGTAACGACCCTCTTCGTTTCAAGAAAGAGAATCTAAGAATTGTTCCCGGGCCATTTCTTCTTCCGCAGCCTTAGTCAAATTTTGTGGCGTATCTAAAATTCCGATTGTTTCTAAATCCCAAAGATCGGAAATTTTCAAATCTCTGATAGCCAAATTCGTACACAAAGTTGTAGCCCCTTGCTCTTTAGGAGGAGAAAAATCATCCAATGCACCACAAACGGCCCAACCCAACTTTGTACAAACTGCGGTCAATCCTCGTTTTAATTGCTTAACTAGACCCGTGAGAATTTTCCCATATATATCACTACCTATAAGCATCTCAATTTTAGGATGATCTGCACCCATATCAGATAACCAAATTTTATTACGTTTCAATTCCCTTAAAATTGGTCCTCTAGGTAAACGCGGAATGTCACCGCAGATTACGTCTTGGTCCAAAAAATCAAACTCTAAATCTGGATATTTCCTTTGATTTAGTGAGCATACCTTTACCCGATATTTGTTATGCAACTTCGGAGCAGTTCTAGCACCCCCGAATAAAGTATGAGCTATGCTTTCTTTAGAAATAATTGGTAAACCCAACTCGACTGCCAAAGACTCTAAAATATATGACTTTTGCGAACCGCAATCAAGAAGTACTCTGACTTTTTTCACTTTATTCGCACCCGCGACTTTTACCTGCAAAGTCATTAATGCTACTTCCGCGGTGCAAGTTTGCCTGGCAGCGGTCATTTGTGCATGCTCTGTTACCGTCTTTTCTTTCGGTGGTTCCCCTTTTTTTATGCATTTCAGGGCAAAGTAAAATCAAATGAGGTCTGCCACACAAATAGCAACGTACAAATTGCTTACAAAATTTGGCAACATGATTAGGTTCTAAACATTTTAGACAACACCTCTTCTCTTTAACTTTAGCGATTTTTTCCTCTAAAGTTAATAAACGGGCTTCGTAACAATTTTTGCTCTCATGGTTTTTATCACAAAAAATGCACGAACGCTCTTTAATCGTTAGGAAATTTGATGCAGTAGGAATATTGTGTTTTTTGAATTTATCCCTTACTTCACCTCTTACTTTTTCATGATATATTTCCCTACGATTGTTATTTTCAAAACCGCTGCGTGCTAGTTTTAATCGCTCTTCACCCTCAACTTCCGCTTTTAAGAATTTCATTAAATTATTGAGGCGAGAGAGATCTGTTCCCTCGGGTTGATTGAAAAATGGACTTCTCTGCCACGCCTTCAGGACATCCTCTGTTAGGCTAGACTCAACCATCGGATATAACCACGATGTGTTTTCACTTGATTTTAGGCCTAATGAATCTAGAGCCCTCAACTGGGCTTCAATTTTATCGTACAGCTTATCAAGGGGCAATTTATTTCTATTGTCAGCTTTTACATTCGAAATAATTAATTTAATCAACTCCCTTACATAAACTTCGATCAATAAATCGGGCTTCCCAAAACGTTCTGTCAGCGCCGCAACTGCATTTTTATAATTATCAGAAGTAATCGGGTAACTATCAATAAATTCCTTAGCCCGTGACCCAATTTTCATACTTTGTACTAAATAGGAAAATTTATCACTGTCATGCAAATCTGGGTCTTCGTGAATTTTTTGAAACTGAGACCAGAACGGCAGCCAATTAATTAATTCTCCGTCGAATTTCTTTAATTCTATTTTCGGAAGCTTATAAGATTTCATCTTATTGCCCGTAACGCTGAACTCACCGTCTGGCCTCGCCTCTGTGATTATAAATTTTTCATTAAACTGACGAGTCAGCGTGATGAAATCATCCGAATAAGCTTCTCTGTTTTCTATTTCATTGGAAACAATTTGTCCCGCGGCCGTCCCATCAGTGGTTATCAAATCTAAAATTCTATTATCTAAATCATTTAATTCCACTTGTATGTTTTGTAATTTTGCATATTTATCTTTAATTAAATTTACGTCACAATCATCCTTTACAAGTTCTGTTTTCAGAATATTTGCTGTGCGTGTGAAAGACGAGCGAACGCCGGTTCTTTTGAGTTTTAAAGCTTCCATAATAATAATACAAAAAATAATACTCTTCAAAAAATCTTTTATAAAAAATATCACAAATAAACAAATAAATTCAGTAAATAAAGTACCTTAAAAATACATAGAGAGCCTAAGAACACTTAAGAACAATAATAGAATAACCCAGTCCCTGTTCGGCCGCCACTAATAATAGAACAATAGCGAAAAACGAAACTTAAAATTATACTAAGGCTACTGTTCTAAACATTTTATTTAAACTAAATAAAACTACCAGTTTTATATTGAGGGAAAATGGGCCAACTCTCTATTTTATATCACTTTAAATATCTCATCACTTCTTCCACTTGTACATAAAGAAAATTAATCAGACAATGAAAATAGTACTTACGTCTTACGTGGGTAGCCGGCTCGTTCTTCAGGAGAAATAAACACGAACAGTCACAAATAAACTAGACAAATGTTCATATATTCAAACTATGTGTATTAAATATCAGTTAGTTTACACTACAACGGGGACTTACACACAAATCTTCGCCCCATGTATATTTTCACCTTCACATTTTTTACTGTCTACAATATTTCACAGCACAGCAAACTTACTTCTCCAAACCGCCATCTTACTACTACATTCTGCGAGCTAGCAGAAAAAAAAAAAACACGTACATTTTTAAAACATGATTCCTGGGCTCGCCAGGCCATCTACCAGCAAGAATCAAAATAATATCTTAAATAATACACAATTATTACATATCAAGGAATAATTTAACAGAATATTAATAATTATTAAATCTACACTGAAACAGAAATTAAGAAACATTAATGATACAATTTGCACACATATACAAAAGATATAAAGAAAGATATAAGACAAACTCAAAATTAAAAGAACTGCAAACTGTAAATATAGTCTAAATCAGTTTTGGTGCTGCCATCTTCAGGCAATAGTTATAAGGAAAACAGTCATTTCACAACAGTATTAAAATTGTAAAATTACAGACTAACCTGTATTTAGTAGTACATTATTGCAGAAAATTTATCATTTTAATTTGGACAAAAAATGTGTAGTTGATGATAACAAAAACGTGTGCAACGAATGAATGTGAAAAAATACCTCTTTTGGAACATTCTTTTGATGAGAAACAAAAGCACACGTTTTCTTTAAGCAAGAGATAGTTTCCGAAGCGGTAACTTTTGATTTGTCGGCAACATCGATATCGTTATCACTGCTTCTGTAATTTGGCAGTCTAGTGCAGTTTTAATGGACAAAATGATATCCTCATCAGACACTTCAGAGCATGTTTGAATATTGTCATCCACAGATAAAAAATCCTCCAAATCCACTTGATCAGGGACTCATATTAATTTTCTGGCAGCCTTCCAAATTGTGTTTAACTCAGAGGACTCATCCAAAAATTTGTGATTCATTTTCTTCGATCTCAGTTCACTGGGCACGTTTCCAGCAATTAGAAATTATTTTCTGGCTAATATCTTGCCACAAACCAGAAATCATTTCAATAGCTTTGAGATTTATTTTTGGCCTTTCGCCATTCCCCAAGCCATAAAGAATTTTTTTTTAGCAAACGAGTTCTGTAGCGAGATTTTGCAGCACGGATGATGCCTTGGTCTAGAGCAAGCGTGCCCAACTGTGGCACGATACATACCACTAATTTTTTTAAATAAAATAGCCGACTTGAATCACGGAGATTCGATGATTAGATAAGGCAATGATTACTATAAAATTTTAGTGGTGCCTAGCGTGCCACAGTTGGCCACTCCTGGTCTAGAAGCTGCAGAATAGAACTGTAATTCGGTGGAAAGTACTCTACTTGGATGCAGTCCAATTTGGGAGGGTTATTATGAGGCATGCAATTATCAATCAGGAGAATAATTTTTCATTTTTTAGTTTTCATTTCTTTGTCAGATTGCACTAACCAATCATTAAAGATATATTGTGTCATCCTCGCCTTCTTATTGAAGTTATCATTGTAAGGCAATGAATGGCAGTTCTAAAAGCAACGGGGCTTGCCAGAGTGACAAACAATTAATATTTTTCTCTTCTCGGTTCCAGATTTGTTACAAAAAAGAGTGCTGTAATTCGTTGCTTTGAAGTTTTTGCTCCAATACATTTGTCACCTTTAAATGTTTATGTTTTTCTCGGTTAAAGTTGATAAAATATCCCAGCTTCGTCAGCATAGGAAACATCATCAGAGCTGTATGTCTTTATAAGGGTAGCTACTTCTCCAGCTATCCATTCATTTAGTCTTTGTAGGTACATCACATGCTTCGCCACAAATTGATTTCATTACAATTCCATAGCTAGTACTAAAGTGATTGAGCCACCCGACACTAACTTGAAAATTTTCGGTGCCGAAATTTATCCGAATTCTTGAGCTTTCTGTCTTATCAGGGGACCACTTATAGGTACATTACGTGTACCTATAAGTGATCATCTTCGAACCATTTGAACACAGCTTTATCGACATCTTGAAATTGGGACTCTCGCATTCGTTTTCTATAGGAACCAATTCTTGCATTTTGGAATTGTCTCTCAATCTTTTCTTTATCTTTTAGTTAATGTAGATAAATTCTATGGTGTTATTCCATATTTTTTGGCCACATAAATTTTCCGCAATCTTTTATCAATCTCAGAAATTGTGGCTTTCTTTTCTTCCAACGAAAATTGTTTTCGTTTCACACAAGACATTTTATCAATGAACGAAGCAAGAAACACACTGCAATGGGTACGTTCGATAGAAATATCCTAGATTAAATACAAACACTCCTTTCACAGTGAAGGCCACCTGCTGTCTGTCAGTGATCATTGTAAATTTACGGGCTAATGAAAAAAACAGGAAATTTAGGGAAAAAAAGTAGGCAAAAGAAAAAAACCAAACAGTAGAAGAACCTGAAATAGCACCTGTCCTCAAAACAACAATGTTATCTTTTTATCTTCGACATTCTATTTGAAGTCTATTTCATTTCTGTTAAGTAATTAAATTGGCAAAAAAATAAGAAAAATCCCGATGAAGATTTTTCGTTGTAACGGAATTCCTAAAAAAAATGTGCTTCGTTAAATTGGAATTTTTAATACATTGAGTTAATGCAATTTGAAAAGGGGGTTTGTCAAATTTCATCATTACGGGATTTTTCGTTGTAACGGAAATCTACTGTATATTATTTGTTTAAAAATTGCTATGTTTTATAGAAAAAGGTCCATTTGTTATAAAAATAATAAATTTTGAATTATTAAAAAAAATATTTGAATAAAGTAACTAAAAAAATAGACTATAATTTTCTGGGTTATAATCCACCTATATGCAAAGATACAAAAGGCATTAAATCATCCCTTTTGGCATATACTTAGCCAACCATTCACATACACACTTTCACATTTACAATAGTATTTATAATATTTTTGTTGTTATTGTTTATTTACTGTATGAAAATGTATTGAGAATAAGCTTCATTAATCTATATACATATTTCTTTTGTGTGGTGCTAAAATAGGGCTGAATTTGTAGCTTGCCGTTTGGCAATAACCGCAGTAATGCATAACAGAATTAATTTGCCTTATTACATTCCACCACTCAGAAGAGTGATTTCGCCACTTCAACTCGTGTCATATTTAAAAGAAAAAATTCAACGGTTTTCATAAAATGTAAACATATTAAAATGATTTTGTTTAATTATGCACTAATGGCGTAAGAGCAGAACACAGATTATTTATTGAGAAGTAATATTAAGTAATCTGTGTAAATAAAATGACAGCGAATAATCTTTCATAGTAAGCAATATGGTAAATGAAATGTTTCCGAAGAAGATAATGACCTCAAAAAAAGATGCATTTTCATCCATGAATTAAAATATTTTACTATAACTGTGTCAGTGATGACATCATATTACTGATCCTTATTCCTACACATGCATAGACTGGACTCTTGCTATTTATTTATAGATCCTTGATATATACAAAATAAAATATTTCTGAAAATTACATAATTTCCAATTAATTAAAATGAATATTTAACGAAACTGTGGAATTTTAAAACAATTGCTTAAATGACATTTTAATGTTGGAAAGGATGAATGGTTCTGATGGTGAAAATGATGTTATATTTAAAAGAAAGGATTCATTCTCATGTGGACTCCAAAAGTATTATGGCACGCGGTAGAATTGTTTCAAACAAACAACCGATTTCCGAGAAAGTTTTCCATAGTGGGAGGGAGTTACCTCCCGGAAAAAAGAACAGAAAAAACTGGGAAATACAGAAGAACGTTTTTTTTAGGAACTGCCAATGATGTCGTGAGCTTTAGAGTGTATATAAAACTGAAATATTTTAGTACGATTTTGTCAATATGACGTCATATTCACTGGCCTTTACATCTAATTTAGCAAATTAAAATTCAGAGCAGGAACTCTTTTTAAGTGCAGTATGATCGTTTGGCAGATGTAAGATAGCAATGGCCATTGGTTTGTTTAACGGTCATGTGATACATTCAAAAAGTCAGCTTTTTGATCAAAAGTTTCTTTTAGACACATCAGAAAACGTGTTGTTTACGTTTTGTTAACTTGCCAAGTGTCTGAGGGATATTGTATTTTTTACGTCGAACGAACTTTAGGTAGTGTTTGTTGATTTATATTGAACTAACTTGGTATCAGGTAATGATTTTCCAAGTTTTTTTAAATAAATTCAAGCCATTCTGTACAATATTATGCGCAATAAATTTCAAATTAATTTTGTTCCAAGGTAATTGTTTTAAGTTAATTATTTTAATTTTAAAAATTGGTAAATTTCATAATGTTACAATGATTTATGCCTATTGGTAGCACCAACTAAATGCATTTTTAATTGTGATTTCAATGAAGTTTTCAATTACTGTTTTTTTTACTTTATTTTTTTTTTTTTAATTTCATAAGTTAAAAGGAGTTATGATAGTGCTCATTATGACTAGTGTTGCTGCAAAAAAGTGTCGAGCAAACAAAGCGAGCTGGAGACGCATAGCGGTCCCAATGTGAATTGTGTAGCGATTCACGGGTGTTGAGGAGCGTTAGTGAGTAGGGGGCAAATCCACCTAGTTTATTTAAAAATGGCAGTTCTTAAAGTGAAAGTGCCATATTCACTTCTTTACTTTGTTTTTCTTTCACTACCCACCCCCCTCCAAATTTATTATGAAGAATATTTTTTATTTTATTTGAATTTAAATTTAGATTAACCGAAGAAATTATACTTTTAAATGAATACAATCATCTTATTAAACAAGTGAATATATTCTTTATGGTAATTTTAGAATATTCTAACTAGAGAAAATAAACATCAAGTTAATGTGAAAATACTTTTAGGATTTAAAAAAATATATTTGTGAAGGCTAATTAAATCTGCCCTTTCATTTCCATAAAGCAGGGTATTTTAAAATTTGCAATGAAATTATTTTTATTTGGATTATATTAAATTTTTAGATTATATTCAACAGCTGTAGATGCTTTTAATATGCTTCATTTGGAGAGAAAAAATTTACATACGTAATTCATTCCAAATGTAGAAAAAGAAAATGGGAGTAAATTTTTACAGTTGATGAAACTGTTTTATTTGAAGACATTTAACATGGTTCATGTAATCCTTGAAAATCCTTGAATTTTAAGAGAGTAAAAAAAGTCCTTAAAAGTAGTACAGGTGCTTTATTTTCTTTGATAGGTGCTTAATTTTTTATATTCAGATGTTAAAATTATATAGAAAAGCTTTGTGATGAAACAATTAAAAACCTTTTATGTTAAACTAATTGTTACCCACAGCTCAGTTCACATAAAAATTAATTTGTAATAGCATTTTTATATAATACTGGGGGGCTCTGCCCCCTACGAGGTTTGCTCACCAATCCCCATCCAGACTCTAAAAATCTGTTAATTTCATCGGCTTAAAAAAGATTACGGAAGATTGAATTATAATTAAAAAACCAGTGGCGATATCCCTGTAAACAGGTTTCCATTTATTTCTCCTTTAATGTAGGATTTTAAGGCCAAAAAAGTTGCTATGGATTGCTGTTTTCATATTTGATTAAATAAGACTAGTTAAACATCTGAAAATTAGCTAATGTAAAATGAACTAAATCAACAGAGTCTTTGCTTCTAGGTATTTTTTAATACAGCTATAAGAAAATGATTTTAAATCACACATTTTAAATCTGACGTACTTTTAACCAAACTTTTCTTTTTGTAATATTGACCTGGAATTATTTCAATTGTTAGAAAGAAAATATTATTTGCGCTGTCTATGGCAACAGTAGTTAAAAAGATTATCTTGAAATATGAAATAAATCTCAGGTGTACATGTAAATATATATTTTAATTAAAGCTGTTTGTCAATATTATTTGGCTATTTGAAATAGGATGCAATTCCGCCTGCATTTACTGATTTAACACATATTAACTAATTAATTGTTTTATAGGTTTTTTTTTTTTTTCTTTTTAAATATTCTCGTGTAAAAACAATTTTTATGACTTAATTTTTAATATTTTCCTGCTTTTAACACATAATCATTTAATTCTAATTTCATATGAGTTTTTTCTGTTTATAATAGTAACGTGTAAATAAATTTTCAGTTTAAAGGAAATATTATTACTTGAGAAGTTTTTACAATATTGGCAGCAATTTAAATAATAACCTTTTCTAAAATATGTAAAACATATCTCTGGAGATGCCGAAAATTTGAATTTAAAAGGGAAATAAACCCTCAAAAAATTAGTCAAATAAAAAAAATAAATGCAGTCTGTACACTGGGAAGTTCTAATATATTAAATGATCTAAAAATTATTAAATTCCTATGTATAGTTTTTGCTCCTATAAAACTTTTTAAATGGAATAATTTTGACCAACTTTAATATTAAATATCTCTTAAAATAATTCTTTGATTTGAAAACTGTCTGCATCAGCGTGTTTATCAAACATTTCTCTGTAATAACACCAATTTTCGTATTTTTGTATGCAGTAGTTTTCTTAATATTAACGAAGAAAGACCCTAGGGTACAAGTTCTGCTCTCAAAGCTGGTAGACGGGAGGTGCTGGGTTCGAACCCAACTGCGCCTGTCGGCCTAATCTTTTGGAGTTTTCGTGTTTTTCTTCGAACCTTGGATTTCCATGCATAAATACGGATTAGGTTCCCTTAGAAAGACCCCCATGCAGGGCCTATATCCCTCGAGTAGATAATCGGCCATCAAAAATTAACCCAACCCAACCCAACCCAACCCAACCCTAGGTCACAAAACATTCAAAACCGGCAGCGGCAGTGACAGCGTTAGTTACTTTTTTAGGTGCGTTCGTAATTATATAAATACGTAGCACCTATAGTCGTCGTTCAGTCTGTCTGTCCGTCCGCATGTAACAGAGCAAAAACTACCCAACCGAATGGGCTGAAATTTTAAATATATGATTGTTGCAAAATTTTGTCAAGCCATTTCAAATTTTATGAAAATCGGATGTATAGTTTAATTACAGGGACAGTCAAAAGTTTATCTTTACATTACGACCAATGGGAAAAATTATTGCAAGTGCATTTTAATGATGTTAAAGCTTTCCAAATGGTCTGAAATTTTAAACATATAATTATTGTGACATTTTGTCGAGCCATTTCAAATTTTATGAAAATCGGATGTATAAGTTTAATTACAGGGACAGTCAAAAGTTTTTCTTTACATTACGGCCAATGGGAAAAATTATTGCTAGTGCATTTTAATGATGTTACAGCCTTCCGAATGGGCTGAAATTTTAAATATATAATTGCTGCAAAATTTTGTTGAGCCATTTCAAATTTTATGAAAATCGGATGTGTAATTTAATTACAGGGACAGTCAAAAGTTTCCCGTTACATTAAGGGGAATGGGAAAAAATTATTGCAAGTGCATTTTAATGATGTTACAGACTAAGCACTTATGAAGTGCAAACAAATACACATTCAGTACAATATCGGGTGCAAAAAAAAATATAAAACTAGTTATAGTACGAACGCACCTCATTTGCCACGTTTGACGAGCAATTTCCAACTTGTTTTAGAATAGAGAGATTATTGTTTAAAACGGGTGAGAAAAAGATAATTTTACATTGTAATGAAAGTTTTTAGTAAGTTTGTTTTTTTTAAACTGGAACATTTCTAAGCAAAAAATCTGTAATTATTTAAGTAACTGAGCTGGATGCAAAAAGATTATTTATGTTTATTTGCAGAAGCAAGATCTGACCATCATACATCTAAGTTGACGTAAAACAAACTGTGAGAATTTGTCGATCGCTGCAAGCTATCATTTTACAAGCGCTGATGGTACAATCTAGATAGCTGTATATTATGAAAAAAAAAAAAAACTGTTTACAACAAAAACCCCTTTTAAGAATTTTATGTAAAAGCTTTTCATAAATTATTTTAATAACAGTACCAATGAAAGGAAAAGTTTTGAAAATGCCACCATTATGGTGCAGTTGTAGTAAACTGTTTGTTTTATAAATAAGAGTGATTTTTTTTTTTTTTTTTTTTTTTTTTTTTTTTTTTTTTTCAGAAATAGCATTTTAATGGCAAAGGCAAAAGCATCCTTTAAGATTAAGACTCTATAAATTTTGTTTTTTGATTAAGTGCTAAAATTATTAAATTGTGCTTAGGATTCAACTCATAATAATACACCAAACTTTTGACAGCTAGAAATACTGTGGATGTTAAAATATCCTCCAGGAATCTTAATGTTTGGCATCAGAAAAATGGTTAAAATGTTTTACTAACTCAAAGGACAACATTCAAATGTTTTACTTTAAAACATTTTCCGTGTAAATAATATGTTAGAAAATTATATATATGATTAAACTCATCTTTTATACATTAATTGGTCATCATTCATTAATCCACCATTACTCATCCTCTGTTCTTATTTTAATTTTTTATTTCTTTTAGTATTGAACCGTTTGTTGTTGCATTTATGAATGGAAATTTACCTGAAAATAGTCGAATTGCTTGTTTCTTTCTCTATTACCTGACTTAAACATAATATATATATATATTTTTTTTTTTACTGTAAAATTTAATAGTCATATCCACATCCAAGTAGGATTTAATAGAATGAAGAAAACTTTTATTAATATCTTTTTAAGTTTTGATTCCATTTTTCTAAAATTTGAAATGACTCGACAAAATTCTGCAACGATTTTATATATTAAATTTCAAACTATTCGGTTGTGAAGTTTTTGTGTTGTTACATGCAGACAGACCAGACGATGATTATAGGTACTATGTATTTATATAATTATGACATTTCCCCATAGATTCTAATGTAACGGAATACTTTTGAGTGTCTGTAAATAAACTATGAACGCTACATACTTTATTTTCAATACCGAACATGGCATTGTAAATCTTAATAACATATATCAATTACAACAATCCAACTATATTAACACAAGTTAGAGTTTACACAGACAAACAAACAGACAAACCGAATTCATAAACACTTTTCAACTATGTTGGAAAGTGTTAAAAACGCATATAGGTTAAAATTTCACTTTCATCAATTTGTAATCAGCAATCTCCGTCATGTAACAGAATACTTTTGACTATCCCTGTGATTGAACTATACATCCGATTTTCATAAAATTTGAAATATGTTGACAAAATTCTGCAATGATTATAAATATTAAATTTCAAACCATTCGGTTGGGTAGTTTTTGTTCCGCAATATGCAGACATACAGGCCAGGCGACAACTATATTGCTACGTATTTATATAACTATGAATGCACCTAAAAATCCTGAAAGTTAGATTTTTAAAAGGTTATATGATTACTAGAAAGATGCCTCGTCAAAAATGACAGAAAATGAAATATAAAGATATATGCAAGATATGAGCAATAATGTGTTTCTCTCCCTTGTTTCACAGTGATAGATGAAAATAACACATTTTAAAAACGAAACACATTTATGAAAAACTATGTATGTAATGAAAACATTAAAAATGCAATTTAAGGATAAATTAAACTATGACCTCAAAACTTCAGGATTTTGTAAAAACTCTTTCATTTTTTAAATGCTGCCCTTACTCTTCAGTATCTTCAGCATAAATTTTTAACTGCCCTTCCTCTTTACATTTTAAAATACAGTATAGAACCACTTATCTGGAATGGTTGGGGTCAGATGTATTCCGAATAACTGGTTAGGCATAAAAGCAATGTCCATTTGATTAGATTGGTAGAATATATGTGGCTGTGGCATTGAATCTGATTTCAAATTGACTGTTAGATTACACAAATTCAGATTCAGTCCAAACAAGATCAAAAGTTAATTGGAGTTTGAAAGAAGACAATTTATGGGCATATCTTGGAAATAAAAATTCTTGTTTCCTTTGCATAAAAATCAAAATGTCAAATATCTAACTAAATATGCCTCTATTTCAAGTACTAGATTTTGGCCTCAAGTTATACTATGCGTATTGTATTGCATCAAGCAATGCATATATCAAACTGGCAATATATGGCACTTTTTTTCTGAAAAGATTCTGAAATCAGTAAGTTGGAAATATCATTCTGGATAACTAGCTTCCGAATAACTGGTTCCATACTCTACTTACATATAATTGTCCATGAGAAAAAACTGTTCTCTTAAATTCAGTCCAACTGTAGAAAATTTTGTCCTTGTGACTTAGTCAACGTCATTGCAAATTACAGTATAACTGGAAATTTCATTCATATCAATTCATTTCATTCATTACTCATTCATTTTAAATGGACCAATACAATTTAAATTTTTTTATGATATTATCTAATTAGGGATTGACCAAATACCGAATAGTTGATTCGGCTTCGGCCGAATACTTTTAAGTGTTTGGCCGAATAATTGCAGATAAGTATTTTGTTAGAAGTAGAAGAATTCTCTTTTACTTAGCAATAGAATAGGCTAAACAATGAGTTTCAATATTATGTGCATGAGTTCAGCTGCACTACAAAAAACAAGTCAAAAGCCATTTTTAATACCAAAAAAAAAAAAAAAAAAAAAAAAAATTCTTTCTAAAATAGTTTACATAGGGGTGAAATCAAAACTGTCTACAATAGAGAAAAATAAAGTAAGGAAGATGCACATCTTTCCCTTATCATTTAATTTTAATTACTTCTACATTAGTTTTTTTTAATTTAAATTTATTTAATGTGTATTTTCTTTAATATATACATCAAATAAGTATATCAGAGTTTATATCTGTATATCTAAGGTGTATATTAAAGAAAATATACACATCAAATAAACGTACCCCTATGCCTATCCTATAGCTTTTATAACCATTATATCAAAATCGCTCAAATTTCTATTCTTCATCACCACAATGTTAAAATATTAATCAAAATATAAATATTCTATCAATAATTTGACAGAAAATAGTTAAATGTACAAATTGATATGATACCTTTTGTATTTTGAGAACATTCCTATTCAATATGTTTATAATTAGACTTAGACAATCAGTAATTCAACTTAATGACAACATTGTTTCTTTGTATTTGAATGAACTTTTGGTTTTCTGACAATCCTTATCCTTAATAATACCCTGTATAGTTTAAAACTTTCATAGGTTACTTTTGGGTATTGACTAGTGATAAAATAATAAAAATAAGTGATGGGTTAATGAATTTGTGAGTGGAAAGGAGTCATTAAATTTTTTTGTGTAATTATATTTAAGAATAAAAATGTAGCTGAATTAAATTATTGAGAATTTAATTTCAATTAAAGCTTATTAAAGCAGCTAATATATGCAAAAATGCGTATTAAAAAATTTCAAGTATTCGGTTGCCGAATACCGAAGCTTCGGTATACACTTCGACCGAAGCTTCGGTATTCAGCAAAATTGCTGCTTCGGTCAATCCCTATGTCTAATATATAAAAATGAAAATTTGTTTGTCTGTCTGTCTGTCTGTAATTCTATACAAATCCACAGTTTGGAAGCCAGAATTATGAAATGTTACATACATGTGTGTTAAAACACGGCCAAGGCAACTAAAGTAATCCAGAATTGAAATAATGTATAGTTAATTTATAATTAATAAAAAACTACCAATTTAACAGCAATTTCCTATCAAATTTAAACATTTTTGCCAACAATTAAAAATTCACAATAAACTTCTTACCACAACAATTACTTTTCTATTGCAAGATTTCCACATGAAAAATGAAATGAAATGAAATAAATAGCTCGACAAATTTTTAAAAATGGAGTATTACATCATAACTTTTCTATTGCAAGATTTTCACGAATTAAAAAAAAGAGAATATTACGCCACATTGCAAATATAATGGATAACGTCATATGAGTTTGAAAAAACATATTGAAACATGATAAAAACCAGATTTTGGAAATATTGGCATATTTTAACATTTTGAGGTTCTCTGAATTTGTTTTCATCATTTTAAAATCTATATAAAAAAAAAGTAAACATTTGGAAATGGACCAATGAAAATCTGCTTAGATACCGCGAAATGCATTTATTTTCTGCATTTGGTTATGTAAAGCATATTAAAATCAGATAGTTAGAAGCTCAGGTAGTACAGCGCTGCAGTTATTTTATTAATAGCATCGGGATGAAGATGTAAATATGTACATTTTCATATGTTACTCTTTAAATTCTGACCCATAGATTTTGGAAAAAAAACCTTAAATGTGCTGAGTTTAAATTAAATTGGGGTGAGCTCGATTATAAAGATTAATGGGTTTCAATGGGAATTTCGCTAAATTAGCCATTTATCGCCAAGTTGGCTTCATATATGGCATCTTTTCTTATTTTTGTTGCCAAATTTGATGAAATACCACTAAGTTGGCTAAAATTTGGCACTTTTGTGGTAATACTGTCATTAGTGCTTTTCAACAAATACTCATTGTTGAAGCTGATGCTGATTCATCCATAGGCAATGAAAAATAACCATTAAGTAAATTTGTCCCCCGTTGTCCCGCTTAGGGATCGGATTTAAAATCATTTTTTTTTTTTTTTTTACTAATTGAAAGTAGTAGCTACACTTGTTAAAAAGGAAAGAAAAAAGGCCCTACAGCTTTAAAGAGAATGTTTCTCATTTTTTCTTTGGTTGCTGTATCAAGGTTTTAGTTTCACAAAACAGTCAGCTTAGTTCTTCAAAGGAAAATTTTTGGAGAAAGTGTAATGAATTTTGTAGTCCATTTGTTTCATTTCATCTATTTTCATTTTATTTATTTATTTATTTTTATTTATTTATTTATTTTTTTTTTCAGTATTAGGTGGATTGACTGTCAGAGAAGCATTATGTATAGCAGAGGAAATTTGTCATTTAGGTAAATATTTGACTGTGATATTTATATGTTTAATTTATCTCAATATATGCCTGTATATGAATATCAGTGACATCAATGTTATTTAACAACTAGTGTAAATGCCCGTCCTAGGACGGTGGGTAAAAATTGTGTTTTTCACTTAAAATTTGAAAAACTGATAAAAAAAATAATTGACAATATGGAAGCATTTAGATGTGCAAAGTTCGGCTAGTTTATGTTCTAATAAACACACAATTAGCATTTACAATATTTCTGGGTAAACCAGGTTTTCCGGCTAATATACTATAACAAAATTAAGATTTCTTAATAAAACAAAAATTTAATAAATATGCAATAAAAGTGCGTAATTAAAACAGTCTGCTCCAACTATTGAAATAATATTATTTTTTTTTAATAACACTTTGAAATTGTATTTTATCGTTTACCCCCCCCCCCTTCCTTCCCCCCCTCCAAAAATTTTTTAAATATGTATATTGATTAATGAATAAGTATCTGGGGTTGAATCCCAACCGTCTAATCCCCTAAGCTTCTGTCCTCCTGATGCAAAGCTATAAATCAAAAATTATTAATTTTACTTTTCGTATAAATATTAATTTTTTACTTTTAAAATATTGAATATGGTTGTTTTTTTTTTTTTTCTTTTAAGTTTAAATTTACATACACCTGTATATAGAAAAGGAAAATATAAGTAATGTGTAATTTAAAAATAAGTTACAAAATAATAAGCCTAAAATATTTAAATTGATTACTTTTTTAAAAGAAAGTCAGTTTTATCAATTTTTTGCAGTAAAAAAAAGGATATTTTAAAAAATACCATATCATTGTTTTCCTTGAATCACTTTATATGAGAAATAAATTAAAATTCCTTACATGTCGCAAAGAAAATTTAATATGATTGCAACTTAATACTTGAAATAATCTCAAGTGTCACTTGGAGTGTATTATTTTGGTGGTGTAATGCGATGTGCCTTACACTGATTTGTTAGAAAGAAGTGTCTATCACTGCTCAATTATCAGGACTTTTAACCTTGAGAAGTAATCGTAGGATTCTTGTTTCTTGTCAACCAATGGGAGAATGGATCCTTTTCCCCTTGAGTCTCTTCCTGGGAGACTGGTAAGATTGATGGATTCGTCCCGCCCAGCGTTACACTGCCTTTTATGATATAGAGATGTTTTTATATCAATTCATTTCTGTTTATTTATCTGTTGTTTTAATTGTTGCAATTTAATAATTCTGAATTGGTGGTTTCTTATTAAGGAGACACAGTACCTTTTAAACTGTTCTTTCAATTTTGAATAATACTGTTATATGTGTGGTGGCATTATTATTTATATAATTGCGCTAAGTGTATAACACTTCCGGAATGAACTCATCCGTAATTTTTATATTCGGGCTCTTTTAATTTTTTATTAACAGCCGTGAATGACTATTCCTATAAAATATATTCTTTAAAGTGGCATCACGAGCGAGTGAATGTTTACTGTTTAGATTTGATTTTTCAATCTTATAACATGTGTTCTTTTTTAGTATTAGCTAACAAATGTATTAGGAAGTGAAGTCTTTTTATTATAAGAAATGGAAGGTTATATATTTTAGTAACTTTAAAATACATCTGTTGTTTGATTTATGTTTAACTATCTTAATTATATAATTATTAATTAATTATCTTAATTATAGTAAGCTTTTATGGGGTAAAATAATTAATTGATAATATGTTTTAAAATAGCATTGTTTGTATTAATTTGCAAGTTTATTGTGAAATAGTTCTTCAAATTTTGTGAATGACGTTCATTTGCATATTCTATGTCCTTATTTTACCAATTTAATAATTAATTTTTTTGCAAATTATGTGAATGAAAATGGGCTGTTTTTTATAACTATTTTACACTGTCTGACCCTATTAGTCTGATAAGATAAAATTTATTACTTCATAATTATTTTTATAATGCAATGCTATATGTATATCATTCTTTTAAAAATGCAAACACGTCATTCTGACGGACTGTGTTCTATTATTTAATAACTAGAGAACAGGAATTCTGCTTTTTCATAATTTAGTGTCGCCCCTGACATTTCCATTACTTCATTTTCTTCTGATGGATTGGTGACTTCTAAGTGTTAGGTGAAGATGAAAGAGCAGTCGTAAAAAGTTAGAACTCTGATTTTCTGGTCCGAATGGGAAAAAGAAAATGGGTATAATTTTTTTTTGAAAAAGGAGTACATATTTTAAAAAGTATAACAGTTCATTTTATTTGTTTTCAAAGATGTTTTAAAAAAAAAACCCCGTAGGTGTTTATGACAGATCTCGAATGACAGCTTTGCTATTTGACTAACCATCGTCGATTTTGGGGGAAATATTCGAAAATGGATTCAATCAAACTTGACTGTAAAACACTAATAGATGGCGGAGTGGTTTCTTATTTAACTTTAACAATTTCCTCACAAAATTTTTCATTTTAAATTTCTCTTACAAATATCGTAGAACACTGCTATGCGAAGAGGATTTTTTCCGTACTTTTATATTAGCAAATTTCACCAATACCATTTTTTCTCGGCAATTGCATATTTTATTTTTTCACGTGTGTAAATTAGAAGCAATATTTTCATGATTAAGTTATTTTTTATGATATTATTTGTATTTTTTATCCTTTTGAATTTTAAATGTAATGGGTGAAAGGGGTGAATTTTTAATGTAATGGAGAATATTTTAAAGGTATATATTTCCAAATATTCTTTAAATGAATGGCAATGGGGAAAATATTTGGTTATTAATCACATGTGGCCGGCTAACATAAAAGTACCGCTTTTCCTTGAGATTGTTTAAGCAACCTATCACGTAAATAATTAAAAAAAATTATTAGTGGCCAAAAAAAATGCAACTCACAGGACTGTTATAAATATCAGAAATATTGCTAATATTGAATTATTATAATAATATTTCGTCGGTCAAACTAAAATACCGCGACAATGACAAACATATTTACATCTAACAGTAATCATTGATCTCAAAATCAGGAAAATCGGAAAGTAGATGTAATGTGTAAAGTATGCATTAATTAAGGGGATAAATCGAGTCCACAGATAATTGTTGTATTTGGTACCGATAAGTTACATAATTGAGTCTGCAGACAATTGGTATATGTTACTAGGTGTGTTTTGACACACAATTAACTTAGGAAAAGGCTTAAATTGATTCTGTGTTTTTAAAGCGGACCTATTCCATAACTGAATTCTCAGAGAATTGTCATAATTTGGGAGAAAGTGTTTTGGAGACCTTTTGCTTCTTTAACGTTATACCAACACCATACCAAAATACTATTGCACCATTTATTTCAATCCTAAATGTGCAAAGATTTTTTGGTACTTTTCCAGTATAGGGATCTTGGCGAAATAAAGAAAATAGCCTTGGCGGAGAAGGAAATTTGGCGACATATTTTCTGGCAACCTATTTTTTTTCAATGTTTATACAATTTATTTAACATAAAGATGCTATTTATCTAATGTTATATAGAAACAGAAGTAATTTGTATATAAAAAACATTAATAATATGCATATATTCAAAGTATATATGTAAACAAGCAAAAAAGTTAATCAAGTTTGTTTTTTTTACTGTTTATATCATTTGGCAACAAATCTTACTTTCTGATGCCCAAATTGCACCAAGCTGTTTATAAAAACGACAAGGCACCTATAGTGGAAAAGTATCAATTTTTTATTGCAAACCATGCCAAACGTTGTGGCTTGCTATTTATTCAACATGAATTTCTTTTGGCTTTAATTATTATTTAATCATAACCATGCAAAAAATTTAATTTACTATTTTTTTAATTGTAAGTATTTTTTATTATTAAGTAAAATTAAGTTATAACTTCATTTTTTGCTGATTTAAAAAAATGGAAATGTTTACTGTAGTGCTAAGAAACTCTTAGAATTCCGTGTGCGTTAGTTTAAATGGCAATTTTGAAAATAAAAAAAAAATATTGTATAATATTTATTTGGGTTTTTATCTTTAGTATATTTGTAATGATTTAATAATATGGTTCTCGGAACTCTGTAATTTTGAAATGTTATATTTTTTAAATGATTATTTTCGGCCAACAATGTTAATTTTTTTCAAATGCTTCGTTTGGTGCCAACTATTATGTTTGGTGACAATGATGTTAATATACTGAAAAGTACTGATCTTTTAGATTGCATTAATGGCGGCAGTAATATACAACGTGGGCGCAGAAAATACATAATAAAGTAATTGGTATACAGTATGGAACCAGTTAACCAGAAAACCAGTTATCCGAAAACCAGTTAACCGGAAAACCAGTTATCCGGAATGATATTTCTGATAGACTGATTTCAGAATCTTTGCAGAAAAAAGTGTCATACACTGCCAGTTTGACATAGGCTTTGCTTGAAACAATTGTATAATTTGATGACAACATCTAGTATTTGAAAAGAAAACATGTTTAGTCGTATTTTAGATGTTTTAATTTTTATGCAGAGGAAACAGAAAAATTTTTGTTCCTAAGGGATTCCCATAAATTACCTTCTTTTAAACTCTGGTTAACTTTTGATCTTTCTTGCATTGATTTTTAATCCAAGTAATCTAATAATTTAAAATCAGAAATAATGCCACAACCACACATATTCCACAAAACTTATCAAATGGATGCTGCTTTAATGCACAACCAGTTAACCGGAAAAACCAGTTATCTGGAATACATCTGACCCCAAGCATTCCGGATAAATGGTTCTGTACTGTATAGCTTCAAGCTGCCACTGAGACCATAAAATACCTTTTTTTAAAATAATTTAAAAAAAGAAATGAGGAAAAATCTGTGATCGTAAACACACCAAATTGGCTCCTTTTACCGAGAATGTTTTGGTACAAAATGAAATACATTTGTAGATATGATCGTAAATCTCAATACTCGCCGATTGAGATTTGTCTTTAAAATTATTCAGCAGAGACAACGAGAAATAACTTGCAGTTTCATAAATTTTAAGCATCAATATTCTTATCTATCTACTTCCGCTTCCACTATATATACCAGTGTAAAATGCAAATGGGAAATTTGTCCCGGCTGCATGTAACTTGAGCTCTGCTGAATGGATTTTGATGAGAATTGAAATGATAGATAATTTTTCAGGGAAGATTTTAGCATATAACATATAGTTCTAAGTTTCTTAGACATAGAATTATAATTTAAAATTTCCTATATAATCAGACGAACCCGATTATGAAAGATTAGTCTTTTTAAAAGATTCAGCCAAATGGATTTCGATTTAACTTGCCCTGTTAGTTAGATAATTTTTCAGGAAGGGTTTTAGTATATACTGTACCGTTTTGCATTGCTTAATAATAGAGATGTGGTGGAATGTTCTATAATCAGTTGAACTTGATTATGAAAGTTTAGCATTTTTAAAAAGTTCTACAGAACGGATTTTGATAGGAATATCATTGTTAGTTAGATACCTATTGAAATAGGGTTTTAGTATTTTGCATATTGTTCTACATTGCTTAGTCATAAAGTAATGGCAGAAAATTCCATAAGCATGTGAAAACGATTATGAAAGTGTTGTGTGTTTGTAATATCTTCCTCTCAATAGATGGCGCCTCTACTGAGCGTTTGTTGCGATCAAAGATCGCCAGTGATCACAGTTGTGCGCTAGTCGCTATGTAGTGAGGTTGTTCTTATTCCAATAAAGCTATGTTAGTTTATCCTAGAATCACGGCGTCTGTTCCACAACTTTAGTAAGCCCTAAAGTTATATCATTGGCGACGAGATGCGATTTGATGTTAAAAGAAGAGAAAATTTTTTTTTTCTCTTCCTTGATTGGAATGACGCCGCCGATCTTTGCCGCGCCGTGTTAACCCTAACACGCAGTCGCCGGTAGCAGCGCATGCCGCCGTACGAAGCCTAACGCATTGGTGCGTATTTTTTGCATAAGATGGGCTCTTTTGGGCAGATTAAAGAGTACGATTCATCAGCAGAATCGTGGACTTTGTACACGGAAAGACTGGAACAGTTTTTTATAGCTAATGGGATCGATCAAGCAGATCGAAAAAGGGCTATTTTTCTAACTGTCGTTGGCCCAACTACCTATGCCTTAATACGTAATCTCCTTTCGCCTGCGGCACCAAATACGAAGACTCTGGAGGAAATAATTCGAGTTCTGAATTCGCACTTTGATTCAGCGCCGTCCGAGATCGTTGAGAGATATAAATTCAATAGCAGAGTGCGACGCGCCGGCGAATCAGTTGCCAATTTCATCGCGGAGTTACGTAGCTTGGCTAAGCATTGTAATTATGGCGCATCTCTCGATGAAATGCTGCGAGATCGGATCGTTTGCGGGATCCAAGATGAAAGTATCCAGAGAAAACTCCTATCTGAAAGCCAGTTAAGTCTAACGAGGGCTACAGAAATCGCGGTAACTATGGAGACTGCGGCCAGGGACGCTAGCAACCTACGGATGGCGTCCGGATCCGGCTCGGAAGTAAATAAAATTCATTTAAAGAAGAATATTGTACCCCAAAGTCCGAATTCTCGAGTTTCAACTCAAAATGCTGAAAAATGCAATAGATGTGGAGGTAATCACGTGTCCGGCGAATGCCGTTTCAAAAATTCAACTTGCCATGCGTGTAAGAAAATTGGCCACATCGCTAAAGTTTGCCGATCTAAGAAGAAAAATTCTGGAGTTCGGGTGCATAATGTGCAAGTGGAGGAGGCTGAAAATAAAGTACCTGTAACTTACACACTATTCAACATCTCAGGGATGGAAGAAACCTTGCCACCTGCTAGAGTTGAGTGTCTACTCCAAGGTAAGCCATTCGTTTTTGAAGTGGATTCAGGTGTCCCCTTTTCTCTAATGCCTTTAAATGAATTTAATAAAGTAAAAGAGTATTTTCCTCCTTTGGAGCAAACCTCAATTAAGCTAAATTCTTATACTAAGCATCCTATCGAAGTAATTGGTATGACTCAAGTTGAAGTGTCCTATGAAGCAAAGTCTCACTCATTACCTTTGATGATTGTTGGACAAGGAAGTATTAATTTAGCAGGCCGTAACTGGATTTATCCATTGCAATTAATGAATGTTTTTAAAAATGTAAACCATCCTTATGCCATAAACAATCTTCCAACTTCTGAATTGTTGTTCCAGAACCTTTTAGAAAGATTTAAAGATCTATTTTCACCAGAATTAGGTCTTGTGAAAGATGTCAAGGTGCATTTAATTAAGAAAGTTTCTGCAACGCCAAAATTTTTTAAGGCACGTCCAATACCGTATGCTCTGGTAGACAAAGTTGACCAAGAGATAGTTCGGCTGGTTCAAGCAGGCATTCTTGAACCAGTGAAGACCGCTGAGTCTGCCGCACCTATTGTACCTGTGTTGAAGTGTGACGGCCGCATCAGGATATGCGGAGATTTCAAATTAACGACGAACAAGATGACTGAATTAGAGCAGTATCCACTTCCAAATATCGAAGACTTATTTGCCCAGCTGTCAGGCGGAGTTGTTTTCTCTAAATTGGACCTCCGTGATGCCTACTGCCAGTTACAACTGGATGAAGAGTCAAAAGATCTAGTCATCATTAATACACATAAAGGACTGTTCCGGTATACCAGAATACCTTTCGGAGTAGCCTCTGCTCCAGCTGTGTTCCAGAGAGAAATTGATAAAATTCTGTATGGTCTGAAGGCTGCTTGCTATCTTGATGATGTTTTAGTGTTCGGAAAAGATGAAGCTGAACATTTACAGAACTTGACGGCTGTTCTAACGCGGTTACAGGAAGCTGGTATGAAACTCAACCCTGACAAATGCGAATTTTTGAAGACTTCAGTTGAATATCTTGGTCATCGGATTGATAGTAAAGGACTTCATCCGCTAGAGTCTAAAGTCAAAGCAGTTGTCAATACACCAGATCTGAAGAATAAGGATGAACTACATTCCTTCATCGGATTGATTACTTACTATGCTAAGTTCCTGCCAAACATAGCCACTTTGTTAGCGCCATTATATGAGCTCTTAAAAGATAAAACCAAATGGAAATGGGCTAATTTACAGAAAGAAGCTTTCTCTAAAGTGAAAGAAACCTTACGAAATTCATCACTGCTGATACATTTTGACAATAAGAAGGAAGTTGTGTTGGCTTGTGACGCCAGTCCCTATGGTCTTGGAGCTGTATTATCTCATGTAACCGAAGATGGTGATCGCCCAATAGCTTTTGCGTCACGTTCCTTAACTGACGCTGAAAAGAATTACAGCCATATAGAAAAGGAAGCTCTATCCCTGGTCTTTGGCGTAACAAAATTTCGTAAATACCTGTTAGGACGAACATTCACATTACTTACTGATCATCGTCCCTTAGTTAATCTCCTTTCTGCAGACAAGCCTGTTCCAGCTGTGGCTGCTGCGCGAATTCAACATTGGGCTCTGACCCTTGCAGCATATTCATACACTATCAAATACAGAAAGGGTAGTTTGCATGCTAATGCAGATGCTTGCAGTCGGCTGCCCTTAAATACGAAGCTTCCTGATCTGCCAGCTCTGACAGAGTCAGTGTTGTTGTTGACACAGTTAGACGACACTCCAGTGACGAGGCATCTGATTGCAACAGAAATTAACAAATGTCCTGATCTACACAAGCTAAAATCTTACATCTTAAATGGCTTTCCGAAGAAAATTGAGCAAAATCTGCACCCTTTTCTAAGAGTAAAAGATGAATTATCTTTTGAAGGAGACATCATTTTCAGGGCCTCACGTGTATTTATTCCACCAAAATTTAGGAAATTCATACTAGATGAGTTTCATTCATCTCACCAAGGCATAACGGCTATAAAGGCCCATGCTCGTTCCAGTGTTTGGTGGCCAGGATTAGATAATAATCTTGAAGCAAGAGTGAAGGGTTGTGTTGTTTGCCAGCAAAATGCTTTAGCACCTCCAGCAAAGTACTCTTCTTGGCCTGTGCCAGAACAAGCATGGGAGCAGATCCACATTGACCATGCGGGTCCAGTGGAAGGCCACATGTTGCTAGTAATCGTGGATGCCAAAACAAAGTGGTTAGAAGTGGCACAAGTCTCAAGTACCATCTTGTGTAACCATAATGGTGTTACATAGCCTGTTTTCTCGTTTCGGCATTCCCAAAAGTCTGGTCAGCGACAATGGCCCTGGTTTCAGCAGTGCAGAATTTGGTGAATTTTTAGCTAACAATGGCATTTCCGAGGTTAAAACACCACCATACCATCCACGTTCGAATGGTTTAGCTGAACGAGCGGTCCATACAGTCAAATCAGCCCTGAAGAAAATGACTGGAGGGACTTTCGCAGAGAGGCTGTCTCGATTCCTTTTCAACTACTGCAATACACCATCGGCAGTGATGGGAATATCTCCAGCCATGGCAATGTTCGGTCGGCCTCTTCGAACATGGCTGGACCTAATTCGAGATCCTGTGACCCAGACATGTGAGACGAAAGAGACAGGGTCAAAGAAAATTTCAGAGGGCACTCCAGTTTGGGTGCGTGCATTTGGTCGTGGCCCACCATGGGTTGCTGGCAATATTTTACGTCCATTGGGAAAAGTTATGTGTGAGGTTTCAACCCCCATGGGAAACTGGACTCGGCAATCGACCAGTTAAGGCTCAGACAGGAAGAGCTGACTAGTGAAATTCCTACTTCACTTAAGTTACCAGCTCCTGCTGCACCACAATCAGAATCTGCTGACTTGCAGACTGAGGTACCCACTTGCGCTCCCAAACCTCCTGTGCTCTCCTCAGAGGTAAGTTCTACAGGCAGAGTGAGCAAGTCGCCTGCAGACACCCCAGTGCTATCACCACAAGTGCTTACTCGTGATGAAAATAGTACTCCATTGATTAGACGTTCAAAACGTGTAAGAGTAAAACCAGTACGTCTCCAGTTATAAACTGACAAACTGTTCGTTAGTTTTTGAACTATTCTCTGTGAAAGACTGTTGTTATATGAGACTACTCATATAACTAGTGCTTAAAAATGATCTATTACTTTTATAAAGCACTTCAATAATACATCCTAAAAACTAAGCAGATATAAAATTTGCAGTAAGAAGCATCCGCTGAAAAATAAAACCCTAAATATGCAGAGAGAGAGATATGGTTGTTTTATGCAGTAAGTGTAAGAAGAAATGATGACCAGATAAATAAAAGAAAAACTTAACTTTATTAAAATTCTTTCATGATAAAATACGATAGTATAAAAATAAAGGCTTTGAAATTAAACAAACAAATATTGATTAACTTTATATCGTGCAGAAAATAAACGTAATAAAACAATACTTTAAGATAATCCCTCCAGAGCTCATGCCATAATATATTCACTCTAAATCAAATTGCAAATGAAAAATGTCACCTGTAGTAAACGAATTCATCACTTTATTTCACCTTTAAACTTGAAGAAAAACATCGTAGAACTAGCGAAGATCCAAAGATTAAAATCATCCTCTCAGCAACTCCATCATACGTAAAACTCAATAACATAAACTTCATATCCGTTAAATAAACATCAGAACGGCAGACATCAAAACACCGAAAGAGAGACGACCAGCATGCATCAAAAACAAACGTTCCACCAACAGCTATCACGCCGTTCCTTTTATCTATATCGGCAAGCACCGAGAGCTGCTCCGCAGAGAAGCTGCAATCGGAAACGCCCTCCTTCCATCGCACGTGGGAAAAGTGATTTGCATAGGCACGTGCCGCGCCAAAGGCGAAAAAGAGCACTCGTGGACAGGCAACGCCACCTACCGGCCAACGGAGTTACCGCTCAGTTCGAAAATGATAGAGCTCGGCTGGAAAAACTTCGCGATGTGAAAGTCCGATGATACGATGCAAGTTCTCTTTAAAACAAATAAATAGCTGCACAAATGGACAAAAATAAATTAGCTGTAAGGATGAAAGGTAAATCATAACTAAACAAGTTTCAAGATAAAAATATATTTAGTTGAATAAAGCAACTACATACGTGTACATGATCACTGCTGATCATCACACGGTAAGTTGAATAAAAATAAAGATAATGCAATTGATAGGAAAAGTGGGAATATGGCTAACAAATGCCCCCCTCTTATCAATGCTACCAAATACCAAGAAGGCAAAGTCAATTACATGTCAAAAAAAAAAACTTAAAGTCAACTGAAACAAGTCTAATAAAACAAAAACTACCTGCGAAAACTACCTAAAAGTAAATTCGAAAAACATGAGCACCAGAGCGACTAACAATCCATGTAATTTCACTGTAAAATAAAAGTTTGTATCATGCAATGACAATATCACTTTTAACAATATCAATAAAATCATCAACCAGCAACTCAATTCAAAATTCCAAAATTTCAATTAAATAGCAATTCTACAACAAACATTATACAACATCAAACTTTAAAACAATTAACAATTCAACTCTTAAAAACAATTCAACATCAAATTCCAAAATTTAATGCTTGAAGAAAGACAGAACTTCCAAAACAGTTCAAGATATCAAAAATTTCAACAACATCAAAAACCATCTCAACATAGCAATTCCAGTCTCATACTATCACCAGAGATAGACAAACAGTGCCAACATTTTCAATTTCCAAACAAAAATCTATGAAGATTAAATTCAATTCAAAAATCAAGCAAATATGCAAATTCATGACATTTAAATTCGAAAAGAAGTTACAATAGTAGGTGCCGAAACAGGATAATCTTCCACATGTCCGTACGACATTTTGTGAGCTGTAATACAATTAGACAACTTTTAAAATAATCAAAAATATTTTTACAATAATGGCTGTCAATACAAAATTTTCTTCCACATGTCTATAAGACATTTAGTGATTACAATTAAAGTCACAAGGTACCTACACAAAAATAAACTTAGAATACAATACAATACATATCATACATTCAACTTTCATACAATCTTACGTGGCGCCACGATTTCATCAACTCATATTCTCACATAGAGACAAGGAACCTGTAACAATATTGTAAATTTAAATCAGGGATTTTTCACACTTTGACAGAACCACTATACTTAAACCATTATTTTAACAAAAAGGAATCTTTCAACATCCACCACTGTAACATACGAATATTTATACATTTCTGCCTAGGCTCCCGGGATGCCCAAGCAAAAAAAAATTTTTTAGATTTTTCTTATACATAAATCTATAAACCCTAATAAATTCAAACACATACATATTATCAAAAAGTACAATCTTTAAATCAGCTGGTAATTTGCAAGGTAGACGGGAATTAGTGACAGTTCCATATATTAACATAATCAAAATGGGACTTACAAAAATAAAAGTTAACCTGCCCGCGAAAAGACCCTCCTGTGGCAATGGTCAACTCGAAAATCCACCCCCAGATGCCACTCAGACAGATTACAGTGGCACCCCTGCGAGACGCTTCCTTGGGGCCGTTCGGACACCCAGAAATGGACCTCGAGAAGTATCACCACATTCAGGTGGGATTTAAATGTCCACCAAGCAAAAACAGTAAAGAAAAGTATATATATATATATATATATGATACCAACAATATAAAAAAAAATTTACATTATAATTCAAAAACAGTAAATTTCAAGAAATACAAAACTTCAAAATTACCTAAAGATATGCTCAATAAATCTTTTTAATTCGAACTTGGTGAGCGGCTTAGTGAAGACATCAGCAAGGTTATCCTTGCTGCGGACAAAAAGTAAATCAAAAGTATTTTTATCAACCAGATCCCGTACAAAGAACAGCTTAACATCAATATGACGACTTCTATGATTCTCAATAGGCGATTTTACAAAATCAATAGTAGCCCTATTATCTACATACAAAACTGACTTC
Organism: Maratus speciosus; assembly: GCA_963932465.1. NCBI lineage: Eukaryota > Metazoa > Arthropoda > Arachnida > Araneae > Salticidae > Maratus > Maratus speciosus. The sequence goes on from OZ010794.1 coordinate 551,317,586, forward strand.
ATCTTTTCCCCAGTGACAACCTTTCTACAAAAACATTCACTTAGAATCCTGTCAAACCAAAGAAGTTCTTTTGTCGCTTCGGTCATTGAAATAAACTCAGCTTCCATAGTTGACAAACTCACACTTTTCTCTTTAAATGTTCGCCAAGAAATGGGAGAGTTTCCTAAAAATACAATTTGACCACCCAGCGAGGTCCTATCATCTCGATTTGCAGCAAAATCTGCATCAGAAAAAGTTATCAACTGAGGTTTTGTACAAGATAAATTAAGTGTCATATCAATAGTGTGTTTAACATATCCCAACAATCTAAGTAAGCCATACCAATGTGTCATTCCTGGATCTGATTGAAATTGACTCATTATATTTACCGCATATGAAATATCGGGACGGGATCTATTAGCAATAAAGGACAAACAACCCAGTACACTTCTGTATGGTAACTGTGACATCTCTCTACGCTCTTCCTCAGACTTAGGACAATCAGATTTAGAATAAACAGAGCCCTTGCTTATGGGTAAGGAGGAAATGGGAAACCTGTACGACTCAAACCTTTTGCAAACATCTTTAATATAGGATTGCTGGTGAATCCGCAAGCCTTCATCACTTTCCTCAAACTCCAGACCAAGCAACTTCTTAGTTTTTCCCAAGACCTTTAAATCGAAATATTTGCTTAAAAGTTCTAAAGCTCTATTTATAATCCTTTGATGCTTCCCAAATAAAACAATATCATCAACATACAATAATAACACTAAATCTGAGTCTAAAACGTAAACACAGTTACACCACTCTAATTTCTTAAACCCAATCTCCAAAAGAACACGGTTTATCTCAAAGAACCAAACTCGACCCGACTGATGTAGACCATAAAATAGCCTTATCCAACTTACAAAACAGACTTTCTTTACCAACCTCAATAAAACACGGGGGTTGCGACATATAAACATTTTCAGTAAGAGGAGCATAAAGATAAGCACATTTGACATCACATTGGGTGTGTAACCAGCCTTTAAAGGATACTAATAAAGAAAAGAAAAACCTGATGACACTAAAATTAACCACAGGACTAAGTTTCTTCATAGGATTCTCCTCTAATTTGCTTAAACCCTTGAGTCACTAAACGGGCTTTAAACCTGGCAATTTTCCCCATGTCATCTTTCTTTATAGTGTACACCCATCTACAACCTACAGGGCTGATGTTTGAAGGTAAAATTTCTAAATGCCATACGCCTCTATCATACATAGTATTTATCTCCTCTTTCATAGCTTTTTGCCATTCATCCCTTTGATCAGATTTTATTGCCTGTTTGTAAGTTCTAGGAATAACTGGGTCATATAGTCAAGACTGTGACTGACAAATATTCACATTAGAGTTAACAACATTAGGTTCAGAAACCACTCCCTCAAAAGTATTGCTCCCTTTAAAATCAAACAAGTTAGGCTTAAAAATTAAATCATTCTCCTTACAATAATCCTCCACTTCCCTTGCAGACCTTAACCTATCTGAATCATTATCAATATCAAAATAATAAATATCCCTACGAATACCAGTATTTCTGGGAACAACTTTTCTTCTCCAGTGAGTATCTTGTAATGTGGTGTGAGGTTTACTAGGGGAATCACTTTCTGAAGAGGACCCCTGACCATCACTCTCTGCCCTAGAAGATGATCCGAGGGAGTCGTTGGAGCTGTCAGTGGTAGCTCTGACTTCCTCAACAACGTCTTCATCCTCGATATCACTCCTAGTAGCAGGAACCCACTGAAACTCTCCTGGAGTATCGCCCAGCACTGCTCCATTTAGCGCATCCCTATAACTGGATTGTTCGTTAAAGGAGACATTAATGGTCTCAACAATTCTGTCACTATCAGGCAACCAAACTCTATAACCCTTTGTTCTAAAAGCATAGCCAACAAGATATCCTCTACTAGCCTTTGAATCCAGTTTTTGCCGTTTCTGACGAGGGACACCAACATACGCCAAACACCCAAATGGTTTTAAATGCCTGACAGAAGGTTTATAATTACCAAAAAGTTCAAAAGGGGTTTTGGTCTGATTTTTATGACATAAACGGTTCCAAACATAGGTGAAATGGAGAACTGCCTCTGGCCAAAAATTCAAATCCATGCCACTTTCTTTTAACATGGTTCTAGCCCCATCTACTACAGTCTGATTGTACCCTTCAACAATACCGTTCTGTTCTGGTGTAAAAGTATTCGTAAATTCATGATTTATTCCCCTTTCAAGACAAAATTCCTCCATTTTATTATTATCAAACTCTCCCCCATTGTCGGATCTTATGGCCTTAACCTGTCTACCCAAAAATCTTTCGGCACGGTTAATATGTTGCCTTAAAATTTCAAAAACTTCCGACTTCTCTTTCATAGGGTATAAAGAAGTTTTACGGGAAAAATCATCAATTATAGAAACGAAATACCTTTCTCCTTGCCTGCCTTCAACCTGACTTGGACCCCAGACATCAGTATACAAAAGTTCCAATGGAGATTTGGATCGAATAAAATTTCTAGATTTAAAAGATGTCCTCCTAAACTTGTTAAGTTTACATGATTCACATTTAAATTCCCCCTCTCTTAAATTTGGCAAACCCCTAGCACCCGCATTTCTACATGTATGAGCTATCAAATAAGGACTAACATGTGCCAGCCTTCTGTGCCAAACATATATATCATCATGCTTACTGGTAGAAGATGCTTCAAAACTAACTCTCTTAGTAACTTTGCTAGGAATTTTGGGGTATAAATAGTAAACACCATTTTTAAGAATGGCTTTAAAAAGGGGTTGTCCGTTGCATGATATCTTCACCTCGCCACTCTCACCAGAAAAACATGCCCCATTTATATCTAAACGAGGACCAGATATTAAATTACGCCTCAATTTAGGAGAAAACATTACATCTTTAAACATTAAGATTCTTTGCCCAAACTTTAATTTAATAGTTCCACACCCTTCTATAGGAAAAGTTACACCTTCAATGGCTACAGCCATATGCTCATCATTTAAAGGAGTAAATTCAATAAAAAGATCTCTATTTTTACAAAAATGATGCGAAGCTGCTGTGTCGAAGACCCAGTCAGCATCTCCATCAACTAAGTTAGCTTGAGACAAAAAGAATGAAGTATAGGACTTACGTTCTGGACTGTTCGACAGATAGGACTTACGTTCAGGACTTCTCTGACGAGTGTCTCTAGATCGGCCTCTTTTCACTTTGTCATCAAGTCTACGAGGATCACTGTGTTGATGCTTAGCAGGAGATCTTGTATACTGTCGTGGAACTCTCTTATCACTATGAGGGCTAAAGGATCTAACTAATGAAGTATCACGATGAGATGAAAATTCGGCTGACGGTGAACTATCTCTGTTACAGGATAACATACTCCTTCGGAAACTATGGCACTGGCTTTTAACGTGACCTGGCTTTTTGCAAAAATAACAGCTCAACTTCTTTCTAGCTTTCCTCTGGTATTGTAATGATTGAGCTTCTGGATACACTTTACTATGATCACGTTCTCTCAGTTGAAGCCTGGTTTCTTCGGCTACCAATGAAGTCACCACATCGTTAAAAATAAACTCCTCTTCTTTCCATCTGAGAATTGCTTGTACCATGGAATCAAACTTTGGAGGCAAGAATCGCAATAGTTGAAATGTCACATATACGTCATCAAACTTTTTATTTATATTTTTAAGCTGGTTCGCCACTCGTAAAAGCCTGGCAACATATAAATTAATACTCTCACCACCGGCAATTTTGCATTCACATAACTCAGTGAAAACTTGCATATGACGGCTTCTTGTGTCTGGATAAAAATGAGTATGGAGCTTTTTCCAAGCATTTACTGGATCACTACATTCCTCTATAATTTTTCGAAAATTAGGCTCTGCATTTAAATATATCATAGACAGTGCTAATTTCTGTCTAATATGATAATCTTTAGTATCTTTATCTGTGACACCATTACTATCTGCATTGAGCTCAGGAGGTTTCTCTATTTCTGCCACTATATCCCAAACATTTCTTTCCATTAATAAATATTTCATGTCAGATTGCCAATTGGCATAATTACTAGCATTTAATTTCTGAATCTGATTCTGCATCATCATTTTGAAAAATTTATACCTTAAACCAAAAAAAAAAAATTCAAATTTAAAAACTTTATGGACCAGCCAAAAAAAAATTATAGTTAAAACATTTTGTATTAAAAAAATTCTTAAAAACTCTAATTCTAACCTATTTCTTTTCTCTTTTCAAATTATTACTTCAAAAACGGAAATTATTAAAAAAAAATTTCTAATTATCGGTCATCGTACGAAAACTAACGCCCCCCCCCCCCCCCTAATAAAACTATCTCTTAATCCTCCTTGGGCCGTAGTTACACTTTACTGCACTAATATAAAGCATAGCTAAACAGAAACTATCTCTGCGTGGGTATTAAATGCCCATAACCAAAAAATGTTATATGAGACTACTCATATAACTAGTGCTTAAAAATGATCTATTACTTTTATAAAGCACTTCAATAATACATCCTAAAACTAAGCAGATATAAAATTTGCAGTAAGAAGCATCCGCTGAAAAATAAAACCCTAAATATGCAGAGAGAGAGATATGGTTGTTTTATGCAGTAAGTGTAAGAAGAAATGATGACCAGATAAATAAAAGAAAAACTTAACTTTATTAAAATTCTTTCATGATAAAATACGATAGTATAAAAATAAAGGCTTTGAAATTAAACAAACAAATATTGATTAACTTTATATCGTGCAGAAAATAAACGTAATAAAACAATACTTTAAGATAATCCTTCCAGAGCTCATGCCATAATATATTCACTCTAAATCAAATTGCAAATGAAAAATGTCACCTGTAGTAAACGAATTCATCACTTTATTTCACCTTTAAACTTGAAGAAAAACATCGTAGAACTAGCGAAGATCCAAAGATTAAAATCATCCTCTCAGCAACTCCATCGTACGTAAAACTCAATAACATAAACTTCATATCCGTTAAATAAACATCAGAACTGCAGACATCAAAACACCGAAAGAGAGACGACCAGCATGCATCAAAAACAAACGTTCCACCAACAGCTATCATGCCGTTCCTTTTATCTATATCGGCAAGCACCGAGAGCTGCTCCGCAGAGAAGCTGCAATCGGAAACGCCCTCCTTCCATCGCACGTGGGAAAAGTGATTTGCATAGGCACGTGCCGCGCCAAAGGCGAAAAAGAGCACTCGTGGACAGGCAACGCCACCTACCGGCCAACGGAGTTACCGCTCAGTTCGAAAACGATAGAGCTCGGCTGGAAAAACTTCGCGATGTGAAAGTCCGATGATACGATGCAAGTTCTCTTTAAAACAAATAAATAGCTGCACAAATGGACAAAAATAAATTAGCTGTAAGGATGAAAGGTAAGTCATAACTAAACAAGTTTCAAGATAAAAATATATTTAGTTGAATAAAAATAAAGATAATGCAATTGATAAGAAAAGTGGGAATATGGCTAACAACTGTTACATCTAAAATTATAGACTGACAAACTGTTCATTAGTTTTTGAACTGTTTTCCTTAAAAGACTTTTGTTTTGAACTGTCTATATGTAATGACGTTTACATCTTTACTTTCTTTAAGAAGGGAGGGAATGTTGTGTGTTTGTAATATCTTCCTCTCAATAGATGGCGCCTCTACTGAGCGTTTGTTGCGATCAGAGATCGCCAGTGATCGCAGTTGTGCGCTAGTCACTATATAGTGAGGTTGTTCTTATTCCAATAAAGCTATGTTAGTTTATCCTAGAATCACGGCGTCTGTTCCACAACTTTAGTAAGCCCTAAAGTTATATCAGAAAGATTATACTTTTCAAAAAGTTCTAGATGGCAAATATTGATAATACTTACTTTGTTGATTAGACAATGTTTGGGGAGGTTTTAATTTATTGTGTATTATTCTACGTTGCTTAATTATAGAATTATGGGGAAAGATCTCTAATCAGATGGGCCCCAGTATGAAAGATCAGTCTTTTAAAAAAGTTTTACTGGATGGATTTTGTCTGTTTGTTTGCATTATTAGTTCAATAATTTTTCAGGGGTTGTTTTATTGTATAGCATATTGTACTATCATTCTTTATTAAATGTCTGCACATTAGAAAATATAATAGCACAGTGGCGTTCATATCTTTTTCAGCAATGCAAAAGGACATTCCATATTGCTTTAAATCACAATGTCAAATTCACTGATACATTTTATTTGATTCAAGGTTCGTTTGGATAAACAGACCAGCGTAGCAGGCATAGCCTGCTAGTTGCACATAAAATCTTTAATAACTTCTTTATTATTAAAGATATACCTTCAAAAATTTTCCTGTGTATTTTAAAAGATGTAGTTATACTGTAACACAATTTAAAAAATCGATATTTTGACCATATTCAAGGTATTGTCTCCCCTTATCGTGGCTTTAAATCCAAACTTTCTAAATTATATACAATAACAAAGTAATTCTCATTGTTGATATATTAATTTCAAATGCAAATAAACATTTTTATTTATTTATTTATCCGTAAAAGAGTAAATATTTTAGGAAATATTATCAAAGTTATCATTTTAATCCCTTTTTATTAAGTGTTACAAGGTTACATTACGTTCAAGTATTGGTAAACTTTATTGGCAATGCATTTTTGTTAGTGTGTGTTTATTGTACAATTATATATTCATAGACATACTTAAAGGTTGTGCTCTCTCTTTACAAAAAATTTATTAATTACATCATTTGTAATTTATTAATTATATGCATAAACAGGTATAAAGTTTTGTGTCTTGTTTTTATGTCTATTTATATCACTTGACAACAAATGTTACTGTCTTAAACACAAACTGTACCAATGCCATTTTTAAAAGTGCCAAGGCCCCTATAAAATGCTTGTACAAAAAGTAATTATGTTATTTCATAAGTTAATATGAATAGAAATTAATCATGTTATTCTTTTAAAATTTGATTAGAAAATAATCATATGATTTATTTCACAAATAAATATAAATTGAGTAATCATATTATGAAGATTTTTTTTATTACATATTTTTTATTTTAGAATGTTTTCGAGCATTAGATATTGTTGAAGTCAATCCTAGTCTTGGAACCAAAGAGCAAGTTCACAGTACTCTTGAAGTGACTATGTTAATTATAAAAGCATTTTTAGGTTACTCAAGAAGTGGCATGTTACCTTTGTATATGGATGATGTTCCACTGCCTGATGTCACTATTTGATGTTCTTTTGCTCAAATTTTGGAGGAAATACTCGAACAAATATTTATGATCTGATATATTTTTATCTTACTCAAGTTGTTATTGCATTTAATATTTGTTGCCCAAAATTATATTTGTGCTTATTTGCTTGCTGTCTCGTATCGTTCTGAAAAAAGTATATACAGTAAAGTAAAAACTGATTTTTAAAAAAAAAATGATAATTTGTGTATTTTTTTAAACTAACCAAACCAAAGAACACATTTTTTGACTGTTAATTGTACAAGAAAAGTGACAACTTATATAACATAAAATCTAGCCAATAAAATGTATCTAGATCATGTTTAATTTATCCCCCCTCTTATATCATATTTTGTTATATTATGCATTCAACAATAATATTTTCCTTTATTTTATTGTGTCTTCCCCCCAAAAAAATAAGCTCTACCTCAACTGTACTATTAAAAATATCTTTGTGTATCAGCTACAATAAGTATAATTCTATACCATTATTTTTATGTAGAAAATTGTAAACTAACATTTTGGAGACAATTATAAAACATTTAATAGTTTAATGTCTTTCTTACTTTTTTTTTTGTCTACTCCATCAGTTATATTTCATTTTTTCTTGTCTCCTGACATGTGCAATATAGCAAGGGTCTGTGTATTATGGAAAAATAATTGTAAATCAGCAATATATCTTTTTTTTTTTTTCCTTGTATTACATTTAATAACCAACTGCTTCTCTGCTCCAATAACAAATATACCTAAATGAATCCCTAATTAGCAAAGAATCAGGCTTAGTAACATTAAATATAATTTTTCTCATGTACTTTATTTTTCCTTTATTAAATAAAACCACCCTTCTGCCCCATATTAAATGGGTTTTTTTTTTTTTTTCATACATTAATTTTTCTTTTTCTCATCTTAATTCCAAAAATACATTCTTTAAGAATTTTTTTAATTTTATTACACTTAATATTTTTTCATTACATATTCTCAGTGTACTGCATAATATTATTAAAGCTGTTAAGGAAAGTAATTTCGTATTATCCCATTATTCTAAATAACTGTCACAGATTTTATAATGTTTGTGCTTAAAATTTTAAAATTGTAGAAGCTAAAATTTTTAATAATTGTTAAAATAGCAGCTACTATTTCTGAAGTCATGAGAATCTAATTGCTATTTTATTTTTCATTTTCCATAATCTGTAGTCTTTTAATGAATTATTTTCTGTGAGGGTTGCTATATAGACCAACAGAGTTATATCTCAGATTTATTTGACAATATTCAAATGTAGAAGTGCATAACTTATTAAATTAAATAAAGAATCTGAAAAAATTGAAATTTATCTGTAGTATTTTCCTTTAATGCGTTTATCTTGCAGGTTTTAACTATTTTTTCTGTGAGCAAGAACAAAAAAAGAAAGAATGTTTATGATTAGTACTACTTAAAATAAGCAAGAAGTTTAGTTTTAAAGTTTCTTCTGTCTAGAAAATTTTGTTTCGGATCACACAGTCAGTATTTGATGTAAACTATCTAAATCATATCAGTTTTTCAGAAAGAGAATGCGATAGTAGTATTTATATTAATTCCTCTATATTACTATTTAAAATGCAAACATTATTTGAAATATGGTATGATATAAAATATTTTATCAGTTGTGTCACTTTTCTTGTTATGGTCCATATTTCAAATACGACAGCAAAGCTCACTTTTCTTGTAATATTATATGCTATTTATTTATTTGCATTCCTATTTTACAAGTTTGAAAGTTTTATTCTTATATTTTATGATATTTTATTGATATTTATGTTTCTTTATACTGTGTTATTTTATTTTGTCTTCCAAAGATGTTTTAGAGTGTATGCCATTTTTAAAATTTTATGTATAAAGTATAGTATTTTGTGACTAAAGTCTTAAAAGAAACGAAAAATTCTGTAAATAGTTTGTTATTTTCTACTCATAAAATAAAGTTAATTATAACTCTTTTCTTTGAATTGTTCAGTGTATTATTGTTATTATTATTTAATGAAACAGATTTTAAAGTTAGTTATGAATAAATAATATACTCCATAACACTTTTAATTAACTGTCTGTGATTTTGTCATGTCTTATTAAATCATTTTTATACAATTGACTGTCTGAGTTTTTATATTAGTTATGTGTACACAAAGTCTTATCAAAATATTTCTACATGAAACCCGAATGCAAATATATATATATATATTAAGCACTATTTTTCTAGAGTTTTTGACATTGGAAAAATAAAAAAAAAGTTAAGAGATTTTTATTAAGAGGTATAGTCGTTCCATAGATTAACATCCAAGATCGGACATTCCCATAGAGCGTAATAGTAAAAAGATTGCGATCGTAGCGCCCTTAGTGACAATGGGGAAGAAACTCTCCATCCTTGTGGTATGCTTATTATTGAGTATCTACCTTATTGTGATCTTTCTTTTTTTAATGTTGCATGTTTTCGATACAATCTTACACCGATACATGAACATAGAATAGACATTCTATTTTATATATCTAATATCTATTCTATGTTCATGCACGGATATATGTTTTTCCTTTTTACATGATTAGTGAACGGGTTTAAGTGCAACAAATACTAGGTAAAAATTTCGTCTTGAATGCTATATATCAAAAGCAATGGTGTAACATAAAAATATACGAAATGTTGAACTCTACAAGTCCCAGAAAATTTCATAATTGTTCCCCTTTGGCAGGAACATTTTTATAGCCCATGTTTTATAAATTTATGAAGTTTAACGTATTAAACAATCGTTACAATAATCTTTTAAAATTTATGCATTTTCACTTCCTTACAGATAAAATAAAAATATTGTTTTTAATGTAAATAACATACAATCAATTCAATAATGTTTATAATATTAACATATAAGAAATAATAATAATAATATTACAGATAGGGAAAAATTCTTTTCCACAAATTTTTAGAATTGTATAAATCTAAAAGTTAAAAATAAATAGAGGTACTGACATGACACTCAATAAAATTTTATTCGATATGAATAAATTGACACAATACCTGAATTTGATTTTTTACAATTTAATCTTATAAACTTACATATTTGCACTCTTAACAGAATTTTCTGGTGGCTTTCTTTTATATTATTAGTCTAATTATCATTTTGTAAGTTAAAAATGAACAATACAAGTACAGTAAAAAAAAAAAAAAGCAGCTAAATAAATAAAGCAAGCACAAATAGAATATCGTCTGACACCTGTTTCGTTTTAGGAAGGAATAGATATTCAAACCATAGAGGATAAACATATTTCTTCAACATAGGTAAATTTCGGAGGTTTGTTAGTTCTTCCCCCTTGTCGGTAGTGACGCTAGTACTGTTGCCATTACAGATTTTGCCGTAAATGTCCCATCTTGGTCCTTAATCTATGAGTCGTTCTGAGTTTTTACTGTGTGTGTTAATCAGAGTTTAACATGTGCTGAAGCTCATCGAAGCTCAGCTCCAATAGTTAATATGTACTGGGACTCACTGGAGCTCAACTCCGGTAGTTCTTTGTTTTCAGTGAATTTTCAAATATTGATTGGAGTTCATAAATATTACACTCTGGAGCCCAGCGAAACAATGCTTCTGAAAAACTGAAGTCTAAATTATCTTTTTCTTTTCCTTACGTTTCCAATTCTTTGTGTTCTTTCCTACCAAAGCTCTTACATATGTGACAACATAGCATGTCACACATCTAGGAATGTACTTCTGTCTAGCTTTTTCAAGTGTAGACTCAATTATTTTCTGTCTCAATATTTTCTGAACTGTGATGAAAAATTCCAAAATTAACAGCAAATGTATGTTATATTACAATATGTATAGTAAAAACAAGTTTTACCAAGTAATTAATGATAAATTAACTTTATCAGATCATGTGTCTAATGCAGATTAAATGAAAAGTTGTTCATCTCTTAAGTAAAAAAAAATATATATATACTGATTTTTTTTATTTTATTGAAATATTTAAATTGCTTTAGCTTTAAAAAGAGAACATTTTTTTTCCCCCTTAGTTATTTATATCTAGTCAAAAATATAGAAAAATATAATTTTATATTTTAAATTCTGTTTTTTCCAACTTAATATATTTATAGATACAAATATCTAGAAATTTAATAAAAGCTTTTTTAAAATTTTATCTTTATTAATTTTCAGATGTTTAAAAAAATAGTAATATCATCTTTACTCATTTTTTTAAATTATTACAGTGTTGCTGCTAAATGTAATCATCTCGGGACCACTAGTTTTTCATAACAACAACATTTAGTATTGCAAAAAAAATTATAACTGATCCTTAATTAAATGATGACTTTAAAAACAGTAAAAAATGTTTGTTAACAAAGTATGTATTAACATATTTATTGTAAAACATTTATTATAAAGTAAGCATAAAACAGAATAGTAGCTTATTGATATACTGCTATATTCTTTCTTGAAAGTCATGCTTTAAATAGGCTTTATAACAGAACCCCTATTTCAATTGCAGCTTTTTTCAAGAACAGATCTGCTGAAGAAGCGATAAAACAAAAAACTTAGCAAACAAGATATATTTTTTATTTCCTACTATTAGTTCACACTCTCCCTATATTTATTTATTTATATATCTTGTTCAAATTTTCAATCATTAATAAAATAGTTATTATTCATCCTATCAAATTGAAATAAATTTTTTTTTAACTTGTACTGGATGACAATTGATGTTAATACAGATTTTTCAAATATTAATTCATTAATTAAATTTTAATTAATTAATTTTACTTTTATATGGGAGACAAAATGGCGGCCATTGGTTATTGAACAGCATTTAATGCATCTTCATATCTATAAGGGGGGGTTACCATAGGGGGACCCTGTTCTGTCGCCAAATACCACCAAGTTTGTTGCCAACTTGGTGATATATTGCCAAATTTGGTGACCAAAATGAGTCACCAAAAGTGACGCCAACTTGTCAATATCTGTAATATTTCGCCAAATTCCCATAGACTTCTTCCATTGTAAACCTACTTGCTTATAGAAAATCAACAAATTGAGATATTTTAATGCAACAAAAACTAATATTAGCTTAAGGGATTTATTAAATTTTTCTTTTGATGACCTAAGTAGACTTTAAAAACAAAATTTTTATATTACTTGTTTAGTGTAGAATTTAATATTGGTTGCCACTCCCAGCTGATATTGCTAACGTTAAATTATTGATAGCAATAACTGTGATCACATTATGTGACATAATTTAGATTTGTTTTCTTTCATTTTATTGTTATTCGGCACAGATGTCATATACGGCCCATATTGGCGCAATTTTTTTCTGATGCCAATGTGATATACGCAACGGGTCATATACGCAACTGGCGCCAAAGAATCGGTATTTTGCTTGATATGGTAATCTGAATGTTGTTGTTTATGCTGTTGATGTCTTCGCCAAAATTGCATCAGAAAAAAATCGTGCCAATATGGGGCATATATGACATATGTGCCTGTTATTCTAATAAGCCTTTCTTGAACATTTGTAAAAAAGAAAAGCTTATTGTTACTATACTGTTTACATATACTTAATATATTTCAGAATTTTACAAGGTAAATTTTAACATATCACAATGATGTATATTTCTATATTTGTTGATGTTTTAGATCTGATTTTATTTTTATATTGTTGTACATTTAAATTAATTCTTTGTACTTTATTTTTATTTTCTACTGATATTTGCTCTTATTTAAGTTTTATTGTCTATTTAAGAAATATTATTTAACATTTTTAAAACAAAGAAATGATCTTTAAAAAAAATAATAATAAATCATATGTACTTTTAAAGCTTCAAAGGTAAATTTTAATGTATGAAAATATGTGATCTGATTCTATTTTTATTTTATAACATGTTTGGATTTGAATTCTCTGCATATAGACCATTAAATGCACCATTTATTTTATTAAATTGAACATACACAGCTTATCATAAATGCAGTTAATCTAAAAATCGATCACATTGGTCTTGTATTGTAATCTCTGGTCATTCAAAAAAAAGAAAGAAAAATCTGCCTTCCCCCCCCCACCCAACTCATAAAGTTTAAAACTTTTAAAAGTCTTTAACTTTATCTGTTTATTGTAACTATTAATAATTAATCATATAATTTTCTCTTCCCTCCACCAAAATTGACATTTCATTCTAATGTTAAGAGGCAAAAAATGAATGTATATAAAATAACATTTATGGAAAAAAAAAAACACAGCTAGCTCCAATTGATACATTCTAAAATAACCCCATATATGTAACTGGTCGTGACCAGCAAGGTTGTAGTGGGCAGCTGCCTGGGTACCTGCCCGTGCTGGGTTTTTAAAAAATATATTTCTGGAACAAATGATGTATTTGTTAACAGTTTATGGTTATTTTGTTTTATTTATTCACTTCTTTGAATCTTAGAAAATATATTTGTGCTAATTTACTTGCACTTTTAGGTTGGGAACCCTATAATTTTATTACATTTTAGATTTTAATTTAAAATGTAAATTTAAGCTTTTCAGTCAGCTTCAAAAGTAATATGTTTACTAAACTTATTATATTTATTAAATTAATAAGAATAGTATATGCAAAGAAAATATTTTATTCATAGTTATACATTTTTTATTAATAGCAGTTGACAGGACACTGGTCTGATTTTGATCTGATGAAATGTTCCATCATCTTTCATTTGAACCAATTAAAAGAAAACATGCAATGCCATTAACATTAACCAATCAGAGAGCTGGTTTGGAACTTTAAATACAAATAATAACAATGAGCAGTGATGATAATCCTTCTACAGATTGCATCATTTTTTAGTTGTTTTTTATTGAATAGTGAATGCAAAATGTAAATGTTTAAAATTAAAACTTAGAGGCCATTATTAAGACTAAGATGTCATTCCCATTTATTAGACTATGATGTGTTCACGAAGATTGTATTTGACATCAGGATGCCACTTATTTCGGCAAATTCCTTGCACTTTCCTGAGCAAAAAATTAAATTTTCCCAGAGTAATTCCTCTGAGAATTTTCAAAATTTCAACGGATAAATTTTGCAAAGTACCATAATTTAGTAAAATTCCTTGTTTTTAATACTCATTTTTAAATTCCCTCAGTTTTTTCAGTTTTCCCTACATTGTGGAAACCCCAAAAGATTATTATTTGTGAGGAAGGTGGAATCATAGCCCTCATTTTAGGTAGATTTCGTATGAAATACTACCTATTGGCGTCGTTCCTATGTTGGAATTTCTGAAAAAACTTTGCAGATCTACACCGATCATGATCCCTAGAGCCCAAAACCACCCTCAGTAAAAAGCTTTATATATATATATATATGTATGTATCTATCTATGTATATATATCACTTTCTTCTGGACACAATAACTTCCACAATTCTGCACCAATCTCTTCCAAACTGATACATAAAATCAAGGGGCATAAAATCTCGGTTAAGTTCGTTAATGGGCAAAATCGGACCAAGGGTATGAAAATAGGGAGGGGTTTTGTGGAAACAGAAAACCCCCCATAACTTCTTAATTTTTGTACATATCAAATCAGTTTAAAGTTTTTATTACTTCTAAAAATAGGGCCAAAATTTTATGTATCACAGATTTTTGATAAAGTTAAAAATGGGCTCAAGGGGCGCCAAAAATTGGGTTTTTGCGAGAAAAAAAATTCATAACTTCGTCAATTCTCAAGATATCAAATCCAATTAATTTTATCATGAATCTCCTTAACATTATCTACAAGTTTTTGATAGGACCAATTCGTACCGCAAAAAAAAAAATTAAAAACAAAAACAAAAAGGGCGTTTGAAGAAGAAAAAAATCCATAACTCCGTCAATTCAAAAGATATAAAATCCCCATGAATTTATCATATATCTTCTTAATATTGTCTACAACATCTATATAGATAAGTTTTGGATAGGACCAATTCTTACAGCAAAAACAAATTAAAAATACATAGCGGTTGAAGAAAAAAATCATCTTAGTAAGGGTGTATTCAAATCCAAACTGCTTATTTTCTGAATCATTTTACAATTCATTTTTACTCTCAAAGGCTTCCAATTGGTACCTTTTCTTACCCAGAAACTATATAATGTACCGTAATGGTCAATTTTTTGATAGAGGCGGAATATATTTTAAAACATGCTGTCAAAGTGGGCCTTTTGAACCGAATTTCCCGAAGCGATTGTGTTAGAAATGAAAAATATTGTCTTACTGAGAAAATAACTGTTAATATATCAAGTTTTAATTAATTGAACGAAAATTAAAAACACTGGTCGCTTATAAATCTTCTCAAAAATCACGTCAATAAGTTTCATATTTTTCCTATTAAAAATGAATCTGGAGTTATGCCAGAAAATTTCGAGTTGTTGAGCATGGAAAAGTACTTTTTGAATACCGCCCTAACATGATTCTGATAAAACCAGTTATATAAAAATGAAATAAAAACTCGTCAAAAGCGGCGAGATAAAATTGTTAAAGTGGATTTATCTCTAATCATGATTTGGTTTTTGTTTGTGAAATTAGTATACTTAATTTCGAAATCTACCTCCGCCTGTAGGCCGGGCCGGCAGGTATTTTTTGATATTTTAATCCAATTTACCCAGGGAAAATTGCCCATTTATCCTGGGTTTTTTAATAAAACCTGCCTGGGCTGGGTTTTTTACAACCCTGGTGACCAGCTATACCATACATTTGAAGGGTTAAAATTAACCAAAGAACCATTAAAAGAAAATAAGATAATTATTGTGCTATTCGTGTCAAGGTGTTCACCTTTTACACTGTGAAAACAACATAAAGAAATGTATTTTTTATTGTATCATCTTTAAATTGTTTTTTCTTTATTATTTTAGAATTATATTTTATTACTAAAGTGGTATCTTCTATCCTTGGTACACAACTTGTAAAATTTTCAAGCAAATCTTTTTCCAATCTGCCTCCAAACATCCGAGTCTCTCATTGTTACTCCATAGCATAATCTTTTTTTACCATTTAATTCTACGTATCTTGGTAAACTAATAGTGATCTGATAAATGTATATTATGTATCGCTTATCAGGGATATGTTTAGAGAAATTTTAGGTCCTTTAAAGGACCCTTCACAAAATATTTTATACCCAAACAGGACCCTTCACAAAACATTTTATCCCAAAACAGGACCCTTCACAAAATTATTTGTCTCTTAAATAGACCTTTAACAGAATTTTTTCACTTTCAAATTGAACTTTTCACAAATTTAGTCATTTAAAAATAAAATATGGCCTGTAAGTAAGCAGTTAAACTCACCAAAGAGCATATTACTTAGCTTTTTATATATGAAGGAAAGAACATGAAGACATTGATAATTTAAAATTCACAAAATTATGACTAGAATTTTCACAAAAATAAGAAAAACTTCACAATTTCACAAAAACAGGACCCTATGAGAAAAGTCTGGACAGACCCCTGCTTATTCAAATCTCTGGTTAGTGAGAAAATCGTGTGATATATAGCACCATCGAGTTTGATATTATATCCAATTCAGTTTTCTTAAATGTTTCATTTATATTTTATTAATATTGCATTTCATTTTTCATCAGCATGCTCAAATCATAACAGAATATTCAAAGTTTCATATTTTTCATTTTGATTATTTTCATATTAGGAGTAAATAATAGATGAAATTGGTTTTTTTAAATACGTCTGATTAATATTATCAATCACTTCTGCGGGTTTTTGCATATTACTACTTAATCAAGAAGTTTCACTTTCATATTTATTTTTTTTCTCATTTGACTTTTATATATACCTTCCCTGAAAAGCATTTTTAAAACAAAGGGATGCCTTTTTCTTGTTACATGTATGTACTCAATGTATTTTGAAATTAAGATAAACTTGATATATTCCTGAAGATAAACTTGAATATATTCAAATGTTTTTCTGATCCGATTTCATTTCCCTTGTATTACATGTTGGAACATTTGATATTTGTAGGTTTTCATCTAAAGAATTCAATATTTTGAAATAATATTTAGACAAGTGGTGCTATTCTAATTTTGATACTATATTTTACATACATTTATATTTCAAACATAATTAACTTACACACTATTTACTTGTTAAAATGTTTTAAAGAAATTTATATTTGTATGTTAAAGTTCTGAGATTTTATGTTCAAAGTGTAAAGTATTTAAAAAAGAAAATAAAGGTGTATTTTTCTAGTGTTCTTTTTTTTTTTTTTTTTTTCTTTTCATGATCTCATCACATACGAGTCAATTGTCGACAGTTTAAAATATTATACTGAAGTGGACACAGATTAGTTGAGCAATTTCATAACTGAATAATTGTCAAAATATTACCAGTGTCATATAAAAATATATTTTGGTGCAGTTTTAAGTTAAACAGACTTGAGAAATTTGCATTGTGTGATCGTTAGTGTAGTACTGCAAAATTAAAGCATTACAAAGAGCATTGTGGAAACGCAAATAACCCTCTTATTATTCTTTTAGGTCTAAACCTTTTTGACAATAAAAATATAATAACTAGAGAACAGGAATTCTTCTTTTTTTAATAGAATTTAGTGTCGCTCCCGATGAAAAAAAAAATATGTATATAAATATAAATACAGTAGAATCCTGATTATCCGTGTTAATCAAACTTATACCTTTGGAATGGATTATTTTCTTCTGATGGACTGATGGCTTCCATTATTATGAAACAGCTATTATAAATGAAGTGTTAGGTGAAGATGAAAGAGCAGTTGTAAAAAGTTAGAACTCTGATTTTCTGGTCAGAATGAAGGGAAAAAATTCAAAAAAAATTATGGCCATTTTTTTCCCCATTCTGACCAGAAAATCAGAGCTCTAACTTTTTACGGCTGCTCTTTCATCTTCACCTAACACTTCATTTATAATAGCTGTTTCATAATAATGGAAGCCATCAGTCCATCAGAAGAAAATAACTCTGTTAAACGGGACTCTACTGTAGTACAAAACATATTTCAGCTTTAAGACTTAAAACACACGCTTTTATTTTATATAAAATGACGTCATCTGCATCGGCTGAAGAATTCCTCATTTGTGATCCAGTCTTCAGCAACATCTACAGTAAAGTATGCATAGGATGTCACTATCTCTGAATAATACACAAATTTAAAAAAAAGATTTCGTCATTCAAGAAACTCAACCAAAAAAAAAAAAAAAAAAAAAAAAAAATTGACTATCTAAAGATTCACAGGCCTTCATTTGTTTGTAAAATTAATATAGATACTCAAAATTAAATTTAGTTTATAATAGCTCCATGTTTTATTTGAAATCATTGATTTATATTTTTTCAAAATAGCACATATTTTAATACATTTTTTTTCAGTTTTTAAAGGAAAATGGCAACAAAAAGATATAATTGCTATTTTTCTTTTACTTTCTACAGAAATGGAGTTCTTCAATTGCCAATATTAAGCAAATGGCTTTAAAAACTACAAAAAAAATCAATATTTCAAAAATAAATGGAGTTGCAGTTTTCAAACAAATTGCATTTAAAAGTACTTTTTTTTTCCATTTTGACGTTATAAAAATTAAAAATGTGCTGTGCTTAGAAATTTAAAAAGTTGCTGTAGAGTCTTTAATCGTACAATGATAAATCTGCTTTGTATTACAGCTGGCTTATACGACGTAATGTTATTTTTTAGACAACACAAAATAACCTGGGAGAAAGAAATAGCATACCGGGGGCTAAAAAAAAGAGATACAGAAGCTTGGGAATCAATGATAATTTAATTTCAGGAAATCCAGTTTTATTAAAGCCAGTCATGAAAGGTAGGAAGGGTTTATCAGGATACTTGATTACTGTAAATAACCACAGAATTTGCACGCAGACAATCCTTTTTAAAATTCCATAGCAGTGCAAATTATGGCTGGCAAAACATTCTTAGACATTATCTTGATAATAAAAACAAATTCATTTTCACGGATGAGCTTTTAAAGTCATAAAATTAAATACAGAGGGTTTGACCACTTTGAGAAAATAAGAGCTTTGAAAACATCGTTATCCACGCTTCGAAACAGGCACTAAAGACCCAGATTTCTAAGCAATAATCATATCATCAAAAAAATTACAAATTCAGTAATTCTGCTTAATTCTAAATTATAACAGAAAATCTTAATTGCCTCAGTATAAATACTAAATAAAAGAGGTGCACAAAAGTGACTCTAAATTAATTTTAAATCTATTAGTTAAAATGACAATGTAAATTGAAGAAGAATAAAAGCAATGTAACATGGCTATTCTTTTTCTTAAACAACCCTTATTATTAATCATACATTTAATTAAGTTTAAAAAATCAAAAAACCTGACTGCGTAAAAAGTGAACTAATTATTTCTCCTCAATGTTAAACTATTTTTTATATTACTTACCTATTTTTTTATTTACTTGTATTGATGACTTTTAAGTTGCATTTAATTGTTAGTTCCTATCTATAAACACTGTTTTGACGAGGTCGATAAATGTCTAGGATGGTTAGAGTTGCAGTAAAGCTAGAGATCCTACTTACACAACTTCCAGGATGTGCAATATTTAAATGGAGCTTCTGACTGTAAAATAGTCAATGAAACATAGTCTTCCTTTTGAAAGACCTATCCAATGATATGCCACTCACTAGGGTGCGTAAAAAAAATTCGTGTCTACTGCCATTTTGAATTTATAAAAACAAAACCTAGCCTATAACCATTGGGCGGTTAAGACGAATCAATAGAGACCTCATTTATTAAAATCCATCCATCCGTTGGGATGTTTCGAGGGTATAAAGTAATCCACATACCCAGACATGTGTCAGACACATAACCCTACTTGGCATTTGGGTAATATCAAAACTAACTTTTAATTTGTTCAACAGAAACACACACTCCTTGCCTCAGCATCGACTCTGAGTAAAAGTCTGACTAAAAGTGGCGACACAAACATATGTGCATTGTTCATAAAGTATGATGCGATCGTACTTTGATTTGGCACAACATTTTTTAAGTTATCAAATCTAGTTTTTTTTTTTTTTTTCTGTGTGTAATGAATTTTATGTTATTACTTACCCATCATACTTAGCATAGGAGTAAATCTTGTAATCAGTTAAAAAAAAAATTATTTTTTGACAAGATTACATGCTTCAGATATTGGAGATTCCGAAAAACTTTAGAAAAAAAAAATTTGCCGTCCATCTGTCTGTGAGCCTGTAAACGCTCCATCTCCCTGAACAAATTGAGGTAGAGACTTGGAATTTGGTGTGTACTTACGAGGAAACTACACCTTAGTATAAAAATGAAAAAAATCTAAAGTAGCGGTTGAAAGAGTATATCAAAACACATTTGCTCACATTTAAATTATTTGCCCTCATCATCGAGATATACAGGGTTAGCACAAATGAATGACTGGATTTCGAAAATTTATATTTTCAAAACTATTACAGATATTATGTGACATATAAAAATAAAGAGGCTCATTCCAAGTTACTTTTCAGCTACAAATGTATGGTGTGCGAACCTTTCGTAAAATGACTAATAGCAAATCTTTAATCAAGTTCATTCCACAAATTTGGCAGTTTTGAACAGTCAACGATTCTTAATGCAGGACTAATGGATTAAAGCACTAAAATAATGCTAAATGGTGCATAAGAGATGCATTTTTTAGTGTTTTAATGAATCAGTGCTGCATTAAGAACATCTTTTCAATATAACACGCGCTTCACACATAGCCTAAAACGAGAATTGGATGTCTTACTGGGTTCTATATTCAAAATCTGGTTTAGAAACTGAATAAGGTCACGTGGCACCGATAATTTACCCAAAGAACTTCTAATTGATAAGATTGGAATCTACTATTGCTTTACACCATGAACTGTTTTGCTCGTTGGCTGTTTCCCTTTTTAACACTAGATGTTGTATTTTTCAAATTTTAAAACTTTATATCTCAATAACGGGAATATGAGGGCAAATAATTTTTGAGTTTAAAAACATGTTTCGATAGGCCCTTTCAGTTGCTACTTATTTAAAAACATTTCATTATTACACTATTGGGGTAGTTTCCTGGTTAGTATGTAATAACAGGAAGAAGCCTACTGAATATCAGTAACCACGATTATCCTGAACTATTTTTTTTTGTACTCTCAAAATATTCGTTCTGATAAAAGGTAGATAAAAATTTTAAAAATTGTTCATTTTAAGGAGTGGATAGAAAAGACAAAAATAAATTTTGCATAAAGGATGAAGTCGATCGAATATTTAGTTGACGAGATATTTGAAATCATTTTTCACACTCTTCGATTTTTCATGACCCTGTATTTCATTCAAATTTCAATTCGATGTATTTTAATTGGAAATAAGACGCTTAATCCAATGCAGTTAACTGTTAGTTAATATGATTATCATTTTTGAAGTTAACATGGATTTTTCTTTTACGCTATTCGCATAGATGCCAATATCTCCGGAAATTCCGGAGTTTCTCCGGAAATGTAGGATAAAATACGGAAGTACGGTAATAAGGTAGAAAATACGGAAATTTGAGACAAAAAAATCGCGAATTTCTTCGATCGATCGCGGCAAAAAATCACGAATTTCGTCAATCGGTCGTTGAAGTATATCGCGAAAATCGTCTATTAATCGATAAAACCGCCAATTTCTACAATCGCTCGCGGCAGAAAATCGCAAATTTCGCCAACCGATCGTTGAAAAAAGTTGCAAATTTTGTCAATCAGTCGTTGCAAATAATCGTGAAATTCATAAATAGGTCGTTGATGAAAATCGCAGCCGCGGCAAAATATCGCGAATTGCGTTAATCAGTTGGGGGGGAAATATCCTGAAATCCGGTAATCGGCCAATGATAAAAATCGCGGATTTCGTCCATCACTCGCTGCGCTGCAAAAGAAATCTCGAATTCCGTTAGTCATTCGCGGTAAAGAATTGCTGTTTTCGTCAATGAGTCGCGGCAAAAAAATCGCTCTTTTCGTCAGTCAGTCGCGACAAAAAATCGCTCTTTTCGTCCACATGTCGCGGCAAAACATCGCGATTTTCGTCCTCATGTCGCGGCAAAACATCGCGATTTTCGTCCTCATGTCGCGGCAAAACATCGCGATTTTCGTTCTCAAGTCGCGGCAAAACATCGCGATTTTCGTCCTCGAGTCGCGGCAAGACATCGCGATTTTCGTCCTCAAGTAGAGGTAAAACATCGCGATTTTCATCTGCAAGACGCGGCAAAACATCGCGATTTCCATCTGCAAGTCGCGGCAAAATATTGCGATTTTCGTCTGCAAGTCGCGGCAAAACATCGCGATTTTCGTTCGTCAGTCGCTGCGAAAAATTCGCGATTTTCGTCAGTCAATCTCGGCGGAAAATCGCGAATTTTGTTAATTGGTCGCAGGATTTCACACTCGCATCAATCACGGATTTTTTGCTCCGTAGATGTAAAAAAAAATTCCAAAATTTATTATAAAAAATTATTAATACATTAAAAGTAAAAGTAAATTAAATAACCTTTATTTAAATTATGTTTGTGTTGATAAATGCAAAAGCTGCAAGAGGACTGAAAATATTTGTAAAAAATATAGCTCGTAAAAAACTTTGTGCAACTCCTGAAATGACTCCTGAAACCTGAACATTTTACTCCTGAAGAGTGTCCAAAACTCCTGAAATTTAACTGCTTTACTCCTGATACAGTCTTTACAATGTTGGCGTCTATGTATTCGGTACTACTCTATTTTCATGTCAACCAAAAAACTATCGCCAAACTATAAGATTAAATGCCAAAAATGGCTTATCGTAAATGCCACATTCACTTGACATTAAACACATTACACGTATTTGTTGAGTCATCAAGTCATTTTTACATTTTATTTCGACATTTTATTTGTATTTTTATTAATCTTTTACTAATTTATTTGTTCTTTCATTATTTAAAATAAAAATTATGCCAATTTGTATAATTTTGCGAGTAGTTTGGCAATTTATGTAACTTGTTGAAATTGGTCGGCAGGATAATCAAGTAGTACCAGCAATTCAGCATTACTGTGTTTTAAAAATATTTAAATAATACATTTAAATTTTATTTTGGAATTGCAATGCATTTTATAAATAGTTTAACATGTTTTATTTTTATATTATGTATATCCATGATGGGTAAGTATTACGGTGGCCCCCAACTAGTAGTTTGTTTCGTATACATTTTTTTTTTGTGCAACAATTATTTTTATGAAATATTTTTTTTGTTTTAATAATCAATAAAAATAGTATACTAGTTTAAGTTATTTGATTTATTGAAATTCCATTCAGTACAGATTTTGCGTCAAGAAAAAATATCCAAGATGACTGCTTGCGGGGAGATACATCTGTTCCGAATAGTAAATAAAAGTTATGCAGCATATGGCTGTGCACAAATATGTTACATGAAAGAGTAGCCCTTCCTTATATGGCTTGTTCAGAATAGACTGTAGCTCTGTTTTCGTTCTTCTCAAAAACATAAGCTCTAGTTTAATTTTTTTTTTTTTTTTTTTTTTTTTTTTTAAGTGCGACTATATTTAAAAGTTGATTAAATTATGAATATCTCACCTAATTTCACTAAGAACATTGTAATATGTATGTAAACTAATGTTTGGGAGACAAACACAAGACATTTTCTTTTATATTTATTTTTTTTTAATTCAGTTACACATTCACTTATTAGCAGTTCAATTTCACTTATTAGCATCATTTTTTGCTCAAATTTTTAATCTAGGACTTGGCTTGTTATGGTACCAAATAAATTTTCTATAGAGCAAGAATTCATCTCAAACTTGGTTGAATGAAGAATAAATGGATTTGATCCGCTTCGTTTTTGAAAGCCCAAATCTTGTATGTATGTAGGATAAAAATTGGGGTATTGATAATGGCAGATGAACAACCTTGCTAGCTGCGATTTAGAAAAAGATACAGTAGAGCGCCGATTATCCGAACAAGTCTGGACCGACCCTAGTTCGGATAAATGGACAGACAATTTAAGGGATGTTTCTAACTATACTAAAACTTACACATGTTATCTAAGTCTAGTGCTGGCTTGTTTAAAAATTGTTTTATTTATCTATTTATTTATGTCTTTACATTTTTATCATTAAAAAAACTTTTTTCCTCTCTATCATTTTCTGAATTCCAGATTTTATAATTTAAGCAAAAAAGCTTTCGATTGCTGCTTGCTTCAACAAAGACACTCTTTTAAGTGTTGTCATATCTCAAATTCTTGTTAAATATGTTAGTTGAATAGGATCAGCGCTCTTCTGCCATTTGAGCGATTTCATAGTTGTTTCCATACATTCAAAGGCATCGTTATGTAATGGACCCAGGTCATTTTTAGAGCATTCGTTTTCATTTTCTTCAATTTCTTTTTCATCTTGAATCTCATCCACAATATCATCATCTTTTAAAATCTGATATCCAGGGTCACGTATGTCACTATTTAACCGCTCGTTAATTTAATTTTCTTCATAGCTTAGGATTCTTCCCATCTCCTTTATTGTCTTACATTCCTCATTTTCTGATCCACTATTAGTTTTTTCTTTATCTAAAATTTTATTTGAAGCCAATAGATAATTGGGAGTTCGGTTAAATTTTTTGGGGGGAGAAATAGGTTGTTCAGATAACATAGTAAAAAAAAAAAAAAAAAAGAATAAATAAGAGAAATAGGCTGTTCGGATAATTGAAAGTTCAGTTAATTGGAGTTCGGATAATCGGCGCTCTACTGTACTTTCCAAAATTTGTATAAATTTTTGTCAAACGTTTTTAGAGAATTTCTGCCAGTGCCAGAGGAGACCAAGCTTCTTCAGCAAGCATATGGTGATTAAGTTTGCAGTGGTACAGTGGACCAAGCTACTTGATTCATTCTTGTGCTGGCTACTTGTTATCCAAGTTTGTTGAATTGGGCCACTTGTTAAACTGGCTGTATCACTTAAGGGTGTATTCCAATCCAAACTGCTTATTTTCTGATTAATTTTTCCCTTTGAAATGCATCAAACAGGCAAATTCTCTTATTTAGAAAGAACATAATGTACCGTGCTTGTCGATTTTTTGATAAATGCAGAAAATATTGTAAAAATGCTGTCAAAGTTGGCGTTTTGAACCAAGTTTTCCAAAGCGGGAGATTTAGGAATGAAAAAAATTA
Organism: Maratus speciosus; assembly: GCA_963932465.1. NCBI lineage: Eukaryota > Metazoa > Arthropoda > Arachnida > Araneae > Salticidae > Maratus > Maratus speciosus. The sequence goes on from OZ010794.1 coordinate 551,343,016, forward strand.
TCATACTGAGAAAATAATTGTTTAAAAATCAAATTCTAATTAATTGAGCGAAAAATGAAATCACACAACCTCTTATACATCTCTTCAAAAATCACCTCAGCAAGTTTCATGTTTTTAGTTTTAAAAATGAGTCTGAAAATTTCGAGCTGTTGAAGGTGGAAAAGGTTTAAGGTGGGTGGGGGGCACCTAGCATATTAAAAAAAAGTAACGATTTGGAATTGGACCAATGAAAATCTGCATAGATGCCGCTAAACGTATCTGATTGGTCAGAGCTTTCTGACGCTATAAGGGGTTACCAAAGGGGGCGGTTCTGTCGCCAAACGTCGTCAAGTTTGTCACCAACTTGGCGATATATCGTCCAATTTGGTGTCCAAAATTTGTCGCCAAAAGTGACGTCAACTTGGCGCTATTTCCAGTTTTTTGCCAAATTTCCATAGGAGTTTATTTGCTTGCAGAAAATCAACAAACAGATATTTCAATGCAACAAAAACTAATATTAGCTTATGAATAGAGCTTAACACGCTAAGCATCACATCAGCCACTGGTGGCTGACAGCGAACTTTCCGTTTAAAACGCGTCATTCACCGATGGCTGGCATCTAAAATATGATCAGACCTGCCAACTTTTGAAAATGAGAAATCGTAGCACAGAATATTGAAATTAATCTGGAGGTTGGTTGGTTGGTTTTTTGTGTTTTGGAGCCATCTTTTGACATTCGTAAAAGGAATAAGGTTTCAGTTTTTCAACTCAATATAGTAATTTTTTTCCTCTGAAAATTTTTATACGATATTTAAAGTTTCTTCTCGTTTTGCAGCATTTTTTTACATTTGTAAAAGAAGCCCAGTTTCAATTTTTTAGCCCAGTGCAGTAAATTTTGACGAAATTCTCGATTTTTTTTTTCCTGCGACCATTTCAGGATATTCACAATTTTTTCCCCACAATCGTAATTCACATTTTTCTATCACGATTCTTTGTTGAAATCTGCACTTTTTACCATGAACTTTTGACAAATTTTGTGTTTTTTAGCACACAAAATTGAAATGTTTAATAATAATTCGTAAACTGAAATGGTTAATAATAAATAGTACATATCGTGCGATTTTGCACACTATTTCAAATCTTGCCCCTCAATGATCCCCCCCCCCCCTCCAGAAATTCTTAAAATGGCATCCCTGTTTCTAAGGAAGGGAATTCCTGTATAAATATTTACAGAAACACGATTCACTTGTGGTTGATATACAAAAGGAGGGTTTTATGTTAAGAAGTTTGTTTTGCAGCCCAGATTTTTTTTTTTTCCCATGAGCATTTTTTAATGCCCGAATTTTCGGATTAATGACAATTTTTTTAAAACTTTCGTAAATGAATACTTTGAAATTTTAGAACAGAATCATTTCTGAAAAATATGCTATGCGGGATAAAAATCGAAATTAGAAACAAAAAATGCGTTTTTTGTTTTTTGCAAAAAATCGTAGTTTAAGACCGATTTTCGTAGCATCGTAGTTTATAGGTCCAAATCGTAGCAACTACGATTTTTTCGTAGCAGTTGGCAGGTCTGTATGATACAAAACTGAAAAAAATATACATTGTTTTAAATAATTGCTGAACAAATACTTAAAATTTACCTACCTTTTATTTATTACAGGATTATACTTTCTTAAAAATTAAACATTGTAAATTTTCAGCACTTCAGTGTCAGTCATTGTGACACTCAACGTGTTAATTGAACTATTTACATTATTTTTAAGCACAAACACTAAATATTTACAATATTCGTAACTCTCTATATATAATTTTATATTTAATAATTCTTATAATTATGAAACTCTAAGCTCTAATGATTATGTGCTTGGAGATAAGGAAATAAAATTGTCAGGAGTTGGGGAGGAGTGGGTTTTTACAAAGTGGAATCTAAAAATTGAATGCATAGAAAATAAGGGATTGCAAAGCGATACAGAATAGAAACACGAAACAATTGCGTCTGGGGTTGGCTAGAAAACAGGGATTGCTTTGCGATACCGAATGGAATCGCGAAGCTATTACGCAGGGGGTTGGTGAGCGTAGCGAGCAGGGGGGCAGAGCCCCCCTAGTATGTAAAAAGAATATTAATGTTGTTAACGTAAAATGAAAACGAAATTTTTTTAAAAATGCTTTATTTGCTACAAAAGTTTCATTCAAATTATATACCACTTAAATTGGTAAAAAAAAAGCATACCTACAGAGTGCTATAAATATAATATTCAAAATGTGATTCTAACAGGATAACATGTGGTAGATGTATATCAATTGAATAACAAATATATATGTTGTATGAAATAAAATGTAAGAATGTACTTAATCCCACCTACAGCCTAAATTTTGAAAATAATTTTGCAGTGAAAAGTTTTTTAATTTAAAGATAATTGCTTAAGCCTATTTATTCTGAATAAATTTAAATAATTTTGCACAAGTTACGGAATAAGTTCAGAATATTTTAATTCAGATTAATTTCAAACTGCTTTTTTACTTTATATATATATAATTTATTTATTTATTTATTTTTTCACTGGAATTCAAATGCTATTGATGATTTTAAAATAATTTTGCAATCCATGGTGACTCAGCCTTGTGACCTATGCACAAATGACATTTCACTACACAATGATTCAAGATCAATTTGATCGATGCATTTGATCGAATATTTCAGGCTACAAGGGAAAAATAAGCGTGTGTGAGAATATCCAGTTATCAGAATAAAAATATGAAAAAAGGGGTCCCTAAACATAACTTTTGTAAAAAAAAAAAATTAATATGAGAATTATACTGATTGCAATTGCAAGATTCAGATCAACCTTATAACTTTAGCTACAAGAAAAGGGAACTATAAATGGGCTGTAGGAGGGGTAACACGTCAATCTTGACAGACAGCAAGGGCTTCTTCACGTTCTTGTAAGAGTTCATCACCAGTTATTTTCATTTTTTCACTTGAGAAATCTTTAATTTGGAGACCTTGGACTATCTGCCATTTTCTGTCAGATCCAATAGTAACAGGAAAACTGTAAATGACATCTGGTGGTGTACCATACGATCCATCTGAAAACACACCCATGGATACAAATTTTCCCTAAAAAATAGTTAAAAAATTAAAAATGAAGTTTTGTATGTATATGTACATAAAACATTTTACATACACAGGGTTGTTATAATTAAAGTTCGTCTATTCCGAAGGCTCTAGAGCCGGTTCTATGGCTCCAAACGAAACAAAATTTCACTAGTACATAGTTTAAGAGATGCGCTCTGCGAAAATCGAAAAAAAAAAATTAGTTACATTTTTCGTCAGTAGGTGGTGGTGTGCCAATATTTAAGGTGATGTTTGCAGATTCATTATATCAATTTCAGTCAATCCAGACGAAGCACACAAATTTAAAAGTTTCAGCAAACTTCGAGGTACTGCGAATTGTTATAATTAAAGTTCACCTAATCAGACAGCTTTAGAGCCTGACCTATGACTCCAAACAATACAGAAAAATGAATATAATTTCATGTGATGTAATCTGCATCAACAAAAATAAAACATGTCGCTCGGCAACGAGGAAATAACGAAGAATAACATTACGCATGTTCAATGAATCCTCCACCATTTTCAATAACTCATTCCATTCTTAGAATTGTGCTTTCTACAGCATTGCGTAAACTGTCCTGTGAAATTGAGCGAATATGAAGTCTAATACTGTCTTTCAGATCAGAGATTGTCTGACATCTGTCTTTAGATACAGAATCTTTCAAAAATCCCCACAACCAAAAATCGCATGGTGTTAAATCAGGCGATCGAGGTGGCCAGACTGTTTGAAAATAACGACTTATGATGCAGTCTTCTGTAAAATGGCTTGTCAAGAAAATCCGAACTGCTCTAGTAATGTGCGGTGGTGCACCATCTTGCATAAATACGATATTTTGAAGGTAGCCTCGCTGTTGCAGCTCGGGAATCAGAAAATTTGACAACATATTGAGATACCTTCTCCCATTTACGGAACATGTAATGGGTCCTGTGGATGTTAGTTCCTCAAAAAAATATGGCCCTATCATAAACGTAACTGTGAAACCACACCACACCATCACTTTAGCTGCATGCAATGGAACTTCTTGGACAACATTAGGATTTTTTTTCGCCCAAATTCGACAGTTGTGTGTGTTCACTTGTCTGTTTAAATAAAAATGCACTTCATCAGTCCATAGAATATTCCATGGCCAAGAATTGTCCACATTCATTCGTGCAAGAAATTGTAGTGAAAATTATAGCCAACTTTTGGTATCACCCTGCATTAGTTGTTGCACCCTCTGAATCATGTATGGATAGTAGCGCAAAATTTGACGCATCACTTTTCTCACAGTGGAAATCAGCATATCGACTTTATTTGCAATAGCTGGCACACTTGCATTACCAAATGATGACTGGCTTGCTAAATCCACGGCAGCAGTAGCAATATCTTCAATGCTAGAAATATCTACCTTTTTTTGTAATCTGACAAGACGAATGTCAAGTTTTCCTGTTTCCTCGAACATTTTAATCATTTTGTGAACTCCACGATCCGACATTGGTCCACGTCTAACATCTTTTAGTTTCCGAAATTCTCGAAGAGCTGCAGCTGTGTTGCTGTTATTTTGATAAAATAACTTTACAAGAAGTGCCTTTTCTTTCAAAGTTACCATTCTCTACAAAGCGTAGATTCAAATGCTTTTCAGAAACAATCAAGTGTTCCAGTGTCAAAGAAATCACAGACACACTTTATCAGCAAGTTTTAAATCGTCAGGTGGTTAGAAGTGTATTTCAAGTTTTTGAAGTTGCGACGTCATTTGTCAAAAATTTGATTAAAATGCGATCTTTTTCAAACGTTGGGTGAAATTTTGTGATTTTGCATGTTTCATCTGAATTGACCGAAATTGATATAATGAATATGAAAAAGTTTACTTTTACCAACTGTGAAATAAAATTTCCTGTATTTTGTTTTTTACAAAATAAAAGAATCTGCAAATATCGGCTTAAATATTGGTTGCAGCACCACCTATTGACAAACATTTTAACAACTTTTTTTTTTTTCGATTTTCGCAGAGTACATCTCTTCAACTACGTACTAGTGAAATTTTGTTTCGTTTGGAGCCATAGGACCGGCTCTAGAGCCTTCTGAATAGGCGAACTTTAATTATAACAACCCTGTACTCCCTCAAATCCACAAAGCTTAGGACTAGAGGTTGTGCAGATTTTAGAATTTTGTGGATTTCTAGTCATTGCTTTGTTTAAATTTCTTAAACAGTAATTTGAATGTAATAATGCAATCAAAATTATAATGATTACTTGCAATGTAGTAAACTACAGTAGCGCTCAAAAGTATTTTGACAACCTTATATTCTCTCTTATTTTATTTAATATAAAAATGTAAAAGAAAATATATTCCGCAGTTATTCAAATGTATCAAGTTTCAACTTGTTTGTTTACATTCGGCACCACCGAAGAAATATGACTCCTCCTTAGCTCAAAAGTATTTTGACAATTAGTTTGCATTTAATTGTTGAAAGTGTCAGTGGCGCTATAGCTTCGGTTAGTGTTTATATTGACTTATTGTAATTATTTAAGTGCCGAAATGTAAAAAATATTGAAGTGATTCTAAAAAAGCCGCTGTAAATTCACTTATTTGTAGACTGCAAGCAGAATTAGCTAGTTCTTTTAACGTGTCTCGGCAACTTGTTATTACATGGAATAAAGTTTTTAATAAACAGAATTACGTCAAAAATAAACATCATACTGGTCATCCAAAAAAAAACAACTTGCAATGTTGACTGTATTATAAAAATGATATCTACAAGTGACTGTCGTAAGCCCGCTGTAATAATAAAAAATGAATTGAAAGAAAATTATGGCATAGACATACACATTTCATCAGTCAAACGATGCCTAAATCTCTGTGGTTTACATGGCAGAAGCCCAGCAAAAACACGTTTGTTATCTACTAAGAATAGGAAGGCTGGAATTGCATTTGTAAAACGGCATAATCTTTCAGGGCAGAGTAATTCCATTGCTAAAGTGTTGAAATTAATGATTGACACCGGAATTGGAAAACAAATTTATTTGTAAATAAGAAAAAGCTATATTTCACATAGATAATAAACCGAATTTTTTTTAACTTTAATTCTGGTGTCAATCATTAATTTCAACACTTTAGCAATGGAATTGCTTTGCCCCTGAAAGGGTTATGCTGTTTTACAAATACAACTCTAGCCTTCCTATTCTTAGTAGATAACAAACGTGTTTTTGCTGTTCTTCTGCCATGTAAACCATAGAGGTTTAGGCGTCGTTTGACTAATGAAACGTGTATGTCTATCAGGGGTGATTGTGACTCAGAGTGAAAAACCCTGAAAATTAATTCATACAAAGCGAAAAACCCTGAAAATTATCGATGCAAAATATACCAATATCAATCTACATAACTGATGCTGCAACATCATGACAATCAAATGACATATTTCTACTGTTGTTTGAAATATACAATTGCAGAAAAACATAATTTGATAAACTTACATTAATTTCACTGAAAGCTAAATAACTTCATCAAATGGAGCATGTAGTTTATCTTGCTAACTATGCAAAGTTCGAATTCTATAATCAGTAAATACATTTATTCCAAGTACTCATGAAACAAGTACAAATTATGTGTTAAGAGTGTGATCTCTTAATCTTTACAAGTCAATACACCTAGTTATTTGAAAATAGTAAAAAAATCTCAAAACCAATCCAGTTTTACTTCTAAGTGGCTAAGTATTAGAGAGAAAAAAGAAAAATAAATGAATAAATAAAAATAGAAATTTTCTTTGTTTTTTTTAGCTTTGCACACAAGGTAAATTTCTTATTCTGCTTTCTTCCTGGGTATTACACATTACAGATATGAAATTCTGGACATATTTGTATTCAGACTCAGATGGATGACAATACCAGGGGTGATCCTGAGTAAAAAAAAATTATATCTGAAATTCACAGCACCTTTTCTGAAAGGTTACAGCAGAGGGGGGAAGGGAGGGATCACTCCTGGTTCTAATTATGTGTTTTTTCTGTGATCCTTTCACGAAATTCACGATCGTTCAGCGAAATTTGCCTTTTTTTCGCAATTCTTTAAAGAAATTCATGTTTTTTCCCTCAGATCTTTTAACAAAGCTTGCATTTTTTCAGTGTTCCTTTGACAATATTTCCGCTTTTCCAACGATTCTTTGACGATATTTCCATTTTCCAGGGATTCTTTGACGATATTTCCGTTTTTCTAGCGATCCTTTGACGAAAAATCACATATTTCCCCGCGATCTTTTGACGAAAATCACGTTTTTCCCGTGATTCCAGAGGGGAGAAATCCCTCGTGGTTTTAATAGTGTTTTTTTTCTGCAATCGTTTGACGAAATTCACATTTTTTTTCGTGACCCTTTAACAAAATTTGCGTTTTCCTGCAATCTTTGGACGAAAATCGCGTTTTTTCCTGCGATTTTTTGACGAAAATCTTGTTTTAGCTTTCCTTTGCGAATTTTGCACTTTTTTCGTGATCCTTTGACGGAATTTGTGTTTATTTCGCGATCATATTAGACAAAATTTGTTTTATTTCGAGATTCTTTGACGAAATTCCCGCTTTTTACTCGATCCTTTGGTGAAATTCGCGTTCTTTTATGAAATTTGCACTTTTCTCGCGATCGTTTGACGAAAATAGAGTTTTCCTGCAATTCCGGGATGGGGAATATCCTTTCCGGTTCTAATTCTGTGTTTTTTCAGCTGTCCTTTGACGATATATCCGTTTTTCCCGCGATCTTTTGACGAAAATTGCGTTTTTCCTGCGACCCTTTGACGAAAATCTTGTTTTATCGAGATCCTTTGCGAAATTTGTGCTTTTTTTTTTTTTTCACGATCTTTTGCAAATTTTCTGTTTACTTTGCCATCATTTGTGTTTATTTCGAGATTCTTTGACGAAATTCGCGTTTTTTTCGCAATCCTTTGACGAAATTGTCGATTTTTTACAGCGAACGATTAAAAAATTGATTTTTTGGCGACCATTTGTCAAAATTCGTGAAATTTTTTAATGTCCGAATTCTCCACTAAGCAACGATCTCATAAACGCGGAAATCCGGGGTACACCCGGAACAAATCATCCCTGGTCTATGGCCGTAATTTTCTTTCAATTCATTTTTTATTATTACAGCGGACTTACAACAATCACTTGTAGATATTATTTTTATAATACAGTCAACATTGCAAGTTGTTTTTTCCAGATGACCACTATGAGACTTATTTTCGATGTATTTCTGTTTATTAAAAACTTTATTCCATGTAATAACAAGTTGCCGAGACACTTTAAAAGAACGAGCTAATTCTGCTTGCAGACTACCTTTTTTAAGTGAATTTACAGCGGCTTTTTTAGAATCACTTCAATATTTTTTACATTTCGGCACTTAAAAATAATCACAATAAGTCAATATAAACACTAACCGAAGTTATAGCGCCACTGACACCTTCAACAATTAAATGCAAACTAATTGTCAAAATACTTTTGAGCTAAGGAGGAGTCATATTTCTTCGGTGGCGCCGAATGTAAACAATCAAGTTGAAACTTGATACATTTGAATAACTGCAGTCATAGTTTTCTTTTACATTTTTATATTAAATAAAATAAGCGAGAACATAAGCTTGTCAAAATACTTTTCAGCGCTACTGTATTAAAATAAAGAAATAAAATGATAAAAAAGTAAAATAAATTTAAAAATGATTAAATTATTAAAAGTGAAGGTCAAGTAAATAATCAATAATGTATAATTAAATATGCATAATAAAGATGAGATACATTTTCCATGAGTTATTCAATTAAACTTTCCTCATAAAGTTGTCCTGTTAATTCACATCAAAATCGAAGTAAGGAAGTTTAGCCAGTCTTAATAATAACCAAAAAAGTTTGATTAATACATAAATATATTTGGTAAAAAGATCAGGATTACCAGTGATATCAGCAATATCTTTTTTCAAAAATAAATTTATACATCCTTCATGAAAAAACACGTGTTCAGTCCTATTACTGATAATTACGTATTAAAATATATACGGAATGATATAAAACTAAAAAATTCTGTAATTTTACCTCTACATTTGAACTGAAAGTTTCATTGTTTACATTTGTTATGATGTGTGGATTTGAAGGAGTCTATTGTATACATAAAATAACAACTATATTATATGTAGTAATGTACTCAACCCCATGCCATTATCACTATGAGAAATTCATTATAATTTCAAATATTATGCATGGATAATTCAGAGCTTCCGCCAGATTTTAAAAAGGGCAGGGCGCTGTTGGAGTAGAAAGGACACTTTTTACATTCTTCAGGGTGCTTTTTTTTTTTAAGGGCACTTTTATAGTGTTGACTCTAGACCAATTTAGCAGGGCCCAGCACCCGGCAACCTTTTTTTAACAACATAAGCATCGTGACAGATTTTTTAAAAATATTTTATGAGCACAGAGAGTCTTACTGCCCTTTTTGACATGGCTGTTTGATTCATTTCCTTTACTAGTAGCGAAAGGAGAGAAAAAAAAAAAAATTTCACAAAATACGTCCATTGATCACAGGAAATAACTTGTAAATTTCATCATTCGATCGAAGGGAAATATCACGAAATTTGTTAATCAAGTCATGCGAAGAAAAAAAAAAGTGAAATTTAGCAGTAAATTATGGGGAAAAATTGCGAAATTCATGCATCAATCTCAAGAAAAAACCGTGAATATCGCCAATAGGTTTGTTGTGGGAGAAAATTTGCAAAAAAAAAATCAAAAAATTCATTAATAGCTAGCATGCAAAATCACTAAATTCGTCAATCCGTAATGGGAAAAATCTCAAAATTCAACAGTCAATGGTGGGGGGAGGACTTAAAAATGGTCGATAGGCTGCATGAAATAAAATACTTGCGAGTTTTGCCAATCATTTGCAAGAAAACCAACACAAAATTCGAAAAATTGGAAGAAGCAAAATATCGCGAAATTTAATTTGAATACAAAGTTTAAGTATATTTTATGGTGCAACTGTCAATACATATTTTTTTTTTAAAAATTAATTTGGCAGAATTAAATTTGATACAAAATATCTAAATAGGATTCTATAAATAAAGTGATAAATTTAAAATATTAATCTAAAGTTAAAAAAATATATATAATTACAAAGAAATGAAAAATATTTAGAGTACATTATGAAAACTTAAATTTGAATATGCAAGAAAGCACCACTGACAATTTTAATTTACATTAAAATCAGGAATTCTTGCATACCCTGTAAGTTATTAAGACACTGTGTGGGACAGGGAGATACTAGTTTAAAAAACTTAAGCAATAAGATATGCAACATTATGATAAAATAACTTAGGGAAATGTGTTATTACATTCTAAATAATCATTGTAATTTATACAAAATCATCAAAAGCACCAGCTTCTTAACTGCTGATAATAGAACAAACGAATCCCAAGTGTATAGAATTGGCTATAATCAGTTGAATCAGTACCATATCTGAGCTTAAGTTTGATGCTCCAGTAGCTAGCTTATCTTAAAGCTCTGCACAGTCATAGAAAACATGCTCAGACCGGCTTTTTACCTGGGCCTGAAATTCATTTTATTCGAAATGAGTCGGGCGTGGAATTCTTTTGATGAAAAAAAATTGTACTACATTTTTTCAACGAAATCTTTAGAAATTTAATTTGGTTTACCAAATCAGAGAAATATTTTTTTTAAATATACCTTTTTTTTTCCTTAACAGAACTTTAAAATTTTCTTCAACCATTCCTTTTATTTTAAACTGCCTTAATATTTTTAATGAGTATTCGTGTGTAGTCATGGAGAAAACACCTCATATATCTCATTACCAAATTATCGTAAAGAGATGCACAAACGGTGTTGCTGGACTGGGTCTACTTTTTGAAAAACTTTTAAATAGATGTTGCCTACATAGTTAAAATTGTACCACGTTTCATTTTTCATATGGTATCATTCACTTTTGAAACATTTTATTTCCTTGAATAAAAGCTGAATAAATCCTTCTATATATAAAAAAAAGTTTTGATTTGGAAATGGACCAATGAAAATCTGCGTAGAGCATTCCGGGTAGATCAGCATCCAATTTGAATGCTTAAGCATGGCCTTTCATCGTTAATATAAAAAAAAACTTGCATACAAAGATATGAAAATCAGTGGTATTATAGAGAAATGTTTGATAAACACGCTGATGTAGACAGTTTTCAAATCTAAGAATTATTTTAAGAGATATTTAATGCTAAAGTTGGACAAAATCGTTCCATTAAAAAAGTTTTATTAGAGTAAAAACTATACATGAGAATTTAATCATTTTTAGATCATTTTATACGTTATAAGTTCCCGGTGTGCAGATTGCATTTATTTTTCTTATTTGACTCATTTTTTGAGGTTTTATTTCAATTTTAAATTCAAATTTTCAGCATTTCGAGAGATTTTTTACAAATTTTAGAAAATGTTATTAATTTAAACTGTTGCCAGTTGTATAAACAGCGCAAGCAATAATGTTTACTTCTAATTAAAAATTTATTTACACGTGACTATTACAAACAGAAAAAAAACTTTAAAATTAGAATTAAATGATTACATGTTAAAAGCAGGAAAATTACGTCATAAGAACCATAGGCACAGATGTCATATGCCTCATATTGGCGCAATTTTTTTCCAACGCCAATTTGGCGAAAACATCAATAGCATAAACAACAACATCCGGGTTACCATATCAAGCAAAATAACGACACTTTAGCACCAGTTAAGTATATGTTGCGTATATGAAATTAGCGTCAGAAAAAAACTGCGCCAATATGACATCTGTGCCGAACCATATTTACACTTGAATTTTAAAAGATAAACAAAATCTTAAAATGAAAAAAATCATTATTATGCGTTAAAACTTGTAATTTGAGGAAATTACGTCATATTTAAAATGGCAAAAAATATAGCAAAACAATTTAAATTGAAAAATATATTTGCGCGAGATATTTTCAGATAATCTTTTCAACTATTATCGTGAATTCGAAGACAGCACAAATAATATTTCCTTCTAACAACAAAAGTATTTTCACGTGAATATTAATAAGAGAAATAAAACTTTGGTGTAAATTACATCAGATTTGAAACGATACATTTAAAATGAATTATTTAAAAGAACTATCTTATAGCACTGTTAAAAAATACCGGGAGACAATGACACTGTTTACTTAATTTTACATTAGCTTATTTTCAAATGTTTAACTAATTTTTTTAATTAAACACGAAAACAGCCATTGTATCTCTTAACAGCAGCAGATTTGGTCTTAAAAATCCCCAATCCAAGGAAACCGAATAGAAACCCGTTTACAAAGAGATCGCTACTTTTTTTTTTTTTTTTTTTTTTTTTTTTAAATTTTAATTCAATATTTTTAAAGCTGATCAAATTAGCGTGCTTTCAGGATTTTGATGAACCTGAACGGGGGTTGGCGAGCGTAGCTCGTTTAGATTAGAGATAGATTAGAGATTTAGATAAGATTAGAGATTAGTTTAGATTAAAGATTTAGATCGTTTTAGACCCCCTAGTTTATATTTTAAAAAAAATTAGGAATTATGACCTACATTAATTTTTTCATAAAAAGAATCTGCATGCTCCAAAGCATTCCTATGTACTTTTACAGCTTATTCCAAATCATTAGTTTTCAAGTTATAGAGAAATTTTATTTTTGATCGTCTCTTCTTATGGCATTCACAGAAAAGAAAATCTTAAACTGAACCACATAAAAAAAGTTGTAGAATTTTCTTTTAAAGTGAGTTTATTTGAGATTCCGATCAGTTACTAGAAAAAATATTTAGAATGTTTCCAGTACTTTTGCTTGTACAATTTTTATTTATTTATTTTTATCGAAAATCTTCAAATACATTTTCATTTTATCTAAGGAACTGAAAATGAACTAGTAAAAATGGGTGTTACCAATTTTAAAAAATCAAAGTTCGTATAATTTTTAATATGTAGATGACCTATTTCAAAACTTTTACTTATATTTGAAAGTACACACAATTCCAATTAAACAGTACCTCTCTCATCCTCTGCTTTTATAATTATCAGGCGATCTAAACCGGACCTTCCCGGTTACAGAATATAAGGGAAGGCCATATTTACATTAATATTTTTTCTTTAATTGCCCACTAACATCAAAAAGCATTTTTATTTGAAAAATATCAATTTTGCATTCATATAAAGTTTTGGAGTTTATTAAAAGCGATGCTTTCATATGAGTTAATAAGCCAAAGAAATAACCAAAGATACTTACAGCAGTCCTTTTTAATTATGATCATTTCAGTGGTTTAAGAACATAGTTTGATTACATGTCTGTTAAATTTCTGTTATGTTATTTTATTGATAAGTTTTAACTTCATTATGGAATATCAACCAGAAACAATTGCTGAACTATTCACAGTGGATGTAAAAACTTTAAGGACAGCAAAAAATGTAATTTTTTTTTTGATAAATTTCCAATCAGATGAAAAAAAGTAAAATCCAATAAAGATGTCAACAAAATTAATCTGTAAGTACTTTATTACGAAAATGAAGCAATTGTTTAAAAAAACACTACTTCTGCTTGCGTAAAAACTTTAAAGACAGCAAAATAAAAATAATACAGTAACAAAGAAACAAATGCTTAATATATTATGCAACCACCATTAAGTTTAATGACTGCAATTATCTTTCATGGACATTATGGATTTTTGGCACTGTTCTAGACGGGTTTTGTAGCATTCATCTTCAATCGTAGATCTGAGTTCTGAAGCTGAGGAAAAATGTCTTGCATTTTTATAAACTCGTCTTGCTAGATCTCCCCATAAGTTCTCTATAGGGTTTAGATTGGGACTTCTGGGTGGCCATAGAGTTTTGTATCACGGCTTGTGTCGATAGGCACGTTATCTTGCTGAAAAATCCATTTTTTGCTTCCCAGAAGTGTTGCAACAGGTGAAATATGGTAAGAAAAAGTTTTTAGATATGCCTTTGAATTAACTTTTCCTGAAAGAAACGCAAATGACCACACGCCGATAAATGAAAAGCGGACCCATGTCATAACCCTTTCGCCTTGGCCGTCCCTTACACAATTTTTATTCGGTTGACTTTTTTTTTTTTTTTTTAATTTTTTTAAAAAGTACACAATTTTAAAAATGCATAAATAAAGCAAATTTTCTTTTCCTTTATTACTGGTGCCAAAAACAATTTTTGCAAAGACAGATGATGTCTAGTCAGACTGGACATGCAAGTACAAAGGGATAATGGATTAGCCACCTAACTGACGTTTTCAGCAAATTTCTTTTTCTTTTCTCAAATCATACCAATAACAATTCCAGCCATCAGGACAATCTAAGTTCCATTTTTCATCACCGAAAATAACCTGCAGTGATTTGTCACCCAAGTTCATCACTTACCTGTCTTGCAAACTGTAAGGGTTTTGTGCTAGTCAGTAAAGGGGTTTTAAACAATTTTGGTGTGTATGGGAAATTCTGAAATCTAACTGTATTGCAGATTGTTGTCTTGCACATTTGAAGCCCAGTCGTTTTTAAAATTTCTTGAGTATTTTCCAGTTGATGCTAACTTTAAAACTCTCCTTCCATCTCTGTGTGACAAGACTTTTGGTCTAATCTTAAGAAATTATTGATGGTGGTTTTAGATCTTCCTATCTCTTTCTGCATTATCAGAAATTAGTTGTAGGTCTATCATGGTTCATACACTAGAGAACAAATAAAATTCAAGCACTTTTCAAGCACTATTCAAGGACTGTTTAGATACATGCATAAAAATGGCGTAGAATAACACATAAGGAAAACAGCCACCCCATTGATTATCTATTTCAAAGAAATCTTATCAAATCTTTGAATTTTTATAACAGGCATTTTCAAGACATTATTAGAGAATTTTTAAAGAAAAATGTGTTTTAACTTAGTAAGGTACCATGGGAAGAAATTTCATACATAATAAAAAGTTAAGAAAACAGAGTTTGATTTTTATTATATTAGATGTAAATTTCCAACTGGGCGAAAAATGTCCGGACCAGGATTCGAACCAGGGATCTCCTGGCTGAAGCTACCATTGCTCTACCATCTGAGCTATCCTGGATGAATCTGGTGGAACTTTTTTCACCCAGCTAACCTTAATGATTATAGCAATATATGAAATCGGCATCAAACTGACGAATTTCACAATTCTTTATACAAATTGACAAAATTTGCATTCTTTAATGATGACCAATGGACGAATTTTGTGGTTCGTCTGTCGTATTTTTCCCCCGGTGGATTCTTAAAATTTGCAATTTAGTTTCAATGACAGATTGAAGAAATTCGTGATTTTTTTTTCAGCGTATAGTTGACGAAATTTTTAAGGGTGATTCTGAATTTAAAAAATTCTAAAAATCACAGCAAATTTTCTGAAAGATTACAGCAGATAGGGGAAGCGGTAAATCCCCTTCCAGCACTGGCTATGAGGCTTTTTTTTTTTCAAGGTCCTTTGACAAATTTAGTCTTTTTTCGTAATCTTTCGACGAAATTTCCCTTTTTTCGCGATCCTTTGAGGAAATTCGTGTTTTTTCTGCGCTCCTTTGAAGAAATTAAGAGTTTTTCTGTGATTCACCTCAAATTTTCTGAAAAGTTACAGCAGAGGGAGGAAGGGAATCCACTCCCAGCACTAACTATGCATTTTTTCTGTGTCTTTTCGACGAAATTTGCCATTTTTTCGGGATCTTTCGACGAAAGTTGAAATTTTTTTTGCGATCTTTCGACGAGAAATTTTCGGGATCTTTCGACGAGAAATTTTCGGTTTTTCGAGATCTTTCGACGAGAAATTTTCGGTTTTTCGCGATCTTTCGACGAGAAATTTGGGGTTTTTCGAGATCTTTCGACGAGAAATTTGGGGTTTTTCGAGATCTTTCGACGAGAAATTTTCGGTTTTTCGAGATCTTTCGACGAGAAATTTTCGGTTTTTCGAGATCTTTCGACGAGACATTTTCGGTTTTTCGAGATCTTTCGACGAGACATTTTCGGTTTTTCGAGATCTTTCGACGAGAAATTTTCGGTTTTTCGAGATCTTTCGACGAGACATTTTCGGTTTTTCGAGATCTTTCGACGAGAAATTTTCGGTTTTTCGAGATCTTTCGACGAGACATTTTCGGTTTTTCGAGATCTTTCGACGAGACATTTTCGGTTTTTCGAGATCTTTCGACGAGAAATTTTCGGTTTTTCGAGATCTTTCGACGAGACATTTTCGGTTTTTCGAGATCTTTCGACGAGACATTTTCGGTTTTTCGAGATCTTTCGACGAGAAATTTTCAGTTTTTCGAGATCTTTCGACGAGACATTTTCGGTTTTTCGACGAGAAATTTTCGGTTTTTCGAGATCTTTCGACGAGAAATTTTCGGTTTTTCGAGATCTTTCGACGAGAAATTTTCGGTTTTTCGAGATCTTTCGACGAGAAATTTTCGGTTTTTCGAGATCTTTCGACGAGAAATTTTCGGTTTTTCGAGATCTTTCGACGAGACATTTTCGGTTTTTTGAGATCTTTCGACGAGAAATTTTCGGTTTTTCGAGATCTTTCGACGAGACATTTTCGGTTTTTCGAGATCTTTCGACGAGACATTTTCAGGATTCTTTGACGTAATTTGCATTTTCTCCATGATCCTTTGGCGAAATTTGCATTTTTTCCGCAATTCTTTGACGTAATTTGCGTTTACTCCATGATCCTTTGGCGAAATTGGCGATTTTTCTGAAAACAATTGACAAAATTTTTTTTTTTTTTTTCGGTGACCATTTGCCGAAATTCTCGATTTTTTATGGCCGAATTTTCGGATTGGTGACCAATTTTTTAAAATTTTCCGAAATGAATGCCTTAAATTTTTGGAAAATTCGGAACAGAATCACCCCTACGTGATCCTTTGTAGAAATTCACAATTTTTTGTGATCGTTTGTCGAAATTTGTTTTTTTTCACAATCCTTTGCCGAAATTTGCGTTTCTTTGCGCCGTCCTTTGATGAAAACACGCGTTTTTTTGCGATCTTTTAATGCAATTCGCGTTTTTTCCACAATCCTCTGGCGAAATTTGCACTTTATTCGAGATCTTTTGTCGAAATTCCAGTTATTTTCTCTAGTCTTTGACAAAATGCGCGTTATTTTCCGCAACCTTTTGACGAAATTTGCATTTTTTAAGCGATCCTTTGGTGAAATTACCGATTTTTTTTTCATGCAAACGATTATTGAAATTGACATTTTTCTGCAACCATTTGTCGAAGATCGCAATATTTTCCAGCACTTTTCATTCCTGGAAAATGAATACTTTTTTCCAGCACTTTTCATTCCTTGAAAATGAATACTTTTTTTTCCAGCACTTTTTCTATTTTTTCCAAAGCGTACGAACCATGTCTATTGTAAAAGATTCAACAGCACCTTTTTCATATTCAGACAGTTTACTTGCTTTTGGCATTGTTATAAAACTAACAAAATTCTTAATAGAAAACACCAGAAAAATCACTATACAGAAGAATTTTTATTGTGCAAATGAATAATAATTACACATATTTCTATAAAAAAAATAGTTGTGTCCCTAAAGTTTTTACACAGGCAAAAATAGCATTTGTTTGCATAATTATTTTTTTCGCAATAAGTTCATAGATATATTTTGTTGACTTTTATATCAGCATTTCCACTTTATCATCAACATTAAATTACCATTTCAACTATCATATTTTAAATTTATCAAAATATTTCAATTTTTTGCTGTCCTTAAAGTTTTTACATGCATTGTATATTAGTTAAGTGTAAACGAATTTATCTTTCATAGTTGTCTGCAAGCAATATATTTAAAAAATTCATCCTTGAAAATTATTTTTAAAAAGCATGAAAAATGAGTAAATTGAGATAGTTTTCAAACAAGTTGCACTTATAAGTACATTTTCTTTCTGTTTGATGGTGTTAAATTTGAAAATGTGTGATGTTTAGAAGTTAAAAAATTGCATTAAAAGGAAAATTTAATCATCTGCTGTTGCCAATATTAAAATGTCAGCATTACAGGCAGACATGTTTGTCCTTTAAAATATATACTATTTTGAAACACATATAATGATAATTTTTAATGATATATTTCACACAAAGAAAAGTTATTCTTGAAATGTTCCTTACACTATCTTCACATTTGCTAAAGTTATTAACAAAAACATGAGTTGAAATTGGAATCAGACAATCTGAATTTTTAGCAGAATAGATTTTGACATAGGGTTGCATTAAGTGGGGGAAAAAATCACTTGTATTGATTGATATATATTATCATATGCCTAATTTTGATGGCATAATTCAAAAAGAGAACCCAGTGTATTTTTCTATAATTACTTTCATAGATTTTGAGCATCATGTGTACAATAACATTAATCATTTTATTAAAAATATTTTTTAATTTTAATGATAGTATCAGAGACAGACAACAAAAATCTTCAGAAGAATTAAAAAAGAAATATAAAACATTCAATAAAAATGACAGTGTTTAATTACAATAAACAGAGCCTACCTGAAAAATTAAAACATAAGGACATTTCTCGAAGTATATTACAAAAGAAAATCGATATTTATTAGCATATAAATTTCATTGTGAACTAAATATAGTAAAGCATGTAAAAACAGAACCAATCTATAATGAAATCTGGCTTTAAACTGAATTTTTTCATTGTCCCAAAGAAAAGAATATATTTACAATACAATTTCAATAGTAGGTGGACCTGCTAAGACAGAAAGCATTATAAACTAATCAATCCCAAAACTTTCTTCTATCTCATACATGTTAATATTTCCTGGAAAATAAAGCATATCAGTGCCACAGGTTAGGTGATTTACACCAAAATCTAATCAGCAACAACTTATGTCAAGTTGTAGCTGAATCTGAAGTTTGATGAAAATCCGTGCATTACTTTTTGAGGCAGAACTATCATGGAAATCTTAAAAAAAATCTACATAGCAGCTACTCCAAAAACTAATCAGGACCAATTTATATCAGGGACTAACTGCATCTGAAGTTTAATGAAAATTCATGCATTAATCTTTGAGATACAGTACTTGCGGAAATCGTGATAAATGCAGCCTAGCAGCGCACCTGTTGGACGATTTACACTAAAAACTAAACAGTACTAATTTATTTCAGGGACTAACTGAATCTGAAGTTTGGTGTTTGGTTCTTGAGATATAGCTATTGTGGAAATCATGAAAAATGAACCATAGTAGCACCACCTGTTGAACGATTTACACCAAAAAGTAATCAGCACCAGTTTATATCAGGTACTAACTGAATATAAAGTTTTATTAAATTCCGTTCATTAGTTCTTAAGATAGAGCCCACAAAATTTGTGTCACACACACACAGACAGACATTTTGTAAAAACAAGTTTTTTAGGTTCTCTGACCCCTAAAACATGTAAATCTGTCGAAAACAGGAGTTAGAAAATTTTCATGAATCCAATACTTTCTTCTTGTAAAGATAGAAGAAAGTAAAAAGAATTTTTATCTGGTCTCTAATGATTCTATTTTCACAAGCTTTATAATACTGATTATTATTTTTTTTAAATTAAGATATTGATTTATTTTACCTCCGGTGTTCCATTAAACCAATCTCTCATATGGTCACAAGCTGCTTTAGCTGCAGACATGGCACTTGATAACTTCCGAGCAGCTATTACTGCTGCTCCCCTTTTTTGCACTGTCTAAAAATAGATATTAAATGTCATGAATAACAAAAGTACTTCAAATTAGATTACTCATACAATAAATTTCAAATGAGAAAAGCTGCAATCACATAGAAAGGTTAAACAAATGATACAGTTCAAGATTTTTCATTAAAAATTATAGAAATAAAAATCTGGGTTTTTTTTTTTTGTTTGTTTTTTTCAAACACAGAGCTTGAAATTATTTTTTTTCTAGGAGGAGAGTCTCCCTACCAACATTTGTAAATAATGCAGAATAGAATTGTTTGAGAGGGGAAAAATATCTTTAAAGCCACATTTCCTTTAACATTCCATTTAAATTAATCATAACTAACAACGAATTACCATTGAAAGAATTTACATCAATAGTTTAGAATTATAATGCTCAATACTAAAATGTATTTCTATATACAGAGTGTCCCAAAAAGATTGAAATGTGCTTTAATTCTTTACTTAGAGATACATAGGCAATGCAGCAAACTGAAGTGTTCAAAATAAGGTAGGATTAAGTCAATAAAATAGTCCTGAAATTATTTTTCAAAAAGTTATACTTTATAAATTTTTATACAGTAACTGGGTCCTCTAAGTTAAATTCAGAAATTTTTCTCCACACTGACATGTAAAACAGTAAAAATTCCATTTGCCTATGATCAAAACTCACAAAGTTAATAGTCCAGGCAATAGAGACCGTATAGGGGCTCTACCTAGCAAAATTCATGGTAGTTCTGGAAAAAGGCTTACTATATGTTTTTTGGGTCGCTGAATCCGAATCCCACCAAAATTTCCCCCGGCAACCACCCCCCCCCCCCCCAAATTTTGGTAAAATGCCCCCCAAAAAAGGTTTTTATTAAAAAAATCAATTTTTTTATTGTTTTAGGGAAAAAGTATCTAGAAATTCAGAAAGTAGATAAAATTTGCAACAAATTAGATACATGACATTATGACTTAGAATGAAGGGGTAGGAGAGATCTGCTTCGGAACATGCATGCGGTGCTGCGTGAACTAAGTTGCGCAATTCCACTTAACCACTCACACGTTTATATTCGCCCTCCTATCTCCCTTCCGAACTTTCTCTATAAGATTTACTTTAAGTTTTTTAGGTCGCCAAATCTGAATTTTCAACTTCCCCTCAAAATTCCCCCCCACACACAAATAGTTGTTTTTAACTTAAATTTCTTATTGTTTTAAGGCATTACGAAATTCAGAAACTAGACAAAATTTGCAACAAATAGGATATAGGACATTATGACGTAGGATGAACGGAGAGGGGGAGGGCTGCCTCTGAACATGCACTGCGGCGCTACGTGCACCAAGTTATGAAGTCCAGGCAATAGGGAATTTTACCTGGCAAAATTAACACTAGTTCTGGATTTCGACTCATTTTATGTTTTTTGGGTCGCTGAATCTGAATTTGTAACTTCCCACCAAAAAATTGATTTTTTGAAAAAATTTGGTTTTTGAGAAAAGCACGCGGGGAATGTTCCGAGGCAGCCCCCTCTGTGGCGATAAGAAATTGTGTGTTGTGATCGTAAAAGGGTTAAAGTACACGTTGTGAAGTTCTTTTAATAAAATTACTATTGATCGTTAAAGAAATAATAAAACTGGAAATGTCTTACTTGAAATGTAGACAATGAAGAGGCAATTTGATGAAAACAAATAATATTCTTTATTCCATACATTAGTTGAATAGAAGGTTATGAAATTCTTGCTTCTGGTCACCATTTTAAATAAAAGGACTGAATCTTTTAAGAAGAGAAAAATAACGGCCAACATGGAATAAATCCATGGGATTCCTTTTAATGAGAGCAGCACAACTTTAAAGGATTAAACTTTGAGAAAGAACATATCCACTTAACTAAAATATTAAACTCATTTGGCCAAAAAAAAAAAAGCGGCGCGGCATTCGAACGGCCGGCCAGCGGGCTGGCGCTCCGCTAAACTACGTTAAAAGACTACATCTTTTTCAGACAACATCAAACCAAATTCTGAATTTAAAATTAACGAGTTTTAGTATTTAAATGATGAATACGGGGTTGACAAAGTAATTAAAAGGCAGAATTTAAATTGATTAGCTAAATTAACATTTACGGGAAATTAATGAGAAACGAATTACAAGCTACAGAATTAAAAATGTTTTCACTGATTGGAAAACGAAACCAAACGATATTCTCCTGTCAGCGATCAGCGTCAAAAGAGGGCGGCGCATAATTCAATGATGTCATCATAATCAAATCGACTCCGACGAAACGAGAGCTCCAAGATATGCTCCTAAAATAGCGGAGTGTCCATGCACAAGCTGCCGATCCGCTCCCAAAGCAGATATCAATATCGGCGGTGAAAAATGAACTTGCTTTACAGTGAGAGATAAAAGCGTCAACATCGCGGCGTAAAGATTGGGTTCAAATGGACATCGATGCAAAAAAAATAGCTGAAAGGAAATAAAAATAAACCAAATTTAAACACTGTGAGAAGTATTCTCACATTACCTCCCTTCACCGAGAAAATTTTGTAAGACCAGGAGATGAAAAAGGCAAAATTGATCAAAAGCCTTTTACAGAAAATGGGATGACAAAATTTTGAACTGCCAAAGCGAAAAAAAAAATCATTAAAGTCGAACAATAAAATTTAAAGTTAAGGTGATGGAAAAAAAAAATTGTGCTGGAAAAAAAATTGGTGATTTAACAGTTGAAAAAAAATTGGTGATTTAACAGTTGAAAAAAAAAAAATTGGTGACCAAAAGTAAGAGAGAGAAAAAGAATATACATTGCATAAAGTACATTCATAATCCAAAAAGTATACAATACATCAAGTATACAATAAAAATGCCAAAAATACAGTAACACTGGCAATACCTTCTATTTGATCTCACAAAATTATCATCATAAAAATGTTAACATATTCTAGTTAACAAAATTGAGATCATTGACTAGTCATAATAAATTTTGCTATCTTGGTACCAAATAAAAACAGAATTAACTTCTGATAAAAGTTGCAAATACAAAAGCAACGAAAAAGTCAGGAAACATTTACTCTTAACATGAAAGGAAATGAAATGGCCATATATAAATAAACTTTCATAAAACTTAATGATATCATTTTAATTTCATTTAAAATAAAACAGACAACCAATTGTACGAGATACCAATTGTGTAATTGAGTCGTGCACTACTCAATCACCCAAACAAGGTATCCCATAAAAACAAGTTGCTTTTTCAATGAAAAGACATGTCATAATTAAGTGTCATAAATCCCATCTTAGACACAATTTCTTTGAACTTTATACTTTACTCTAAATAAAAATTTCAATGTATTAGTCATAAGAATTCTTAATATATATATATGTATGTATGAGACTCAAAAGAAATACACATATACCATGGCTTTTCTTTAAAATGTGAGAGACTGGTGATCACCAAAAAAAAATTCAAGTACTTCCATATAGAATGAAAGAAAAAAATTGACAAAATCATGAGTTTATAAAACTAAAATACCATGTACCAGGAATATAATTTTTAAATAATCATTTAAAATATAATATAGAAATAAAATTATTACAATTCAATGTTAAGCTCACAATGATGATAATGACGAAGATGAAATCATCAGCAACACTGTAAACAAACAAAAAAATTATATATATATATATATGTAAATATCAAAGTCCACAACCATGTCAATGACCATCATGCCCTAGCCACCAGCATGTCTATGAACAAAAATAAACACATATAAGAACTCCTACGTAAAATTTTAGGTGGCTTGGATCTCCTAACAACTTAGGTAAAAGAAAATTTTAATTATAAATAAGAATATAATAACACTGTGTAATTGCAGGTGGGTAAAGGCAATGTTTTTGGATTCAAACCAATGTTCATTGAGTCCAGAGCCATATGGAATAAGGCTATTAAAGATATACTGATGTCACTGAATGTTTAGTAACACAACATGAGGTGGTACACTGGTATAGTGCTGTCGAAAAAAAATTGAATATTCACATAATAATCATCAAAATAGATGATCTTTGCATGATGACATTAGAACATTTTAACATGACGAGACACTTTGTAGAAAGTGAGAATGCATTGCATTCTCTTTGAAGCACTTAACTGACGACATCGTACTCATTACTGTAGAGTAATCATACTTCTGCAACACATACATGAATCACTTTTGCAGAGTTAACAAGGACGAGAAGTCGATGGTGCACTTATGATGAAATGTAGTATGATAGGACATAATCAGGATTTGAGGTCAAGAAGCACTTTTTTTTTGTAAAAAAAATTTACTAGATGATTTATAGAAAAAAATTCTATATATATATAAATGCGCTGGTAAAAAAATTTCCATCTAGAGTTGTGCTTTTCTGTAATCTTCTTGTATTATTTGTAGGTATGAAGAGAAGACATTAATAAATTTCACTTTCTTCATAAAACCTTGAAAACTTCAAAATGAAGATCATTTTTACTATTCAATTCTTCATAAAACAAAAAATCTTGAAAATGAACGAATCTTTTTTTTATATACTAAAGTAATGAGGCAAATGGCAAGATAAAAACTTAGAGGCTTTGGGTATGAAATAAGATTAAAGTAAAAGGCACTATGCACATAATAAATAAATAACTATGGGAACTTTTCAAAATAACTTGATCTTGCATAAACACTGTAACAAATATTCACAAACTTCTTATATTAATTGAGAATTTACACTTTATTATCAATGAGCAAAAATTTTGCAATGTGAGGATGAATTGCTACACACAAGCAAAAATTAACTCTGAATACTTTTAATTGCACCTGCTAGAATATTTGGAGAAAATGCAGCATAATAAAATAAAGTTGATGAAGGTAAAATGCATCAGTAATTTTCAAGTAATAATTTTAAACTTCCTTGTTTTGAGAAGACTTAGAATAATGATATGGTGTGAGTAACTGAGTTCTAGCAGCATACAAGTCAACAATTTCACTTGATGAGGATATTTACTCTCACATGAGAAACGTTAACTGACACAGTATTATAATCAGTAATGAAAATTATTTATTTATTTATTTTTAAGAGAACAAAGTAGTAAACACTATTTGTAGCTTCACAAACCGAAGAACTCCAATGAAGTGGTTTCATAAATGGATATTTGCCTATAAATGAACAACATCTTCACCAGGCATCTTATGGCTGGATACGAAACATACACACAAAAAAATAAACTATTGTAGATGTAGGAAACTTTTGAAGTAGGTAGGTAATTTTATAATTTTTAGCTTCCATGATAACATGAGCAACAACAGAGAAGAGACCAGAAGAAATGGATGTCACACAAAACCACTGACCACCTTCATCAGGTAAGCAACAGATGAATGGAAGAAAAGTCTGAAGAATGTCATTACAGGTAATTTAAAAATTTTCTAGCAACATACACAGGAACAGCCATAATTACATATGGCAAAAGGCACATAATTTAAAAACTATGATAGTTAATAAATATATAAATGTAATCAATCTATTGGCAAGAAAAAAATATTTTTCTTATGATGAATGGAATTTTTAAGTAGAACTGTTACAGGATTGAAGAAGCCCCATTTCATTTTAAATGAAAAAAAATGTTGCCCTTTTTATTTTTATAAAGCAACATGAGAATAAGGTATGATGATGTCGATGTGGATATGTCATGCATAGGTTTATAAGTTGGTGAAAGAATTGAATTTGCCAAAGAGAATTGAAGCAATGAAAATTTTGAACATTTTCAATTTGTTAGCTGAGAGTTCTATAACAACATCAACAGGTAAATTTAAAAACAGGAACAGTTCTTTAAATATTAAAAACACTTCTTTAGATATTAGAGATGAAATCAGACTAGTCCACAAGACAACATGCTAACTACACATACAGCATATTTCACAAATCATCTAAGGAGCAAGTCTAAGAACTTTTCAAAAAGGATAACTGTCCATAAATTTTCACATTTTATTTTTGTTATTCAGAGAAGCAGGCAATACCTCAAAATAATCATACAGGATAATTACTACTATAAATTACTTGAAGAATACCAAACTTCAGTTGGAGAAAATAGGCATAATTGATGAGATGAGAATAACTTCAGGTGAAGAACAAAATTTCTCAGCAACAATTAAAAATAATACAATAAAATTTCAATCTTTTAAAAATATATATATATATATATATTGAAATTCAAATTTATAATTCATTTAAAGTGCCATTAATAAGTAGAAAATAAAAAAATAACCCAAAAGCCATGCCTCCTAAAATATCACATTATGTTCTTGAGAACAATTTTTGCCAAACTTCAAATTCATTGAAATTATTTGAGAACATAAATTCATTTACAAATATTTCAATTTCAATAATTATTCTTCAAAATTATTTTCAATTTCAAAATTTTCAACTAATTAAAAAAAAAATGTAACTGCCTCAGAATTCTATTCTTAAAAACAGAATATTGCTATTATTTGCACCAACATAAAATTCATTTTCAATATTGTAATTATATAAATTCATTTCTTGATTGAATAATAATATATTCTACAAAATATAGTAAAATTTAAATATGAATTCTTTAGAATATTGTAAGAAAAATTGTAACTACGTAACAAAAAAAATGGCATAACTCAAGAATTTTTCAGAATGAGAACATCAAATATTTTTAAAAAAATTTCATAAATTATATCCAATAAATCTTGAATTAAATTAACCATTTTCTTTTGAACTAATGAGAACAATTCCTCAAAAAAATTTTAGTTGGCTTTCTTGAATAACGATCTTAATTTTCTTCAAAAATGAGAACAAGTTTCATGAAAATGTAGCTTCTATTAAAATATTTCAACCAAAACTCTCATAATTCCTAAAAAAAAAGAACAAAAAGTTCTAAAAAAATTATCTTCAAGAATCAGTATTTTTTTTTTTTTTAAATTGCAATAATCCCGAAGCAACCACGTTGCAATTCGAAAGGTACTACGGTGCCAAATGTGGCGATAAGAAATTGTGTGTTGTGATCGTAAAAGGGTTAAAGTACACGTTGTGAAGTTCTTTTAATAAAATTACTATTGATCGTTAAAGAAATAATAAAACTGGAAACGTCTTACTTGAAATGTAGACAATGAAGAGGCAATTTGATGAAAAGAAATAATATTCTTTATTCCATACGTTAGTTGAATAGAAGGTTATGAAATTCTTGCTTCTGGTCACCATTTTAAATAAAAGGACTGAATCTTTTAAGAAGAGAAAAATAACGGCCAACATGGAATAAATCCATGGGATTCCTTTTAATGAGAGCAGCACAACTTTAAAGGATTAAACTTTGAGAAAGAACATATCCACTTAACTAAAATATCAAACTCATTCGGCCAAAAAAAAAAAAGCGGCACGGCATTCGAACGGCCGGCCAGCGGGCTGGCGCTCCGCTAAAACTACGTTAAAAGACTACATCTTTTTCAGACAACATCAAACCAAATTCTGAATTTAAAATTAACGAGTTTTAGTATTTAAATGATGAATACGGGGTTGACAAAGTAATTAAAAGGCAGAATTTAAATTGATTAGCTAAATTAACATTTACGGGAAATTAATGAGAAACGAATTACAAGCTACAGAATTAAAAATGTTTTCACTGATTGGAAAACGAAACCAAACGATATTCTCCTGTCAGCGATCAGCGTCAAAAGAGGGCGGCGCATAATTCAATGATGTCATCATAATCAAATCGACTCCGACGAAACGAGAGCTCCAAGATATGCTCCTAAAATAGCGGAGTGCGCATGCGCAAGCTGCCGATCCGCTCCCAAAGCAGATATCAATATCGGCGGTGAAAAATGAACTTGCTTTACAGTGAGAGATAAAAGCGTCAACATCGCGGCGTAAAGATTGGGTTCAAATGGACATCGATGCAAAAAAAATAGCTGAAAGGAAATAAAAATAAACCAAATTTAAACACTGTGAGAAGTATTCTCACACCCTCTCTCCCCGTTTATCCTACGTCATAATGTCATATATCCCATTTGTTGCAAATTTTGTCCAGTTTCTGAATTTCGTAATGCTTTTTCCTTTAAACAATAAGAAATTTAAGTTAAAAACAACTATTTTGGAGGGGTTCTGGTAGAGCCGTACCGAGTACTCGGTAAATACTCGGTACTCGGCTTACTCGGCCAATTTGCCGAGTACTCGGTACTCGGTGAAATTTTGGCCGAGTACTCGGCCAATACCGAGTAGTTGTAAGAATTTCATTTTTTAAGCATATGAATTTAAAACTGATCTGTAAAAAGTTATTTGAATATCAATGTATAATATATGCAATAATTCATAAAACTATTTACTTGGTATTTAACAACATATCTACAAAATATAGAAAAAATTAAGAACAAAAACCCTCATAACATAATTCCAGATTAAAATTTAGTATCACATTTATACAAATAAATAAGTTCTTTTTAAATATATAGGAAAACAGAAAAGATTATTATTTTGGATAAAGAAACTGAAAATACAACAAATGTAATAAAAAAATAATTAAATTTATTATATTTCAAATTATGGTGCAAAAACACCAAACGTTCTGCATTATCAGTAGACAGGGCATTTCTTTTACTACTATAAATTTGGCCTGCCTCTGAAAATATACGTTGAGAATAAACAGTGGTTGCAGGTGCACATAATAATTTTTGGTACTTTTCGGTTAGCCGGGTGCCAGTGTTATATATGCATATTTATATACATACATATGTAAATATACATATATATCCATATATACATATTGTATATATATATGTAAATACCGGGTGTCCCAAAAAGGACTGACTGATTTTAAAATTCAATAACTTGTAAACGGTGACAAATATTTAAAAAATTCTTGCAGGAGGGTTATGCATAAGGTCAAAAGTTTTTTTACAGTGATTTTCAATTTTAGTTCGAATTACAAACAATAGATGGCGCTGTGATCAATAGCCACTAAATTCAGGCTCGATTTTTGGTACTTCGTGGCCCGGATAATACATTTCCGTCTCCTTTTTCCGCATGGAACAAGATAAAGGACCAGAAATCGAGCCTGTATTTAGCGACTATTGCTTACAGCGCCATCTATTGTTTGTAATTCGAACTAAAATTGAAAATCACTGTAAAAAAAACTTTTGACCTTATGCATAACCCTCCTGCAAGAATTTTTTAAATATCTGTCACCGTTTACAAGTTATTGAATTTTAAAATCCGTCAGTCCTTTTTGGGACACCCGGTATATATGTATATATACATACCGGGTGTCCCAAAAAGGACTGACTGATTTTAAAATTCAATAACTTGCAAACGGTGACAGATATTTAAAAATTTCTTGCAGGAAGGTTATGCATAAGGTCAAAAGTTTTATTACAGTGATTTTCGATTTTAGTTCGAATTACAAACAATAGATGGCGCTGTAAGCAATAGTCGCTAAATACAGGCTCGATTTCTGGTCCTTTCTCTTGTTCCATGCTGAAAAAGGAGATGGAAATGTATTATCCGGGCCACGAAGTACCAAAAATCGAGCCTGAATTCAGCGTCTATTGATCGCAGCGCCATCTATTGTTTGTAATTCGAACTAAAATTGAAAATCATTGTAAAAAAAACTTTTGACCTTATGCATAACCCTCCTACAAGAATTTTTTAAACATCTGTTACCGTTTGCAAGTTATTGAATTTTAAAATCAGTCAGTCCTTTTTGGGACACCCGGTATATGTATGTATATAAATATGTATATATAACACTGGTGCCCAGCTAACCGAAAAGTACCGAATTTTTTTGCAAGGTTGTCCATAATCAGAAAAGTTCTTTTCTCTCTCCCCCCCCCCCCATGCAAATGGAGTGTCAGTTTTACATAAGTCTTCTGTTAAGAAAGCCTGTATCGCTTTTTGTACCTCTCTTTTTATTTTTCTCTTTTTTATTTTTAATCAAAAGAAAATAAGGTACAGTTACAAAATAAATATGAAATGTTTTGCATTATTCAATGAATTGTTACAGTAACCAATAAACATTTTTATTTTTGATAGACAGTTTTCAGGTATCGGAATAAATTAGAGGGTTGAAGAATGTTTTAATTTTATATTGGTTAATAATTGTACTTGTTATGTGTCAATTCTTTTTCTTTGCTACTGTTTTGAATTGTCAAAAATTGTTTAAAAGCTGCACAAATAAATTTCAAATTTAATTAGTTAATTTATATATATATATATATATACACACAGGTATATATATATGTACACAGGTATATTTATATATATATGTACACCTAAGCTCACATTATGTGCACATCAGCATTTTTTTCCCTTATTACACAACTACTCGGTACTCGGCCGAGTAGTCAGTGGCCGAGTACTCGGTACTCGGCCAAAGTACTACTCGGTACACCACTAGGTTCTGGGGGGAGAGAAATTTTGGGGGTAAGTTAAAAATTCAGATTCAGCGACCCAAAAAACTTAAAGTAAATCTTATAGAGAAAGTTCGGGAGGGGAGATGGGAGGGCGAATGTAAACGTGTGAGTGGTTAAGTGGAATTGCACAAATTAGTCCACGCAGCACTGCGACACATGTTCCGAGGCAGATCCCCCCTTCCCCTTCATCCTAAGTCATATATTTTTAATGTGTTGCAAATTTTGTCTACTTTCTGAATTTCTAGATACTTTTTCCCTAAAACAATAAAAAAATTGATTTTTTTAATAAAAACCTTTTATGGGGGGGCTTTTTACCAAAATTTGGGGGTTTGCCGCGGGAAATTTTGGTGGGAAGCTACAAATTCGGATTCAGCGACCCAAAAAACAAAGTAAGCCGATTTCCAGAACTACCATTAATTTTGCTAGGGAAAATTCCCTATTGCGTGGACTATAAGCTATTTTGAATTTTATAAAAAATCTCAGAGCTTTCCAGCAGTAAAAACAGAAACAGATTGTTTAGCGCATGATGTATTTAAAAAAATTTACGTGTATATGTAAAAAAATATATATGCAGAATATAGTAACTATTTTTAAAAAGGTAAAATATTGTACTCAAATTTATTTTTTATATTTTTTCAAATTTAGTATACTCAAATTTCATCATAATTTTTTTTAATGAAATTTCAAAAAACAATTTTTAAGAAAAATGTTTTTTTTTTTTTTTAATTTTTAAGTCCTAGTTACAGTATATAAAAAAACAATTTCATTAGAATAATGAATTCGCAAGCTCTAGTTTCAATATCATAAAAACAGAGTGTAATAATCTAAGCTTTTATTTTAAAATTCTACTATTTTAAATTTTAAATTATGAAAATAAAATAAACAGCATAAACAAAAATTCCACAAAACTTACGGTGATAAAGTCCCCTTGAAGGTAAGCATCATCTTTGACAGCATCTGGAATACTGGTAACCGCTCCATTAATGTTTACAACACCGTGCGATACATCAGGATACTGAGTGGAAGAGTGGTTTCCCCAAATAATTATGTTAGCCACATTTTCTACATTTACTTTAAGAAGATTTGCAATCTAAAATATAGAAAATGGAAGGAAGACCAATAAATAATTTTACACAAAAGAAAGTTCATAAATCCATAAAAAATAAAGTCTATGTTAGATCTTCAAAACACATTGAAATTTCTATAAAAATGTTCAGCACCTTTGCTAAACTAACCATCCATATAAAAATCTTAAATTTTGCAATTAAAAATTTTTAGTTAAAAATTGTATCAAAAGATAAGTTAAGAGGTAACTTCAGCCACCTGAAAAGACCTCACTAATGCTAATCCTATGGAAGAATTTTTTAAAGATATCTCGTGTGCATTTCAGTATTTTTAAACAATTCTTTTTGCATTGGCTAGCTGAGATTGATCTGTACAAAGGGTGATTTTTACTTTTTCGATTTTGTTTACAGATATTTTTAATTAGGACACTTTCATTTTCAAAAACGGTTTCAAAAGTGAAAGCATCCTCTTGAAAAAGATTTGCAAACAAAATCGAAAAAGTAAAAAAAGGCAGATGTTGAGATCAATAAAAAGAGGCAGATGTAGCGACCAATCTCAGATATCCAATGCAAAAAGAAATCATTTGAAAATAAAAATGCAAACGAGATATCTTTAAAAATTTCTTACATAAGATTAACATTAGTAAGCAAGTCTCTCCAGGTGACTGAAGTAGCCGGTTAATAAATGGGTAATACAAAATCAATATGCAATATCATTACCTAATTTGGATACAAAATAGCAGTTGAACCTGCAATAGCATACTCAATTATACGATCGAAATTTTCAGTCCTGGTGAAAATCCCATTGGTATTTTTAATAACTAGGAAATAATGATATAATTTAAACAAAGAACCTGATTACTGGGTCAAAAAATACACATTACTACATTATATTATATGAAAATAGGGGAGTATAATTTGTTTTCACAACAAGAATGTCCAACTCGTCACCGATGAGATAAGGAGATCAATAATGAGTTCTCTTAGCTGGCAGGGAAACTGCAAATGTATAGCACTACCAGAAGTGTGTGCTTATGCACATTTTAGAATGCTTAGAAAAAATAAGGTTTGCAGTACATATGTTTTATTTAAATGCAGTTGATTTTTTGGATAAAGCCTCGAGACAAGTTACCGGAGAAATAATTCAGAATGCATTTTGACATACCGGTTTTGATCCAGTAGAAGAAATTTCAAGTGAAATCACACAATGAGAAGATTTGTCATTGTTAAAGTGGAATCATTTTAGAAGATCTGATGATTTGCCTTTTTCTGGAAATTTGGACAACTTTGTTGCTGTATATGATACTGTGATAACTTCAGAACTTAAATCTGATTTAGAAATTGTTCAAGAAACAGTGGCAACAATCAGTGATGATGAAGAACAAGAAATGGATAAAGTACCACAACTTGCAATCAAAGATGTCGAGCAAGCAATAAGATAGCTGTCATGTTTTTATGAATTCCAAAGCACATACACAACAATCAGAATTAAAAAAAACATTTAAAATCAGGACATTTAATAAACTACAAAAAAAAAAAAAAAAAATATTGCAAAATAAAATAATTACAGTAGACATGTTAAGAACTTTTTAGACTTTATACAAGCTCCTCATAAGTACAAATGTTAATCAAAAATTAAAGGTATTGTTCCCACTCAAAACATGCATTTGAAATAAATCACCATGGAGTAAGTATACTTCAAAAAATACTTCTACCACATATTCTGGTGGAATTGTACATGCCTCGTTTAGGGGAGTATTTTGTAATTAGGTAGAGTAACCTCCTAGAAAAATTCTACTTTTGTAATTATTGCTGTTATATTTTATTATTTTAATATTTTCAAAATTTGGGTTGTGGTCAGTTTGTATTGAATGATTAGCAAGTTTTCGGCTGTAAATTGCCAGATTTATAAGTACATTTATGCTCTTCTAAGCATTTATGTATTCAAAAATTTCACTGATGAGCTTTAACTGTGGGTAATTTATCTGGAAAAAAATAACAAACGCATTCTTACTTGAGAAGTAGCTCTATTTTGATCAAGCCTTGTCATTGCTGTGAAATTCTCTTTTGGGATTGATGGTGCATACTTGCTACATATTAGTGCGTTGGTATTGGCAGGATTCCCAACAACTAAAACCTAATAGAAATTTTACATAAAAATAAATAATTTTATTCAAATTAAATGTAAACAAATTTTGTGCAGCAAAATGAGTATTACTTTAACATCTTTTCTGGCATATTGATCCAGGGCTCTGCCTTGGCTTTTAAATATTTTCACATTAGCAGCTAATAAATCTTTACGTTCCATGCCTTCTCTACGTGGCATTGCTCCAACCAGAAAAGCTGCATCAATATCAGTAAATGCAGCCTTTTCATCAGCAGTTGCGATTATTTCTGTAAAGATAAATTATATTTAACACAAAATACTTATATTTACTACAATCAATATTGCCATTTTGACAAGTTTTTTTTATTGAATGCTAGTATTTTTTATGAATAGTAATATTAGCTTTATTTAATGACAGACATAATGAAACAAATATATTACAAATAAACGTAGCATTCTCAATTTAATAAAAACCTGCCCAACTGGTAACACTGACTGATATACAAGCACAAATTTAAGTCAAAGCATGCAAGACTTCCCCACCTCTGAGTAATGGGAAAGCACAGTCGTTGAGTTCCATAACAACACCTTCTAGAACACTCATCATTATAGGGATATCCAAAAGATGGAGGGACAAAGGCTAAAAATAAAATTATAAACCATTAATAAAATGTTAACTTATAACGGATTTTTAAATATGTGAACCAATCCAAGATTTTTTTTTTTAATTAAAAATTATATTAAGTCACTTGATCTAAAATTTAGGTACTTACGTGTTGTATTATCTGGGACTGGTCATATTCACTGTGCCAACAATAGCACCAAAAGTATTAATTACAGTAATACTTACTTTTTTGTCTATTTTGCTTTCTTTATTTTAACTGCATAATTAATATTACACAGTTGCCATATTAAAGGCAGTGGCGGAAGTCTTTATATATAGTATGATACAGCATATGTATAGATATATTACGTAGTGTCATTGCTCAGTATATATACATTGCATAATAGTTATATTAATTCTGGTGGGCATAATAAACCACTGGAAATAAAACTACTATTGTTAATATTGTTTATTGCTAAAAGACATCAATTTCATGTTATGTGTTTAATAAATGTTTACTAAATTACTGTTTTATATTATTTTAGCTTGCTTTTATATTATTTATCATTAAAAAAAAAATATGTATTTATTAAATTTACATTAAATTACAATTTTGAAAACGATTGGTAACTGACAACGATGAATAAAGTTTTGGCTATTGACAGCCATTTTTGGCGATCTATCTCTGATAACAGTACCAAAATTTATAATATATAGTAAATGAGAAGTATGAACACTGTTAACAGTTAAGTATTTCAAAAAGTGTTTAAAAGCAGTGGCGTAGCTAAGGGGGGGGGGGGGGGGGGTGCCGAGGCCTAGGGGCGCCAAATTGAGAGAAGTTTAAACCGAAATTAACTCGCATAAAAAATAAAATTGTTCATTTTTTAAATTTTGTTTTGTATGTGAATGTTTTCTTTAGTAACATATTTTGTTATATCCAAATAATGAAGAAAGAAAAAGCTTTTGTAAATGTTTTCAGGGAAAGACTCAACACACTTGGTACCTAAGTTAATTACGTACCTAAATTGAGGCGCACTATAATTAAATAGGGGGCACCAAATTGACAGGAGCTTTAAACCGAAATTATTTCACACACTTTGAAAATAAATAAGAATTGTTGACCTTTCCTTTTGTGTGTGTGTGTGATTGTTTTGAAGAAATTCAATGAAGGTGGGAGGAAAGGGAAGATCTATAATTTCAACCACTGATGGAGGTTTCTAACGGTCTAGCCTCCAGTTTATAAATCAAAATGCCTATTAGCAACCTGGATTCACATTTCTGGTATCAAAAGAACATTGTTCATTTGTACAGTAGCTGACCGTCCCGTAGATTTTTCCAAACGAACCGCGAATGATTAGAACCTCTATTCATATTAAAATTAAAATAATAATAATGAATCTCTCCAAATGAACGTTTGGGATGGGCCCCCACTAAACGGCAAAATTAGCATTAGCCACCTGCCACAGAGTCAGTGAATGAGAAAAAGTGGCTATTAAAAAATTGGCTGTCAGCGGCCGCCTTATGGCCGCTTTACTATAAGGAGAGAGTAAAATTTTCCTGCCCTGCCTTCCATCATGTTATTCTGTTTTTTCTGGTTGCAGTATGTTAATATTAGCATATTTATTTGTGCTATTAAATTTTAGATTAATACTAATAGAAATTTTAACAGAAGTTTATTGTTTAGTATTTTTAATAAAAAAGTAGCCGTTAGTTTAAAGAAAGCGGCCACTTATAAAACTGGTACTACTGTCCGCTGGCCAATAATGAAATTTTTCAGTTTTGCCCAGGGTTGTTACGTTTAAAACAGTTGTTTAAAACATGTTTAAAACATTACATTTAAAACATGTTCATTAAAGAATCGTTTGATATTCAAGCTGCACACTTTATTTACGCAACAAATATATCATTTTCATGTGTGGATCATTCAGAATTTAAAAAGATGGTGTCGAGTATAAAACCTGGCTACAAACCACCAAATCATCATGAAATAGGAGGCATATTACTTGACAAAGTGCATGAATCTGTGCTGGAAACTTATAAAAATGATTTAAGAGAACAGATTGTTTGTGCTGCTCTTGACAGATTGAGTAATATTCACAATGAGCCAGTTGTAGGAATTACAGTATCTTGTAAAGGTCAAATTTACTTAATAGATTCAATTAATACACCTGGCCATCCTCATGAATTTAATTATCTTTGTGAGCTTGCATGTATTGCCATAAATAAAGTAGAGGAACGCTATGGTTGTTTTATTGGCAGCTTTGTAACAGACAATGCTGCCATGAAAATGAGAAATGAGCTTTAAAAGATTGAGAGACATAATATGAATATTTTAACTTATGGATGTTCAGTTCATGTCTTAAATCTTCTAGCAAAAGACATTAAAATCTCTAATATAAAGCTCAAGTTTTGATACTGTTAAATATTTTAGAAATGATCATTTTGCTTCAGCAAAGCTTCGGGAAACAGTTGCTAAAAAGCTTGAGTTACCATCAGGTGTCAGGTGGAATTCCATGTTAGACACAATGGAGTCTTACATAAGCAACTGGTCACAAATTTTGAAAATTTGTGAAGATAATTGAGAGAAAATCAATTCTGATATTTCTAAGAAAGTCCATAGACTTGCAGTTAAAAAGAAATGTTGAAGATTATATCCAACGGCTCAAACATATTGTAATTGCATGTGACAAAGCTCAGAGTAATAATTGTATTATTAGTGATGCAGTTGAAGTTTGGAAAGATTTTAAAAAAGAAATTTCAGAAATATGTGCTGCTAGTAATCTTACCATGATTACAAAAAACATTGAAAAAGCTATAGAAGACAGATATGAAATGGCCATGACATCTGTACATGGCTTTGTGCCGAGCAAAACTAGAAACCAGTTAGGTGTTAAGGTTGCCAAGCTTGTTACAATTTTTAAGAACTTAATAATTAGATGTTTTAGTTTAGAATAAAAAATTAATTGTTAATTAATGTTTGGTATTTATTAAATAATTTTTTTCTTATTTACTGTTTTTTGAAAATATTTTCATTCCTTATATTTAATTTAATAATTTTTGTTCGCTTTAATCAAAATTATGCTGCTGAATGAGAAAAAAAGTTTTAAATGTTTAAAACATGTTTTAAACAAAAAAAAAAAAACATTTTTTGTTTTTTTCTAAAAAAACATGTTTTTTTCCAACCCTGGTTTTGCCCTTTAGTTCCCACTGTCCTTGGCAGCGTATACCGGACCTACTAAGCACGCATCTCTAACAACTAAAAACCTACATTCAAATTTATCTTTAAAGGAACCTCCAACACGGGTCCCCATTTTCTGCGCCCCCGTACAGCAGGCGTGCCGCGCACGCACCAGAGAATCTGAAGAAACCCGTAATATGATTTGTAAAAAAATACTCTGCAGTGAAATAAAAGAAAAATCAGCCCAAGAAACCTCAGATAAAAATGCCCCCTGTCTGTGGAAAGTAAAATTAAAAACTGTAAGACAATCGAAAACCAATTTAAATGAGCATAACCCAGTTTTAATTGGGTCCATAATACCCGAGATACGAGATGCGTTCCCTGCGCTGGAGGGTGAGCTAAAAACGGAAGAGAAATCGTAAGCTAATTGAATGAATTAATTCCCATAGAAATCTGGCCCATACAATCCGAAAAAAGAATGTGCCGTTAATATTTGATAATTGAGGTAAAAGAAGTCTATATTTTGGAAAACATACTTTTAAATGTAAATAAAGGGGAGAAATCCTTGCAGACGAACTCATAACTCATATCAGGGGACTATTGCCACAGCCACAGAACACATTAATAATCTTCGATTAAAATATTTTAAATTATGTTTTTTGCATTTGGCAATGTTTAATAGTTAAGACAATTGTCTACATTGCCATATAATCTCTGATCCACCGATTTTCGAAAATTAAATGGAGGAGGCGGCCGGAAAAAAGGATATATTTTTAGTTTGATTTTAATGTGTATCGTCTCTGTGATTATTTCTCCGAACTTTTGTACTGTCGCTGTCAATTTTTTGAAAAAATTAAGAAAAATTACCGACCCAAAAATTTTTTACACAGGTGTAAAATATTTTTCTGCATGTGCTCTGAAAATTTCAAGTCCATATCTTAATTAGTTTTTGTTGATTAAAGAAAATTCTTAATGTATTTCGTTTCGGCTGTGGAATCAGGTTCAGATGTGTGCGCGATTTTGCCAATTTGTAAAAGAAATTCCTTTTTGATTAGTTTTTAATTAATATTATCGGCTAATTATAAAAAAATCAGATCTGACAGAGTAGGTCTCCATTAGGCATACTCCGGAAAATCTGAAAAAAAAAAACATAGAATGTTCTTCTCATGAGGATAGATATATTTATAAAAAACATTTCGGTGAAAATTTGATAGTGTCCGTAAAAAAAAAATTTCATTATTTGGGGATTTATCACCGGTTGGCGATGGAAAATTTAAAAAAAAATCCTTTTATATGTCAAATAATCGTTAAGGTAAAAATGTTTCACGTTGAACTTGTTTAAATAAATTTAATTTAAATAACTTTAGTTTTGTCAGTTTCAGTTTGTTTTAACTATAGTTTTGTCATATATGTATTTATTATGAAAGTTAACCATGAAATTTTTTGAATTAAAACAAAATTTAAATTAATTAAAATTGTTTCAATCTCAAAATTAAGTTCAATTAAGAACTGTGATTTAATTTTCTTGCTATGGAAACAAAAACTTCTCCAATATTGAAATGTATAGCTGCAGCATTTTTCATCTGGCCTTTATTTTGGAATACGCTTAAATATATGAAAATATATTTTTCAATATGAAAATATTTTCTCAGTGATAAAATTAAGTAACTGCAGCAATAAGCAACATATATAGTACAAAAATACATGCATTAAACTCTGTCATTGTTTAAGTTTAAATTGATTAAATACCATTTACACGCATTCTAAAAATCAATTAATCAATATTCAGGTGCATTAAAATCGTTTGCTTTTGGCGAGGAAAAGTGCTGCTTGTCAAATCGCAGGACGCTTTCGTGCCAAATACTTTAAAGTATTTTATTTTTTTACAGACTTTCTATTGTAATTCCGCCGCTAAATTTGATTGATCTTTTATTATATACATAAGTAGTTTAATTGGTATCTTTTTTTTCAAAATATTCTGAGTATGCCCAGTAAGGAGACCTTCCTTGTGAGCCTCATGTGCGTCAGGGTCAGCCTTGGGCTACCCTCATCCAAATTTTCAGGCTTGCAGGTGCGGTAGGTATTTCTAGCTATCTTTGTCGCACACATAGATTGGTTTTCATGCTGATTTTTGTGTTCTTAGCATTTCATATAAATATTTTCATGTAATGGGGGCTTGTGAACCAATGCAAAATGGATTTAGCTGGAAGAACAAGTAAAGATATTATTTCTTCTTTATTGGAAATTCCATTTTTCAGTCGAATTGGTATTGAGAAAAGCTAAATAATAAAATGTGGGCGATCTACCCCCAAATTTTGCCTTCTCAAATCATACAAAATACTTATCAGGACTTTTCAGTCTTCCTAGTATGACCAGTACAAATGGCGATTTTTGTCAGTTCAAAAGTTAGATTTCATATATACTTAAATTCAGCGCATATGTATTAGAGAAAGCTCTATCTATATCTGTCTATGTAAGGAATAACTGGGAGATTCATAGGAGAAAAGAATTTAATTCGGGAACCTCTTAGTGAACCGAACGCATTTATTTCATTTCTGCATCTTGCAATGTTCTTACAATCATCTTCGCAAGTTCGATCGGATGTCCCTCGAGCCATTCACATCAATTTCAGGACTTTACATGATCGCAGATTGTGCAGGCACCTCGAATGGGCAAAATCTAATATTTTTCGTGCGTGTTCTTCCTAATTATTGAGGATTATAATATTTTCCATCAGGGGACGAAAATTAAAAAAATGGAGGAACATTTAGTTTAATTGGTTAATTAGCTCTTGATTTATCTGTGGTCAAGACCCTCATAATTCCCGAGATCTGTGACATTCAAGGCTTTGACCACAAACGAAAAAGGATTGTCGAAACGTCAGCATTTTCTATCTTAAGTTATACTCAACTGATTTTAATGGTGAACGTAATAAATGTTATGCTGAGAAACAAAGTTACAAGGGGTAAAACAGATTTTAGAATAGAAGATTTAAAGTAAGAAAAAAGAATTTAAGGATTTTAATTTAAATTTTTGAAATTTAATTTTAATTTTGAATTGTAAAAGGATTTTAATTCTTATCCTTTTCATCCATAGAAGTATATATATATCTCTATAGATATTTGATCATTGTCATGCGACTACGTTAATTTATAAACCGAGTTAGATGTGATTGACCAAATGTTAAGGGTTTATTAAAATCTCGATCAAATTTTTTGGAATCTTGATCCACCATCCTGTTTCAAAATGGCGGCCTCTTAAAGATTTCAAACAAAAATATACATATATATGCAAAAAAAATTATAAATACAAATTTACTTCTTGCATATTCGCTCGGTCTTGATAGAAGGATTGAAGAACATTTTTGAGTTTCCCCTCTATTTAAAAAATGAATGAGTAGAGAATTTGAAATTCGAGAGCGGCTGCCGTTTTGAAGTAGAGGATTTTTTCCCATAATCAGTCGTAATTTATGAGTTTTAGCAAATGCGTTTTTCTGAAAATTTATTTTAATTGTTGCTATCCCATACGCTTACAATAAGTCATATCCGTGAACATTCCGCTAAAGTTTTGAAATTCCCATTCAAATTTAGTATTGAAGAAAACTAGAAATCTGCTATAATCGGATTCTACGCATTTTAGTTTGTATGTTTGAGTAAAATTATCTGGATCCTTAAAAAAACGGAAGAGTGAAGCTGCATTCCCCACCCCCGGTACAAGCCAAAAATACTTTTCTTCACCTTGACGAAAAATAATGCCGTTATTTTTGTATTTAGGGGGGGGGGGGGGGGGGGGGGCAAAATTTCTTCCTACCCCGGGCGCCAGAAAACATAGTTACGCCACTGTTTAAAAGTACAGTATAGGATCTGGTATCCAGAATACTTGGGGCCTAAGATATTCTGTATAAGTTGGTTTTCTGCAATTCTGAACGCTTTAGAATGAAATATAAAATATGAATAATATTTGTAAATACATAATTAAATTTGTTAATTTAATAATTTATTTACACAAGATAAAAAACATTCTAAATTACAATATTCCATGACATATGATGAATTTAAATTTTCATATTTAACACTTTTAATGCATAAGTATGAATATAATTTTAACATTACTAGTCAACTTTGCGCCGTATTTCTGGCAGATAAGCCAAAATTTATATGAAGTATTTGTGTAAGAAAAATTAAAAAAGTTATAACAAACTCACTTGATCCAACCCAAACACATCGCCTTTTGATACTGAATACAAAAGAGAATATGCAATTTGTCCGGCAGCACCAGTAACGAGGACACGTATGGGATCCTTCTGTAAAAAAAAAAAAACTCTTAACAATTTACGAGAACATTCAAATATCAAACTTGAAATAATGGTAATCATTTCATAACAATCAGAAATAAAAGGCAAGTATGAATAATTCTAATTTCAAACTCACAGAATGAAAGGATTGAAATATGAAAGAATTTTTTTTTCATAATAATCAGTTATGTATGCGTACAGAGGACGCTGTTGTAACTAATCAGCATAGTACCACACACTTGATCCATAATAAAATAATAATAAACTAAAAGACCTAATCTAGAATTTACAATCTTCGACTTCATATTTATCAATGGTGATTTGATCAGAAGGACAATTAGGGGACCAACAAAAAATTAAAAAATAATATTTGGGATCACCCTGTAAAATAAAATACACATCTATCGCTATAGCTTACGAATATGTGGATATTATACAATATGTGTATTTATTTGTCTAAGAATAGCTAGCACGTATATTCATGGAGATAAGATTTTTTTTTCAAAGTTCAAAAAATTCTTGCATGATTTTTGTTTATATTGTGCATAGTTTTCTACCAAATTTAACGCCAGTTTCAGAAAATTTGACAAAATGTAGTTGAAATAATACAGTAGAATTGGAATGTAAATATATTAAACATTTGATGAAATATGAGTAGTTGTATGAAATATTTTTTATCTACACATGCGTGCATAACAAATATATATATATATATTTCATGATTGAATAGTCAACTCTATAGTCAACACATTAAAAACAGTCAAATAGTGTGAAAATTCAGAAAGATATAGGCAATAGAGTGAGCTGATTTTTATTGCTCTCTAAAAGCTGCTGAATGATAAAAGGTGCTAGTGCAAACATTTTCATCAAACTTCAGATTCACTTAGACGTATTAACCCCTTAACTGCCGGCAAAATCTGACACGATCTCCGGTGCCTTTTTTAACAACATAATTCTACAATTAAATAAGGCGGCGATTAGTTTTCTGAAATAACAGTAAGAAAATGCACATGTTATGCATATGCAAAACACACTTTCTGTCAGTGAAAATTGTCCTGGTGTAATGAAAGTTCCTCCTTTTTGTAATATATGCAGGTATTCTCTGAGGCCGTACATACATCCGCATCAGTTAAGGGGTTAAAATATTAAATACCAGGCAATTACAGCTATCAAATTATTGAGACAGTGGGAGATTTAAATGGTAATAATTATTTTTTTAAAAAGTTTTGGAGTATTAGTGTATAGTTTCGTCTCACTATTTTTAACAATTAAACTTCCAGAGACTACATGATATATTATTTGTAATAATTAATATTACAAGTATGAAAGAAATGATACTGTGAGTTGGATATTTTAAATACTAAATAAAATAATTTCAAAATAAAAACTGTAGAACTGATGTTTAGGGCAGTGATCTGCAGATTTATTAGTTTCATGATTATTATAATTTTCATTAATGTTACTTTTTTTTCCCCAGAGAAAGAGATGAATAACCAAACATTTAAGGCAGAAAATAAGGCTCTATGGGGTTCAAATCAGGACTTTGACTTGGCCACTCTAGAACTTTGACTTTTCTGAGTTTCATAAAATCACTTACGTACTTCGATTTGTGTTTTGGGTCATTATCTTGCTGAAAATATCACTTATCAGGCATATTTTGTTTAGCATATGGTAGCATATGAGTCTTTAATACATCAGCATACATGAACCGATCGATATTCTCCTGAATTCAGACTAATGGTTCAACATCGCTGCGAGAAAAACAACTCCAAACAATCACAATGCCGCCTCCATGTTTGACGGTGGGTATTTGGTATCGAACATCATATTTTTTGGTTTTAGGACGTCAAATGTACTTGATTCTATCAGAAGACACTAAATTAAACTTGCTTTCATCGCTCTACAAAACATTAGACCACTGCACACATGTCCTCGATTTGTGCCATTTTGTGAACGCAAGACTAGCCTTCTTATTCTTAGCAAATGGGTTGTTCTCTACAATACTTGCAAATTTGGCCAGCAGTCTGACTTGAATGATGCATATGTAAATTTTCATAACAATTAGATAAATGGTAAGAAATCAGACAATTATTGAAGATTTTAATAGCAACAGAAATTGTTTTAAAAATTTGACTTAACAAAAAAAAAAAAAAAATAAATAAAAATTTGTGGAAAAAATAAAATAAAAAATGTGAGGGAATGACAAGTGAGGGAATGATGAAATAAGACATTTTTACTAGTTGTAAAGGAAAAATGCAAAATTATGAAGAAATCCAAATTGTTTCCTTTAAGAGAAACACTTAATATATAATGTATGATAAAATTAAAATTTTTGATATTTACAAAAAAATGAATATTCTGTGTGAGGGAATGACTGCTAATAAAACCGCTTCCGGATATAATGACTAAAAAAAAATTCTGTAAAATTAACAAAATCTTACACCACCAATGTATGTTGCTGGACTGACAAGTGCTCAAAATAGCTTCTTCTCTGTGAAGGATGCTAGACTGCTACTGCTCATTAGTGGTAGATATTTGAGATAATAGCAATGTGTGAGGGAATGATGGTCTAACATGGGGAAACATATAATTGATTGAGTAGACTAAATTAATATTTTTATTATTTTTTGTAATGTATCAAATAAGAACTTTATTTTGCTTAGGGTATTTTTAATTATTTTTATTTCTGGATGGAAAGAAATAGGCAATAAAATATGGTAGTACAGGTGGGGGAAAGGTGAGGGAATTATGTTTGCATGATATATATTATATTTTTAAATACTAAATTTATTTATTTTTAAATTTTACTTTCTGCCCCTAA
Source organism: Maratus speciosus (assembly GCA_963932465.1). NCBI lineage: Eukaryota > Metazoa > Arthropoda > Arachnida > Araneae > Salticidae > Maratus > Maratus speciosus. Next base: position 551,387,275 of record OZ010794.1, read on the forward strand.
TAAACTATGTTTAGATCTTCTAATAAAAATAAAAATAAATAAAAATGTAATAAAATTAAGAGCATTTATATGGCTGGGAAGCACTTTTTGCACTATTGCAGAGAATAACCCAAATATCAAAGGCTTTTTTGCTGGTCTTCGGCTATGTAAACCATAGAGGTTTAAGCATTGTTTGACAGTTGAAACGTGTAATGTCAATGCAGTAATTTTCTTTCAATTAATTTTGTATCACAACAGTCGACTTACGACAATCACTTTTAGATAGCTTTTTTATAATACGGTCAACATTACAAGTTTTTTTTTTTTTTTTTTAGGACGACCACTTCGAGGCTTATTTTCGATAAATTCCGCTTATTTAAAACTTTATTCAAAGCACTAACAAGCTGCCAAGACACGTTAAAAGAACGAGCAACTTCTGCTTGCATTTTTCCTCACTTAAGTGCATTTACAACGGCTTTTCTAAAATCACTAGAAAATTCTTTGCATTTCGGATTTAAAAATAATCACAATAAGTCAATATAAACGCTAATCGAAGCTATAGAACAACTGACTCCTTCAACAATTAAATGCAAACTAATTGTCAAAATACTTTTGCACTAAGAAGGAGCCATTTTTCTTCGGTGGCACTGATTGTAAACAAACAAGTTGAAACTTGATACCTTTGAATAACTTCAGTCATATTGTTCTTAATGATAGGGGATATATTTTCTTTTATATTTTTATATTAAGTAAAATAAGAGCGAATATAATGGCGTCAAAATACTTTTGAGCGCTACTGTATAATACCATTGAAAATCAAAAGACAACTATCAAGTTCTCTTAACATTACTTGACAAAATGTCTACTGTTAAGATTTCATTTATGTGATTTATATAAAGAATATCTAATATGAAGTAAAACTAACATATTCAAACAATAAAATGACCTAAACTCCAAATTTAACAGTTGGCATACAATAATCCACAGAACTGTTACAGGAAAATTAGAAAACATCAATGTAAACAAATCTTCCAATAATCAGGGATGTAGTGGAGGGTATACGGGGGTATATGCCGTATACCCTCTGGATTCTTTTAAGGAACACCGTATACCCTCTGTTTCTCAAGAAAGCTATAGTATATACACTCTAGGGTATACGCTCTGCCTTGAGCATATACCCTCTGCTTAGAACGTATACCCTCTGTTTTTTTTACGACTACACCACTGCCAATAATTAAATTATAACAGGAAAAATTAACTATTGATCCACAAATGGAACACAGATACAAGATGATGATAAAGTTTAAGAAACCAAAGCGATGGGTGGATGGCCTAATCTAATCCTTATTTCCTATAATAGACTAGCAATAATGTTGACTCTAGAAAAAAAGTCACCGAGCGGGAATTTTTCAAAAAGGGGACACTATTCTAAAAAAAGGGCGCATTTTTTTTTCAAAAAAGGCACACTATTCTCAAAAGGGGACACTTGTACCTTGTTCACAAAAAATATTCTGAACTGGTTTGTTTTAGAGCTCCCTAATAGAATTAGCGATATTTTCACACGATCAATTGAATTTTGCGTTTCTTCCCCCCTTCCCTCCACCAACTGACGAATTTTATGATCTTTTTTCGGCAACTTATTGACTTTTTTTTCCTCAAAAGGATTGAAGAATTTCGCTATTTTTTTTTTTATGATTGAATGCAGAATTTAACATTTATTTTCCCTCTATCAATTGACAAATTTCACAAGGCAGCCAAACCCCGTTAATACATGAATCAAAGGACCAATCAAAATTTGCTTACCGTATACCACTCACTAGCCCGTATGCTGTTCACGCAAAGCCTGAAGAGTTGAAGTAAATTTGTCGGGAAAATTGAGCTGGATAAAAACGAATCAGAATCCGATCCAATTCTCGATTAGTTCACATTACATGTTTGAAATTCTCGTTATCATATCGCTAAGAATGGGACCCAACAGAAAAATATGCCTTTGCTTTTGTGAAAATGATGATAGAAGAAAAGAAAATGGCAGATTTTGATTATAAAGAAGAGCAATTGGCCGCTGTGAAACTCTCTTAAAGGCCACAGGGAACATAGGAAGTGTTAAAAAAGGCTGCTGGGCACATTGGAAGGTCTAAAAAGGGCCGCCAGACACATAAAAGAAATAAAATGGGCCGCCGGGCACTGCACCCTGCTAAAACGGCTTATAGTCAACACTAGGCAAATTTGCTAAGATAGGTCTATCACTATCAATATAATGCATGGAAACCAGAAAAATAGTATATTTGTACTCACATACCAGTAAGCCCAGTGGCAGAAAGTTTTGTAGCTGTCTGCGACAAGCTTTTAAATTTTCATAATCTGTCAGCAAATTTTAATGAATAAATAATAAATTAAACTAGGAATTTTTTATCATTCTATTTAAGACATGGTAAGCATGATGCATTCTCATTAATTTTGCTTATAACATTTCATCATCTAACTTCTTGTAGAATTTATAAAGTGTGAAGGATAAGCAGAATCACACATAGTCAATAACGATGCTTTTAAAAACCTTCGGTATCTTCAGAGGCCTCAAGCGCGAAAAGCACTGAGTTTTTTGTAAAACCCTTGAATGAAATCTGCAGCCTTTTGAGGAAATTACTTTTTTGTAATTCTTTGGTGAAATTCACGTTTTTTTCCATGGCTTTTTGACGAATTTATTGTTTTTTCTGCAATTTTTGGACGAAATTTCCATTTTTTTCGCGCTCCCTTGACAAAATCCCAATTTTTCTTTTCTGCGTCCTTTTGAGGAAATTATTTTTTTTTTGTAATTCTTCAGGGAAATTCATGTTTTCTCCATGGCTTTTTGACAAATTTCGCGTTTGTTTCACTATCCTATGACGAAATTTGCGTTTATTTCACGATTCTTTGACGAAATTTGTATTTATTTCACGATCCTTTGCCGAAATTCGCATTTTTTACGCGATCTTTTGCAGAAATTCGCGCCTTTTTGCAAAAATTCCAGTTTTTTACGCGATTTTTTGCCAAAATTCACATTTTTTACTCGATCTTTTGCCAAAATTCACATTTTTTACTCGATCTTTTGCCAAAATTCACGCCTTTAACCCGATCTTTTGCCGAAATAAAAGTTTTTAACGCGATCTTTTTCTGAAGTTCACACTTTTTACACGATTTTTTGCTGAAATTCACGCCATTAACACGATCTTTTGCCGAAATTTGCGCTTTTTACGTGATCTTTTGCCAAAATGCACGCTTTTACCCGATCTTTTACCGAAATTCGCACTTTTTACACATTTTTTTTTTGCCGAAATTCGCGCATTTTATGCGATTTTTTGCCGAAATTGGCGCTTTTATGTGATCTTTTGCCAAAATTCGCCCTTTTTACGCGATCTTTTGCCAAAATTCACGTTTTTTACCCGATCTTTTGCCGAAATTCACGGCTATTACTCGATCTTTTACCGAAATTAAAGCTTTTAACGCGATCTTTTGCTGAAATTCGCACTTTTTTACCGAAATTCACTCTTTTTACGCGATCTTTTGCCAAAATTCACGATTTTTATCCGATCTTTTGCCAAAATTCACGCTTGTACCCGATCTTTTGCCGAAATTAACGCTTTTAACGCGATTTCTTGCCGAAATTCACACTTTTTACGCGGGAAAAATTGTCCGCAAAAGATTTTTTTTGTCCGCGACTATGTCGCCGTGTTTCTGCCACTGGGCCAGTAAGTAATCCATTTGCAGACACACTCAACATGCAAGAAATCACTTTTATCAGACTTTTTGTTTATCTGAAGAACCCAGGAATATTGAAAATGAAGTGTAAAAAAAAATTTAAAAAAACTCCCCCCCCTACACACACAAAAAAATAGCAGCTAAGGATAAACCCTTTAATATAAACAGATGGTGCAATAAGCAAACATATTGCCTATATGATGAGGTCAGGAGTAAATTAATATCAGTACAGTAACATAAGATTTATTTTATTTATAATTATATAAGAACATTTTAGATTAGAATAAAATTTGTTTAGGCAATCAATCAATATATTATTATGAGAATATATTAATGTTTATATATTGAGTAATGTGGCAATGAATGACAGTTACAAAATATTTATTTTAGCACTAATTGTATAAGAAGCTATTTAGATGTAATGAAATGAATAATAAATTTACCTTTAAAAAATAAATCAATAGATTATTATTATTACACACAGGATAAAAGTTAAATAATATAATAAATTATTTACAAAGAAGTAATGGTGATCTAATGGAATTTATAAACAAACCTTTAACAAATGAGGAAAAATAACTTTTTGCTTGTTATTTATGGATAATAATAAAAGTGTTGACTGATTAATGTGTCACTATTTATTAGAAAGCTTAAAAAAATTAATATTAATTATGAATATTAGATAAAGCTTTTTTAGAGCTTAAATCTAAATGAAACTATCCTATAATTCAAAATCCACTACATCACTTCCTTATATCTAGTATATATTAATTCCACACATAAACCAACTCATTCCTATTATAATTAAATTATATAATTGTTATTCATTATTTAATTATAATAAATATGCCTAATTTAAAGAAAATTGATATTCTATATAGGGTAGATGTGCCAGTAATGGACACCCCTTGATGTTTTTGGTTCATAAAAAAAATAACTAAAATATTTAGCTTTAATTATTTTTTTAATAATTCCCCTTGCATGTTTTATAAAACTGTGTTATTGCTGACACTTTTAATCAAACCAATCAGGAAGCAGAAAATAATGTTTCAAAGTTTCGCTGTTTTTCTGTGAAAATCTTAATGAAGAGGCTAAGAGCTGGCTTTGTTTAATTAATTTATATACAGTCGAACTTCATTATCCCGACACTCTAATGACCAGAAAGAAGTGTCATCATAAGCGGAGTGTCGCGGTAACCGGAGTTGGAGTAAACATATGTTATAAAAAGCTGTATTTTTAATTAATTTAAGACAGTTTTAAATTCATAACTGTTCTTGCAGAAGCACTAAAACATTATTATTAAACAAAATAAACTACACAAAAACAAAATTGAAAAGAATAAAATTCAGATTTAAGAAGACTTGGTTTTTTCTTTATTGTTAAATGAAATAGTGATGAATTAAGGTTTGCTTATCCCTAGATGTGCTTCCTATAATTCTTTTTTCAATATTATACAATGAATTGTAATCAATATTCGTGGTTTCAGAAATGGATGTTAGATAATTTCTGATTGTTTCAATGCAATGCAATGCTTTGGTTTTAGTAGGATGAAAAAAGCCATGTAACCACAATAAAAATGCCACCTGACCAGAACAAAAAGACCGCGAGTAGACTGATACAGCTATCTGGAGCTAAAGTGGATTATTTATAGTGTGTGGGTTTATTTATTCAGATAAAGGATTGAAGTAAAATTTCTCATTTATCTCAATGGATATTTTAGACACTTTTGTGAAGAGTTTGGCTAAGACATTTCTTACTGCTTAATTTCCGTACTTATAAGATGGATTATGAAAAATAGATAATTTTCCTTAACCGTCGGGATATGCGGAGTTTAAAGTTATTCAACGATGTAAAATCTGGGGTGTATTTACATTAATATCATATACAGAAAAACGGGACTTTGAAAACCTGACGTGATAAGCGGAGTGACGTGAAAACCGGGTGTCGGGATAACGAGGTCTGATTGTATTATTTATTTTCTTGCAAAATTTGAATGTTTTTGTTTGAGTAGCAATAGAAAACTTACAATTTTATATACTAATGGTCATTTACGAAATTTCCTTTATTTTTAAGGTTTTAAGAGGGGGTGTCCATTACTGGGACGGTTAATTAGTCATTTTCCAGTAATGGACACCCCAAGTAGACATTGTTAAAAATGCAATTTCACTAATGTTTATAGTGCATAAAATATTTTGACTTAACTGAAAACCTAAATAATCAAATTTAATTTTTAAATTATACTTACCAAAATGTAATAACACCAAAACTTTTATAAATAGCTGCTTTCAAGTTATTTTATGTGATTAATAAAATTTCAATATTTTATTAATTTTTTTTTATTATTATTATTTTAGGTACATATTGCATATTTTATAATCTGGCAATCAAACTAGCCAGGAAGCAGAAAATATTGTTTAAGAGCACAGTCAAGCTCATAGGGCTTAATCCCACTCCATTTAAACGAAAACGATTAAGTTACAAAACTTATTAAAAATCTATTTTCTGTCTTAAATGTTTCCTTAATCATCTCTGACAACAACAACAACAAAATGTAATATTAATGAAAGTTATAGGTAACATTCATGAAACTAGTGAATCTGCAGATCAGTGGCCTCAAACATCAGTTGTACAGTTTTATTTTGAAATTATTTTTAGTATTTAAAATATTCAACTCACAATATCATTTCTTTCATATTTGTAATATTAATTATTATAAATGATATATCAAGTGTAGTCTCTGGAAGATTGTTAAAAATAGCGAGACAAAACTAAACACTAATATTCCAAAACTTTTTTTTTTTTTTAATTACCTTTAAAATCCCCCACTGTTTCAATAATTTGATAGCTGTAATTGCCTGATATTTAGTATTTTAAACTATCCATCTAAAATAAGACATTGATCTTCTGATAATTACAATAATTGATGCAAACAGTAAATGATTATCATAAATATTTTATTAATTACTGGTATCCTAATAGTTAAATTTATTTGAAAATAACTATTTTGTTTCATTAAGTATGTATTCATTAAATTCTGGTTCTAAATACAGTCATAAAAACAATTATATTTATTGTTTTTTATGGGGTGTCCATTACTGGAACAGAGGGTGTCCATTACTGGGCCAGGGGATGTCCATTACTGGGCTTTTGTGTGTTTTGATATATTTCTGTTATTTAAAATTAAATTTCGATTCATATTGGGAAATGAGACTATAAGAATGGTTAAATATTGTTGATGGGTTAATATAATATTAAAAAAACTGGAATATAATAATTATAACTATTAATAAAAAAATAATTTTGAAAGAAATTTCTTAAGGGTGTCCATTACTGACACATCTACCCTATATCTATATAAAATGGTTTTATTTTTATACTATCATTTTTATTGAGTATCACATGTGATTTCATTTTAATTATATATAAAAAATATTAATATATTATGATAAGTATAATATATAGGGTAGATGTGCCAGTAATGGACACCCCTTGATATTTTTGGTTAATAAAAAAATAACATACATATTTAGCTTTAATTTTTTTTTTTTTTTTTTTATAATTCTCCATGGCACAGATGTCATATTCGCCCCATATTGACGCGATTTTTTCCTGACGGCAATATCATATATGCAACGGGTACTTAACTGTCGCCAAAGTATCGTTATTTTGCTTGATGTGGTAACCCGGATTATGTTGTTTATGCTGTTGATGTTTTTGCCAAATTGGCAACCGAAAAAAATCGCGCCAATATGGGGCGAATATGACATCTGTACCTTCTCCCTTGCATGTTTTATAAAACTGGGTTATTGTTGACACTTTTAATCAAACCAATCAGGAAGCAGAAAATAATGTTTCAAAGTTTCGCTGTTTTCTATGAAAATCTTAATGAAGAGGCTAAGAGGGCTTCGTTTAATTTATATATTATTTATTTTCTTGCAAAATTTGAATGTTTTTGTTTTAGTAGCAATAGAAAACTTAGAATTTTATATATTAACGGCCATTTACAAAATTTCATTTATTTTTAAGGTTTTAAGAGGGGGTGTCCATTACTGGGATGGTTAATTAATCATTTTCCAGTAATGGACCCAACACCCCTCCTCCTGGGCCACTCTCTGAATTCAACACTGCACCAAATACAAGCAAAAATTTTAGCTAATTACACGTACAATCCTTGAAATTAGACTTCAAATTACCTGAGTGAACCGAAAGAATGGGCTGAGGCTGAAAAATTTGCCTATTTTTCTGTAGCGAAGGTTAATACCATTGGACTATGTGATAACGTTGACGTTGAGTTACCATCCAATCACCTTTCATCGAAGTTATCTTAATAGAATTAACATAAAGCTCATTTTTATGGTTTTCCTTTAATTTTTCTCGCCAGTGTATTTTGAAATTGGTAACAAATAACCAGTCCAAAAATAAAGTTACTTTTTAATTGCAGGCAACAGATTTAAAGTGATTGTTAATATTGTCAGTTATAATGTTTACAAAACTCAACCAATGTGCCATTATTGCGTTCGTATAAACTCGTCCTTTCCCATAAGGGTTGGCAACAGTTGGTCCCATCGAAGTCCATAAAGAAGTTTTATGTTTAATCTACTTACAGTAAACTTGAGTACATGAAATAGCAGGTATACTTGTATAGTTATCCTTCCGTCTTGGGACATTAAAATGTTTTAGTTTATGAGAGGATTCCGTGTTTACATAAAACCTGCCAAGAAGGAATCGAAATTGGAACAAGTTTAATTTCTGATAGGTTTCGAACGTTAGCAAGCATAAATATATAGTGTCGTTTTCGTCGATTTTTGAATTGTAGGTCATCTTCACACATTTTACTGTAATGCATTTATGCTCTTCAGAGGTGTACTATAACAGCGGTTTCCAACCTGGGGTACGTGGCAGGTCTGCTGGGGATACGTGAAAATAATATCGATAATGGCGGAAGTCACAAAAATGGTTAGAAAAGGTCACAAAAATGTTAGAAATGTCAATGTAATTTGCATCGATTTATTATATGGTTGTGATAAGACGAATGAAGGTTACTAATGAAAAAAAGCATGTTTACTTTATCTCGTTGAATGAAAGGGGTGGAAGGGGCACATGTTTATGAGAAATGGAGATACTCTGAAATGAGAAGCCTAAGAAAGGGGTACGTGAAAGGAAAAAGGTTGGGAAGTGAGTACGTTTTAGCAGTTTTGATGGATACTGTGAAAACGGAAAGTGTTGATAACGGAAACCTGTCTAAAACTGAAAAATTCATAGTTCCGGCGAAAGACATACCTTTGAATTATACCTTCTAAGACGAACATTTGTCTAAAGCGGAATTTTTCACAGATTCTTTGTGATACTGTCTTATCCGTTTTTATGTTGTATCCATGTTTCAGTAAACCAGTTCTTCGTTCAAGGAGGGGACCCCTCCCCTTGGCTACACCACTGTCTGCAGGTAAAATATTTTACCACGGAAATGATAATTAATCAAAAAAGTAATAAAGCATATTATAAAGCAAAATAAAGATTTGATGAAAAGAATCTGAAAAAGAGAATAGAAAATCTGTGACGCCCGTCTCAAACTTTCTGATATCGAGGCTAAACATAGACATGAGAAAAATTGACAAAAAAAATTTTCATTTGGCGCCCAGGACACATGCCCCCTCTGCTCGCCCCCCTTTAGTTTCTGCCCTGAATGAATTAAACCTGAAAATAAGAAAGCTAGCAGACACTGAGGCATTGTAAGGCTGTATTAGGTACAATTAAGAGTAAAGGTACTCAACTATTAACAGACATTGTGATAATTTTTGTATATCTCATTTTTTCAATATGCTTCACCTATGTTCTTGAAAAATGCTGTTCTAATAAATATTCCTTCATGAAATTTGTTGTGCATTACATTCTTGAACAAATTATCTTTCCAGTGATAGTATATGATTTTATGGTATTACTTAATGAGAAAGGGGTGTTATGAATCAACAAACTTGAAAAATACTTTTCAAAAGTTTTCACCATTCTGATCACTACTGTATCTAAATTATATAAATATTTTTTTTTTTTTTTTTGGCTCGCTGTATATGAGTGAATTTATGACGTTAATGATTGGATTGCGTGAAAAATGATTTGTACACACTATGCATCTTTCTTCTTTAAAGAGATAAGAGGAAGGAAAGCATCATAATCATGAAGGCTAACAAAAAGTTAACGCTTAGTTGTTTTATTTTATCAAAAAGCATGAAGGTATTTATAATATGGATCTTAACTTATTACATAAGGAAATTACGTTATAATACATAAGTGCAATTATTGCAAAATTTTAGATAATCCAAATATAATAGATAAACGAAGACATTTTTTTAAATGAGCGGTAGAAAAATTTTAAATGACAAGATTTTTAAGTGACTAAAAGGATAAAAGCACGAAAAAGGAAAATAATTACTTAAAGTTATGGACACGCATCATAAAAAGCGGCAGAAGAGATGAGAAATTACTTTAAGTAAATCATAAATGAAAATTAATTACGTAAACTGACTTACCATTTTTTCTTAGGATGTCCAAATGATAACGAAACTTATAAAAATTTAAAAGTCCACGTGCAATGCAGACGACCGGGTCGGATCACAGCAGGAAGGAGAAACGAAGGACGAGAGGTACTTTTGAATGAAAACATGAAGCTAGCACGTGATCAAGGAAAAGGTATCGTCTTCATAGACTTGTTTTTACATCATAAGCAAACAAATATTATTTATTGCATGACGTAAATAAATTCTCCTTTCACTTTTTATTTCTTTGTAATAAAACGAAAAAAATCGTACAAACTGGATTTTTATAACCAGGAAAATTTTACTCTACTCAACGCATCCCTTAAAACGTATTCGTTAAATTTACAACGGACTCACGAAGTCACAATCACATTCACAAATTTTTGTCAGAGCTTTTTTGTGTACAGGATTTTTCTGAATCAATAGATTCTTCCAAAACCTTATTTTTAGTTTAGAAAGCCTTGAATTCGATTTTGATACTTTTATTTTAGCTTTTACCTTACATAAGACCGATCTCGTATTGCGCATGTACAAATAATACAGGGTCGTTTCACATTTAATAGAACGTGAAATGTTTGTTTACCTTTACGCCTTTACATTTGTTGTTTATTCTGGAACTCGAAACATTTTAGGGTGTACCAAGTTTGCATATTATGAGATACGTCTATAATTAATATCTAAGGTTTTTATAAATAGCATGAAGTTATAATTTCTTCGAACGTCACTTTTTATAAGCAATGATGGATGATGAATATGTTGTTGAAGAGTTCAGCGATGATGATTATGTATCTTCTAGTTCGGAGGATGAGTTGCAAAACTTTATTAAAAGAGAATGTGGCCTCCAAGAAGTGGAGGATGATTTTGAAACAGAAGTGGATAAAGTAATGAGTGCTCACTTGAAAAAAATAAAATCGACTAAAGAAAATTGTGACGACGATAATATAACAACTGAACCTGGTACTTCGCAAAACAATTCTTCTAAAACTCAAACTGAAATAAACGACGAGTTACTGTATGATCCAGATATGGATGACGATGACGAGAAATGGATTGATGCGAAACGTCGATCATACATTTTTCCTACTGAAAAGACTGAAAGTGGTAAAGGATCTTTGAAGCCTCTTCCAAACAGTGATGCTGTTCTAAATTGCCCAGCATGTTTGTCTCTTTTATGTTTAGATTGTCAAAGACATGATATATATAAAGGTCAGTATAGAGCTATGTTTGTTAGCAACTGTAAAGTAATAACAGATGAAATTTTAAAATATCCAATTAAGAAAAAACGATCAAAGAAGCATTCTGAAAATGTTGATACTACAAAAGAAGATGTCTATAATCCTGTCAAATGTGCAGTTTGTAATACCGAAGTTGCTGTATATGATGCTGATGAAATCTATCATTTTTTCAATGTCTTAGCAAGTTATTGAGTTTAATTTGTATTCTGTATACATGGATATTAACTAATAAAATGCGGCCATTTACTCATCCTATATAGTTTTAAAGGCATTAAATATGCTGTTAAATGCTTTACATTTTATGCATCATTCTTTTTAAAAATCGTGTAATAAATTGTATTTCGCTTAAAATACTAGATAAAATGCAAACCTGTGACATTGACCAATAAAAATATTTTTGTTATGAAATTTTGTAGTATCTAATTATTAACAGGGTTGCTACGCTACCTGGAGAACCTGGAAAAGTCAAGGAATTCAGAAATTTGTCTAATAAGTCAGGGAATTTCTATATTTTATCCAAAATCCTGGAAAAGTCAGGGAATTTAATAAAATTTCATGGAGGTCGCTAAATAAGTACAACCTTTGTCCCATGGCAAATGAGAAAAATCTTCCATGTTTTCGGAAATAAGTTTTATTTAATCACCTCTTCCCTTTTTCTTCCTCTTTTCTTTTTTCCAACTGACATCTCCATACATACTTTAAAAATTTTAACTGTTTAATATAATTTTTTTGAAATTTTTCTGCAATATTTTTTTAAATTGGCATTTAATGTAACTAATAAATCATTTCAAATCTGCTTAACCTCCACCCAATGTTTGCTTCTCAACCCCCTTTGCCTAAAGTTGAACTTGTGATAGATGGTGAAGTAAATTATCATTCGATGCAAAAATATTGTATTATATGTATTATATTTTTTTCATTTTACAGGACACTCAGAAAATTGAAATACTCAGAAATTATTAAGGAAAGCAATTTCTATTGCAGTCTTAAGAGCATTTTTTTGTGTGTGAGATGCATAATGTGAAAATTTTAATTGTGATATATATTTGAAAATGTTTATATTTTCACATGGTATAGTGCTGTCCTCTAAAAAAAAAACCCACAGGAAAATGTATCCTAAAAAAAACCCACCCTAGAACTTAATCAAAAATATCACAGAAGTCAAAATTTCTTTATTGTCCTGTTTCTATATGCCATTTACAATAATAAAAGCATTTAAAATTACTTAAGTGTTTATTTAGTTTTTTAAAAAATAAGCAAAAAATTACATTTATAATTTTTCATTTGTAAATCCTTCAATTTGCAATTATTAAAATATTATTATTTTTTTTTCTTTTTTTTTGCAGAATTGTGTTTTAAAACTAATTAATAATGAAAGAAAAACTTTGCTGTTTAATATTTTGATTTCTAGAAGTGTTTTTACATGTGGGTTATTTTTAGGAAAAAGTGGGTTTTTTTTTAAAGTCTTGTTTAATTGGCTGCCATTTTGTAATATATTGATAGGGAAAAAAATACTATACATTAAAATCTTAGTCAGGACAGGCTGTGAAAATGTAGCTACTTCAAATTGTTTTGTATTTTTTATTAAATTTTATATAGTGAGAAATTAAAAAAGTGGGTTTTTTTTAGAGGACAGCACAGTACAATATCTATTTTACTGTCATCTTGTCCAGTTCACATTACCCCGCTAGACTGAAATTTTCATAAAATGCACCTGGAAAAGTCTGGGAATTTCATTCTCCTTCTCCTACATGTGTATTAAGCCCAGTAGCAGAAAATTCTCCAAGTGTCTGCAACAGATACTTCAGAGGCAGAAAATAATCTGCAGGTAAAATATTTTACAATTGAAGCGTTAATCAAACGATCACTTACCTTTGACATTATTATGCATTTTAATAATTTTATTAATAATAATCTTAAGTTTGTGTATAAAATAATAAAGAGCCAAACATAATATAAAGCGAAATAAAAGTTTAATAGAAAAATAATCTGCAAATGAGAAAAGAAAATCTGTGACGGACGTCTCCCGTCTCGAACTTTCTGCTACTGGGGTAGGGTCACCCGGTGTAAAATGGGTATAAAAAACAGCTTTTTTAATTTTAATGTTTCATAGCAAAAACATTATGAAATATAATCATGTTTTTGTTCAATATTTTTTACATTATGTATCTTGGGTCTAAATTAAACATATAATATTTGTTTCCTTTTTGTTTTAATTTTTGTGTAAAAGACTATACCTATTTTACCCCGGTGTATACCCATTTTACCCCGTGGTTTGGGATAAAATGGGTATATGCTGTTAAAAGTTTAATTACATTATAATTAATGTGTAAACCATTTAAAAGTTTTGTACCTTGATCCTCTGAATCATATATATATAAACTGGGGCGAGGAGGGTGGGCAAAAACTCGCCATTTTCAGTTTGTTTACATGTTTTTCTTGACAAATAAAAACACTGTTATGAAACTAATAGAAATAAGATGCAAGTACCGACAAATCCTATCCTAAACCCCTTCCACCCCAAACTGCTTCTGATTTTCACTACATCAATTTATGTCCATGCTCTGAATTAGGGATTGACCGAAGCAGCAATTTTGCCGAATACCGAAGCTTCGGTCGAAGTGTATACCGAATACTTGAAACTTTTTAATATGCATTTTTGCATTATTAGCTTTTTTAATAAGCTTTAATTGAAATTAAATTCTCAATAATTTAATTCAGTTACATTTTTATTCTTAAATCTAATTACTAGTGATGTAACGAATAGTGATTTGGCCGAATACCGAATATTCGGCCAAGTTTTAGGCCGAATACTGAATATTCGGCGGCCGAATACTGAATATTCGGCGGCCGAATACTGACTTTAATATAAATTACTTTTATTTTAATTGTTTAATTTTTTTTCAATTTTAAAATAAAAAATTAAATTAAGGACTAATTGAAATTAATTTTTTGTTTGAGTTTTCAAAAATCATAACAGCTGAATGTATTTTTTGTTATACTTTAAATGTCTTAAAAAATACTTTAAAGATAACATATGACTTTTAAAAATGTAAATAATAATTTAATTCATAATTTTTTATTTAATCCATAGATAGTTCTAGTAATTTATATATATTTATATATACTATCTAAAATAGAACTCATTACCTCTGTAAAAATGAAACTTTTTTTATTTTAGTAAAATCCTTTCACCCCCTAAAAGTAAGAACTTGCATGTGTCCTCTGTCTTTTTATATGCTTTTCCATGCAACTTAAACTTAGTAAAAAACTTTTAACTCTGTATGTCCAAAAAAAAAAAAAAAAGGTTATTGTCTTAAAATATAATTATTCATTCCATTAAAATATTATATATTCTTTTCTGCTACCAAGATATATTTTTCTCTTTTTTTTCTCTCAAAATTAACAAGCCCCTCATAATACTTCCTCCACCCCATATTTCAGAATAAGATCTTTTTCTTATAATAATTAATGTATTTAGGTATAGTTTTTTAATATTGTTTGTCGAAAATATTTAAAATCATATTTCGTTTTGATTTTCTGGAACATATCTAACCAAATATCTTAAAATATTCAGCCAAATATGCCACTATTCGGCTACAGGTATTCGGTCAAATGTCCCACTATTCGGCCACAGGTATTCGGCCGAATATCTGTTCAATATTCGGCCGGCCGAATAGGCCGAATACCGAATAGTGGCCGAATATTCGTTACATCCCTACTAATTACACAAAAAAATTTAATGACTTCTTTCCAATCACAAATTCATTAACCAATCACTTATTATTTTATCACTAGTCAATACCCAAAAATAACTTATGAAAGTATTAAACTATACAGGGTATTATTAAGGATAAGGATTGTCAGAAAAATAAAAGTTCATTCAAATACAAAGAAACAATGTTGTCATTAAGCTGATTTACTGATTGTCTAAGTCTAATTATAAACATATTGTATAGGTCAAAATTAACATTTTTACCCACTGGCCACTGGCCAGTACACTGATTTTTTTCACTGGCCAGTTTTTTTTAACCACTGGCCAGAAACAAAGTTATGTACGCGCCATACAAATTGTGTTTTTTCTAACTATCAACATTGTAATTTACTAATATCTCTTACTTATCATTCGATATAATTACACTCAACTGAAAAAAAACTGGCATTAATATCTAATCGAAAAATATAACCAAGAAATTACTGCTTTCAAAATAACAGTCAAACACATATTTGAAGATATCTAAACATACTTAATGCAGTGTATAAAAGAGACAAGAAAATTGAAATATATTTTAAGAATTATTTTAATAAAATCTTGAATATTTTATTTTTACTATTAATTGCAATGAAATAAATTCACAGCAAATTTTCAGAAAGATGTCCAGAGGGGGCAATCTCCCCCCCCCCCCCCAAGGCGCTAACAATGCATTTTTCTGCAACCATTTAATGAATTTCGCTATCTTTTGACGAAATTCTCTTTTTATGAGGACTTTTGGCAAATTCTACATTTTTTTGCGATCTTTTGACGAAATCTGCATTTTTTTCACGAAATCGGCCTTTTTTGTAATCTTTTGATGAAATTTGTGAGGGGGGGGGGGGTTCGCCATTCTTTGAAAAAATTTGCATTATTTTCGAGATTTTTTGACGAAATTTGCATTTTTAGGCGATCTTTTGATGAAATTTGCATTTTTAGGCGATCTTTTGACGAAATTTGCATTTTTAGGCGATCTTTTGACGAAATTTGCATTTTTTCCATGATCTTTTGATGAAATTTGCGTTTTTTTCGCAATCTTTTCGTGAAATTTGCGTTTTTTCCACGATCTTTTGATGAAAGTTGCGTTTTTAGGGTTTCGTTCATCTGATGAAACCCTATTCGTCTCAATCCTCTGTCTGTCTGTCTGTCACAGAGCCCGTTCTCAGAAACTATATACTTCGGAGACTTGAAATTTTGCATACTTATAGCTGAACACCTCACATCAAACGACAAATCATAAAATTTTGAAAAAGTCTTATATTTACCCCCCCATGGGCTCTAACTTGTGTATTTTAAGCTTTCTTTTCTAACTGAGCCCCTAATTAAGTTGAAGACTTCAAACTTTGGATTCCTATAGCTAAACACCTCACATCAAACGAAAAATCATAAAATTTTGAAAAAGTCTTATATTTACCCACCCATGGGCTCTAACTTGTGTATTTTAAGCTTTCTTTTCTAACTGAGCCCCTAATTAAGTTGAAGACTTCAAATTTTGGATTCTTATAGCTGAACACTTGCGATCACACGAAAAATTATAAAAATTTCAAAAAGTTTTATAATATTTTACCCCTCTGGGATCTAACTTCTGTATTTTTAGCAATTTTTCTCACCTCCACTCTTTTCACCCGGGGTGCACTTTTCTAACTTTTGCCGACACTCCTTTGACCACTCTTTAATATTATGCACCATAGATGTACATATTTTAGTTCCCATGTTTACCGCCAGGGGGCACCTACCTATCTCGGGTGCTATGCGCCAGATCTCCTCGACTAATATATCTGCGGATAGTTTGTAAAATGGAGTTTCGTTCGGATACAGGTTTGTTTAGAATAGAGTGCACCCCCTGGTTGCGAAATGTAGAATTAACAGATTTTGTAAAAGGATAAATTGTTTTGAAAGGAATATTAAACAAAACCCTCTGTGCGATCTGTGATCACACTAACCCACTTGTTTCTTCGATCTTTTCTCGAAATTTGCGTTTTTTCCGTGATCTTTTGAAGAAATTTGCATTTTCTCGCAATGTTTTGACGAAATTTGCGTTTTTTCCACGATACTTTGAAAATTTTTATGATTCTTTTTCGCAATTCTTTGACGAAATTTGCGTTTTTACCGCGATTTCTTGACGAAATTCGCGTTTTTTATGTGGTTCCGCGATCTTGTCACGAAAGTCGCATTTTTTCAGTGATCTTGTCATGAAAGTTGCTTTTTATCCGCAATCTTCTCGTGAAATTTGTGTTTTTTCCACGATCTTTTGACGAAATTTGTGTTTTTTTGCGATCTTTAGATGAAATTTGCATTTTTTTCGCGATCTTGACGAAATTTGCGTTTTTTTTCGCGATCTTTTGAGGAAATTCGCGTTTTTTACGTGGTCCTTTTACGTGCTTCCGCGATCTTGTCACGAAAGTTGCGTTTATTCCGCGATCTTGCCTCGAAAGTTGCGTTTATTCTGTGATCTTGTCACGAAAGTTGCGTTTTTCCGCGATCTTGTCACGAAAGTTGCGTTTTTTCCACGATACTTTGACGAAATTTGTGTTTTTCGCGATCTTTAGACGAAATTTGCGTTTTCCGCGATCTTTTGACGAAATTTGGGTTTTTTTCGCGATCTTTTGACAAAATTTGCGTTTTTTCCGGGAATTTTTGAGGAAATTCGCGTTTTTTATGAAGTCCTTTTACGTGTTTCCGCAATCTTTTCACGAAAGTTGTGTTTTTTCCGCGATCTTGTCACGAAAATTGCATTTTTTCCGCGATCTTCTCACGAAAGTTGCGTTTTTCCGCGATCTTTTCTCGAAAGTTGCATTTTTTCCGCGATCTTGTCACTAAAGTTGCGATTTTTCCGCGATCTTATCACGAAAGTTGCGTTTTTCCGCGATCTTGTCAAGAAAGTTGTGTTTTTTCCACGATACTTTGACGAAATTCGTGTTTTTCGCGATCTTTTGACGAAATTTGCGTTTCTTTCGCGATCTTTTGACGAAATTTGCGTTTTTCCGCGATCTTTTGATGAAATTTTCTTTTTCCACGATCTTTTGACGAAATTTGCGTTTTTTGCGCGATCTTTTGACGAAATTTGCGTTTTTTCCGGGAATTTTTGAGGTTAGTCGCGTTTCTATGAGGTACGTGCTTCCGCGATCTTTTCATGAAAGTTGCGTTTTTTCAGCGATCTTGTCACTAAAGTTGTGTTTTTTCCACGAAATTTGCCTTTTTTCTGCGATTTTTTTCACGAAACTTGCATTTTTTCCACGATATTTTGAAGAATTTTTGATTTTTTTCGCGATTCTTTGACTTAATTTGCTTTTTTTCCGCAATTTTTTGACGAAATTCGCGTTTCTTACGTGGTCTTTGGGCGAAATCCACGTTTCTTCGCGATTCTTTGACAGAATTGGTGATTTTTTTTTTTCTACGAGCGATTGACGAAATTGATTTTTTCCAGCGACCATATCGAAATTAGCAATATTTTTATGTCCGAATTTCCGGACTGATGTCCGATTTTTTTTAATTTTCAGAACCGTATGCCTTAAATTTTCGGAAAACTCGGGACAGAATCACCCCTGCTACTTTCTTTTCGAAGAGAATCGCCAATCTGGACGCCGAATTTCACCCCTTTTCTCCCTGGCATCGATCTTTCAACCATCGCGTTTGGCGAGTGGTGCCCATTGAGTTTCGCGAGTGAGGACTATAAAGTTAATCGCCACGTTTTAAATGTTACTCGACGGTTGGCGAGTGGCGAGTGCTAATTTTGTGCTATAACATATTGAATAGGAATGTTCTCAAAATACAAAAGGTATATCAATTTGTACATTTAACTATTTTCTGTCAAATTATTGACAGAATATTCATATTTTGATTAATATTTTAACACTGCGGTGATGAAGAAAAGAAATTTGAGCGATTTTGATATAATAGTTATAAAAGCTATAGGATAGGCATAGGGGTATACTTATTTGGTGCGTGTATTTTCTTTAATATACACCTTAGATATACAGATATGAACTCTGATATACTTATTTGATGTGTATATTAAAGAAAATACACATTAAATAAATTTAAATTAAAAAAAAAAAAAAAAACTTATGTAGAAGTAAATAAAACTAAATGATAAGGGAAAGATATGCAACTTCCTTACTTTTTTTTTTCTCTGTTGTAGACAGTTGTTTTGATTTCACACCTATGTAGACTATTTTAGGAAGGAAAAAGTTTTTTTTAAATTAAAAATGGCCTTTGACTTGTTTTTTGTAGTGCAGCTGAACTCTGAACTCATGCACATAATATTGAAACTCATTGTTTAGCCTATTCTACTGCTAAGAGAATTCTTCTACTTCTAAGAAAAAACTTATCTGCAATTATTCGGCCGAATACTTTTAAGTATTCGGCCGAAGCCGAATATTCGGTTTACATGCCAAACCACCGAATACTGAATCAACTATTCGGTATTCGGTCAATCCCTACT
Organism: Maratus speciosus; assembly: GCA_963932465.1. NCBI lineage: Eukaryota > Metazoa > Arthropoda > Arachnida > Araneae > Salticidae > Maratus > Maratus speciosus. Next base: position 551,406,949 of record OZ010794.1, read on the forward strand.
CTGAATCATGTTTCTGACAGTGTTTCATTTTAAAAGTTTTTTTTTAATTTAATGCAGTTCAAAATCAGATACATATCAGCATGAGTATCTGTAGGAAAAAATGAGAAATTAAGTTAACTGAAAAATATTTTTAATCAAAAGCAATTTATAAAGTTAACTAGCTATAACTGAATGAAAATTTATGTTCAAAATGTATACTGGCAATGAATGGTGCAGCTTGGTTGAGATAGACTTCCTGACAATTCGGGATGCCTGCACATCAGCAATGTCATCTTTTTCAGGGAAGGCATAAAATAATCTGGCAGATGACTTTGTTGCAAACTTCACAGTGTATCCATCTTCATCAGGGATATCAATAATCAGACCTGTGAATTCTTGAACAGACTTCTTTACACTGAATTTCACAAGGACCCAGTCACCAATCATTGGATTCACTGCAGCGAGAATCTTCAACTCTCCATTAACTTCCATGGGTTTCTTCGAGTCTTTTTACTGTTTGTCCTCTTTTAATTCACTCAATTTAATAATTTAGTATAGTTAGCACATGTGTTTTAATTTAATTTATGGCCGAAAATACGATACTTTGATTTAACGTGATTTTTGAGAAATTGTCTGTAAACAACACGAATTTATAGCCTAATTTCATATAACAAAGCATAATTTCAGTTTTAAACATAGGATCAATAAAAATTTGCTCTCAAAGGTCTTTCAATTTTGATCAATATTCATACATTCATATCTTAACCTCAACTTGCACAAAAAAGATCGCCTATACCCATTTTACCCCATGTGACAAAAAATGGTATAAAATTTTTGTGAGTAAATAAATTTACTCATTTTTTGAGTTTTCTATTAGAAAAATCCTTCTTCTTTAAAATCCAAACAGTTTCTTTTTAAAATTCTTCCTGACTATTTTTTTGGAAAGAAGTTTATCATCCACTAAAAACACTTTGTTCTATCTTCTGAAAAACAAAATGGCTGCTAAGCCCAGTATATATATTGCTAGTTTGTTTTTACCTAGTTTAAATATTGCCAGATATGTGAGCATTTCATTCATACCTTAAATTTTTCAAAAAAAAATTTCTTGTAAAATAAAAAGAAATATATATAAAATATACCCATTTTACCCCGGTTCCCCCTATCAAGTAAAAAGAAAAAACCATTAAAATGTCCTAATTTGTTAAAAATATATATATATTAGGATAGATGCTTCAGTTTTGGCCACCTTTAGAGAAAATTTGAAATAGAAATTTTACAGTTATTGACCGATTGAAGCATATTAAATCATAATAACATCATTCTTTAGTAAATTTAATTATTGTCTTTCTGTTAACTATAGGGTCAGGTGGGGTGGAATGGGTAATACTGTTTTGTGCCTGAATTAAAATCATACTATGTACAAAAACATTTGTAAATCATGTATATAATTTATTAACCATTCAACTTCCATTTTAAGTTTGGAAAAAAAAGATTGGCAACATTTAGCCCATTTAGAATCAGTTTTGAAAGGCACATGGTGCATGTCAACGTCACTTAGTGCTACATTAACTTTATTGTATTTTTTTTTATTTTATTGCAGAAATAAATTTTTTTACTGCATAGTTTGTACATAGCAGTGTCCTTTATTGACTGAAACAAACATGTCAGAAAAATCCTTTATTTTTTAAAAGTTATAATTAAAAATGTAAAGTGGGGTGAAATGGGTATATGATTAGGCTTAGGGAAAAAATACTTAGGAAAAAAAATCTAAAAAATATTTTAATACCCAAGTGATTGAAACATCAGATCCTCTTACTTACATTGTAAAATTCCTGCATAAATCATCAATAGGAAACTTCTATACCTTTCCTAACAAAGATGACAAGGTAGAAATCGACAGTAAACAACTTCCAGAAAGCTTAACCAACCAACACTTAATAATCAGGGACATTACATTTTTAATGAGAAAAAAATTGGCCAATATAATTGTCAATAAATAATTTGATGTAATAAAATATATAATATACTGAAATTTGGATTATTGGTTGCTTTGAATGCCTTTTAAACTTGGTTACCCATTCCACCCCACCCTATGGGGTGGAATGGGTATAAAAACAGTCATCAGAAAAAACTTTTTTTTAACATTAATAAATAATCTTTTGAAAAACAATTACAATGAAAATGTGATGTCTATAAATGCAGTGTAAATACTGAATCATTGCTTTCTATAAATTCCTTTCCAATTGGGAATGATTCCATAATCATTTCAAAAACTTGTATTTTTATACCCATTCCACCCCACCTGACCCTAATGACTTTCTACAGAATATTTTAGATTGTGAGTAATAACTCATCAAGTAATTTATTCCAATTTGTACCAGTTTTGGCCACTCCAATATCATGTAGTTTAACAAACATGTTAATTGATAATAAGGTAAAGCCTTTTTATGCAGCATCTATTTTACCACACATATATTTGTTTGCTGTATTAAGAGAATTTTGCAAATTTCTTTATGAATTGATAAAAACATCAAGTAAAATATACTTATGTTGATTTTAATTGAAAATTTCAAATAAAAACAAAAAATATATTTAAATTTGATTCATAAAAGGACAGTGCCTATAGGACATAAAGATTACTATTTAATCAGTTTTATAATTATCCATGGATTGTGGCTTGTTTAGAACACTTGAATCTTCATCAAAGAGTTATATTTCTTGAAAGCATTTTCTGATTTTGGTTTGATTTTCATCAAAGAGTTATTATTTCTTGAAATCATCTTTTGATTTTGTTTTGATTTATATTAGCTTGTGCCTTATTTACTATGTATCCTGCTTCTTTGCAAGTTATTTTATGGTGTGATTTCATAAGGGAATCGTACCATTTCATGCCTGGTCTTCCATCTTGAAACAGAATTTCTATCTTGCTGGCTACAATTTTCTGGACAGAATCTTAAAGTTGTTCCATTTTTATAGGAATTAGTATTCTGACAATATCTAAAATCCACTTTTCTAATTGATTTTTAACTTCAATTCCTAGTACCTAGATCTACTACTTGAGATTTAACATTATTAGAGAAAAGTGGTGTCCGTCCTGTAAACTTGTGATGTAAGGCACGGGTTACTCCAAAACTTTGCTAGCTTGTAGTGCTGGTATTACATTTTGAATGACCTTAATTTTACTTCCTATCTTAAAGCAGTGTTCCCTCTAGGCCATTTTTTAAGAGCACAGAATTCTGTCTTCTTTAAACTCGGTAAAATGAATCTTGTTCTTTTTTAATAATGTGAAATACATTCTTACTTGTATTCAGATATCTCTAATAAAGATTTTCACAATATTTAGTATTTCTAAATCCGTGTGCCTGAAATCTTGCAAAAATTATGGAACTTCTTCATTTCTTTAGGAAAAACGCAAGCAATTAAATCATGCTATAATTTTATTAAACTTTTTAATTTATAAGTTGTAAAATCTTTCAAAATTTATGTTTTAGTTTATTTATGATATCTAAACATTACTTATCACCTCCCCTTTTGTTTTATCAATACTAAACACAATAGTATATTTTCTTTAGCAATGTCATTCTTTAGTGACTACTGACTAGCACTATGTCCTTCTTTCTAAAGTGAATTATCTATTGGACAGAGAATAACAAAATCTCTTTTATAGAACTGCCATTAGCCTTGCCTTTTTTTTAATTATTGAAGCCATTACTATATAAAACAAATCTAGATTGTTTTATCCAGATGTTCTTAAATTTATTAAATGGCTAAAATTCCCTCTATAATGAATCATGTGGCCACAAGTGGAGCATATGTAGGTAGTACCCTTTTTGGCCACCCCCATGGCCATAACTGGTGCATATAGCAAATTTAACGCACCAGTTTTGGCCACCCCCCCCCCCCCATTAAACTGTTAAAATAATTAATTTAAATGTGAAATTGCAGTAGAGAGAAAGCTTTAGCAATTTGTTTCAGAACAAATAGAACCCGATAAGTGCCTAATGTTGAAAGATTCTGAAAACTTGTCAGCTAAGCAAAAATCTTAATATGTAATTACACACTACAGCTTCACACATTTATTTTTTTTGCAAGTCACATTTTATCAAAAAATAAACAAATGATATTGTAAATGATAAAAGAGTTTACTTAAGGTGTAAGAATGCATATTATTTGTTAGCATCAATTCACAGCCTAAATATTGGACAAATTGATCCAATGTGGCCAAAACTGGAACATCAACCCTATATGATTTTTTTTTTTCATAAAAATGCTGTTGGTTTGTTTGTTCATTATAAAAGAGATTAATTAAATTATTTCCTACCATTTAATTTCCGTTGTTATTATAATCAAGGCCTGACTAAGGAATTTTTGTGTCTTTTTTAATTGGCTAGTTGGTTTTGGGGGGCTGTAATCAGTTTTTATAACAATCAATTAAAACCTGTACCTCTTGACTGATAGAAAGCAGCCTAATCACTAAAGAATAGATGCATTGTGTAGGGTATATATGCTCTATACCTTCTAGATTTTTTAAATAAGCTACATATGCTTTTTGTTTCTTAGATAAGCTATAGTGTCTCTAATGTATACCCTCTGGTGTTTTTACGACTACCGCACTGCTAAAGAAAGAGTGGGCTTGCAACAAATAGGTCTTTTTTGTGTAAGACATTTCGTGACAGAATAGCACATTGTTAAGGCTCCGCTTCACTGAAACTCCCCGATCGTGAAATCCCATGTCAGCCTATGGGAAAACTTTGAAGCGCGATGACTCATTACCTAATATAGGGGAGAGGTAATGAATGGGCCAATTTTTTGTTTTTAATTTTTGTAATTTTTTTTGGCTCTTCAGTTACTTTACTTATTTGGTTATATAAAAAAGTCATAAAAATTGGATTAGAAAATGTCTATAATGAATGATAATAGAAAATAAAAATATAGAAATATGGCCCATTCATCCCCACCCATGTGGCTGAATGGGCCATTGAAGGTAATGAATGGGCCACTAAATGAATTCAATGAAAAAATGTGGAATTAATCTTTTATTCACCAAATGTGACAAAATGTATAGCACTTGACATATGATCAAAAGAAGCATACTGAAATAATAAGTAATACGCAATGTTTATCAAAATTTATAAACATCAAAAGGGATATTATTAAATCACATAATTGTAGCAGAAAAATGACAAAATAATGAGATTATAAGAAAGAAAGAACATAAAATATGCATAAAAATAATAGATAATACATATTATGATTTAACAAAATTTATATTTTTCAAAATTAATATTAAACGACAGGGTTGAACTGCCTATTTATTCACTATTTAATGTAAATTTCTGGTATTATTTATTCTACCCATCAGATTCAGAATATAAACAATTATTCTAGCTTTATATCAAATGGGAAAATATTGGTAGGTATGGTCAACAACTGGACAGTTCACCTTAATTATTTATACAATTTAACTTATGTTTCTAATAAAAATAGCTAATATTTCTTAGGGTGAAAATGTGCAAATTATTTTTAGACATCACTATAAACCTATTCCAACTAGACAGTAATTTAATCTAAATCCATGACAGCCAATTATGTTTTATATTAAAGAGAAAATCAGAAAAAAAGAAAGAAAAACCATATTTTCATGATCAGTGAAGGTGGCCCATTCATGACCATGATATAGTGGCCATTCAGCCCCACCTATACTTCTGGTATATATTCAGGTTTTTTTAGTACATTAAATTCAAATAAAAACTAAATACTTCCTAAAATTAGTTTACAGATATGCAAAGACTTGCTAATACACATATCCACAATGAAATAATAGATATTTTTTAGCTTATTTATTTTACTGAAAAGGGAAGAAATTTACTTTTCAATCAGATCCTTGAAAATCTTACTCTAGAGCAGTGGTTCCCGACCTTTTATTGGCCAAGCCCCACCGAAGCCTCTGCAAAGTCACTATGTCCCCCCATCCCTCCCCATCTTAATCTATAAATTATATCTTATTAAAAAAAAAACTATTCACACAATGGAAGCATAATAGAGCCTTAACAATAACAATTCATTTCACATTTTTTAACTTATTAAATTGTTAATCTTCTGTCACAAATGTGTTTTTTACATATTTTTATAAATGCAATGAGATTATACATCTTCGCCTTTGTGCCAAAAAACATTTAACTTCAAGATTGATAACAGTCATATATTTTATAATTCATTTTTGCAACTTATTAAGAGTTGGTAGAAAAATTTTGAACACTAAATTTTTTTTCTGCGGATATCACAATACACAAGAAGCATTTCAAGACTCTCATCTTTACTAAATTTAACTTGCCATTATTCCCCATAATACATTTTTCTGATTTTCTTTCCCAATATCGTTGGTTATCTTCCATTGAATATTTCATTTTAAAATTTCAAATGTATGTGTCATCGTGTAAATTTATTTATTCTGCATTATAGACATTGATGATATTTACTATCTACCCATTTCCTTTTCTAATGCTATTTAAGATTTATAAGTTTTACACAGTAGATAGTACCTCGTTCAGATATTTCATATGTTTTGTAGGTTAAAATATGTTCAAGATAGTCAAATTTATGTATACTTTTAAGTAGTTTCCCGTGTAAAAGAATTTGCGTGTGATATATAACAGAGCAAATAACAGTAGAAAGCTTATTTACTAAATACTCGAAAGCGTTACGAAAAATTGTAAAATCAGTCACAGAAAATGCATAGTGAAATTTAGTTGCATAAAACGATGTTAAAAATTATTCGTATAGTTATTCTGGTGATAAATCTGTTTTAAACTTTTCATTAGGAACATTTTAAAAATTAACGAATAAAAACTAATTTTTTTAATTTTGCTTGAATCACGCTTATTTTTCATCTGCAACATTACATTTTAATAAAAGAAACTGATAGCGAATGAGTAAGTAACAAATTTGGAATTACCCCCCTCGAAAGTCAAATTGCCCCCCAGTGGTGCGTACGCCCCACGTTGGGAACCACTGCTCTAGAGGGAAAATGGCTTCTCCCAAACAATGGAAAATTTGATGCGTTTGGAAGAACAAATAGCTCCATCTATTGGTAGCATCTAAAATAATTTTATGCAAATACTTTTTCATATTTTGCTAATGGCCCATTCATTACCACTCTCCCCTAATTATTAAAATACCGTTTTCACCATCAGAAAGTAGACGTCGGATGCAGATGACGTGCGTTTTTAAAAATTACCTCCGTAAATTTTTAGTACATAAAAAATTCCTATAAACTTTGAAATTTCTATTTCATTAAATTTTACCATCTTCTTAAAAATACTTAAAATTTGCGAAGATAATTTTTAAAAATGCACATCATCGGCATCTGACGTCTACTTTCTGATGGTGAAAACGGTAGTTTAATAATTATATTAGGTAATGAGTCATCGCGCTTGAAAGTTTTCCCATAGACTAACATGGGATTTTGCGATCAGGGAGTTTCAGTGCAGTGGCCCCTCAACAAAAGTCCAGCGTACTAGAAAGTAAATATTACTTCAAATATAATTTTTAATTTCATTTGTTTTATTTTATTTTTCTCGATGCTTAACCAGCAATAATAATAAGAAATAATGAAATCTGAAAAAAGGAAATATTTGTGTCATATTATGTAGGTAACTTCAACTGATAAAGAGCTATGTTAAGTTACAGTTTAGTGAATTTAAGATAGTAAGCTTTAAAGTCTATAAGAAGCTCATTCTTATTATTTCACGCAATCAAAGTTTTCTTCTGAAGAAATAGGGTTTAGAATGTTGAAGTTTGACTCTTCTACTGAAGGGAGATTTTAACAATTTTTTATACATAACATGTTTTTATATTTATGTATCTAAAAGCTTTCTTCTTATTATACTGACTGTAAGAAAAATTGACTTTTCAAGGGCAAATGTCCTGCTTTCATTATCCAAGGGCGGATCTGGAGAGTTCTCAAGGGGGGAGCGATTTTAGAAATTTGGAAACTCCAATCTGATGCGCGGGTCGGGGCTAATTTTTTCACTGCGGGTCATGTTACTTCTACTTTTTGCTGCGGGTCGGGTTAACTTCTACTTTTTTGCTGTGGGTCGGGTTAACTTTTACTTTTTTGCTGCGGGTCATGTTACTTCTACTTTTTGCTGCTGGCCGGATTCTACTTTTTTGCTGTGAGTCGTGTTTGGGTCCGGTTGACTTCTACTTTTTTGCTGTGAGTCATGTTTGGGTCCGGTTGACTTCTACTTTTTAACTGCGTCTAGCGCATTGGGTTTGGGGTAGATTGACATACATTATTTCGGGTTTGGGTCAGTTTCGGATTGAGTTTTCACTTTTGCGAGAAGGGTTCAGATTGACTGATTTTTGTAAAGAAAGTCAAACTATTTATGAAGATAAAAACTATGTACTGTAAAAGCTCCATAACGAACACGCCCAAATAATTATTTAGGAATACTAATCTTCAGGATTATGCAAAAAATACTAATTTGGTATAAGACTGCTTGTCTCTTTATATCTAAGATCAGTTGTAATTCAGTAAAGAATGCTTTGAAATTTATTGAAAAACATACCGGGTACCCTAAAATAGACTGGCTGATTTTAAAATTCAGTAACTTGCAAATGGTGACAGCAATTTAAAAAAATCTTGCAGGAGGGTTATCTAAGATGCCAGGAGATTTTTTACTGCGATTCTTGATTTTACTTTAGAATAGCAGTGATAGATGGCGCTGCAATCAATAGTCCTTAAATCGGGCGCGATTTCTGGCCTACCTCCTCCAGGAACCGATTTTATGCCAATTGCTTACAGCACCAACTATTGTTACTATATAAAACTAAACTAAAGAATCGTGGTAAAAAACTCCTGATCAGTGGTAATTCTGAGTATTAAAAAAAAAAAAAAAAATCTGAAATTCAAAGCAAATTTTCTGAAAGGTTACAGCAGATGGAGGGATTCCCTCTGGCACTAATTATTTTTGTTGCAGGTCGGGTTGTTTTCGATTCGGATCGATTTCAGGCTGAGTGTAGATTCCTGCAGGCTGGGTTTGAGTTAACCTGATTTTTTTCAAAGTTAGTTCAGTACAGTGGCGCAGCCAGAATTTGGTTCTAGGGGGGGTTTTGAGTTTTTTGATAAAGGTGTTCGCCGGTTATTTGAATCACCGGTTAATATAATCTGTCTTCTTAATGAATTAAATCATAATGCTTTTTACCCGCAGTTACATTGATTGTGTTTCATTTAAACAGCGTTTACAGTATTAGAGTTAGAAAACATAAAATGCACGAATGAAATAACCCCAAACTAGGTTAGATTTATAAAAAGTGTTTAAAGACGATGAGGCAAACTTTAAGAGTTGTAAGTGTACAGTCCAGCAAATAATTTTTGCATAGAAAATAACAGAATTCCAATCCACTTGTTCAACCAAAAATACACAGGATTTCATTCCAAGACAATCTCGAATTCTTGTTTTAAGTTTAATAATAATGAAGCCATTTTAACAAAATTTTCAATATACTTACCGTGCTTTTTTCAAATGTAACAGCATCACGAAAATTGGTGGAATTTATCATCATTTACGTAAAATTAGTGCTCAGTTAGGTAACCCATATTTTGGAATGTAGTTGATATTAAACATGGTAATTTATTGTTTTGTTTTATTGCGCACTTCCAGTACTTTACATGACATCGAATTTGCCATTAAGTAACGTAAATCTGTTGAAAATTTCGTTAAAATATCTTTATTATTGTTAAAGTTCTCTAAAAATATCCGGGTTCAAACTGAAGTCTTACCTGTACTAATATTATAAAGAAGTAAACTACGTTTGGAACTACCGAACGGATTTAAAAAGATAATCGGTCGTGTGCGAACTTAACTCGCATACAAAGGGTTCCATACAAAATATCAGAACTGTTCAAAGATAATATTTACTTGCGTACATATAACAATACCACATGCCATTATTTAATTCTACTGGAATGAAAACCGATGAATATTTCTCTCTCTAAAACACACACTTTGTACAAAGTTTAAACTTGGTTAGAGAACCAACCACGCTTCGGAAAGAGGTTGCAGTGATTCTCACGAAAAGTCACTTGTAAATCATATTTCATGTAATAGTGGACAATTTTAAAGGAATAAAAAAGTACACTTAATAACGTGAAGCTTTTCTATTCATTTTTTAAAAATAAAAGCATATTCAGACATAATTATTGAAAGGATTTCTAATCGAAAAGTTTTTTTCCTTATAAATGAATTATTTATTGAATTATAAGCAATTTTTGTCTCACAATTACTAACTTTTAATGTCTTGGAATTATTATATGAATTATCTTTTTTAATATTTGCCTTCAATAATTGAATTCAGTTGGAATAAAAAGTGCTTATCACAATGTTTCACCTTACCTAAAACAAAGATCTAATACAAAGTTTAAACTTGGCACTGTGCCAAGCACGCTTCGAAAGGAGGTCACAAAGTAGCAACACTGTTTTGATCCGTACTGTTGTTTTCTACATGAGTTTTTAATTAATATCTCGGCAAATTACAGACACATTTTTTCGAAAATCATTACCGACAATCCTTGGAAGATTTTACGTCGCTTAGGTACACCGTGTGCCCTCAACTCCCCCGCTGACCGCCAGAAAAATAAGACGCACAAATGATCTTATAATAATTCCGATTTTACTTTTTAAGCGTAGAATGGAACCTTAATAATAATGGCAAAATGATGGTGACTCCGTTTCAACATAAGCTATATTTTACATCGGTAAAACAACGGCTAGAAACATGGAATTTGGCATGGTTGTTAATTTAGAGACTTAAATGCATGCCCTGAACAGTTTTTTAAAAATTCGAAATTGTAAAGGGTGCAAGAGCAAAAAAAACTTTCTAAAATCGCGATATGTGTGATATATTTTGTATGGAAAGTTAGAATCTGGCATGGTAATAACTTTTGGGATGTATAAATGCTCAAGAACGGTTCCTAAAAAAAATTCAATTTAAAAAGGATGAAATGAGCGGAAAACGGCCTGAAAACGATCTAAGGCTAATGTCAGACGGATGTCTTTTTCCACACTTTTTTACTTGCGTATTTTCCCTACACAATGCTAGCAGCATTATATAGCCTTAATTATGATCTATTAGGAATTATTAGAGCTAGATACATTGAGTTTGGCATGGCTGTTACCCTAGAAACGTAAATGATCATACCAAGAACAGTTTTCCAAAAATTCGAAATTAAAAGGATGCAAGAGCAAAAAACGTTCTAAAACTGCGGTTTGTGCGATATACACTATATTGGCCAAATGTGACCGGTCATTTGCGGTTTTAGACTTATTTTTAAATATCTAGAAAAATGCATGAGGAATTAACCTGAAACTGCAGGTGTGTAAACAGTATAGTATAGGTCATATATTTCCGCGAAATTTTTTTTTCCCAAAACCCCATAGGGGGACCGTCAACAAATTGAAAAGGAACTAATATCTTTTGGATAACCCTGTAAAAACTAATGTAGCAAAAACCTTCAAACGCGAGATTATTAATAAATGGCTTATTGTAATATACTGTATTCATTTTTATGATGATAGCATGTTTACTAGTAGAGAAATTAAGGTTTTTATAAAAACAGTCCTATATTTCACCAAGTTTTTTGCTTATAATTTGCAGAGTTCTTAATATAAAAAAAAGTTATTTTCAGAAAATATGACAAACAACATTGTACATAATACTCTGCAATCAGAATTGAAAAATAATAAAAATTGGATGAAAAATGAGGAGGTTTATTAAAAAATGTTTCACTGCTCATGCACGAATGCAATCAAAATATAATGTGCATAATGTATAGCTAATTATATAAAGCAAGTTTTGTGGTAGTCTCAAAATCATAGAACGAAAATTCTGAAAATTATCGTCGATAGAATAAGCTCGAAATCCGTGTTCCCAAAAAGTATAAAAAAGATGAGGGGTTGTATCAAATATCTGTGATTAGAGCCAAGATAGCGTACACAATATTGCACGTACTACTATATTTGGATACAACCCCTCATCTTTTTGCTTCCTTTTAGGAACAACGGATTTCGAGCTTATTCTATTGACGATAATTTTCAGAATTTTCAAGCTATGATTTTGAGACTTTCACAAAATTTGCTCTATATAATTAGCTAATACATTATGCACATTATATTTTGATTGCATTCGCGCATGCGCAGTGAAACATTTTTTAGTCATTTTTTATTCAATTTTTATTATTTTTTAATTCTGATTGCAGGGTATTATGTACAATGTTGTTTATCATATTTTCTGAAAAGAACAGTTTTATAATACGAAATCTGCAAATTATAAGCAAAAAACTTCGTGAAATTTGGGACTGTTTTTATAAAAACCTTAATTTCTCTACGAGTATACAAGCTATCCTCATAAAAATGAGCACAGTATATTACAATAAGTCACTTATTAATAATCTCGAGTTTGAAAGCTTTTGTTAGATTAGTTTTTACAGGGTTTTTCAAAAGATATTCGTTCTTTTTCAATTTGTTGACGGCCCCCTATGGGGTTTCGGGAGAAAAATCTTCGCAGAAACATATGATCTATACTATACTATTTACGCACCTGCAGTTTCAGGTTAATTCCTCATGTATTTTTCTAGATATTTAACAAAACGTCTAAAATTGCAAGTGACCGGTCACCTTCGGCCATATGGTGTAGTTGGTATAAAAGCTTGGCTTTTGATATGGTGGTTACTTTTAAGGTATAATGAGAATGAGAATAATAAAAAAATAATGAGCATATTCCATAATATATTCAAGTAACTGTTTTCTATAATAGCGAGTGACTATAAAGCTAAAACTGCAAATTTTTAACAATGTGCTTGTTAATTTAAATTAATGCATGATTAGCATAAAATTGTGTATAATTATATTTTATACAGTCTAAGAAAATGTTTTACATTTAACCCCTCTCTTTTCAAAATCCATACTCACAGACATATTAGCTATAACTCAATGAAATTACAATATGCTTCTTTCCTACGTGACACGGGTGGCATTGTTTCTCCGAGAGCAAGCACCATTACTCGTTGCTACATTGCTAACTAATGGAATACATTCTTTAAATTTGTGTACAGATCTCCTAAGGAACAAATGGTTCGAAAGACATACTGATTGCGATAATTTGTTCAATCACAATCAAAAGCAGCTTTTTACAACTTTATAGTTACTACTTTTTTAATTCTTATTTTACAAAGATTTTTACTTGGGTACGTAAAAAGCTTGGTCTTAGACACAATTGGGAGCATAAAACAGGACGTTTGAAACTGAGAAAGATCTGCAAAGCGTATGTTTAATGTTTTTTCTGAAATTCGATGGTCTATTATTGTTTCGAACATGGAACAAAGAAAGAAGTGCAATTAAGAAATGGCCCATTGTATAATACTTAAACTCAAAGCGTCTGTGTGGCAGGAAATGACCATTCTTTTAGCATAAGACGTCTCGAAAAAGTGACTTAGTCCAAATAACCAATTTTTGCAAAACCAATGCATGTAACAGGCGCTTTCACAATTTTAAGTAGAATTTTCGCGTTTTAATTGAATCACTTTGTTAAATAGAGTTTGATTTCTCAAAGCGGTGGATTTCGAAAAACGCCAAAACGTTTAAATATTAATTTTGGTTTTGATTCATATAAGAGGCAATTATATTAATTTTTCTTAGCTCTGGGGGGTGTTTTAACCCCCAAACCCCTCCCGTGGCTGCGCCACTGGTTCAGTATATTATTTCAGGTTAAGAACCATACCTATAATAATACACATAGATGTATGTATGTTTGCTGTTTTCTAAAGTGACCACTGTATTTTTTCCACGACTCTTTGATAAAATTTGCACTCCTTCGAACCTTTGACGAAATTTGTGTTTCTTTCGTAACCCTTTGACGAAATTAGTGTAATTTTGCAGCCCTTTGATAAAATCAGTCCTTTGACGAAATTCGCGTTTTTAAAGTGATTCTTTGACTAAATTCGCTTTTTTCCGCGATTCTTTGAAGAAATTCGTGTTTTTTCCACGACGAAATTCGCGATTCTTTTATAAAATGTGCATTTTTTTCACGATCATTTGACGAAATTTGCGTTTTTTCGCGACTATTTTACAAAATTTGCATTTTTTCCGCGATCCTTTGACAAAATTTTAGTTTTTTCCGCTGCCCTTTGACGAAATTTGCGTTTTCCGCAATCATTTGAAGAATTTCACATTTTTTTCCATGACCTTCTGACCAAATTCGCGTTTTTTCCATGATACTTTGGCGAAAATGAAATTATTTTCTGCGAACGATTGACGAAATAGATTTTTATGGAGTCCATTTGTCAAAATTCACGATTATTTTTATGTCCGAATTTTCTGATTGGTGAATTTTAAAAATTTTCGGAACCGAATGAATGCCTTAACCCTCTCACTGCGTAATTTTATTTATTTATTTTATTTTATTTTTTTATCAAAATAGATTAAAAAATTGCACATTTATTTTATTACACATTTCAAATCTACATATATTTTAGAGTTAAAATATGTCCAAAATCTTTGTGAAAGTTTTTTTTTAATAGAATTAGATCATAAAAAAAAAAAAAGATTTACGGCGGAAATTGTGGGTTGCGCAAATTTTGCTACTGCTACGTTGCCCGTGGAAATCGCGGGATGCACTGCGAGAGGGTTAAATTTTCGGAAAATTCGGAACAGAATCACCCCTGTTCCTGACATCCTACATAACCCTCCTGCAAGTATTTTTTTAATAGCTGTCACCATTTGAAATTTATTGAATTTTAAAATCAGTCAGTCCATTTTCAGGCCCAAGACCAGGTCCAACCCACACAAAAAAATATATTGGTCCGACCCGGTATAAAAGCTAAAAAATTGACTCCAGGCCTGCCTGCATTTTTCAGTTAAAATAATTCATAAAGCACACTTACTTATGCTCATATTTTATTTTCAGATTATGTTCGAAATTTATGAATACAGAAAAACAATAATATTAATGACTATTTAGACAATTATGTACGTAAACACTACGCAAAAATATGACTTAGACAATTACATTCAAATGAAAATACAGTAAGAAAATCAGTTTAGAATGAAAGATACGGATGATGAAATGAGAAAATATGAGAAAATCATGTTTTTAAATCTCTAAAAAGAAAAAAAGTAGATTTAAAAAAATACATCTCTGTAACTTATCAAATCAAACGAAATTTCTTAATGATTTCGCTAACCTAATGTATAACATAAATATAATTTTTACGAATAACAAACAAGTAAGATGCCAGACCAACTTGTGCTCGGGGGGAAGAATTTAGAGAAGTCCATGGGTCGCGGTTGGGTAAATAATGATGCATATCATATGGAGATCATATGGATGCTGACACGGACCGAACGTTTAGCTTCTATTCCGGGCCGAACCCCGACCAGGAAATTTTGGCCAGTGCAGACCTCTAGGACAAGTGAAGTCCAGGCCAGGCTCGACCTGCAAGAAAAAGAAGTCTGGCCCGACCCGAATCTGCAGAAAAATTTAAGATCAGGACACGGCCCGGCTCTAAAAGAGAGAAGACCTGATCCAACCCGAGTCACGTGGACTTAAACCGGGTTGGGTCGGGCCGGGCTCGAGCTTCGCCCCAAGTCATTTCCTGTGAGGATGCATAATGTCGTTTTGCAAACACTTTATTAGCCTAAGGGGGGGGGGCGATTGCCCCTTTGCCCCCCCCCCTTAGATCTGCCATTGTCATTATCCCTTCGTTGGTCAGCACCCCGACCCTTGTCTTAGGTCAGTAACTATGGTAACAGCCATGTGACCGCTTTTCTTTTTTCCATTTCCACCCTATTTGAGAGATTCAGTTGATCAGTATTACCTCGCCCTTTGTTCGATTATGTTGTTTTCTTTCATTTTCTCTCCCTTTTGCTTTCTTTTAATTATGGCAGCCAGTCCTGATATTAGAAAACAGTCAAGGAAGGTTATTTTATAATGTATATAACTATTTTAAAGAATTTGTTGCTTCCTATCCTGATGCAAAAATCAAAGATATAATTATGCAAGAGCAAGAAACTACTGAAGCATGTGGCGTATCTCATGGAAGGATCCAGGGGCGCGCCAACAGTATCCGGCGCCTGTGTGCAGAACTTCAATTGGCGCCCCATATCACTAACCTTCCGCCCCCCCAAGAAAAAAAATTATATATACATATATATATTTTTTTTTCAATGAGTATAAATGCATATCTGACAAGCCAATCTTCAGGGGGTTTTTCCATGTCAAATAAACGAATTTTGAACCAGAAAACTTATTTAAGGCAATGTGTCTTGTTTCTATAGAGTTCTTTTTTATTTAATTTATTAAATTTCTCATTCGAAATATTTTTGATTGACTTTAAAAATAAGGAATATTGGCAGCTATGTAAATAACGAACATTCCTAAAAAGTAATTGCTTCAGCTGCTTGATCCCTGCCCCCACATTGGCATATCTCCTAAGAAATTAACTTCTTTTACCACCCCTCGTCGAATTTTTAAGAGTTCATCTTTATTTATATTTATACATAAAACAATTCAAATAAACTTTAATTTGGAAATATAAGTGTGAGAATTAATCAATGGTAGCACTATAACACGATGAAAGGGATGCTCGTAATGCTGAAATATACATAAAAGTAGAAAAATATTTTCTCGAATTATGGTGTGCGTAATACACCGGAGTGTGTTATGCTACTTTTATTTCAATTGAAATAATGTAACATCAATTAAGATGCACTTTAAATAATTACCACACGTAGATAATAATTAGGGGTGCATTCGTAAATGTTCCAGTCTCGGAACGTTTGATTTTCATTATGCTGGCTATATAACAATTGTTATGAAAAATGCACATTCATTTCGACTTTACATTGCTAAGAAGCAAAACATATCTTTACCATGTCACATGCTTAACCTTCCTTCTTCGATGTATTTTTTTATTTTTCGAATTTCCAATTATAAAAAAGCCAGGTTCTGCTCTCGAAGCTGGTAGACGGCAGGTGCTGGGTTCGATCCCAATCGCGCCCGTTGGCCTAATCGTTCGGAGTTTTCGTAGTTTTCTTCGAACCTTGGTTTTCCAAGCGTAAATACGGGTTAGGTTCCCTTAGAAAGACCCCCCCCCCACGGAGGGCACTCCCACCCCTCCTTTGGGCCTATATCCTTCGTGCTGATAATTGGCCGTCATAAACACAACCAGCCAATTATAAAAAAAATAATTTTTATTGCTGAAAATTAATATATATTTTATTCTGAATACGAAAACGCAAAATATTTTTGTTAATAAGAAAGTAAGCAGCTATTTCTTGACCTACTTGTGGTCGTACATGTAATATCCCGTTCACTGATCTCCAGTTTTTTGTGCAATGCACCTAAGCACCAAATTAAAAAATATATTTATCAAATTTATTCAGTTAAAGTTTTATGTAAAATTGAAGCGAGTAGGAGCAGCGTATACTGATTTTTGTTCTACCCAGAGTCTTGCTGAGCTCATATCATTGTCTTCTGATTCACCAGACTGAATAAACGTCATCACTGGATAAATGAAAACTATTATCCCCTGACTGAGACATATTGAAATTACTCTTTGAATCCATCAGAAAAGTCATTTTGACATGCAACAATAACTAAAGAAAGCTGCCATAACAGAAAAAAGTACGACTTAAAAATAAAATAGCAGGACTATAGTTATACAATCTCTTTAGCAATTATTGAGAAATATAGAAAAATAATTGCGGAATATAACAAGCGATGAATTCTCTTTCAACGATGCAATTTTTCTCTTTGTCGCATGGAAGCGGCGCCAAATAGCTGAACGTATGGCATGCAATGTCGACCAAAAAGGGTTAACTGTTTTTCATGAATTAGATTTTTAACAATTTATTTTAATGTCAATTTGCCAACAGAATTCCATAAGATTAGATTATTTTCTTACGATTTGTTTTTTATAGTTTAATTACATCTTTCACTACGAAATACAATAATCATACAATACAATAGCATAATTAAATGTCTGGCCCATCTTTTTATTTTAATATTACATTAATACATATTTTATCAAAAAGAAAAATATTTTTCCCTTTCAAAGTAAAAAAAAATAAATACAGAAATGGCATTTCGGCACCAGTGTTGTACCCTCGATCATAATGCATACGAATTATTTTGTGTTCCCGTAAAAGATATACAGGGTGATTCATAAATATCGAAACAATAGGCTATCTCCTTAAATATTGCCCCCAGGTACATACTTCCAATTGCAAAATTTCATAAAAAAAAAAGGTGCCACATTTAATGACTTAAGTTGTAACTCCATGGGGGGTCTATTTGAGAAAATACGAAAACTATTTTTTTATACGGCCCCCGTTGGGTAAAATTTCCAATTAGGAAATTTTCTCTTATCCCTTCCTGAATTAAACAACAAAAAATTATCTCGGTACCTGCAAAACTCGCAGAGTTATTAAAATTCAAAATTCGCGACTTACACCATTTTCCCATGCCTCTGAGCGATAAGTTATTGACTTATTTTGAATGCAAGATAAGGATCATCCACAAATTGTACGTTATTAAATGTCGATTTAAGACAGTACCTCTCCTTTGGACATAAAATAGCAGCGTATAGATTTTAAGTTAAACCTTCTTTCAAATTATGCTGGATTCCTTTATTAGAGGTCTGCAAGGGTCGAAATATCCAGACCCGGTCTCGAGCCGACCCATAGAAAAGAAAGTTCGTCCCGGCCTGGAAAAATGTTTAAATCTTAGCCCGGTCTGGTCTGGCCTGATTGAATTTCTAGAAAACATAGTTTTTACGTCGATATGGTTAAAAATTGCTTAGTATGAAAGAGTTCTGCCCCAAAATAGCTTTATAATAGCTTATAGATTTTCTTTTTATAATCTTCATTTTTAAAGAAGCGTCAAAGGCTGTGGTATTTATTTTTTTTTAATAAATCTCTATTTGTATGTAAATGTTTCACTTACCATTTAATATCGTTAATCCATAATCCATGTATTGGAGACTTTCAAAAATGATATACAGAAAAATCTTCTAAGATGGAATATGGAATCACACAGACAAAGAAAAAATGCCTTATAGGCAATTTCCCATCTTAGGAGGTGCAAATGTATTCTATTATTTTCTCAAGTACTATTATTATATTCATTTTGCATGGATCAAAAAACTATTCCGTTTTAGACAGGATTTCGTAATAGGCAGGTTCTTTTTCACTTGTTTTACTGCTTTTTTTTTTTCGTTTAAATTTACTATACTTTAAAAACGATTTTTAAAGTTTAATTGTAAAAGGTAATGTGTTTTAACTGTAATGGCGATTTAAAAATATATGCATTTTTTGTAAATTTGTTAGGTTACTTTACTGATTTTTGCACGGATTAGGTGAGCCAGATAGAATGATTTTAATACGGGTTGAGTCGAGACTGGGACTGAAAATTTCGCCCCGTGCAGACCTAGGAAGAAATGAACAGGGGCGCGCCAGCAGTATCCGGCGCCTGTGTGCAGAACTTCAATTGGCGCCCTATATTCCTAACTCTCCCCCCCCCCCCCCAACCCCGAAAAAAAATCCAACCATAATTTTTTTCAAGGAGTATAAATGCATAGCTGCCAAGCCAACCTTCCAAGGGTTTTCTCCAAATCAAATAAGCGAATTCGGAACCAGAAAGTTTATTTAATGAAATGTGTCTAGTTTCTACAGGGTTCTTTTTTTATTTCATTTATAAAATTAAATTTCTGGTTAAAAATATTGTTGTTTGAATTAAAAATAAGGAATGTTGTCAGTTATGAAAATAACAGATATCCCTAAAAGGTGGGTGCTTCAGCTGTTTGCTCCCACAATGGCATGTCTCCTAAGTAAATCAGCTTCTTTTACCTCCATCACTCCCGGATTTTTTAAGATGTGATTTTTATTTATATTTATAATAAAAAATAGTTCAAATAAACTTTAATTTGGAAATATAGCTGTGTTGAATTAATCAATGTTAGGAGTATGACACAAAGAAAGGGGTGATCGTAATATGGTAAATACACATAAAAGTAGAAAAATATTTTCTCAAATTATGATGTTTGTAATAAACCGGAGCGCGTTTATGGTACTTTTATCTCCTTTAAAGTAATGTAACATCAATTAAGATGCGCCTTAAACAATTACCATACGTAGATCATAATTAGGGGTGCATTCGAAAATGTTCCAGTCCTGGAACATTTGATTTTATATTAGCAAATATAGAACCCCTATGCTGGCTATATAACAATTGTTATGAAAAATGCACATTCACTTCACGTTTACATTGTTAAGAAGCTAAGCAAAACTTTACCTTGTCACACAGTTAACTCTTCCTTCTCTGTGAGATTTTTTTAATTTTTCGAATTCTCAATTTTCGTACAATGAATCTAAGTTCTAAATTAAAAATATCTATACTAATAAAACAAAGTTTCGCTCTGTCTCTGTGTGTGCCCGACTGTGTGCTATGGCTAGCAGAATATACGGCACATAGGAGGTTCAAACTTTTTTGTGAGGATAGTCGAAAGCCTCACCTGCTGGTGCACTGTGCACCTAAGTTTCAGAATTTTAAATCTCTAATAATTAGTTAAGAAACTAATTAAAAGCCCAAATTAAAAGAATGAAAAGTATTCATAATTCAACAAGAACATAGATTTTTTTCAAACCGTAGACAACTTCTTCAAAAACTCGAAGAGAGAGGGAGGGGTTAATAGAATTACAGAGCTGCTAGGGCGATAAATTACTATTCGATTCTACTGGGACTTTATAAAAAGTACTGTACCTTAAATTCTACTGGGCCTGGACAACTCGAAAATTGCCCAGCCAGACACAACCCCCCCCCCCCCCTTTAAGAAATTCTAAAAATTATTCCGGTACGGTTTCAGGAAGTCAAAAAATCCACGAAAAATCGATTTATAAAAAATGTTTTTTATTTCCTTCGAAAGAAAGATTCGAAATCTCTCCCATGGACGTCAGGTGTGTTCATTGCAGACAACCGACGTCTTTCAATAGTGGACATTTTCGAACGAATAAAATTTTCAAAATATAAATTTACAAATTTAATTTTTATTCATCCAGATGAAGAATGTTTCGCTGATTTCAGATATGTAAATTTCTGCACGGTCGCTCAATTACAAACTTAAACATCTATATATATATTACGCTAACGTACGTGGCACAGAAATCGCGATTATTTGTTATTGTCTAATGGCAACGCCCGAGAAACGCATCTCATTGGTTATTGTGAAAAGTCCTTTGGCAGGATTTAGGGCGATCGGGTTTATTTACATTTCGCCGTAGAGGAAAGAGTTCCATGATGTTTCCCTCTTTCGCTGCAATTATAGAGCTTCAAAATATCATTTGAAATGCCTGTAAAAGATCTCGGCGAATGCTTCAAAGTGAAGAAGAAGCCGAATTAAGAACAGAAAATCGAAATAGATTGAATCGGGAATAAAGTTAAACACAGAGCATAAGCGATCGCTAAAATAGGCTTAATAACCGCAGAGTGCACGTGTTGCTTCTGAAATCCAAATTATTGATTTAAACGTTCCGGGGGGCATAACTGTGGAACTTTGAGTAAAACGTGCAATTTCTGCAAAGCACTATATTGGAAATGCGAATTAATCAGCAGCAAGAAATTTAAAAATGTTGTCATGACGTTAAGTAATTTTGTTTACACCCCTCTGTACGAATCTGCGATACGAATTTCAGGTTCATTTAAGAATATTATTACGGGCCCACCAGAAGTAAGATGCAAATAAACCTGCTTAGACGGAAACGACCAGTGATAAATTTCGTTTCATGCAGGTTATTTAAATTGAACAAAGCATAACAACATTTTTTGGGGAGAGAGGGAAGCTGGAACTTTATTTTTTGTTGTTTATTGCAGGATTCCATTAGAAACAGGCTTTACTCTATTAGAAAATAAATTTGCTGGATGGTACTTTTTATAATATTCTATATAGTAATATTTGCTTGCATTTTTATTATTTCTTTTTCAATTATTACAGTTTATGTTGTATTTGTAATGGCTTTTTCATCCAAAGATTTTAAATAAAAAATTAAATTATTGAAAATATAGTTAAATTTTAATTGAATTCATCAATTAATTTGGAATAAAAAGAGCATGAGACATATAAAAATGAAAAAGCTTAACCAGTAAATTTACACAACTTTGGAACTGAACAAGAGTCGGGCCCTGGTAATTTGCACTGTCTCCACCCCCACTACCCTCTGTACGCACCTGCGATATAAATTTCAGATTCATTTAAGAATATTATTAAGGCCCGGGCAACGCCGGGCGGGTCAGCTAGTTAATTATTATTTTATTAATTGGATTCTTTTTAAACTCTAAATTTAAAAGCCAGTCTTTCGAAACCACAATTGATTTTTATAGTATGATTCTCTGCAGCTCCATAAAAATTTTTAAAATACACCATTTCGATATCTTAAAGATATGCATCTAGCCCTATCTTTAAACGCTGTTTAATAATTTCTAAATTTTATAAAAATCGATCCGCAAGTTTTTGTTTTATAAAAAATTCGTTTTTTAAAAAGGAAAAGAAATGCTTTGTTAAAACGCGAATTTGTTTAAAAAAAAAAAAAAAAAAAAAAAAAAAAAAAACTGACGAACCGATCGATTTGGAACTTTCATATAGTTTCTAACACAAAATAAAGATTTTAAAAAGTAGGGGGCATCAAATTTCGGGGGGGGGGGAGGCGATAATTTTTTTGGGGGTGGGGGGGGGGGGAACAAATATTTAAAACCGTACCATTTTCTACCGTTTTAGATGAGGATTTTTGACGGAGCTCTGGAATAAATATTACTTCAAATATATAAAATATTCAAAAGTGCACTTACCACTATTTTCGAATAGCAATTTCGGCAAATAACTTAAATTCTTGCTTAAGTCCGCCACCTCCTTGACTAATATATACTAATATATGGCTAATGACTAATACTGACTATGTGTAGGTTGTTTAACAGAATTTCGTTCAGAAACAGTTTTGTTAAGAATAGAGTTCCTCCTGGTGTAGGAATGTGGAACTACAGGATTCGGGATTTGTATTTTTGCAAGATTTTGCAGTGCGTACGCTAGGGATCCACAACCTGTGGCCCGCGAACTTCGTCAATTTATAACTGTAAAAAATTGTCAATTGTCATTATGGACAAAAAAAAAGTTTTGTCCATAGGTCGCAAGAAAAAAAATCGTGAATTTCATCAATTTACCGCGGGAAAAATTGAAAAATTTCAGTCAGTTAAGAATCGAGAATTTCGTTGGTTCGGCACGGAAAAATCGCGAATTTTGTCGATCAGGCGCGGAAAATCGGAAATTTCATTGATCGGGTACAAAAGAATCGTCAATTTTGTTGATGATGCGCGGAAAAATTGTAAATTTTGTTGATTGGCTGCGTTAAAATCGTGAGTTTCGTATGTTGCGAGAAAAAATCGCGAATTTCGTCAGTCAGTTAAGAATCCCGAATTTCATCGATCGGGTGTGGAAAAATTGCAAATCTTTTCTATTAGGAGCGGGAAAATCTCAAATTTCGTTGATGGACTGCAGGAAAATCTCAAATTTCGTTGATGGACTGCAGGAAAATCTCAAATTTCTTTATTGGGCTGCGAAACAACTGCGTGTTTCGTCTGTTTATCCCGAATTTCGTCAATTTGCCGCGGGAAAAATGCAAAATTTTTCAGTCACTTAAGAATCGCCAATTTCGTTGATCGGGCTTGGAAAAATCGCAAATTTCATCTATCAGGCGTGGAAAAAACTCAATTTCGTCGATCGGGTACGAAAAAATCGGGAGTGTTGTCGATCGGGCTCCGAAAAATCACGAATTTCGTTTGTGGGACACGAAAATAATCACGATTTTCGTTGATTGGGCACGCAAAAAAATGCGAATTCTGTCGATCAGGCGTGGGAAAATCGCAAATTTCATTGATCATGCCCGAAACAATCGCGAATTTTTTCGATGATGCGCGGAAAATTGAAAATTTCGTTGATCGGCTGCGTACAAATCATGAGTTTCGTCAGTTTATTGGGAGAAAATAGCGCGAATTTCGCCAATTATCCGCGGGAAAAAATTGCAAATTTCGTTAGACTCAGTTAAAAATCGTGAATTTCGTTGATCGGACGAGGAAAATTTCACGAATTTTGTCGATCAGGGGTGGAAAAATCGCAAATTTCATTGATCATGCACGAAACAATCGCGAATTTTCTCGATGATGCGCAGAAAATTGAAAATTTCGTTGATCGGCTGTGTACAAATCACGAGTTTCGTTAGTTTATTGGGAGAAAATAGCGCGAATTTCGTCCATTATCCGCGTTAAAAAATCGGGAATTTCGTTGATCGGACGAAGAAAATTTCGCGAATTTTGTCGATCAGGGGCAGAAAAATCGCAAATTTTGTGGACTGGGCACGGAAAAATCACGAATTTTGTCGATTGAGCTCCGAAAAATCGCGAATTATGTCGATCACGCGCGGAAAAACCAGAATTTTGTCGACTGGCTTCGGAAAAATTGCAAATTTTGTCAATCAAGGGCAAAAAAAAATTGAAAATTTCGTTGATCGGTGGCAGAAAAAACGCAAATTTCGATTATCGGCCCCTTATGACCCCTTCGTTTATGAAGTTCACATTTGTTTCGGCACTAGCCACTTGTTTTTTAGCACTTTTAAATAAACTAAATTTACTTTCCCGAATAAAGTCAATGAATACTATCAGTCCTTCTAAATAATACTTGCTATATCTCTGTTATATATACAAACGTAAACTGTTGATATATCCTTGCCAACTGAATTGGATATGTTGACCGGGTAGGGGAACCTAGAGGGGTAAAACTACCACCCCTCCCCTCTGAAACCATATTTTTTATCTGATTATAGGCCACTGATCACCTCCCAGAAATATATTTCTTCCCGTGTTACTGATGTGGCCCTCCACAACCCAGAATTTTTTATAAGTGGCCTTTCTCTAAAAAAGGTTATGCACCCCTAGCGTATGCAGAACACCTGCTAAACTCTCATCTGATATATCATCGGAAAACCCTCGAACCACTCTTTCATATTATGAACCTTTCTACCCCTCTCACTCAGAATCCCACCCCCTGGGGGTCAATTTTCTAACTGAGCTCCTAGTTAAGCTGCAGCAAGATTTGGGCATCTTATTTGAACGCTTGACCGAAGGTAAAATTCTTCACGGGCCTTGGATTGGTGAGGTCTATGTCTGGCCCCAGATTATTCGGAAGCATTTCCCCGTGGGGGGGGGGGGGAGATAAAAGGAAATTTTTCAGGTGACCTATCGTTTTAAAGCTTTTGGCCTGTACTTTACTAAGCACTCACTCTTCTCCTCTTAACTCATTTTTTCATCAGTAAGTAGAAGTCATTTTAAAGTTTTAATTTGTTCATTATTACCACATACAATTTTCCAAAAATCATGAAAAAAAAATACACAACAAATCTGAACAATTAACAGCTTCTATTCCATTTTCACACAGTGAGCGGTTACGTATTTCAGAAAAAATCGAGTTAAAGATATAAAAATAATACAAATTTAAGGTTCATTTAAAAATCATCAAAGGGGGGATGGGTATCGTTCGAAAAAGCTCTTAACACAGAACTCAAAAATATATTTGTTTTACTTTTAGATACTATTATATTTTCAGAAATTCGTCGAAAATGTATTGCAAAACTATGCCCTCCCCCCACCCCTCCTATTTCCGAATCTACTAAAAATAAAATTACGGAAAAATTAGTAGTAGCTGGAATTTATTTAAATCTTGCAGGAAAACTATAGCAATTATCCTAGGTCATACAGTTTTCCGTTATACATAAACTTTATCTGGGGGCGTTCAGAGGGGGAGTTGAGAGGAGTTCGATGTACCTATCGACGCAATATCATCCGAGAACTGTCGATAATGATTTTCCAAAGGAATTGTTGATAATTAGGCGAGATATTAATAAAAACCTATCTAAAAAAACGTGGCACAGATCAAAGTGCCCATGCAACTTTGCGACCTCTTTTCAAAGCGCACTTGGCACAATGGCAAGATTAAACTTTGTACAAGTTCTTTGTTTTAGGTAAGATGGATCACAA
Source organism: Maratus speciosus (assembly GCA_963932465.1). Classification (NCBI taxonomy): domain Eukaryota; kingdom Metazoa; phylum Arthropoda; class Arachnida; order Araneae; family Salticidae; genus Maratus; species Maratus speciosus. The sequence continues at coordinate 551,433,058 of OZ010794.1, forward strand.
TGATAAATAGTCAGCGTTTTTCATTTTAATTGCATTCAATTATTGAAGGCAATTATTGAAAAATATTTAATAAAATAATTCCAAGTTTTTGAAAAGTCTTATTATTCGTTTAACAACTATATTTTGTAAGATTGCAGTTAGTAATTAATAAATTTATTGTATGAACTCCCTGTACGCGAGTGAAACTCACTTTTTACCGATTATTATTTGTTCGAAGCAAATCTATAAACTATACAATTAAAATTTCAATAAAACATAATTCATTTTGAGGTTGTTCTCAAAAACATGTTTCCCGACTGTAAATGACATGAAACTTTCTTACATGTTCATGGGCTCATTTTTATGCGTTGCATACAATGATAGGCGTGACTATTAATTGTTTTTGGAATCGAATGAAGTTTTTCATTTCTTTTTTTACATTCATTGCATTTTGATCTACATCCTGTTTTATTTATTTATTGTTTTTGTTATAATGTAGCCGATTGCTATGATTGATTTGTGCTTTTTTCGGCAATTTACTTTTACATGGGTACCATGCATAACCTGGAGGCTTATGTTGTTTTACTATTCTGCAATACAATATCTACCCGTTTTTATATCGTCAGTATGTGTATCACTACCAATACTACATTAAGATAGAAGCGTTATAGATTTTCAATTATTTGAATAATGGAGCCTTCCATGTTTGCCACCAACTGTAGTGCGTCCCTGCTTTCTGAAAAGCTAGACAGGCCTTATCTAGAGCAGGGATGTCAAAAGGAAGATTCGCGGTCGTCCTTCCGAATTTCTTATGTTTCTAGCTTTTTTAAATTTATTTTAGGCGCTTGAGGGCGCCTTAAGCCTTCCGTGGCGCCTTACGACCGTGACCTTTCGACAACGAGACGTCTTACGACCGTGACCTTTCGACAACGAGGCGCCTTGCGACCGTGACCTTTCGACACCGTTGCGCCTTTCGGTTTGAGACTCCCCACCTCCCCCCCAACCCCTAAAACTACGCCGCAGACGAGCATCTGCAAATTTCATACATTTCATAAGTAAAAATGAACTCAGAAATGACGCACTTCCAATTTAAATACCGCTTTAATAAATTTAAATTGGATAAAAGTTTTTGAAATTTTTCAGCTTCGACTAAAATATTTGGCGCCTTTACTATTCTGGCGCCTGTGTGCGGTACACACTTTGCACACTGGGTCGGCGCGCCCCTGGAAATGAAGTCAGTCCCGGTTCGGTATGAAAAATACATTAGGCCCGGTCGAGACTGGTCCGGCCCCAGAATACAGACTTTTTTTAACCGCTCGCCGGGACGTTATAAATCCTGAAGTCGTGAGGGTTAAAATCATGAAAACACTCTTAATCGGTATCTTAGAAAAAACCTTGTTTTAAATAGTACAGAAAGAAGGTGGAAAGGGCAAAAGTTAAACTGAATCTGAAGTTTAAGCTACAGGAAAGAGTTACATACTCACCTGCAATTTTTTAAAAAGATTGGCTCCTAATAAAATGTTTAATTTTATTAGGAGCCAATCTTTGTTTAAAACTTTAAATGCGTTTTAAATTATTAATTTAAATTGTTAAAAATAATTAATTTAAATTTATTAATTTAAATGCATAATTGAAATTAAAATAAATTTAATTTAAACTATTAATTTGCATTTTTAAGTCAAGAATTGTTTAAAAAAAGTGTGAAAATTCGGAACATGACCTTTTCGATTATTTTACATTAATTTTGTTTCGAAAAATTTTAAAATATATTTATTTTTGAAAATATGATTTTTTTAAAAATACGTTACATCATTTTTTTTTTAAATTTGTGTTTTTAATATTTTTAATATTAATATTTAAAAAAAATCCTGAAACAAAATTAAATTTTCCTCTTTAATTAAATAAAAAAATGTTTAAAATTCGACGATAATATTTCGAGTTTAAATTACCCCAAATAAAAAAAAATAATAATTTTAAAAATTTTAAACTTTCTGAGAAATTTTAGAATGTGATTTTATTTGCAAATTATATGGTTAATCAAAACAAAAAACAGAAAAATCTAATTCCAACTCAATAAATATATTTTTTACATGTATCCTGGAACTTTTAAAGTAACACTGTTTCTTGAATAACTGCATTTCAATTTGTGTCTAATCCCTTAAAACCTGACGAATTATTTAAACAGGCATAACTCCACGAGTTTTTCAGATATGAAGATGGAACTTTTTACGCTTAATTCAGGAATGGATAAGGAAGAAATTCCTAATTGGAAATTTTACCCTACGGGGGCCGTATAAAAATTTAATTTTCGTATTTTCTCAAATAGACCTTCTATGGGGTTGTAACTTATCTCATCAAATTTTCCACCTTTTTTATGAAGCTTTGCAATTGGAAGTATGTGCCTAGGGGCATTAATTAAAGAGATAGCCTATTGTTTCGATATTTATGAATCACCCTGTATAAATATTACCCACAGTAATTTCAACACAAAATTTATGTAATATATTTCATTGCAATCGAAGCATATCTGCGAAAATTAAAGCTCGGAAAGCCGGACAGATGTAGAGATAGACATACCAAAATTAAAGAAGCACTTTTCAAAATTCAAAAAATACATATATTGCTTAAGCGCGTTACTGAAAATACATTGTGGCCATTTTTTCCCATTCTTATCAGAAAATCAGAGTTCTAAATTTTTACGATACTCTTTCATTTTCACACAGCACTTTAGTGTTTATTGACAGTGACTGTTTCTTAATGATTAATTCGGTGTCTATAAAAAAGAAATGATGCATTCCGAAAGTTTGAGTGCGATTGAAAAAAACTATTAAATACATTGAGCTCCAAGAAGAGGATTCGCTTGCAATTCCGATGACACTAATACAATGGCATAGCTGCCCACTTGTACGGACTTTTGTTACCATTACAATTTAGAAATTTTTACCTTATTTAATCATTAAAAATTGCTAGATTTCGGCGATTAGGCAAAATTTACTATTAAGTTTTAGTGGTAAGTAAAAACTATCAATGCAAAAACCCTTGACGGGTTAAAAGTTTCTGACGCAGCACTTTATCTTATGCTCTAAGAATTTTAAATATGGAACTTAAAAATACTGATATCAAATTTTGAGTGACGTTATGCTATTTCTTAAAAAATATATTTGTATTTATTTCATCATTTTATTTTTGTTTTATTTATAATCGCATGTGCAAAAGTTATGTTCAACATGAAAAGCTGCATAAAATTTTATTCGCTGTTGCTTTATCATTTACATCTCTCATAAATTCAAAATATGAGTTTTAAAAGATATGATATAAAATTTAAGTGACGCCTTGATGTGACTTTAAAAGGTTTGTTTTAAAATTCAATTTAAATTATTTTTGACTTGGTTAAAATATTTTTTTACATCTACACAATACTTTTAATTTTCCAATTCACTGTTAAATATATCACTTTCATTGAATCTATACTATGCATTGAAATGTATTTATTTCAATAAATTGATTTATCTTTTGTGTCATGCTATTCAAAATTGTGAGTAAGATTTATGTAAATGGTTTATTTGCGTCAAACTATCCTTTTTCATACATTTCATGTAGTTTGGACACAATGACGCAAAGAAACCATTTACATAAATCTTACTCACAATTTTGAATAGCGTGACACAAAAGATAAATCCATTTATTGAAATAAATACATTTCAATGCATAGTATAGATTCAATGAAAGTGATATATTTAACAGTGAATTGGAAAATTAAAAGTATTGTGTAGATGTAAAAAAATATTTTAACCAAGTCAAAAATAATTTAAATTGAATTTTAAAACAAACCTTTTAAAGTCACATCAAGGCGTCACTTAAATTTTATATCATATCTTTTAAAACTCATATTTTGAATTTATGAGAGATGTAAATGATAAAGCAACAGCGAATAAAATTTTATGCAGCTTTTCATGTTGAACATAACTTTTGCACATGCGATTATAAATAAAACAAAAATAAAATGATGAAATAAATACAAATATATTTTTTAAGAAATAGCATAACGTCACTCAAAATTTGATATCAGTATTTTTAAGTTCCATATTTAAAATTCTTAGAGCATAAGATAAAGTGCTGCGTCAGAAACTTTTAACCCGTCAAGGGTTTTTGCATTGATATCATTACTTTTTTGAGGTTAGTGATAAAATGATTAAAAAAAAGATACTTATGGAATTTAATGCAGATTTAATTTTTACTATTTTATTACAATATTCCTTATAGCAGTTTGTATATAAAAACAAGTGGGTAAGTATAATCGCAGATCGCACAGAGGGTTTCATTTGATATTCCTTTAAAAACACTTTATCCTTAAATTAATAAATCCAAAATGTTAATTTATAATTATTAAATCCTTACATAGATGGTGCACCAATAGTTCCAATTTTCATGGGGCAGGGAACGCATTCTTTTAAACAAACCACCTTCCAATTGAAGTCACCAAAAACCAAGTTGAATAAGCCAGACCCCGTTGTGTTGTTTCACAAACAGCAGTCTCATGTCCCCTCCTTCCCCCCTTTTTCAAAATTTTTCAGACCAGTACCTAAGAATGGAACCGAAATAATTTTTTCTCTTCAGAAATTACGATAAAAAAATAGTATGCAGTACTCATAAATTTACTTTAATGCTATATAGGGTGATTATTAAGTTAATTATAACGTTTGGAATCTGTTGCATTGATGTCCGAAAGGTGGTTTCTGAGTTATGGAAGCTGGACCCATAAGGCGCCATAGAGGGGCGAAGCCCACTAGTGTCTATCATAATTATATCTGCCATGTGGACTAATTGCGATATTTAATCAAAATAGCCCCCCCCCCCTCCTCATCCCCGGAAATATAACAAATACAAAATGTGTCTTTATAAACCTATCGTCAAATAGGTTTTTATTTCTTTTTCCCTAAAAAAAAAAACATGATTTTTATATCCGTAACGTAAATAGCGGACGAAGCCCGCTAGTTCCTATCATAATATATATTTTTAATAATTTTATATAGTCTATAATAAAAATTAGACTTAAAATAGTCTAGTTCCATGAGTACTTGTGGTGTCGGTTACATGCTACGATTTTTGGATACCAGTATTTTAGAACGGGAAAATGTGACTTATTTTATCGGAGATATCTCATTAATTGAATAAGGTGAAGCAAACTTTTTGAAAAAAAGGTGGCCAACAAGCATGGCAGTTATCAGCTATGTGACTTCGTGCTAAAGTCCATTAATTTGATCTGCTTTAAAAAGATTACGGAAGATTGAATTATAGTAGAACCTGGATTAACCGAGCTTCGATTAATCGAGGTTTCTGTTAACCGAGCCGATAACAAAGTCTGATTTTTTTTCCTTTTGAATGAGCCTTAAAAATAACCACACTCTTTAGCTCACTGTCCGTGCTATACAGGCCCTTCTGCCCCCAAAAGCACTCAACTCTAAAGAAATACTGGACCCTGAGAAGTCAATAGCGAACAATGCTTTGTTTCCAGTGGCTGTGTGAACTTTCGTAAATTTTTCAAATTGCATTTTAAAATTTACTACTGGTAGTTGATTTTCTTTTTAAATTTGTTAAGCTGTGAAACAGAACTTTACATATATTTATTTTTATTATTTAAAAAACGTTCTATATATTTTTTTAAAAGAGATGTTAAATTCGCAAGCACGGCGAGTTTTTACACACAGTTTCTATTAACCGAGATTTCCGATTCCGATTTACTAACAGTCCCAATTAGCTCGGATAATCGAGGCTGCGCTGTATAATTAAAAAATCAATGGCGATCTTACTGTAAACGGGTTTCCCTTTTACTGAGGGATTTCAAGACCGAATCAGCTGATGTTAGTTGCTGTTTCCGTGCTTGATTAAATAAGATTAGTTAAACATTTGAAAATTACCAAATATAAAAGAAACTTTTTTTTTCCTATGAGACTTTTTTAATGAGACAATTTTATCCAGATTTAACATTAAATATCTCTTAAAATAATTCTTCGATTTAAAAACTGTCTACTTCAACATTTTTATCAAACATTTCTCTATAATACTACCCATTTTAATATTTTTGTATGCAGTAATTTTCTTAATATTTGCGAAATAGACCTCTAGTCACAAGAGATTCTTTCAAAGCGGTGAAAAGCGTTAGTTTTTTCCTTTTTTTTCCGAATAAGAGACAAAATGTAGTACGCAATTGCGTCAAAAGATGGCGACACCAAAATTCTGATATGCTTATTATGTAAAACTTCATTGTTATTATACATAGAATGACACTAAGTGTATAACGCTTCCGGGGTTGAACTCATCCGTTTCCTGATAATCCAAACGCGGCCACGTTAGGCTTAAGCATTCCGATGCCGTATTTGACGACTGCCTTATTTAATCTGTCTATCAATTTGTTGTGCAACATATTCTTCTTCAATTTTTCTCAAACCTTCAAAAAGTATACAATTATAACGCTTTAAGGTCTAATTTAAAAATAAACAGATACCAACAACAGGGTTCCGATGTATACAAACGATTACCGTTGCCATTCATAAGCACAAATTACAAATCCAAAAACAAACGAATGACTCTTTCAGCTATTCATTAAATGCTCTTAAAATATTTTGCAAAAGCATATTAATATTTTGAAATACGTTTTTCACTTTTGTTTACATTTATTTACAGTTTGAATTCAGTATACACGGTTAAAAATATCGCGAAAAATTACCTCTGTTTTTCAAGGCTATCTATTTTCTGACCAATGAGAACGCTTCATGGTGTTCAGTGAATATAGCTATATTCTGTGATTCATTCCCGTGAATTATTTTGTACCGGATTAACGTTTCCTTTCTAAAAGCAAACGCATTTCAAATTATTTAAAGGCTTTATTATGGTTTTACAAATATTTTAAGAGCAAAATCGGATGTCGACCGTATTTTTTAATGATTCGTTCAAAGAGTCATTCAATTGCTTCTGGATTTGGAATTTGTGTTGCACATGTGGCATCACGAGTGAATGTTGATTTGATTTTCAATCTTAAAACGTTGAGTAAAACGTGCTTCTTTTCCACTATTCGCAAAAGTTACATTTTTAGACAGATTATTCAAAATAAATTAACATTTAAGAGATTACATTCAATTATCTAATATTCTGCTGCGATAACTTCAGTTAAAATTAGATTGGTAGCTTTATCTATCCCTATATGAAAGTAAGCAAACAATTGATTCATTCGTCTTGAACTTTTAAAATATTAAAACAAACGTTTATATGCTCTGTTGCGCCATCTGTTGGTAGTTAAAAAAAAGAAATTTTCTTTTTAAAATGTTTTTTGAATTCTGAAGACATGGGGGAAAAATGAATATTTCTTATAAAATGAAATTAGAATATCAGAAATATGTAATGCCGTGTATTACATATATATATATATGTGTATATATATCAATGCAAAATTTATTACAGGTTTCTTTTATGCACGTTTAAAAAAAATCGGGATTTTCTCTGTTCAACTTTTTAAAATTTAAGTTATATAATTAATATTTTGGCAATTAATAAAAACAAATAAACTTTCTGTTGGAATTATCTTCTATTTTTGTGAAATATTTCTTCAAATTTTGTGAGTGAAGTTCATTTGTATACTTTATATCAGTATTTTACCAATTCAATTAATAATTTTCTTGCCAATTAAATTTCAATGAAAAATGGGCTGTTTTTACTTTACCCCACCTGATCCTATAAGTCAGACAATACAAAATTTATTACTTCACAATTCTTTTTATAATGCAATGCTATATAATTTTTTTGAAAATGCAAACACGTCATTCTGACGGGCTATATTCTAGTTTATAAATAAAACATTTCAACTAAATTATTTATTATAAAATAATTATTACATCACAATAGTTTTTATGCAAGGAAAATAATAATAATAATAATAATAATAATACTATGGATGTCAGTGATTATATATTGATTGACCGTCATAATAATAAAAAATATTATAAAAAGAAGAGCTGAAATGAATTATTTTTTTACGTTTCTGATCGTGTGATTTATATTCAAATAATAATTATTAATGTATATTTTTTGTAAAGTGATTGAAATTAAATATATTTATAAAATTTATGGTAATATTTTTATTGTTGAAAAATTGCCAAGAAATAATCATCATTAAATTGGCGTCATTATAATTGTAATTTTATTTAACTTAATAGCAATTAAAAAATTACAAAGGAACTGAGAATAATGGTCAACTAACAGACTTAAAAAAAAAAAAAAAAAAAACTTCACACGCATCAGCGAGTATCGAACTGCCTATGTTAAGATCAGTAGACGATGGCCCTCAACCACTCAGCCGTGGGAAGACAAAATTTTTCTCCCCAAAAGTGGTTAAAAAGAAAGCATGTGTATGAATACAGTGTCATGCATTTTCGGTGAAATTTCCATAGAATGGCGAAGAAATATAGTCCGATTTTTCATGTGCATTATAAAACGAACAAGAGTCTTGCTGGAAACAAGTAAATTGTTATTTGGTTCATCTGAAACATATTTATTTGATTTTTAAAAAATCGCCCGTGTCATTTTCGAGAGAAAAAAAAATCGAATTATTTAACGAACGAGAGTTTTCCCAGAAAAAAGAAAAGTGTTATTCTCCTCGCCTTAATCACATTTATATTATGTATCAATTTAAAAATAATCGTTAGAACCGTTTTCGAGATTTTCATATTAGGAACTTCCTCGATATTATACCAACGTTTTCACTTTAAAAATGACTATTTAGATCTCAAAATATACTGCACGTAGAAATGTAAAAATTTCAGTATACGATTAGACTGCAGATATAAGACTGTTCTAGAAAATTCAGAACAATAAGACGTATATCTGCTGAGTTATTAAAAGGCGGCTTTTCGCATTTTCTTTGATGTCGAGTTAGCTGTATATATGAGTTCCGCCATCTACGAATTCTATGATACGATACGATACGATTTTAACGATACGATACGATACGATTTTAGGCTTAAGGCTGCGTCACTCGAAATACTACCGTCTTCCATGATACAAGAGGACAACTATAGAATGGCGTGCTATTGCAGCAAAGAAACGTTTATCATCCAGCCAACAAAAATGATAAAGGAGTTCTTCAAATGAGCAATTTCATTCCCCATTTTTATAAAAGCAATGTAATTTACATCAAAGAACTATAAGCAGTACTATAAAAATTAATAAATTGTGTGTAAATTTATATTTCATCTCCTTAGTTAACCCTATAGGGACGAGCGACCCGTATTCGTGCCGCGTAAAGTGCTAAGAATCGGGGACTGTTCTCACCAGTAAATTTTTATTGTAAATTTTGCCTTATTTAATCCGAGTATTTTCCTGATTCAATTAGGAAAAAATTTCTGTTTTAAAAAAACGGTAATTAAAGATTAAAAATTCTGTAAAAGACGCCCGTTCCGAAGGGGTTAAGGCTGTTCTTAACTGCTCTACTAACGTTTTGACACATTTACAAATTCATTTTTGAACGGAAATATATAAAATTGGAAAGCCAGATCATGGAAGTGATTTGGAATCAAACTGTGTTTTCCATTTTTTGATAAATAAATTATTGATTTATAAACAACTTTGATCACGTGACTGTGACAAACTAATTTTTCACCCTTTCTTGAGTGCCTATTCTTGTTTCACGAGTAAATTCGGTTCAAAATACCCACTTTGACGCTATTTTCTGAAAGATCTATTGCGTTTGCAAAAAAATGGAAAACACCGCTCGATTACATAGTTTCTGAACAACAATACCTGCTAGTTCCATGCATTTCCGAACAAAAATAAATTAAAACTTATGTAATAAAGTTCCCCTTTTAGATTTGAGAACAGCCTTATTGACGAGTTATATAAATCCGATTAACCGAGTTTTTTGCTTATCTGAGGTGAACTTGACCCATTATTAACTAAGATAATCGGAACTCTACTGCATATACACCAATTTTTATAGTGAATATAATGTAAATTTATTGCCTTAATTAAAAATTAACTTTCTGGTTCTTGCTAATTTCAACTCCACAGGCAGTCATGTAAAATGCTCAAATTATATAAATTTTGAATTATTGAAAATCTACATATTAAAGAAAATTGTGGAAATATAACACTATATTTCATTTTAATACTATCAATGAAAGCAAACAATTTCTAGATAAATATTTTTGTGAGTTCAATAAAAAATAAATAAATGATTTAGCTGAGCGAAACAGGATATATTCACACAATTCACTTTAAAAACCCACGAATATATCTGTAGTTTGCTTTTACAAGATTAAGAAAATACTGAATATCTTTCCTTCATTAAAACACGTCATTGCTGTTATTTACTAACAACTAACCAACTAAATTTCAATTTATAAACATGATTTCTTCGAGAAAATTAAAAATACATAACATAAAACTGCACTTTTCTGACATGCGTCTCTGCAGAGTGTAAAAAATTTCGCAAGAACTCAGTATCTTCAAATTATCCAAACAAATTGTTCGTAAATTAGTTATTTTTACATAGTGTTTTTAAATACAGCTTTCAAAAAGAATAATCTTAAGTTCGAATTTACTAACATTTCAAATTATCCAAGTTCGCATTAAGAAAAGCCAACAGTACATTGTCAAATGTATATGAAAAGAATGAGTATCTTCCGTGTCATTCCAATGGTAGGAATTAGCCATTGGACACCGCTGAGAGTGGACACCCTGTATAATATACGAGCTACCAGTTTATATATCGTCTGTATGTGTATCGTTACCAATACTACCAATAAAATAGAAGTGTTACGTATATTCAATCATTTGAATAATGGAGCCCATCCATGTTTGCCACCAGCTGTAGTGTGCGCACACTGTTTTCTGAAAGGTTTGGACAGGCCTGATCTAGAGCAGGGATATCAAACCCGGCATTCTCGGTCGCCCTTCGGAACTTTTAATGTTTCTAGCCTTTTTTAATGTATTTCAGTCGCTTGACGGCGCCCTTAAACCTTCGGTGGCGCCCTTGGACCGTCACCTTTCATCACCGTGGCGCCTTTCGTTTTGAGACTCACCCCCCCCCCCCACCCCTCATAAAAGCTACGCCACTGAAAAGCATCTGCAGATTTTATATATATTAAAAATAAAAATGAAATCATAAATAATCCACTTTTGAATTTAATAAATTTAAATTGGATAAAAGTTTTTCAAACATTTCTGCTTCGCCTAAAATATTCGGCGCCTTTACTATTCTGGCGCCTGTGTGCGGTGCACACTTTGCACACTGGGTCGGCGCGCCCCTGGAAGGATCTGTGCTGAAACTAATACTATTGCAGACTAGTTTAGAAAATCTGTAATTTTCATCATTGAGAGGCTAAAAGAAAAAAGTTCCACACGTAAAACATGTGACAGGATTAGATTTTTAACAAAGAAGTCATATGTCACACAATTAAAGAATATTACGATAGCGGAAATTATCCAACTTGTGGCAATTTAAAAGAAATTTTGTAACAGAAAATAGACTTTTTTGGATGTGCAAAGTCTGTGTGGACTATATTAACAAATATGGGCTACAAATACAAAAAGAATAATGATGGCAGAAAAATTTTGATGAAGAGAAGCAACATCATATCTGCACGCATAAAATTCTCAGAAAAAAGTATAATATCAGAACAGTCTCCACTGCGTCCAGTTATATATTTAAACAAAACTTTGATGAATCAAAAACATTAAAAGAATCGTGTATGGCAAGATTAAAAAAACTCTGTTGGTTTTAAAGTATTGGCAGGGAAAGGGTCGCGGCTGGTCATGCCGGATCAGCTGAGCATGACTTTATTGAAGGATCGGATTGTTTTCCAATCTAGGTCTGAAAAAGACCATCATGAAATGAATAGTGATGTATTTAGAATATGTTTTATCAATTTATTGAGAGGACTTGAAAAACCCAGCGTCATAGTTATGGACAATGCCAGCTATCATTCAAATCATTTAGATAAAATCCTATCCTATAAGACGCAGAAATCTGATATTATAGCTTGGTTGGAAAGGAAAAGTATTATGCATGATTCAAACACTACTGTTCCTGAATTGTTGAGTTTTGTAAAATACACAAAGAAAAATATAAAATGTATGATTTGGATGTTCTTGAATATGAAATGGGGCTTGAGGTGGTGCGGCTTCCACCTTATCATTTCCATCAGTACAATCCAATTGAATTAATATGGGCTCAGGTGAACAGAGAAGTTGCAAAAAGAAATAATTCATTTAAAATAAAGGATGTAAGACTACTGCTCGAGGAGGCTCTTTCTCATTTTACTGTGGACAACTGGAAAAATTGTACCGAATTCTGAAGAGTTCCAGGAAGAAGATTTTGCCAAAGAGCAAGCCCTTATTATCGCTTGGGCAAATCTGGACTTTACCCAGGGTTCCCCAAATCCATATACAGTAGACTCCCTCAAATCTGCACAGCTTGGGACCAGAGGTTGTGTAGATTTTAGAATTTTGTGAATTTCTGGTCAATGCGTTTACATTTTTTAAACAGTAATTTGAATGTAATAATGCAATCAAAATTATAATGAATGCTTGCAATATAGTAAAATATTAAAATAATTAAGTAAAGTAATAAATTAAAATGATAAAAAATAAGATGATTTTAAAAATGATTAAATTATTAAAAGTAAAGGTCAAGTAAATAACCAATAATGCATAATTAAATATGCATAAAGATCAGATAATTTTTTTTAAAATTATTCAATGAAACTGCCATAAAGGTACCCTATTAATTCACATCAAAATCATAAAGTAAGGAGGGGTTTTTTCAGTCTTAATTACCAAGAAAAGCTCGATTAATATATAAATATACACTGACGGAAAAAAAAATCCCAACACCAAGAAAGACTTGTGTTAGATAAACGAAATTTGGTAGGCGTGTTTATACGTCTGAAAGATGACATCGATTGAAATCTTGTGCTTTGCGCATAAGTGTGGCGCTAGTAGTGCCACTCAGAACTTGCAGATCAGGTTTATTTTAAATGCGTGCTGTAAAGTTCATGGGCGTTATTTAGCTTCGAAATGTGAAGTATTGAGTTGATGTTAGCCAAGATTGTCTTTAACAAGACAAAGAAGCCACTGTCAACAGCTCACCGAGTTGGAACGAGGTCGCATATTCGGGCTACGAGAAGGTGAATTTTCTTTCCGTGATATTGCAGAAAGAGTTGGCTGGAATGTATCCACTGTGCATGATTGTTGGAAGCAGTGGTCAAGGGATGGTACTGCCTCAAGACCAGGTTCCAGGCGGCCACGTGGCACTCCTAAGAGGGAAGATCGCTGTATTCGGCGTACGACTGTGGCGCATCGTACTGCGTCCGCGGCAGAAATTCGAGCTTCAGATGGTACCACAGTGACATAACGAACTGTTAGAAATCGGTTACTTCAAGGACAGCTCCGAGCCAGGTGCCCTGTAGCGTGCATTCTACTGACTTCAAGCCATTGCCGTTTGCGACGCCATTGGTGTCAGGCCAGAGCACATTGGAGGACAGAGTGGAGATCTGTTGTGTTTTCTGATGAAAAAGAAACACAACACACAACATTTCAATCGATGTCATCTTTCAGATGTATAAACACGCCTACCAAATTTCGTTTATCTAACACAAGTCTTTCTTGGTGTTGGGATTTTTTTTTCCGTCAGTGTATTTTGTAAAAAGACTGTGATTACCAAATATATCAGCAATATCTTGATTTTTTTCAGATATAAATTTATACTTTATGAAAATTGACGAGTTCAGTCATATTATCCAGAAATACATATAAAAATTCCGTAATTTTGCTCTTGAACCTGAACTGAAGGTTTCATTGTTTACGTCTCTGATGATGTGCAGGTTTTAGGCATTTGCGGATTTGAAGAAGTCTACTGTATTAATTTATAAACTATTTACTTTTTGTTCCCCAATTCCAACTCTGAAAATTTTCAAATACAAATTTCATTTTTAAAATATTCTAATAAATTTTCTGAAAAACAAACTTCAGTTTGAATTCACAGAGCTCAATGCTTTTGCAAAGCTAACCACTATTAAATAAGAAATAATATTTTGATTTTAATAGATTGTATTAGCAATGGACTTAAATCATATCTAAGTTTTAGTGGTTGAAAATAATCAGTTCTAATTGTCATGAGATAAATTTTCTTTTGTAGTATTCAAATTTTTTTCTTTGAACTTTGAGTGAAATATGAAAAATAAACCCAGAATTGCCATCTTTTTAGATTTATTGGAAAAACAATTTACACTTCAGAAATAGAATGTATTTGATTTAATATTATGTTGTGTCCTTAGGGGTGTGCGAGAGGTGCGGCCACACATGGCCTCATGCCTAGAAAGGCCTCACACCCGAAAAAAAAGGGTAAATATTTATTATTAATTTTTTTGTGAGTAACGCAAAAACATAAAAATTTTCATAATAAAAATGTTTATTTATAAAAGGTAAAATGTTCAGTGCAAGTTGTGGATGCTCGAGAAGGGAATAGAATGTTTGTAACTTATATATTCAATCTATAGCTATTGTTATACTTTATCATAGACAGCAGTAGCAGTCTGAACAGGTGCATGAACTGAATGTTACTTGTTAAGAGATCGGTGTTGCTGATGATTTTGACAAACTGCTCACTATTATTTTAATGGCTATTTGTAATGTAACAGAGCAGATTCTTGTGTAATCAAGTTTCTTTTTTTATTATGCGAATATAGATGTTCCTGTCCTCACACTAAAGGCGTGCACAGGCCCAAGGCCCATACCTGACTCGGCAATGTGAAGACAACTTTCAAACGGGCCGGGCCCAGACGGAAGAATTAGGAAAATTTTCTAACGGGCTGGGCCTGGCTGACAAAAAAAGGGCGTGCAGGCCCGATAAAAAATTATGCGTGCATATCGGCCCCGTATAAAAGTTTTGATGAAACCCATAAAATATGAACCATTTTCTGTGGATGTGACTTTTGCGAGAATAAGTTTAAATGTGCTGCATGAGCCGATGCTGGTTTTACAACATCAATACAGAAATATAACATGCTCAGTGTAGATATCGGCATCGGACAGTTACATTGTGTCTGAGACAGGTCTTAATTTTTCAGCAGACTCCAGCCCAGCCGGGATCAGAGTTACATTTTTTTCTCTACATAGTCCCAACCGGCAGAACTGGATTTAATTGTTCCCAGGGTGTGTCATGCAGGCTGTATGATTTGTATAAATAGTAATAGCAGTAACAAGCTTCTGTTAACGGAATCATTAGAAATATGCCTTAAGTTGTTTCTCAATTTCCCTGCTCAACAACGCGAAACTTTCTGACTCATTTTTAACTATAAAGGCATACAACTGACAAGACTGACTATTGAAGCGATTAGGAATAAATTACCATTTTTCATTTTCTTGATAAATAAATTACTTAATGAGTTATGCTCAATTCTTGTCATGTGACGACAGATTTTCATCCTTCCCGTGCTGTCACGTCCGGAAATTCAATTCATAATATCATCTTTAACAGTCTTTTCTGAAAGAGCTTTTGCCTTTACCAAAAATAGAAAATGCCATTCGAATACATAGTTTCTGAATAAGACACCTGCCAATTTTATGCGTTTCAAAAGAAAAATGTGTCAGAAAGTAGCTCCTTTGGATTTGAGAACAGCTTTAATAAATTACAGAAAAATATTTTCAAAAATCTATCAAAAGATATGATGTTTTAACCTGTTTTTTCTTTTATTCTAAGTTAAATATTTTTTTTAATGCATCTTTATTTGAATGTTGAAAACTCTAAGCGTCTAAATCATTAACGTTGCTATTGTCTCTTTTCTGTCTTGCGAATACATAGTACTCTAAAATATATTGTAAAAAATTTCCCTAAATATGTACGTAGTATTCTTTAAATAAATTTTAATTGTGTGTTAAGAAAAATTGGATTTTTTTTTATAGAAATTGAGTTGAGACCGAGCACCAAGCCTCATTTAATTGCACGGGCCAGGCCTGTTTTTACTGATTTTTAGCTGTGAACACTGAAAATATAATTGGGTACGGCCCCGGCCGAACTTTAATTTTTACACTGGGCCGTCCCAAGGTAGCTATTGTTCGGTTCGGGCCGGGCCTAGAACTTCCGGCCCGTGCAGACCTCTACCTCACGCAAAACGTATGTCCTATCACATAAACACAATGGAGAAGCCAGGAGCCGAAACCCCAGTCCTTGAGACTAATTTAAAGACTTAAAATGTCCAAAATCATGAAAGATAAATTTTTTAAAGGCTCTTTTGTAAAAGAAAATTTTAGAAAAGTTTGCTTTTTACTCAGACGTTTTCTATTTTTAAATTCTTTTAATAATTTAAAAATATTAACATAACATTTGCTGACTAAATGAAGATTTTTTATCAAGTTATAATTAAAGAATAGAGTTTAAAATCAAAAGTTTCGTCTTTATCACATTCTCACTACCATAATATGAAGTGGGCTGATCTGATCGAGTAATTTAATCGATTAACCCTTTGACTAAGAGTATTATGAAAGGAAATAGCCTGAGTCTATATAAACCTCTGGGGCTAAAGCATGCTATTCTCCTCCCCACACAAAAAAGAGTAATCTTTGGTGCACCACTGTGTATGCCATGTGAGCTTTTTCAAATTGCGATTGCGTTGTGTTGCCAATTTAGTGGATTTCTACCAGAATTTTCGTATAGTTAGCATAGAATATTAAGCATAGAATAAAAAGAGTATTTTTATTAAGGTACTTAATTAAGAATTGGCGGAGCTAAGAATTTTCTTCTATTTAAAAGCCAAGGTGCAAAAATATTGTTTATGCATTACACGTAT
This sequence comes from Maratus speciosus, assembly GCA_963932465.1. Taxonomy (NCBI): domain Eukaryota; kingdom Metazoa; phylum Arthropoda; class Arachnida; order Araneae; family Salticidae; genus Maratus; species Maratus speciosus. The sequence goes on from OZ010794.1 coordinate 551,449,875, forward strand.
GACTAACCATCAGTTCTATTTGAAGAATGCTTCAAAGATTCGAATGAGGTCCCCAAATTTATCTTTGCCCTGGACCCCAATTAGTCATGTCAGGGTCTGCCCAGTGAGGGCGTAACAGATGAAAATGAATTCATCCAACAGATTATTATAAATCTGCAAGATGATAGCGAAAGTAGCTTTAGTGAACTTGAATGTTGAATTATTATGCTTTCAATCGACTTTTCTAATTCAAGAACTATTGAAAAGGTCCTTTTAAGGGCTAGAAAAAGAATCCTTTTAAAAAGACTAAACCTTCCCAAAGGCCAAAGAAAAAAGGGATCACATAGTTGAAAGTATACATTTACCTACCCCAACGGAAGATTTTGAGGCAAATGAAGCAAAATGTAATGTGAACTTGAATTATACCCATGCCCACCCCCTTCCCCCAAAGAGCAGGAATTATTTTAGATTTATAAAGAATGAATTTGTGTCATGCCATTTGCAGTGACATACAAATTGAGTCATGCTTACTCCCCCCTCTCTCTCTCCGTCTTTTATTTACTTTTGTTGTTGTTATTTTAAACATGTTGGTCACAGAGCTCAAATTCCCAGATTCAAATCTGAATGTATCACTTGCTACATTCATGAAAACATTTTCATTCTTAAAAACTTAATACATGAAGTTACTCGGATTTTAATGAATGGAACAGCAATTTTAATTCTCTTGTATTTTTCAGAAAAGGAAAAAAAAAGATAGTTTATAGCATGCATTTATACCCTCCCTCAGAAGATTTCATGGAAAATGATGCAGAATGTAAAATGAATTTGAATGATACCCCCCACCCCCCAAGAGTAGGAGTTATTTTAGACTCATATTAAAAGTATTATAAAGAATGAATTTGCATCATGCCATTTGCAGTGATGTGATTTGATTGACCATGCATACAAACCCCGCCCCCTTTTATTTGTTTTTGTTTTAAGGATGCTTGTCAATGCGATATCAAATTCTCGGATTAAAATCTAAATGTATTACTTTCTACATTCATGAAAACAGTTTCATCTGTAAAAGAATACATGAAGCTATTCTTATTCAGATTTCAATGATTTCCATTCTCCTATAAATGCAAAGTATTTTTCTGAAAATGTCGTGAATTTGCTATTTCATATTGATATTTGGGTCCGGACTAACATGAAAAGGTAATCACAAGGTAACAATACACTATAATGTAATTTATATGAAAAAAACATGTTTGTTTTTTTGCACTTAAATTAAAATGTTAGTAAACTTTGTTGATATACGAATGAAGATAACTTTGTATGTGCTAGAAAGATTCGATTTGTCAGTTAAAAATTATGAATCAAATTTTAAAAATAACACCATTAATCTGTCGTTTAAAAATCTATTCTTATTTCCAATTACAAACAGCCATACAAAAGAGTGTTATTAAATCAGTGGAACAAATGATTTGCTTTTTCTTAATTTAAGACTATCAAGATTGGTGTTACGGCAAATAAGCACCACATATTGGAATAAAATTATAGGTTTTTGTTGATTTCTAAAATTCTCTGTTATATCGTCAATCTTTCTAGCAGTGTTACTTATTCAAATTTCTTTAACTATTCTGGACATAATTTATTTCTTCGCGGTGAATGATTTCGATTTGCATGCAGTTATGTAATAAAGATATTGACTAAGGTTTTAATCAAGCTGCATTATTTTCAATAGGCTTGGTGAATATACTTTATGAAGTATCAGTTTATTTTTCTGAAGTTTTTTAAGATATCTGAGAGTTTTCTTTATATTTTGTGCTGTAATGCCTTTTAGTGTTATATTTTTTGCAAATTCAAACAAAATTTCTACTTGTCGATAATAAAATTTCATATTTTGCCATTTTCTTTGAAATAGGAAAGTATAAATCGATTGTTCCTTGAAATTTGCGATGTTCATCTTCAATTAATCATATTTTTTCATACTCTTAGAGAGCTTTAACATAATTATTGCAAATCTGAATATGTATGCAAGTGCGAATGAAACAAAAAAGAAAGGAATGGAAAAAAGATTAAGCAGGGCTCATTAACAATGTTGTGCTTAGAAACCTCATTGCATGCGAGTGTGAATGAAATAATAAAACAAGAAATAAAAGGAAGGACCATCAAGCAGGGCTCATTAACAGTGATGTGTTTACAAACCTAAATCATAAAAATAACTAGAGCTCAAATCCAAAATCTATATGTTCACATCTAAGTACGAGGCACATGGAAAGTCCAAGTGACATTTTTGGGGGGTTTCTTACACACAAAAAAAAGAGAATTCACATTACTTTCAAAGCTACTAATTTAAAAGTTATTTTTTCTAATTTGTTTATTTTGTGAATAATTAGCCTCATATTTTATAACATTTTAATAAATTTATTTGCATATTACTGCGTAATGTGATCTAAAATCTAATTGAGTTGTAAAGATAAAGCATTAATTTTGGTATTAAAACATAACAATTTATAAGGAAAATACTCTAAAAAATTTATAAATTTTCAAATTCATAATCTTGTTGCTTAATTGCTTTCCAATTGGTTATCTTTTCATCCTCAAACTCTGGAAGTTAAAATTTTAAATTAGATCTGTCTATTGCAGTACGAGTATTATACTTTGTGTATTGTAATTGACATGTTCGTATGACTGACGAGTATGTTTTGGTTAGTGCAAACTATTTTTTGCATGTGTGTTCAAACAAGTAAAATGTCAAATGCTTGGCAGGTGACAGATAACTTGTTGGTGGGCCACATATTTTACATACCTGGATAAGATCTATAAAATATCAGTGGCAGATACACTATACCATAAAAATAGAAGCTAAAGATTTTTATTTCTTTAACAAAACTTTTGGATAACACAATATATATCTACTATATTTAAATTTAACTTGGTTTAATAAATTACAGGGACAATTTTTTTATTTACTTTGTCAAGTTTTAAGATTATGATATCTTGAAAGCATTTTTTTTTTTTTTTTTTTTTTTTACCTCTTACCGGTTTTGCCCGTACCTCATACGGGCAGCGTATTTTCACCCAGCATTATTTGCCCGTGCTACGTACAGGCATCACATTTTCTAGGTTTTCATTTTTGTTTATCCAGTATATTTCAATATAGTTGACAATTTCGCTCATAAATGGCATTAGTTGTCGAGAAACATGTTTTGCTGTAATGTAGCTTTCGAATTCTACAAGAAACACGTGTTAGTTTTCAAAATAGCGTGTTGCATTTGCTGGCTTTTTTGTGAAGACGACTTTGTTCAGAATTGTATTTGGTGCATAAGTTTGTCCTTTTGTTTCAGGTAACTAAGTTCTGTATAATATTTCTTCCAATATTCTGATGCCAGGGGACCTTCAGTAAAATTCACCGTTTCATTGGTAGCAGAAAAAACAATCAAATCACCGAGTTTGGCATCTTATTACTCATAATACAAGAAACCTTACTTATTGAAAATAGGTGATCTAGTACAACATTTTGTGCTAAAAAACGTAATTGCAGTATTAAAAATCACAAATCAATATCTTGTCATTACTTGACTTCGAAAGTAGGCCATACATCCTGTCTCAATGAATTTTATCCATACTTCAACACACTACAACTAATGAAAAATTGTTAAAAGTTTGTCAATTTACCAACTAATTATCTATGAAGATGTCAGATGCTGAAGTTGTTTCTCTCCTTAAATATTCACTAATTTATTCATTTGTAAAATCTAAAAAATTTAAGAGATTCCACCCCATTTCCAGAAGCATATCTCTTAAAGAGACACTTCTGATTTGATTACAGTTAGTACCACTGGAAAGACCCCATCTTAACCTCTTGAGTATGTTGTCGAAAACAGCGAACGGCTTCCCACTACCATGCTTTGCAGGAAAGCCTAATCAGTTCAGGGGACGTGCATAAGATATACAAAGTGCAAAAATTTTTGACCCTCTACCCACTACAATCATCCTCACCCATATTTTATTCAAGATTTTCAATAAAATGCCCAACAAAAACATGCACGTGGTCTAAACAGTAACGTAGCATTAAAAAAATAATCCCCTCAAGAAAACACACACATGGTCTAAAAAGTAACATAGCAGCTAAAAATAATCCCCTCAAAAGATCAGTTTCATAGCCCCTCCTGTTTTGATTGAACGATTCCGGTATGCTATTGGATCTTATGATGGGGAAAGTAATATACCACTCGTACAAGATATAGGAAAACTTGGTTGCCCTTACAACGCTATGATTATCTTGTAGGAAAACTTGGTTGCCCTTACAGAGCTGCCAACTTTCCCGTTTTTCCCGGGAGACTCCCGTTTTTTAGTCTGATCTCCCGTTTTTACGTTTAAGTGTGATTTTCTCCCATTTTAAACTCTTAATTTAAAATTCCGAGAAACGTACTTTTGAAATAACATAAATTGTTCTTTCCAATATCAGTAGATGACATCCCAGGATCTCGTCAGAATTTCTACATAGGATCGCGAATTTCATCAAGAAATGTAAAATTTCGTCAAAAAATTGCAAAAAAGCCGCAAATTTCGTCAAAGGATAACGGAAAAACACTCGAATTTTGTAAAGATCGCAAATTTTGTCAAAAGATCACGAAAACCTGCAAATTTCGTCAAAAGATCGCGAAAAAATCTGCATATTTCGTCAAGAGATCGCGAAAAACGGCACATTTCGGTACAAGATCGCGAAAAAAACGGCACATTTCGGTACAAGATCGTGAAAAAACGGCACATTTCAGTGCAAGATCACAAAAAACGGCTCATTTCGATACAAGAAAGCGAAAAAACGCACATTTAGGTACAAGATCGCTGAAAAAACAGCACATTTCGGTACAAGATCGTGGAAAAACGGCGCATTTCGTCAAAAGACCGCGGAAAAAATGGCGCATTTCATCAAAAGACCGCGGAAAACGGCGCATTTCATCAAAAGACCGCGAAAAAACGGCGCATTTCGTCAAAAGACCGCGAAAAAACGGCGCATTTCGTCAAAAGATTGTGATAAAGCATCAAAGTGTCGTGGAAAAAATGCATAGTTAGTGCCGGAAGTGGATTCCCCCCCCCCACGCCTCTGCTGTAACCTTTCAGAAAATTTGCTGTAAATTTCAAACTTTTTTTTCTTTTTCCCACAGAATTACCTATTGAATAACCATATAAGAGTTTATTTGTTAAGAGCAATTTCTCAGGTCATTGCCTTGACCAAAAATTTAATGTAGAATTTTTAAACAGGGCAAAATCTGCAATTTCTTCAAAACTTAAATGCTAGAATATCATAAATTAAGTTCTAATAAATATTTTCATTTTATTTGAAAAAAGTTTGTTTCATTTCTTGATATCTTAAGTTTTTTTGTGTAATGTATTTAAATTATATGAAGTGTTATTTTTCAAATTTATATATATATATATATATATGTATTTTATTTATATTTATGTTATTGATTGAATCATTAATCTGTTTTAAATGAATTATAAAATAACTTTTTATTTTTTCGTAAATTCACTTTTTAAAAAATCTCCCTTTAAACTGCAGAGAATCTCCTGTTTTTAGGTGCGTTCGTAATTATATAAATACGTAGCACCTATAGTCGTCGTTCAGTCCGTCCGTCTGTCCGCATGTAACAGAGCAAAAACTACCCAACCGAATGGTCTGAAATTTCAAATATATGATTGTTGCAAAATTTTGTCGAGCCATTTCAAATTTTATGAAAATCGGATGTATAGTTTAATTACAGGGACAGTCAAAAGTTTTTCTTTACATTACGGCCAATGGGAAAAACTATTGCAAGTTCATTTTAATGATATTAGAGCCTTCCGAATGATCTGAAATTTTAAAGATATAATTGTTGCAAAATTTTGTCGAGCCATTTCAAATTTTAGGAAAATCCGATGTATAGTTTAATTACAGGGACAGTCAAAAGTTTTTCTTTACATTACGGCCAATGGGAAAAATTATTGCAAGTTCATTTTAATGATATTAGAGCCTTCCGAATGATCTGAAATTTTAAAGATATAATTGTTGCAAAATTTTGTCGAGCCATTTCAAATTTTAGGAAAATCGGATGTATAGTTTAATTACAGGGACAGTCAAAAGTTTTTCTTTACATTACGGCCAATGGGAAAAATTATTGCAAGTGCATTTTAATGATATTAGAGCCTTCCGAATGATCTGAAATTTTAAAGATATAATTGTTGCAAAATTTTGTCGAGCTATTTCAAATTTTAGGAAAATCGGATGTATAGTTTAATTACAGGGACAGTCAAAAGTTTTTCTTTACATTACGGCCAATGGGAAAAATTATTGCAAGTGCATTTTAATGATATTACAGCCTTCCGAATGGTCTGAAATTTTAAAGATATAGTTGTTGCAAAATTTTGTTGAGCTGTTTCAAATTTTAGGAAAATCGGATGTATAGTTTAATTACAGGGACAGTCAAAAGTGTTCCGTTACATTACGGGAATGGGGAAAAATTATTGGAAGTGCATTTTAGTGATGTATCAGACTATGCACTTTATGAAGTGCAAAAAATTATACATTCAGTACAATATGGGGTGCAAAAAATAATTATAAAACTAGTTATAGTACGAACGCACCTCATTTGCCACGTTTGACGAGCAATTTCCAACTTGTTTCTCTTGCTAAGGTTGGCAGCTTTGCCCTTACTATGATTATCTTTCATGTGTAGTGAAACAGTAGCTGTCGTGATGCATACTTTCAACCACGTATGCATCGTACGTGGGCATAATCAATGGGTTAATCTATACACTTATTATAAAGAGGAAAAAATTGTTTATTTGTAGGAGGTAAGCTCTGGAACTACCGAACCGATTCCAAAGTAATGGTATCAAAATGATGGTGTTAGTCCAACTTAGAACATAGGCTATATCTTATGTCGGTGCCACTACCCCAAAGGGGGTGTAGGAGCAAAAAACGTTCTAAAAATGCGATTTTAGCGTTACTGAAGGGCCTAGAAATATGAAATTTTGAATATTAGTTACTTATAAGATATAAATGATGCCTAAGAACAGTTCTTAAACAATTTGAAATTTAAAAGGGATGAAAATGCACAAAAAGCGTTCTAAAAAACGTTCTAAATGGTAGTTTCTACACAATCTCAGAAAATACCAAACCGATTTAAAAAATATTGGTGTCAAAATGATGGTGACAACGCTTGCTCCAAGATAGGCTATGTTTTATGTCGGTGCCACTACCCCAAAAGGTGTGTAGGAGCAAAAAACGTTCTAAAAATGCGCTTTTAGCGTTACTGAAGGGCCTAGAAATATGAAATTTTGAATATTAGTTACTTATAAAGATATACATGATGTCTAAGAACAGTTCTTAAACAATTCGAAATTTAAAAGGGGTGAAAATGCACAAAAAGGGTTCTAAAAAACGTTCTAAATGGTAGTTTCTACACAATCTCAGGAAATACCAAACCGATTTAAAAATAATGGTGTCAAAATAAGGGTGTCAAAATGACGGTGACAACCCTTGCTCCAATATAGGCTATGTTTTATGTCGGTGCCACTACCCCAAAGGGGGTGCAGGAGCAAAAAACGTTTTAAAATGCGATTTTTGCGTTACCGAAGGGCCTAGAAATATGAAATTTGAAATATTAGCTACTTATTAGATATAAAGGATTTCTTAGAACAGTTCTTAAACAATTCGAAATTTAAAAGGGGTGAAAATGCGCGAAAAGCGTTCTAAAAAACGTTCTAATGGTGGTTTCTACACAATCTCAGGAAATACCAAACCGATCTAAAAAATAATGGCGTCAAAATGATGGCGACAACCCTTGCTCCAACATAGGCTACGTTTTATGTCGGTGCCACTACTCCAAAGGAAGTGCAGGAGAAAAACGTTCTAAATTGCGGCTTTTGCGTTACGGAAGGGCCTAGAATCGTGAAATTTGGAATGGTAGTTAGTTATAAAATATCAATGATCTCTAATGACATTTCCTAAAAAAATCGAAATTTAAAAGGTTGTCAAAATGTGCAAAAATCGTTGTAAAAAACTTTCTAAATTGTGATTTCTGTGCAATCTCAGAAAATACTGAAACGATTTCAAATATAATGGTGTAAAAATGATGGTGACAGATCTTGTTCCAAGATAGGCTATATTTTATATCTGTTTCCACTACCCCAGAGGAGATGCAGGAGCAAAATGCGCGAAAAGCGTTCTAAAAACGTTCTAAATGCCGATTTGTCGGCAATATCTCAGTAAGAATGAATCTGATTTCAAACGTAATGGTAGAAAATTGATGCTGACAGCCCCTGCTCTAACATAGACGCTATTTTATGTCGGTATCACTATTACCAAGACGTTGCAGGAGCAAAAAAGCGTTCTAAATTTCGATTTTTGTGATCGGTAGGGGCTAGCAACTTCAAATTAGGCAAGGTACATATTTATTAGATATAAATGATCTTTATGAACAGTTTCGAAAAAATTGGAAATTTAAAAGGAGTGAAAATGCGCGAAAAGCGTCCTAAAAACGTTCTAAATTGCGATTTCCACTCAATCTAAGGAAATACCAAGCTATTTCAAAAGTAATAGTTGCAAATCAATGGTGACAATCCCTGTTATAACATAGGTTATATTTTATGTTGCTGTCACTACCATCTGAGGGTTGCAAAAGCAAAACATGTTCTAATTAGCGTTTTTTTGCACAACTGAGGGGTCTAACACTTTGAAGTATGGCATGGTATTTACTTACAAGATGCAACTGCTTTCTAAGAACAGTCGAAAGAAAATTCCAAATTAAAAAAAATGAAGTGAGTAAAAAGAGTTATAAATTACAATTTTTAAGCAAACTTATAAATTACCAAAGCGATTAAAAAGATAATGATGACAAATTTTGGTGATAGAATCTGCTCAAACATAAGCTATATTTTTTATCTGTTCCATTACCACCAGAGGGTTGCAGGAGCTAAAAACTTTCTAAATTGCGATTTCTGTGATACTGAAAATGCTAGAAACTTTAAATGTGACATGGTAGTTACTTATAAAATATAAATGCCCTCGAAGGAGCGTCGAAAATAAATTCGAATTAAAAAGGTGTGAAACGAAGGGGAGGTGCGAAAAGCATTCTAAAAAAGTTCTAAATTACGATTCAATGCAATTTCAGGGAATATATACCGATTATAAAAGTAATAGTTGCGAATCAATGGTAACAGTCTCTGATCCTACACAGGCTATATTTTATGCCGATGATTCTACCACCTGGGGTTCACAGGAACAACAAACGTTCTAAAAAAGGGCTTTAAAAGTTTTTTAAATTACGTTTCTGTGGAATATTAGGAAATAACAAACCGATTTCAAAATTAATGTTGGCAAATTAATGGTGACAGTTCCTGTTTCAACATAGCCCTTTATGTTGAGAGAGGTGGTAGAACTTGGAATTTGACATGATGGTTAATTTTAAGATGTAAGAAGATGGTTTCTAAAAAATTCAAAAATTCAAATGAATACTGAAATGAGCGAATTAATTTAGCATAAAAGTTTCAAAATATTTTCTAAATTATCATTTATTTATTTTTATTTCATTTTATTAATTTAAGTCTCATTTCTGCCCAATGCAGTGTAATAAGGATATTTAATAAAACTGTGTTTTAAATAGTAATTTTTGAATTATTCCTAAAAGTAATAAGTATCTTTTAATAAAATAAAATATTACCTTTTAATAAAATAAAAATTTAGTTAGTACCTTTTAATAAAAATTAGACATATAAATATCACTTGGCATATTTCAAACATTACGCGAGCAAAGCCGCGAGGTTTGCTAGTTGACAATAAAACTGTTGTTTCATTCTGGTCCTCTTCAGTATATAAGGTAAATAAAGGAAGATTTCAAAACATCTACTTTGTACGACAAGTGCAACTAGATCTGTCACAGAAATTGATTCTAAAAGTTTATCTGGAAGTCTCTGGGTGACTGAAAACACTGCATAAGAGAAAGAATAACAGAAATGCATATGAAATAAGTGGGCCATTTCATGTCAACTAGGTCCAGGGTATCCTGCTTGAATGAAACATTAAAGAATATCATAACATAATAAAATATTAAGGAATATAACATTTAAAATTGAATGTGCAGTAGATTCCTGATTATCTTCTAATATTCACAGGACTAAGGCTGTGTCAGAAAAACTATACTGTTGGATAATCAGGGGATACATATTAGTATTACATATTGATAAAGTATGGTATGTCATGCATTAACATCTATGGTTAATTTGAAGGAAAATTAAAATGTGTGGTTAAAGATATTTTTTCCTTCCTTGCCAAGCTGTTCTACTCTACTATTTACAATTATCAGGAGAGAAACTCCTCTCCTCAAAATATAAACAAATCATGCATCAAACATATGAAACACTTTCCAACATTTACAGAATATAAATAAATAAATCATGCATCAAGTATATAATATGAAACACTTCCAAACACTTACAGAATGAATACTACAACAAAACTTCACCATTTAATAAGGTGAAAGATTACGTCTAAGTAAATAATTTGCGAAAACACTATTTTAGCAATTACCATCTATAGCAGCCATACTCAACCAGCGGCCCGCATGTGGCCCCGTGGCTTTTTATATGCAGCCCGAGACACAGTCATTAATCCATATTTATAAAATTAAGATGTGCATAAAAAGTAATGAACGTCACGGTTGTTTCATAGTAAATTTTTGTGGGAAGGCAAAACTTTTCCTGTTATTTAAAATTACATTATCTTAAACACTGTTTACTTAGTCAATTTTTTTTTTTTTTTTTTTTTTTACATATCTTTGTAGTTTTATTTGTGCTTCAGAAAAGTACAATTTTCTTAATCATTAAAAAACATTAAAACATTAGTTTAAATTATTTAAATGTGTACTATATTTCTGAAGGAAAAAAAAAATTGCATTGAACAAAAGATTTATAAGAGAATAGTATAATAATAATGCAGAATTTCCAAGTTCTAAAGACGTGTAGTTTTATACTTATTATATAGCTAATGCTGCTTTTTAGAGTAATGTTTGTAGTGGAAAAAAATACTAAAAATTTCTTACACCACTATTTCTAAACAACAAACTTTCACAAACATTTCTACAATATTTGCCATAGAAATGTATCATAAATTTTATTGTTTTGAAATAATGGTGTTAAAAATTTTAATAACATTTCTTGGACTACAAATGTTTAACCTTACTGATAATATTAACTTTGTTATACTACTTATGTCTTATTATTTTAATTACTTTTTTTTGTTGTTTTATCCGTTTATGCATTTGTTTGTTGTATCCGCTTAACATCGCAAACCTCTGTTTGTGGCCCGCAAGGAAAAAAGGTTGAGTATGGCTGATCTATAGGCAGAAAAGTATCCAAATTCTTTTGTGCAGCACTGTATATGATCTATAGATTTGTATATAAATTACAGATTATGTAAAAAATTTAGTTGGAAAACTCATAACAGTTGAAAATTCCCTTTCAACAATTTCTTCCAATAAGCAGAAACTCATGCACAGAACTGTATAGGGCAGGCACGGCGAACCTTTTTACATACACGTGCCAAAAATTCACATAATCTGTTAATAAATGTCATGTGCCAAACTTTTGTGCAGCGTACGATGTTTATACAAAACACTGTTTATAAAATCAGTTTGCTTTCATGCATTAATAATTAATATATATATAAAACCGAAATGCAATCTCTCTAATAATGGAATCAGCCATTAAATTAATGAAATTTTAATTCGTAAATATGATTTATTTATGGAGTACGTACTGTAATCAGTCAAAAAAAACTAATTTTTATTTTAGTAATTTTTAACTTAGTAGGAAACATATAAGTTATAATTATACAAGTTGTTTTAAACAATATATTTATAAGTATTGGTGAGATTTTTGCTGTTGTACATTCGATGAAAAATGCTTTATACTTTGTTCATATTTTGTTAATATATCAAAATTGAGTCCATTTGTCCTTTTATTGCAGCGACTATCTAACTTTATTCATCTGAAAAATAGATTTTAAATTCATTTAGAAAGACAAAACGCATATCTAAAACATTACAAAGCATCACAGGAAAAGGAAGTTATCAAATTTAAATTTTTTTAATTTCATATGCCATAGAAATTGTTTTGCGTGCCAACTCTGGCACACATGCCATAGGTTCGCCAACCCTGGGATAGGATCTGTAGAATTTATACAAACCAATATGCAAAAAATTAGTTAAATTTTAAGAATTCATATCACAACTGAAAACCCACTTCCAGCAATTATTGCTCATAGACAATACTGTAACAAAATCCTTTTGTGCGTCCTTATAAATGAATGAATATTATGCACACAATACTCTACAGTAAGCATCTTGTAGTGCCCCGGAGTGATTATATCAATTTCAATTTGTTTGAAATAATATAACATTTAAATACACCCCAAAAGATTTTTTTTCTCATAGCATATGAGATGGTAATAGACCATAAGGTGGAGATGTCTATGGTAATAGGACCATAATATGTTAATAAACCATAAGGAGATGGTTTATAGTAATAGACCATCATGTAACAATTCTTTTGAGTGTCGTCAAACTATAAATGCTACACATTTCATTTGCAACATTGAACATGCCATGATAAACTTCAATAAGATATCAATTATATAGCAAGCAATCTATATACAGGAGCAAGAGCACAGATAGGCAAACCAAATTCATAAATACTTTTCAACTATGTTAAAAAAAAATGCAAGCCCCATTTCATTCTGTATTGCATGCTTATTCAAAGTGACAACTCAAATTAAGTTTTTCAGTAATGGCTAAAAACTTTTTTAAACTTGAAAACTGTTTATAAAAAAAAAAAAAAATAGACTGGGAATTTAAAATTTTTATATTGAGTTAAAAATAACTACAGTTGCCTCCCTCGTAACTCTGCTTTAACCAGCCGACTTTTTTTCTCAACTTCAGGGATGACGGCCTCAGGAACTCAGCTTACGCAAGACTTGAAGTGCAATCACGAGGGGAAGGAGGCAAAATTCAGAAAGGAGAACATCTGTTCTAAAAGGATACACGTTGACCTTCACTAGTGTTGAATTCAGGGTGTGGCAGGAGGGGGAGGTAGAGGTCTGCACGGGCCCGGGCTTGGCGGAGTGAAGGCAAATTTTCAAACGGGCTGGGCCGGCAAAAAAATTAATCGGGCCGAAAAATATGAGCCATTTTCAATGAATATGATTTTCTCGAGAACTATAAATGTGCATCACGAGCCGATGCGAGTTTAACAACATCAATACAGAAATGTAACATGTCCATCGTAGAGCTACAAGATGTCTGATTCAGAGTTTAATTTTTTTTCAGCAGATTTGTGCCGGGACGGAACTGGTCTTAATCGATCTCAGGATGTTTAGAACAGTCACAGTAGTATTAATAGCGATAATTAACTCTTAACAGTATCTTTGGAAATATACCTTAAGGTGGTTCTCGCATTCACTGCTCAACAATGCGAAGCTTTCAAACACATTTTCTGACAAAATTTTTAACTATAAAGGCAAAATTGACAGGCCTGCTTTTTGAAGGCATTTGGAAACTAATAGCTTTTTACATATTTGATAAATTACTTACAGAGATAACAGAGATTCCTGTCACGTGACTGTATGTTTTTCTCCTTTCCTGTGCTATCGCTTCCGGAAATTAGATTCAAAATGCTAACTTTCACAGTATTTTCAGAAAGATATATTGCTTTTATCTATGAAAATAAAGACATTTACATAGCTTTTGAATAAGAATACCTGCCAACCTTACGCGTTTCCGAAAAGAAAAGAATTCATAAATGTGTTGAAATGTAGCTCCTTTGGATTTGAGAAAAGCCTTAAAAATGAGAGAAATATTTTCACAAATCTACTTTTTATTATACAGCTTCAAAAGTTATGTTTTTAATCCTTTATTGTGAACTACATTAATCTTTTAATGAATCCTTATTTCCATTTTGAAGTGTCTGTAGACATGATGAATAAAACACTAAGTAAACATTAATATTTACTATTGTGTGTTTTGTTTTTTTTTTGGTAGAAATTGTGTTGGGCTGGACCTGTTTTCACTGATTTTTGTACAGGCTGGGCCGAGAACTGTAAAAATTCAAACGGGCTGGGCCAAACTTCCAATTTTTACACCGGGCCGGGCCAAGATAGCTTTCGTTCGGGCCAGGCCGGGCCTGGAAATTCCGGCCCGTGCAGACCTTTAGGGGAAGGGGGGGGGGGGATGGACACAGAACAATGAGATGTCCCTCCAGAAGATTTGAGATTGTGTTTTTGATGGTCAAAAGTGCACTTTCAGATTTGAACACTCATAGCCACATATATTCTCTACAAATCTGATCAAATAGATGTTGCTTTAACCACTTCACCGGCGAAAGGTATGGGGAAACAGTGCTTTTACCCCCTGCGTTATCTCAGGGCAACCGGTAAAATGGTTAATGCCCAACCAGTTGTCCGGAATACATCGGACCCCGATCATTTTGGATAAATGGTTCTGTACAGTATTTACTTTGGACCAATGGTTAATGCACTTAATGACAAACAGGAAGTTATGTTTGCGATTCACTCATATTAATGTCTCAAAATCATATCTTTTTAATTGTGTTACTTTTTGAATAAGTGTCAGGCATGCAAGTGCAATAATGCTTTCAAAAAAGTGAGAAAAGTGACAAAAAGACCAAAAAAAGTGACAATAAAGTGACTAAAGCATGTCGAAAAAGTGACTAAAGCATAACAAAACAAATTGGAAATTGCACGTCAAACATGGCAAATGAGGTGCATTCATACTATAACTAGTTTTATAAATATTTTTTGCACCATGTATTGTACTGAATGTATATTTTAGTGCACTTCATAAGTGTACAGTCAGACCTCTATTTAACGAACCTCTATTTTGCGAACTTTTCCTTGGAACCAGGAACATTTTGTGAATTTCTTCGTAAAATAACCTCCAAATAGCGAAGTGCATTCTCTATTTAACGAAATTTTTCTTCGGACCAAATTCTTTTTTTCTCCCTATTTCTCACAATATTTCTGGTCATTTGAAACTTATTCTTTCTTTAAACACATTTTATGGTGTTCAACGGCCTTGAACTGGTTTTACCGGGTGCCTTCTTTGTCAGCAGTGAGAATTCGGGGAGTACGGAGGACGAAGATGATAATCCCTTAGAGTAACTTAAAAAAATAAGGATACAGTGAGAAAAAAAGAAGAAATTAACCATGATGTGCTGATTGATGATTGTATTTTACTTAATTCTGAAATTTAGACCTCGGAAACACTATCCGAATTAGATATTTTCGTCAGTGTGAAAAATACAAACAATACAGCAATGAATTGCGATGAAGACGAATATGATGATGATGGAAATGATCATTATGCAGGAATTAACAAAACTTCGTATGATGAAATGCTAAAATCATTTGAAACAATCCGACGTGGATTATAGTTAAAAGAGAATACTCATGAAGGGGCTTTTGGTGCATTGCAAAGATGCGAGACATTATGAGAGAAAGCACTTTTTAAAAGAAAAAACAGGCAAAATTAACAGAGTTATTTCAAATGAAAATCAAATTTCAAAGTACAAAGTAATTGCTTAAAAGGCGCAAAGGCCAACATGGTGAAAAAGATTCCAAGCCGGGACTCGAACCCGGGCCATCAGTATAGCGCACTGACGTTCTACCGACTAAACCACTTGGAACGATACCCAGCACGGAAAATTCCTCACTATTATATGTTGGCAAGGCTACAAACGCAGCACAAGATGGAACTCTTCCCTCTGGAATAATTCCCATGTATTAATTAACAGAGTTTTTCAGAAATTAAATTTAAGGATGCATATGTTAATGTATGGTTAAAATTATTTGTTATAATAATAATAATAAATACGATAATGTCATTAAAATTTGTTAATTTTAATGTAAAACAATTTACTTTAAACAGAAAATACAGTGTATTCCCGGACAATATTTTGTTTTTCTTGCAGATTTCAAAGATTTAAACACATAGAAAAAATGAATTGATGATGGATATTAGTGGGTAAAATAAATAAATCAAATCGATATAATTTATTTAAAAAAATGTGATTAATTACTTTTAGTAAAAATATTTAGTGTTTATGAATTAAAAATCTGTTTTATGTAGTTTAAAGTATTTTAAAAGGTGAATCTCTAACGAATTTTCCATATAACGAACTTTTTTCCGGGATTTAGTGACTTCGTTAAATAGAGGTACGACTGTATATCAATTTCATTCTGTTTGAAAGGCTGTAACATCATTAAAATGCACTTGAAATAATTTTTTTCCCATTGGCCACAATGTAACAGAAAACTTTTGACTGGCCCTGTAATTAATCTGTATACATCCGATTTTTATAAAATTTTAAATGACTCGACAAAATTGTGCAACAATTATATATTTAAAATTTCATACCATGCAGTTGGGTAGTTTTTGCTCTGTTATATGTGGACGGATAGACTGAACAACGACTATAGGTGCTACGTATTTATATAATTACGAACGCACCTAAAAAGGGCCTACAGCCAAGAAAAAAAAAGGTAAGTGACATGAAATGATACGAGACAAAGTTTTCTAATTTTTTTTTTTTCAATCAATTTGTAAGTTAAATTATGTAACTTTTGTTTTTTAGATGAAAATCCTACCAAAATACTAGATAAGATCAAACCTCAGTTTTATTTAATCATATAAAACATAAAGTACAATGTTAGCATAATAAACTTTTAAAATTCAATGATAATAAGTAAGTTTGTCACAAAAATAATGGCAAGGGTCCTAACTATCACCTTTTAATTATCACTATTTCTAAAGGGCAATCTTCATTTTATTTTTACAACATTTGTAATAGAATTTAACCGTTTGCAAATAGTGATATTGAAATAAGTCACTGGTAAGATCCTTGAAATATTTTCTGCAATAAACTCTAATTATAACCGCAACTAGCTACACAAAAAGAAACTAGATGTTTAACAAAAAATGATGGAAATAAAGAAAAGTTAAAATTCTAGTGATAAATTCACCCAGAGTAACAATTAAAACTCTAAGAAAAAACACAAATAAAATGTACCATACTGCTTACAGTGCATACATATCGCACAAAAATATTTAAAATATATTAAAAATCCATTAAACTGCAAAACATTTTAAGACGACGCTCTCGGCCATCAACATAGTAAAACTAAATGCCATGTCTTAGCTTCCGCACCATCCTTAATCTAGAATGGTCTCTTCTTGACTATTCTTGAGTAGGCACAAAGAAACATGACGACATTTCATTTTCCACTGATGGTGGCCGAGTGCATCGGCTCAAAATATTTTGGAGTTTAATGGATTTTGAATATATTTTTATATATGTATGCACCTGTTAGCAATTTGGTATATTTTATTTGGTTATTTTCTAAGAATTTTAATGATGGAAACGAAAATGAATACCCAGAAAGATAATAAAAATCTTAAAAACACACACATAAATTAATAACTTATCAATTACACTAATTATCCAAATGCTAAAACTAATTTAATATCACGAAGCTTTGTCCTAATTTAAACATATTAAAGAGTTTCTACTCCACTGTTCAGAAAAAAATAAAATGACATCAATATGATTATGCAAAAAATCATCTTTTTTGGTGGTGATTGGGAACTTTCTGTTTTCATTTTTGCGATAAAAAACAAAGATGGAATTGTGACAGGGACTGAAATTCAATGAAGAGTATTACGTGCTGAAGATCTTAGTTATGTGATGAGATTCCTTTATTAGTTCTACCCTACTTTTTGCTGAAACTCGAAGTGACAAATGTTTTGCTCGTATTAGGCATGATCCCAGTTTTGTAGTTCATAATAAGCCAGAAAATCATAATACAGTTTAAACTATAAAGTTTTCTTAATGTGCAAATATCATGTTTTAACTGTGTCCTCATATTAGGAGGGCTCATATTAACAGAGTTCGACTGTATTTCGACATGGCATTTTGCGCAAGAATATCAACAATTATTGATGTTGAGGGTATCGACAAATTCTGAAAGATAAAAATGTCGATTTTTGTCAACCTTTTTATTAAAAGAGAGTAAATCAGTTTCCGCAGTTAGCTCACTTTTAGAGACTTCATCTTTTAGTCAAAAAAAGTGACTAAAAGTGACTTTTTCTAAAAATAGTGACTAAAAGTGACAAGTTAAAAAAAAAGTGACTAAAAGTGAGAAAAGTGACTAACTTGCATCCCTGAAGTGTGCAATATAAGATATAAATTCAATTTCAACAATTTCTATGAATTAGTCTCGAAAAGTGTGATAATTTTTCTGCAAAAGAACTGGCTTCCTGCTAAATAAGTCATTTCAATCAACTAATATTCTTTCATGTTCTATATTTGTATATGCCATGGGGTTTTTCTCTTCAAAACTTGCTTTAAAAACTGCAATGTCACATGAATATTTGAGATGAGACTGACCTCTGCATATATAACTACTTGTCGCAACATAAAATGATTAAACAGCAATTTGTATTTAAATTTATGAAGCCTTTCAGCAATATTTTATCAATACCATACAATTTTAGCCAAACAGATTAGGAATTAGGTCTTTAAACGAAAATGTTAAAAAATAAACTTAGGGGATGTCTTCCTATTGAAATTGCACTAAACTTTGAAATTTTTAATATGAAAATTGAATTTTTGACATTTGGAATTTTTCAGCAAGTTTACTTGGGGACACCAAATAGAAATTGGGGGAGCAGTTTATAAAGATTCAATACTTTGAACCCCTGATGTTAAATTCATGTTTAAAAGTTGTAAAATAAGGAAACAATAGTTGAAGCATAACCCAAAAGCTACCTAGCAGAATGTGCAGTAACTTTGCATTCACATATTTGAAGCTTCTAGAAACTGATTTTTGTCAAGATTGTAGGCTACAACTTTGAACAAGTGTTTTGTTTTAGCTACACTATAAAAAGAAAAGATTATTGCTACGCTGAATTTAGTTTTATGAAATACCAAATGAAGTTTAAATATGCATTACTTTTACTGTCAGTATCAAATTAAATTCATAAACAGATTAGGATAAGATTAAAAAAAAGAGTTACACAGAATAGCAATATTTGATATTATTTAAGCTTCATATCTCTTTGAACTTATGGTATATCCATTGATACTTTTCTAATATATACAGATATACCCAACCCTACGTAATAGTTTTTTACAAACTGGTTTTTAAGGAACGATTTTTTTTAAATAATGCAGTTAATAATTCATATATTTATTGTACGGAACTCACTGGGCATAAGTAATACTCGCACTTGACCATTTATTTTTTAATGAAATCTATTTCCGTAAGTTTCAAATATGTGAATCCAAAATTCCAGCTCATTCCAGCAAGAAGTTAGGCTTAAGCATTGCCAGTATTGCAACTAGTTCAGAAACTTAAAAAATGAATTTAACATTAGAAGTTAAACTTTAAAAATCATAATTTCTAAACCACTTCACCGAACGGCTTGCCATTTAGTAACCTCAGGTAGAATTTGCTGGAAAATGCAAATATGACATGAAAGTTCATTGTTTGTATTAAAATTTGATACAATTTCAATGAGGACAGTACCCTAAACTTCATAACATATATTCAAAGAAAACAATACCCAATCCAATGGCTATTCCTGTTTTCTATTAGGCAATAAAATAGATGGGGCTAGTAGGGTCTTTTATTTTTTTCTGTACATACAGAATAAAATTAATATATGAGGACCCCAGAAGCCAAGGGGTATAAGTGACAAAATTGAAAAAATTGAACTAAGTGCACAGACGACCTGGAAATATATATCTTTACCTGAAAAGAAAAAAGCATAAGTGATTTTCTAATTATGTGTTTTGTTTTAGAGATCAACCACTTTTCCGAATAGTGATCAATATTGATTAATTATAAATTTAAAGAAAATTGCACTCTATTCATTTATTGAAATAAGAGTTCAAAGACCACTGGGGAAACAAGCAGCAGTTTCCTATTTCAATTCGGTCAACTATTATTGATGTTCAAATTTAACGTCAATTATCTTTGAACTCAATTTACTCCAAGTCGAAATTTTGTCACTTGTACCCCTTGGCTTCTGATGTCCTCATATATAAACAAGCAATAACACTTTATATTCATGTCTATAACAAATGATAACACTCGTTTAATATCAAATTGTACCAAGGCCTTTATAAAAAGGATGTACCAATTTAAGTATTTGTACAGATTTGAAAACTTATAAACACATGCAAATAAAAAAAAACAACATTTGGAGTCTAACTTTTTAATGGAAGTTGGAAATGTACAAAAGCACAGGACAGGTCTAAACACAACACACTGACATGATACATAACACCAATGCCAATATGCATTGATGGAAATATGGTACAAAATGTCTTTACAGAGGTAACATTCACAACAGAAGATTTTAAACTAGCTGGACAACATACATAAATTTGGAAAGCAAGAAAAATTAATTTACAGGAATTTTGATGCTAGAATCATTTTGACGTCATCATGGTTACAAATTCTGAAAAAAGAAAAAGTAAATTAGTAATGGTATTATCCAAAAATCAATATAAACTTTATATGAAATTCAGTTACAATCTACATAAACTACTTTTTTTTTTTTTTTTTTTTTTTTTTTACATAATCTTATACACCAAACTGATTTATCCAAATTTTATATCTCCCCCCCCCCTCCCCGCATCCTTTACACTATAAACAAAGTGAAAACAATTAGAAAAGGAACATTAAAAATGCATAATAGAACGCAACTTAATTTATTCAAGATACACCTCACAGTAACAAGTCTGGCAATCAACCTATTTTTTTTTTTAAAATTATATCAACCTACAAACAAGACTAGAAAATGGAGATACTATTTTCGTTGACCCACAAATTGATCAAAAGCATTTCACCTAAACCAGACACAATATACACAGAAGAAATTAAATATTCAGGCATTTAAGATAGTTTATGGTAATTATCTCTTCAATCGCAGATGACACAAATACTTTGAATTACAAAGTGCGTCCAAGTATAAATTTAGACAAGGTATTTGTTTTACAAGGGGCTATATATGTATTAAAATGCAAAATTTCTTTATACAACCCTTTCCCATAAAGTATATTTAGAAAAAAGCATCTAAGTACATTGAAAGAAAATCCAATAATTCTTTCATAACAAAAACTTGCCAAGTTGCAATTCTTTGAATTTTCTGAATTTAATGTTTTGCAGCAGTAAAATTAAGAAGACATTTTTAGTCTAGAATAAAAATGGTAAAGAATTTTTAATCATGCACAATCAGCAAAAGGAGAACACCCCCATACTAACTATCGCAAATTGTATAAAAATGTCACTGTTACCAATATCTATGTGTAATAATGTCTACTAATCAATGCTATATTTAAATTTTGGTGGTCCTCTACATATAGAAATTGTACCTAACTTAAAATTTTAATTGAAATTTTTTCTAATCACAATTTATAATCACTTATTTTTGACACGTTTGGATTCTCCAGTAAATTTTCCCTTAGGATACCGATTAATTTCAAACTTTTATTTATTTTTTAAATATGAATTATATCTAATGATTTTTTTTTTGGGGGGGGGGGGGGGGTAACAAATCTATTTCTAAAAGCTTCAAATCTGCGACTACAGCTCGTTTTGATAAGTAGTTTTTGACTCATGCTTAAAAAACTGTCCCCATTGCAATCTGTTTTGCAACAATTAAAAATGAATTAAACACTAGGAGTTCCAAAACTTTAAACCTGCATAATTCTTATACTTGACAAAATGATTTACCATTTTGTATCCTAAGGTAAAATTTACAAGAGAATCCAAATGTCAATTAGGTGTTAGTATTGAAAATTTGTGTTTGGTACAGCTTCTACATACAGTAGAACCCTGCTAGTCTGAAATGTCGGTTAATCTGAACAGATATTATTTTCGAAAATTAATCTTGAACAGATTAACTTACAAAATTTTCTGGATTACAGGATGAGTGTCGGGAAAAATGTGTAGAAGTTAGAATTAAACAGAAAAAGCAGTAAAGCATGTTTATTCTTTTAACTGCTTGAACAGAATAAATAAAAATAATGTAAAAGTACAACATATGTACATGAGTATAAAATGAAAATATGCAATGAAGGCCTACTTGTAGAAGCCATCCTAAAAAAATTCTCGAACATCAGTTTGCCAGTCACTATAAAATTATTTTCTGAAATGCTAAAAGTATTCAATTCAGATAAAAATTTATTTTTCCTTTCAACAGATTTCGCAAATTATCTACAGAAATGTTTTTTTTCTTCCTCCCTCGTTGACATGGTGACAGCTATTTATAGATTCATGATTTTGAACTGTTTGTAATGGGATGTTACGTAATTCCTCATTCTGAAGTTCCATTGTATTATTATAAACATCAGGAGTGATTAAACAACGAACACTATTTTTTTCCTGAAAGTCATGCCAGATCATCCAGAATGCCAGATTAGATGTTTACTGTACTGCTGAGTACTAATAACTTTTTTTAGCATGCATCTTTTTCTTTTCTATTTTTATCAAAATTTCGGGTAACCCGAACAGGCACCAGTCCCAATTAGTTCGGATTAGTAGGGTTCTACTGTATAGATAACCTCCAAAGCAAATTTGAGTATAGCATTAAACGATAGATGTTATTAACCATATTTTGATACAATGATTTGCATTAAAGTTAATATGGGGTTCTCTTGTTTCTGCTGATTATACATAAAATTCAAATGCATAAGGAATTTTCACAAGAATTTGAATATTCCAATGCCAAAACCGCCTTCAACTCAAATTTCTAGAATGTACATCTTTTACTATAGATTTTCAAACATTACACTTCAGAATAATAAGACATGGGAATATAAACAGAGTTAACACCAAATTGATAAATCCTCCCCCCCCCCCCTCATTACACTGAACCAGAAAACACCTGTGGGTTACCGGAGATATTTTAGCAGCTTGCTGCATCATTTAGAACATTAAGGCTCCTGTCCCCGTCAGGCGAAGCACTCGGGAGCTAATGCTAATCCTATGGGGAGGTTATTTGCTAACATCTCGTTTGCATTTCAACATTTTTAAATATTTTGTTTTGCATTGGGTGGCTGAGGTGCATCTCTACATCACTTCTTTTTTACTTTTTCGATTTTGTTTGTAGATTATTAATATATAAAATTAGTTTCACTTTGGAAACCAGTTCTGAAAATGAAAATGTCATTATAAAAAATATCTGCAAACAAAATTGAAAAAGTAAAAATGGAGTGATATACCTCAGCTACCCAATGCAAAATTTTTTAAAATGTAAACGAGATATTAGAAAATAACATCTCCGCATAGGATTAGCATTAGCTCATGAGCGCTTCGCATGGCAGGGACAGGAGCCTTAAGGAATGAAAGTTTTCATCAACATCTAAAGACTTTTGAAGAGTTTATTAGGGCAAATACTTTCTTTTGATAAAAAAAAATGACAAAGAAATCAGGAGGTAAACAAATTTCTACACAGTTTTCTTCTACGTCAACAATAAATTCCAGTGAAGTGCATTTAGTAATTTGGTTCCGGGAGTAATAGTTTAGTAATTTTGAGTTTAGATAGTAATTTTGTTGCAAGGAGTGTAAAAAATTCCTTCGATATTTAAAACATGAAATGTAATGTGTGTGCATATATATATATAAAATGGGACATTTGATTTATAACTTAATTGCTAATACACATTTCATAAATAATGGATATTGATTCAATACTTTTATATATATAATAATGGTGTAGTTATATTTATATATTTATCAAATCATATTAAATATATTCATATTCATTAATATTTAATAAAGTTAACAATTAACTTGTATTTAAATTTTAGCCTACTCGAGACAATCATTAATTTCTAATAGTATACTATCTTAAATGAGAATAAAATGCATAATGAGTGTATTTGTTATACCTAATGCTATGACAGTATGGATTTTAATTTGGTAATTTGTTTTTTATTTTTCCTCTATCTTTTTAATCTTGTTTCATTTTTAACTCAATTGGTGTTCAATGGTTTATTTCTCAGTTTTATGTGTGTGGTAGTCCCAAATTCATATTCTTTAGCTAATTTATGGCTAATATGAAGATGAAACCACACATTTCATTTGTGGAACTTAAGGCATTTGGGACCCGATGATTCTGTCTAAGTTCTACAAATTTCCATCATTCCATTTCTGTTATTCAATTTCTGCTGTTTTTTACTATGTTTTTGGAACCTATGTTAAGTGTGTTGGGGGGAACTGTATTTGATAATGTCATTTTATTCATAATTTCACAGTTTTTGTTGGTGGTCGGTAGTGTTTATTTAATGGATATATATATATATATATATCATCTTATTAATTTAAAGTTGCAATGTTTCTTTAAGTGCACAATGCAAACAGGCAGCACAAAAAATACATTTATTTATGGTAACATTTTTTTTATACTTATGCAGAACTTAAACTTATAATCAAATTCAAAATTTAATTAGTGTTAAAAAAGGTCTGAATAAACTGAATTATTTTGCAATATTTTGAATTAAATATATTTAAGGTTGTTCTTGAAAAAAATTATGCTGCTGATCGATGTGAATCTTTTTGGCATATTAACAAAGTCATTTTAGTTCATGAAATTTACAGATATTAATATTCAAGTGTTTTAGAATTGAATAGGATTTTTGATTTTACTATAAATATATTGTTCCTCAATAGTTATATTTTAAGAAGTATGCCTAAATCTCCACAATTAGACTCGCCAAATTGCAAGTGCTCTCTTTCTGCTCTTTTTTTTTTTTTTTTGTGTGTGTGCCAATAAAGTCAAGATCCTAATCCGCATTGCTGAACGATAGATTTCGCTTACATTCAATCACATCGTGCCATTTACATTGCATATTTATAGATACTGACTCAACATCAATTCAGTTTAGCAACAGCCAAAGACAGGAAAGATTATGTTATAGCTATTTCTCTATTGTCAATCACTATGCACCAGCATCGTGGCAGTAAAAAACAAAATTACTCGCATCAAGCACCAAATAGAAAAAAGATTTGCTAGAATGCAGCATTGAAATTAGCCATTTAACATATTTATTAGTTGTATGCAAAGTATCATTGGCCGGACATTTTTTTAATTGGTTAAGGGTCAAAATTGCATAGCAATATTTAGTGTATATTTTCGCAATGGTAAATCAAAAGATAGCTGGTTTTAATTTTTATTTTGACTGTTAAGACATTTACATATTTAGGAGCCATTTAGAATGTACTTATTTTTAGTAGTTTCTGTAGTGGATAGTCAAATTTCTATTTTATAAGCAATTACAAAAAATTAGATTATTTTAGAACAATTGGAAAAAAAAAAGGGATACAATAAGGGGTTAAAGATTCATTTTTCAGAGTTTTATGCCGAATTTATTTTGCAAAGATTTCTTTTCATTTGGCTACTGTTTATTTCTTATTCGCCAAATCGCTAATGTTGGTCAAAAGCCAGCAAGAACCCTGTGTGTCGGAGTGACAAATTTGAGAAAGCAAGGAAAAAACAAAATCCTTAAGCTATTTGGACAAATATCCAAAATGTTTGGTTGAAATATATGGGCAACGAATACAAAAAAGTTTTTGGCCAACTGCATATTCGGCAAAAGGGCCAAATATCGGTTACACCCTTAAATGAACCTATCATAGTAGAAATACAATTTCGAAGAAGTCTAACCATATTTTTTTTAACAGCAGAATTCTTTACACTTTGTCAGATTTCAGATAAAGTCTCATCATTGGCTACTAATGGACTTTCTTAAAATAGTAGAATCGCATGAACTTTAAAATACTTCTCTACATTCTGTTACCTAGACAAAAAAAAAAAATTCTGTTTTTTTTTTTTCAAAAATGTAAAATAGTTAAATTGTATACTTCATTACAAAAACTGGTTTATCCTTAAATTAAAAATTGAATATATACATCACATTAACTAACATGCAGAGTTGCAATCGACAATGAACGAGACATCATGCTTGCACATTACTGGCATTAAATCACTGATTAATGACAGAATTCCGTTACTGTAAACAGTCAATGGGAAATAAATTAGTACAGTAGACTCCCTCAAATCCGTGACCCTAAAATCCGCGAACACCTAAAATCCGCATATTTTTTCAGATGTAAACAATGAAATCTACAGTTAAGTTGCAGGAACAAAATTCAAGATGGCACTGAAATCAGTGACTACCGCAATGTTTTTTTTTTTTTTACTAAATTCTTTGTTAATCATTCTCTTTTGGCTATTACAGCTGATTTATTACTAAATAAATTTACATTACTTTTGATATAAATTAGCATAACTATATAAAAAATTCCAGGGTTCAAAATGGAAAAATTCACGAACCGGAACGCTATTTTAAAATTATTGTTTGCAATTTTTTTTTTTTTTTTTTTTTTTAATTATGGACAAATTTATTTCTGAACATACAAAGCAGTATAAGAAAAGTATTCAAGACTCTAAATAACAATGAAAAAGTTACTAAAGTTAAAAGTGCTAAGAACGAATAATAATGTATCGATCTTACGATCGCTTTACTACTAGATGGCAGTATAGGACTTTTGGAATCTAATCGATTTCTTCAGTAATAATTTAATATTTTTCTAAATTTTTATTTTACATTATTATTTTAATAATTACTTACTTTTAAACTAATAAATTATTTTAATATTTTACTTATTAATGTTTAACTTTATTGCAAGCACTCATTATAATTTCCCTTGCTTAACTACCAATCAAATTAATGTTTAAAAAATGTAAACAAATCAATGACCAGAAATCTGCAAAATTCTAAAATCCGCACAACCTCTGGTCCCAAGCTGTGCGGATTTGAGGGAGTCTACTGTACCATGTTACACTGATAAATTTGATATAGACAAAGAAACAGTTAAGGAAAATAAAGTTTTGAGTACAGATGACATTAATATCCCCAGTAAGTTAAGTGGCTGTAATTTCATCAATTTTAAAATAAATATTCAGAGATGCATGAAATATTAACCCTTTAACCTGCTGGCTCAGATTTTTCAGTTTCTAGAAATCATGTTAAAACAGCTGCAGACAAAAATATTTTAAACAGAATTTTATTTCGAGCCATATATAGAAAAAAGCAATATTAAAGATATAGTATAAAACTGCAATTAATAAATATGTATATCCTAGAATTTACAAACATACTTATAAAAATACAGGAAAACCCTCGGACGGTGAAAAGGTTAATAAACAAATAAAAGTATTTTTTAAACAACTTAAAAACTTTCAAATGCTAACCTTTTAAGGATGAGCATTTTAAGTTCAGACAAAAAGCCATTACTTAACACATTCATTGGCAAGCTGAAAATTGAAATTTTATGTGGTGGCCAATTTTCTTAAGTTCTTGTTCAGTTAATTTTTTTTTTCCTTTTATTTAGTTATTTATTTACGTCCATGCAATAACGTGTGATCGGCCTGTTTGGTGAGAACTCTCATCCCGCGATTGACAGTTAATATGTTAAAAGACAAATCTTAAAATGTACCTTGCACTGCTTTTCCTTCCTCTTATTAATAACTTAACCCTATAGTATAAGCTAACAATTGTAGAGAAACACACTTTGTAGACTTTAAGATCCTTATTAATAGTATAGATCTTTACAGAAGGAGTGCCTTTTGCCTGATATTTAAACCACCTGTCCTGAAAAGGTTAAAACTAAATTGCTAAAGAGACTTAAGACTACAAAACCAACAGAAACATAAAAAGACTGACTAACATGAACAAGTTTTTTTTTACCTTCATAATTCACTTGCCCATCACCATCAATATCTGCTTCCCTGATCATCTCATCAACTTCTTCATCTGTTAATTTTTCACCAAGGTTTGTCATCACATGACGTAACTCGGCTGCACTGATGAAGCCATTGCCGTCTTTATCAAATACTCTGAAGGCCTCTCTAATTTCTTCTTCACTGTCTGTATCTTTCATTTTCCTTGCCATCATAGTCAGAAATTCTGGGAAATCGATAGTTCCATTACCTGTGAATAAAACCTGATGTAAATATAAAACACAAAAAAAAAATATATACACATATATAAAAATACAATAAATTTCACTTAATGCTAGAAAAATCAAGGTTAAACATAAGTTCAAATAATTTATTGAGAGCATTTTAATAAAAATTGTCAGCCAATAATTATCTAATGTTCATCAATAAAAGCAATAGCATGACAATGCCCCCTCCCAAAGTAAGTGATTAAAACGAATATCAATAGTTTTTCGTAACCATCTCGATATTAAATTTGATGAAATTTCCCTCCAAACATACCGAGATGAAGCTATCACAGAAATCATTAAAAAATTAGACTCAGGAGGACCAGCTATTAGGCAAAATACACCAAAATATAATCAGCATCAACAATTTAGGTTAAGGATTACATGAATGTGAAGTTTGATGACATCTATGGATCAAAGATATAGCAGCGTCACCTGTTTATTCATACACACCAAAACCTAATATCAGCACCTGTTTTGGTCAGAGTTCCAATTAAATAAGGCGTCAGATGATGTTTTAGTTTTTTCACATTTTGTAATGATTTGATATTTGTAAAAAGAAGTATTTAAAACTTCTAGGTTAATGTAGTAAATTTTGTCCTCTGCAATTTTTGAATTTTTAGTGTGAGTTCCGGGTCTGAAGTTTGTGAAAAGAATTCTGGTAACTAGCAGACCAAAATGCATAAAATCTGTCTAAAACTGACTTTTCTGAAAAGGAGGTCGTTTAGGAGTCTTGTTAGCAAAATCTTTCTTAGAGAAGAAAGTAAAAATATTGTACTATGATTTAACAACAACAAAAAAAAAAGGCGGGAGGGGAATGATTTGGGAACAACCCGATAACCTAAGCTTAAAGTTTTGGAGAGTTTTTTGGCGAAATATGTTTCAATGTGGTTTCGCATATTTATTTATAATTTGCAATTATTTTTTCAAACTATTTTCCTGCAGACATAATGTCATGTAAATACATTTGTGTATTTAACATAAAATACACAGCTTCTGAATATTTCAGGAGAAACATGCATACTGGAAGATCTGTCAAGAATTTTTTTTTTTTTTTATGCATCCCTTCTCCACCATATGCAAATACTACAATATTGTCTTGCTATATCATAAATGACACGCCAACAGAAATACAAAATTGTTAATTTAGAATAAATACGAAATTAAAATGATTTAAATAATGGAAATATGAACTTTAAAGGGAAAAAAAAAAATAAAATAAAATAAAATCATACTAAACACTGTAGCCTAAATTTTGGTATGTGGCAGCTGCAGACATTGTGATATTACTTTTATATATCCTGAATGATAAACCCACAGAAATACATTAATAAGCTGCATTTAGACATAGCAAAAAGAATAAAGACATTTTTTTTCTAAATTTCTTCTAAGTGATATTTCAAGACATACTTTTTTCTAAATTTCAGGACAATCAGTACACATTTACCTAGCTTCTTAAGTAAAATACCCTCTGAGCCTCTCGTTGAACACTTTTTATAATAAATAAACTAAATACAATTTTTTGTACTTTTCGGTTAGCCGGGCACCAATGTTATATATACATATATAAGTCTATATACATGTTTATATAAATATATATACTACATATATGTGGATATATATGTATATAGGTGATATATACAATATATGTATACACATATGTGTGTGTATAGGTATACATATGTATGTATAGATAACACTGGTGCCTGGCTAAGCAAAAAGTACCCCCCCCCCTTTTTTTTTTTTAATTTTAAAGCCAAAAAAAAAAAAAAAAAAAAAGGTTTTATTGGCATCTTTTAACGAAGTTGCCAAAAAATTGAGATTTTTCATTACTGATCAACGAAACTTACAAATTTTTTTCATGACTGATCGATGAAAGGTTTCAAAAGGTTTTTCTTTTTCAATGACTCATTGGTAATTTTTTTTGTGTGTGTGATCAATAGACGAAAATCTATTTTTTTTTTTTTTTTTTTAAATCAATACAAGTTTATTTTTTGTAACCGATCAATAAAAATATAATGCTTTCTGCGAAAACTATGAAAATCACAATTTTTAAAGAAAAATTGAAGAAGAAAATCTTACCTTTTGTGATCATTATGCATCTGTTAAAAGGTACATTTACTCCCATATCTGCATATGGCTGTAAGTTTGGCATTTTGATCGTCCAATTTGATGATTTTGATTGCCAATATGGCACAAAACTATCAAGATTTCAAAATTTGAGGACAGATTTCCATATTTTAAGCCATTTCAGAAATTTGAGGATGAGTATGGCATCTGCCTATATCCCCCTGAGTGGGTTTGCCTGTATTTTTCATATCTTAAAAACAACTTTAATCTGTTGTATTATAGACAAAAATATTTTAAACAGAATTTTATTTCAAGATGTATATCAAATACAGGGGCATAAAGTGTATTTTAGAGACAAACAGGGAAAGAAAATTAATTATTTTTATGAGAATGCAAGCCCTCAAGACACTCTGAGAATAAAAAGGAAACACTTATAGTTTCTGACAAGGAAAGATGTTCATTTCATACATCTAAGATTAAAAATGACTGTGAATGTGTCAGAATGTAGCTACCGTAATTTCCGGTCTATAATCTGCGGATTATCTGTTAAAAAACCTCAAAATTTTTAAGTGCGGATTATCTACCGGTGCAGATTATCTGCTGAATTTTTTTTAAGCAGAAGTTCAGGGCAACCATCCAGTTTCTACCGGCAGTCATAAAATAAAAATGTAAACAGTTATCAAATGATTGTCTGCCATCGACCGTTCGTGGAATTGCTTGTGAATGGTTCACATATGACGTGCACGAGCTAGTGGAAGAGGCTTCAGATTGATTTTTTTTGCCTTTTGGCAACATGTTTCAATGAAGAACAAGATGTTTCTCAACTCATCCCTTTCAAAAATTGCAATCTCAATCATTTATGAAATAGCTTCTCCCAAAATTACGGCAGTTTTACTGATTACGATGATTGATATTACAATGCAACCAATGGGAATCCATCACACATTAATCGAATGAATTATCGTATCGTAGTTTCATGGTTTTACTGCTGTCCTCTATGAATAGGATAATAAAATACAATTATGTCCTTGTAATTTATATTAAAAACCAAAATGTATTTGATGGTATATCACGCTAGAAGTTATAATAATGTCTAAGAGAAAACCTACTATTTAACACTGCAGAATTTAAACAGAACGTTATTTAAAAAGCGGAAGATGATTTAAAAACAGCAATTATTACAGAATTATCTGTATTCACAAGACATTCTACGTTTTAGATACAAGATTCAATGAAAAAAAATATTTATTTTTTAACTTGTAATTATTTTATTATTATTTTCCATTATTTTATTATAATTATTATTTAAATAGCGCAACTAAATAAATAGGGAGGTGGTTTATAAGTAGTACTTTGGAATGTTGAAAACAATGAGTAATTCACGTATAGTCCGGCATATAATCCGCGGATTATACACCGATGCGGATTATCTGCCGAAATTTTTTTATAAAGGCTAAAAATTGCGGTTGTGGATTATACGCCGCCGCGGATTATAGGCCGGAAATTACGGTACTTTTAATGCATATGCAGCCTTAAGTACAATGGCCTCCAAAAGTTAAGGGACTGTGACCGGATGCTTTTGATTATACACAGTTTGTCGAATATCTACTGAAATTCTTAAATTTTGAGGATGTGAAGAAAATGTTTTTTTCAGGGAAGACTTAGTTGCAGGGACAATTAGGGGGCCAAGAATAAATTTTATAATAAAATAATGTTTGTGATCAACCATGTAACAGAAAAGGCTCAAAATGGCCTGTCACATTAGCAAATAAGTATGTGGGTCCTGTTTAACATTTGTGTGCATTTGCATACGCATAGCATGCATATGCGTGAAAGTGTCAACATTTCTGATAAAAATTCAAATTATATAGAAAGCCCAGTAAAATATTGTGAAAACTCTGAAAGATACAGTGAACTGATAAACAAATTGTGGAAAATCCCTTATAATAATAAAGCTACTTTTAGAAAGTAACTCACTAGATCGCCCATCATGCCTTAATGATGACATAATCATAAGTAATTCTCCCCATTGATTACTCTTTGTTCTGTATGCTAATGAATGATTGGCTGTGAGGTCTCTTTGCTGTATGGCTATTGAGTTTAGTAAGACACTTTCTTAAATCCCTACATTGGATTGGGGTTTTGCATTATGATTTTATTCTGTTACCAGCAGGGTTGGCACACTTTAAATCAATTGGTTATCAACTGTTTTTTTTCCCCTCTAAAAAAAAGTAAATAAAGAAATAATAATAAAAAAAAAACTTTTAGAACAAATCTATTTCCTCATTTTTGCAATTTAAGTGTTTCAATTTATTGGATATAAATAATTTCTACTTTTAACAGTCTATCTCAGCAGTCACTGTCAGACATAGCGAGTCTAGGTTATATTTGTATGCATGTAGAATGCAAATGAGGAATTTGCACACATTGGGAAATCAATCAACTACATGTTTTTCTGACAATTACAGATTCATACATTCCAAAAATTTCCTCAAAAATAAGAAAATGGACCAATAGTTTTTAAATTAAGCTTAAAGTTAAGAGAAACCACGCGACTAGAAAACGCTGCACATCACTGTGACAACTGCACAACTGCTGTGACATCACTGTTCACGATATGCTAATGTTTACATTTTGTTAGCAGGCGCACGAAACAAGCAAGCAGTATTTTCTTTCTATAAGTCTGAATTGACAGCATTTTGAAATTTTTATTACATTCAAATTTCTTTTTTCTTTGATCTTTATTACATTTCATCAATCTCGCAGTATTAATGGAAATAAAATGGCATTATTTCCAATATTAAAGAAAAGTTTCGATAAAAAAAAAATCTTACATTAGTTTCTTTTCAACAAATGAAAAACAAATTCTCCTTGTAAAACATTAGTTAATGCTTTTTTTTTTAAATGTAATTTAAGAAAAAATTATATATATAAATATATATATGATAACAATAAACAAAACAGTTGTCTTAAATCTGCACAAATGTGCAGATTTGAGTGGACTTATTTTTAAAAATAAGATGTTACTCTGCATAAATTGCTTTAAAAAACATTCCATTCTCAGGTTTGCCACAAACTGCATCCCCCCCCCCCCCTTCTTTTGGTTACATTTCCTACCACTGTTTTAAAACAACCTTCGTGGTAAATTTCTACTAAAAATGTTATTGTTTGGAAGTAGTTGTCAATAAAGAAACGACTGTGGCAACCCCAATTCTTACGTATTGCTTTGTATTTTTTTATTGTATATTTGACTTAATATATATTAAATTTTCGTTCCCGATCTAGTTAATATTTCCAAAAGAGTGAAATTTTTAAAACAAACTCAAATTTAAAACTACACTTATGCAAAATAACCTGGCTTCAGGCCAGGTAAGTTTAAACATAAAATCAAAGAATGTTTTAAAAGAAGTCAGAAGTAAGCCATATAAGAGGACAAACACTGGGCACAACAATGACTTTTGGAATCTATTGTGCACAGACCTGACAAAGAATTCCAAAAATCAAGTCTGCTGTTTTCTCCCAGAACAGCCTCCCCCCCCCCCCCCCCCCTCCCTTCCCTGCATGCTTGTACATTGTAGCATGTTGAAATAATTTTATGCAAGCCTTCATGGATCCAGAGAACAAATTCCAGGTAGATGCAAGATTTTAGATCAAATGTGCCAGAAGTGTGCTGAAAGCTTTTTTTTCCTCTTTTTTTTTTTTTTGTAAGGATGATCTCGAAAAAAATATTTTTTCCTATTCAATAACGTAGAACTGACTCATTTTTCTTTATAAAAGCATAACTATTTCAGGCATGATTATCGAAGCGATTTGTAACTAAACAATTTTTCATTTTTCTTGAAATTATTTAAATCTCTAGTTATAAGTTATTGTTGTCTCATTACAGCAGCTTTTTTTCTTCTCTTGTAACGTCTAGAAATTAATTTCAAAACATCAACTTAACAGCATTTTCAGCCTTTAACGAAAAAAACTATTCGTTTATATTATTTTTGAATAAGAGCACCAACTAATTTAGTTTATTTGCAAGTAAAATTGAAATAAAAAATGTATCAGAAAGAAACCAGTTTGAATTTGAAAATTGCTCTAATGGAGACTAAAAAGAAAGACTAAAAGACATGAAAGACTAAATTAAGAACAACTAACAATATTTTCCCAGAACTGTTTGTGTGAGACAAGTTTTAGCATATCAACATAAATGAAGTACTAAAAATCCAAAAATAAGCTTCTACCCCCCCCCCCCAAAAAAAATGAATGTTCTCAAAAATAAGCTCCCCCGCCTCCCCCAAAATGAAAGATTGCATTTCATCAAGTGTGTTCCACCCCTATTTAGAATTATTTTTTTTTTATTTTTTTTAACCACATAATTATAAAAAGAAAAAAAAAAATCTTCCATGAGTCATTCAGGACCCCACCCCCTCCCCCTTGATGAAAAATCCTTAGTTACTCTTCCTTTAAAGTTTGTTTTAAATCATTTTATCAGAATAAATGTTAAATTTTTCATTAAATTGGGAAAACTGCCCTAGAGTTAGATTCGGCAATTAT
Organism: Maratus speciosus; assembly: GCA_963932465.1. Lineage (NCBI taxonomy): Eukaryota > Metazoa > Arthropoda > Arachnida > Araneae > Salticidae > Maratus > Maratus speciosus. Next base: position 551,484,589 of record OZ010794.1, read on the forward strand.
TATTAGTAGTATTCCATGATATAAATTCATCTTTTCAGTTTTAACAGACCAGGTTACTTTTTTCTCTATAACTCAAACAAATACATTAATGTTAACCCTTCACTGCACGACTTTTTCTATTTTCATGAAAAAAATTATTTGAAATCTATATATCAGTCTAATAATGGGAAAAATAGTAAAAAAAAAATAAATTTCAAATTTTCAGCTAAAATTTGATATTTTATGGCGTGTACCTATGTACACAATTAGTGTTTTAAAATATTGTATTGCTATATTTTACTACTAAATGAGCTTAAATTAATATTATCTGCTTAACACTCTGCAACTTCTTTTATATTAATATTTTTAAGTATTCACTAAAAACAATGAAAGTAAATTTTACCTTAATAGCTTGATTGAATCTTTTTTTTTAACTTCCAAAGAACAAATTCTAATTTTTTTGTCAAATGCAGCCATCTGACATGGGCAAAATAAGTGTTATTTCATTCTTTGACTGTTCTTGATCAGGGATAGAGTATAGAAATCATATTGGTCAAATCCATGGCACATAATGAGAATTAGTGTTTTTAGGTATTGCCAGATGTGGCACGTCGTGCAGTGAAGGGTTAACTAAAAGATTTTTTCTTATATCTAAATATGCATATAAAATTGTTTTTAAGTCTGTGATAAGAGATAAAGGAATAACTCGTAATTTAGAGTAATTAAATGTCATGTTCCGCATATTAAATTATACCGTCTGTTTCAAATAAGAATTTAGACAATATGCTGTAATTTACATACCTGTATTAATAATTAGAATATAAAAACTACTAATAAAATGCACATAGTTATAATGGCTGTGCAATGTCAGTAAAAATAATGTAATACACATACATTTTTTAATGAGAAAAAAAGAAAGTCAATAGATAAAGAGCAGTGTCAAACATATATTCGCTCCGTGAGGTGCATTTGTTGTCATGAACAGCGACGTCACAAGACCGGCGTAGGAAAAGTATCGTTTTCACCACACGGTAAATAATGCGATGTAAAAACCATTTTAAACCGGTAATTATAGCTCAAAATTAAAAGAATATATACACCGTCGATCACATTTTTTCATTTTCTATTGTATAAGAATAAGAATAAAATTAGAAAACACGCAAATTCCCCATTGCTGGTATTGCTGAACATATCTGAAGCTCTAAAGAGAAAACTTAAAACATGGGAATTTAGCGGTATAATAATAAATTAATATTAAAAACGGTTTTTTTCAAAAAAACAAAAAACCCCGTTTTTTTTGGTTTAAACTGGATTTTTTAGATATAGTTTCCTATTGCATATACATGCATATTTATTGAAAAAATAAACATTTTTGGATATATAAGTAATATAACTTCATTAAAAAAAATTTTAATTAAATAATTACAATCAATAATGTAGAAAATTGAAGTCATTTAAAATTTAATCTCTCATTCTTTCTCTCTTTTTCATTAGTGTGGCGATTAGAGAACATCATATTGATGATGGTCGTATCGATGATCGTAATGGCTGCATTTCCCTCCCAAACTCTACATGATATTAGTGATGCAACGAATAGTGGTTTGGCCGAATAACCGAATACCGAATATTCGGCCAAGTTACAGCCGAATATTCGGCCTATTCGGCGGCCGAATAATGAACTTATTTTTGCCTAAAAACAAAATATAGTATGCACTATATGCACAATTCTTGTATATTTCACAATTAAAATGTATTATTTTCTTTTAAAAAATTATTTATATACAAATTTTTAATTTTTGAAAGCATTATTTTACTCTGAAAAAATATTCGGCTATGTTCGGCCTAAAAATTGCCTCAATAATATAATTCAGCCAAAAAAAGAAATCCTTAGCAAAAGTTCCTCATCAGGTACTGTCTAGTTACGTTTTAACAGATATTATGTGTGTTGTTGTTACATTTTAAAATAATGACAACATTTTAAAAGTACTGGGAAACATAAGTTTCAAGCTTTCAGATGAAATAAAATAGGGTTTAATCTAGAGCTAGCCAAATAGCCAAAAAGCTAACTGGAAGTGCTTTTTGCCCCCAAAGCATTTAGTGAATTAGCCAAATAGCAACAGCCAAAGAAATATGCTATATCATTCCCATTTTGTTGTTCTGCATTTCGCAAACCTGTTGCCGTTACACAAAAACGAAAAAAAAATCTCATATTGCATCCGCGCTGCGGCAACACTTCAAAATTGTCTCGTGCTCTCTATGCAAACATCTTCAAACAATGTGACGTTATTTGCATCAGACACGACTCCAGCATATGGCGAAAACGAAAATCGTAGATTGTATAAGCATAGGATATGATGTGCACTAGCTTAGAATCATCAATGTGCCAGATGCATGTCGTATAAACTTTTCTGACTTGAATTTATGTGGGTGATGTGGGTTCTGGCTACAATGTGTAAAGAAATGAAACTAGCTTATTGTATTATTTTTTTTTTCATAAAAATGGCATTACTGGCATGTTACCCAATGTGAGTTCTTTGTATGAATTTATAGCATCACCTTTGTTTTCTACAGCAGACTGTGAAGGGGGATTCAGTCTCATGAATATAACAAAAACTGACTTGAGAAACAAACTGACAATCAAGAATTTAAGTAACTTAATGATGATTAATTTGGAAGGGGAATTCTGAAAAGAATTTTCATTAAAAATAAGCATTTGCTGTGTGGTATACAGCCAAATCTCGAAGGGTCAATCTTACAGAGATACTTATACATGATACTTATACACATTGATACAGACTCTTATTTGTTTGTATATTGCATAACTAAAAATAATACTCATGTATATAGAAATTTTGTATAAAATAAAACTTTTTTTTTTTTTCCTTGGCTAAAGCTTTTTTTATTTGGCTAGAAGTTATTGGCTGCAATTAGCCAAAAAGCTAAAAATCCCTTTTTCTTAGATTAAACCCTATAAAATAAAAAATAAGAAATCTTAATATCTTAAGAAAAATCACTGATAGAAAGGATGAAAGAAATACCCTCTAAAATGGTGGAAAGAGATCATTGTAGACTATATAAAGCTCACAATTAACAATTTTTTTTTTTTTTATCATTATTATTATCATTATTTTTTTTCTTTGCTGTCAGCAGATAGAACTATTAAGAAGTGTATAGTGAATGTTTTCAGATTCAGAGGAAGGAAATATCTGTAAGGAAAAGCAAATTACACTCATTGCATTTAACAGTATCTGATGCTCTAACATACCAAAGATCAATAAATGATTTCATTGTTGTAGGTAAAAAAATCGTTTACACATTTTAATCATTCGCCATTAGCATGTTCAAGATTAACTGATATACAAATTAATGAGTTAAAAATTCCTAAGAAGAAATTAGTTCAACGTGTGTAGTTCAAACTACTTAAAAGGTGACAGAAACATATAAAAAATATTATTTAACGCAACCCTGAGATCTATGAGATATGTTTATGTCACCTTTTAAGTAGTTATAATAAGCATGTTTGTATGTTATAAAGTTTATTAATAACAAGGTGAAAATTTCCTTCACGACACTAGTGTTTAATTAATACAGTGTTTTGACTCTATTGATTAATTTTAAATTTAACAGATTATGTTAGCTTATTACAGAAATTTTTATACTTATTGATACAGCATAAAATTTTTTTAACATGATTCCTAAATTAGCCTATGGGTAGATAAAATCCATTCGAGGTATGAAAGTTAATGGAAAAAAAGTGTTTGTTAATTTCAAATAAAATTTTCATTATACATGATGAATATAAATTGTCAAATTAAAAAGTTATACTGTGTAAATATAAAAACATTTATTAGTATTAGTATTCGGCCAAGGCTGAATAATAGACTTGATATTCGGCCGAAGCCGAATATTCGGCAGACAGGCTGAATGGGCCGAATATTCGGCTTCGGCCGAATATTCGTTGCATCTCTACATGATATACTAAAGAGTTGCTTCTGAATTGCCCGAATTTCATCTAACGCATCAGATAATAGCGCAATGGCGTCCGATGCGTATTCAGAAAATGCGGAAGGACTTTCCAGGTGAAGGTCCAAATTAATTTAAAATACAGGGTCGAATTCTCCATTTCATTTGATTGATGATTTATTTGAAAAATAGACCAGCGCAGCAGGCTCAGCCTGCTAGTACATAAATAATATCTAACAATGTTTATTTTATCAACAGATATGCATCTATATGCAATAGGAAATTATACTTAAAAAAACACCAAAAAAATCTGGTTTAAATCTTACAAGAAAAAAAAAAAAAGTTTTGCCAACCCTGCTTTTAACTAAAATATGTAATAAAATATTTAAATCCAATATTACATAATCGAACCCACTATTTAGATCTGACAAGAAAATCAGGGAAAAATCGAGATATGTTAACATAACAGAAAAAAAAAAAGGTCTCATATAAATGCCTAAAAAGATGTATTATTAATTTTTAGTTTAGACATTTAAAAGTAATGCATATTATAACAGTTTAGGAAAAAAGACTGCATAATAAATTTGATGGTTGTTTAAATGTTTTAGTGGGTGAAAACGTTCATAAATTTACTTTCCATTTTAAGATAAATTTTTTCAGTAGTCTAAAAAGCTGGTAAATAGTTATTTGTTTATTTTACTGTTGCCTTTATTTTTTAACCCGGAAGTTTCAGAGGAGAAGTGTCAAATGACAATACTTCTTGAAACGTGTAAAGACTACCGCTAAATTCAAATCATTCCAGGAATTCTTTATAAACAGCTTTACTTTTCAATAAAAGATAATTGTTCATGTATAATAGAAAAATCAGATACCTCAGATAACAAGTATTTCAAAGAAATTATTTTGAATAGCCATGGGAAAGTATATTTATGAAACTACATCTATTTACAGTACTAGTAATCAAAAGATTGTTTATTAAGATTTTTAAGGTATCAATATTTCACACTATAGAGCATTTTATTCATGGAACATAAGACATAGCTTTTACTAAAAACGTTTAAATTTTAAATGATTTCAATTTTCTACATAACTGATTGTAATTTTTTAAGTTAAATTATTTTTAAATAAGGCTTGATAACCTGTTTCGCCAGTTGCGCAACGGCTGTTAACAAGTGTGGACGTTATTTTCCTACTTATCCAGGTTACTTTCGTATAGTCTTTTGGTGTGCTTAGTATTTATTGAAGATTAACGAAATGGGTGATAAGTGAAAAAAGTTTGTAGTGACTATGTAGGAGAAACTACCAAGTCAGCAGGAGGAAGCGACGTCAGATTATATTAATGCTTTTATAAATGGAGGGACATTACGTCGTGGAAGAGTGCTAACAGGGAGAAGCAGTCATCTATAAACTACTTTTTCTAAAACTAAAAACTAAGTCTTGACTCTTATCTCATGCATATCTTTTCATATTTGTGCAGTCATTTATTAATAAACAGTAAAATGAGATTTACTCATATTTTTTTTATGAATTAGGCTTATGTTTTAAGTTAATGTTTTGCTTATTTTTAGACTAAGTACTGTGTATATATATATATATATATATATATATATATATATATATATATATATATATATATATATATATATATATATATTAGCGTTGACTCTAGAAAAAAAGGGCCACCGGGCGGGAATTTTTCAAAAAGGGGACACTATTCTAAAAAAGGATACATTTTTTCAAAAAGGGAACACTATTCTATTCTTAAAAAAAGACATTTGTACCTTGTTCACAAAAAATATTTTGAACTGGTTTGTTTAGAGTCCCTAGAATTTGCGATATTTTCCCGGGATCAACTGAATTGGCACAGGGCGCATAGGAAGTGTTATAAAAAAGGCAGCCAGGCGCATCAGAAGGATTTAAAAGAGCCACCAGGTGCAAAATATAAGTAAAAAGGGCCGCCGGGCACTGCGCCCTGCTAAAGTGGCTTAGAGTCAACACTAATATAAAATTTACATTAGAATGTGTAATATGTGCTTTTAATATAATGAGGATGTGCAAGAAGTGAGTAAATATAGAACTCCAGCCTATCCGGGTTTTTTTGTCCGGCCTAGCCTTCCACCACATTCAGCCAGATAGCTGGGTGTTTACTGAATATACAAATATATGATGAAATAGAAATTTCATTAACTTTCAGAAAATTACTGTAGGAGACAAGAGGTTATACTCTAGGATGGCGTGGAGAAAACAGGATTTTTTAAAATGTATAAATATTAAAGTAATAAACAATATTAATTCAAATTTACCACAATATGAACTTTTTAAAGACATTTAAAAAGGACCAACATTTTTTAAAAGCTGTAACAGAAAAAATGCTAAACTTTAAAATTATTTTTAAACTGCAAGATCTGCTAATTAAAATTATACATCGAAATTAAAAAATACAAATTATCAGATAATAGTAAGTAAAAATTTACCATCTGCATCAACTTCATTGATCATGTCTTGAAGCTCAGCTTCTGTAGGATTTTGACCTAGTGATCTCATAACAGTTCCTAATTCTTTGGTTGTGATTGTTCCATCCCCATCCTTGTCGAATAGTGAAAACGCTTCTTTAAATTCTGGAACAAATATAAACAATAAATACTTTGATCTTATCGGTTTAAAATACGTATGTATTTTGAAAATTTATTTCAAATACATGTATGTTCGATACTGCCCAACTCTGTCAAAAAGTAAAATGGAGGGTTTTTTTATTACGTAAAATTGAATAAATGGGAGAAAAAAATAAAATATGAAAAAATTGGATATGTATATGTATAAATAAAGAAATCATACCACATGTAAAACAGGGTTGGAAAAAAAACGGGTTTTTTTCTAAAAAACCAAAAAAAAACTGTTTATTTGGTTTAAACCAGGTTTTTTTGGTTTAAACCGGGTTTTTTTAAATTTAATTTCCTATTGCATACAGATGCATATCTGTTGATAAAATAAACATTTTTGGATATTATATAAGTAATATAACTTTTGAAAATATTTAAATTAAATAATTAGAGTCAATTATATAGAAAATTGAAATCATTTCTAATTTAAATATTATTAGTAACAGCTATGTTTTATGTTCAAAGTCAACTACTCTACACAGTGAAGCATTGATACCTTGAAAATCATATGAAGATTCCTTTGATTAATAATATAATAATCAATCAAACATTTGATGCAGTTTCATTAATATAATATATTATTCTGTGTTTGTTATATTATTTTTTTTAATATCCAAATACTTCTGGTTATTTTGTTATCTGAGTGATAACTCCAAGTGTCCAAGTCAACATATTTGGTCATTAGATTCAGCAACTAACAGAAAAGATTGATTGGTATTCTTGAAATGCTATAACTCGCACTCAATTTTTGCAAGCTGTGTTGTTCAATTTGATATCTTAAGTTACTCTTTTAAATTCTTTAAGGATAATCTTTCCCAATCCAGAAAATTTTCTTTTACAACTTAACCAAAATCTTAAAGATCATTGTATTTTGTTATTAACTGCTGTAAATAATCTGCATTTTATGAATGAAAATATCTTATGCTAAATATTGAATATTATTTATCTATTATATATTTTCTAATTTCACATGTTTTAAGAAAAATCTTTAGGGTAGTATCAGATATGTTCATCAGCACATGCTAATTTTCATTCTACATGCATAGAAACATGACATAGGCTCATTATGTCACATGTTGACTGCTGAGATGAAGTGTTAAAAGTAGAAATTACTTCTATTTATGATTTTAAAACAATTAAATTACAAAAAAGAGAAAATATTATATTAGATTTTTTCTAAAAAAACCAACTAGTTTTTTTGACAAAAAAAACCCAATTGGTTTAAACCGTGGTTTAAACCATGGTTAAAACCACTTGGTTTAAACCGTGCCAACCCTGTGTAAAAGTAATTATTTTCACAAAATAAAACACTTTTGAAATATGGTAAAATCCTTCATATTTCATCCTAATCTGGTAGCATATGATATACAGAAATCCTTTAAAATAAAATCTCTCATATTTTTGCTTCATTTGAAGTCACAACAGCATAAAAAAGACAAAGTATTTTTTTTCCATATCAATTTCTTGTAGTGAGAAATAGAGGGTTAAAAATCATTACTAAACCCATTAATATATTTTTTCTTGACATAGCGCCCTTTTCAGTGACACATTTGTCCTTTTTCTTTCTAGAGTGAACACGCCTGTTTGCACTTAAAACAATGTAAATAATTCAGCATGTTTGTTTCCATGTAAACATACATAAAAATCCATCACTAAATTATCAAAATTAAAATTTTTGAAAACTATATTAACCCTTAACTGGAAATGTACGTCTGTGAGATGTTTGCATCTGCATATCTGCCCTTAATATTTTCTCTCTCCAACATTCCAAACTTATTTTTATGTTGTTAGATTAAAAAATTGGTCCTGTTAATGCATTACTATTAAAGATTAAATGTTTAAGTTCACTATTTGTTAAATTATTAAGTGTTCTGTTCAGGGTTGTTTGGTTTAAACCATGCTGATTTAAACTAGGGATTGACCGAAGCAGCAATTTTGCCGAATACCGAAGCTTCGGTCAAAGTGTATGCCGAATATTCGATATTCGGCAGCCGAATACTTAAAAATTTTTAATGCACATTTTTGCATATGTTAGCTTTTTTAATAAACTTTAAATCAAAATTTAATTCTTAATAATTTAATTCAGTTACAGTTTTATTCTTAAATCTAATAACAAAAAAATTTAATGACTTCTTTCCACTCACAAATTCATTAACCCATCACTTATTTATTATTATTTTATCAATACCCAATTGTCAATATCCAAATTAACCTATGAAAGTGCTGAACTATACAGGTTATTACTAGGGATAAGGATTGTCAGAAAAACAAAAGTTCATTCAAATAAAAAGAAACAATGTTGTCATTAAGCCGATTTCCTGATTGCCTAAGTCTAATTATAAACATATTGAATAGGAATGTTCTCAAATACAAAAAGTATATCAATTTGTACATTTAACTATTTTCTGTCAGATTTTTGATACATATAATTACATTTTGATTAATATTTTAACATTGTGGTGATGAATATAACAAATTTGAGCGATTTTAATTTAATGGTTATAAAAGCTATAGGATAGGCATAGGAGTATACTTATTTGATTTGTGTGTTTTCTTTAATATAAACCTTAGATATATAGAGATGAACTCTGATATACTTCTTTAAGGTATATATCTACGAAAATACACATTAAAGGAATTTAAATTAAGAAAACTGATGTAGAAATAATTATTAAGAAAACTGATGTAGAAATTATTAAGAAAACCAGGGTTGCCGGCTTTTAGCCAGGCCAAAAAAAGCCGGCCGGCTTTTTTTGGTTTTAGCCGCTTAAAAAAAGCCGGCTTTTATTTTTCAAAAAGGTGGTTTATAGATAATTCATATAAACTTTGGATTAATTTATTTTTAATACACTTATAAATATTTTCTATGAAAAAAATATTAACTTCTATTAAATTTTGTCAAATAAATAAGACCTTATAACTGCTAGAATGCAACTGTGAAAGCATTATGTCTGAAAAAAAAATTATGAATATTCAGAAGAATACATTAAATTAAGACTAAAGTATTGGTTTGGAATTCTTTATCATGGCTCTACACATACCACACATTTTAAAGTTTATATGAAATAATAAGAAAATGTCACACATTGAAATAGAAACAGTCTTACATCTGATATTTACTTTTAAAATTGATTAAAGCTAAATAGCTTATATGTATTTAATAACTGAAATTATCTTATATAATACTTGAGCAATAAGTAAATAAGCAATCATTATATAAAAAATGTAAAAAGTCTTTCTGCTACTAAGCTGTTATGTAACTTATTCCAGATATGTCCATATGGACAGATTAAAATAGTAGAATGAACAATGTTGAAAGAGAAATTAGAAAGGATATAACATTTGAGGAAATTTTAGTACATGTAAGTGCATAAAATAAAGAGAACAATTAAAAAAAAATTCTTCAAATTAAACCTGTTGAATTAGAATTTTGAAAAGCTACTTACTATTTAAAATAGTGCATATAAATTAATGCATATGTTATTCATAATACTGCTTTAATAGAGAAAAATGATGTTTTTATTAAATGACTTTATGTGCAATTTTAAATAAATGTTTATGAGAAATAAAATAATACTTGTATTATTAATATCCCTTAAAATTAGTTAATAAAATGTATAACTAAGCAACCATTGTCCCTTTTAATTATATAAAGCAATGAAAATTTAAAAAAAAGATTGTTAAGGTCAGTGTAAACCTGTAAACCAGACAAAGCAATTGGTATGACCTTTTATTCCAATATTAATGTCTTCATTATTGATAAGTATTGGGTTATATTGATTTCTACCTCAACTAAATGTCTTTAAAAAAATTAAAAAACACATAAAAATGCTTCATTGTATAAAAGCCAATTTTGGCCAAAAAAAGCCGGTTAAAACCAATAAAAGCCACCGGCGTGGCTTTTTTTAATTTTAGCCGGCTTTTTTGCAACCCTGAAGAAAACTGATGTAGAAATAATTAAAATTAAATGATAAGGGAAAATGCCCATCTTCCTTTTTTTTTTCTATCGTAGACAGTTGTTCTGATTTCACCCCTATATAGACTATTTTAGGAAGGGAATTTTTTATATTATTAAAAATGACCTTTGAGTTGTTTTTTGTAGTGCAGCTGAACTCAACTTATGAACATAATATTGAAACTCATCGTTTAGCCTATTCTACTTCTAAGTAAAAGAGAATTCTTCTACTTCTAAGAAAATACTTATCTGCAATTATTCGGCCGAAGCCGAATATTCGGTTTACATACCGAATCGACTATTCGGTCAATCCCTAGTTTAAACCAAATGTTTTTTTAAAAACCATGCTAGTTTTTTTCTCTTTTTCCCTAATGTTTTCATTTATTTTACACATTATTGAAAAATGCAGAATCCAAGTTATGCAGAAGCTACAAGCAAAGCTTTAGAAATTGATGAATTAATAAATTTGTAAAGTGACAAAGATTTTTAATCAAACTTTTCTTATAAAATTTAAATCTACATGACAGACTAGAAAAAAACAAGTTAGTTTTCTTTGTTCTTTTTTTAAGCCTTATTTTTAAAAATAGCCAAAAAGGCAGATTTGAGCTAAAAATTCACTTTTACTACTTAGATTGCTTGATTAGTTAAGATTAACTAAGAATTTATTATGCCTCAATGATAACATAATCATAAGTAATTTTCTCCATTGGTTACTCTTTGTTCTGTATGCTAATGAATGATTGGCTGTGAAGTTTCTTTGCTGTATATGGATATTGGGTTTAGTAAGCCTTTGTTTTTCCTGCATTCTTACATTGGGATTGGGGTTTTGCAGTATGATTTTATTCTGTTACCAGCAGGATCAGCACAGTTTAAATCAATTGGTTAAACAACTGGTTTTTTTTTAGAAAAAAATGTAATATAATATTTCTCATTTTTGTAATTTAAGTGTTTCAAATTATTGGACATAAATAATTTCTACTTTTAACATCTTATCCCTCACTATGTCACCGTGAGACATAGTGAGTCTAGGTTATATTTGTATGCATGTAGAATGTAAATTGCATGTGTTTATGAACATATCTGAAGCTATAATGAGAAAATTTAAAACATGTGAATTTAGCAAAGATAAAATAGAATAAAAATATTTTCCTTTTAGAAAACACAGATTTACAATTAATAACATAAAATGACCTTTAAGATTTCAGTCAAGCTGTAAAAAAAAATTTTCTTGATTGGGGAGATTATCTTTTAAGGCTGTTCTCAACTGCTCTATTCAACAAGTACAAAACGCTTTGACACATTTATAAATTCATTTTTTAATGGAAAGATATAAAATCAGGAGGCCTGACTATGGAAGCGATTTGGAATTGAACTATGTTTTCCAGCGATTTGGAATTGAACTATGTTTTCCATTTTTGATAAATAAATTACCTGTTGAGTTATAAGCAACTTTGATCACGTGAGAGATGTTTTAAACCTTCCTTTAATGGTTATTCTTTCATGCAGAAATTCGGTTCAAAACGCCCACATTGACAATATTTTCTGAAAAATCTATTGCATCTGGGAAAAAAAAAAAAAAAAAAAAAAGGAAAACAGTTCCATTCAGGGTTCGTTGATATATATCAATGGATATATATCATGATATATCTTGATATATATCCGATATTTATTTTTAAAATATCAAGATTTTTGATATTTTCGATATTTTCAAATTCTTGACATTTATTTTCAAAGTATTAAGATGTTTGATATTTTGTATATTTGATATTTATTTTCAAAATATCACCGTGCAAGGAAATTTTGATATTTTTCACATTCAAAGCAAGTGTAAATGAAATTTCCACCTGTTATTGACTGCGTCATTCTGTAGATCATGAACTTTTGCCTCTGGCAGTGACTTTTTTAGGAAAAGAAGAAAACAAATCTTTTCCAAGCTTTATGTTTCAAACTTTTATTTTTAAATGTAGAACTAATAATTACGTTAGACAGTTAATTCAGAACAGCCATTGAAAGATAAAATGTAATTCTGATAATCATTTATATACAGCCAGGGTTCGTTGATATATATCAATGGATATATATCCAGTATTTATTTTCAAAATATCAAGATTTTTGGTATTTTCAATATATCAAGATGTTTCATATTTTCTGCATTTGATATTTATTTTCATAATATGAATGTGTGCAAGATATTTTTGATATTTTCAGTCGTAATTCGTAATATTTCAGTGTAAATGAAATAAATTTTCAACTGTTATTGACTGTGAATCTGTAGATAAAAAACTTGTCTCTTCTAAATGTGACTTTTTTTAGCCAAAAAAGAAAACAAATATATTTTTCAAACTTTAGAGTTGAAGCATTTTTTTTAAATGTTGAACTAATAATTATGTGGGACATAATTAATTCAGAACAACCATTGAAAGATAGACTAATTTAAATAAGCAATTATATACAGCTTCATTAGAAAAGAATCTTTTCTCAAGTTTTGGTTCAGTTGAGTTTGAACTATACAGCATGTTAGGAAATATGAAATAAAACATTTTATACTTACAATTATGTTAAAATTTTTCAATTAAAAAAACTTTTTTTGTATTTAAAATTTTGTTTTGTACTTGATCTTGATACTGAATCCTATAGTTAGTTTTTTTATAAGTGTATAAATCAAATTGTTACTGTTTTCAATTATTTCATCTTCAATTTTGTTCTAAGTGAAAAAAAAAAAAAAAAAAAAAAAAAAAAGAAAGAAAGAAAAAAAAAAATGCATTTTTAGAATATTCTTTAAGTTTTCATGTTAAGTGTAATATATTTTAGTTTCTAATCTATATTATGCTCGAAAACATTTATTATCAGCGGTAAGTTTGCTGCTTTGAAAATATCGGATATATATCGAAAATATCGGATATATATCAAAATATCGGATATTTTTGATATTTTCGAAAATATCATGATATTTACGAACCCTGGTTCCATTACATTGTTTCTGAACAACTTGTTTCATGCATTTCCGAACAAAATAAATTAAAACTTATGTCATAAAGCAGCCTTTTCGGATTTGAGAGCCTGAAGAATAAAAAAAAAACTCAAGGTATGAAGTCGAATAAGAGGACATTGAAAAATTATGTGCTAGTGAAGCACATGTTTACTTTTAACTAAAATATGCAATAAGATATTTAAATCGTCTATTGCATAATCGACCTTACTATTTAGATCTCACAAAAAAAAAAAAAAAAGGGGGGGGGGGGAAAATCGAGATAATCTCGCTTGAGACGTAATAGAAAAAAGTCTCATAAAAATGCCTGAAAAGATGTATTATTAATTTTTAGTTTGGGCATTTTACAGTAATACGTAATATAACTCAGCTAAAAAAAAAAAAAAAATCTGTATTAAGTCTGATGGCTGTTTAACTGTTTTAGTGGATGACAACTTTTATAAATCTGCTTTCCATTTTAAGATCAATGTTTTCAGTAGTCTAAAAAGCTGGTAAATAGGTATTTCTGTTCTGTTTATTTTACTGTCGCCTTTTTCTTACCTAGCAGTTTCAGAGAAGTGTCAAATGGCAGTTCAGAATACTTCTTGAAACATGTAAAGACTCTACTGCTAAATTCAAATCATTCCAGGAATTCTTTATAAAAAGCTTTACTTTCAATAAAAGATAATTGTTCATGTAGTGTTCTAACAGAAAAACCAGATATTTCAGATTGCAAATATTTCAAAGAAATTATTTTGAATAGCCGTGGGAAAGTATCTTATATTTATGAAACTACACCATATATTTATTTATAGAAGTAATTAAACGATAGTTTATTAAGAATTTCAAGGTATCAGTGTTTCACTATGTAGAGCATTTTATTAATGGAACATAAGACATAGCTTTTACTAAAAATGTTTAAATTTTAAATGATTTCAATTTTCTACATTGTAATTATTTAATTTAAATTGATTATGATTGTAATTATTTAATTTAAATTATTTTTAAATGAAGTTATTTACTTATATATCCAACAATGTTTATTTTTTCAATAAATATGCATGTATATGCAATAGGAAAATATATCTAAAAAATCCGGTTTAAACCAAAAAAACCAGGTTTTTTGGTTTTTTTGAAAAAAAAAAAAAAAAAAATGTTTTTTTTTACCAACCCTGGTTCTGTTTGTGCACAGGATTTTCATGCTTACGGTTAAGGGTTAATAAAAAAAGATGTTTGTGCACTTTTGTTTGTTATGTCTAGGGAAATTTAGCACATGTAGAGGTCTGAAAATTTGGATGATAGGTCTGAACACAAAGAATCTGATTTTTCATTTTTTGACAATTAGCTGAGAAAAATCCTAATGAACATCGGGAAATGGCAAATTTCTACAATGTCACCTAGTGTTGACTCGAAAAAAAGGGTTGCTGGGCGGGAATTTTTCAAAAAGGGAAAAACTATTCTAAATATAAATTAAACTTTCAAAAACTGAACACTATCCTAAAAAGGTACACTTTTACCTTGTTCACAAAAAATATTTTGAACTGATTTGTTTAGAGCCCCTAGAATTAGTGATATTTTCCTGGGATCAAGGGATCAATTGAATTGCCACAGGGCGCATAGAAGTGTTAAAAAGAGCCGCAGGGCCCAAAAAAGAAAGGTTGCGGGGCGTTGTGTCCTGTTAAAGCGGCTCAGAGTCAAAACACTATCACCAAAGTTCATTCTAGGTGTTTTTCGTGGGGCAGGCCACCCTGCCTACCCTTCTTTACAAAATTTGACGCCCCCATTGTCCGAAAGCCCCGCCCCGCGAGCTCTATCACTCAGAAAATCGACCGAGGGAAAAATAGCACCCTTTAACTTAATTTTATCGCTTATTTCAAGCAAACTCTAAAATATTTGTAAACATTATATAACATCCTAGCCCCATTTTGCTCCTAATCTGTTCCTTTTCACTCCCCCCCCCCCCCACATCCTCATACAGACACCAATTGTTTTCAGTAAAATTCCAGCACCGACGCAGCTGTCTATATCCCGTTTCTCGACTACCGTGAAAACTCAGCTGAAATAAGAAAAAACGGAAAGGTCCTTTGATGAAATTGCTGTTTTTTCGCGATTCTCCGACGAAATTTTTTTTCCGGCGAACATTTCTAAAAATTTGCGATATAGTTTATGTCCAAATTTTCGGATTTATGACAGATTCTTTTTAATTTTCAGAAATGACTGCCTTAATTTTTCGGAAAAGAATAACCCCTGCACTGCAAAGTGTCATGGATGGGGTAAATGGTTAGTAGCCAAGACTTTTTAGGGGGTAGTGTCAGGGTGGAAGAGTTTAGTTATTTATCATTACATTAATGTGCCCTTTTATGGCAAAGTGCACCCTGCCTGCCCTTGATATTAGAATGAACTCTGCTATCACTGATTGTGCCTGAATCTTCCTGGGGCTTTACTTTGGATCTTCAACACAGACAAAAGGAAAGTATTTTTCTTACATTTTGAAATTGCGATGACCAGTCACAGTCTCCCATAGAGTTACATAAAACCTCAAATTTTCACGGTATCCTGTATACAAATTTTCACTTTGTGATTGTAACTAGGGATTGACCGAATACCGAATAGCCGATTCGGTATTCGGTGATTCGGCATGTAAACCGAATATTCGGCTTCGGCCGAATACTTTGAAGTATTCGGCCGAATAATTGCAGATAAGTATTTTCTTAGAAGTAGAAGAATTCTCTTTTACTTAGAAGTAGAATAGGCTAAATGGTGAGTTTCAATATTATGTGCATGAGTTCAAAGTTCAGCTGCACTACCAAAAACAAGTCAAAGGCCATTTTTAATTACAAAAAAACTTTTTTTTTCTTTCCTAAAATAGTCTATATAGGGGTAAAATCAGAACAACTGTCTACGATATAGGAAAAAAAGTAAGGAATATGGGCATCTTTCCATTACCATTTAATTTTAATTATTTCTACATTAGTTTTTTCAATTTAAATTAATGTGTATTCTCTTTAATATACACCTCAAATAAGTATATCAGAGTTCATCTCTGTATATCTAAGGTTTATATTAAAGAAAATACATGCATCGAATAAGTGTACTCCTATGCCTATCCTATAGCTTTTATAACCATTAAAATTAAAATCGCTCAAATTTATCTTCATCACCACAGTGATAAATATTAATCAAAACATAAATATGTATCAATAATTTCTCAGAAAATAGTTAAATGTACAAACTGATATGATACCTTTTGTATTTGAGAACATTCCAATTCAATATGTATATAATTAGACAATCAGTAAATCAGCTTAATGACAACATTGTTTCTTTTTATTTGAATGAACTTTTGTTTTTCTGAGAATCCTTATCCTTAATAATAGCCTGTATAGTTTAATACTTTCATTGGTTTAATTTGGATATTGACTAGTGATAAAATAATAAAAAATAAGTGATGGGTTAATGAATTTGTGAGTTGAAAGAAGTCATTAAATTTTTTTGTGTAATTAGATTTAAGAATAAAAATGTAACTGAATTAAATTATTAAGAATTTAATTTTAATTAAAGTTTATTAAAAAAGCTAATATATGCAAAAATGTGTATTAAAAATTTTTAAGTATTCGGTTGCCGAATACCGAATATTCGGTGTACACTTTGACCGAAGCTTCGGTATTCGGTATTTGGCAAAATTGCTGATTCGGTCAATCCCTAATTGTAACAGTAACTTTCACTTAAAAATATTAATATTTGCTATTCTCAGAGACCCGTAGCTGGAGACTGAGCGCTCCGGAGCTGTGTTTTCCCTGGAGCTGGAGCTCTAAATTTTCCCCTGCTCCAGGGTTCCTTTAGTTTTTAATATTCTTTTAAATCTTTTTTTTTTTTATCTTTTAAATTTCCAGGCTTAAAATATTTTAATTGCATCATTATTCAGTATTTTAATTACAGTAGAGCGCCGATTAACGGAACTCCAATTAACCGAACAGCCTATTTCACTCAATTTTTTTTTTTTTTTTTTTTAACCGGACTTCCATTTATCCAAACGCCCATTTCTCTCAAAAAATTTTTGTAATGATGACGAAATTGTGGATGAGATTTAAGGTGAAAAAGAAATTGAAGAAATTAAAACGAATGCTCTGAAAATGACCCAGGTTCATCACATAACGAAGCCTTTGAATGTTTGGAAACAGCTATAAAATGGCTCGAACGGCAGAAGAACGCTGATCCTATTCAACTAACGTATTTAAGTAGAATTCGAGATATGGCAGCATTGGAAAGAACGTCTTCTTTGAAGCAAGCAATAATCGAAAGCTTTTTTGCTTAAATTATAATCTTTGGAGTTCAGAAAATTATAAAAAGAAAAAAAGAAAATTGTAAATGATAGAAAAGTTAAAAACAGTTTTTAAACACGCTACCACTAACTGGTGCTGCCAGTCCTAAGCCTGGATAAGGTGTGAAGGTTTTAGTAGAGTCAGGAACATCCCTTAAACTGTCCACTTATCTGAACTTTTGCTTATCCGAACCCGATTTGTTCGGATAATCGGCGCTCTACTGTACATCATTTTTTAGGTTTTTTTTTTTAAATTAGAGATGGGAAAACTTTTCAAAACATGGTAACACTACTTTACTTCTACTTTCTACTTCAGCTAAGTGACAACACTATTTGAAAACAAATATGGCCGCCTGTTATTTACATGTCTAGTTGTACAATTTTGGTTGTTTGAAAAGTGTAGAAGAAATTTAAGATTTTTGTGTTTAAAATTCCACCAAACTTTCTATTTTAAAAGCAAAAGCTAAAGAGATGTCACATTTTCTGAACAAGTATTTCAAGTTTGATGAGAAGAAAAATGCATTTTGTCAGATCTTTAATGAAAGTAAAAGAAGAAAGAATTTGTGAGCAAAAAATGAAATATGTAAATTAAAATCTGCAACTCAAAAGCGCGAAGTCAGAGCCGAGTTGGATCCGAAGCTAGAGCCACAGTATTTTACCTAGGAGCGGAGCTGGAGCATCAAAAATTGTTCGGCTCCGGGTCACTGGCTATTCTAGAATCTTTACTACGAGTCAGATATTCAAATTTTTCTTCTTTTCTTAAATTTGAAACTGCTGCATCCACTTTCCCAATGAAATACAAAAACACTTATTCAGGGTACTTTTCCCTTTCTAACAAGACCTTTTTTTAAAGAAAAATATTCACTATTTAAAAAAAATCTAATTTCATTTGATATTTTAATATTCCTTTTTAGGTGAGTTCGTAATTATATAAATACGTAGCACCTATAGTCGTCGTTCAGTCCGTCCGTCTGCATTTAACAGAGCAAAAACTACCCAACCGAATGGTCTAAAATTTTAAATATATGATTGTTACAAAATTTTGTCGAGCCATTTCAGATTTTATGAAAATTGGATGTATAGTTTAATTACAGGGACAGTCAAAATTTTTCCATTACATTACGGGCAATGGAAAAAAAAATATTACAAGTGCATTTTAATGATCTTACGAGTGCATTTTAATGAAATGGATATGCACTTATGAAATGCAAACAAATATACATTCAGTACAATATGGGGTGAAAAAAATATTTATAAAACTAGTTATAGTACGAACGCACCTCATTTGCCACGTTTGACGAGCAATTTCCTACTTGTTATATTTTCTAAGGTTTTGAAAACAGACATCCTGATTTATCTGACAAATAAAATAAACCTTATTCAGCATACTTTGAGTTCTGGCGATATCTTGGATTTAGAAAAATATTTCAAAAGAAATTCTCTGAGGTTGATTCGCATTTTTATCTCTTTTTTTCTCCAGTTTTAAAATGTTATCTCTTCTCTTTACAATAAAATACAAAAAAAACCCACTTATTCCTGTTATTTTTCTGGTTTTAAGTTCTAATGATATCTTTGGCTTAAAAAATATCCATTTAAAAAAAAAAAAGTCATTGACTGATTTGCCAAGATTTTTCTTATCTGAGTACTTTTGAAGGTTGCTTCTTTTAAAAGAATTGAGCTTTGAAACATTTTTGAAGGGGTTTTTGTTTCTGCACATGTTTTAAGAAGCCTACATTTTCAACACAGGTTTATCAGTACTAGAAAATATCACTTCACATTTTAAAAGAGTGAGGGGAATTCATTTGACAATCACTATAACAGGAACCCTTTAGTTTGAAAAGATTTTCAATAAATACAAAATAACACAAATTCGAAGCTTGTTTGTAAAAACAAACCATGAGTGTGCATAACATGCCTAGATGTATGCTTCTTAAGGCTGCAAACCATTTAAAAAATACAAATATTAACCTTTGAAAAAAAAATTTATTCCTGAAAGTCATTGAGAGCTTCAAGCTCTGGGTTCCTTTGGATAGATTTTAGTTTAAAAATACAGTACAGAACCATTTATCCGGAATGCTTGGGGTCAGATGTATTCCGGATAACTGGTTGTGCATGAAAACAGCATCCATTTGGTAAGTTTTGTGGAATATACAGTCGAACCCGGTTAAGACGCATTTCAAGGGAGTGAACAAAAGTCGCGTATTAAACGTGATTTGTATAATGTTGCAGAAACTGGGCTTATTTACGCATCTAATCGTCTAAATTTTAGAGCTTTCGGTTAGATGTTTACGGTAGAAAATTTTATTTTTTAGGTATATTTAGATAGAAATTTAATTGTATTCAACTTTAAACTCATTATTATTCTTTTAAAAATGACTGGAATAATAACTGAAAATAAAAACGAATTTAAACGGCTTTATTGTAGATTAATACGTTACAATAAAAAAAAAAAAAAATTCCAGCTAGACTATTTTTTTAACAGAGATAAAAAATATCAAACTTTTGAAGCACAATCCAGTTGTTAAAATCATATTTAGTACTTGTGATAATGAGTATCATTATAATCTATTCTTTTCATTACATAAAAAAACTATCCTTATTAATCTTTTTGTAAAAAATATTGTTAGCATACAAAAAAGAAAAGAAAACATAAAAAAATTAAACAACCACAGTGGTATTTATTTAATATTTACGAGTTTAATTTTTTTTTGCTTATAATATTCATTTTAAAACATAGTAGGTATATAACTTACATTTAAAACATCACTAACAATAGGTATAATCATAATTTTATGACGTATCTTAGTATTCTGAATTAGTCTTTCTCTCTTCCTAAAAACATACACGAAGCGTGAAATACAGAAAATTAGGAAGCGGATCAAAGAATTCCAGTGTTGCTACTTTAGCGGGGTTTTTTAAATTCAAATATCTACCACTATTTCCTATTAGTAATGTTCGCCTTAATTAATCTGTTATTAAATAAAGTATATATTACTATTTGGAGACACTTTTTTATTTCAATATAAAAAATCCGATAAATTGGCAATACTGGAAAAGATACAAGGTATTCGCATCTTGATCAATGAATTCGCGTCTTAAGTGTGATTTTTTGCCTTAAAGGACCGGAAATCTCTCGCGTATTAAGCAGGATTGCATATTAACCGTTCGCGTATTAAATGTGATTTTGCTTTAGTCTTATCGGCGATGTTCAAGGGATCGGGAAAAATCTGTGTATTAAGCGGGATCGCGTATTAACCGTGAGCGTCTTAACCGGGTTCCACTGTATGTGGTTCTGGCATTATTTCTGATATTAAATTATTAGATTCTTGGATTAAAAATCAATGCAAG
Organism: Maratus speciosus; assembly: GCA_963932465.1. Classification (NCBI taxonomy): domain Eukaryota; kingdom Metazoa; phylum Arthropoda; class Arachnida; order Araneae; family Salticidae; genus Maratus; species Maratus speciosus. The sequence goes on from OZ010794.1 coordinate 551,505,783, forward strand.
AAAGATCAAAAGTTAACCAGAGTTTAAAAAAGGTAAATTATGGGAATCCCTTTGGAACAAAAATTCTTCTGTTTCCTCTGCATGAAAATTAAAACATTTAAAATACAACTAAATATGTTTTCATTTCAAATACTAGATGTTGTCACCAAATTATACAATTGTTTAAGCAAAGCCTATGTCAAACTGGCAGTATGTGATACCTTTTTCTGCAAAGATTCTGAAATCAGTCTATCAGAAATATCATTCCGGATAACTGGTTTTCCGGTTATCTGGTTTCTGGATAAATGGTTCCATACTGTATAGAATCCTTCAAATTAGAAAATATGATATATGCTGCTGAAGGCAGCGGGGCCAATTATTAGGTTTGTTGGGAAAGAGTTTAGTTTAAAAATATAAAATCATTCAACACTGATTTTAGGTATACTTGGGTATAGGCCATGAACCTCTCTCCTGGAGAGTGTGTGTGTGTGTGGGGGGGGGGGGGGGGGGGGATTGCACTTTCGGCCATCCATAACGTTATTTGATTTGTTAGAGAAACTTAAAACTGATAAATTCAAAGAAAACGAAATTATAACCAGAGTTGTATAATATAGATGCACGCGCGCACGCCGTGCGTGGAAAATTTCCCGCAAAATTCGGAACTTTGCAGAAAATTTTTTAGAAAAAAAAAGCAATCTTTGTTCTTGTACTTTTTTTTTTTTTTTTTTTTTTTTTTAAATACCGAAAAATTAAAAATATATCCCAATTTTACGTACGATTTATTTATTGTTTGCCAGAGGTGATACCGTTCTAAATTTTCCGAAAATTAAAAAAATCGGCCACCAGTCTGAAAATTCCGACATAAAAAAATGTCATTGAAAAATATTGCGAATTTCAACAAATGGTCGCCGAAAAAAAATCCAATTCCGCCAATCTTTTGCAGGAAAAATCACCAATTTCGTCAAAACATCGCGGAATAAACACTAATTTCGTCAAAAGAGCACAGAAAAAGCGCGAACTTCTCCAAAGGATCGTGAAAAAAAAAAAAATCATCAAAGGATCGCAGAAAAAACTCAAATTTCGCCAAAGGAGACCAAGAAAAAAACTAATTTCTTAAAAGCATTGCAGAAAAAAACAGAATTTTGTCAAAAGATCTCTATAAAATGCAAATTTCATAAAAGATTCGCGGAAAAAACTAATTTTGTCAAATAATCGCGAAAAAACGTGGCGGAAAAAGTGCGAATTTCGTCAAAAGATCGTAGAAAAAATGCGAATTTCGTCAGAGGATCGCGGAAAAAAGGAGAATTTAGTCAAAGGATCGCGGGAAAAACACCAATTTCGTGAAGGGCCGCGGTAAAAAATGTGATTCAGTTGTTTCAGAAGATATGTCACATTTCTGTGAACAGAGTGACTGGCATTTTGTGCTAAGAGGTCACAATATTAAGGTTTGGGCTGTTTCTGAATTCATTGACAAAATAATTGATAAGAATTCTCCTTCTTATCATAGATTTTTAGCTTTATTTTTTTAACCAAAATAATTATTTAATTAAAATTAATTTAATTTAAATTAATTAGTTTTTAATTTAAGTCGTAATTATTTTAAAACTGCTGCTTTTAATTCGTATTGTTAAAATAATATAACACGTTATTTTATTAAACATTACATTATTTGCAGAAAGTTTTTGACCCAATATTTATGTGCGCAGAAAGTTTTTGATTTTATACAAGTCTGATTATAACAAACATTGTTGAGGATAACAATTACAATGCTGAAGTGGAGCAGTACGAAAAACACTCTAAAAAGGACAAAAGTTTATAAATAAAGACAAGCTGCATAATTTCTTATAGTTAAACAATCTAAAATTCAATTAAATGAAAATGATCCTGCTGCAGCAATAAAACTTTGGTGGGAAGATTCTGTTAGGTCACGAAGACCTAACGTGAAGGGTAAACACTAGTGTCAAAAATAACTTTTGTAATACTTTATTTCATTGCAATTAATAGTAAAAATAAAACATTTAAGATTTTATTAAAATAATTCTTAAAATATATTTTAATTTTCTTGTTTCTTTTATGCATTGCATTATGTCCAAATATCTTCAAATATGTGCGACTTATTTTGATTGCAGTAATTTCGTATATTTTTCTGTTAGATGTAATGCCAGTTTTTATTTTCAGTTGAGTGTAATCCTATTGAATGGTAAGTAAAAGATAAGTAAATTACAATGTTGATAGTTAGAAAAAACACAATTTTGTATGATGTGTTCGTAACTTTGTTACTGGCCAGTGGTTAAAAAAAATCAGTGCACTGGCCAGTGGCCGTTGGGTATAAATGTTAATTTTGACCTATAGTTCAGTACTGTATTTCAGAAATCCAAAATTTTCAAAAGTCTGGCTTAGTCTCTGTGATGCCAGATTTGAGGTTATACTGCAGTAATCAATATTGGATTGGAAGTTTTTTTTTTTTTTTTGAAATTTTGATTTTAAAACACTGAAAATATGTGAACTACATAATTTGTTTCAATGGATTACATAAGGTAAACATGCCAGTAATAGACAACTTTAATTTTTTTTTTTATTAGTTAACTATATGCTACTTTTAATATTATATTAATGTATCAACAATATAACCAATCTCATAGAATCTGTTTAAGATGTGTGTACACTCATAGGTCTTTATCGTGGGTGGAATAAACGTTCAGGAACAGATCGTGGATTTGATTACTTATGGTGCTAATTATAAAGATAATCTGTTGAAATAAAAAGGTGAGCTAGATGGCTGAATGGATAGAGCATTGAACTCAAAAACTAGGGGCTACGGGTACGGGTTCGAATCCTTCGTGCCCCCAAATTGTGTTTATAAATAATTTTTTTTATTTTATTAGTTGCTTTAATATTCTCATAAGACTTTTGATATAGATAAATTTTTATATTAATAAAAGAGAAGCACATGTATTTCTATTATAATAATAAAATACTTATTATACGAGAAAATTAGTATGGTGAGGTATTTTGCGATGAAAGTTTTACATTTGAACGTCTTTTAATATTCAAAGTTTCGTTTAAAAGTTATATATATTTTTTAAAGCAAATGAAAAAATAGGTATTGTGCGGAAATATCCGTTTGCACATAGGATAATTTCTTTATGTTTTCCTTTCAATTTTCTTTGAGTATTTTAGGAGTGAATTTTTATCGAGACTATGATTGCAAATCATTTTACAGTGTTAAAATCAACATGGAAAATATTATAAAAATAAAAATGTAATAGATGTACATTGTTTTAACTAAAACTATCTGCACATATTTTTTAAAGAAACAGACCTGCCAACTTTTGAAAATGAGAAATCGTAGCACTCTAAATTAAAATTAATCTGGAGGTTGGTTGGTTGGTTTTTTGTGTTTTGCCGCCATTTTTTGACATTCGTAAAAGGAATAAGGTTTGAGTCTTTCAACTCAATATAGTAAATTTTTTCCTCTGAAAATTTTTATACGATTTTTTGAGCTTCTTCCCATTTTGCAGCCTTTTTTTTTTTTTTTTTAATATTTGTAAAAGGAGCCCAGTTCAAATTTTTTAGTTCAGTCCAGTAAATTTTGACAAATTCCTGTTTTTTTTCTTTCCTGTGATCATTTCCCGATATTCACAATTCTTTTCCCTACAATCGTAATTAAAGTTTTTCGATCACGATTCTTTGCTGAAATCCGCACTTTTTACCCCGAACTTTTGACGAAATTCACACTTTTTACCTTAGGGCGATTCCGTGCGGAGAGTCACACACGTAACGCAGGCTTTAATTTTCATTTATTCAATTATTTATTAAATTTTAATTGTGATTTTAGGTGGTATGGTAAATAAGTTATTACCATATTTTTCAGTTTAAATGTGTGGAAATAAATATCACAGAAAGATATCATTTAATTTCATACTCAAAATGTGCTTTTTTTCTGAAGTAGAAAAAAAGCACATTTTAAGTAATGAAATTAAACGATATACTTCTGTGAGTTTAATTGCCACACATTTAAATTTAAAAATATGGTAATAACTTATTTACCATACCACTTAAAATCAGAATTAACATTAAAATTTAATAAATAATTGAATAAATGAAAATTAAAGCCTGCGTTACGTGTGTGACACTATCCATGGAATCGCCCCTTAATCCTTTGATGAAATTTGCGTTTTCTTACTGATCTTTCGATGAAATTTGCGCTTTATTTCTGTGATCTTTTGACGAAAATAGTTTTCTTTCTGCGATATTTTGACTAAATTCACATTCGAAACGCGATCCTTTGACAAACTTGGTTGTTTAAGCAAGTGGTCACTTGTCAAAATTCGCGATAGTTTATCGCGTCCGATCGGTAAATTTCGCAACAGTTTTGTGCAACCGATCAGCAAAATTCGCAACAGTTTTTCGCGACCAATTGGTAAAACTTTCGATATCTTTTCGCGACCAATTAACAAAAGTCACTACTTGTTTCCGCGACTTTTTGAAGAAATTTGTAATATTTTCCCTCAGTAGTTTATCGAAATTCGCAATTTTTTGGTGAAATTTTCAATTTTTTTTCTGAACTCTTAACGAAATTAGATTTTATTCAGCGAACAATTGAAGATAATCACAATTTGTTTTTGAAATCTTTGACGAAACATCAGATATTTTCCCATGATCGTTTGAAGAAATTCTCAATTTTTTTCACAACCAATTCACGAATTGATTTAAGAAAATTTCATAAAAGAAAAAAAAATTGCAGACTTCCAAGAAATTTTAAAATATACTCTCAGAAGAATCATAGGTCTGTGGAAGAATTTTCAGGGGGAAATACTGCACAGCAGTTTTCATTATGCAGGACTTTCCTTTGTGCAAATCGTGCAATTCCGCACAATATTTTAAACCCTGCCCCTCAAGAAACTCCTAAAATGGCACCCCTGTTTCTAAGGAAGGGAATTCCTGTATAATAAATATTTACAGATGCACGATTCACTCATGGTCAATATCCATTAAGGGGGTTTTATATTAAGAAGTTTGTTTTGCAGCCCATTTTTTTTTTTTTTTTTTTTCATTAAGCATTTTTTAATGTCCGAATTTTTGAAATAATGACCAATTTTTTAAAACTTTCAGAACCGAATACTTTAAAATTTAGGAAATTTCAGAGCAAGATCACTCCTGAAAAATGTGCTGCGTAGACTAAAAATCTCAACTGGGAAAAAAATGAGTTTTTTTTTTCCCCCTTTAAATCGTAATTTGAGACCGATTTTCATAGCATCGTAGTTTAAAGGTCCAAATCGTAGCAGTTGGCAGGTCTGAAGAAAATATATGGGTTTGCCGTCTAGTTTTGTAGTGAATAAAGTATGATTAGAATGTTTATAAATTTTCTACTGAAAGTATTAGTATTTTGCTTATACTAACATGATTTTGAGTGCCATTTGTTTCTCATGTTTTATGATGTATTTTGGTCCGTTATCCTCACAGTATTAAAATATGTAATCATAAAATAAGAAAGATATATAATACTTTCTCTGAAAAATTGTCTAAAAGTGTAAATTCCATTGAAATCCATCCAGTATAGTAGATTACAAATAAATCTTGTTAATATGTTGATATCACAATCTTGGTTTATTAACAGCATTCTATCTATCACAAAAAATATAAAGCAATTGATAAATCATTTTTAAATAAAAAGAAAATTGTTAAAATATTTAGATCACCAATTGAATTGTTAAATTGTATCAATCAACCTACCAAACAAAGTATACAACCAATAAAACAAATGCACAATCACGTGACCAAATTGCCCAGAAAATTTTTCTGGGTCGCACGCAGCAAGTTTGGATGAGGCTGGTTTGCAAATTTTCACTGAACAGGGTAAAGCAGATGAAGCAGGTCACATGATGCTTTTCCCAAATATTTTGGATTTTATATGTGTGAACATAGGCATGTATTTGTTATGAAAACCATGTTTTGGAAGGATAAAGAAATAGTCGTTGGTTCTACCTGTTTTGAACCATAAAAATAATGAAATAATTGAATTATTTTTAAATTCCTTTCTTCAATAAGACATACTCCACGACTAAAGCTTCTGAACACACACACATGGCGTGAACATTTCTAAAGACCTGCAATGCTGCGGACATGCTATAGCGCGTAAATTACATGAAAAATCTGAGACGGGACACAAATAAATAGCTCGTGCATCCCAGGGTACGTGTAATTTCATCAAAAAATCGCAGAAAAAAGCAGATTGTAAAAAAATCAGCAAAAAAGTGCACATTTCATCAAAATATCACGGAAAAAAAAAAACGCGATTTTCAGAAAAGGGCTGCGAAAAAATAGCATATTTCGTCAAAGGATCGCAAAAAATAGTAAATTTCTTCAAAAAATCGTAGAAAAGGTCAACTTTTGTCAAAGGATCGCGAAAAAAAGCGCAAATTTCATCAAAATATCATGGAAAAATAGCGTATTTCATAAAAAAAAAAAAATCACGGAATAAAGCCAAATTTCGTCAAAGTATCGCGGAAAAAATACGATATAGGTAGAAACTTATAGATAGAACATTCATAAAATGGGATTTAATTTTTTTTATGATATTCTTAAAACAAAGCATGATTTCAGTGTACTTTGATAATGTATTCAGGGTGTGGGCCACTGAACCCCCTCCCTTCTTACTGCATTGAAATGTCTCCCACCTTCGGAAGATTTAAGATTTGATGCTTATTAATGATTTAGATGTAATTTCCCTTCCAAGGAAAATGTTTGAATTCAATACAGATGTATGCTGACAAATAATTCAATGGGAAGTGTAATGAAAGAACCCATTCACTCAACAAAAAGTACTCCTTTACTTAACAAATAAGTATTCTTTTTTTCAGCAAAAATATCTTTTTCAATAAACCCGTCTTGCCTCTTTTTAAAAGAAATATGAACATTAGTGATATATCACTTATACTATATAGTATACATATACAGTCAAGGATCTGTAATCCATACACCCATAATCCGCAATTTTCTATAATTCACATTGCTTGATAAATGCAAACAATTAAACAAATTTACAAATTCTTGATCCAAAAATGATTTTTTTAGAGAAATATCTGAAAATTTTAAATATAAAAGTGAATATAATCAATTTTTAAATACAAGAATTTGAGAAATGCATTTTTTGAGATAGCATATCAAATTATATTTCATATTTTTCTTTTCATGTTATACTAAAATATGGAGTTAAAAGAGTGTCCAAAAATAAGAAAATGACATATAATCCATAATATTCCATAATCTGCACAACCTTTGGTCCCAACGTGCGCGGATTAAAGAACTTTGCTTGTATTATTATATCATATATTCTTGTTAGTGGAACTTGGTATCTTCTACTCTCAAATAAGCATTATTTTACAATTAAAATTGTATCTTGCATTTTTACTTTTAAAAAAGTAAAGAAAATTTCTCTTAATATTTTTTAAAAATATCTTATTTGAGTGCAAATAATACTGGTTTTAATTCATTATTTATTATTAAAACAATAATTAATGCATTTATTTTATCTTTTCCAAATAAAAAGTTTCATTTATCCCTTAAAAATATGAATTATTGATGGAGACCCATCTTTGTAAAAAAGGGACCCAGATTTTTTAGAAATCCTGGGTCCCAGGGACCCAGGATTTTTCAAGTACAGCAACATCTATGAAAGACTTTCTTTTAAACAGATCCATAATCACATTTTCAGTTTAAAAAAAAAAATTGTAACAACAGAAATAAATCCAAACACTCAAAATTCCAGTAATGGATGCCTTGCAAAATACAATAGATAATTGCTTCTACGATTGCATTTAGAATCAACTTAATGAAAGCATATCAATGAAACAAAAAAGCAATTAAAAAAAAAAAAAAATCAGGAAATCAACACCTCATAAAATATTTATGAGAATTGTTCACATTATTTATTATCGTTATCACAAGACTAATATTAATTATTTTAGATCTAAAATAAATGAATGGGAGTGGTTATAAGAAAGAAAACATGGTCTGAGTAATGTTGACTCTATGGGTGGGGGGAGGGGGGGAAGGCTGCTGAGCAGGAATTTTTCAAAAAGGCACATTCTCAAAAAGGGCACTTTTACCTTGTTCACAAAAAACATTTTGAACTGGTCTGTTTAGTTCAGTAAGAGAATTTGCAGTATTTTTCCTGCGATCAATTGAATTTCGTGATCCCTCCCCTAACTGACGAAATTACTTTTTTTTGCAACTGGAGAATTTCGCTATTTTTTCACATGATTGAATGCTGAATTTAACGTTTTTTTTTCTTATCTACCAACTGACTAATTTCACAATACAGCCAAATCCATTCAATACGCGAATCAAAGGACCAATCAAAATTTATGTACCGTACCACTCGGAGTGTTCTCATTCAAAGCCTGAAGAGTTGAAAATTTGTCGGGAAAATTGTGTGGGATAAAAATGAATCCAAATCCAATCCCAGATTAGTTAGCATACCATACTCAAATTCTCGCTATCACATCCCTACGAATGGACCTGACAGAAAAATATGCACTTGCTTTCGTGCAAATGCTGATAGAGGAAAAAAAAAAAAAAAATCGCAGAAGAAAGACTTGCAGAAAAGATTCACGCAGATCTTTATTATAAAGAAGAACAACTGGGCACTGTGAAACTCTTAAAGACCGCGTAGGAAGTGTTAAAAAGAGCTGCCAGGTGCATCAGAAGGGTTAAAAAGAGCCGCTGGGTCAGGGTTAGAAATTAGCGGTCGTTAGTCGCCAAATGCAACTAAATTATTGCATTTGACGACTAGACAATTATACCTAGTCGTCAAATTTGACGACTAGCTTTTTCCCACTTTAATTTTTGTTTAAAAAACACTCTCATTCTTTAGCGCAAGGTTTTTTTTTTTTTTACATAGTCGTTTTGTCACGTCTGAAATAGCCTGTTTCTTTCTTTGTTATTCTTTTTTTTCCTTCTTTTTCAAACACATGCTACTGTCCATTCTTTTATGGAAAACAGGTGTTCTTCACGTGCGTGCAGTGGGGGGTGGGGGGTTCAATAGGATTTCTCAATCACCTCCTAGCTGACTTCTTTTTAACCAATAACTGATAAAACTGACCAGAGAGGCACCTGTCTCTAAAAAGCTTGCGCACTTAGTTCAAAAGCCTGGTTTAAAACTGCTATGCACCTATCAATCACCTCTAAGCTAACTTGATTTTAACCAATAACTAATAAAACTTACCTTAAAAACCACACCCTTAAAATTATTGCACTACTTGTTTGAAAGCATGGTTTAAATTTGATAGTTGAGTTCAGTATAGCTTCTAGATGACACGAGTGTTTAAAAATGGCGAAACGCGATATAACTTCGTTTTTTTCCTTACCATTTCCAAATAAACGTTTAAAAATCGAAAATAAAGAACCGCTAGATTCTAACAATGAGAATTCTAAATTAATTCGCAAAGAAGTCAGCAATTCAACATTCCTAAAATGGAAAAAAGAGCACCCATGGCTCATTCAAGAAGAAAATTTGATGCTATGTACCCTATGTAAAGAATATGCTAAACCGGAAGAGACAAACTTTGTTAATGGATGTCCAGCATTGAGATATGAAACGGTAAGTAATTTCATTCTAAGAATAATTTGTTCTGTTATTTTTCTTTTATAAAATAATATTCACTGTCACTCATCTCTCCACTGAGTAAATTGCAAAATCGGGAACTATCAATTACTTGAACCTATTACTTAGCTTTATCGCCGATAATGCGAATTGAAATTAATTTCAAATTTCACTCACAATATTATCTACTTTGCATATTTTTTTCCCTAAGTTGATTATTCAGAAATACTAGCAAAATGCGGCATTTTGAACCTAATTTCCGACGTCGCAATTCGGGAAAGTCGAAAAGTGTCGTCATGTGACACGAATCGCGATAAATAATTTATTTCCCAAAAACGAAAAACTCATCAGAACCACGTATCAGAAATAAATTGTTACTTTACGCGATATGTTCGTAAATATTTAAAATAAAATGCCCTAAAAAAATTTTAAATATTTTAAAATAAATAAAAAAATAATTAAATTTGAAAATAATTTCTAAAAGATGTATTTACCAAATATGGAAAACGCTATTCGATTACATTAGTTTCTTGGTAAGAAATCAACTCCCAATTTCATGCATTTTTAAACAAAAACTAATTTAATTTAGAAAGTAACTTTGGATCTTAGAACAGCCGTGCACAAGTAGCCTCATTATAATTTCTTTTTCCCTCTTTAAAGCGAGAGCAACTATTCAAATTCTATTCACATTCAACCTCACATATAAAAAGAACTCTGCAAATGTTTCAGCGGAAAAAAGAAATTATTGCGCTGCAAGCAAACAGAATAAGTATACAAAAGAAAAATAAATGAAAAGCCAGCTCTGCTTGTGCTTTTCCTTACTATTCAAAAAGATATCTTTGTTGTTAATGGAGGGATTTTCTTGAAATTTTCAGCAAGTTGCAAACATAGTAAATTACGCAGTGAAACAAATTTTTATTATAATGTAATAAGTGATTAGAAAATTAGAGCCTCTACAAAAATCACTCACTATAGAACAATTCTAAAGAAGAACCAATGCGGTTTGTTTTGTTTACTTAAACACCGTGAGGTTGGAAACGTTATCAAAATAAGATGATCTGCTTTGGATGGATAACATTTTGTTATGCAGAAAGAAACTGTGTGGAGATTTTTTTTTTTTTTTTTTTCGTATTCTATTTTAAAAACATCCGTTATCTGGTAAGCATGCAGGATAATTGGCAATAGCCGTAATTATTAAGGATTGAATTGATGGAAACGGAATTTCAGCGTTCTTTCTCTTTTCGGCCGAAAACAAAAACATTGGAACTTTTTTTAAAGTAATCAGTAATCAATACATACATAATTATTAATTATATGTTTTTATTAAATTTATATAATTATTAATTATACATGCTTATTAAATATTTATAACTATTAATTCTAAGTGTGGCCAAAATTGGCTCTGAGTGCCTTAGTCCCAAAATTTTTTATTTTGGGATATAAATAAAATTATAATTCCATATAAAATAAAACGTAATTAATTTATCAACGAATACAGAAATATTTTCTAATTACAAGAATTTTATTTATACTTTTAAAATATTTTGATTTTAGGTATACATACAATGTAGGTTTATTTTTTATAATACTGTTTGTAAATGATTATATGTTATACTAGAACTTTCTCAAGGAATATTCAAAACAGTTCTGTAGTTTCAAACTAAAAATTCTCTTTTTTTTTAAGGCTGCAGCTTTTAATGAGCGCGTAAAACAGTTTAGGCAAATATGTGTTGCTTGCTTTATAATTTGCATTCACGTCTGAGTCAGCCATGACTGATAATTATAAACAATGGAATTCATAGCAATAGTCTCATTTCAGCCGTGAGTAAAGTTGAAAATATTCGAAAGAAGATTTGGAATACACAATCTCTGTCGAGTTTTGGTCCGATTTCATTTTCGGCAAAACTTGGATTTTAGGCCGAAAATGAAATGAAAGTTTCGGTCGGTCGATTTCTAATTATTATTGTGTCAGAACATTCGGCCTAGAATAATATACTACCAAAAAATTGATAATATTTCCAGTAATTGAATAATCAATAGTACAAATTTTATATCCTCATTAGTTTTGGATTAAAATTCTACCAAGAGGAATATATATATATATATATATATATATATATATTTTAATGTATAATTTAATAAAAGATTTACTTTTTTAGGGGGGAGAGAGGGATAAGTAGCATACTGTAATTTTATTTTGTTTTGCAACATCTCTATATAGGTGAATAAATAACTTAAAATTAATAAGAAAAATTAAGTCATTTTTAAATTTTTCATCATTTTTACAGCACATAAAAAATATTTAATTAAAAAGTTCTGGCCTTTTTAAAAAAATTAATGAATTTTATTTTGAGTTTGTATTAAAATATTTTTTTTTCAGGTAAAAAAGCATAGTATGTCTGCTACGCATTATAATTCTTGCAAAGCAAAATTAGCCAAAGATAATCCATCTAAAGCACCACTGATGTCTGCAGTTAAGAAAATGGATTCCCAATTACTTTCGAATATGGAAAAGCTCTTCAATACAGCATATCTAATTGCTAAAGAGGATTATGCTTTTGATGACTTTCCCAGTTTATGTGCACTCCAACAAAAAAATGGAATAAAGTTCGGCAACACATATGTGAATGATAAAGCAGCTAAACAATTCGTTAAATATATTGCAGAAAGCATGAGATCAGAAATTAAAGAACAGTTTTCTTCAATTGATTTTTTTTTCTATGATGGCTGATGGATCCACTGACAGGGCAACAATATCATCAGAAATAATATATGTTTATTATTTGTATGAAGGAGATGTAAGATGTACTTTTATTGGTTTGAAAGAATGCGAAAATGAATGTGCTTCTGGAATAAAATCCACAATAGAAACTGCTGTACAAGAATTTATACCAGATTGGAAGGAAAAACTGGTTGCAGTCAGTTTTGATGGTGCTAGCGTAAACATGGGACCTGTTTCTGGTATTGTCAAATTAATGGAGGACGACTGTGGAGATTTAGCAACAGTTCACTGTGTAGCACACAGATTAGAGCTAGCTTTAGCTGATGCACTAAAATGTGTGAGGTATGTTACTAATGTTGAAGACACAATTAAAGGAATTTATTCCTTTTACCACAACAGTGCCAAACGTACAAGGGAACTTAAATCGCTCTCCGAAATCCTTGATGAAAAAGTTTTGCGGCCTGTTGGTTTGCATGGCATTCGATGGTTGCAATCACGGCATCGAGCTGTTCAGGTTCTTATTAAGAACTGGCATGCAGTTATAATTCATATGGAACAGGTTGTTGCTGCTGAAAAAGAAAAGACAGAATGTGCAAAATTAAGAGGATATTTAAAAACCTTGAAATGTGAAAGATTTTTGAATTTCCTTCATTTATATGAAGATATTTCTCACATTCTTGCAAGACTTTCTGAAACTTTTCAGCAAAAGTTCTTGCTTCTGAGCGATTTTTTTGTAAAGTTTGAATCTAGTAAAGAAAGACTTTCAAAAATGATTTCTGAAGATGCAAAAAGCCTTCAGGAGTTTAAAAATGCCCAGAGTTTTCAAGGTACTGAAGTAAAGTATAAAGATATAACACTGTCTCGGAATGATTCGAATTTACGTTTGTTTGAAGAAGACCGGAGAAAGCTTATAACTGAAATAATAGAATCTTTAAATAAACGGTTCTATAATATGACAAATGAAACCATCTTTGCAAATTTAAAAATATTTGACCCATGCTCCCTTTATGAATTGAAAGAAGATGATGAGAACAAAGTTAATAAATCAATTAGAAGAACTCATAAATAATCTTCCACACAATGTAAGAAAAAACATTAATAAAGATGCATTAATCGAGGAATTCTCTGACTATAAAATGTGGACTAAAGATAAGTTAAATATTCCATGCAAAGCTGCTTGACAGCGATTAATCGCAGAATCCAAATTTAATACGAGTTTTTATAACATCAGGAAAATTTTGGAATTTGTTATGGTTCTTCCCTTGAGCATTGCTGAATGTGAAAGGGGTTTCAGCCAACTTAATCTTATTAAGACAAACACAAGGAATCGTTTGTCACTGAATTTGATCAATGACATTCTTTTAATAAAACTGTATGGAGCAACATTAGATAATTTCAATCCACAAAAAGCCATTAATTTATGGTACTCTGATGTAACACTCGGTCGAGTTAGGAGGCCTGATTTTAAAAATTTAACGAGTTAGGAGGCCTGATTTTAATTCAAGATATTATTTTAATTTTTGTATTCTTTGTTTGTGATTTTTGTATTTTCAACTTTTGTATTCATATAAGCTATATAAAAATAATTAGTTAAACATTTTTCTAACATCCATATGTTGTAGTTTAATCAAATTTTACTGTTTTATAGAAAACCAGTTTTTACTTTGTTTTAGTGATTAACAATGATAGTGTTTTTAATATATACCCCCTTACCCTTAACACATAAAAATAGGAACAATATTAATGTTAACACGGTTGTGAAAAGAAATGAGAAAATACGATACAACGTAAAATTGCAACCATGAAATGCAGTTTGGCGCCTAGAAAATAAATTGTAGGCGTCATTTGACGCCTTACTTAAAAATCCCAATTTCTAACCCTGCGCTGGGTGCATAAAACAAATAAAATGGGCCGCTGGGCACTGCGCCCTGCTAAAATGGTTTAAAGTACCAGTGTATAGAATCTTATTTCCTCATTACAATTCTTGCAAGTTAAATTTCCAGAAACTAATATATTACTGGTACTAATTAGTAACAAATACAAATATGAAAGAAATGAAACTTAAATGATTTAAATACTAAATAAATTAATTTCAAAATTAAACTGCAGAACTGATGTTTGAGGCCACTGGTTTAATGCAAATTTAATAGTTTCATAAAATATAAATGCAATTAATATTTATAGTGATGACATCATAGCCTATAACAGATATTTTCAAAGTAGTCAAATTACTACTGATTATACATATTTTTAGACAAATTAGTAACTAAAAGATATATTGCATTATCATGTAAATTTAAAAAACAATTCTAAAACTGATTTTTCACTTATTTAACAAAATTCAAGATTAATTGAAAACAATTTACTTTTTACTTTCATCAATAAACTAGAAGATTCAGTATCAAGAAAATTGTTTCATACAACAAAATTTTGAATGCAAATTTTTTTTTTTTAATTAAAAATTTTGAAGATAAATGTATGTATGCTTCATTCCCTAACCTGTTGTGCAGTTTAAATTTAAGAACAACCAGACCAGAAAATATTCTAATAAAGCTCTAAATTAGACACTATCTTTTGAATGGCTGTTCAAGTTAATATACTGTCCCAATATGATTACTAATTCTGCAACAACATATTTTGAAAATAAATATAGGGTAGGTGCACCAGTTTTGGCCACATTGGATCAATTTGTCTAATATTTAGCCTGTGAATTAATGCTAACAAATAGGCATTCTTACATTTTAAGCAAACTCTCTTTTATCATTTACAATATCATTTGTTTATTTTTTGATAAAATATGACTTGCAAAAAAAAAAAAAAAATGTGTGAGACTGTAGTGTGTGCTTACATGTATTAAGATTTTTGCTTAGCTGACAAGTTTTCAGAATCTTTCAACATTAGGCACTTATTGGGTTCTATTTGTTCTGAAACAAATTGCTATTAGGTTTTATGAGGTAAGCTTTCTCTCTACTGCAATTTTACATTTAATTTAATTATTTTAACAGTTTAATGGGGTGGCCAAAACTGGTGCATTAAATTTGCTATATGTACCAGTTATGGCCATGGGGGTGGCCAAAAAGGGTACAACATTATGTTCCACTTTTGGCCACATGATTCATTATAGAGCGAATTTTAGACATTTAATAAATTTAAGAACATCTGGAAAAATCAATTTAATTTTGTTTTATATAGTAATGGCTTCAATAATAATAATAATAGAAAAAGCAAGGCTAATGGCAGTTCTTATAAAAGAAATTGTTATTCTCTGTCCAATAGATAATTCACTTTAGAAAGAAGGACATTGTGCTAGTCACTAAAGAATGACATTGCTAAAGAAAATAGAGTATTGTGTTTAGTATCAATAAAGCAAAAGGGAAGGCGATATGTAATGTTTAGATATGATAAATAAACTAAAACATAAATTTTGAAAGATTTTACAACTTATAAATTAAAAAGTTCAATAAAATTATAGCATGATTTAACTGCTTGTATTTTTCCTAAAGAAATGAAGAAGTTCCATAATTTTTGCAATATTTCAAGGCACACGGATTTAGAAATACTAAATATTGTGAAAATCTTTACTAGAGATATCTAAATACAAGTAAGAATGTATTTCACATTATTTAAAAAAAAAAAAAAAAAAAAAAACAGGATTCCTTTTACAAAGTTAAGAGATTCTGTGCTATTAAAAAATGGCCTAGAGGGAACACTGCTCTAAGATAGGAAGTAAAATTAAAGCCATTCAAAATGTAATGCCAGCACTACAAGCTAGCAAAGTTTTGGAGTAACCCGTTCTTGCCTTACATCACAAGTTTGCAGGACGAACACCACTTTTCTCTAATAATGTTGAATCTCAAGTTGTAGATCTAGGTACTAGGAATTGAAGTTTAAAATCAATTAGAAAAGTGGATTTTAGATATTGTCAGAATACTATTTCCTATAAAAATGGAATAACTTTTAAGATTCTGCCCAGAAAATTGTAGCCGGCAAGATAGAAACTCCATTTCAAGATGGAAGAACAGGTATGAAATGGTATGATTTGCTTCTGAAATCACACCCTAAAATAACTTGCAAAGAAGCAAGGTATTTAAATAAGGCACAAGCTAATATAAATCAAAAGATGATTTCATAACTTTTTGATGAAAATCAAACAAAAATCAGAAAATGTTTTCGAGAAATATAACTCTTTGATGAAGATTCAAGTGTTCTAAACAAGCCACAATCCATGAATAATTATAAAACTGATTAAATAGTTAATCTTTATGTCCTATAGGTACTGTTGTCCCTTTTATTAATCAAATTCAAATATATTTTTTGTTTTTTTAATTGAAATTTTCTGTTGAAATCAACATAAGTATATTTTATTTGATGTTTTTATCAATTCATAAAGAAATTTGCAAAATTCTCTTAATATAGCAAGCAAATATATGTGTGGTAAAATAGATGTTGCATAAAAATGCTTTATTTTTACTTATTATCAATTAAAATGTTTGTTAAATTACATGATATTGGAGTGGCCAAAACTGGTGCATAGAGATGGCCAAAACTGGTGTAGGGGTGGCCAAAACTGGTACAAATTGGAATAAATTACTTGATGAGTTATTACTCACAATCTAAAATATTCTGTAGAAAGGCATAGTTAACAGAAAGACAATTAAATTTACTAAAGAATGATGTTATTATGATTTAATATACTTCAATCGATCAAGAAATGTAAAATTTCTATTTCAAATTTTCTCTAAATGTGGCCAAAACTGGTACATCTACCCTATATCATGACATACATCACTAAACCCTGGACTGTTCCTAAAACTTTAAAATTAAAAGAAATTTTACAAATGATTTTAGTATATAAAATTCAGTTTTCTATTTACTAAACGAAATACATGCAGTTAAAATAAATAAAGAAGATCCTAAATTAGTTAAGTGAAACCAGCTCTTAACCCCCCCCCCCCCCTCACGCGAACCACAGACATTTGTACCATTGGTTTAAGATTGCATGTTTTATAAATTTGGGTTATTGTTGACAAGGTAGGAGTTTAAATAAAAAAAATAAAAGAGCTGGTTATTTTTTTTTATATATAAACCAAAAACTTTGGAGGATGTCCATTATCTACTAGCACATTTAGATTTTTTTTTTTTTTACAAATGCTGAAGAACAAAATGAGAATTTAAAGCAAAATCCATTTTTTCCATAGATCTTGCATTTTAAACAATTTAAAAACGATTTCAAATATTATGCATAAGATCAAATTTTAAGAAAATCACTTTTCCAAATAGCTGACAGTAGAGCAGAAAATAAAACTATTAATGAAACGAATTATTATTTAATCAAACAGAAGTCAATTTTGGAACTTAAAATCGTAAATTTGCAAGGAAACTAGAACTTACCAGCAATTTGTTCTTCTGTTAATTGATCCGCCTAAAAACAACAAAGTACATATTAGGAATTTATAACACCTATTTTTTTTAATTAAATATTAAGTTAGTCAACTAAGTTTACAGTGCACAGAAAAACAAGTAATAATTCACAAAATAGTTTTAACTTAGCATTTCCTGTCATAATTAAGTTGTCAGAGTTATGCATAATAAAGTGATTTAACAGCAAAAAGAGCTTTCAACTATGTAAAAAAAATTTTGTAAACTAGACTAAAATGGCAGTAATTAAACCTAATCGCATGAAAAATACAATGTTTGCAAACGAACACATGGAAATTGAAACTCTGCAACACGGCCATTGCTCCGTACTAACGTTTCCCGCATTGGCGCAAATGGAAGTTCTTCAATCAAAAAAATAAAATATTCCCTAATACAAACAATTTTATAAAAATGCAAGGAATAGCATCTTACTGAAAGACTTACCATGTTTTATTAAAATTAGATTTGGAACTGTCACTGTACAATATTAAAAGACCTGCAGAATTTCTAGGATAAGCAGCGGCGAGGAGCAGGCGACTCGTGCCGAAAGCGAATTAAATACTCCAGCTCAGTTTTCAAATTTACCAATGAGGTAGCGGCGCAGGCGGCAATTCTCAACTCCTCCGGCAAGCAGATACACCGCAAAGAACTGTAGTAAAAAGGATTGTAGGTTGGTAGCCAAAATACTGGAAAAGTATAGCACCAATTTACGGCAATCAAATTGACAAGTTTCCTGAACACTCTCAACAGTGTTTACTAATAGCGCGGGCTTTCCCTTTAACGGCGCCGACCTAAGACTACGTATTATTGGTTTCTGTCTACCTGCAATGCGTCATGTTTTCTGACTCGCTGCAGTGGTCAGATGAATTTTGACGGTTCTCCACGATAGGTATACGGCATTTATCTCTCCGTAAACGATTTTGAATAAAATCAGGTATACCAAAATATTTTATACGTGTATAATAAATCTTGCTTCAAAATAGTAGGAAGAATGGATAACCAGTCGAAAAGTACGAAACTTCTGTGTATCGATTTTTTTTTATTTTTTAATCTGAAGCGAGAAACTGAATGTAAATATTTTTTTATTTTATTTAATAGATCAATTTCATTCAACAAGTTTTATGAATTGTTTCTTTTTCTTTTTCCGTTTTTAGTTGTAATTTTTTCTTGGAGCGTAGTATTATTTATTGCATCATTATTATGTAAATAAAATTCAATTTTTAGAAAACAAACAGAAATGTGAGAACTATTAGCAATTCCAATTTCCTAACTAGCTAATATGAATCGGGATTTTTTTTTTTTTTAATCAATCCAGATTTATTTATTAATCTGTACTTAGAAAATTTAGTGGTTCCTCTTCGCCCCCTGTCCCCCTCCTCTTAATAAAAAACTTTTTTTGTGCAAATTCTGCAATTTTTAGAACAACTTTTAATTGCTTATTTTAAAGATTCTTTAATAAATGTCGTTTCTTGTGACACTTATTGCATTATTTAATATGCAAAAAAAAAACAAAAATCTTTAGTGCGTTCCATATGACTTCTAGCAGTAAAATTGCATGTTATAATGTGAGATTAATAACAGTTAACCCGCACCACCGTAGATTAGGAATCTTAAAATAGACGGTTTAATTACACACAGTTAAATATATTGTACTGTATAGAAAGGATTCTTAACTTTTTTTTTTTACCACAAATCTCCTTTACTAGAAAGAAGATCACGGTCCCCCACCCCCTTTCAAATTTGGTTTGAATTTAAAATTCCCTACAAGTAACTTTTTATCTCAATTTAGCGTTGTTATTTTAAATTGAAATTTGTGCAACAATATGCCCAGGGTCAGTGTTGAATTCACGGGAGGGTGGCCCCAGTGGAGACATCCCCCCCCCCGCCCGGAGCAATGAGATGCCCCACCGGAAGATTTGAGATTTTGTGTTTTCAATGCTCAAAAAGTGCATTTCCCCCTGGAATTCTATAATGCTCCCCACCCCGGAGAAAATTGTCTCAATTGAACACTGCACAGGGTTGTCGTGGAGGGCACATAGTATACGCCGTACTCGTATACCTTCTACATTTGTAAAGAAACTCCTTATATACACTGTTTCTAAAATAAAACTGTAGCGTATAATCTGTTTTCTTTTTTTCTTACGATTACAGCACTGAATATGCATTTCCAACAAGTAACATTGCAATGATCAAGTTCGTGTGGATGATCTAGTGAAAGTTTAAAAACGATCACAATCCTAACTAACACATACTGATAAATGTAAGCGTCTTTTTTCAGATATTCAAAAACTGTGATGCGTTTTGTCACTAAATGAAGTTAATACTCATTTATAGCATAATTACTAGAGGGGAAAGGCATAGTCTAACTTAATGTTACTTAAAATAGACGTAAGGAACGGATTTTTTCTCATTGAAGACCACATACCTCCCAGGGCCGGCTACAAAGGCTGTGGCGAATGGAATATGCATTTGAGCCTGGCTCTGATAGAAGCCTCAAAGGAATTAAAAGTCTTTGGAATGAAAAAAAAAATTAGGCTCCCGAAAACTTCGCACCCGGGGCCACATCTGGTTCCCTCCATTTTAGAAGTTCCCAATAAGATTAAAATGTCATCATTTTTTTTTTTTTTTTTGATGGTTTACGGATTTCACAATTTTCTTGAGCCCAAATTCCCTTTTTAAAAAATGCCAATCCTCTGGAGTTCCTGAAATGAGCGAGTTACAGATTGTTGCACCTCAAGAGTTAAGAACCCCTGTTTCAGAGCCATAAACAGGAAGAGACGGGAATCCTGTTTCGTCAGGGAAGTGAACTCAAGAGTCACGCTTACACTTTTGCAGACATATGTCAATACATTATAATGAATTACTAATATACAGGGTGAATTTGACCTAATCTGCCAAATGAAATGGGGTGACAGAAGACGTTGTGTGGAGTCCCTTCCGAACCCCATTCTGAAAGAACTTGAGGACCGACCGCATATTTGTATCATCGATCTAAAACGTAAAAATTGGATGATAAAAACATTATTATTATACACTATATTACATTGCCTTATTTATAAAGAATATTCATCCTGAGCTATCTTAATGCGAACAACATTTACTGAGAACACTAACGCAGAATCTCGTTCATGCAACTTAGAGTGCCTTTATAAAAGAGAATGGAAACAGGCGCATGCTCAGATTAGAAGTTTTTATCCAAACTATGGCAATCCGCATTATAGAACTTGGCGATACTCGCTTGGACGAATTTGCTTACGTGTAATTCTATATTATCTTAGTGATAATGGTAAACTGTGTTGTTCTTGTTTTGGTTCAAAATCCTTCAGACCAATCCAATTTTATTGAGTAATAAAGCCTCTTCTGGCTTCCCATTTTAGTCTCATTAGAAAACCTCACTAGAGAGCCTCATAATCATTGCTTTCGCCTCTCTCTCACACACCGACACCGTCAAGGACATAGTCTAAATCTCGCCCGTAGAGTTGCAAAGACTAGAAAAAACTCTGTTCAAACCTGAGAATAAACCGGTTTTGGGGGGAATAAACCGAGTTTTTGGGGTATAAACCCGGTCTTTTGGGTATAAACCTGAGAATAAACCGGGTCTATTGGAAATAAACACGCGAATAAACCGTCTTTTTTTTCAACTCTACTCGCCTAGCCTTGTGTTTTCCAGGCTCATTCTACAGTTCTTTCATTATTCTGAAGCGGGGATAATTAATTTTATAAAGTTCAATGTATGCAAATAAATAAATATTGTTATGTACTTCGGGTTAATGCGATCGCTAGTCGATAGAAAATAGTCCTTTAGATGTCACGCTATATTTATTTCATGAATATTTCAGAAGAATCAAGAATCCACAAGGGTAAGCAAATACTATTTCTCATACAGGCAAATGCCTCAATCTTACGGCTAAGCATCCACATACAAACAGCGTAAACAAGAAAAACCACAGTATTAATATTAAAAAACAAACTTCGAAAAGTTTCAATTAAGGCAACCCATTTACATAAGGTCAGCTGATTATTTCTACTCATGGTTCTCATTTAGAACTTGTATTTATATTCTCAACTAATGGACGCGAATCATGTTAAAGGTTCTATTAGATTCGTATGTTCACTTCTGCCAATCAAAGTGATAGTGAAACAGTTCGACCTCTGCGGATCTCTAAGACCGCTTTTAAATTCCCACTTGGTTCTCTACCGAAAATAAACTTTTCTCACAAGGTGAGGTTCCGAAGTCGGTGATACAGAATGCGGTGAACGTTTGTATATCAATACAATACAGTTAGTATATAAATCTATGGCACGCGTAAAGTACACAGGGGGTCTTAAGAAAATAAGTCTCAAAGTTTACGTTACAATTTATAATAGGGATAAATTTGTTCCTTGGCAAGCGGCTCAGCAGCATAGTTGGCAGCAAGCTGGATTGATTGAGATTTTTCTTTGTGTGTTCGAACGCCAGTGTGACTTATTTTTCGAAACAAAAAAATTATCAATTATTTTCGAACTGTAATTAAAAACAAAATGCATAGCAATTGAAATTTACGAAAAATATAAATTAAATATATATTTTGTAACTTTCATATATTTATATACTAACTATATTCTATTGATACACAAACATTTACCGCATTCTGTGTCACCGACCTCGGAACCTCCCCTTGTCAGTAAATTTTCCTATTAGTAGGACCTAGGACCAATAGCACTTGCGCTCAGTGGAGGCATTCGAAAATTCAAAACAGGAAGAACGTTAAAAGATAAGCAATGACTAATAGATTAAAAATGGCCACTTGTATCAGTCGTCACATGACTCTGATTCACAGCATGGTCCTGGCACACTGAATAGAAAAGCGTCCGTGTATCGAGTAGTACAATAGTAGATAACAGTAGTGTATAGTATGTGTTGAGGGTATAATGATAAATTCCATTTCCACTAAGTTGAGCACATTAAAACTGAATTTTTCCTTTTTAATAGTTTAACATTTCAAAATGTCCTTGATCAACGTGCAACATACATTCAACCAATTCGAAATATTTTAATGCGCAGTGTGATACGAATTGCGATCTGAAAAAAATGTTCACAAATGTTTCTGCAATGAATTCCTTTATTTCGTCCACTTGCATCAAACTTGCCTCTGATGCGATAAATAGACGTGTATGTGTGGGAGTATTAACCCTTTGATTATGAGGTCGGGACATATACGTTCCAGAGACTATATTTTTATTTTATTCGTACCATTTTTTGAAAAATAATCTTTGTCCCACACTTGAACTGGGATATTTTAAAGAGAAATTTACCACAAAGAATTTTTTCTGCAAATCGTGGCACGATTAAATATAAAAATAGTCCCGTACTCAAAAGATTAAATGCTTCTTTCTGTCCAGCCGTCAGTACCATCTCGACATCTTCAATTTTTAACACTGTCCAACATAGTTCAAAAGTGTTTGTGACTACGGTTTGTCCGCCCGTCTATCCGTGCTCTAACTCTCGCACATATACTCGGGTTGCCTTGTAATTTTTATTTGTTATGACGTTTATTATAGCACGATCGCTATTGAAAATGAACTGTGTAGAATTTATAGTTCGTTTACAGGGATTGTCAAAAGTATTCCATTACATTACAATCAATGAGAAAAAATAGCTTAAAGTGCATTTTGTTGGCGTTAAACCATTCTAAACGTAACGAAATTGATATGCATTTATGAAGTGCACTAAAACATGCATTCTGTAAAATATGGGGTGCAAAGCATTTATTATTCATTTACCGGGTCACACAAAAATATTTTGTTACATAACGGGGAAAAATCGCTCTCAGTGTATTTCAATGATGTTACACTATTTTAAACAAAATGGAATTTATATGCATTACTGAGGTATACTTTAAGTTGCTTTCTGAAAAGTATGCTGCAAATTGCATTTATCGTACAAAGACACATAAAAGAATTCGGTTTCAGTTACAGTACTGTCTATGAGCAATAATTGCTGCGAATTCACGTTTTCAACTTTGGTTTGCGTTTTTAACTAAATTTTTGCATAGTGCGTGGTGCGTATAAATTCTGTATTGTTTAAGGGTAGTTTTTAATTGTGTTATGCATTTTCCTACTGAAGATAAAAAAAGGTACCGTACGAATTAAATTTTCCAACTGAGCGAAAAAATGACCAAGCCGGGACTCGAACACAGAACATTTGACTTTTAACTCTTATATGAGAAGTATATGATTTTTATAGCAGTTCTTTATAGCAGTCTTTTATAAGTAGCAGTCTTTTATAAGCAGTCTTTTATAACCCAGAGCCTTTGACTAACTCATAGGTTCTGGGTTCGAGTCCCGACTCAGGTATTTTTTCGCACAGTTGGAAAAATTGAATTCGTATGAGTAACTTTACTAACGAATAACTTTACCAATCAGTATGATTGAGTTTAAAATAATCTGTCTGTTTTAAAAAACAGTAACTAATGCTGTCATCGCCGCAGTAAATGAGTTTTTTGTGACTTAGGGTCTTTCTTCGTTAGACCAATGTCAGACGGGCGTCTTATTTGCTGCTTTTTTGCTTAAGTATTATCCATTCACAATTGTGAATGGATAATACTTAAGCAAAAAAGACGCCCGTCTGACATTGGTCTTAATATTAAGAAAACTGCTGCATACAAAAATATGAAAATTGCTAATATTATAGAGAAATGTTTGATAAACACGCTGATACTGACACTGACAGGTTTTAAATCGAAGAATTATTCTAAGAGATATTTAATGTTAAAGTGGGTCAAAATCTTTCCATTAAAAAAAGTTTTATAGGAGCAAAAAATATACATAGGAATTTAATCATTTTTTCTAAGGATATACATTAGAAACTCCGGTGTGCAGACTGCATTTATTTTTTTAATGTGACTCATTTTTTGAGGGTTTATTTCCATTTTAAATTCAAATTTAAAATAATAATAATAATAATAATAAATTAAAAGAAAAAATAAGATAAAAAAATTAAAAGAAAATTATTAAAATACATAACTTCCAAGTATTTTTTTTTTTTAATCACGAAAAGTGCCAAATATCCTCAGTCCAGATGGAGATATGCGGTTGTAATAGCTCAGACCTCAAAGTGTCAAATTGTAACTAATGTCGTTTAACACGATTATTAATACGATGTCATTTAACAAGAAGCGAAAGAGGAAATATGCCATAAATTCTGAGAAAAATAGAACGATTCCGAAGAGTAACGCGTTCCCAGATATTTGGAGATGTAACACGTTTCGATTTCTGAGAATATTCTATCTCCGGTGTTAAGTATTTTGAATTTCAATCCTCAAATATGCCGCTTCGGTTCGCTGTGTGTACAGTAAATACAGGGTGTTCCAAAAATGACTGATGGATTTTAAAATTCAATAACTTGCAAACGGTGACAGATATTTAAAAAAATTCTTACAAGAGTATTATGTGTGATGTCAGGAGTTTTTTTTATTGTGCTTCTTGATTTTAGTTCGCATTTCAAACAATAGATGGCGCTGAGAGCAATATTTGCTCAGTCCAGACCCGATTTTTTGTACTTCGGGATCCATTCAATACACTTTAATCTCCCTTTTTCGCATGGAAGAAGAGAGAGGCCGAAAAATCGAGCCTGGATTTAGCGGTTGTTGCTTGCAGCACCCTCTATCGATGTTATTTGTAACTAAAATGGAGAATCGCAGCATAAAAACTCCTGACATCTTACATAACACTCCCGCAAGAATTTTTTTTATATTTGTCATTGTCACCGTTTGCAAGTTATTGAATTTTAAAATCCATCAGTCATTTTTGGGACACCCGGTATAAGCCCCAGCTTTCTTTTCGGAGCCTGATTCCAACGATTTAAAATCCGAGCCCACCCGAGCCTCAGTGTTGAATTCAGACGCTTTCCTCCGGCAGGGACTTCTGTGACTCCGGGGGGAATGTTCCCTCGGGCCACCACCGGAATTTAACTCTGCCGAGCCCATGACCGAAACTAAGGGCGGGGGGGGGGGGCAGAGGGGCCGTGTGCCCCGGGCGCCAGAATGAAGGGGCGCCAAATGAAGATTTTGTGTGTCGATTTTTCTATTTTTCCCACATCTATGTTTAGCACGGTATTGTTAAAATCGTCCTCTCTGGGGTATGCCAAAGCATAGAAGAATCTAAGGATGATATGGCATAAGGATACTGTATGAAGCGGATTTTTACTTTCTTCTATCTTTACAAGAAGAAAGTATTGGATTCATGAAAATTTTCGAATTCCGGTTTTCGACGGATTTACACGTTTTAGGGGTCAGAGATTCAAAAAAACATGTTTTTACAAAATGTCTGTCTGTGACTCTGTGAGTCTGTCTGTCTGTCTGTGTGTATGTGACACAAATTTTGTGGGCGCTCTATCTCAAGAACTAATGCACGGAATTTAATAAAAATTGATATTCAGTTAGTGCCTAATACAAATTGATGCTGATTAGTTTTTGGCGTAAATCGCTCAACAGGTGGCGCTGCAATGCTGCATTTTTCACGATTTTCGCAATAGCTCTATCTCAAGAACTAATGCACGGATTTTGATCAAACTTCAGATTTAGTTAGTCCTTGATATGAATTGATGATGATTACGTTTTGGTGTAAATCGCCCAACAGGTGGCGCTGTTATGATGAATTTTGCAGGATTTACACGATTTCCCCAATAGGTCTATCTTAAGAACTAACGTACGGATTTTCATCAAACTTCAGATTAAGTTAGTCCTTGATATGACTTGCTATCGATTAGGTGTTGGTGTAAATCGCCCAACAGGTGGCGCTTCTCTGCTGCCTTTTCCACGATTGCCTCAATAGCTCTATAAATAGAACTAATGGACCAATTTTCATCTAACTTCAGATTTAGTTGTATGTTGACACAAGTTGTTGTTAATTAGGTTTTGGTGTTAATCACCCAATAGGTGGCGCTGCTATGCAGAAATTTTCACGATTTTCGCTATTGCTCTATCTCAAAAACTAATGTACGGATTTTCTCCAAACTTCAGATTCAGTCAGACGTTGACATAAATTGTTGCTGATTAGGATTTGGTATAAATCATCCAATAGGTGGCACTGCTAGGCTGCATTTTGCTGGATTTACACGATTTTAGCGATAGTCATATCTCAAGAACTAATGCACGGAATTTCATATCGTTAGAATCCTCATGAGATGCATAGATTGCCATTTAATTTTGGCAGTGTGATAGTGAATTTTGAAGTATTAACATGTATGAGATAGAAGAAAGTTTTGGGATTGGTACATCCGACTAGTTACTTTCTTCTATCTTTACAAGAAGAAAGTATTGGATTCATGAAAATTTTCGAATTCCGGTTTTCGACGGATTTACACGTTTTAGGGGTCAGAGATTCCAAAAAACATGTTTTTACAAAATGTCTGTCTGTGACTCTGTGAGTCTGTCTGTCTGTCTGTCTGTGTGTATGTGACACAAATTTTGTGGGCGCTCTATCTCAAGAACTAATGGACAGAATTTAACAAAAATTCATATTCAGTTAGTACCTGATACAAATTGATGCTGATTAGTTTTTGGTGCAAATCGCTCAACAGGTGGCGCTGCTATGCTGCCCTTTTTACGATTTCCGCAATGGCTCTATCTCAAGAACTAATGCACGGATTTTCATGAATCTTCAGATTCAGTTAGTCCTTAACATGCATAGACATTTTAGAGACTTTGGTGCAAATCGCTCAACAGGTGGCGCTGCTATGCTGCCTTTTTTACGATTTCCAAAATGGCTCTATCTCAAGAACTAATGCACGGATTTTCATGAAACTTCAGAGTCAGTTAGTCCTTGATATGACTTGATGCTGATTACGTGTTGGTGTAAATCGCTCAACAGGTGGCGCTGCTATGCTGGATTTTTTACGATTTCCGCAATGGCTCTATCTCAAGAACTAATGCACGGATTTTCATGTAACTTCAGATTCAGTTAGTCCTTGACATGAATAGACATTTTATAGATTTTGGTGTAAATCGCTCAACAGGTGGCGCTGCTATTGGGCATTTTTTGCAATTTCCGCAATAGCTCTATCTCAAGAACTAATGCTTGGATTTTCAACAAACTTCAGATTCAGGTATACCATGATATGAATTAGTGCTGTTTATGTTTTGGTGCAAATCGCTCAACAGGTGGCGCTGCTATGCTGCATTTTTCAGAATTTCCGCCACAGCTGTATCTCAATAACTAATGCATGAATTTTCATCAAACTTCAGATTCAGGTATACCTTGATATAAATTAGTGCTGTTTATGTTTTGGTGTAAATCTCTCAACAGGTGGCGCTGCTATACTACATTTTTCAGAATTTCCGCTATACCTCTATACAAGAACTAATGCACGAATTTTCACCAAACTTCAAATTCAGATATATTGTGATATGAATTGGTACTATTTAAACGATTTAATTGACGTAATTTATATAGAAGAAAGTTTTGTGATGGCCACAACATACTAGTTTTTATTCTTTTTGATTCCGTTTACAAGATTTTAATGAATCAATATTTGACAAAGCAGATTACGTAGTTGAGTATTGCATAGTTTAAATTTTAAAATAAGTCAGCTATTAAAAAAATTAGTAAAATTCTCTTAGTAAATATACTTTGTGGAGGAAGTGTGTGTGTGGGGGGGGAGGCAAAATCCATGTTTACTCCAGGTGCAAAAAAGGCTAGTTCCGGTCCTGGCTGAGCCTGATACCGAAAGTATGCAGTAGAAAATTGTTAATATCATTTTAATATTGTTTAACACTAGAACCACCGGAAATTTTACTCAAATGTTTTAAAAATATCAACAGAATTTTTATTTAAAACATTTTAACTTATTTATTTAATTTATTTCTCTGTGGTAAATATTTAACTTATTTTAGAATGAAATTTCTGGCTCGAATCAATATATTTTTATTCGTTAGCGGTCAAAATGACCGCTATGGCGGTTCTAGTGTTAAAGATTACGAGTCGAATTCGACGAATGAAAATGTTCAAAAGAACTGATTGACTGAATTTATAAAAAATGAAAATTTTCAGTCTTGTTTTTCTTGTAATGGTTACATAAATAAATATAAAATAATCTATATAATAAAAGCCTAAGTCATGTGACTGTCATCAACAGTTCCCGGCTGACCACTTCGCTTTTTGTATGCCAAGGGGCCAGTTTGATAATTTAATGTTAGCCGGCACAGGTGATAAATCGCCAAATATTGTTCCATAGCCACCAAGTCATCAGTATTATAACCCAGCAAAGAGGAAATTGCTGGCCAGCAGCAAGATAGGTGCTGGCAATGATGGAGAAGTGCTGGCTAATGGTCTACCACTGGAAAGCACTGGACAGCTTCAGAAACTTTACTGTTGGAAATCATCAGATAAAATTCTGGTTGGCTTCCGTTTTATCTCATGCGCTGGCCCACCACTACATGGAAGTGCACGAACTTTTGCAGTATTATTGCTGGTAACCCTTACGCTAGGTGGCGTTGCGAATATCGGAGTCATTGAGTATTTAAACACAAATCTGAAATGAATATCTTAACACAATTTAAGCTGTGAAGCTAATTTTTTTTAAAAAACTGTAAATAATATAGCACCACTGCCACCAACAAAATAAATAAGTAAACGGATAAATAAATAAATTCTTTATTTCAACGCACTTTTTTTCTCTCCTTAAATCTGGTTTTACTAAGTTACAAAGGATTTAGGTTTTCATAATTTACACAGTTCAGAATCAATAATAAAAAAAAGCGTATAAAATATATAGGATTTTTATACAATACAATAATTTCTATACCAGTTTAATGATTTGGAACGCAAATCACAAAAGAAACAAACTTGAAATAATGTAATGAGAGCTTGAAAACTACGAGCGGTCGTAGCGTACGCTGAGAGTACTTGTTCATGTCCGATCACGAAAACCAAACAGCATCGATCGCGGTTAGTACTTGGGAGGGTGACCACACCCAGCAAACTAAGAAACAGTGGGCCATCAGCTGGAAAAAATATGGCAGCCAGCAGTGCTATCAGCGGTAAAGTGCAAGGGTGCCATTACTTAAACCTTCGAAAAGTGTCCAAGCCGAATGCAATTGGCCCATCAGTGATGGCCAGCATTGGCATGCCATCACATTACGTCAATCCGACACTTTTCCTGCAGTGCTAGCACATGTCCCATTGCTATTCCTTTGCTGGCCCAGCACTTTCCCTTACAAAAATTTCTTATAGAATTCTATAAAAAAGCAAAGTATTAGGCTCTTTTTTCTATAAGCTAGTTTCACCAAGAGATATAGAAACATCTGTAGAAGTGTCTATAATAGAAATATTTGAACTGCATGTGGTCACCCTCCCAAGTACTGACCGCGCTCGATGCTGTTTGGTTTTCGTGATCGGACATGAACAAGTGCTTTCAGCATACGCTACGATTGCTCTAAGTTTTCAAGCTCTCATTACACTATTTCAAGTTTGTTTCTTCTGTGATTTACGTTGTTAATCATTAAACTGGTATAGAAATTATTCTATTGAATAGAAACCCTATGTATTTTATACGCTTTTTTTTATTACTGATTCTGAACTGCATAAATTATGAAAACCGAAATCCTTTGTAACCTAGTAAAACCAGATTTAAGGAGAAAAAAAGTGCGTTGAAATAAAGAATTTATTTATTTATTAATTTACTTATTTATTTTGTTGATGGCAGTGGTGCTATATTTTTTACAGTTTCAAAAAAAATTAGCTTCACAGCTTAAATTGTGTTAAGCTATTCATTTCAGATTTCTGTTCAAATACTCAATGTCTTCGATATTCGCAGCGCCACCTAGCGTAAGGGTTCCCAGCAATAATACTGCAAAAGTACGTGCACTTCCATGTAGTGGTGGGCCAGCGCATGAGATAAAATGGATGCCCACCAGAATTTTATCTGATGATTTCCAACAGCAAAGTTGACTGAAGCTGTCCAACAGTGGCCATGCAGTGGTAGACCATCAGCCAGCACTTCTCCATCATTGCCAGCACCTATCTTGCTGCTGGCCAGCAATTTCCTCTTTGCTGGGCATAGAAACCGCTGCAAGTTCAAATATTTCAATAGACATTTCTATTATAGACAGGCACTTCTACAGATATTTCTATAGCTGTGGTGAAACTAGCTTATAGAAAAAAGCGCCTTAATACTTTGTTTTTTTATAGAATTATATAAGAAATTTTTGTAAGGGAAAGTGCTGGGCCAGCAAAGGAATAGCAGTGGGATAGGTGGTGGCACTGCAAGAAAAGTGCCGGATTGAAGTAATGTGATGGCATACCAATGCTGGCCTGCTGTAGGCCATCACTGATGGGCCAGCTGCATTCCGCACGGACACTTTTTTACAGGTTTAAGTAATGGTAACATTGCACTTTACCGCTGATGGCAGTGCTGGCTGCCATCATTTTTCCAGCTGATGGCCCACTGTTTCTTTCTTTGGTGGGAATAGTCCATTTCATGCGACTGTCATAGGCAATTTTTCGCGTGGTAAATTAAAACAAAGCTTTGATCAAGACCCCATTATCATATTAGGGAGTCTTGGCTTTGATGTTGAAATTAAATGTCATGGATCATGGGCATTATTTATTACTTTTCTTTTTTTAAGCAATAATTGAGAGTCATAAATTTTAAATATTTCAGTGTGAAATTAAAGTCATGCATTTTAAATAAAATGAGTGAAAGTACTATATTTTAAATGAAATTAATGAAATACGAAAAAATGCGACGGGAACAATGTTTGGCGCCCGGCTAACAGAACAATGTCGAGTTCATGATTTCTGAAGCAGAATCTTCGGATTTGGCGAATGATTGAGCAAGTAAATTAAATTATGTATAAAAGTTACATGATACAATGCTTAGCATAGATTTAAGGGAGACCAAACTGGTCGCCAAGGGCGGGTAGTAATAATTATTAAATCTGATAAATAATTGAAGAAAAACTAGTGTGCGCATGGAAATTATTAGTTTTCTTTGACATTTCTAATCTGCAAATTTCTTATACTGTTAAAATATAGACATGTGATTTGGCGTAAAACTTCAATTATCGACATAAATTGTATTATTGCTAATTTTTTTCGAAAAGAAAATAACATACTGTTGAGGCACCCTAGATTAGTGATATGGGATTTTAGAATAAGAAATACACAAATAATAGTAGGCTAAGATAGGAAAATTTCAGATCTTCACGAAAAGCTAGGTACTCGAATTTTGTAAGGATCGTGAAGAAGTTGGATATTTTTGGTTACGTTTATTTTTGGCCAGGCAAATTGAAATGATATCGCAAAGGTTATTGCAGTTGGAAAGTTTTGGCGCCTATACATGTCGCTACATTGAAAATATTTTACAATAGAATCTTTGGGAGTCAGATTTTACGATAGTTTATGGCCTTGTTGTGAAACTTTTAACTTAGCTATCGATCCAGATGGCTACAGACAGAAAACTCGTAAAATCTATATCTATATTACGCTATCGTACGTGGCACAGAAATCGCGACTATTTGTTAATTGCTTAAAGGCAACGCTCGAATCAGTGGCGTACCCAGGATTTTATTTCGGGGGGGGGGGGGCTGACTTAAATTTTCATAATGTTCTAAATCTTACGAAACACGTTGCATTGTGTTATAAACAGAAATCATTTTTGTCAATAAGGCCGTAGCCAGAGGGGGAGAGGGGGGGTGCAAGGGTGACTTTGTTCCGAATTTTCCGAAAATTTGAAAAATTCGGTCATCAGTCCGAAAATTTGGACTTAAAAAATTATCGCGATTTTTGACAAATGGTCGCCGAAAAAAATCAATTTCGTCAATCGTTCGCAAAAAAAAAAAAAAAAAAAAAAAAAAAAAAAAAAATCAATTTCGTCAATCGTTCGCAAAAAAAATCTCCAATCTATATTATAAAGGACAAACATATCTGTGCGTAACGCATACGTCACTTTGCGAATGGCAACACTTTGACATTTGAAATGAAATTTTGGTTTTGCAATTTTCTTTACTGGAAAATGTTAAACTTCTAAACATCGCACATTTTAAATTTTTACACCGTCGTATAAGGAAAAAAATATACTTTTTAATACAATTTGTTTGAAAGCTGTATCTCAGTTTAATTTAGAGATATTAATTTTTTTGTAGTTTTTAATACTTTTTTTGCAATTGTGGCAACTGCAGTACTCTATTTCTGTTGAAAGTCATTGAGGGTTGAAAGTAGAGGGAAAATAATCACGGAGGAAAGAAAATAATATATTACTGTACCTTTTATTGCCATTTTCTCATAAAAACTGAAAAAAAAAATTGAAATTATAATGCGTGCTATGTCAGCGATTTTGTAAGTTTCCAAATATCGTACATTTTCAATTTTTACACCGTCAAATAGAGAAAAAAATCTACTTTCAAATGCAATTTGTTTGAAAATTGTATCTTAATTGACTGAGTTATTATGGTTTTTAAGATAAATAGCCACCCGTGGCGACCAGTTTGGTCTCCCTTAAATGTATGCTACGCATTGTATCATGTTACTTTTATTCATAATTTAATTTAATTGCTCAATCCTTCGCCAAATCGGAGGATTCTGATAGAGAAATCAAGAACTCGGTATTTTTATGTTAGTCGGGTACGGTGATAAATCGCCAAACATTGTAGCCGTCGCATTTTTTCATATTTCATTAATTTATATTAAAATATAACCCATTCACTCATTTTAAAATGGATTTTAATTTAAAACTGAAACATTTGGGTACAGATGTCATATTCGCCCCATATTGGCGCGATTTTTTTTTGGTTGCCAATTTGGCGAAAACATCAACAGCATAAACAACATAATCCGGGTTACCACATCAAGCAAAATAACGACACTTTGACGCAAATTAAGTACCTGTTGCCCATATGATATTGGCGACAGAAAAAAATCGCGCCAATATGGGGCGAATATGACATCTGTTCCAACATTTGAAATTCGTGAATGTCACTTTAAAAAAATTCTTTAAAAAAAGAAAAAGAAAATAATAAATACCATAAACCATTTGATTTCAACATCAAATTAATTGTTTTAACTTACCCCTCGAAAAACAAAAAATGCTATTGGCGTGAATTGCCCCCAGCTAACATAAAAGTACGAACTTTTTGCGATCATAGCAACTTTTATGCAGTTTTATTCGAAAAAAATATTTTGATGAAATAGGTTGTCAGAAAATACGTTGCCAAATTTCTTTTCTCGCCAAGGACCTTTACTGTATTTCGCCAAGTACCTAAACTGGAAAAATACCTTTATTTATTTATTGTATTTTAAATGAGATGAATAAGTGACGGCACAGATGTCATATACGCACCACGTTGGCGCGATTTTTTTCTGACGCCAATGTCATATACGCACCGGGGTACTTAACTGGCGCCAAACTGCCGTTATTTTGCTTGATATGGTAACCCGGATGTTGTTGTTTATTTATTAATAAATTGTTTATTTACTTTTATTTTATTTTTTAAAATTATATAAATTGTTTTGTTCT
Organism: Maratus speciosus; assembly: GCA_963932465.1. Classification (NCBI taxonomy): domain Eukaryota; kingdom Metazoa; phylum Arthropoda; class Arachnida; order Araneae; family Salticidae; genus Maratus; species Maratus speciosus. The sequence continues at coordinate 551,540,004 of OZ010794.1, forward strand.
ATATTTATTAATTAAACTTTTTTTTTATTTATTATTATTCCCTTTTTTAAAATATTACACAATTTTCAATGAGATGCGTTTCATTCAGGTGTTGCCATTAAACAATTAACAAATAATCGTGATTTCTGTGCCACGTACGAAAGCATAATATATATAGATTTTCAAGCATGAATTATTTTTAAATTTACCTATCACGTGTAGCTCAATTACGAAAGATTAATCCGCTTGCCCCTAAAACAACGTAAAAAGTTAAGCATTTGTTTCCGTCTAATGTTCCATAACAAAATTAAAACTTCCTGTATAGAAAAATAAATAAAATCATGTAAATAAGAAACAAATTTAACAGACATGTGATTGAACCACGCGCTTAAAGCACTGAAGTGATCGGAAAGACTGAGTAAGTCGTAAAATCTTGGGTTAATAACTCCTGGCATGCGGTGACATGTGAAAGTATCGCTTTTAATAAATTTTAAAACTTTATTTGATTGCATAATTGGTATTTTTCAGATAAAAATTCTTTTTGATGTTAGTGAACAATCTAAAATACATATTACATGTAAAAAAATAATTACCAAAAAAAAAAAAAAAAAAGAATGGTTTTCACCTATACTCTGTAACCCGAGGAGCTCGGGTTCGATCCTCTAGTTTCTTTAAAGGATCAAGGAAAAAACTGGAATTATGTCATACGGCCGCAGATAAAATGCGAAGTTTGCCAAAGGATCGCGAAAAAAAAGTCAAATTTCGTCAAATGATAGCGGAGAACACGTGAATTTCGTCAAATTATTCTAGAGGAAACGCTAATTTCGTCAAAATGAGCACAGAAAAAGCCTGAATTTCGTCAGAAGGCCGCAGAAAAAACGCGAATTTCATCAAAAGGTCGCGGAAAAAACGCGAATTTCGAAAAAAAGATCGCTAAAAACACGCATTCCGTCAAAGGACTGCGAAAAAGAAGCTAATTTCGTAAAGGATCGCAAAAAACGCGAATTTCGTCAAAGGGACACGGGAAAACGTGAATTTCGTCAAAAGGCCACAGAAAAACTCAAATTTCATCAAAAAGACGAGAAAAAGCGCGAATTTCGACAAAAAGCCGCGAAAAAACGCAAATTTCGAGGAAGGATTGCGCAAAAACGCGAATTTTGTCAAATGACCACAGAAAAAACGCGAATTTCGTCAAAGGCCCACAGAAAACTGCAAATTTCGACAAAGCATCGCTAAAAAAACACGCATTCCGTCAAAGGGAAGCTGAAAAAACACGAATTTCGTCAAAGGGACACAGAAACACGTGAATTTCGTCAAAAGGCCTCAGAAAAACGCAAATTTCATCAAAAAAGACGAAAAAAAACCCGCAAATTTCGTCAGAGAGCCGCGGAAAAAACGCAAATTTCGACGAAGGATTGCATTAAAAAACACGAATTTCGGCAAATGACCACAGAAAAAATCCGAATTTCGACGAAGGATTGCGTAAAAAAACGTGAATTTCGGCAAATGACCTCAGAAAAAACGTAAAATTCCTCAAAGGGCTGCAGAAAAAACGCAAATTTCCTCAAAGGGCTGCAGAAAAAACGCAAATTTTGGCAAAGGATTGCTAAAAAAAGTATGCATTCCATCAAAGGGAAGCAGAAAAAACGCGAATTTCGTTAAAGGATAGCAAAAAAAAAAAGCATGGTCACAAAAGAAGGGCCACAGAGAAACGTGACTTTCGGCAAAAGACTGCGGAAAGAAGCGAATTTCGTCAAACAGCAGCGAAAAAACAAAAAAAACACGACCATTTCCATAAAAAAAAAACGCGAATTTCATCAATGAGCCGCGAAATTTATCAAAAAGACGAGAAAAAAGCGAATTTCGTCAAAAAAAGCCGCGAAAAAAACGCAAATTTCGACGAAGGGTTTCGTAAAAAACGCGAATTTCGGCAAAAGTTCACGAAAAAAACTTGAATTTCATCAAAAACTCGCAGAAAAAACGCAAATTTTGACAAAGGATCACGAAAAAAAAAAACGCGAATTTCGTCAAAGGGTCGCGGAAAAAAGCTAATTTTGTCAAAAGTTCGGGGAAAATGCAAATTTCGTCAAAGCGTCGTGATAAAAACCTGTATTTCATCAAAGGATCGCGTTAAAAACACATACAAATATCAGTGTTTATTATTATATGTATAGTTTTTAAACTGAAATAATATGCTGAACTTTTTAGAAATCTGGTTAACCTGAACCCACTCAGCCTGAAATTGACCTGAATATAAACAGAGTTAACCCAAACTACAACAAAAATAATTAGCAGCAGGAAGGGATTACCTCTCCTTTCCCCCTCTGCTGTAACCTTTCAGAAAATTTGCTGAGAATTTCAGATATTTTTTTTTAACTCAGACTCAAATCTGGGGGGAAGGGGGGAGAGCACGGGTCCGATCCTGAGACCGTCCCACGTCGAAATCTGTTGAAAAGTGTTACTGGTTTTTTTTTTATATACTTTCATTTAAAAGAAAGTCATTATAACATAAAATCTATAAAATTGTTCTTCCAAATCTCCGAAACTAAATTCTGGCTACGATTCTTGTTTAACAATAAATTAATATTGTAACAAACACAAAATATTTTTTGTATACACAAAATATTTTCATACACATATATAAAATAAAGACTTTGTTTATTATTTGTGCATTGCACAAGTAATAAGAAGGACTTTAAACTGTTCCAGATGAAAAATACTGGCTGCAAAGTTAAGACAGAATAGGAAGATAAGTGGGGGGAGGGGACATTACTGAACTCCAAAGATGTCTTTGCAGTCAAACAAGAAGTCACTGTGTATCTTACAGATACGAGGAAGTAATCGAGTGTTAAGGGTGCTGATCACTTACAATCTCGTTTTCCGTTCTCCATTTAAACCTATGAGAATATTTTCTCTCACTTTTCTAAGGATATCTCATGAAAAAAATTGAGATTTTTGAATTCTGTTTTCTGTATGCAATTCTTAAAACTTGTCACTTTTCATCCTAGTTTTCATTTTATATTAAAAATAATTTTAAATATTTGATTTTACATGAAATATTTGGAGCATGACCAAAATAATTTCTACCTCTCATTAAACTGTAAATTCTGGCACTTCTATTAGGTCGTTTGGAAATTTAAAAAAACACGAAAAAATGTACAGTTTCTAATTTATCCACTGATATAAAAATATTTCATTTCAATTAATTAGGGAGGGAGCTATAATTAAAACAAAACGCATATATTTCTATTCTGATGATTTCAGTGTCTTCCCCCACGATGCAATTCATCATTCTACGTGAAAGGACGCCCCGTCGCGTCTGCTCCGACTCCTGATACTGGGGGGGGGGGGGGGGGGGGGGGTAGGTAGGGGAAGTAGACAGAAGGTTTCAACCAACACAAGATGCATTTTGCTTCCCTTAGAAAATTTTGAAGAGACACGGAATTGAGAAAGCAGCGGACTCCAAAATTTATATTGAATTAATTCCATTAATATATCTATATATATAAAAGAAAGTCTGGATTTCGTATTAATCAACGCGTAGCCGAATCTACTGAACCTAAAATTTTGAAAATTGGGGTAAAAATAGTTCTTATGACATAGAGTGCCGCTAAGAAAGGATTTTCTAAAATTCCACCCCTAAGGTGGGTAAGAAAAAGAACGAACTTTTAAAAAATTCCTTAAAAATCTGATTTTATCGTTATTTTTCAACTAATAACATATTTTGGTGTATTTTTGTATGCTGAATCGAATGGTACTAACTAAATTCTTTTAAGTCCAAAAGTTTGCGAGATATTTCATATTGTTCTAATTTGGCGCTACCTTTGGCGCCAAAAGCTCAAATTTTCAAGTATGTAATAAATTTCTAAAAACTCATTCTGTTACTATAGCAAGGGAAGAAATTCAAATTGAATAATTTTTTAATCAATTCTTTTGGTTAAATAATTAAAATAACTATGTCAGTTAGGGAAAAAATTACAAACACCTCAAAAACTAAAACTAAATTAAAAAAATAAATAAATCTGTGGTACATTTTTCTTCTTCCAACACCATGCCAAAATGTATGGTATCTCGCCTTTTATTTCAACCCCAATCGTGCAAACGATTTTCATTGCAAACCGTGCCAAACATTAACCTTTGTTAATTATTGAGCGTGAATATTTTTTATCAGAATTATTCCACCGTAATCTCGCAAAACTTTTTAATTTGTTATTTTTCGAATAGGAAATATTTATTCTTAATTATAACTTACATTTATTACTGATAGTGACATAGATTTTACCATTTGGCAGTTATCTGATGATGAGAAAGCTAGAATAAAATTATTTCAAAAGTTAGGAATTATACATATAAAAATGTTTTTTTTGAAAAACCATAAATGTCTTCATTCAAAGAATGAAATATTTACTGCAATGTGAGACATAGGTATTATGTACGCCACGCTGCAAAAGTACTGCTGGACAGATAATTACACTTGTTTATTTCCCATTTAATTTACATCCAAAATTGTTAATTGGTCCAAATCATCCAAGCAACCTCATAGTAAATTGGTATATAATTTTATATACCTTAGATAAATTCAAATAACATAAGTGATCGTAATTACGTAATTCTAGTAGAAGAGCAACGCGAATAATTAATAAAATTAAATTATAATCCGCGTAAAACTGTAATTATTAAATCTAATTAATTACGAATAAAATTAAGAGTTTGCGTTGTGAATTATTTAGACGAACTCTTCCACTTATGAATTAAACTAAAGTTTAAGCTGTAAAAATAGTTGACACACCTTAAACATTATCAATTAAATAATTACAGAAACTTTTTAAAACTTGATTAAATATTTTATTTACATTGAACACAACTATATACAGAAATACATAATATTAATTCAAAAAAAGAAAGCAACACTTTTGTTTGCTTCTCATTATTTTATGTATATTTAATCTTTAAAAAAAAAAGGCAATGTTTTCATTTACTCTTATTATTATATATTTTTCTTATTGCTAAAAAGAATAATTCTCTTTCATTTTTAAATTACCTTAATTATATTTAATTATTGGTTTTGTTGGATCTCAGATTGCTCTCTACCATAAAATATCAGAAAAGGATATTTATAATTTCTCATATGTTTTAAAGTGGTAAAAGAAAAAGATAAAGGTAATACCTTATATCATAAACGGGATGGTGGCCTTTATTCATCAAATTCAGAGTTGTCGCGTTGCTAAGGATCATATCCATATGTCATCTGGAATCCGCTTCTTATCAGAGCGGCGATATCGGGTTGGCAGGATGCATAGCTACGGACCTCAGTAGAACAATCCACTTTATTTCAACATCAGGAAGACGTCCTCAATTAGGCTTGCTTAGGCTCACTCCGATATGTCCATCTCGCCTGGGCATTACTAGGGCTTTCTGGATTCATTGCACGGGCTTTCAGGATTCATTGCACGGTCTTTCAGGAGAGCTCCTGCGTCCTCGACATCTTTTTTCAGACTCTCTTTTTCAAACCTTTTTCTTCTGGCACACCAACTCTTGCAGTTGGTGGAACTATTTGTCTAGTCCAAAGTCCACCCTTATTGGATGTGAGAAGATTTTGCATTATCCTTCGATAGCCCTATAATTGGGGTAAAAATACTTCTTATGACATGGAATGCCGCTAATACTGAATCAATGGTACTAACCAAATTCTTTTAAGTCCAATAGTTCGTGAGATATTTCATGTTTTTATAATTTGGCGATGTCTTTGGCTCCAAAACCTCGAAATACCTAACATTACAAGTGATAATTCATCCATTCATTCATATTATACACCCGTTACTGTAGAAACGGAAGAAATTCAAATTAAATCTTTTGGTTAAAGAATTAAACCGGCTGCATGAGTTTGAAAAAAATAAATAAATACAAATGCCTTGAAAAAAAGAAAAAATATATATTGAATTTATTTAAAATACAAGGAAGCAATCCACTGAGAAATTAACATTATAAAACGTAAATATTTAAAAATGAAAACAATGTTTGTAGGCCTAAAAAAAACTTTTGATACTTACATCCGGGCCATGTCAGATACAATTGCGCCAAGCATGGCGACAATTGCACTAATTACAGCAACCCTTATTTTTTGCCCATTTGATAGTTTGTTACAGTTTTAAATTTATTTTATTATAATAGTTTTTTTTAATTATGGTTTATAGCATGTAGTTTTATGTTATATATATTATTTATTTATTTACTTTAAACAATTTGCCATATTTAAGAAGATTAATTAAGAATGTTAAATTACTGTTTTGAACGAAATTGGCAAACGATAAACGACATTGCCAATTGTCAACCGTTTTTGGCGATCTATCTGATAGTCCGAATAATACGTAAGTACCACTTTTTCAATGGACGAAATTGGTATTGAAATAATACATCGCGATTTATCATTTACTCCTGGATAAGAAGAAAAAATGGGTACTTTTATGTCAGCCGTGTGTAAATCTCGCCATTAGCATTTTTAAAATTGCCAATAGCAGTAGTTACATTTCGCGTATGTAAATTAAAAACAATTCTTTGTTTTAAATTATGGCATTATTTCCTACTATTGTTTTACTTTTAAGTTTTTTGAATGAAATTAGTGTAAGACATGTATATGCATGTATTTAAATTGAATTGAATGAAACGTTTATATTTTGAAAGAAAATAATAAAATAAGAATAAGGTATGAAACGATCTTTGTTGATTTATTACTTGCCCCCGCTAACATAAAAATATCACAAAAGCCATATATTCACCTTTCTTTGGGTAGTTGTTCATGGTATTCCTGGTTAATCTTCCGTAATCGGATACCTCGCCAATCGGTGTATTAGCTACAATGTTGAAAGCATCGTTTACGTATGAAGCGAAAACTTCACGATTAATTCTACTACAGAAAATCGTATCATCATCATCTACTACCCATTTAAAACGGAAATTTGCATTTCATTCCGATTGTTTATAATATTTTGATAGGATATGCCACTATTAGTTAGGTAATATTTTTGGAACAAGTTTTGTGTATACACAGTCGTATCATCATCATCTACTACCTATTTAAAACGGAAATTTGCATTTCATTCCGATTGTTTATAATATTTTGATAGGATATGCCACTATTAGTTAAATAATATTTTTGGAACAAGTTTTGTGTATACACAGTGTTCTAGGTTGCTTAGTTATGGAAATAAAGGAAAAAGTTAGAAAAATTAAATGAGCCTGATTATTAAAGGTTAGCCTTTAAAAAAAAATTCCATTGAACAGATTTTAATGCAAGTGGCACTGTTGCATAACTTTTCAGGAATGGTTTTAGTACATAATATTTCATTATATGTTGCTTAGTTATAGAGCTATTGGAAAAGTTATAGAGAAAGGTGAACGCAATTATGAAAGATACATCTACTGTAATTATATAAATTGCAAATTTGTCTTTCCTTTTACCCATTTATAATTTGAGTTTTACTGGATGTATTTTGATGGGACTTACATTGTTAGTTAGATAATTTTTTGAGAGTGGCTGGTACTTCTTGCATGGATGGTACTTTTCTGTAGCGAAATTTTTTTCTGAGTTATTGTTTTTTCTGAAGCACAAACTTGACAACAAATCAGATTGCAGAAAATCACATTACAAGAGAATGTTTCAAATTTAGGTGAACCCGATTGTGAAAGATTACCTTTTATTTAAAGCTCTACTGATCGTATTTTGATTAGAGTTGCACCGTTAAGTAATATTTTAGGGATTTTGTTTCAATATTTAACATATTATTCTACATTTTTAGTTATGGAGATATGAGGAAAGTTCTCAGTGGTGGAGTTGTAAAAAAAATAGGATAAAATCTACAAGCAGAAGGTATATAGTACAGAGCATATATGTTATAGCTATGGAGGGTGTGCAGAGTTTCTAAAACAACGCAGAATGTCTACAGCGTATAGCCTACGCTACATTCCTGAAAGTTCTACAATCACGCGTAAACGCGATTATAAAAGGTATATTTAACTATCTACTTCACATATAAAATACAAAGAGCAATTTTGGTCCGACCACCTATAACTGGAGTTCTTTTGAATGGATTTTGAGAAGACTTGCATTGTTAGTTAGATAAATTTTCGAGAAAGTTTGTCGTATAGATCACATACCATTCTACGTTGCTTAGTTATAGAATTATGTGCGAAAGTTCTTTAATGAGTGAACCATATTTTGAAAGGTTAGCCTTTTTAAAAGGTTCAATGGAATTAGCACTGGTTGTAAGATAATTTTTCAGGAAAGGTTTTAGTATATAACACATTGTTCTACATTGCTTTGCTATACAATTATAGGTGAATGTTCCATAATCTGGTGAACACGATTATGAAAAATTAGTCTTATTCAAATGTTTTACTGAACGGATTTTGATGAGATTTGCATTTTTTTTTATTTCCAGGGATGATTTTAATGTGCTACATATTGGCCTTCTGTTCGTTTCCATATTCCGTTGTAAATAACCAACTAGAAGATTTGCTTCTTAACAGTCCAAATTTTGTCTGAGACATTAGAAGATACAAAATCGTAATGGCGTTCATATTGTTTCCAGCAATGCGGAAGATCATTTGGAGATAAATGTTTATATTGCTATAAAACACAAGATCAAATACACGGCTATATTCAGTTTGACTAAAGGTTCGTTTGGAGAAACCGACCAGCGTAGCGGGCGAAGGCGGCTAGTATATATATATATGTATATATATGTTTCATAAAAATATCTTTCATAGCAAATTAATTTTTCATGTAATACACCAGTAGTTTAAACCACATGATCACAATTTTTCAGTTTTTTGTCCATTATTTTAAATGTATGTTTATTATTTTACATATTGAATTTGAATAATATTTAATTTGAGTTGAATATGCACAACATTAAAATATTAGTAATTTAAACCATTGGCAAAATTGAAAGAAGTATTTCAAATATTGATATTTTATACTGAGCATTACATATACCGTATTTTATGGAAGAAACGCCGCGGCGTTTACGAGTTTGAAAGTTATTTTTTTGTCAAGTGCGGCGTTTTCTTTTTTTTTTTTTTTTTTTTTTTCGCGCGCATAAAATTGGGATAAAATAAAAATTCATTAATCCCATGAATAATAATATATATATTGTTATAAGACTGTTCTCAAGCCCCCTGCTCAACAACGCGAAACCTTCTGACTTCACCGATTATGAAAACTGTGACATTTCGGATGATGATACTGAACAACTGAACCATACAGGTGGACAAAGAAAATCTACTACTCTTCAACTCAGATATTGACAACTCAGAGTTTGAGGGTTTCAAGTTGAAGCTAAAAAGGGATAAAGTGCATGCGACGTAAAAAGCGTGCTAAGTTGCGACGGCCACTTAAAAAAATGTGGAGCGCCTAAGGAGAGGGTCCGCGTCCCGCGCTGTGGATGGTTTTAATGCCAATTGACGTCTTCTTAATTTAAAAAAAAATTACATAAAAATGTTTAAAACCTGTTTTAAATATTTTAAATAAAATTTTAAAATCCTAAATTATTAAAAATGAGGCACTCTACACTGTTCAGAAAACTTTGATTAAAGCTAGGTCAATGAGACACTGTCGACAAAAGTAGTGTTACCACAGGTGCGGCGTTTACGATATTTTTAATCTTATTTAGACCAATTTTGAGGGGTGCGGCGTTTCTTCCATAAAATACGGTACTTGCTGAATTCAACATTTTTATGTTGATACTATGCAAAATCATTTTTGCATATTGTTCTTGATTGTGTCCAATTTTCCTGTTCATAGTATATATAAGGGAACATAAAAAAAAAAGTTTTATTAGCTATATGTGGACTCGAATGAGGCACTCTTTGGAATAATATTTATAGCATTGGTGAGTTTCCAAGTATATTGAATTTCGAAAACTCTTCTTGGATGAAAGGGGGTACCGAAATGAAGCTGTGCTTCCCATAGCTTCGGAGGTCGGGCCCTGCCTAAGTGCATTTAATTTTCAGAAATCGTAATTTTATAACCAAAATTTCTTTCCATGCTTTTAAATTGATTATATTAAATCTTTATATAGTTCATTTCAATAATTTTCCAATATATTTTTAATAATTTCTATTATAGTTTTTCATAGTTTACTTTGTAAGTACTTATATTCAATTTTAGATTATTTATATTAGCTATGTATATTAGTTATTATAACGGAAAAATACATCAAATTGCATTTAACTTAAAAAAAAAAAAATTAATTCTCATTGCTCTTATTTTTAAAGTAATAATTTTAATTTGAACCTTTTATGTTTTTTCACAAAATGTTTTTTAAATCCATTTCTTTAAATATAAATCAAGGAGTTTCAGGGATCAAAACAAAAAATATTTAAAGATCTATAAACTATTGAATTATAATAGACAATTTTAAAATACAGGGTCGCAATTTCTTAAATACAGTATTTAAGCATTCAAACGGCGTGGGGGGGGGGGGGGGTCGGCATGTGGAAGTAGATGTTTAGAAGACTACTTACAAATAGTTATTTCAAAATAATATAGTATTGTAAACTTAGTGTTCAAGAAGAAAATGAAAGGAAGGGGGGGGGGGGGGTAAACATTTTGGAAGAGGTAAGGAGGTTGTGGCAGAGTATCAAAAGAAATAAATAAATAAAAATGAGGAGTGGACAAAGGTGTTTTTGCCTGAATTAAATTTCAACTTAATATATTACATGCATAAAATGCATAGGTAATGTGCTAAAATAGGCTGTACAATAGAATGCAAGTACGTTTCCGTATATTGATAGTGAATTTTCAACTGTGTCATGCGTTTTTTTATTATACTAAATTTTAGCTGACTGTGTAGAATATATACAAATAACATGAAAATGTATAAAAATGTACAAATGTATCATATACAGAGCTCCACAGATGAATTCAAGTACCTATCCGACCGTGGACGGTAATTACTGATATCCGATTTTCAAATGTGCTATGTGCTTTCTAAAATGCTTTCTTGGCTATCTTATTTACATTATTAAATGGCGAAGTCTTGATAAAGCATTTTGGAAGTGTTGGAAAGTCTTTTATAATCTATGCTTGAAGCATGATTTTTCTTTCTTATTATTTAATGAATATATATGTTTTTACTTTTACGTATTAAAACTATACTCTTATATTTATTTTTTAATTGAATATATATATATATATAAGATAGAGTCAATTATCAAAAGCTAAGGAACATAACACAACTCAAATTTTGCAACCTAATAGCATTTTATAATATGTATAATTTTGTAAAGAAATGAGGCTATTGCTATTCACCATATTATTTAACAAAAAATCAGTTATTTTTCCCCTCTTATTTGTTTAGTACAAATTGTATATTTTGCATTAATATGTCGGAATGATTATAGATTTCAAATTTATATTGCAATTTTTCTCTCAACTTTTTTTTTTTTTTTTTAATACAGCTGACGATATTTCTACTAAATTTGTGAATGACCGCTATTTTGCAGCAAAAAACATGCTCCAACTTTAAACAGCTATTATTTGGTCAGTTTTAATCGTGGAATAATGGCTCTTTTTTTTTTTTTTTGTCTTACTTGTCAGTGTAATATAGGAAAAATTTACTAAATATTACTTATAGGACCCGGGGTGGGGGACCGCATAAAAAATAAATTTTCATATTAAAAAAAATCTTTTTATTGACCGAAATCGCTTTTAAAATACTTCTTTACTTCATTTAAAACATTTTTGTAATTGGAACTATATGTCTATGTATAACGGTTTAGGAATCAGCCATTGAACATAATCGAGAGTGAACCCCTGTATACGGTGCGTCACGCTATCACAGTCAACTTTTTCTTTTTTGTTTCCTTTTTGAGCATTTTAAACACACACATTTTTAAATATACACATTTTACAATCACATAATTTAAAAAAAAAATGAATATTAATTGAGAATTTAAATATGCAGCACAAACATATTACGTTTCTTGTTTTCACTTTCAGTTAACATTGTTGTGGATATTTTTGGTGGAAGTAAGTCGAGGGATGGGTGGGAACTCAGCATGCACATTACAAATTTTCATTCAATGATTTTTTTTGTCTCACTTGTACAATGTATTAATATGCACTCTATACTCTGGCATTTTGTTTTTGTGAATCATATATATGTTGCTGCAGCTTTGTTGCATTTATATTGAATATTGTATCCTTTAATTGAATAGATGACGATGCCAGAATTAACTGAAAATTAATTATATGTATTGCGCTGAGAAATTTTGGATATTTGTTAATAATGTCATTTTTTTTTTAAAAAATGATCAGAAAAAGAAAAGAAAAGAATTTGTTAAAATGTGTGGAAAATAGCTGTGAACTTTCCTAATGTATGAGAAAACTACTAGGGTATATTTTGGGTAATTAATGTTTTAAAAATAATTTTTAGTGTTAAGTTTTAATCTACATATAATATATATATATATATATATATATATATATATATATATATATATATATATATATGTATATATATATATATATGTGTGTGTGTGCTTTATTTAAATACTCTGTAAGAAAAAAGAAAGTTCGGGTAATAGTTACATTCGGATGTAACTATATACATACAGAAATAATACAGAAATTATAGTACTTTCTTTGTTTAATATAACAAAATTCTTACAAACTCAAGGCAAGGTTAACAAAGCTTCGGGGGAAAATATAATAATAATAATTTTTTGCGGAAGCATTCCACATCTTTAATTACAATTTACAATCACGTCATTAAAAAAAATGAATATTATTTGAAAATTTAAATATGCAGAGCAAACATATTATGTTTTTACTTTCCTTTCAGTTAATATTGTTATGGATATTTTTGGTGGGAGCAACGTTGAGTAGGAGGGGGGGGGGGGGGTGGTACTTAGCATGCGCAATACTAATATTCATTTAATGATTTTTTCCTCATTTCTATACATATTAATATTATACTTTGATATTTTGTCTTTGTGAATCGTATATACATTGCTGCATGTATGTTGTATCTATATTTAATATTGTATCCTTTGATTGAATAGAGAATTAATGAAGATATCGTTACATGTATTGGAATTCGTAATTTTTAATATTTCTTAATAATATTAATTTTATTAAAAGATGATCAAAATTAAATGAAATAACTTTCAAATTTTGAATTTATGACCGCTAATATGAGTTATTGGAAATCTTATATTATGCTTTTGTCAAATAAAGCTGTATTAAAAAACATTACTTGAAGTATTTTTTGTATTATTTATGTTCATTTTGCACTGTAGTTTAATTTCATTATATAAATACTTAAATACGTGCCAATATATTGAATAACTTCGATAATCGGAGATATTTTGATAAAATTCTCTTACAACCTTTTATTTATTTATTTATTTATTTATTGGGCGCTTTTATGTGGAGAAGGGGGGGGGGGATACATTGAGAACTGAACAAATTTTCTTTGTCTTACCCAGTGAGAAATACCGATGGCTGTATCTATTATCATTCATAAAAATAGGTCCAAAATCTCAACGAAATATCGAATTTTAAAGTGTTCAATAAATTTGTGGAATATTTTTAAATATATCATATAGAAAAAATGAATGTGTAACTCAGACTAAAATCTTCACTCTGTCCATGTTTTCTTTACCTGATGATTTATAACAATATTTTTATCTATAAACAAACTTATAAAAAAAATACATATTGCAGTAATTAATTATAATCAATTGTGCTTTGATTTTTCAGTAGTAAATTAATGTTGCTTTACATAAACAAAAGAAAACTAGTCGGATGTACCAATCCCAAAACTTTCTTCTATCTCATGCATGTTAATACTTCAAAATTCGCTATCACACTGCCAAAATTAAATGGCAATCTATGCATCTCATGAGGATTCTAACGATATGAAATTCCGTGCATTAGTTCTTGAGATATGACTATCGCTGAAATCGTCTAAATTCAGCAAAATGCTGCCTAGCAGCGCCACCTATTGGGTGATTTATACCAAATCCTAATCAGCAACAATTTATGTCAACGTCTGACTGAATCTGAAGTTTGGAGAAAATCCGTACATTAGTTTTTGAGATAGAGCAATAACGAAAATCCTGAAAATTTCTGCATAGCAGCGCCACCTATTGGGTGATTAACACCAAAACCTAATTAACAACAACTTGTGTCAACATACAACTAAATCTGAAGTTAGATGAAAATTGGTCCATTAGTTCTATTGATAGAGCTACTGAGGTAATCGTGGAAAAGGCAGCAGAGAAGCGCCACCTGTTGGGCGATTTACACCAACACCTAATCAGTAGCAAGTCATATGAAGGACCAACTTAATCTGAAGTTTGATGAAAATCCGTGCGTTAGTTCTTAAGATAGAGCTATTGGGGAAATCGTGTAAATCCTGCAAAATTCATCATAACAGCGCCACCTGTTGGGCGATTTACACCAAAACGTAATCATCATCAATTCATATCAAGGACTAACTAAATCTGAAGTTTGATCAAGATCCGTGCATTAGTTCTTGAGATAGAGCTATTGCGAAAATCGTGAAAAATGCAGCATTGCAGCGCCACCTGTTGAGCGATTTACACCAAAAACTAATCCGCATCAATTTGTATTAGGCACTAACTGAATATCAATTTTTATTAAATTCCGTGCATCAGTTCTTGAGATAGAGCGCCCACAAAATTTGTGTCACATACACACAGACAGACAGACAGACAGACAGACAGACTCACAGAGTCACAGACAGACATTTTGTAAAAACATGTTTTTTGGAATCTCCGACCCCTAAAACGTGTAAATCCGTCGAAAACCGGAATTCGAAAATTTTCATGAATCCAATACTTTCTTCTTGTAAAGATGGAAGAAAGTAAAAATCACAGACACTGAATATTACGTAATAAATTATGAAAACGAGTCATAGACAAGTTGATTTAATAATTATTTGTTTAAAATTTAGGATGGTTAAATTTGAAGGTAAACATGAACATATAATAAACATAATATAAAGTAAGGTGAAACATCAAAATCATTTTAGACAGCAAAATGACATTGGATCACTTTTTATTGCATATTTAAATTTTTATCAAACATTTTCTAAAATTTAGGCATTTATAAAAGTCGAAATTATTCAATTGAAACTTATTCCTTGATGGAATTCCTGGTTGCGTCGCTGTAATAATAATAATAATAATAATAATAATAATAATAACAGTAAAATTGTTCAATGTGATCTCGTGTATTTTAAAAACTGCAAAAGAAATTGAAGTACTAATATTTCCCTACTAACAAAAATAGCTGCTATAGGAGAACTTTCCGTTCCTACTGGCTCATAAATTTTGTCAACAGACAACCGATAAGATCTCTTGGACTTCACGCCAATTAAAGGTACACGCCTCTCTGACAGCTGGCAGGGGGGTAGGAACGGTCCAGCATATGAGCTGAACGCGATATTTTTCGCCAGTGACCAGCGCCCTAATATCATTCACAGTCAGCTCTGCCGCACATATATAGTGTGCCTGACTTCCGACTTACCAAAATTCTGAAGGGATTAGCTAAGGTGTCATTATGCACTAATATGGGACTAACAAGAAAGACAAGTGCGATGCATGACAAATATATCATAGCAAACGCGGCAGCGTTAAGCTATAATATGATTAAGAAATAGAAAATGCAAATGACTTTCTTAAATTTCTGGCGAACCAGTTGACATACGACAATGTTTTTTCTTTTGAAAGATAGAACTCGACGAGACGAATAAACTGATAGCATTTAAAAAATTACTGTAGCTTTCAGTAGTTTTTTATTTAATCTTAAACGAAAAAATGAAGACAAAAAATTCAACAAAGCGTAGCTAACGTTCCAGTGGGTGGATTAACTTCGTTTTTGTTTTATTTTGATCCTCTTGTTAAAACTTAGAATAGGTTTTTTTTTCATCTTTGTATGTTTGACGGTCGATGAGAAAATCGAAATTGTCTTTTATAATGTCCCCATAAAATTATAGAAATCTCTCCTTTTCATTTTCTAATTTTCTAATTCAATAATTTATTTCGTGTTGCCACTCCCTAAAAAGCAGTACAATAATTTAAAAAAAAGGATAACACGTGTACTTTTGTTTTTATAAGTCAATAAAAATTGAAATTCAACTGACAGATTTTTGTATTTGTGAAATCGACGTCAACCTAAGCAGATAATGCATAATTGTCATAAATATATATATAAACTTTCTTGATTAATATTTTGAACTGGAGTAATAGACACAATGGAGCACAAACGAGTTGATACGAAAAATAAAAACAGGGTAAACCCCAAGCTTCTGTTCAGGAGCTAAATGTAAGGTTTATTTTAATTATCATCATAACATCCTGACTTACACAAGCGATAGTTATGCAGTAATATAAATACTTCACATACTAAGCATACCTTAAAAAATACCATTCCATCTATTTTTAATAAGGAAGAGATGTCATATACGCACCAGGGTACATAACTGGCGCGATAATGGCGTTATTTTGCCTGATACGGTAACTGAGCTATTGTTGTTTATTTATCAATTATTTTTTTTATTTACTTTTATTTTATTTTTTAAAATTATATAAATTGTTTTGTTCTATAGTTATTAATAATTAAACTCTTCATTATTTATTGTTATTTCCTTTTTAAAATAATAGAAAGTAATTTAAAAATAGATATGTAACTGCTATTCGAAAACGAGGTTTTCGTCAAATTTGCGTCAGAAAAAAACCCCGCACCAAACCCGTTGTTTTATATGACATCTGTGCCTTAAATAATTAGGGTTTCGTTTAACTTTAGGTACTTTTGCTTGAGATATTGTCGAAAATGTACAGCAAAAATATATGGTACTAGTTGATTATCCCGTCGACCAATTTCGCCAAACTATTCGCCAAATGATACAAACTGACATAATTTTTATTTTAAGCAACGGAAGAATAAATAAATTAGTAAAACATTGGCACAGATGTCATATTCGCCCCATATTGGCGCGATTTTTTTCTGACGCCAATGTCATATACGCAACGGGTACTTAACTGGCGCCAAAGTGTCGTTATTTTGCTTGATGTGGTAACCCGGATTATGTTGTTTATGCTGTTGATGTTTTCGCCAAATTGGCAACCGAAAAAAATCGCGCCAATAAGGGGCGAATATGACATCTGTGCCAAAACATTAATAAAAATACTAATAAAAACTTGGGCACAGATGTCATATACGCTCAATATTGGCGTGATTTTTTCCGACGCCAATTTGGCGAAAACCTCGTGGCACAGATGTCATATACGCTCAATATTGGCGCGATTTTTTTCTGACGCCAATTTTCGAAAACATCAGCAGCATAAACAACAATATCCGGGTTACCATATCAAGCAAAATAACGATACTTTGGCGTCAGTTAAGTACCTGTTGCGTATATGACATTGGCGTCAGAAACAAATTGCGCCAATATGGGGCGTATATGACATCTGTGCCAACCTCCTTAATATATCATCTGTATCCGGGTTACCATATCAAGCAAAATAACGACACTCTGATGCCAGTTAAGTACCCGGTGCGTATATGACATTGGCGTCAAAAAAATCGCGCCAATATATATGACACCTTTGCCAAAACTTGAATTAAAAATCACTTGATGACGTAACAAACATGTGTATCGTGTTAAATGTCAAATGAATTAACATTTACTACCATCCATTATTGTCATTTAATCTTATAGTTTGGCGATAATTTTTTTGTCGACAGGATAATCAAGTTGTACCAAGTATGGTACAGATGTCATATACGCACCACGTTGGCGCGATATTTTTTCTGACGCTAATTTGGCGAAAACCTCGTTTTCGAATACCAGTTTCATATATATTTTTAAAAAGAGATTAACAATAAAATTTAAAAAGTTTAATTAATAACAATAGAACAAAACAATTTATATAATTTTAAAAAAGAAAATAAAAGTAAATAAACAATTTATTAATAAATAAACAACAACATTCGGGTTACCATATCAAGCAAAATAAGAAAACTTTGGACCAGTTAAGTACCCCGGTGCGTATATGACATTGGCGTCAGAAAAAAATCGCGTCAACGTGAAGCGTATATGACATCTGTGGCGGTTCAAGTACACTTCGGAACGTTACTTTGAAATCGATGAGTTTCATCGCCAAAATCGCCAAGATGCCTAATGATCATCGCCATTGAATATATAAATAATGCTATATTTGCAAACTTATAGGTCAAAATATAAGAGGAACCTCGGTTCACGACCGCTTCTGTTTATAACCAGTTCGGTTTATGTCCAACTTCGGTGATCAAAATTTGACTCGTTTGGCGTGCAATATCTCGGTTCCCGACCAAGGCTGCCGAATAGTTCGGTTGGCAACCCTCACATAACTCTTGTTATTAGTCAAGTTTTGAGTAAGGTGTGCATATCAGAGTGCTTTGTGTACCTTTATTACTGTAAAAAAATTAACTTTTTGTTTTACTTTTACTCAGGTTTGCGCTAATTTTAGCTCTCATTATGGCTTCTAAGAATGAGAAAGTGCTTAGTGATAGCAGTAGTAAGAAGCTTAAGCGAATTACTGTTCAATAAAAGAAATTGTAGCAAAGCATGAGAACGATGTTAGTATAACCGGTCTAACTAAACAATACGATGTGGCCTAAACCTTCGATTTTCACGATAATCTACAATATATGTTACGCTATCGTATGTGTCACAGAAATCGCGATTATTTGTTAATTGTTTAATGGCAACGCTCGAATGAAACGCATCTCATTGGTTATAGAACAGCATTTAATGCATCACCATACCTATAAGAAGGGTTACCATATACGGGACCCTGTTCTGTCGCAAAATACCGCTAAGTTTGTCACCAACTTCGTGATATATCGCCAAATTCCTATAGACTTCCATTGTAAACTAATAGGGTTTACTTGTTTAGGGAGAATCAACAAACTAAGATATTTTAATGCAACAAAAACTAACATCAGTTTAAGGAATTATATTAGTTATATTTAAGGGATCCCAAGTAAATTAAATTATGAATAAAAATAACGTGAATTTGATTAAAAAACCTGGAACCTCTTAAAACAATGTGCATAACTTGGTTAAATAGTGCATTATTGTGCGAAATAAGAAAAAAAGTATTGGGAATATTTAAAGCAACTCAAGTTTATTTATATTCAATATATAATTATCAAAAAATTTAAATGACTAGTATTAAAAAATGCTCTGACGAGCACCAAAAAAGGCTAATATGTTTAAGTATGAAAAAGGGTTTGACAAGTGCTTCTAATAGAGCATGAAAAAGGACAAGGGGTCCCTTCTTGGCTGCAGCTCACTGTCAATGCCAACTTTGAAAAAATCATATTTGCGCTTTTTTCATATAAAAAAAAAATCAGCCACAGTTACGATAAAAATGTGTAGTGTAAAGACACAACCAGTAAAGACGCAGCCTGATTAAACATGAATGTAAGGCGACATAGTACCAAAAACCTTAGTTCCTACAGCGTATCACACTCATGTAGGGCCACCAAGCACGCCCGCAATGTAGAACTGTCCAGAAAACTGATTTGTAGTGCAGTGCAGACTGTTGCAGCACTCTGCACAGGAACAATTCCACATGTGCACGCATAACATTATATTTATTAATTCATTGATTGTTGAAATTAAAAGCAAGTGGCTGTGGCTGTACAATGTACTATGCAGTACAGCAATGCATGTAAATTATAAACGAACATTAGACGCATACACCTTTAATACGGAAGTACAAAAGCACAGTGTGAATGTGCGCTGAGGTTCAAAAATCAAAAGCATAATAGGAATGTACAGTGTAGTACAATTTATAGAGAAATAATGGTACACAGTGCACTGTACAAAGTTGCATTGCAGACGCATGCGCTGTACAACAGTGCAGTTAACATGTAAAGCGCGACGGAAAGTTTTACTAAAGTACCGCGAATTTATTTTATATGGAAAAAGCGCAAATATGATTTTTTCAAAGTTGGCATTGACAGTGAGCTGCAGCCAAGAAGGGACCCCTTGTCCTTTTTCATGCTCTATTAGAAGCACTTGTCAAACCCTTTTTCATACTTAAACATATTAGCCTTTTTTGGTGCTCGTCAGAGCATTTTTTAATACTAGTATATAATTGAATTGATCTAAAAAGTAAGAAGTAAACTTTTTTTACCATTTAATCTGACCGTTTTGGCAGGTAAAAGAGGTTTAGTCCCTTCAACCCTCCGCATCCCCATATTTCGGTGTGGCATGGAGATGCGACTGAAAAATGAAAGTTAATAAGCTACTTTTACAGTCAACTCTTCCGCACCGGATTTCAGATTTAGACGAAATCGACTTGAGATTTGCTGTGGTGTTACTGTGCATTAACATACCCCCGCATTGACAATCTTGGCGCCCGCCGACTATGGGAAAAATTAAAAAAATCCTTAAATTAAACTACTTTTAGATTTGTCGAATTTATTTGTAGGTCTCTTGAACTCAGTATATATGTTTTCATTTATCGAGTAAAACAGTGATTTCAGTCATTTGAAAATGGATTTTGTGGTCTCAAGTAAATTTGGTCGCAGGACTGAGGAGGATATTGGATTAACAGGAAAAACAAATTCGTGGCATGCCAGAAAATAAAACAAATTTATCTGAAAAAGAAGGAATATCAGCCCTTTTTTCATTTCACTGCGATCTCTTCAGAGGTGGAATGGAGCTGTAACGTCATAACCCCCGTCCCCATTGAATCCTTTGGTGTATGCTGGGGCATCACTGTGCACTAATATATGGGACTAACCAGAATAGCTGCGTCGCAGAAAAAAATTAAAAATTAATCTCAAAAGAAAGAAAAAAAACTGGATTTTTTTTTCATTTCATATTTGATTATTTCGGAAGAGTAAGTAACCCCATCAGCCCCTTCCCCTCATTGGGTATACTGTGGTGTAACTGTGCGTTGATATGAGACTAGCCAGAACGTGTAGTTCGTTGTATTGCAGAAAACAAGTGCATTACAAATTCATCTCGAACAAAAAGAAAAATATCAGCCTTTTTTCATTTCATTTTCGACTATTTTGGGAAGGGGCTGTAACCCATCACCCCCTTTCTACTTCTTTCGGTATAATGTGGTGTCACTGTGCACTAATATGGAACTAAAGAGAAGAGAGTGTCTAGTCTGTTGAATAATAGGAGAAAAAAAATACAAATTTATCTCAAACAGAAAGAAAAAAAAGCAATATTTTTTTATTTCATTTTCGACTATTTCGGGAGGAGGGGGCTGTAATTCCATTAGCCCCCTCCCCATCTTTGGGTATGCTGTGATGTCAATGTGGACTAATATGGTGTTAACGAGAATGGCTATTTCGCTGTATGGCAGAAGAAAAATTACAAATTTATCTCAAACAAGAAGAAAAAAAACAGCCTTTTTTTTTCATTTCATTTTCAACTATTTAGGAAAGGGACACCCCATTAACCCCTTTTACCTCTTTGGGTATAATGTGGTATCACTGTGCACTAGTATGGAACTAAAGAGAAGAGAGCAGCTAGTCTGTTGAATGATAGAGGAAAAATACAAATTTATCTCAAACAAAAAGGAAAATATCAGAACTTTTTCATTTCATGTTCGAATTTTTGGGAGAGGGCTGTAACTCCATTAACCCCCTTCTATCTTTTCGGGTATAATGTGATGTCACTGTACACTAATATGGAACTACAGCGAAGGGAGCGGCTAGTCTGTTAAATGATAGGGGAGAAAATGCAAATTTATCTCAAATAGACAGAAAAAAATCAGCTCTACTTTTTCATTTCATTTTCGACTATTTCCAGAGGAGGAAGTAGTTGTAATTCCATCAGCCCCCTCCCCATCTTAGGGTATGCTGTGATGTCAATGTGGACTAATATGGTGTTAACGAGAATGGCTATTTTACTGTATGACAGAAGAAAAAAATACAGATTTATCTTTAAAAAGTAAAGAAAAAACACTTTTTTATTTAATTTTTCGCGATTTCTGGTTGGGGGGGGGGGGGCTGTAACCCCATCAACCCCCTTTCTCTTCTTTGGTGTCCATATGGACTAATATGGAACTAAAGCGAAGGAAGCGCATAGTCTGTTGAACGATACGGGAAAAATGCAAATTTATCTTGAACAGACAGAAAAAATTCAGCACTATTTTTTCATTTCATTTTCGACCATTTCGAGAGGAGGGGGCTGAAATTCCATCAGCCCCCTAACTAATATAACTTGGACTAATATGGTGTTAACGAGAATGGTTATTTTGCTGTATGGCAGAAGAAAAAATTACAGATTTATCTTTAAAAAGTAAGAAAAAAACACTTTTTCATTTAATTTTTTGACTATTTCGGGAGGAGTAGGGGGGGGGGGGGCTATAACCCCGTCAGCCCGCCTTTCTCTTCTTTGCTGTCAATGTGGACTAATATGGGACTAATGAGAATGGTTTGTCCGCTGTATAATGGAAAAAAATTTAAAAAATTTCCATAAAAGAAAGACGAAAAATCAGCACCTTTCTATATCACTTTCGAAAATTTCGGGGGGGGGGGGCTGTAGCCCCATCAGCCCCCCCCCCCTTGGGTACGCCACTGGCTCGAATGAAACACATCTCATTGGTTATTGAACAGCATTTCAAGACTCCCTTATCATAATATGATAAGGGAGTCTTGCAGCATTTAATGCATCTTTATACCTATAAGGGGGGTTACCATAGGGGGACCCTATGTTATGTCGCCAAATGCAGCCAAGTTTGCCGCCATCTTGGCGATATATCACCAAATTTGGCGACCAAAAATAGTCAACGAAAGTGACGCCAACTTGGCGCTATCTCTAATATTTCGCCAAATTCCCATAGACTTCCATTGTAAACCAATAGGGTTTACTTGCTTACAGAAAATCAACAAATTGAGATATTTTAATGCAACAAAAACTAATATTAGCTTAACCCCTTGGGGACGAGCGACCGGTATACGTGTCACGTAAGGTGCTCAGAATCCGTGATTATTCCCACCAGTAAATTTTTATTGTAAATTTTGCGTTATTTAATCCGAGCATTTTCCCGATTAATTTTGCAAAAATTTCTGTTTTGAAAAACCGGTGATAAAAGATTAAAAATTCTGTAAAAGTCACTCACTCGTCTTGAAGGGGTTAAGGGATTATATTAATTATATTTAAGTGAGTCAAAGTAAATTAAATTATGAATAAAAGTAACATGATACAATGTTTAGCATGCTTTCCCAAACATAAATTTTAAGGGCAACCAAAGTAGTCCCCAGGGTATCGTTCAGGTGTAACACTTACGGAATTTTATATAAGAATGGGCAGGATATAATTTCTTTCAGGCAGTTGGGACCTATGTTTATTTCGAAAGTATGAGAACATACAAGAACTCGAAAACAAGTTGTAAATTTTGAAAAGGGAATAAAGGGTGGATTTTGCAGGGCAAATGTAAATAAAAATATTCTCCCGTAACAAGGACCAAAAGGTGTTTTCCCACGCAAGAAATAGTAAAGGAATATAATGCATTTGAGAGAAAACCAATGGGGTTATAGTTATTATTTACATGAGTAGCCCAGTGGTAGGGGAGCAAAAAAGGCCCAAATCGGAAATAATTAGGGGAAAGCTGTAAATTGTTTTAATCCCTCCAATTTATGTCTAGAATGAATATGCTACGTTTCCCCCCTCTTACTAGGTGAGCGTTAGGAATTATACATTGATTTATAGTCAAAAAACACGTTTTTTTAAAATACCGTACCACTTTCTCGAAATCACTAACTTTTTCAAAAACATTGTCAGCACAAATGTTGTAGAGCTTAAAATTCTGAATAAAATGAGTACCTACACTTAATACTTTTGTTGAATATTAAAGGTAACAATTCTACTTTAAAGTTTTAGTCCCGTGGTCAGAGGGTTGAACTCAGAATTAATTAGGGGAAAACTGGAAATCGTTTTAATCCCTTCAGATTAGGTCTAAAATGGATATTCTATGTTTTCCTCTTCGTACTAAGTGAGCGTTAGGAAATATGTACGCATTAACATTCGAAAAACACGTTTTTCTTTAATATTTGTAACAATATCAGAAATTGCGACCTTAATTTTGAACAAAAATATTAATGTGAGTATTCATTTTAATCAGAATTTTAAGCTCTACAACATTTGCATTGGCAATTTTTTGATATAGTTAGCTGTTTTGAGATAGTGTTAAGGTAATCTGGTCTCTCTTATCTTGAAGCTCTTGATTAGTGATTAAGGCAAAATTTTGAAATGGAATTGCGACCTTAATTTTGAACAAATATATTAATGTGGGTGCTCATTTTATTCAAAATTTTATGCTCTACAACATTTGTACTGACTATACTTTTGATAGACTTAGCTGCTTTGAGATATTCTTAGGTAACTTGGTTTCTCCGGACTTCAAGCTCTTGATTAGCGATTAAGACAAAATTTTGAAATTAGAATTGCGACCTTAATTTTGAACAAAAATACTAATGTGGGTGCTCATTTTATTCAGAATTTTAAGCTCTACAATATTTGCATTGACAATGTTTTTGATAGAATTAACTATTTTGAGATATTGTTAAAAATATTAAGGAAAAACATGTTTTTTGAATATAAATTCGTACATATTTCCCAACGCTCACTTGGTACGAGGGGGAAAACATAGAATATTCATTTTAGACCTAATTTGAAGGGATTAAAACGATTTCCAGTTTTCCCCTAATTAATTCTGAGTTCAACCCTCTGACCACGGGGCTAAAACTTTAAAGTAAAATTGTGACCTTAATATTCAACAAAAGTATTAAGTATAGGTACTCATTTTATTCAGAATTTTAAGCTCTACAACATTTGTATTGACGGTGTTTTTGAAAAAGTTAGTGATTTCGAGATAGTGTTATGGTATTTAAAAAAAAAAAAAAAAACGTGTTTTTTGACTATAAATCAATGCATAATTCCTAACGCTCACTTGGTACGAGGGGGAAAACGTAGCATATTCATTCTAGACCTAAACTGAAGGGGTTAAAACAATTTCCAGCTTTTCCCTAATTATTTCCGAATTCAACTCCCTAACCACTGGGCTAGAGAGCCACTGAGCATTTTAAATTTCCAGGGGCGTAGATGTTCAGGGAGTGGAAGTGTTCTCGATTGGCTGCGGAAAAGGGGGCCATTGAAATGTACATAATTTAGAAAGCTATATACACGAGAGCACGGAGTTTTTTCGCAGTGATTTTCGTATTTTAATTTTGAGATAGTAGTGTAACTTACAAATTATAAATGAATATCGGTGTTTTAACATTTGGTAGTATTTATTACATAAAACTTAAAATTATAATTAATGCATAAAATGAAAGAGCAAGTCAAACAGTTTTACCTACAAGCTTACAAGTGTTCAATGTGAGCACCTTTCGTCACACGGCACACATCAAGTCGATAGCTCAGTTCTTCCCAAACGTTGATTAGCAAAGAAGTTCTCTTCAGACGCTCACCCAATCTGGCGCCATGTGATTTCTACCTGTGGAGGTTCATAAAGGATCGCGTGTATGTGCTTCCACTACCAGCTGATCATTGCAGCTGTTGCAACAATGACCCCAGAAACACTAATCAACGTTTGGGAAGAACTGATCTATGGACTTGATGTGTGTCGTGTAACGAAAGGTGCTCACATTTAACACTTGTAAGCTTGTAGGTAAAACTGCTTGACTTGCTCTTTCATTTTATGCATTAATTATAATTTTAAGTTTTATGTAATAAATACTACCAAGCGTTAAAACCCCGATATTCATTTAGAAACACCCAGTATAACGCGTGGATTTTAGTGTGGCGGCCACGATGAATTTAAAGAGAGAAGGTAAGGGATTCATTCTACCAACTCTGAATATGTATTTAAAATATTAAATAAAATATTAAAAAAATTAATTGTATCACAAGTAAAATTTACGGACATTCTCTACTATTCATAAAATGTATTGCGTATTTTATAAAATAAAATAATGTTTCTTAAATTGAGTTTTTATTTTAAGAATTTGGGTTAACACTTTATTTGAATAGAAATCCTTAATTTTCTCATTTTCCTATACGTTCATCGGTCATCTAAATTATAAAGTAAGGAGAGAAATTAGTCCCCTAACAATGGTGCCGTGACCAGGTGTTTCATTGAAAAAAATTTCTTATAAACGATTCCAAATTTTTAGCTTGGTCAACGAACTTCGACTTCTACCACGTTTGGATTAAAAAAAAAAAAAAAAGAACAAAAAATCATGCATCCAGCATAGATTATGTAGCACTTTCCAATACAGTCAGAATTCGGTAATAAAACTTTACAGTTTATTAAGATGAAAGATGTCTGATTAAAAACAATTTAGAAAATGCATAACGAAATCCAAGTTGAAAATCCAATTACTGAAATTACCACCAGTAGTCGGAAAAATATCCGAATTTTTTGTGCAGGCCTAGGATCTATAGATCTGTATGTATACTACGTAGTATGCTAAAAGTTAGTTGAATTAAACGCATAGCACAGTTGAAAGTTTCTATTCAGCTATTTCCGTCAATAAATGGAAATTTACTTGAGATCTTTTGTGAAATCCTGTATATGATTTATAGAATTTATTGACGGACATAAATCATCAAGATGAATAAATGTGCTAAAAATAAACTAATTTCTTCAGTTACATAAACAATATAACTTTTCAACTTAGCCATAAATTTCTTTATATAATAATGTACTTAACTTTGAAAATCCTGTGATGAAGATAATTACTTTTGAGTGGCTAAATTAGACTCATAAACTATAGCAAACTGTTTTATTATTATTATTATTATTATGTAACTTATAATGTAAACATTTTATTCACTCTAAAAAATGTAGCTAACCGAGAAAGAGCATATAAAAAAGCTCTCTTATTACAACTTACACAGTGTTAATTAAATAACTTAAAATGTCACTGGATCTTCATTTGATAATATACAAATAATCTAGAATTTCTTTACTTAAAGGAGGCATAAAAAGGTCATACATTGGAGAATATAATTACATCTCCAAATAAAAGGTGAAAAAGTAAATAATATCGTCAACAGACACGATTTGGATATACGTAAAAAGAGGATGTTCTGTGAATGGATATCCTGAAAAAGGGTAAGTCCCAATTTACATTATCGTACTCACGCCTATTTAATGGGATTCAAAATCCTGTAATTTATACACGCCAAGTAATCTGTAAAAAAATAGTTATACAGTTGAACTTCCCTTTAACGCAGTCCCTATTTAATGAAGTTTTCTACTAAACGAAATTTTCTGCTGAACCTTGACTTTGAACGCCATTAACATGTAAATTAATCTCCATATTACGAAAAATATATTCTATATAACGAAGTTTATTCGACTTTTGTACGTGTTCAGCAATCAAACCGGGAGGTTGTTGTTGCGACGTATGTATGAATTTATTTCAGCGGATTGCATGAAAATAAAATTACAGTAGAACCTCGATTATCCGAAGTAATTGGGACCGACCATCTTTCGGAAAATCGAAATTTTCGGATAATCGAGAATGCTTCAATTTTAAAATTAAGGAGAAATACAGGCGTTATTTGTTATTATGGTAAGAAGTGCTTAAAAAAAAATAAAGCAATAGCAAAATAGAAACAATAATAAATTACAGAGCTTTAATTTTGAAATTAAGTGCCTTATAGCTATTTCACAAATGTTTGAAACACTGTTTTGTTGGTCGCAGTTTCGATTGCCTTTGCTTTGAAGCTCTATTACGAAGTTTTTAAATATTAATAGTTCGCCATAGTATCACAGTCTTTCTGCTGCTCCAGCCAAGCCAAACCTTTTACAAAACATTCAAAAGCTTCAGAATCGCTAATTTGTTCGTTTTCTTCGTTCGTTCCAATCCGCAGCTTACGGGAGCTCAAGTTAAATTCAAAGGAATTCTAAGAAAGGAGATCGAAAATATTTATATGTACCCGTGTTTCGGAAGAGACACAAGTACGTACAAATATTTTATATAGACGCTTGCACACGAGGAATATGATAGTTAAAAAAAAAAAAGTTTTCAAAAGGATTTTGCACACAGAGATTGTAATAGTAAAAAAGAAAAAGCTTTAAAAATGGATTTCGGTTAACCGAGAGTTTCGGTTAAAAGAGTTTCGGATAAAAGAGGTTCTACTTTATTTATTTAATCATTTCCATTCAAAAGAAGAAATTTAAAAAGCCTTCGATACAAGAAGAAGGGGATTCCAGTTTCACGAAAATGATACAGATGAATTGTTCGGATACTTAAAACAGCGGGAAAACTTTTTATGAAAAGTGTATTTTTTGTAAGAAACCTGTAACAAAGAAATATTAAAGACATTTTGAAAGTTAAGGATTTGAAAGACTGAGAAAAAGAGAAAAGTTACGCTACGCTTCAGTTTTTGTTAACCTCTCTTTATTATGGGATTTTTTAGACATTATTCTAATAAAATTTTACTCATGTGTCTACATTCCATTTAAAAAAAAATACTGCTTGAATTATATTGCCTGAATTATATAATACTGCCTGCATTTTCCCAATATTTCCATTTTATGTGTATTTTTCATTTAATGCATATGTATTTTATTATACAAATTTCATGCATTTGAGTTGATTTCTATTTAAAGAATTTTCTTCATAACGAAGTATTTAAGTGTAACGACGAGACTTCGTTAAATGGAAGTTTCACGGTATTTTAAAACGCGTACCACAAATGAAAACGCAATACCAGCAATTTATTCTTTATAGGTAGTACTGCAGCCAAATACTTTTATGTGTTCCTCTAAATGAACGACAAATTATATGTACACCGGATTTTACAACAAGCTCTTTGTAGTACAACTTTGTTGATTACATAAATTTCAATATGTTTGAAATAGTGTAATATCATTAAAACACACCGCAAACGATATTCCCCAACGGAATTCTTTTGAGTGTCCCTGTAAATGAACCGTAAACGCTACAAACATCACTTCATTTTCAATACTGAACATGTCATGGTAAACCCCAATAACATATATCAATTTCATGACAATCTGATAATATTTAGCAGCATGGACAGACGGACGGACGGGCTTAAACGCTTGTGTTAATTATTTTATAAAACATTTTTCTCTTCTAACTGGCCGCAGTGTGAGAAAAAGGATGTTCATAAAAAGTAATCGAATCATTTTATCGCCTTTCCTTGATAGAAAAAGGAACGATATTATAAATAACGGTATCTCAAATACTAAGAAAAAAGAGTTGTTATCTTTGTTTCATTCCGGCCAGCACGAAAAACGTTTCAACCTGTCATTAAATATCGGTAAATAGAAAGCTTTTTTATTTGTTCCTTTACTTTTAAAGAAAATATTTCTCCGTTTATTTCGTCAATGGGCATTTTTTTTTCTTTTCTTAAGTACAAGAATTGGATTTATACATTTGACGTAATAGTTTTCTGCTATTTAAAGCTCAAGGCTATCGAAGAGAATGAAGCAAAAATATTTGTCTATTCTTTTTTACATGTATTTTAAAAATAGACGATTTAATTTTGATTCTAAAAGAAAGAAAAGTTAATACTAATAGTTCATACACTATTTTATTACGTCGACTTTACCGAGTTTTAAAAAACTTTCTTACAAAAAATTTACCATAGCATATCATTAATAATGTCACACATCAAGAGGAGGTCAAGGGGGTGCACAAAGTGTGACAGGAGGGCAGAGGATTGGTTAACATTTTCTGACCTCATATCTAAAATATGAAAATAATTAGGTAGGCATTGTTTTCAAGCAACATAGTAAAGTTCATTAATAAAAATGTATTTTTATTCAGGTAGTGTTACATACATTTCCCCTTTTACTTTAAATTACAACAGTTTGAAGTAAAAGTACACATAGGATCTTAACTTTTTTTTTAAAATCTTTTATAGTATTATTTATACGAGTAGGTAATAGATCGTATATAACTTTTTGTTTCTTTTACCCATAAAATTAGCTCTAAATTAAGGGCTGCTAAAAATGTGACGTCACAAGAGAGGGAGAAGGGTATTATCACCCGAGTGTGACAACATGTGATGTAAACGGAGTAGGGGTCGATGCAGGTTTTCATTCTTGGAGCCCATTTTGTGAAAAGTAAAAGTTATTTTTGTGAATTTTATTATATTTTTCTGAAAAATAACATTTTGTAACGAAAGTTGAAATCCAGTTACTGATATTCGAAACAAGAGTTTAACAAAAACTTCTGATAAACCCCTTGCTAAAGTTTTTGCTTTTCGTGACCTGGTTTTATTAAACCCCTTGCTAAAGATTTTGCTTTTCGTGACCTGGTTTTATTTACAAATTACACATTTTAAAACAGTTTTTATGAAAAAGAATTTTTAGAGGGGGCCTATTTTATTAAAAGGAATTTTGTGAAGGGGCCCATTTTATTAACCATTTGGAAAAATGGTAATTGTTCGCGTCAGGATGGGAAATCAAAAGCATATCTGAAGGTTTTTATTGGTTTAATCCGCATTTTATTCGTCTTCTGATTGGTCTATACAGTAATATGTATTTCCCTTTACTTTCAACAGAGATCTGTTGCCACTATGACAAAAAATTAATAAAAACTACAAAAAAAAAATTAATAACTCAGAAAAATTGAGATTAGCTTTCAAACAAATTGCATTTAAAAGTACATTTTTTTTCTCTATACGACGGTGTAAAAAGTAATAGTGTAGGATGTTTAGAAGTTTAAGAATGAAATTTCATTTAAAATGGGTTGTCAGATTTCTTGGAAATCTGACGATGGAAAAGCCTTTTCCCGAACAGCCAATGAAATGCTTCGATAATACATAAGTTTCAGGTGGATAATACGTACGAGTCGCAGGCGATTTCCGTCGCTTGCAATTTTTACGTGTCATAACACTATTAATGTTTAATTCATGGCGTACGTAATGTATGATCAACTCCGTGCTACATTTTATCCTTCTATATATAAAAAAAAGTTTTGATTTGGAAATGGACCAATGACAATCTGCGTAGATATTCCGGGTAGATCCACATCCAATTTGAATGCTTAAGCATGGCCTTTCATCGTTAATATTAAAACAACTGTTGCATACAAAAATATGAAAATCAGTGGTATTATAGAGAAATGTCTGATAAACACGCTGATGCAGACAGTTTTCAAATCGAAGAATTATTTTAAGAGATATTTAATGCTAAAGTTAGACAAAATCGTTCCATTAAAAAAGTTTTATTGGAGCAAAAACTATACATGAGAATTTAATCATCTTTAGATTTTATACGTTATAAGTTCCCGGTGTGCAGATTGTATTTATTTTTCTTATTTGACTTATTTTTTGAGGTTTTATTTCAATTTTAAATTCAAATTTTCAGCATTTCGAGAGATATTTTTTACAAATTTTAGAAAATGTTATTAATTTAAACTATTGCCAGTTGTATAAACAGCGCAAACAATAATGTTTACTTCAAATTGAAAATTTATTTTACACGTGACTATTATAAACAGAAAATATAAAAAGCAGGAACTCATTGAAAATTACGTCATAAAAATTATAATTACACGTGAATTTTAAAAGAGACAGAATATTGTAAAATAATAAATTCATAAACATGCGTTAGAAGTCTTAAATAGGAGAATTTACGTCACATTTACGTCACATTACACTTATTATATAAAATGAACAAAAAATAATATTGCTAAACAGTTTAAATTTAAAAATTGCTCGAGACATTTATTTAATATTTTAAGATGATCATAATATTTCATTTCTAGCAAAAGTATTTTTACGTGAATATTAAAAAGAAAAAGAAAAGTTTGGTGAAAATTACGTCAGATTATATTTCTCAGATTCAAATTATAATTCAATCTTCCGAAATCTTTTTAAAGCTGATCAAATTGTCGTGCTGTTAGAGTCTGCGGTGTCTGAACGGGGGTGGACGAGCGTAGCTCGTAGGGGGCAGAGCCCCCCAGTGTCTTAAATTTTAGTCTTTGAAAAAATCATTTTCCAAATGGTCGTTGTAATTTGTTAAATTCCATTTTTTTAAATTTATTTTTGTGAAGGGTCTCATTTTATTAAATAGATTTTTATGAAAGGGCCTTAAACAGGCCACAAATTTTGCCTGGTTCGACCCCTGCGGAGGGATGGGTAAAAAATCACAAAACCAATTTGATTAAAAAAATAAATTATTTATTAAAACTAACACTAGATTAATGGATGACCCCTAAAAAGAAAATTATTTTATTTTATTTTATTGCTAACAAGAAACCCGCTCTTCTCAGGGAGAGAAGGAAAAAAATAAATCCTCATCAGAAAGACGCAACGCATCCATCGGTGAGTATGAGATACCGGGTGTCCCAAAAATGACTGATGGATTTTAAAATTCAATAACTTGCAAACGGTGACAGATATTTAAAAAAATTCTTGCAGGATGGTTATCTAAGATGTCAGGAGTTTTTATACTGCGATACTCAGTTTCAGTTACAAATAGCATCGATGGAGGGCGCTGCAAGCAATAACCGCTAAATCCAGGCTTGATTTTTCGGCCTCTCTCTTCTTTCATGCGAAAAAAGGAACTTAAAATGTATCGAATGGATCCCGCAGTACCAAAAATCGGGTCTGGACTGAGCACTTAACACTCTCAGCGCCATCTATTGATTGAAATTCGAACTAAAATCAAGAATCACAGTAAAAAACTCCTGGCATCCTACATAACCCTCCTGCAAGAATTTCTTTAACATCTGTCACCGTTTGCAAGTTATTGATTTTAAAATCCATCAGTCATTTTTGGGATACCCGGTATATAATACTGAAACGGCAATTTCACCTACAAAAGTAAAACATGTTACAATGCTTGTTAAAAGGAAATGCACTTTTCACTTTTATTTTCGGTTCAGACTAAGGTTAAAGCCTCACATTGGACATACCAAAGATAAATTTAAGTAATTTAATTTCCACGGATAAACCGAGCAGTGAAATAATTAAACAAGCTAAATGTCAAAATCCATCGTTGAAATTGAGGCATTTTAAAAAGAAAACGAGCATTTTCATACATGAATTCGAAGCATTTTACTTATGACTGCATGCGCGAAAATGAGTCGTTTCAGCTTAAGTCTCAGAATTCTTACTATAACGTGGAAATTATTACTTGTTAGGTGCGTTCGTAGTATATAAATACCTAGCATCTAAAGTCGTCATCTGGTCCATCCGTCTGTCATATAACAGCGCGAAAATTACGCAATCGAACTGTTTGAAATTTAATATAAAAAATCGTTGGAGAATTTTGTCGGGTCATTTCAAGTTTTATGAAAATTGAATCAAAACTGAAAAAAGATATTAATAAAAGTTTCCTTCATTCTATTAAATCCTATCACACGTAAATAATTCAGCGGTATCCCATGATAGGTCATGATTCTAGGTTACCATGGTGATGACGTCCTATTTAAGATGGAGTCCTATTATTTAATTTAAAGGGGTCCGGGATACAAAAATTTTCAAAATTTGCAGAAACATTTTATTTCATTAAAACTTTCTCTGTTTTTTTCTGCTTAAAATGACATTTAAATCATGTTTCTATCTGAATTAGAACAAAAAATATTATTTTTTTCATTTTTTTTTTTTTTTTTTTTTTTTTTTTTTTTTTTTTTCAAAATCTAGCTTTCAAGCAATGGCTGTCATGGAAACGACTTCTTGTAAAAATGCGTTTTTCTTTATGATAGGTTTTTTCACCATTTCTCGTATTTCCATTTTTATAACTCGAGAACAGTTAAAGATAAAGGGTTCAACTTTGGAAAATATCTTTTTCAATTATTTTACTTTAATTTTGATTCAGCATATTTGAAAAAAAAATATTTACTTTTGAAAATATGATTTTTTTTTTTTTTTTTTTTTTTTATAAATTAGTATTTTTAAGAATGCTGAATCAAAATTAAAACTTATATGCTTGTGTGTTTATTTAAATGAAAAAAAATTGAAATTCTATGCATAATATTTCGAGTTACAACGATTTTAAATTACACCACTTTTTTAATAAATTTTAAATAAAAAATTTTTTTAACAATTATGAGAAGTTTTATCATGTGATTTTGTTTACAAATGACAAGGTTAACCATCACAAAAAAAATTCAGAATTTTAACTCAATAAATAAAAATTATTTTAAAATGTGTCCTGGACACCCTTATATAGAATCGTAATAAATTTTGTATTTATGCATTTTTGTATAAGAGTGCAACAGCTATTCCACCAAGATCTGAATATTTATAAAACGAGTTACAGTACGAACGTAAATCATTTGCCACATTTGAGGTACAATTTCCGACTTGTTTCATTTTTTCGACCACATTGTCCTCAAATTATGGAGAAACCATTTCATCACATTTTATAACTAGTTGGATGTGCCAATCCCAAAACTTTCTTCTATCTCATATATTTTAATGTTACCAAATGTTGTTACATATGTCAATATTTCATTTTTATTAGTTCAATACTATATCAACTTTGACTTTCATCTTAAATTTCTGCTTCAGTCAATTAATCGGAATAAAAACTAGTTAATATTGAGCATGATATTTATTAAAATCACGGATAGTCGCGAATTGTCGGCTTATCAGGATGGGAAGTTCCCGTCGATTCACGGGTGTACAATAGAACTACGAAAAATTAAGACGATTACACAAAAATCGATATTACAGCGCTCCCTTCCGGCGGAATTTTTCCACATTCAGGGAAGACCTTCTTGCCATGGCCTAAAACATACATAAACTAGTTGGATGTGCCAATCCCAAAACTTTCTTCTATCTTATACATCTTAATATTTCAAAAACTAGTTACACATGTTAATACTTCAATATTATTAGTTCAATACTATACCAACTTTGATTTTCATCTTAAATTTCTGCTTCAGTCAATTAAACGAACTAAAAACGAGTTAATCTATATCATGATATTTGTTAAAATTAATAGATTTTCCTTATTCTGTTGTTATCAGATGTTTACGAATACCCGTCTTAGCAGGAAGCGACTTCCCGCCTTTGCACGAGCCGCCAATGGACAATAGAACTACGAAAAATCAAGAAAAGTATACAAAAATCGCTGTCACAGATCCCCTTTACTGCGCAATATTTCCAAATTCAAGGAGAACCTGTTGGCCATAGCCAAAAACATGCACAAAAATTTGGTTCAATTGTATGCATAATTTTATACACTTTTCGATTGTACAATAAAAAAAATGGCACAAACATCGCTATTACAGCGCCCCCCTTCCGGCAGAATTTTTTTCAAATTCAGGGAGGACTTTTTTGCCATAGCCAGAAACGTACACAAAAAATTTAGTTCAATTCTATGCATAAATTCATACACTTTTCGATGGTACAATAATGAAAATGGCACAGAGATCCAATTATAGCGCCCCCTTCTGGCGGAATTATTTCAAGTTCAGGGAAGACTTGCTTGCCATAGCCAGAAACATACACAAAAAATTTGGTTCAATTATATACATAACTTCATACACTTTTCGATGGTACAATAATGAAAATGGTATGCGGACATCGCAATTATAGCGCCCCATTCCGGCGGAATTTTTCCAAATTCAGGGAGGACCTCCGTGCCATGACCAAAAACAAACACAAAAAATTTGGCTCAATTCTATGCATAACTTCATTCCGTTTTCGATGGTACAATATTCAAAATGGCACAAAAATCGCTATTACAGCGCCCCCTACCGGTGATTTTTTTCCAAATTAAGGGAGGATCTGCTTGCCATAGCCAAAAGCTTAAAATAAAAATTTGGTTCAATTCTATGCATAACTTCATACATTTTTGGATGGTACAATATTAAAAATCGCACAAGAATCGCTATTGCAGAGCCCCCTAGCGGCGAATTTTTTCCAAATTCAGGGAGGATCTGCTTGCCATAGCCAAAAGCTTAAAATAAAAATTTGGTTCAATTCTATGCATAACTTCACACACTTTTAGATGGTACAATATTCAAAATCGCACAAAAAATCGCTATTACAGCGCCCCCTATCGGCAATTTTTTTCCAAATTCAGGTAGGATCTGCTTGCCATAGCCAAAAACTTAAAATAAAAATTTGGTTCAATTCTATGCATAACTTCATACACTTTTTGGTGGTACAATGGCGACAGACAGACGGACAGACGACACACGGACAGACAGACATTTTCTATAAACACGTTTTATGCGATCTCTGACCCATAAAATGTGGAAATCCGTCGGAAACCGGAAGTCGAAAAAAATTTCGATTACAATACTTTCTTCTATTGAAGATAGAAGAAAGTAAAAAATTGGTTCAGATCTATTCATAACTTCATACACTTTTCGATGGTACAATATTCAAAATCGCACAAAAATCGTTATTGCAGCGCCCCCACCGGCGGATTTTTTTCCAAATTAAGGAAGGATCTGCTTGCCATAGCCAAGAACTTAAAAAAAAAATGGTTCAATTCTATGTATAACTTTATACACTTTTCGATAGTACAATATTCTAAATCGCACAAAAATCGCTATTACAGCGCCCCTTCCGACGAATTTCTTCCAAATTAAGGAAGGACTTGCTTGCCATAGCCAAGAACTTAAAAAATTTTTTTGGTTCAATTCTGTGCATAACTTTATACACTTTTCGATGGTACAATATTCAAAATCGCACGAAAATCGCTATTACAGCGCCCCCTACCGGCAAATTTTCCAATTTTTTTTCCAAATTAAGGGAAAACCTGCTTGCTATAGCCAAAAACTTAAAAAAAAAAATTGGTTCAATTTAATGCATAACTTCATACACTTTTAGGTGGTACAATATTCAAAATAGCACAAAAATCGCTATTACAGCGCACCCTTCCAGCGGATTTTTTCCAAATTAAAGGAGGAACTGCTTGCCATAGCCAAGAACTTAAAAAAAAATTTCAGTTCAATTCTGTGCACAACTTTATACACTTTTCGATGGTACAATATTCAAAATCGCACAAAAATCGCTATTCCAGCAGCCCTTTCCGACCGATTTTTTTTCAAATGAAAGAAGCACCTGCTTGCCATAGTCAAAAACTTAAAAATAAAATTTGGTTCAAATCTATGTATAACTTGATACACTTTTTGATGGTACAATGGCGACAGACAGACGGACACACAGACATTTTCTAAAAAAATGTTTTTTGGGATCTCTGACCCCTAAAACGTGTAAATCCGTCGAAAAAAAAATTTCGATTACAATATTTTCTTCTATTGAAGATAGAAGAAAGTAAAAATCTAAAAATCAAATAGAAATTATATATTTTTTTAACATAATGTAATTTTCACTTGTTAAAATGTTTAATATTTATTCGGTCCATAATCCTATAAATTTTCACCGTCAAATAGAAATGTTTTATAATATTAATTTAGGGTCCTAGTATATGAAAAAAGACGAAAGACTTCCATGGCGAAAGTTATTTTGCATTTGGTAGGAAATGGTTTTATAATTATTATTCAATTTATAAAACTGTAAAAATTAAATACTGTCATTAGAAAAAAAAATATTCTTTCAAATTTATATATACAGTGAAACTCGTTTAAGATACGCCCGCTTAAGATACGATCCCGTTTAAGATACGAATTACCTTCGGTCCCTTGAAAAATGCCTATTAAACCTGTGTAAAATTACCCGCTTAATATACATACGCATAAGATACGATCCCGCTTAATATACGAAGAAAATTTGTCCCTTGATGTAAAAAAACCCGCTTAATATACGAAATGGTGCTTATATAATCCGTTTATCACGTGTCTTTACTCGAGTCTTTGTCTTGGCGCCTGCCCCCCTCCCTGCCCGTTTCTTCTTCCCCTTTTAAGTTTGAAGTCCCTGTGGAAGGATCGGGAAAGTTCTCCTTAACATCATAATCACGTGATGTGACGCAGCTCCATACCGTGCCTTCGCAGCGTACTCCAATCTAGGGGAAAATCCCTAGATATAGGGAAACTCAAGCCTATTTAGGGAATTCCCTCTTATTTCTAGGGAATTTTTAGAAGACTAGCAATATTTTCTTGAAATCCAATGGAAAAGAAAAAGGATTTTTTTTTTAGACTTCTGTGTTTTTCTGGCAATGAACATGATAGATGGAAGAGAAAGTAAAGAGATGGGCAGGGGGGATAAATTGTCTTTAAGCAATTCTTTCGCTAACAGAGGGTGGGGGGAGGTTGTTTTTCTATAACACAAACCGGTGTTCATGAATCTCGTAAGTGATTCAGCCAGGCCGTTCAGCCAATCAAAATGCAGAATTTTTTCCATTTCACGTGACTTTAGAATATAGGGAATTTTTATTCCGTAGTCTAGGGGAAAATGGAAACCTATCTGAGAACACTGTGCCTTCGAAACCTCTGTACCGGCAAAGCTGTAGAAAGGGCATTGCGTAAATCTAGTCTTTTGTTTATCCGCTGAATAGTAATAGGAGTAAGTAATGGATGAGCAACTTAAAGTAAAAAGAAAACCACTTTCTTTGACTGAAAAACTGGATGTGTTAAGGAAATACGACGCCGAGAATGTGATAAACAAGACAGTCTTTGCCAAATCTGTGGGAATCCACGAGTCAACTCTTCGAGCTCTGTTAAAAAATAGACAAACTGGAAAGCAGTGCATAAGCTGGAGGCTCTAACAGAAAGAAAATTAAGGTGGCAAAATTTGAAGAATTTGAGAAGATTTTATTTCAGTGGTTCACTCAAACCCGATCGATGAACATCCCAACTAATGGATCATTGATTAAGGAAAAGGCCTGCGAAATTGCTATACGTCTTGGGGTGGATTTCACGCCTAGCAATGGTTGGCTAGACCGCTTCAGACAAAGATACGGCATAGTTTATAGGAAGGTATGCGGAGAGTCGACAGCTGTGAATGTAGATGATGTCAAATGTTGGAAAACTAACGTGCTCGCGCCGCTATTGAAAAAGTACTCAAGATGCAATATTTACATGTCGACGAGATAGGTCTTTTTTTTAAATTAATGCCAGATAAAACTATGGCGTTTAAAGGTGAGAAATGTTCTGGGGGCAAACTTAGCAAAGAACGTATAACTGTTCTTGTTGGTTCAAATATGAGCGGAACAGATAAATTAAAACCCCTCGTCATCGGCAAGTCACGGAATCCTCGCTGCTTTAAAAATGCTAGAAAATTGCCCTGCGATTATGAAAGTCAAGCCAAAGCATGGATGATAGGCGATATATTCGTTAAGTGGATCCGCAAGTTCGATGAACGAATGAAAAAGGAGTCCAGGAAAGTATTGTGTCTCGCCGACAACTGTCCCGTCCATCCCAAGGATATCCCCGGTTTACAAAACGTCGAACTAGTCTTTTTACCCCGTAATGCAACTAGCGTTGTTCAACCCATGGATCAGGGCATAATTCATGTTCTCAAAATGAAATACAAAAGTCGTGTAGTTGTACGTCATCTACACCAAATAGATCATCGTGAAAAGGATCTGTCCTGCCCAACCTGTAAGCCTATTAACCTCTTGGATGCCATGCATTTCCTGAGAGCGTCCTGGGAAGACGTAACATCAACCACCATTGTGAACTGCTTCTGTAAAGCCTTTGATGTCGACGGCACTTTTCGAAACGTTGACATCGCAGAAGAGGAGCTGTATCAAGAAGAATGCGAAGATTGGGACTCATTTGTCGAAATTGACGATCAGCTTGTAACATGTGAAGTTCGTTCTATCCCGGATATAATCGCGGATGTCAAAAGTTCCGATGAACCTAGGCCT
Source organism: Maratus speciosus (assembly GCA_963932465.1). Taxonomy (NCBI): domain Eukaryota; kingdom Metazoa; phylum Arthropoda; class Arachnida; order Araneae; family Salticidae; genus Maratus; species Maratus speciosus. The sequence goes on from OZ010794.1 coordinate 551,579,763, forward strand.
TCAGAAGAAGAAGTAGAAGAAACGGATGTGCCAGCCATACCATCATTCGCATCTGTAATGAGCTCATTCAGCTTACTTCGACAGTACGCCTCTTCGATGGATGCTGGTCCCTCTGTCGAAGATTTTATCTACAACATCAACAAGGCAGAAAGCTTCGTGATAAAATCTCGCCCTAAGTTGCACCAAACCAAGGTAAACGACTTTTTTCCAACAAATTAAAACTACTTCACGTACTTTAATTTAGATAATGTAACAAATAATTATTGTTCCTTGCATACATTTATTTTGTCTTTCTAAAAGTAATTATGAAAATTTGTTATTTTTCCTGTTTAAGTATGTAGTGTATTTTAGTTTGTTTTCTAAAGATTAACAAAAATTTCGTTTTATTGTCTTTTTATAATTTGACATTTTAATTTTGTTATTGTACAAACGTGACTCAATAAAATTTTTGAGAAAAATAAAGTAATTCTTTATTTCAAAATTTTAAACTTAAATTTTCTATAATATCTAAAAATTGTTAGAAATGGGTAAAATGAGAGTTATAAATGGTTAAAATACGTTAATAACAATGTGCACTGCCTTATTATTACTCGAGAATCTATGAAATCCGGATAAGATACGATCCCGCTTAAGATACGAAATGCTCTCGGTCCCTTGATTCGTATCTTAAACGAGTTTCACTGTATAATTTCTTTATATAAAAGGCCGCAATTTGCAAAAAATAATTGAATCTATAATAATAAAGAAAGAAGTTTGTGTGTGAGTGAGTGAGTGTGTCGACGGTGTTCTGAAGAGACCGCTGCACGTAGAGCTACAAAATTTGGGGAAAAGGTACGTCTATATATGAAGTTTTGCACCTCGAAGCCAGATTTTCGATTTTTTGATTAGATTTTTTTTAATTTAATTTTTTATGCGATTTTTAGCACTTTTTTAAGTTTCGAGGCGATTTTTTCCATATAAGTGAGAATGCTTTCTTTCTTTTAACCCAATATAGTAAATTTTGTTCCCTTTTCAAAAAAGTTTATTCGGAATTCATGCAGAGATTTTTGAATTTTTAGCGAATTTTTTATGCAATTATTGAACAGCATTTAATGCATTTCCATACCTATATGGAGGTTACTGTACAGGGACACAGTTCTGTCACCAAATGCCGCCAAGTTTGTCGCCAACTTGGTGGTATATCGCCAAATTTGGTGACCGAAATGAGTCGCCAAAAGTGACGCCAACTTGGCGATATCTCTAATATTTCGCCAAATTCCCATAGACTTCCATTGTAAACCAATATGGATTACTTGCTTACAGAAAATCAACAAATTGAGATATTTTAATGCAACAAAAACTGATATTTATAATAAAACACTCATACTACAATATATATTAAAACACACATGCACACATAAATAACGCCTGTATTCAACAGTTAAAGGTATATATAAATATTATACAGACATACAAACAATGAATACAATAAACCTAACTGGAGTGAAAAATTAGCCAGAGCCAGGAATCGAACCCGAGACCAAAAACTAATATTAACTTCAGGGATTATATTAATTCGATTTTTCCACATTAGGGAAAAGAATGCGGTTTCTTTCTTTTAACCCAATATAGTAAATTTTGTTCTCTTTTCATAAAAGTTTATTCGGCATTCGTGCAGCGATTTTGGAATTTTTAGCGAATTTTTTATGCGATTATTGAACAGAATGTAATGCATGTCCATACATATAAGGGGGGTTACCATAGGGGGGGATCCAGTTTTGTCACCAAATAACGCCAAGTTTGTCGTCAACTTGACGATATATCGCCAAATTTGGCGACCAAAATGAGTCGCCAAAAGTGACGCCAACTTGGCAATATCTCTAATATTTCGCCAAATTCCGATAGACTTCCACTGTAAAACAATAGGGTTTACTTGCTTACAGAAAATTAACAAATTGAGATATTTTAATGCAACAAAAACTAATATTAACTTAAGGGATTATGTTAATTATATTTAAGGGAGTCCAAGTAAATTAATTATGAATAAAAGTAACATGATCTAATGCTTAGCATGATTTCCAAAACATAAATTTTAAGAGAGCCCACAGGTCAAAGGAATTAGATTTGAAACTTTCATCCAATTATAGTAAATTTTGACTTTCGTGATTCTTGAACTTTTTGTGATTTTTAATGCAATTTTTACGTTTCTTCGCGATCTGCTGCAATTTTTTGACATTCCATTTTTGACCTAAAGTACATTCTGCCCTCATTTCAATAAAGTTTTTCCGGATTTCGTATAGCAATTTTCGAATTTTTCGGGAATTTTGTATGTGATTTTTAGTGTATTTTAGCGATTTGCTACTATTTTCCCACATTAGTGAAAGGAATCAACTTGCAATCTTCGAACATAATATATATATATTTTTTCTCTTTTCAGAATTTGAGAAGCGATTAAAAATTTATTCGCGATATCGTATTGTGATTTTCAGAGTTTTTTCGTAATTCCTGCTGTTTTTTGACGTACCCGGGCAACGCCGGGCAAGTTCGTTCTCTTATCAAAAAAGTTTATTCGGAATTCGTACAGCGATTTTTGAATTTTTAGCGATTTTTTAATGCGATTATTGAACAGCAGTTAATGCATCTTCATACCTATAAGGGTGTTACTGTAGGGAGGACACAGTTCTGTCGCCAAATTTGGCGACCAAATTTAGTCGCCAAAAGTGACGCCAACTTGGCGATACCTCTAATATTTCGCCAAATTCCCATAGACTTCCATTGTAAACCAATAAGGATTACTTGTTTACAGAAAATCAACAAATTGAGATATTTTAATGCAACAAAAACTAATATTAACTTAAGGGATTATATTAATTGAATTAAGGTAATCCAAGTAAATTAAATTATGAATAAAAGTAACATCAAGCAATGCTTAGCATGCTTTCCCAAACATAAGTTTTAAGAGAGCCCGCCGGTCGAAGGAATTAGATTTGAAACTTTTACCCAAATGAAAATCAAATTTCAAAGTGATTGCTTAAAAGGCGCAAAGGCCAACATAGTGAAAAAGATTCCAAGCCGGGACTCGAACCCGGGCCATCAGTATAGCGTACTGACGTTCTACCGACTAAACCACTTGGAACGATACCTAGCTCGGAAAATTTCTCACTATCATATGTTGGCAAGGCTACAAACGTAGCACAAGATGGAATATTTATCGTGAGCCACCGACCTGGGGCGAGCACGAAACATAGTTAAATCCAGCATCGAAAGAATCTATATTAATATATGGAAATTATTCCAGAGAGAAACATTCCCCTTGCATACAATATTTCAAATGAAAATCAAATTTCAAAGTGATTGCTTAAAAGGCGCAAAGGCCAACATAGTGAAAAAGATTCCAAGCCGGGACTTGAACCCGGGCCATAAGTATAGCGCACTGACGTTCTACCGACTAAACCACTTGGAACGATACCTAGCTCGGAAAATTTCTCACTATCATATGTTGGCAAGGCTACAAACGTAGCACAAGATGGAATATTTATCGTGAGCCACCGACCTGGGGCGAGCACGAAACATAGTTAAATCCAGCATCGATAGAATCTATATTAATATATGGAAATTATTCCAGAGAGAAACATTCGCCTTGCATACAATATTTCAAATGAAAATCAAATTTCAAAGTGATTGCTTAAAAGGCGCAAAGGCCAACATAGTGAAAAAGATTCCAAGCCGGGACTCGAACCCGGGCCATCAGTATAGCGCACTGACGTTCTACCGACTAAACCACTTGGAACGATACCTAGCTCGGAAAATTTCTCACTATCAAGTCCCGAGCTCACTATCAAGGTTCTCACTATCAAGGTTCGAGTCCCGGCTTGGAATCTTTTTCACTATGTTGGCCTTTGCGCCTTTTAAGCAATCACTTTGAAATTTGATTTTCATTTGAAATATTGTATGCAAGGCGAATGTTTCTCTCTGGAATAATTTCCATATATTAATATAGATTCTATCGATGCTGGATTTAACTATGTTTCGTGCTCGCCCCAGGTCGGTGGCTCACGGTAAATATTCCATCTTGTGCTACGTTTGTAGCCTTGCCAACATATGATAGTGAGAAATTTTCCGAGCTAGATATCGTTCCAAGTGGTTTAGTCGGTAGAACGTCAGTGCGCTATACTGATGGCCCGGGTTCGAGTCCCGGCTTGGAATCTTTTTCACTATGTTGGCCTTTGCGCCTTTTAAGCAATCACTTTGAAATTTGATTTTCATTTGAAATATTGTATGCAAGGCGAATGTTTCTCTCTGGAATAATTTCCATATATTAATATAGATTCTATCGATGCTGGATTTAACTATGTTTCGTGCTCGCCCCAGGTCGGTGGCTCACGATAAATATTCCATCTTGCGCTACGTTTGTAGCCTTGCCAACATATGATAGTGAGAAATTTTCCGAGCTAGGTATCGTTCCAAGTGGTTTAGTCGGTAGAATGTCAGTGCGCTATACTGATGGCCCGGGTTCGAGTCCCGGCTTGGAATCTTTTTCACTATGTTGGCCTTTGCGCCTTTTAAGCAATCACTTTGAAATTTGATTTTCATTTGAAATATTGTATGCAAGGCGAATGTTTCTCTCTGGAATAATTTCCATATATTAATATAGATTCTATCGATGCTGGATTTAACTATGTTTCGTGCTCGCCCCAGGTCGGTGGCTCACGATAAATATTCCATCTTGTGCTACGCTTGTAGCCTTGCCAACATATGATAGTGAGAAATTTTCCGAGCTAGGTATCGTTCCAAGTAGTTTAGTCGGTAGAACGTCAGTGCGCTATACTGATGGCCCGGGTTCGAGTCCCGGCTTGGAATCTTTTTCACTATGTTGGCCTTTGCGCCTTTTAAGCAATCACTTTGAAATTTGATTTTCATTTGAAATATTGTATGCAAGGCGAATGTTTCTCTCTGGAATAATTTCCATATATTAATATAGATTCTATCGATGCTGGATTTAACTATGTTTCGTGCTCGCCCCAGGTCGGTGGCTCACGATAAATATTCCATCTTGTGCTACGTTTGTAGCCTTGCCAACATATGATAGTGAGAAATTTTCCGAGCTAGGTATCGTTCCAAGTGGTTTAGTCGGTAGAACGTCAGTGCGCTATACTGATGGCCCGGGTTCGAGTCCCGGCTTGGAATCTTTTTCACTATGTTGGCCTTTGCGCCTTTTAAGCAATCACTTTGAAATTTGATTTTCATTTGAAATATTGTATGCAAGGCGAATGTTTCTCTCTGGAATAATTTCCATATATTAATATAGATTCTATCGATGCTGGATTTAACTATGTTTCATGCTCGCCCCAGGTCGGTGGCTCACGATAAATATTCCATCTTGTGCTACGTTTGTAGCCTTGCCAACATATGATAGTGAGAAATTTTCCGAGCTAGGTATCGTTCCAAGTGGTTTAGTCGGTAGAACGTCAGTGCGCTATACTGATGGCCCGGGTTCGAGTCCCGGCTTGGAATCTTTTTCACTGTGTTGGCCTTTGCGCCTTTTAAGCAATCACTTTGAAATTTGATTTTCATTTGAAATATTGTATGCAAGGCGAATGTTTCTCTCTGGAATAATTTCCATATATTAATATAGATTCTATCGATGCTGGATTTAACTATGTTTCGTGCTCGTCCCAGGTCGGTGGCTCACGATAAATATTCCATCTTGTGCTACGTTTGTAGCCTTGCCAACATATGATAGTGAGAAATTTTCCGAGCTAGGTATCGTTCCAAGTGGTTTTGCCGGTAGAACGTCAGTGCGCTATACTGATGGCCCGGGTTCGAGTCCCGGCTTGGAATCTTTTTCACTATGTTGGCCTTTGCGCCTTTTAAGCAATCACTTTGAAATTTGATTTTCATTTGAAATATTGTATGCAAGGCGAATGTTTCTCTCTGGAATAATTTCCATATATTAACTTTTATCCAATTGTAGTAAATTTTGACTTTCGTGATTTTTGAACTTTTTGAGATTTTTAAGTTTCTTCGCTATCTGCTGCAATTTTTTGACATTCCATTTTTGACCTAAAGTACATTCTGCCCTCATCTCAATAAATTATATTCGGACTTCGTATAGCAATTTTCGAATTTTTCGGGAATTTTGTATGTGATTGTTAGTGTATTTTAGTGATTTGTTACCATTTTTCACTTTAGTGAAAGGAATCAACTTGCACTCTTCGAACACAATGTATATATATATTTTTCTCTTTTCGGAATTTCTGCAGCGATTTAAAATTTTCTCGCGTTATCTTATTGTGATTTCCAGAACTTTTTGCGCAATTCCTGCTGTCTTTTGATGTACCCGGTCAACGCCGGGAAAGTTTGCTAGTCGTTAATAAAATACTTATTATTCATCCTATCAAGTTGAAATAATTTTTTTAAAACTTGTACTGGATGACAATTGATGTTAATACAGTTTTTTCAAATATTAATTCATTAATTAAATTAAATTTTAATTAATTAATTTTAGTTTTATATGGGAGACAAAATGGCGGCCATTGGTTACTGAACAGCATTTAATGCATCTTCATATTTATAAGGAGGGTTACCATAGGGGGGGAACCCTGTTCTGTCGTCAAATACCGTCAAGTTTGTCGTCAACTTGGCGATATATCGCCAAATCTGGTGACCAAAATGAGCCACCAAAAGTGACGCCAACTTGGCGATATCTCTAATATTTTGCCAAATTCCCATAGACTTCCATTGTAAACCAGTAGTGTGCAGTGGCGCCAACTTTTGAAAAATACTGGGTGGTCTGAAAACCTTTTTACGGTAAAATGGCACTTCTATTTGTATATGTAAAAAGAGTGAAGTTTGTAGACGTGACTTCTGAAATGATTTGGAATCAAATCGATTTTTTTCATTTATATATATATGATCTGACGGATGTGGAAAATTGTCTTAAAACGATTTGGCAGCATTTTCTGAAAGATTCTATAATCCAAAAAATGGAAAGTGCGGAATAATAGCAACTACAAATTGAGTGCATTTACAAAGAAAAAAATTAATTCGCTGATATAGGAAATCTCTTTTTGAGAGGAAATTGTCTGTGTGTATTATTTTAGGATGAAGGAGCGCAAGGGGCAGGTTGTGCTTTAGGCTCTTGTGTCTCTTATTTTCTTATTTATCATTATATTTTTTTTATCATTATTTATCATTATTCATTTATTAATTTTTACCGTATTTTCAAACTAAATAATTACCGTATTTTATGGAAGAAACGCCGCGGCGTTTACGAGTTTAAAAGTTATTTTTTTTTCAAGTGCGGCGTTTACGATTTTTTTAAAATACCAACTGAGTTTCCTTAATTTAAAAATTCATAAAAATATTTAAAATCGGATTTAAATATTTTAAATAAAACTTCAGACATCTTAAGATATTAAAAACGAGGCATCCTACATTGCTCAGAAAACTTTGATTAAAGTTAAGTCAATGTGACGCTGTCGACAAAAGTAGCGTTCCGATGGATGCGGCGTTTACAACGGGTGCGGCGATTACGATATTTTTAAGCTTATTCAGACCGATTTGAGGAGTGCGGCGTTTCTTCCATAAAATACGGTATGTGAATGTCAGAAGATAATTTCTTTTCAGCGATTGAGAAATAAATAAGCACGAAAATAGAATAATGAAAACTGGGTGGGCTGGAAGAGCAAATTATTGGGTGGGCTCTGGCCACACGGGCCCATATAAGTTGGCGCCACTGGTAGTGTGTACTTCCTTATAGAAAATCAACAAATTGAGATATTTTAATGCAACAAAAACTAATATTAGCTTAAGGGATTATATTAAATTTTTCTTTGATGACCTAAGTCGGAATTGACTTTAAAAACAAAATTTTTATATTACTTGTTTTATAGGGTTGTTAAAAAAATACCTGGAGGCAAAGACTCCGAAAAAGAATTTGTGTAGGAGAACGGGTCTAGTTGGCTACAGGGGTAAGTAGGCGCAGTCCTCATAAATCGCCTGTTTATGGTTAGATTGCGCAACCAGTCATAGAGTACCTTTCTTCTTGCTTTTTACAATCCTGATTGTAGTTTTGCAGCGTTACCTACGTGCAGTGGACATTTATTACGATTTTTCTGTTTTTTGCACTCATAAGTAATTTTTTGTTACTTCATTCTTTTTCTAATTTCTAATACTTATCTTAATAATTGCGATTTAACTTGTGCACTTTTTCTTAGTGTATGATTAACTGTACCTACCCCATATGTGATTTACTTGGATTATTTATGCTTAGATGATTACGTGTTCCTTTTATGAAGAAATTTATTATGGGGCTAGTAGGCGCATTGAACACGGGGCAAGTTGGCTCGGTGTTTGGTGTATGCTGGTAGCTTGAAAAACAGCAAACAACGAGAAAAGGGGTTGCAATGCAAGATTTTGTGCACATGAGGCTTGCCCAAACGAAGACACTCGATTTTTTATTTGTGACAACCGTAACTCTGATGATGATATAGAGTAGGATAGAAGTTAATCAATGTTAATGTTTTATTCATTATTTTTATGTCTGTATAATTTAGAATTTACATTGTACGGCTATAACGCCTTTGTTTAAACTTACTGGTAATAATGAAATTGATTTCGCTTAACTGCGTGTCTTATTTGAATTTTTATAAAGCGTGTGCCAACTTATCCCATAGGTATAGGCAACTTGCCCCGTGACGGGGTAGGTTGGCGCACAATTTTCTTTTTACTTTAGGAATCCGTTAAACATAAACTACAAAAATTACAAACTCAAAACTCCGGGTATTTATAGCCCAATGCCTGTTCTTTGAAAGTACAGTTAAAATTTCATAAAAAACTTAAACAAAAAATTAATAAAAATCAATAACTAAAAACTGCGCCTACTAGCCCCGGTCTCCCCTACTTCAAATGTTTAACTGATTTTATTTAATCAAACATGTAAAACGCCAGTAAAAATTTAACAGCAGCTGATCCGGCCTTTAAAGTAGTGATGGGCGATTCTCGAGATTTTACCAATCGAGAAAAATCGTCATCGTAAAAAAATACAATCGATACAGTCATCGATTACTTCCCGTAATCTACAATCGAGACAATCGAGATGTTTTTACAATCGATTATTGATTATTATTTTACAGGCTTATAGAGTAATTTTTAAGTTTTTAGTAAATACGTGGCAACTAAAGATAGATGGAGTAAAACAACATACCAAGAAATCGATGTAAATTTAACACTGAGATGCTCTGAAAAAAGATCTTCCTTTGAAGCTAAATGAAAGGTTGTGAAAAAACAGAAGCAATAATGTAGTTTGCTGCTATCATTTTCATTAACTCTTTCATTCAACTTCAATTGATGGAGGGGCACCTGATATGAAGCCTTTAGAAAGCTGTATTCTAACATTTGTTAATAATCTTAATACAACTTGTTATGTAATACATCTTATCAGTTCAGTTTTTAAGCCTTCTCAAAGAAATGTTAATCCCTAAACCTACCCCCTTTTCTGTACTAATGGTTTATGACAATTAACAAATTGTTAGAAATGCGTTTAAGAAATTAACTTTAATGTTACAACATCTCCGCTATAGTATTTATCTTTCGAATATTATGTGCCATTCTATATTTTAATACAGGCCAATAAAGTCTAAATGATTAATATCTTTAAGATATGTTCCGTATAAATTTGTTTAATAAAGTGTGCATACTAATGTTTCGATAAAACACTGTAAAACATTTTAAGATTGTAATGTTTGAGCATATTAATAATAAGTATCATGGATTTTCATATCAAATTTTATTTTATATATGGCAATGTGTATTATGTATGCAAGTCTAGTAAATTGAGAGTACTACAGATGAGCCAGATGCCAGCAAAATGAGTTGAACACGTTAATCCCAACCCCTCAGAATTTTTCAAAACACTCTTTTCAAACAAGTTTTTCAATTATAAGATCTATATGTTATCAAGAATTAATGGTATCAAGTTTTAATGGTAAGAACAACGCTATTTTTGAACGCTAAATAACTTAAGAAAATACTTTCAGTTCATTTACCTACTTTTAAAAATATTATTTAAATTATTCAAGGATTGTAATATCTTTTTGCTAATTTTGTTTTGTTATAAGTTCCCTTTTATTTTTAATGAAAGTGCGATGTCTAAATCGCGTAATTATGGCGCATTCGATAGAATTGAATAGCTTTTTCACATTTTCGATAAAGGCAAAAATTTGATACAAGTTAAAGTTTCCCTAAATATCTAATGCTGTAAGATTTCCCGTTGATCGAAAAAAAAGAGCTTTATCGAAAAAGGGGAAGAAAAACCAGACAAATATACGTACTTGCTAAAAAGGGAACCTGTGTAAACCGGAAACTGCTTACCACTCCCTATCGATGCCAAAATGATTCTTTAAATTTGCATTCCAATTAAAAATAGTTACTTTCTGAAACATTAACGAACTTATTTTTATTCACAAGCGCATTAGCTAGGATCGAATTTTTTCCTTTTTCGCTAAAGGCAAATGTTTCAAATTTTCGTAAATGCGAGCCTAATATTGGGGAATTTCACCATTAATCGAAAACAAAAGAACTTTACCGAAAAACAGAAGGATAACCGGACTCATATACCAGCTAAGTGGGAACCTACCTAAGACGGAAACCGGTTTCCATTCCCTAATGATTCCAAAATATTTTTTTCTGTTTGTACTTGTACTTAAATCCAAAGTAGTTACTTTTTGATTCATTTAAAAACTCAATTTTATTCTCAGGTGCATTGTATCCAAAAATGGAAGGATAACCGCATAAAGATACCAGCTAAGAGGGAAACTGTCTAAAACGGAATTGGTCTTTGGTCCCTAGCGATTGAAACATAACTCTTCGTTGTCTGTACCCAAATCTAAAGTAGCGCCTTTCTAACTCATTTTCATTCTTAGGTGCATTAGCTACAATCGATTTGCATTTTCACATTTTCGATAAAAGTAAAAGGTTTGATTGAGGAAAAGCTCCTAAATGTTGAATGCATGTCTAATTCTGTGGAATTTTCTGGTTGGTCAAAAGAAAAAGAGCTTTATCAAAAAATGGGAGGATAACTAGACAAACCAGCTAAGACGGAATCTGTCTAAAACGGAATTGATTTCCAGGTTCTAAATGGGCCCCTAACATGACTGTTGCCCACCTGTACCTAAATCCAAAGTACTATCTTTGTGAGACATTCACGAACTCATTAGAATCGAACAGCATTTTCCTTTTTTCGGTAAAGGCAAACGATTTAATACAGATCAAAATTACCCTAAATGTCTAATGCTGTAGAATTTCAAAGTTGATCGAAAACAAAAGAGCTTTATCGGAAAGGGAACCAGACAAATATATTTGCTAAGAGTGAACCTGTCTAACAAGGAATTGGTTCCAATCTCTAGCAATAGCTAATGAAGTTTGATTAAATTCCGTGCATTAGTTTTTGAAATATAGCAGCGTTACCTGTTGGGCTATTTGCACAACAAACAAATCAACACCATTTTACATCTAGGTCTAACTGAATATGAAGTATTATTAAATTTTGCGTATTACTTCTTGAGATAGAGCGTTATCAAAATTTTTGTCACATAAAAGACAGATATTTTCTAAAAACTGACCAATTTATCATGAATCCAATACTTCCTTCTTGTAAAGATAGATGAACGTAAAAATGGAAAAATGCCCCACACAAACTGAATTAAAACCTTTTCAACTTAAGTATATGTAACAAAATCACACGCCTCCTAATCTATATCCTTCTTTGAGAAACTATGACTTAAACCAAAAACTCACCAAGTGTCAATCTGACTGCGAAAGCTAAATAAATACCCAAAGAACTTCTAACTCATAAGAAAGGGCTCCATTACTGTTTTTCTAAGCTGGGATTTACATCACATTCATTTCGGTGACTTCCCTCCTTTACGCTAGTCAACCCAGCCTACGTAATCATGACGTAGATGGAATATGCTCATTCATTTCTCTCTCGCTCTCTCTCTCTCTCGCACCTCAACTAAAGTCTGCTAGATGCAAACCTTTCGTTTATCTCGAGAGATACCTCTCCTCCATGAAAACCTCTCGCTTACCTCGAGAGATACCTCTCCTCGATGAAAACCTCTCGCTTACCTCGAGATATGTCTTCTCGGTTCTAACTAAGGCCGAGAATGGGAAATCACTTTTCTTCCATTCTCGACATGTTACTCTCGATGATTGTCAAGAAAACTGATTTCTCGTTCTCGGTCAAGAAGGGCAGAGAAGAGATATCGAGGGGAGAGCTGGAAAGAGAGATAGGTATGACAATGAGCAGTGAAATGATGGAGTCTTCCGATAAATATTATGCATTAAATAAAAAAAATTCAAAGACAGAGATTGGTGAGTTTCGGGGGGCGCAAGAGTGAACACACGGGGGGGAGGGGGGGGGGGATTTTCAAATTTTTACCGAACACGTCATGTGATACATCATCGGAATTTGACAACCCATTCATATTATGAACCTTTCTCCCATTCACAGTTGAATTTCAGGATGCGGGGGGTGAGGGTGTGCGCAGACAAATCTTTAAAACTGTAGCGATATCTAGAATAATTATCATTTAAATGGGTTTTTCGTCGGAGCCTTCAGAAAAATAATACTTATTAAATATAAAAATATTAAGAGTTGGGGGAATTTCGGGAGTATTCAAGGGGCGTGAGAGTGGACCCACAGGGGTGCAATTTTCAAACTTTTATGAAACCTCTCATGTGATATATCTTCGGAAATCTTTCTGACTACTCTTTTATATTATGAACCTTTCTTCCCCAAAATGGAATTTTGGGGGTGGGGAGGGGCGAACAAATTTTTAAAACCGTAGCGATTTCTATGATAAATGGCATTTTAGATGTGAATTTTTTTATGGGGTCTTCCGGTATTTATTATTTATTAAACATAAAAAGTGGGGGCTGCATTAATTCCGGGGCGAAAGAGTGGACCCACTGGGGAGAGGGGTCGGGGAAGCAATTTTCAGACATTTTTTGAACCCGTCATGTGACATATCATAGAAAAGCTCTTGGATAACTCTTTCATATTATGAGACTTTCGTCTCAACCTCCCCAATTTTGCTCTCACTGTGAGGGGGGGGGGGGGGGTCGTTTTCAAAATTTTTTGCATTCTCATCATTTTAGATCGGATTTTTTTACTGAGCCACCCGGTATTATTTATAATACATGAAATTTCAAAAAGTTGGGTTGTATTCTGGGGAGTGCGGTAGTTGGCCACTTGGGGTGGGGTGGAGGGAGCACTTTCCTAACTTTTGTCGACACTCTTCATGTGATACATCATTAGAAAATCCACTTATTCATATTATACTTGCCACTTTCCCCACTTTGCCACCGGGGCATTTTTAGGGTTTCGTTCATCTGACGAAACCCTATTCGTCTCGCTCCTCTGTCGGTTTGTCCGTCCGTCTGTCTGTCTGTCACAGAGCCCGGTCTCAGAAACTATACATGTTGGAGACTTGAAATTTTGCATACTTATAGATGAACACCACACATCATACGACAAATCGTAAAATTTTGAAAAAGTCGTACATTTAACCCTTTGGGCTCCCACATGTATATTTTAAACAGTTCTTTCTATGTAAGCCTCTAATTAGATTGGAGGCGTGAAATTTTGCACATAGCTGAATACCTCACATCAAACGACAAATAATAAAATTTTGAAAAAGTCGTACATTTAACCTTTTGGGCTCCCACATGTGTATTTTAAATAATTCTTTCTAAGTGAGCCCCTATTTAGATTGGAGGCGTGAAATTTTGCATACTTATAGCTCAACATCCCAGATTACGCGTCAAATAATAAATTTTGAAAAAGTTTTATGTTTAACCCTTTCAACTCCAGCTCGTGTATTTTAAGCAATTCTTTCTAACTGAGCCCCCAATTAAATTGGAGATTTTAAATTTTGCATACTTATAGCAGAACACCTGAGGCCAAGCGACAAATCATAAAATCTTGAAAAAGTCTTACGTTTAACCCTTTGAGCTACCACACATGTATTTGAAGCAATTCTTTCTAAGAGAGCCCCTAATTAAGTTGGAGACATGAAATTTTACATACGTATAGTTGAATACCTCAGACCACACGACAAATCTTAAAATCTTTAAAAAGTTTTATATAATAATTAACCCCTCCGGGCTCTAACTTGTGTATTTTAAGTAATTTTTCTAACCTCCGCCCTTTTAACCCGTGGAGAAATTTTCCAACTTTTGCCGACACTTGAACCTTCTTTCATATTATGCACCATAGCCTTACATATTTTAGTTCCATTTTTTACTGCCAGGTGCGCCTACTGATCTCGGGTGCTATGGGCCCAATCCCATCGACTAATATATCTACGGATAGTATGTAAAACGGGTTTTCGTTCGGATAGATGTTTGTTTAGAATCGAGTGTGCCTCCTGGTTGCGAAATGTGGAACTAACAGATTTTTCAAAAAGAAAAAGTGTTTTGAAAGGAATATTAAACGAAACCCTTTGTACGATTTGTGATCACACTTACCCACTTGTTCTAAATTTTGCTGACACTCCTCATGTTACATATTAGAAAGGCCTGTGACCACTTATTCATGTTATGCACCCCCCCCCCCACGGGGAACTTTTCTAAATTTAGCCAAGACCCCTCATGTGACATATCGTTGGAAAGGTCTGTGACTACTTATTGATATTATGCACCTCCGGTGTCCACCCTCCCCATTTTGCCCCCACGGGTGTACTTTTCTATATTTAGCCAAGACCCCTCATGTGACATATCGTTGAAAAGGTCTGAGACTACTTATTGATGTTATGCACCTCCAGTAACCGCCCCCCCCCACACACACACACTTTGCTTCCATGGGGATATTTTTCTAAATTTAGCCGAGACCTCTCATGTGACATATTGTTGGAAAGGTCTGTGACCACTTACTCATTTTATGCACCTCCCGCGGTCCTCTCCCCCCAACTTTGTCCCACGGGGACCATTTTTATAAATTTAGCCGGGAACTTTCATGTGACTTTTCTAAATTTACCAGAGACCCCCTTGTGATATATTGTCCGAAAGGTCTGCGACCACTTACCCACGTTATGCACCTCCCGCGCCCCTCTCCCCCCCTTTTCCCCACTGGGAGGGCATTTTTATAAATTCAGATCGAGATCCCTCATGTGCCATGTGACATATAGTTGGAAAGGCCTAATGCCCCATGACGACTTATTCCTATTATGCTGCTGCTGTGCTCCTCTCCTCACCTTGACCCCCCCCCCTCCCCAGGGATCCGGTTCGAGATTATTTTTTTACGACATTTTATAGTCCGTGCACACCACGCCTGCTATACAGTGCCTTATATAGCGGGATGCCAGTTCGAGGTGTCATATTACAAGATTACGTATAAATTAGAGGCCCCGACTAAAGGAAGGGCCCGCTAGCGGGCGAAACCACTTAGTCATTATTAACGCCGACTCATTCCAGTTTACCTGCAGACGATTCTTGATAAATTTATGAAGTATAAAAGCAGTTGGCAAACTGGAGTCATCGAGAAAATATTTACACAATCGAAAACTATCGAGATGTCCATACAATCGAGAGAATCGAGAAAAACATCTCGTTATCGCCCATCACTACTTTAAAGTCTCTAATCAAAGGGAATGAATAGAAATCCGTTTACAGGGAGATCACTACTGGTTTTTTAACACTTTATCTACTGACGGTACTTATAAGTACCAATAAAATAACTTGTTATAAAATTCATTTAATACATCGATTAGTAGTAATGCAGTTTAGAATGAGTTATAGATGCATTATTTTATCTTGTTCCAAAAGTTATGGGTTACACAAAACAAAAATATTTTTAAAAGGATGATTTCTTTTGTCTTTGCATATTTTCAGCTTTCTTGGCGTTTGGGGGGGGGGGGGAGGGGAAGGGAGATTTTTCAATTCGGAAATATTTCTATATTTCTATTGTAAGAATATTATATTTGTACATTTCCTAATTCTACAAAATACTAAGAAAATATTTAAAATAAAAGATTTGAGTGGGGTTATGAATATTGCACAAAATCCCTCTAAATTCAAGTTTAATTAATCCTTCTAAATCCTTCAATCCTTCTAAAATCCTTTTAAAATTTATTAAATGATTATGTAAATCTTCTAATGTAGTTTTAAAAATCACGAAAAATGCTTTAGAAGATAAAATTTTCATGAATTTGTAATTCAGTACATAAAGGGTTAAATTACAGTTCGATCTTCCGCAATATTTTTAAAACCGATCAAAGTAGCGTGTTTTTGGAGTTTGCGGTGTCTCAATGGAGGTTGACGAGCGTAGCTCGTAGGGGGCAGAGCCCCCTAGTTCAGTATATCTATATTATAAAGGACAAACATATCTGTGCGTAACGCATACGTCATTTTGCGAATGGCAACACTTTGAAATTTGAAATGAAATTTTGGTTTTGCAATTTTCTTTACTGCAAATTTTAAACTTCTAAGCATAGCACATTTTAAATTTTAACACCGTCGTATAAGAAAAAAAATGTACTTTTTAATGCAATTTGTTTGAAAACTGTATCTCAATTTAATTTTGAGATATTAATTTTTTTGTAGTTTTTAATACATTTTTTGTAATTGTGGCAACTGAAGTACCCCATTTCTGTTGAAAGTAATGGAGGGTTGAAAGTAGAGGGAAAATAATTACGGAGGAAAGAAAATAATATATTACTGTACTTTTTGTTGCCATTTTCTTATAAAAATTGAAAAAAAAATTGAAATTACAATGCGTGCTATGTCAGCGATTTTAAGTTTCCAAATATCGCACATTTTCAAATTTTACGCCGTCAAATAGAGAAAAAAAAATCTACTTTTCAAATGCAATTTGTTTGAAAATTGTATCTCAATTGACTGAGATATTACGGTTTTTAAAATAACTAGCCTCCCGTGGCGACCAGTTTGGTCTCCCTTAAATGTATGCTAAGCATTGTATCATGTTAATTTTTTTCATCATTTAATTTACTTGCTCAGTCCTTCGCCAAATCGGAAGATTCTGATAGAGAAATCAAGAACTCTGTATTTTTATGTTAGTCGGGCACAGGTCATAAATCGCCTCATTGTACCCGTCACATTTTTTTATATTTCATTAATTTAGATTAAAATATAATCCTTTCACTCATTTTGATTTTAAAATGGATAACTTTAATTTAAAACTGAAGCATTTCAAATTCATGAATTTGAAATGCACTTTATACTTTAAAAACACTTTAAACACTTTAAAAAAATTCTTTAAAAAAAGAAAAAGAAAAGAATAAATACCTTAAACCATTTAATTTCAACATCAAAGTATTGTTTTAATTTACCCCTCGAAAAATAAAAAAAAGCTGCTGGCGAGTTAAAAAATGCTATTGGCGAGAATTGCGCCCAGCTAACATAAAAGTACGAACTTTTTGCGATCATAGCAACTTTTATGTAGTTTTATTTGAAAAAAAACATTTTGATGAAATAGGTTGCCAGAAAATGTTGCCAAATTTCTTTTCACGCCATGGACCTTTTCTCTTTTTCACCAAGTACCTATACTGGAAAAATACCTTTATTTATTTATTTATTGTATTTTAAATGAGATGAATAAAAGAAGGCACAGATGTCATATACGCACCACGTTGGCGCGATTTTTTTCTGACGCCAATGTGATATACGCACCGGGGTACTTAACTGGCGCCAAAGTGTCGTTATTTTGCTTGATATGGTAACCCGGATATTGCTGTTTATTTATTAGTAAATTGTTTATTTACTTTTATTTTTTTTTAAATTATATAAATTGTTTTGTTCTATAGTTATTAATTAAACTTTTTATTTATTTATTGTTATTCCCTTTTTAAAAATATTACACAATAACCAATGAGATGCATTTCATTCAGGTGTTGCCATTAAACAATTAACAAATAATCGCGATTTCTGTGTCCCATACGATAGCATAATTATCTATCACGTGTAGCTCGATTACGAAAGATTAAGCTTGCCCTTAAAACAATGTAAAAAGTTTCAGCATTCGTTTCCGTCTAATGTTCTATAACAAAATTAAAACTTCCTCTATAGAAAAATAAATAAAATAATGTAAATAAGAAACAAATTTAATAGACATGTGATTGAACTACGCGATTAAAGCACTGAAATAACCGGAAAGACTGCTGCAAGCTTCAAAATCTTGGGCTAATAACTCCTGGCATGCGATGACATGTGAAAGTATCGCTTTTAATAAATTTTAAAACTTTATTTCATTGCATAATTGATATTTTTCAGATAAAAATTCTTTTTGATAGTGGGCAATCTAAAATATACATTACATGTAGAAAAAAATAATTACAATAAAAGAAAAGAATGGTTTTCACCTATACTCTGTAACCCGAGGAGCTCGGGTTCGATCCCCTAGTATTTTTAATGTTCTAGTTACAGGGACGGCGAGCCTTTTCACATCCACGTGCCAAAATTTTCCAGTAATATATTTTGCGTGATCATGACTTGCCAACAATAAACAAATTTAATGGATCAAATATTAATGAGTCAACATTACTTAAAAAAAATCTTAGCATAAAAAAATGTGGATAATATTTGTTATTATACTTTAGAAATTTATTTAAAAGTACTATTTCTGTTGTCTTATCTCAGAATCGAAATAATTTATATAAGCTTTATACTTAGTTATTGTTAAGAGAATGCAAAATGAATTGGACTCATTTGGTGAGATGTTTTACTTGAATTTTTCATATTATTTATTTCCGAAAATAATGACTCGCGGGAATAATTGTCAAAATAGAAAACATCTACAGCTTTTAGTGATTGAAATTGAATTCCAAGTTTTTATAATTTTACCGTATAGATTTTTGCTTATAATGCCTTTTAATCTTCATTTTGCGTTAACCCCCTAATTCTCTTTTATCCTTAAAATGTTGTGAGCCAATACTGAGCTTGATTGTGATACATTAAGTTATATTTCGGTTTCTTCAATCTATATGACAATGACAACCAGCCGAACTGATCGAATTCAGATAAACAGAGACAACATCTAGATTAATTATTGCATTTTGTGAAATTCTACTATATTTTGGTGTAGAACCTGAATCTACGCCGTGCCAAAAATAATCTGCAGCGTGCCACTTATGGCACGCGTGCCTTAGGTTCGCCGTCCCTGTATCTAGTGCGTCCTCTACTGAAAACCTGCTAGGTTTTATATTTAACCGTTAAATGCCTGATTTTTCAAAAATCATTTTAAAAATGTTTTTCGGCTTTAATTGTTTAAGTAAATCATGGGAAAAATACTTTTAAAAAATCAAATTTTGTTTTAAGTATCGTTCACGATTAAAAAAAAAACAGATTGTTTCTAATCGGCAATACTGGTCTTTAATTGAAAAATAATTTTTCTTTATAAATTTCTATAATATTAAACACTTACGAATTTTAAGAATTATGATAATAAGAAATAAATATTACTTGCTCACTGCAGAACAAAATAGGGTATTTCGCAAGCTTCCAATTCCAACAAAAGAAAAAGTACATGTAGCAACAATTGAAAAAATAAATCTATCTTTGTTCTTAAACAGCACAAATTTTGTCATCTACATGTTGAAAATTGATTTAATTACCTATATTTTCAGAATGTGTTTTATTGGCAACGTTAGACATTGAAGCTTCAATATTGTTCTAATAGTATTTTAGAAGCCTAAATTGGGTATGTTGCCGAAAGGCAACACACGACATTTAAGGGTTAACACTTCTGAAAATCCTATATCCTCCTCATCTATTTAATTCGATCCCACTGACAATGCTAGACGGTACGTTCGAATAATTATGCTAAAATACTAACATTTTCCGAACTTTTAGAGTGTTTCAAATTGCAGCTATTATGCGTGGGCAGTACGAAATTGCCCAATTACCAAAGCATTTGTGCTCGTCAATTGAATCAGGATGAATTTGTTATTCCACTTAATTAGCAAAGCAGCGCCAAATCTTTAAGCTTTGCTGAAATTTTCGAAGGATTATAATTTGTCATTCTTGAGTATTCCTTATTAGGGGCTGTGCATGTATAACGTTATTTCTTTTTTGGCAATTTTGAACCCCCTCCCCCCCTTACGATATCATACGTTATCATCCCTCGAACCCCCCCCCCCCCTAATGATATCGTTATCAATGTCTAAAAATTCTTTTCATTTTTTAAATTGTTTTCTTTTGCTTGGAGTGATATACAAATATGGTTACATTTATTTTTCGCATACTTCATTGATTCATATGAAGAGAACTCAATAAAATATCACTTTATATATGAATAAACTTTTTATCAAATAACACTTAAAAGAAATAGTTATTATTTAAAAGTATTTTATAATAGCTTTTTGTTACATAATACAATCAACAGTAATAATGTTTTCTTGCACTTGGCCCAGCACGGGGGGGGGGGGGGGGGGAGACAGAGCTTCTTATCACCAAATCAGGTGGACAACATTCTTTCTTTTTTATTTATTAGTAAACACGGGTATCATTTGAAACATACTTCGCATATGGTTTCTCGAACAGCGAATTATATATGCATACACATATGACAGAAGAAATAGGAAATTTGGAATTAAATAATTTTGCAATCATTTGATGATTTTAATAATAACTTTGTACTTTCATAAAAATAGATAACAGACTAAAAAAAGATAACATTCTATTTTGATGTAAAGGCTAAGTTATAAATAAAAAGAGAAAATTTTGGTTGGATCAAAAATGATAACGATATCAAAAGACGAACCCCCCCCCCCTCCCCCTAGAGATATCTAACGATATCATTTGCCAGACTCCCCCTCCCCCCTAAAATGATAACGTTATATATGCACAGCCCCTTAATTAAAATTGCGCAAAATGGTGACGGGGGAAGTTTTGGGGTTTTGGTGGTGACACCCTACACAGAAGCATGTAACAATAAAATTCATTTTCTGTATGGAAATGTACACTAATATATGAAATGTTGTCCATTAACCCCTTAATTCTCACTCCCATCAATATCACGGGCTGAGGTGTCGTTCGTTATTTCTCGTGCCCGTCATATTTCCGGGCTAGAGATTTATTGCTGGAAAAAACTTCTGAAACCGGAAAAATTTAACTGGCATTTCCGTGTGAAGTCTTTGAATATCAGCGTTTGGGTTTGGTTTTTGGCGTTGATTGTGATGTTGGACTTTGTGTTGCATGTTTCGAAATATATCACACTCAAAAAATTTATTAATAATCAAAATTTAATGTATGTTATATTATTTCAAATATTATTTGTAAAAATTTGTTTGGTGATGATAAATAAAGATCTAAGATGTGAAAAATAAAGGTCTTATTCGCATTAATTTGTACGGTGTAAAACAAACATTAAAACACAGAATTCTCGCATGATGGCTTTTCCACAAATGTGAATTTGTTCTATAACATCTTTTTTTTTCGCCTTAAAAAATAACTAATTGCATATTTTATATAGAAACTTTATAATTATTCAATTTCTGCAATAAAAAATTAGGTATTTTTTTGATGATTTTTCCAAGTATTAAGCTACTGTTAAAGGGTTAAGAAATGTGATAACTCTTAAAACATCCAAACAATATACAGGGAATTCCAAAATTAATTCAGCATGCTTTTTTTTCTTCATAATATTTAAATCGATGATGTTATGAAGAAAATACCAGGGCTGCGGACTCGGCGTCGGAGTCGGAGTCAAGCCCATTTTTGAGCGAAAGAGTCGGAGTCGGAGTAGGAGTCGAATCTGTTATTTTCCTGGAGTCGGAGTCGTCCACTTTACAATCAGGGTTGCGTTGTCAAAGTTGGAGTCAGGCCCATTTTTGAGCGAAAGAGTCGGAGTCGGACTAGGAGTCGAATCTGTTATTTTCCTGGAGTCGGAGTCGTCCACATTACAATCAGGGTTGCATTGTCAAAGTCGGAGTCAGGCCCATTTTTGAGCGAAAGAGTCGGAGTCGGAGTAGGAGTCGAATCTGTTATTTTCCTGGAGTCGGAGTCGTCCACTTTACAATCAAGGTTGCGTTGTCAAAGTCGGAGTCAGGCCCATTTTTGAGCGAAAGAGTCGGAGTCGGAGTAGGAGTCGAATCTGTTATTTTCCTGGAGTCGGAGTCGTCCACTTTACAATCAGGGTTGCGTTGTCAAAGTCGGAGTCAGGCCCATTTTTGAGCGAAAGAGTCGGAGTCGGAGTAGGAGTCGAATCTGTTATTTTCCTGGAGTCGGAGTCGTCCACTTTACAATCAGGGTTGCGTTGTCAAAGTCGGAGTCAGGCCCATTTTTGAGCGAAAGAGTCGGAGTCGGAGTAGGAGTCGAATCTGTTATTTTCCTGGAGTCGGAGTCGTCCACTTTACAATCAGGGTTGCGTTGTCAAAGTCGGAGTCAGGCCCATTTTTGAGCGAAAGAGTCGGAGTCGGAGTAGGAGTCGAATCTGTTATTTTCCTGGAGTCGGAGTCGTCCACTTTAAAATCAGGGTTGCGTTGTCAAAGTCGGAGTCAGGCCCATTTTTGAGCGAAAGAGTCGGAGTCGGAGTAGGAGTCGAATCTGTTATTTTCCTGGAGTCGGAGTCGTCCACTTTACAATCAGGGTTGCGTTGTCAAAGTCGGAGTCAGGCCCATTTTTGAGCGAAAGAGTCGGAGTCGGAGTAGGAGTCGAATCTGTTATTTTCCTGGAGTCGGAGTCGTCCACTTTACAATCAGGGTTGCGTTGTCAAAGTCGGAGTTGGAGTAGGAGTCGAATCTGTTATTTTCCTGGAGTCGGAGTCGTCCACTTTACAATCAGGGTTGCGTTGTCAAAGTCGGAGTCAGGCCCATTTTTGAGCGAAAGAGTCGGAGTCGGAGTAGGAGTCGAATCTGTTATTTTCCTGGAGTCGGAGTCGTCCACTTTACAATCAGGGTTGCGTTGTCAAAGTCGGAGTCAGGCCCATTTTTGAGCGAAAGAGTCGGAGTCGGAGTAGGAGTCGAATCTGTTATTTTCCTGGAGTCGGAGTCGTCCACTTTACAATCAGGGTTGCGTTGTCAAAGTCGGAGTCAGGCCCATTTTTGAGCGAAAGAGTCGGAGTCGGAGTAGGAGTCGAATCTGTTATTTTCCTGGAGTCCGAGTCGTCCACTTTACAATCAGGGTTGCGTTGTCAAAGTCGGAGTCAGGCCCATTTTTGAGCGAAAGAGTCGGAGTCGGAGTAGGAGTCGAATCTGTTATTTTCCTGGAGTCGGAGTCGTCCACTTTAAAATCAGGGTTGCGTTGTCAAAGTCGGAGTCAGGCCCATTTTTGCGCGAAAGAGTCGGAGTCGGAATAGGAGTCGAATCTGTTATTTTCCTGGAGTCGGAGTCGTCCACTTTACAATCAGGGTTGCGTTGTCAAAGTCGGAGTCAGGCCCATTTTTGAGCGAAAGAGTCGGAGTTGGAGTAGGAGTCGAATCTGTTATTTTCCTGGAGTCGGAGTCGTCCACTTTACAATCAGGGTTGCGTTGTCAAAGTCGGAGTCAGGCGCATTTTTGAGCGAAAGAGTCGGAGTCGGAGTAGGAGTCGAATCTATTATTTTCCTGGAGTCGGAGTCGTCCACTTTACAATCAGGGTTGCGTTGTCAAAGTCGGAGTCAGGCCCATTTTTGAGCGAAAGAGTCGGAGTCGGAGTAGGAGTCGAATCTGTTATTTTCCTGGAGTCGGAGTCGTCCACTTTACAATCAGGGTTGCGTTGTCAAAGTCGGAGTCAGGCCCATTTTTGAGCGAAAGAGTCGGAGTCGGAGTAGGAGTCGAATCTGTTATTTTCCTGGAGTCGGAGTCGTCCACTTTACAATCAGGGTTGCGTTGTCAAAGTCGGAGTCAGGCCCATTTTTGAGCGAAAGAGTCGGAGTCGGAGTAGGAGTCGAATCTGTTATTTTCCTGGAGTCCGAGTCGTCCACTTTACAATCAGGGTTGCGTTGTCAAAGTCGGAGTCAGGCCCATTTTTGAGCGAAAGAGTCGGAGTCGGAGTAGGAGTCGAATCTGTTATTTTCCTGGAGTCGGAGTCGTCCACTTTACAATCAGGGTTGCGTTGTCAAAGTCGGAGTCAGGCCCATTTTTGAGCGAAAGAGTCGGAATCGTCCATTTTTCTCACCGACTCCGCAGCTCCGGAAAATACCATGTAACAATCCGTTTGAAATGCTATACGTTTATATTCACAAAATTTATGCCAAAATATAAATCAAAATATGTAAATTATTTTCAAATTGTTTCCAATATGATTATCATTCGTATTTATGACCATCTGCATAACTGAATCTAATGAATAAATTACACTGAGTGTTTTCTGGATGACTTTTTCTGCAAATCTACAAATCCTTGAGGAAGGTGTGACAGAGACGTTGATGACTGTTATTCTGTCTTCTTTTTACCCGACTGTCAAGAAGGGTTATGTGTTTCACGCGTATCTGGGTATCTGGATTTCTTTATACCCTCGAAACATCCCAACGGCTGGATGGAGTTTAATGAATGAGGTCTCTATCGATTCGTCTTAACCGCCCGATGGTTATAGGCTAGGTTTTGTTTCTATAAATTCAAAATGGCGGCCGTAAAATACAAAATAGCGATACAGACGAAATTTTTTTTACGCACCCTATTGGGTGGCCTATCATTGGATAGGTCTTTCAAAATGAAGACGATGTTTCATTGACTATTTTACAGTCAGAAGCTCCGTTTAAATATGACACAAACTGGAAGTTGTGTAAGTAGGATCTCTAGCTTTACTGCAACTGTAACTTTCATAGACATCTATAGGCTTCATCAAAACAGCGTTTATAGATAGGAACTAACAATTAAACACAACTTGAAAGTCATCAATACAAGTAAATAAAAAAAAAATAGGTAAGTAATATGAAAAAAATAGTTTCACACTGATAAGAAATAATTAATTAGTTCGCTTTTTACGCAGTCGGGTTTTTTGATTTTTTAAATTTAATTTCTACTTGTTACATGTTACATGCTTTCTTTTAACTTACAATTATGTTTGTGTGTGGCAGTCAAATCGTGTGACTCATTTTTCACCCACTTCCTGTTGACACAGAGCTTTAAAATTTGGAATATATATATATATATATATATATATATATATACTAGGGGTCTCTGCCCCCTTCAAGCTACGCTCGCCAACCCCCGTTCAGACACTGTAGAATCTAAAAGCACGCTAATCTGATCGGTTTTAAAAAGATTAGAGAAGATTGAATTATACTGAAAACACCTGTAGCGATCTCCCTGTAAACGGGTTTCCATTCAATTCCCTTTGATTGCAAAAATTTAAGGTAGAATCAGTTGCTGTTAAGACATCCAATGGTTGTTTTCGTGTTTGGTTAAAGAAGATCAGTTAAACATTTGAAAATAAGCTAAAATAAAATGAATTAAGTAAACCGACTCTTTGCCTACCGGTATTTTTTAACAACGTTATAAAACGATTGAAAAAATACAATTTACTACAATTTACTGCTTTAACCCCTTCAAGGGCGGTGGTTCATTTTTGGACCACTTAATTTTAATTCTTAAATGCCACATTAGCATCAGAATATTGGGATGAAAATTTCCCTTTTATTAAGTAAGTGAACAATAGTCATCCAGTCAGTAAGTGAATAGTCATCCAGAAAAGGAGCTTACCCTAGGATGGACAAGAGCACACATTGGTAATCCAGGAAATGAGAGGGCCGATGAATTGGCAAAAGCAGCTATAGATCCAGCGGTTGCTGATGTAGTGGAAGAGGTGAAATTTCCTATCTCATGGGTGAAGAGGATTTGTTTGGAAAATATACGTAGTGATTGGCAAGAAGATTGGAGACACAGCGTTAAAGGAAGTGACACCTACAAAGTTCTTAAAAAAGTAGATGACAGTTTTATTTGTGTGAGCCAAGTTATTCAATATTTTGTTTCTGCTCATGGAAGCTTCCCGGAATATTTGTTTAAAATTGGAAAAAGAAGTAATGCACTCTGTGATTGTGGCAGCGTGGGTAATGTACATCATTACCTTTTTGGCAGATGCCCTGTGGTACCATTTTTCTTTCATTTTGATAATTCACAAAGTATCAGTTATAATTTTAGAAGAGTCCCATTTGACAAGAAAAACTACAGCAAGTTATGTGCGATATATAATGCACTTAATGCAAAGTATTCTTTTATAAAATATCGATTCTAAAGCGGTCTATTAATGAAAATTTTCAAGTATATTATAGTTACCAAGTTCCACAAGTATTATCAATCTCCCTTGTATTTTAAAACTTTCGATTTTAAAGACTCAGATTTTATGAACATTATGTACAGACTTTTATTTTTACTGGACTCTCTAATATTATTGAACTTGTTCATGTACAGTGGTTCTGGTGGACACGCCTATTCTTCACGTTGTGAGTGCTTGAACGTTTTATCTATTACGCAAGCCTTGCTGGTAGCTGTAGTGCTGTGGATGGATTCCTACGTACTGGCGGACTGATTATTGATCTTGCTGCGTAGTGGTTGTTAATCATTGGCTATCAGTTTTTTCTGCATTTTATGAACTTAAGTTTTTAAATATTTTTGATTTTAAGGACTATTTATTTTATTGGACTATCTTCAGTTATTGATATTGTTTCTGTTTTTCAGTTGGTTGTGGAGTTACCCATAAACCCACACTCTAGTAATAGTTGCATGGTAATCTCTAAACATGCTTTTTGTATATTGTTGATCATAGCGAGTTGCTATGTTTTATTTTTGTATAAGAGTTTATGCTTTTGTTATTTATTTTGTTATTATATATGCCGTTGGTTTGCCCGGTCCTTTGGTAGTGCGCGGAGCTGGATTGTGGAGGGGGTTTTTTCCCCGCCAGGACATTAGTTCCATAAACCTCACGGTTGGAGTCCTGGCTGGGTGTCAAAAAAAAAAAAAAAGTAAGTGAACAAAAGCATTTTTGTATTACGAAATTTGTTTGTAAATTCTGGTGCCATTCACTGATTTCAAGATTTTACGAATAGAAGTGCCTTGTCCGTGAAAGGGTTACACGCATATTAATGAATTTATTATTTTAAAGTTTCATTTCCCTTTTAATATTCACGTGTAAATACAATTTTCAGAACATAATTTTCAATGTTTTCCTGCCTTTAACACGTACTCATTTAATAGTAATTTTAAAGGTTTTTTTTTCTGTTTTCAATAGACACGGGAAAATAAATTTTTAATCGTTAGGAAATATTATTCTTTGCCCTGTTTTTAAAATTGAAAACAATCTCTATAATAATAGCCTAAGTCATGTGACTACCAACAACAGCTCCAGG
The DNA here is from genome assembly GCA_963932465.1 of Maratus speciosus. Classification (NCBI taxonomy): domain Eukaryota; kingdom Metazoa; phylum Arthropoda; class Arachnida; order Araneae; family Salticidae; genus Maratus; species Maratus speciosus. Next base: position 551,607,024 of record OZ010794.1, read on the forward strand.
CGGATCCCTTCGCTTTTTATATTCCAGGCGGCCATTTTGGTACTTTAATGTTCGCCAGCCACAGGTGTGATAAGTCGCCGAATATTATTCTATTCCCATTATTTCGTTTATATTATAATAGTCCAAGTCATGTAACTGCCATAAACAACGGCCTGATTCCCTCGCTTTTCATAAGAAAGGTTTCCATTTTGATTTAAGAATCAAAATTATTTTTTCGAATAAAACTACATAAAAGTTGCCATAATCACAAAGAATTCCTGATACTTTTATGTTAGCCGGGTGAAAATCTCGCCAATAGCTTTTTTTTTTAACTCGCCAGTTAGCATTTTTTTATTTTTCGAGTGGTAAATTAAAACGGTACTACTTGGTTATCCCATCGACCAAAAATCTGTCGCCAAACTATAAGATTAAATGCCAATAATGGTTGATCGTAAATGTCACATGCACTTGACTTTAAGGAAGTTACACATGTTCACGCCATCAAGTGATTTTTATTTCGACGTTTTATTTGTATTTTTATTAATGTTATACTAATTTATTTGTTCTTTTGTTATTTAAAATAAAAAAATATGTCAATGTGTATAATTTGGCGAAATTGGTCGACGGGAGAAGTAATAACATTAAAACGTTGCTTTGAAGTGGAAATTAAATCTCATGATTTGTTGCATAGTCACATACGCACCGGGTTTGGCGTGATTTTTTTTTTTACGACAATTTGGCGAAAACCTCGTTTTCAAATACCTGTTACATATGTATTTTTAAATTATTTTCTGTTATTTTTAAAATGAAATAACAATAAATAAGAAAAATTAATAACTATAGAACAAAACAATTTATAACATTTTTTGTAAATAAAGAGTAAATAAATTCAAATAAACATTTATTAATTAATAAGCAACAATAGCCGGGTTACCATGTCAGGCAAAATAACGCCATTTTGGCAGCCAATTAGGTACCCCGTTGCGTATATGACATCTGTGTCTAATATTTTTCTTTTCGTTTCGTTTAAAAAAAAAAAAAAAGAATGAAGTAAAAGCCATTTATTTTAAAGGTTTCAATTTTAAATGAAAATTTTGTATTAAATAAAATGATAATGAACTACAAATTGAATTCTCAATAAAAGTAACATGATGCATTTCTTAGCATACATTTAAGGGAGGCCAAACTCGTCGCCAAATTAATTTAAAATAACCTTTTCTAAAATATGAAAAAAATATCTGTTATGATTAAAATTTGAGTTGCCATCATTAGAAAAAAAGTATTTAAAATTAGAAAAAAAATTAATATTTCGAAAACTAATTCTAATTTTAAAATTCTAATACCAGTTTTGAGATCTGTGGATCAATACGGATTTTTGGTGTTCATTTCATCGCAAAGTATTCCATATTTTAGGAGAAATCGCCATGAAACGTAATCAGTTGTTTAATCAGTCGTTTCATAGAATCGTTACATAAATTCGTTTCAATTCGATTCATTGGGATTTTATATATATAGGGTAGATGATTAAAATTTGAGTTGCCATCATTAGAAAAAAAGTATTTAAAGTTAGAAAAAAATTAATATTTCGAAAACTAATTCTAATTTTAAAATTCTAATACCAGTTTTGAGATCTGTGGATCAATACGGATTTTTGGTGTTAATTTCATCGCAAAGTATTCCATATTTTAGGAGAAATCGCCATGAAACGTAATCAGTTGTTTAATCAGTCGTTTCATAGAATCGTTACATAAATTCGTTTCAATTCGATTCATTAGGATTTTATATATACGAGTTGGAACCCGTCGATATTCGACGAACTAAAATGTTAGAAAGGAACTGTCAGATCGAATTTATAATAAACCTACAAAAATAATTACAATAAAAAATTCATCTAACATTTGTTGTCTCACTCTTAAAACAAATAATATTTTAACCTAAAATTACCAAAATATTATTTCCACAAACTTCAACTGCTTAAATTATTGAAAAATTAAACTCTATTAAAATACGTAATCAAGATGAGTAATTATGATGAATTTATCGATTGAGGCTTTTATGTTTGTTTTTATGGGATGAAAAATCAGTAAAAAGGATTTCGCTTTGTCACATCACAAAATTTCCTCCCATGAAATCTAAATTGTACGTTATTTTCACATTCCCATAATTTACATACGTACCACTCAAATTCACAATTTGAAAGTATTTTAACGCGTAATAGATTATTAATGAATGTATTTCCAAACTTAAAGTCACGTTTGTCCGATACAACTTTTCATGTGAACATTCGCACAAATTTTAATGTAATCTCAATACCTGCGAAAAAAAAATTCAGAAATTTGCCTTTAGTTCGATTGTATATCATAGTATTGGTCAAATGTTTAGTTTTATCAAAATAAATGATCGTTTTGTTTTAAATATGACATAATTTTTACTCACTTATAATTTTGCCTAGCGTCTCAAACTCAGTATCAGCGTAATGTAAAAATATTGAAATGTAACTGATTTACGAAGAAGAATGCGTGTTTTTTTTTTTTTTTTTTTTTTTTTAATGTATGACATCATTTTCTGTTCAAATATTATAAAAAAGCTACTTTTATTTGTAATGTGAAAATGGCATCAATAAGGATATAATCAATAAAAATAATAAACCATGACTATTTTCCCTTTACTTTTTCAATATAAATGGAGTACTTCAGTTGCCACGATTAAAAAATTTGTATTAAAAACTACAAAAAAATTAATATCTCAAAAATAAATTGAGATACAGCTTTCAAACTAATTGCATTTAAAAGAGCATTTTTTTTCCTTATACGACGGTGTTAAAATTTAAAATGTGCGATGTTTAGAAGTTTAAAAAATTGCCGTAGATATAATTGCAAAACCAAAATTTTATTTCAAATTTCAAAGTGTTGCCATTCGCAAAATGACGTATGCGTTACGCACAGATATGTTTGTCCTTTATAATATAGATAGGGTAGATATATTTTTTCTTGCTTGAATTTTAATTTACATTTTTATACATTTTTTAAATATTAAACCTGGATATCAAGGTAGTTTCTTTGATAGCTCTTATACGAATATTTTGCTTTCTTTCCGTTTTATTTTTTACGCAAATGAATGACAAACTTTTCTTTCTGACACACACACACACACACACACACATATATTCTTGATAATGGTCAGAAAATATAACGAAAATTGTAGATCAGCTCAATTTATTTAATTGATAATTACATGCAAATTATTTTAGCTTAAATATTTTAAACTAGAAAGATACCCTCATCAATAATGATGGAAAATGAGATATACAGATATATACAACATATGTGGAAGAATGTGAGTTTTCTTGCTTGTTAATAAAATTAGATAAGTGACTTTTTTATGTTGAATAAATTATATAAATATTGAAAAAAAATGCGTGTGTATATGAAATGAAAAAATGAATAGGTTGCTTGAAAATATGTTGCCAAATTCCCTTCTTCGCCAAGGCAGTTTTCTCCTTTTCGCCAAGGCCCCTATACTTATATATAAAGTATCGAGAATTTAATTTCTGTATCCGGCTATTTAAAACACGTTAACACGGACAGTTAGGAGCTCAGATAGTACAGCGCCGTCTAATGGGTGATAGTTATTAATAGCATCTGGGATGAAGATGTAAAGACGTACATTTTTGCCTATTACACTTTAAATTCTGACCCATAGATTTTGAAAAAAAAAAAAAAAAAAAAAACAGTGGCACTCCGGGAGTGCCAATAGAAGTAAAAACTTCAACAATTACGTGTGTGTTTTTTTAATCGTCAGGAAATGTTTTATGCGTTGAACTGTGTAGCAGCACTAATGAAAGCATCTGGGGACACGGCAGTGCCCCTTGCCAAGTCTTGAAAGCACAGCCGTAAGCATTGTTTTCTGGAAGCAACTCGGGGTACTTTTGACCCCCCAATATCTTTGTGTTGGTGATTCCCAGAAACTTGAAACTTCGTAAATCTAAAGTAATGTCGAAATGGAACTAAATGCTGAAATTTCACGTTTCTATCTTTTTTATTTCAGAAGATATATGAACTTAAACTTTCGCCTTTTCGACACTGATTCACCGATCATCAAAACTCAGAGGTACGTCCTGTATCCCTAGAATCTTGAAATTTGGTATGAAGGTAGTGTTTGGGATACAATAAAAGGGAAAATTTAAAAAAATCCGGAAAATTTAGATAAAAAGTCGAAAAATAAAAAAACCGAGAATTTGGCAGAGATGTGATATACGAACCAGGTTTGGCGCGATTTTTTAACGTCAATTTGGCGAAAGCCCGTTTTCCAATACCAGTTACAATATATATTTTTAAATTATTTTCTATTGTTTTAAAAAGTAAACAACAATAAATAAACGGTAATTTCATTAATAATTATAGAACAAAACAATTGTACAATTTAAAAAAATAAAATAAAAGTAAATGAACAATTTATTAATAAATAAGCAACAGTAGCCGGGTTACCTTGTAAAATAAAGTAACGCCATTTTGCTGTCAATTAGGTACCCAAGTGCGTATCTGACATCTGTGCCCCGTATTTTATCTTCCGTAATCGAAATTCCCGCCAATACTGTTGGTCATTGACCAGACCATCAACACGATAAAATACAGCGTTATCGGTTTTTAGTTACACGAAATAGATAGGTCACGAATACGGTATAATTCATTTTAACTGACGAAAAACAAAATAATAATTTGTTTTAGCAATACGCCGGGAGAAAAAGTGAGTTTTAGCTTCCTTCTTCTTTTGCGGATTGAGCTGAAGAGGGAAAAGTTCCTGTCATTCACCGCTTGGCGCGCTAGTGTCTATGTGTCAAAATGCTAGCATGTCGGTTACGTTGCAGTGAATCGAAATCAGTGGTTTTTCCCCATCTCAAAAAAAGCTCAACGGGCCTAAAGAAGTTTTCACTTCAAAAAACCTTAAGTGCGCGGAGTTTAAATTAAGGGGGTTTGGGACACAAAAATCTTCAAATTTTGCAAAAACATTTTATTTTATTAAAATTTTCTCTGTTTTTTTCTGCTTAAAATGACATTTAAATCATGTTTCTATCTGAATTAGATCAATGTCAGACCAATGTCCAAAATTCACAATGCTATAGCATTGTGAATGGATAATATGTAAGCAAAAAAGCAGCAAAAAAGACGCCCGTCTGACATTGGTCTTAGAGATAAAAATAAATCCCAACAAAAAGTTTTCGGTAAAAATAAAAGCGCCAAGTTCTCCTTAATGTTTCGGCCAGAAAAAGTAGTGATATCTGTCTGAAGTTCGCAAAAGTTAAAAGCCAAACATCCCAAATCTTTCATTGAAAATGGCTTCCAGCGACTTGGCCGTTAATGCCTTCTATAGCATTTTCAATTTAATGCAAATTACGCATTTATGATTTATTTAAATATTAAAAGTAATATTAGAATGCAAAGAGGCGAATTCATATGAAGACATTACAAGTAAAAGATTTCTCAAAAATACTACTGAGTTTCAACAAACATTAGTTTTGATTACAAATCATTTAGTTTATTTCTGGTTTAATTGAAATTTATTTTGTACGGTCTAAACCTAAAGTCATTAACATAAAACCTAAGATATAAAACAAAATTTACTTTTTTCAAGTCTCATAATGTGTTACATTATATTTTAATGTATAATATTGAAATCTTGTGCATTGACGAAAGAGATTTTTTCATTTGAACATATATTATAGTTTGTTTGCATATATTAAGAGGTATTGCAATAACCTTAGAATGCACTTATTCGCTTTAACCCTTTCAGGGGCAAAACACTTCTATTAATAAAATACTGAAATGAATGAATGACACCGGAATTTACAAACAAATGTATTTGAAAATAAGTTGACTCTTCTGCACGTACAAACTAAAACGACAATTTCCAAATCAAAATTCTGGTGTCAATGTCCCATTTAGGGATTAAATTTAAATGATCCAAAAATAAACCACCGCCCTTGAGCGGGTTAAACTGTTAAAAGCGGATACTAATTGTGTTTTAGCAATTAGTCTGTTGGAATATTATCTTCTGAATACAGTTATTTTCTTATTTTTAATTTCTAAGCATTTAAATAGACTGAAGTGGTTTATATGCTTTCTTTAAATGTGTATTTTATTTCTCTACTTTGTGTCACAAAATGCCTATAATCCTCAAAATATGGATTTTGCATAAAGTTCATTTGTACATACTTTAAAATTTGAAAAACCCTCTTGAAGGCATTAACGGCCAAGTCGCAGGAAGCCATTTTCAATGAAAGATTTGGGATGTTTGGCTTTTAACTTTTGCGAACTTCAGACAGATATCACTACTTTTTCTGGCCGAAACATTAAGGAGAACTTGGCGCTTTTATTTTTACCGAAAACTTTTTGTTGGGATATCAGTACTTTTTGTATGTTTTTTCAAGTTTGTTTGTCTAAACTATATTAATATTTAAAAAAAATTAAATTTCGGTACTTTTATGTTAGCAGGGAGTAAATCTCCTCATTAGCATTTTGTTTTTTTGCCAGTAGTAGTTTTCATATTTCACATGTGTAAATTAGAAATTATACATGAATAATTAAAGAGCAATAAGAAATAATAACATAATATTATGTTATTATTTCTTATTTATTTATTTCTATGTTAAATATTCTTTTAAATAAAATGAGGTAAATGCATCTATTTTAAATGAGATGACTGAAAAGTTTATATTTTTAAATAAAATGAATGCAGTATGAACAATGGAGTTGGGAACAGTATTTGGCGATTTGCCACTTGCACCCAGCTAACATGAAAATACCTAAATTTATTTTATTAAGCTTTACAAATTTATACTTTATTTCTTTTTATATTAAAATACTAGCCGCCTCTAGCAAGCAGTATTTACTCTATTAATTGCATGTTAAACGTTGCATCATGTTACTGTTATTCATAATTTAATTTACTTGCCCATTCTTTTGCCAAGTCGGAAGCTTTTGATAGAGAAATCAAGAACTCTTTACGATCATGGCAGCACATCATATATTTTGTGTTGTTATGTATTTCATCTTTCGCGACAAATATCTCTTAACTCACTTATGCATGTTTCCTTATCAGTTATGATTCGTTCTCTAATGCGAAAAGTTTTAATCCTATTAAGTAATCTTTTCTAATTGGACTCACTGCCAATTGTTGTATTTTAACTGATACGATTGGTTACAAGTGAAATGGTTGTTATGAAATCCTTTGAAAAATATTTGCATTTGCATTAAACCATATTGATGCTAATATCTTTTTGTTTCATGTTAACCTTTTCAATAGACTCGATTACGGAAGAATAGAAGGTCTACGGGCTCACTGCCATGATCCATTTGAAAATCTACCATTCTTCTCACCTAATCGTGTTGAAGAGTTAGCTAATGTGACATGGTTTTAAGATTTAAGCTAATTTTATTGAAACCTGAAAACTAACATACGAGGAACCGGATTATAGAAGATTCATTCTAACGTACACATCGATTAACAGGTTACATATTATAGAATTATAATAATAATGAGAACTGGCAGTTTCGGTGCTTTAATAGTTTCCGTAAATTCTCTTTATATAATACAGAAGTTTTAGCAGAGTAAAAATTAACAACATAATCACAGTAAGTATAATAACAGTTCAATATAATAACAATAGCAGAGGTTTGTGCAGTGACAAAACTATTGGCACTTGGAAATATTTGTACGTTATACCATTTAACTATTCAGATGATATGCGGAAAAATATAAGTAGATGACTCGCATTAATAATTAACTCATTGAAAAATAGCCACTAGCGTCAAATACTCGCCAAGCTTGTCGACATTTAGAGAAGTGTCGCCAAATTTGGTAATATATCATGTCAATTCTCAAATTTAGCGACAAAAAATGTTTTGTTTATTCTGACGTCATAATGATGCATATGAATTATGTATTATACACATACCTATAATACGTATGATGCAAATGTATTACGTATTATATGCATATGTATAATATGTATGATGCATATGCAGGGGTCGCAGCATATAGGACAAATTGTACTGTTCCTATCAGTATATTTTATCAATAATCGTCAAGAGACATTTTTATAAGATATGCAATAGGACTATACCATGAAGATTATTGATAAAAGTTACTGGTAAGAACAATAAAATTTGTCCTATATGCTGCGACCCCTGCATATGCATAAAGTTCATTAACATCACTAAACCGCACTTAAAGGAATAGTGTTCCATAAATAGTAAGGATATTTGCCAGATTGAACAGAGTGCTATTGAGATTAGAATTTCGACATTTATAATAGACCGGGAGGCGTCTGCACATCGCCTCATCGACTTTACAGCTGAAATTTTAGGATTAGTTAAAAGTAGATTTGCATATTAAAGTGCAACTGGTCTGTTAAGTCATATCTTGGTAGAAACCACCTGAAGACCTAATGGTTGACTGATAGGTTTACTATTGTATTTTCCTGCATCCAAAAGTATGGAAACATAGAGGAATGGGTGAAAGAAAACACAATGGAAAATCGCCCAATTAACCGGTAAAATCGGGTCTGTAGGTGATTTCCACAAAGATATGACTCGGGAGAACAGTTACATTTTAATACGCTAATCGATTTTTAACTAAACCTAAAATTTCAGCCGTCAACTCAATGAGGTGATGATCTGTGCAGACGCCTCCCGGTCTTTAATAAAATTTCTTTTAAGGAAGTAAAAGATAGAAAGATGGACAGATAAACTGAAAGATTTGCCTTATTAAGATTTTTATAAAAGCATATAAAAATTCATTCAGCTTCAAATCATGTAACACCTTTATAACTCAGGCTAATTTTCTGTAATCGGGTTTTGGCGACCAACATATATTATCTATAACTATAATCTTTCTTTTACAGATTTAAAATTAACAGTAAGTTGGCTAATAATGCAATATAATAACATTAGCAGCGGTCTTAGGACGCTGTCGCGCATCGTTAAAGACAGCTTTGTTAGTTACACACTACATTTAATTAAAAGGAGGTTTTTAAACTTTCATGTGAGAATTAGGATATTTTTCCACTATAGGGACCTTGGCTTTTTTTTTTTTTAATCTTGGCGCAATTCGGACTTCAGAAACAGAGAAATGTTGCCAAATGATATAAACAACTATGAAAACGAACCTGATGAACTTTTATGTTTTTTATATACATATAAACATTTTATTTATACATGTATAAAATATTGTTTTTTATATACAAATTATGGCACAGATGTCATATTTGCCCCATATTGGCGCGATTTTTTTCCGACGCCGATTTGGCGAAAACATCAACAGCATAAACAACAACATCCGGGTTACCATATCAAGCAAAATAACGACACTTTGGCGCCGCTTAAGTATACATTGCGTATATGACATTGGCGTCAGAAAAAAATCGTGCCAATATGGGGCAAATATGACATCTGTGCCAAATTATTTATGTTTGTATATAAATATAAATAAACGGGTTCCTTACATTAAATAAATTGTATACATATGGAAAAAATTGCTTGTGTATATGACACAGTAAATAGGTTGCCAGAAAATACGTTATTTATCAAATTTCTTTTCTCGTCAAGGCTATTTTTTCTATTTCGCCAAGGCGGAAACGTACCGAATTGCGATTATATTTGTTAAATGTTTTATTATCGTAAATATATCATAACCTATACTGATTAAAATTTTTAGGTTATATTCATTTTTTCTATTTAACAAACATCTTTGGAAAAGCATATATATAAAATTTTGTTCTGCTTGAAATTACGTGACCCCTTCAAAACTCTGTAATCAAGTTTTGGCGACCAACATTGGCACAATTGAATGTGATAGGACCTGTTTACGGCCAAATCAACACCACTTGTTTGAAGGGTTTAGAGGCGGAAATTCTGTTTTTTCAGATTTTTCTGGTTAATTGTGCTGCAAAACCGACTTACTTGTGAGATTTCATTATTCTACGACTTCTAGAAGTACCTTAGTTATTTGATGATGCGAAGTGAGTCAGTGACAAAAAAGCGCTTTTTCGGAATTTAATATTTCGAAAACTATTAAATACAGAAACATGAAACCGTGGAACCTTAGTTCAGTTTGATCATACGAACATGTGTATAAAAGAAAAAATTCTATATCTCTCCCTAAAACGACGTTATGAGGGGGTGAAAAGTATGCTGAAATGGTTCAGGAAAAGGTAGCTTACGGCTTGTGCGAACTTGGCGGACGCACTGCCGTGCTCCCAGATAAATAAAAAATATGCAATTTAACAAATTAAAACGACCATTTGAAAAATGATTTTTTCAAAGACTAAAATTTACGACATAAAAAATAGCACGGAGTTGATCCTACATTACGTACGCCATGAATTAAACATTAATAGTGTTATGACACGTAAAAATTGCAAGCGACAGAAATCGCCTGCGACTCGTACGTATTATCCACCTGAAACTTACGTATTATCCAAGCATTTCATTAGCTGTTCGGGAAAAGGCTTTTTCATCGTCTGATTTCCAAGAAATCTGACGGCCCATTTTAAATGAAATTTATTTCTTAAACTTCTAAACATCCCACAATATTACTTTTTATATCATCGTATAGAGAAAAAAATGTACAGTCGTGGAAAAAAAAAAGTAAACACCCCCTACTAACTCCTCAACAAATTATCGTAGACGAAAGTTACCGGTACCGAACGATTGGAAATAAAGTCTACTTTTAAACGATGTATATAAAATTTACTTAGGGGGTCATCTACATATTAAAACGAATCCAAACTTCATTTTTTTTTCAATGGCAATACCCAATTTTAACGAGATATTTCAAATCTTCGGTTCAAACTATGCCTAGACACCAAATTTCAAGTCATCTGAATGATAAGTTTTTGAATTATAAACATTCAAAATTGAGTGCTTCTAATGTTAAATTACATTTTCATATTTTTATTTATATCTCTTGAAATTATGCTCCTAATGTGCACATTTTTTTTTTGTGGCAATAATACTAATATACCCAAACATAAATACGCTGAATTTGCAATTTTTATAATTTTATGATATGAATTACGAATTATGAAACTAATATTCGAAAAAATTATGAATTACAACCTACAATTTTTTTGATGGATTTAGATTTATTAAGATCTGCTTTATGGAAAACCAAAATTTCACACTTTTCTTCCAAGTAGTTTTCAAATTATGCTTAAACTAGTTGGATGTGCCAATCCCAAAACTTTCTTCTATCTTATACATCTTAATATTTACAAACCTAGTTACACATGTTAATACTTCAATATTATTAGTTCAATACTATACCAACTTTGATTTTCATCTTAAATTTCTGCTCAAGTCAATTAAACGGACTAAAAACGAGTTAATCTATATCATGATATTTGTTAAAATTATTAATTTTTCCTTATTCTGTCGTTATCAGCTGTTTGCGAATAGCCGGCATAGCAGGAAGCGAGTTCCCGCCGATGCATGAGCCTACGATGCACAATAGAACTACGAAAAATCAAGAAAAGTATACAAAAATCGCTAGCACGGAGCCCCTTTACCGCGTAATATTTCCAAATTCAAAGAGAACCTGTTGGCCAAAGCCAAAAACAAGCACAAACATTTTGGTTCAATTGTATGCATAATTTTATACGCTGTTCGATGGTACAATAATGAAAATGGCACAGAGATCGGAATTATAGCGCCCCCTTCTTTCGGAATTTTTTCAAGTTCAGGGAGGACTTGTTTACCATAGCCAGAAACATGCACAAAAAATTTGGTTCAATTATATGGATAACTTCATACACTTTTCGATGGTACAATAATGAAAATGGTACAGACATCGCAATTATAGTTCCCCCTTCCGGCAGATTTTTTCCAAATTCAGGGAGGACCTTCGTGACATGACCAAAAATAAACACATAAAATTTGGTTCAATTCTATGCATAACTTCATACAGTTTTCGGCGGTACAATATTCAAAATGGCACAAAAATTGTACAAAAATCGCTATTACAGCGCCCTCTACGAGCGATTTTTTACAAATTAAGGGAGGACCTCCTTGCCATAGCCAAGAACTTAAAATTTTTTTTGGTTCAATTCTATGCATAACTTCATACACTTTTCGATGGTGCAATATTCAAAATCGCACAAAAATCGCTATTACAGCGGCCCCGAACGGCGAATTTTTTGCAAATTCATGGAGGACCTGCTTGCCATATCCAAAAACTTAAAATAAAAGTTTGGTTTAATTCTATGCATAACTTCATACACTTTTGAACGGTACAATATTCAAAATCGCACAAAAATCGCTATTACAGCGCCCCCTAGCGGCGAATTTTTTCCAAATTCAGGGAGGACCTGCTTGTCATAGCCAAAAACTTAAACTAAAAATTTGGTTCAATTCTATGCATAACTTCATACACTTTTCGATGGTACAATATTCAAAATCGCACAAAAAACGCATTTACAGCGCCCCCTACCGACGAATTTTTTCCAATTTCAGGGAGGACCTGCTCGTCATATCCAAAAACTTAAACTAAAAATTTGGTTCAATTCTATGCATAACTACATACACTTTTGGATGGTACAATATTCAAAATCGCACAAAAATTGTTATATCAGCGCCCCCTACCAGCGAATTTTTTCCAAATTCCGGGAGGTCCTGCTTGCCATAGCCAAAAACGTATAATAAAATTTTGGTTTAATTCTATACATAACTTCATACACTTTTTGATGGTACAATGGCGACAGACAGACGGACAGACGGACGGACGGACAGACGGACACACAGACAGACAGACATTTTCTATAAACATGTTTTTTGGAATCTCTGACCCCTAAAACATGCAAATCCGTCGAAAACCGGAAGTCGAAAAAAATTTCGATTACAATACTTTCTTCTAATGAAGATAGAAGAAAGTAAAAACGGCAAAATGATGGTTTAAGGGGCCGTCTATGATGGAAGTGAGTAGATATTTTGAAATTTATTCTGCTGTACTGTAATCTAACAGGCTTCATTGACTCCTTGAGTGGCGCTTAAGGTGCCTTGATCAAGTAAGGGGCTCTCTCGGTTAATAATCGAGTACGGAACTTCAATTTGGATACAGCCCTTAAAATACGCTCGTTTTAAAATAATTAATTTCTAGGAAACTTGTGGTACGAATTGCATAAAAATTCGTTTTTAGGCTAATTGAAGGGAGTAGAATTCATTTATGCTGTCAGAATTGTGTACTGCTATTGAACAAAACAAAGTTGTGGTTCGTTTTAATATGTAGATGGCCCCCTAAGGAAATTTTATATACATCATTTAAAAGTAGACTTTATTTCCAATCGTTCGGTACCAGTGACTTTCTTCTACGATAATTTTTTGAGGAGTTATCAGGGGTGTTTACTTTTTTTTTTCCACGACTGTACTTTTAAATGCAATTTGTTTGAAAGCTGTATCTCAATTTGTATCTGAGTTATTATTATTATTATTATTATTATTTTGTAGTTTTTATTACTTTTTTGTCATAGTGGCAACACTCTGTTGTCCATCTCTGTTGAAAGTAAAGGGAAATACAGATTACTGTACAGACCAATCAGAAAACGAATAAAATGCGGATTGAACCAATAAAAAGCTTCAGATATGCTTTTGATTTCCTACCCCGACGAGGACAATAACCATTTTTCCAAATGGTTAAAAAAATGGAACAAACGTTAATAAATGTTAAATTTAATCGTTTGCTTCTGCCACTATCAAAAGGACGCACAGAAACGTTTGTCCTAATATACCGTAATTTCGCGCGTATCCGCCGCACCTCAGATAACTCAATTTCCTACCACAATTTATTTTAAATAAAATGTGATTTATTTTTGCTTAACTTTTATTTGACTTCTTTTTTTCAATAAAGTTTCCGGTTTGAAAAAGACTTAACTAAGCCGCGACGCATACGCGGGGAATTACGGTAATATCTCTCTATTCTAAAAAAAAGTAACTAATGCTGTCATCGCCGCCGCCGCCGCCGCCGGTTTTGAATATTTTGTGACCTAAGTCTTTCTTCAGTTATATCTCTCTATTCTAAAAAAAGTAACTAACGCTGTCACCGCCGCGCCGGCTTTGGATTTTTTGTGACCGGAAGTCTTTTTTCGTTAATATTAAGAAAAATATTGCATACAAAAATATGAAAATCGGTGGTATTATAGAGAAATGTTTGATGAACACGCTGATGCAGACAGTTTTCAACTCGAAGAATTATTTTAAGAGATATTTAATGCTAAAGTTGGACAAAATCGTTCCATTAAAAAAGTTTTGTAGGAGCAAAAACTGTACATGGGAATTTAATCATTTTTAGATCATATTATGCATTAGAATTTCCCGGTGTACAGACTGCATTTATTTCTTTAATTTGACTTATTTTTGAGGTTTTATTTCTATTTTAAATTCAAATTTTCAGACAGATATTTTTTACATATTTTAGAAAATGGTATTAATTTAAACTGTCGCCAACTGTATAAACAGCGTAAACAATAATGTTTGCTTCAATTAAAAATTTATTTACATGTGACTATTATAAACAGAAAATATAAAAAGCAGGAACTTATTGAAAATTACGGCATAAAAACTATATTTACACGTGAATTTTAAAAGAGAAAGAATATTGTAAAATAATAAATTCATTAACATGCGTTAGAAGTCTTAAATAGGATAAATTACATCACATTTACGTCACATTACACTTATTACGTAAAATGAACAAAAAATAATATTGCAAAACAGTTTAAATTTAAAAATTGCGCGAGACGTTTATTTGACATTTTGAGATGATCTTTTCGACTATTTTTGTTAAGACAGCGCAAATAATATTACATTTCTAACAAAAGTATTTTCACGTGAATATTAAAAAGAGAAAAAAAAGTTTGGTGAAAATTACGTCAGATTAAAAACGATACATTTAAAATGTCTTATTTAAAAAATCTTTCTTTTCGCTTTGTTAAAAAATACCGGGAGACAAAGACTCTGTTTACTTAATTCATTTTATATTAGCTTATTTTGAAATGTTTAACTGATTTTATTTAATCAAAGACGGAAATAGCCATTATACTTTTAATAGCAGCTGATTTGGCCTTATAATTCCCCAATCAAAGAGAAATGAATAAAAACCCGTTTATAGGGAGATCGACACTGTTTTGTAAAATATAATTCGATCTTTCGAAATCTTTTTAAAGTCGGTCAAGTTAGCATGCTTTTAGAGTCTGCGGTGTCTGAACGGGGATTGGCGAGCGTAGCTCGTAGGGGGCAGAGCCACCTAGTAATATAGGTAAAATGATAGTCAGAGCAATCCACTTACCTTGTGTTTGTTGTTGCGCTGAAGAGCAAAAGAGTTTGCTAAAGAGAAAGCTGTAATAGCCAAACATAGAAATAAATAAAGGGAAATCATAGCTGCAGGCTGAAGTTGAAATGCAAAATTCAGCTAGGCATGGATGCAGCAGCATTTTATATGCTAAGTTAACCCTCAAACAGGAAGTTCCAATAAAGTGATCTAAAACCTCCTCGAACGAATGCGAGGCCGTGTTCAAGAACTTTTGAGAGGCCCTTCCTGAAATACCTTCGCACAACGTAATCACCTTTCGAAAAATCGCTCTCCACATAGAAATGTGTGCGAACAAAAACATGGGTTTTCGTTTTACAGAAAAGCGAAACTTTATTAAACAATTAAATAAAACACAAGTAAAAATGAAATAAAATTTCGAGCACATATGCTGATGCGACGTATCTTTTAACTGGGGATCTAACGAATAGTGAATTGGCAGAATAACCGAATGAGGAATATTCGGCCAAATTTTAGGCCGAATACCGAATGAATACCGAATATTAGGTGGTCGAATATAAACTTAAAAAAAAAAAAGTATGTATTCTTTATAATTTCCTTTTCAAGTTTTAAAGTAGAAATAAAATTAATATTTTATTATTTGTATGTTTAAAAATTTTAACAGCTTGGTGCATTTTTTGAAAATTTCAAACACCTTAATCCTTCTATATGACATGACATGACATCGCGGTGCTTAAGGAGTGCCAACGCGGCGTGTAACGCCGCCGCGCGTAACCTCCAACTAAATATGAAGAAGAACTAAGATGAATTTCGAAACAATGCACGGCCTAAAAGTATAATTTGGAAGCTCTGGTGGAGACCCTAGGGCCATTTCAGAGTTGGAAGCACGAGGTTAAATATAACCTCCAGAAAAAGGGGCGCATAAGGCATTCAAGAATTTTTTGGTTGCCCCATACTTCGATGTCACTTCACTGACTGGCGTCGGCAAGATCGGAGAATGTAAAGGTAGTAGGGTACCAACGAGCACAGAAAAGCTATAGCATAAGGTAGCCAAGCCTAACTATCTCTAAACCTTAAAAAAAGGGGGGGGGGCACATAGCTCACTAATTTAGATGTCAAGCCTAGTGCGCATTACAGGTCACAGGCAGTGGTGTAGTCGTAAAAAACACAGAGGGTATACGTTCTAAGCAGAGGGTATACGCTCAAGGCAGAGCGTATATCCTAGAGTGTATATACTATAGCTTCCTTGAGAAGCAGAGGGTATACGGTGTTCCTTAAAAAAATCCAGAAGGTATACGGCGTATACCCCCGTATACCCTCCACTACACCCCTGGTCACAGGTCTCCCGGCTTTCGCACAAACCGTTAAGCCTTGAAAAAGGCTTTGTGGTACTAGACATCGAGAGAACACTGCTATTGCAAATTGCATTTTGGCATTGACAGAGATCGAAAATGGGGACAAGTTAAGATTAAAATTAAAAGCTAAAAAAGACAAGTAACTTCAAAATTAATTATAAAACTGGGTCATGATTTTTGTGACCGGGGTGTCAGAGTACCGCCTGTCAAAAGATCCGAAAATGGGGG